>CM042689.1:136766051-139166051 GCA_023614405.1 Avena insularis | reverse complement strand
ATGTGTAGAAGCATCACTTCATTAAGGGTCAGAAAACTCAGCACGACCTCTTAGTATGAAAGAGTGTGACACTTTAAGATAGAACAGATAGAAGTTAATCAATGCCTCTTAATCTGCAGATTAAAACACTTTGACCTGGTCCTAGATATCACGAGGTACTGGAGTTTGTTTCTCCTGACATCCCGAAATGGTTTGTCATGACGGACCACAAGAGTATCTTACATCTAAGGACACCAATGAAAGTTACTACTTGGCTACCAATTGGTAGATAAAGGTCAGAAAACAACAAGGGGAGAAGAACATGCTCAGGATAGAATCCTGAGATGTGGATGCATAAGTCAACAATCTCCCGAAAACCAATGCAGAGAAGGGGTAAAGTGTGGCAGAGTCACGAGTGTATATGTGAGACTCTCGAGGAGTAATCTTTTCATGATCTTTTTGGTTCCATAAAAGAACATCTGCCATAGCATGTGGCAGGGTAAGTCCTTAGCTATCACAGTTTAATCGTGACAATAACCACAAGCTTGAAGGCTAGAATAGTAATACCAGCCATCCTGAGGTAATGTGTGAACATTAACTACATGGGTCAAAGGGATGGATCTTGGGTTAAAGGTCATCTTCATGTACAAGATTCACAACACCAGAATCCAACACAATCAGGGATCTTAGGTTCAAGTCCAAGGGTTAAAACCCAAAGAAAGGAGTAACTACTACTTGAGTGACATAGCGTACACTACAAGGTAGTAATCACAAGGTAGCTTCCAAGAGAAGAAACGACTTCTGAAGTACCCAAGCAAATGAAAAGGAGGCACTCGAGGTGAAAGAAAACCTCGAAGCCTGGAACAGAACACAGTAGATCCAACAATAGACTATTGTGGTTCCAAAGGATAGAGAGATCATGATAGCAAGGAATCTCTCAGATGAGAAAGAGCAATGGGAAACAAGGAATTCACAACACACACAACTCTAGAGAACTCAACACTAGGTCAACTGGTTGAGAAATGGCATGCTAAGAAGGCACCTAAGTTTTGAAAGATTAGAAGAGATATCAAAACTTTTCCAAAGTCAACACTAGATAAGATGACCCAGAGTTAGAGCGAAACTGGATAAGGAGTAAAAGCATACTAGAGTTTTCGCAAATACTTTTCAGCTTTTAAAATAGTTTTCACAAACACTAGACTCAACATCAACCAATAGCAAGGTTTTCCCACGGTCGGTACTGCTCTGATACCAAGAACTATGACACCCCCGGGATTAGGGCTAAACAAATCCCAGACCTTCGTCTGAAATAAGCTTAACCTTGAGCTCGAGAATATCCAGTGAAGGATCCGCAACACAGTAGTGACCCTACGACACAAAATTTATTACAGCAAGCTCATAACTGAGCAGAGAATCAAATTATTACAAGCAAAGGTCACTAACCACAAACATCAAACAACGGAACACAAATTATGCTATTAAGTATAGCAAACTTAACAAATAGCCTAAGAGGCCTGAAGCATAACGATGATGTCCCAACCATAGATTCCAGGCTGCCGACCGGGAACCCCAAGCTACTCGTCGATGTCGATGTAGTACGAAACTCATCTTCATGTGAACACTTACTCTGCCAAAAGTATCAACAAAGCAAGGGTGAGTACAGGGTGTACTCCGCAAGATTTATGGCTAGTGGAGTTGTTTTGCGAAAAGCCATCTTTCTTTATAAAACAAGAGAGGGAGAAGAATCTCGTCTAGTTAGAGTATTTTAACAGGGGATAAGAGAGCGACATCTCTAAAATATTGATCATCATATTTTGATATCCACCAAGTCATCATCATCTACCAACTAGGATCACCCCTTCGTAACCATGAGGAAGCATCCTTAACAAACATTAGTTGCCAAGTTTTACGATTAGGTTCATGTTCTCTATGATCTCCCATCCGTTCCCAAGTCGTCCTTAACCGTGTACACGGCTTTCCGAAAGATTATTACCCTGCAGGGGTGTACAACTTTACCCACACGTACCAACCGACTCTTATTGCCACTTGACACACTTCCTTGGTGTGCTGACAGAGGGTGTGGTTGGACACGACCTTTACCTTTCTTTCGCCGAGACCATGAGTCACGCAATAAGTATGGTTTCGCCGTAACGGGTCAAATCCCGAAGTCGGTACTTAAAGATGTGAGGTGAGGTTGGTTTACCAGGGGCGCCATCTACCCCAAGCAACCTCGGCCACGCTTACCTACCTGTTATGAATGCACCTGCACCTGGCAAATCTTTCAAAAGGTTTTCTATGCATATGTCGAATGGACTGCCCGAACTATGTGACTCATGTAATCTACTAGGAAAGTTAGTCAATCATGGGGTCCCCATTTACCCCGTGTGGTTGTACGCTCATCTTGGTTCAAGAGGCAAGAACCTTTGGGTCCTAAGGGTGGCGAGCATGGGACTAGAAAAACCACATCCCACCGTGGCCTCCCATACAAGACTTAGCATGTTTAATCTCATATCTCTGATCTCATCTTACCACGTTCTCCTGTCATACTAGATTATCTACATCTGATACATCATCTGGATGGACCACAACTGACAGCTATGCATGGCTAAGCAGACACAAACAAGAGCTCTAGCAGTGCACACAAGCCAAACCTAGTTATGCTAGGAGCAGTGGATCAGGTGATATAAGCTCAAAGAAAGTAATGCAATAGATAGGATACTTTATCTATCGATAAAAGACCACAGTAGAATCATATGCAACATGGTGGGGCTATACTTTCGAAATCATATGATTATATCATGGTGGAGCTATGCTTGCCTGTGCCAGTTGATAGCAGATGAATAGTTCTTCGAAAGCCTTGTACTTGACTTGGTTACAGTTGGTCAAGTATTGTTCGTCGATCTTTGACCTTCGATGGTGTTCTCCTCGGACTTCGATCTCGATCTCGATATCGTATTCTACCGGGAAGAACCAAATCACCGGAAAGAAAGGGAAAACATTCAACACAAGGCATCGATGCAATGCTCAAACAAGAATGATGATATGACAAGTTGAATTGCATTGAATTGAAACCCTAAAACATGCTCGGCAGTTTAATCGGTGTTCCGAGGGGTGAAAACCCTAACTCGGCGAAACTCCGGAATCACCTGTGAGGGGTTACTATGTTCTTCTAATTAAACTTGTCATTTAAGTTGTTGAACAATGCATGATTATAGGTTAGATAGATAGGTTTCATTTTTGTGAACATTTTGATATATTATTTGTACTTTTCTGACTTATAAATAATAATTTATTGATTTTACAATATTCAAACAATTTCTGAAATTCTTAAACTTTTTCTTAATTTAAACAAATCTGGAAATCCCTTTTTACACCGAGGATGGGCTAGCCACAGCATAGACAGGTGGGCCTCTGGCCACCTCAGCCTCCACGCAAGCGAAGTGGGACGGGAGGGGGGGAGGTTTGGTTATTTCTCACCGAGGCAGGGGCTACCCACTACCACTGACGGGTGGGGCCGACGCCACGTTGGCAAGCCATGCAGGCGCCACGCAGGACTCGCCGGAGAGCTCGTCAGCCAACGGGGTTTGGCGGTGCTAGGGAACGAGCGGGCTGGCGTAGAGGGGTGCGTTGGATGCGGCTCTACACGGGCGACCTCAAGGTGGCGGCGCTGTTTGGGTTTAGGTCGCCGGAGCAATGTCTCCGACGGCGGACAACGGCGGCAGAGGGCGGCGCACGGTGCGAGGAAGCAATAGAGCGAGAGGGAGATGAAAAAGGGGTTGGCGAGATCCGCGTGCTCACCCTGGTGCTCAAGGACGTGACGAGGAGGCGCGGGAAGGTCCTGAACGGCGTACATGGTGACGGCGGCCGGCATCGGTGGCGGAGAAGATATGCTCGATTCCGGCGATTTGGGGCATCCCAGCAAGCACGCTTCACGGAGGAGGAAGAGGGAGACACGGCGCTTCTCCTGAGCTGCTCGGTGAGGCTTAGGGTGGCCGGAGACGACGGAATCGACGGTGGTTCTGCGGGCTAGGGTTCGGACTTGCGCGTGCGAGAGCCAGAGAGAAAGGGGAAGGAAGAAAGTGGCATCTAGGGTTCATCTTCGTCGAGCCCGCGACACTTGTAGGCATCCGGGGTTGGCGGCGCGCATCTTGGCGCTCGCCGGTGGCGGGCGAGCGGCCACCGAGCTGCTTCCAGGATCCATCGGCGAGGAGGACGACGGTGTTAGGTGGCCGAAGGGGTACGGGCCTGACTTGGGCCGAGGATGGGCCGCGGCAGTTGTTGGTGGCTATGCAGGTGGGCGGCAGAGAGGAGAGGAGAGAAGAGAAGGGAGCTGGGCTGGGCCTGGCAAGGCTGTTGCTACTCTTTTTTTCTGAAAAAACATTTCTCTTTTCCTGATTTATGTTTTCCTCTTTGTATTTGAATTTCCAAAATGTTTTTGAATCATTCAAAAATTACTAAACATTTAAAATACTATGGAGCCCTACTAGTCCATTTGGGCTTCAATAAATGTGGTAGTTTTCAAAATCAAAACTATTTGAATTAATCTCAAATAGAGAGGAAAGGGTTAGGGTTTAGGGTTTTGCTTATTCTTCTTTAATGCAAAGTTTAAAGAGATGATGCTCATGCAATGCACAATCAACCCTAAGTAATGATTATCTAAAGCTGGGGTGTTACAATATGGCCTTTCTTCTTGTGCTTCCGATCTCCATCTTCAAGCACGAACATGATCTCCATCATCACCGGTATGGCGTCAAGGTCAATGGCGCCGCTTCATGGTTGTCGTCCACCAGCATCAACTATTATAACTACTTTGAATAGACACGCAGGTCTTAATGGAATTTAAAATACAACCATATGGCTCCTGCCGGTTTCCAACTTACAATAAGGAAAATCGCATACATCATATATAATCACAATCATGGCCATATCACATCACAGCACACCCCTGCAAAACAAAGTTAGACTCCTCTAATTTTATTTGCATATTTTACGTGGTTTGGGGCTTTCAATAAGTGTCGCTCTAACTTACGAACAAGAACCACAACGTTGATGCTTGAACTATCAAGTGCCCGTTGTAAATTGAATCTATACTATGATGGGAGAGACAGACACCCGCAAAGCCACTTATGCAATACATGTCATGTAAGGTTAGCCCGGGCCACTTCATCCCATCATATTGCAAGATGCAAAGCACACAAAAAGCAATTGATAATAAAAGCACCACCACCCACAATGACCATTGTGTTCTACTCGTGCAACAGATCTACATATAGACACGGCTCTGATACCACTGTAGGGGTTCGTAGCGTGGAAAACAAAAAATTTCTACAACATGCACACAAACAAGCCAAGATCTATCTACTAGATTGTAGCAACGAGTCGATAGAAGCACTGACCCTCGAAGATTCCAAAGCGATTAACGAGAGCAGATTCTCGTGGGTGATGTAGTCGTACACTTGCCGATCTCAAGATCGCGTAGACGATCCTTCCGACGCTGCGTTCTGATAGCGCTTCCGCAGTCAGTCACACGTTCGGTACTTGATGAAGACCTTCCTCTCCCTTGTTCCAGCAGGCAGCGGAGGTTGTAGTTCTCCCCTTGTGATTCCGGTAGCATGACGGCGTGGTGTCGGAAGTAGAGGGAAGATCCCGCAGGGCTTTGCCTAAGCCGGTGCGAGTTATTGTGGATTAGGGTTTCCCGAAAATCTAGGGTTTAGAAAACCGGGAGAAGGAGAAGATGTCGGTGGCGGCTAGAGCGGCGGCGACGGACCGGCGGCGGCGCAAGGCGGTGGAGGCGCGGGCGGCGGGTCGGCGGCGACAACTCGGGTGGAAAGGGGCTAGGGATTGTCATGTTGGGGCAGCCCTCCCCCACTATTTATGATAGGAGGGGTGGGTTTGAATCCAAACCCAAACCCAAGTTGGATTGAGAGAAGGACTTGTTTCTTCTCCCACTAGGAAACCATTGTTCCAGTTTGACTTTTCAAACTTCCTGTTTGACTTTCAATTTCGAGCTTTAATTCTCTCTTGCAAATGCCCACACCAAGTAACCTAGGATATGATCCAATCATTCCACTTACCCATGACACACTCATGGACCATTCCCCTTCCGGATCGGTGAACCTTCTAGAACCTTCTAGAACCTCTCTGAAGAAAACATCGGAATCTTTCCCGAACTCCAGAATTGGACTTTCCTTATATGAATCTTATTATCCGGACTATTCCGGATCTCCTCGTGATATCCTGGATCGCATCCAAGACTTCGAACAACATTCGGTATCCCTACTAACATTCCATTTCTACTAAACAACATCGAATCCTTAAGTGTGTCTCCCTACGGTTCGTGAATTATGCGGACATGACCGAGACACTTCTCTGATCAATAACCAATAGAGGAATCTGGAAATTCATATGGCTCCCACATATTTCTACGATTACATTGTGATCAAATGAACCACTTACATACGATACCAATTTCCCTTTATCTCGCGATAGTTTACTTATCAAAGGTTTTGATCGTCGGTATGTCTCCATACCTAGTTCAACCTCGTTACCGATAAGTACTCTTTTCTCGTTCCCATGATATGTGATCCCTTATGAGCCAGTCACATTCTTGCAAGCTAATTGGATGACAATCCACCGAGAGGGCCCAGAGTATATCTATCCGTCATATGGATGGACAAATCCCACTCTTGATCCATGTAACTCAACACATACTTTCCGAACACTAAATGCCACCTTTATAGCCACCCAGTTACGGTGTGGTGTTTGATGTCATCAAAGCATCCTTCCGGTGATGGTGATTAGCATGATCTCATGGTCGAAGGAATTAGGTTACTATTATCAGAAATCTTATAGCAAACGAACTATTGAAATGACTTGATCTTAATGCTACGCTTATCTATAGGAGTATGTCCATCATACCATTCTCCTAATGATATGATCTTATTATTAATAACATCTCAATGTTCATGATCGAGAAACCACAATCATCTATTAATCAACAAGCCAGTATTATAAAGAGGCTTTACTAGGGACTCTAATTTAGTTTACAAATCACACAAGTATTAATGTTTCCTGTTTAATACGGTTATAGCATGAATGTAAACATTTATCAGAAAGACAAAGATATAATAATAACCACTTTTATTATTGCCTCTAGGGCATATATCCAACAATGATACCATTGTGTAAAAATGATACCATCAGATGGGTAGTGATAAAATGAAGCCAACGAAAGTGGTTTCACTATTTTATCAATTTGCCTTGATTTATAATGGATTTTATAGTGATTAAAGTTCTAGTCTTAGGAAATAATTCACCAGAACTTCTCTGGAGTTCCAAATATTATTTCCTTGGGTGGAAAGGTAGTATCTGATGTACTGAATCAATAGGAGTTGGAATCTCCTCAAAAAAATTAACAGAATGCCCTTGAGAAAATCCCAAATATAGAACTAGCTGGGATTTGTATTTTTCATTAGATTTATTTTACAAAAGCTTTTTAGTTGATTCCAAGGACACACCCTTCCTGTAGAAATTGGAATCAGTCAATTTTGGAGTTACATAGCTACTGAAATGATTTTATTAGTGAATATACATGCACAAAAGATTTTAATTCACCAATATTTAACAAAGGATCATAAAAATATGAGCTACTGGATTTAGGGAGTTATGGTTATGTGTGTCTACTGAGAGCTGGAATTACGTCCAAACCTCACTTGGTTTGACCTAGCGAAATTCCTAAAGTTAGAAAATATTTGTTTTTGTTATTTTTGCTAGGGGTAATCTAAGAAGCAAGTGACTATGGGACCTGTGGGAATGGAAGGGTATGGTTAGTATCTTTATTTATTAATTGGATTACTCCATTTGAAGTTCTAAACTTTCTAAAGAAATCAATTAGTGTTCTGGATAGACTCTAGTATAGGATTTATCACATTTATTTTAATCCTCCATTTAGTCCAACACCAAGTCTGAATGTTAGGTAACACATTAGTGTAACCAGGAATTTTGGATATGGGCGTTTACTCGTGTTTATCATTTTTGTTGGGATTTAAACCTCAAGGCCAGATTTCGGATCTGTGGGGAAAATATTTAAAACAGAAAGGGGAGGCTGGGCCGGATCTGAACCTTAGTTCGCAGCAGAGAGCAAGGCCGGCCCAAACGAACGGCACCGCACGGGCGAGAGGGTGATTGGGGGCCGCGGGGTGGACCTGATCGTCACGGCCCATCTTGCCGAAGGGGTACGGGACGCTGGCAGCCGTCAGATCTAAAGAAGATCGATGGTCGCGAGATGTCTCCTTCCTTGCGATGTGGCTGGCGGCGGGAAACCCTAGCGCAGCTAGCGGCGCACGGGGAGGCACCCTGGGGGCACGCCGGCGACGGGGAGGCGACGGGGATGACGTGGCGGGGCTCGGGGTTCCTGCCGAGGGTCAGGAGGCGAGGGAGGATGGCGTTCACATGAGCATCGAGGTCGTGATCACGGGATCTCGTCGGAGATCCTCCCAGGGCACATGCAGGGTTAGAAACAGGGAGGGTTAGAGGCGGCTTGAGCAGGGGATCCCTTCAGAGAAAGAATGAGAGAAAAAGATGGAGTATAGAGGGAGTAGGGTTCAACCTTTTACATACACCCGAGAGTCGTTCTTCGTTTTCCACGTAGTGGTACAGTCCAAGAGGAGGGCTCTGGAGCTTGGGGGTAGCTTGGAGGGAGGGGGTCACGGTTAGGCCAGATGCAGAGGGTTGGGAGCTGGGGAGAGAGCTCCTCGAGCTTGAACTAAGCAATGGCCGAAATGGGAAGGAGGGAGAGGGGGAGCTCTGGGGTGCGTGTGGGAGTGGTTGGGAGCAAATGGGGCAGAGAGGGGAGGGTGGAGTGTCCTTGGGCATTATAAACCTGAGAGGAGAGGGTGGAGTGGTGGACTTGGTCCATGCAAAGCTTGGAGGGAGGGAGAGGCTCAGCCAATGGGGCCATAAGTGCGGTGGGGAGGTGTGGGGTAGCCTCTGGTCGGGCTGAGTGACAGGGGTGAGACGGGGAGCAGTTGTTAAGGTTTTTTAAATGATGGGACAACATAAGGGGTCTTTGCCTCCATCTCAACAAGAGCAAAAGGACAAGGATTTGTGTTTGGTTACTGTAGACCTTTAGTGCTGCGACCAAGAGGAGGGAGGGGTGCTGGGGTGGAGTGTTTGACAAGGTTTCGTGATGATTGGATTTGGTTTGAAACAAGATTTGACTAGTTTGCCAAATTTGATCAAAACATGGGTTGTGAAGGAAGTTGCAAAATTTGATTTGGGCAAAGGGTGGAAATGGTACTGGTAGATAGATGGGGTCAAATAATCACCTCATTATTTAAACGGAAACTTTCTGATGATTAAATCCCATTTAAATGCACTTCTTCAAAAAGTGCTGAAGTAGATTACGGAAGCAAAGATGAAAATTTTATATTGGTAAAGCTTAGTTTTTGATGTAATATGATCCTAAATACCATATGACATATTGGAGAATTTTATTGGGATTTATTAAGGTGGAAACATATTTTTGGAGAATTATTTCTTGTTTCTGCCATTTTAGGAAAAAGGGCAAACAGAAATAATAACGAATCTCAAAAATATTTATTTCTGAGTTTTAAAGATGGGATATGAAATATAGGCATCAAATGTGCCTTGAATTGGCAAGGTGATTTCGAGGAAAACAAACTTGTCTTTATAAACAATGGTTTTGAGAAATTGGTAGATAAGGGACATTAAATAGTTTAATGATCCTAATAATTGGGAGAATTATTTGGGGATGAGTATAACCATGGTATATAAAGTAAACTTGATGTAGGAATCAAGGTTCACCTTGGTTTTGAGGAAAAGTGGTGAAAAGGATGGAAACTAGATTCGGGGAGGATCTAGGGTTTTGTTATTCTAATGCCTTCTAAACAGGGTTGGATTAGGGAGCTTAGAGCTCACCTCGGTACAAGGGGTATAAGGGTGGATAGACCATGTCATATAGATGATCATGGAATCAAGGGTTAGTCTTGGTTGCATTTGAGGTGGTTTTGGAGTGATGGCAAACTTTGCTAAAAATAAGGCTGCCATAACAGATACATCTGTTAGCCTCCTAAACCATGTCTGTTTAAGAAGCACAAAGCTCCAATGGAAACAAGTGAAGTGGGAGTTGATAGTCTATGGTTAGTAGGTCATAACCATGCAAAGATTTGGTCAAGGGGAGAGGGAATATAGATGTGGGCTTCTGCCAAAGTAGACAAGATGATAAGATTTGTAGAAAAGATTATTATCTTGACTACAAAACCATCATGGATGAGTGGGAGATAGAATGGTTTAGCCCAGGTAAAGAGTGGGCATTGGTAGTACTAATGATATAATACAATATGGTTCAAGTATATTCTCAAGAATGCACATAGGGTGGAAGAGGTAGAGCTCCAAAGATGGTATCCGGATAAGAAATCCAGATTTAGCCATTTTGGCAGATTTAGGGTTTTGAGCTAGAGTGCAAGGGTAGATGATTTTGAGAGGATGGCAAGGGTTTATCCCATCCATAAAGGGGTTGATGTCGAGGTATGGATTGCAAAGAGGGGATCCATGCTTGGATTGGGTCTCAACTAAGTTGGAAACCATCCAGAGGGATTATCCTTGGATTGAGATAAGCAGGAGATGAGATGGTCACTTGAGTGGCTTGGGGATAGATCTAGATTTGGAAGCTTTCTTGGGATGGAGGATCTAAAGCATGTATTGGGTCCTAAAATATGATCTACTAGATTAGCTCACTCTAGTTCCTAAGAAAACCAAGAAAACAGTAGATCAAGGCAAATCATCAGACAACAGATCAAGGCAATTCATCTTATTACTTAACTAACTACTACTAAGGTTACCATCAAGCCTTAGCTTGAGGTAAAGATGGGTATTTTTAAAGAGGTTTCGCTTTGAAGTAGAATAAGTACCATCTTGGTATCTCTACCAAGATTGAGATGAAAAGTTCTAATGAAGTTTTTTTTGGAAACCTAGAGATAAGGGTAGTTGAAGGTTATGTCTTGAAAACATTAGGAGGTAATATAGGCCTCCATAGTTTTGTCAAAAGAAACTACAAGAGTATTTTGTTGGGTCAAAGTCATCTTGGCTCGGGTTTTGGAATGCCAGAACATTTGAGAATATAAAGGATGAGCATGACATTTCTTTGGTAAAATAGTTTTTGTAGACCAGGGTTGAGATGAGGAGCAACACAACTAATACACAAGCAGTTGCTTGAGCACAAGCAAATAGGTAAGCACATATTGCAAGAAAAAGTTTTTGTTCATCCTGATTTTTGCCCGTGGAACATTAAATCAGGGTTGCTGAAATTGGGATGTTACACTATTACTAAATTATATTTCATATTCATTTCTTGTCTTTTACCAATATTGCTCATTCGTTGTCAAGCATCACAATTCCTAACATATTCATGAGAGTCTTTAACTAATGTAGGCCAATAAAAACTTGACTGCAAGACCTTAGCTGCAGTATGATTACCAACATGACGTCCTCCATAAAGGCTATCACTACAAGCTTTGAGAATGGCCTTTACCTCATGCTCTCGTATACACTTCATGATTATCCCATCCAACCCATGCCTATATAAGTAAGGATCATTCTAAAAGTAATGTTTTGAATCATTAAAGAATTTCTTCCCTTGATTGTAATCCATTCCTTTTGGTAGAAACTTGCCTACAACAAAATTAGCATTATCTGCAAACCAAGGATTGCGGGTTCTATAACTGCAAGATATTCCCCTGGCAAAGATTTATTAAATGGGACGAGATCCTCCATAATTCCTTCTAATCGTGATAAATGGTCAGCGACAGGATTATGCTTTCCTCTCCTATCCACTATTTGCAAGTCGTATTCTTGTAGAAGCAAGACCCATTTAATTAATCGGGGCTTAGCATCCTTTTTAGCTAGAAGGTGTCTTATAGCTTGATGATCAGTATGAACTATTACTTTTGAATTGATAATGTAATGTCTAAATTTATCACAAGCGAAAATAATAGCTAAAAATTCATTTTCGGTTGTTGCGTAATTCTTTTGATCTTCATTAAAAATTTGACTAGCATATTGGACGACATTAAGATTCAACCCATCTCTTTTTCCTAAAACAGCCCAACAGCATAGTCACTAGCATCACACATAATTTAAAATGGTTCATTCCAATTTGGTGGTTGAATAACTGGTGCAGAAATCAGTTCTTTTTTTAACTGCTCAAAAGAATCATCGCAATCTCTATCAAAAGAAAAAAGGGCATCTTTATATAATAGATGAGTTAAAGGGGCAGCTAATCCATCAAAATATTTAATAAAGTGTCTATAAAAACCAGCGTGCACAACAAAACTCTTTACCCCCTTTATGTCTTGTGGTATCGGAAGTTTCTCTAAAGTGATCAAATTTGATTTATCTATCTCAATATTCTTCTCGAAAACTTTATGACCAAAAATATACCTTCCCTTACCATGAAATGACAACTCTCCTAGTTGAGATCCATCTTTGTTTGGTTGCATCGCTGCAAAACTCTATTAAGATTATAGAGTCACGTATCAAAGGTATTCCCATAAACAACAAAGTTTTCCATAAGGACTTCCATGGAACTTTCTACAAAACTATCGAATATTTTCAAAACACACTCTTGAAAAGTAGCACTTGCATTACATAAACCAAAAGGCATCAGTAGATAAGCATAGGTTCCATACAGACATGTAATGGTGATTTTTTCTTGATCTTTAGGCTGAATAGCTATTTGGGAATATCCAGAATATCTATCAAGAAAACAGAAATAAGAATTGGAAGACATTCTTTTCATAATATCATTAATGAGCGGAAATTGCTGATGAATTTTTATGGTTTCTTTGTTTAGCTTCCTGTAATTAATACACATCATATAACCTGTTATGGTTCTAGAAGGGATTAATTCATCATTATCATTGTTAATTATGGTTATACACCCTTCCCTAGGTATGCCGTGAGTTGGACTTACCCATTTACTATCTGAGATTGGGTAGATGATACCATTGTCTAACATACGTATTACTTATTTTCTTACTACATCTTTCATTTTGGGATTCAATATCCTTTGGTTGTCGACAAACAGTTTAGAATCTTCAATAATGGGTATCTTGTGCATCATTATGGAAGGGTCTATACCTTTAATGTAATTAAGAGTGTATCCAAAAGCTTCACGTTATTTGCCAAGTGCATCTAATAATTTTGGGTTTTCTTTAGGTGAGAGTTTGTCATTCATAATCACCGGGCATTTACCATCCTTGTCTATAAATTCATACCTTAGGTTCGGAGGAAGAGGCCTCAAAATGAGAGGTGGGGGTCCTCATCCCCTTTTCTTTCAAGTTCTTCAAATTCATTTGTGAGGCGAGTTTCCACCTCGGGTGCAGTATTGAGGATCTCATCCAAATCCTCCTTTGCATAGTCGTTTGGAAGCGAATCATTGCTTGTAAAACTTCTCTCCAATTCAGATTGTGGAGTGAGAAATAAATTGCTGCCAATTCTTCAATAGTCCTCTACTCTTTAATCTCAACATTCTTCTCATAAGGCAACCCTGTGAATTGGTTATAATTTATTTCTATAGCTTCTTCACCAACCTGCAAAGACAGAGTCTGTTTCTTGTTGCTAATATCAATGCTCATGGAATTGTAAAGACGGCTACCAAAAATAATGGGGTAGGAAGAGTTCAAGTTTATTTTAATAATGTAAAAAGCAACTCGGTACATAAAAGCGCCCACAAAAATACGTACATTACAAAGTATCCCGTGATTAGGATGCTTAGTTCTATTAGAGAGTATAAGAGTAACTTCTAATGGCTCAAGGTAAGACTCATCGAGATGGTCGTGCATCTCCTCATAGATTGTGTAAGGCATGATATTAATGGAATAACTTAAGTCACAGAATCCTACATAGGTAGTTCCTACTAAGCAGAACGGGATTTTCTGCTGACTTCTATTTTTACCATCGAACTTGCCTTCCACCATGTCAGAGGATTCTTTACTCACCATGATCACTTCATCTTTGAACATCTTGGGTTCTAGAAGTTCTTTTACTATCCTAATGTTTTGTTTGATGGTCCCCATATCCTTAGTTAACCTTCCTATCCTTTTATTTTTTCACATTTAATCTCTATCACTTTAGTTATTATGGTTTCTTCCTCGACTAGCATTTTCTTCTGCATTTGTAAATATTTATCCTTGTGGCTCGTTTGAGGGGGTGTCTCTTTTGTAGGTGGTGTATAACATTCCCGATCTCTTGGGATTTGCAAATATTTGACATAGGATTTAATAATTTAAATGATCATGCGGTGGTTTAAATTAAAATTCCCAAAAAGTTTCTCAACCTTTCCAGAGTCTAGAAATCTTTTTAACCAATCGTATTCTACGGGATTTTTTAAGAAATCTTTTTAAGCAATATTTTTCACGTTTAATCTCTATCACTTTAATCCAAGTTTGTCAGAGTGCTGACCATCTTCAATCTGGCGCGTTGCATATAGAGAGAGGTTGAAAACCGCCGCGATTACCTTGCCAGGTGGCTCCGTATACGGGACGATCTCGCACATTACCCCAATGATGATGCCATGTATGACTTTCTGGAAGGACTGGACCAAGGTACGCTTCTCCGACATACGCTAAGGCGGCATTAGGCTTCAGGACGCCTGACTTTCGAAAGCATGGTGAACACCGTCAACAACTACGCGGAGGCTGAGGAGGCAGCTCAGATGGCGCTAGCACTCCTTGATGGTGCCCCTCCGCCTCAGCCACCGCCGCCACCCCTCCGGTCATCGTCGCTGCTGCTGCACCACCACCTCCAGTCATCGTCGCTGCTATCGCACCAACACCGCCCATCATCAAGGAATCCCCGGCAACCTTCGACTCTGTGCTCGACGTGCTCTACGCCGACATCAGCGCTGACTCGAAGGATATATATTTCAGCCCGGGGGAGCTAGACTCTGCTATGCAGGAGATGGAGGAGGATTACAGACGCGACGAGTAGGCCAACAACGTCGTCGCGTCCCGAGAGGTGTTCATCACTATTGCAACTGTGATGGATGAAGATCAACCCGGACGAGCTCCGCCTACAGCGCTGGACAAGGGGAAGGGACCACCTATTGCTGCCGACAATGATCGCGCAAAGGTCATGCCGCAGAAACTCGGCACCGGTCCTAGTAACAACAACACCGCAAACCGCCGCCTCTGGCATCTACATCTACTGCTGCCCAAATCACTCCAGCTGATAGAGTGATGTACGACAACCTACTCGTCAATCCCATGACCATGGCTCATATTCAGAATGTAGTCCATCTTGATGAGAAGCGCCAGCAGCTGCTGGAGGAAGCACAGGCCATCGTGGAGCAAGGCGCTAAGCTGGATCGAGATCTGACCAAAGCACAGAAGTCAGTAGAGAAAGCTAAAGCCATGGAGGCTGAGTACAAGACTCTTCTGCAGTGGCAGAAGGCTAAGAAAGCTCCAGCTCGCGTCATCAACAATCCTGGTGTACGGCGAAACCTAGGATGGGCCCCCTCGAAACCACCACAAGCAAAGCCATACATTGACAGCGAAGGCAGGCAAGTGATGCCCACCCCACTTCTCAACCTCCCCAACGCCAAGACCCTTCTGGAGCAGGATAGATCACCCACAGCTGTGGAACAGGTCTATGACCTTGTGTCCAAGGCAGTGAAACAACAGGAAAAGGCCACCTCTCAGAGGCTTGAGTCTGACCCAACGTTTTTCCAGTCTAGCCAGCCTAAGCTGCCAAGGGATCGATCTCCTCATGATGTCGGGTCCCAGACGGGTTCGTCAGAACAAAGACGGAGGGATGCACGCAATAGTAAGGACGCTATCCCCATATCCTTTGACCATGGAGGCAAGGCTCATCCTCGTCGCACATCTCCACCGCCCCGCTCTCCCCGACATCGCGAAGACCCCAAAGCTCACCACCGTACGGACAAGCCTCCGCCAAGGCAAAGCGGCATCATCATCTATGACAACGCGGAGCAGACCCGTCATGATGGAGAGCGCAACCAAGGACACAAGAGAAGGTCACGCCATGACCCTCCCCGTCCAACAAGAAACCGCAACAAGCATGAGGCATCGCAGGACGATAACAGCAAGAAGGCTAACCCACCGCCACCTCCGCTATCGTGGTATTGCCGACGAGTACGCCATGGAGGGGTCCTCATAGTGCGTGTTTAGAGACGTGGGGTAAGGCGGACGGTTGACGGGTACGAGGTAACACAGCTTACCCAAGTTCAGATCCCACGACGGTGGCGGAATCCTACTCCTTCTATAAATCACTATAAGGGCAATACGCCGAGTTACAGAGATAGGTTCGCTGTGCCAGGTTGTGTGAAGTTATCTGTGATCATTCCCTAAAGGCTCCCATAGGCCCGACTTATATAGTCATCAGATCCTAGGGTTACAGGGAAAAGTCCTAGCCGGACAGGTTACAGAGTCCTACACCGTCTATCACTAGTCTTTTATAGCTTGCACTCCAAGGCTTCAGGTACGCTGGTGACTCCACCGTAGCCTTCCTTTATCCGGCATGGGCCTCCCTTCTGGATCCACCTAACTGGGCCGCCCAGTAGGCCACAGGCCATACTACCGACTATGGGCCACCCGGGTTAGTCGGATAAGAGACATGCTATGAGGATACCCATATAGCATATCCCCAACAGTAGCCCCCGGAGAACTTCGAGATCTTGCGCCGTCTTGCCTCTTCACGTGGAATGCTCCGTCTAGATGGATGTCGGCAAATCGTCAAGCAATATCTTGTAGTCCTCCCAAAGAACCCTGCAAAGGTTTCTCCGTCTTCTATGAGTAAGTCGGAGAAATGCTGAATCTTCCATCGTACTCTTCCGTAGTCGGATTAAATCCATCCATGCCGGAGTCTTCGATGCGACGGCTCATCTACCATGTCAGTTATGACGACGTAGGCTTAGGTCAGCGACGCCTCATAACTCACACATGCAGAGAATGCAATCATATCCGATTTTCCTTGCGACGTCTGAACCGTTGGCAGCGGCGGTTGGAGACGTGGCGAAATTACCGCGCACGTTCTCGAACACGTCGTCTACGCGGCAACCGTCCGATTAGCTGCACGAATCTTGACGCAGAGCAAGATAAATAGTAACCGTGGGACACTTGCCACTTTTTTACCCCATTCTCTCGCGTCATCATCTTATTCCTCCAGCCGCACGCCTCCTCGAGCTCTCCGTGGAAAACCTCAAAGAAACCCTAGCCTCTCTTTGCATCAGTCGCATCCTCCCAGTTCTCCATGGCCAGCAGCAGCTCCTCCCCGTCGATGGCGGCGTCGAGCGAAGCCACGGTGAAGCCGGCGAGCTCCATCGTCGTACCCCCAGAGGGCCTGGTCATCCCCGCGTCGGCGGTGATTGAAACCATCGGCGGTGACCATAATCTGGCGGCGCTAGAGCCTCTGGAAGAAGAGCCAGACTCGCACAAGGGCGACTGGCGCGGCTCGGACATCACCGGCCGCGACATCCAAGAGATGGTCACCGAAGGCTACCTTCCCGTGACGGACGGGCTTGCCTGGCGGGCGACGCCGGCCGGCAAGGTGACACCTTCTCCCCAAGCTGGAGAAAAGGTGTACCTCAAGGCTCAGCTGGTACGCGACGTCTCTCTGCCCATCTCCCACTTCTTTCTGTCCATCTTGAACCACTTCAAGGTCCAACCCCATAACCTCTCCCCCAATAGTATCTTAGTGCTTAGCAACTTCGCGGCACTTTTAGAGAGTTATCTAGGGATTAGGCCTAGGTTAGACTTGTTCGTGTACTTCTTCACCGTCAAACGTGAAGCCAGACATAGTAGGGAGGAGCTTAGGAACTGCGGCACCATAAGCTTCAAGATCCAACCTGGCCGGCGGTTCCCTGACATCGTCGGCCACGAGTCGTGCAAAAACTGGCAGCGGACGTACTTCTACGGCCCCGACATTCCTTTGGCGGGTCGAGAAGTGACGTACCCGGACTTCGTGGATGGATCCGCCGCTGAAGTTTCCATATGGAGATCCCATGCCTCCCTTCCCTCCGACCTCGACGCTTCTTGCGCAATAAGGCGGATCGAGTGGTTCGTAGAGACGGGTTTGACCGGCTTGGACCTAGCCATGTGCTGGTTCATCAAGCGAATCCAACCTCTGCAGCACCGCGTGAAGTTCATGCACGAGTACACCAGTGATTGAAAGGATACCCTCCGGATCTCCGTGGATAACTTCTCGAGCGACTCCGTCAAGCTCCGTCTGAAGGACATCGTCAAGGTGAAGGATAAGAAGCTCGGCTTCACCATCACCTACGACATGTACGTAGACGGCAAGTGCCCAAAGGTAGGTATTTATTTTCCGTTTATGACATTGCTCCAGTTTCTCCGTCTTGCCAGTGCCATCTTATCTAACACGGTGATTTCTCACTTAACAGCTTAGCGATCTAGATGAGGACAACCTGGCTGCCCAAATCTATGATCCAAAGATGAAGGAAGTCACGGTCGTGTCCGACGACGATGTCCCGTTGGCGCGAAAGCGGAAGAGCTCCACCTCTAACGCTGCCGACGGAGCCAAGAAGAAGAAGACGAAGGGTGGAGCCTCCAAAAAGAGTACTGCTGCCCTAGAGGCAGAAAAGAAAAAAGCCACCGGGATTTTTGCCAAAGCGCCCTCCCTAGTGTAAGCCTCTCATTCTCCGACATTGTCTTATTTATCTGTCCTATTCCTGTACTTATGCATTTTGCACGTTTCAGGAAGAAAGCCACAACCAGCCTCAAGAAGTACTCCAAGACTCTTGAGGCTTCTAGAAATATCAAAGATATGCTGCATCGCGACTCCTCCCCGGTCATCGCCCCTGCTACTCCTTCCGTCAAGCCCTCCTCTGCTCCGACAAGCTCTCAAGTCCAGGAGGCACCAGGCCCTTCCGCCATGGAAGTGGATTCTGGCGCCTCTACCGAACTTGCTGTTGTCGGCGAGCAGGCGACGCAGGAGAGCGCTGCTCTTCAAATGGCTGAAGCTCCGGCTAAGGATGCCATCGGTAGCGGCAAGGCGGTGGTGGGAGCTGGTACCTCTGCCGAAGGCGGCGCCCCTACTCCCTAGAAACCCTTCGAGTTCCCGAAGATAGTTTACCCGGCGCTCCTGCCGAGTAACACAACTATGGTTCCTGGAGGAGTGTCGTCATCTCCGACGTGCGGTTTTGAGGAGCTACTCCGACAAGCGGATATCTTGCGAGGAAACAGCATTTCCTTCGGCAAGCTGCTAGCCGAGAGTGCTACAAACCTCAAGATTATTGCACTTGTAACTTTTTACTTTTCCTTTTGCATTTCATACGAGTATCCCACTGTAGCCCCCGAGGATGTAGACGGAAAACCATAGGTTTTGCATCTATATGCTCTAAGAGTGACTAAGTTAGAAAAAACTCTCCCTGTAGCCCCCGAGCATATAGGTGGAAAATCTCCGACTAGAGGCTCCAAGCAGACCAAACAACGATTAACTTTGTATTTGTGTCCACAGAACGAGAATTCTCGGAGGGGCATGGCCAACGACAAGTACCAGAAGATGCGTGCAGATCTTGAAGCCGAAAAGGGTAAAACCGCCATCTTGAAGGAACAGATCATCAAAAACAAGAGTCTGTTTTCTTTTTGCGCATTTCCGTCTTACTTTTGTGCCCATAATCTCTGAGTACTCATTGTGTACTTTGTTTTTCTCCGACTTGCAGAGCATGTTGCCAAGGCCAAGGATATTGTCGAGCAGTCCAAGCATATCCAGCATCTGGACAGCGAGAACAAGATCCTGAAGGAGGAGAGGAAGGAGATGTTGAAGATGCACGAGGATTCCATGAAAGCCCTGCAGGATTCCGCCTCCACGGAGATCAATCGCTTGAAGGAGGAGCTTGCGATCCTAAAGGATCAGAAGCAAGCTGCTGATGAGCAAAACCTTCGCCATAGCGAGGCATTTAAGATCCTCCAACAAGAGAAGGAATCCTTGGTGGACATTGTCTGGCATGCTAAGGCCAGCATCTTCAGTAAGTGTCCTCCGCCTTGTATTTCTGTTGTCTGGATACTTAGAGTTTATCGAACTCATGCGATCCTTGTCGGAATTTTCAGCCCCTATGGGTTTAACCCGCTCCCCTCCTTCGGACAAGGAATGCATGGTTCTTGGCCGCAACTTCATCAACACCGCCATCGCCCAAGCCAAGGAGATTTCCAAGCCCCTCCAAATATATATCAAGGCATCGGACTCCGTGACGAAGTACTCGGAGATCCTGCGCCGAGCCCCCGAGCGTGTCACGAACTGGAAGGCTTCATGCGCACGGGATGGCACAAGGATGGCGCTGTCTATGGTGAAGGCACACTATGAAGATGCCGACATCGACACGGTGACCTCTGGTATCCCCGACGTGGATGATGACAGCAAGAAGATTGATCACGAAGCCATCCTGTCATCGCTCGCGGGTTATGACACCAGGGTTGCCGAGTTGGTGGACATTGACGTCTTCGTGCCCAGTAACCTCATCGACAACGTCAACCAAGATTCATCCGAGTCTCATCACAGCGCCGACGTCGAGGGTGATTCTCCGGCTGGTGATGATGCGGCCTCCAAGTCTCCTACGCCCAAAGAATGAAAAACACTTTGTAATTTCTGTTTCACCTTTGGTGTGTGCACGGGAAAACTTGTTGATGTAATCTTAAGGCGGAAAACAATGGTTGTCATATCCTGCTACTTAAGAATTAAGTCCCAGTGTGTATATATTTTTTAAGCAAGTGCTGGCTTATCCATTACTCTGGCTCTTATGCTTGTCTTTTTGTGAGTCGGAAGACTCGTTGTCGGAACCATGCGCTTAGGTGATGATGCCCAATGGCACCGTCAATAACCTGAGCACAAAATCGCCGACAATAAGTGCTAAAAGTCACTACTCCAGAATCCACATAAAAATGACAAAGAATGTGTAGACCAGAAAACTTAAGCTAACGCCCGTAGGCGGAATTTTCACAAGTGCAATCGCAAGACTTGTGCATAAAGGTTTTATATGATCCAAAAATGAACACTAAAGGAGGTAAAAGATTCAGCAATATGAGTGAACCAAAGAGCTTTATTTCATTGATCATATAAGAGGTGCACAATTAGATAAAAAATGCTAAGTGTAGAAAGGACGTAGCTGTGCTATGTTCTATGGCCGATCAAGCTCCGGGTAGTCATCATTCGGGTCACGTCGCTTACGCTTATGATCCTTATTGGGTCTATCTTTGAGTTCACGATTGTCAACAAGGTAGTAAGACCCATTGAGCAGTGCCTTCCTTATGATGAACGGTCCTTCCCATGGCGGGGATAATTTGTGTGACTTCTTCTGCTTAAGTCGGAGCACCAAATCCCCCTCTTTAAACGAGCGATGCCGAACGCGGCGACTATGGTAGCTGCGTAGCTTCTGCTGGTAGATGGCGGATCTTTGGCATGCCAAAACGCGCTCCTCCTCAAGAAGGTCCACATCTAGTCGTCCGGATTCTTTAGCATCATCTTCATCATAGGAGGCAACTCTTGGTGCATCGTGGAGGATGTCGGAAGGTAGGATGGCTTCTGCTCCATATACCATGAAGTAAGGGGTGTAGCCAGTGGATCTGTTGGGTGTAGTTCAGAACTCCACAAGACAAAGTGCAATTCTTCCGCCCAGGCTCCAGCTGCTCTTTGTAGCGGTGCCTCAAGACGTGGCTTGATTCCCTGCAGAATTAATCCATTGGCTCGCTCAACCTGACCATTGGATTGTGGGTGTGCCACAGATGCAAGGTCAAGTCGGATGCCTTTGTCCCAGCAATAGGCCTCCACTTCTCCGAGTGACAAGTTGCTTCCATTGTCGGTGATGATGCTATGTGGGAGACCAAATCTCACCACTAGATCCTAGACAAACCTGAGGGCAGTTGCCCCATCAAGCTTTCTAATGGGTTTAGCTTCTATCCATTTGGTGAATTTCTCAACTGCTACAAGCAGATGCGTAAATCCACACAGTGCCGTCCGTAACGGCCCCACCATGTCTAGTCCCCAGACTACGAACGTCCAAGTTATTGGTATTGTTTGCAATTCTTCAGCAGGAACATGTGGTTGTCGGGCATAATACTGGCATCCTGTGCATGTCTCAACCAGCTTGTCGGCGTCCGTCTTCACGGTCAGCCAGTAGAATCCTTGCCGGAAGGCTTTCGCGACCAATGATCGAGGAGAGGCGTGATGCCCGCAATCTCTGAGATGGATTTCGCGTAAGATTTCCATACCTTCTAGCTAGGAAACGCACTTTAGGTATACACCAGTAGTGCTCCTCTTGTAGAGTTGCCCATTGATTATGGTATAACCCTTTGCTCATCGTACTATTTGCCGTCTTTCGACTTTGTCGTCGGGCAATGTTCCGTGCTCGAGATACTCCATGAACGGTTTTGTCCAAGCCGGAGGGATCGTTGTCACCATGTTGACGAAAGATTCAGCTCTATCCGGGTTGACGATGTCGGCGCCCTTCACTGATGGTGTGCGTAGATGCTCTAGGAAAACTCCTGGCGGAATCCGCTTGCGCCCTGATCCAAGTTTAGACAGCAGATCAGACGCCTCGTTTTCTTCCCTAGGTACATACTTGACTTCGTAGCCCAAGAAGCTCTTGGCTATCTCGTCCACTTCGTCTCGATATGCCGCCATCATAGGGTTCCGCACATTCCAGGTGCCAGCCACCTGTTGGGCAACCAATTCAGAATCTCCACAGCAAACTATGCGCTTGATGCCAATATCCTTGGCTACACGTAGTCCATGAATGAGTGCTTCATACTCCGTCATGTTGTTTGTAGCCTCGAAGTGGATCTGCAGAACGTAGTGTAGCTTGTCTCCTTTTGGTGACTGTAGCAGTACACCAGCCCCCGAGCCGTTGAGCAACTTTGATCCGTCAAAGTGCATCACCCAGTATTCTGGTTCTGGCAACGGAGTAGCATCTGGCATCTCCGTCCAATCTGCAATAAAATCCGCCAAAGCTTGTGACTTGATAGCGTCGCGTCTCTTGTAGGTGATCTTGAAGGCGGCAAGTTCAATGCCTCACTTCGCGACCCTTCCTGTAGCGTCGCTGTTGTTGATAATGTCGGACAGTGGAGTCTTGCTCACTACTGTGATTGGGTGCTCCTGCAAGTAATGCCTTAGCTTCCGTGAAGCGAGGAATACTCCATAAGCTATCTTTTGGTAGTGCGGATAATGCTGCTTGGACTCCGTCAAGACCTCGCTCACATAGTAAACTGGTCGTTGAACTCCATGCTTGTAGCCTGGTTTTTTCCGCTCTACCACGACGACGATGCTAATAACCCGGTTGGTTGTCACCATGTAAATTAACAGGGGCTCTCCAGGCTCGGGTGCTGCAAGGATGGGCGCTGAGGAAAGAATCTCCTTGAGCTGCTTCAATGCTGCATTTGCTTCGTCTATCCACGTGAATTTTTCCGCCTTCTTCAGTAACTTGTACATCGGCAAAGCCTTCTCTCCAAGTCGGCTGACAAACCGACTAACTGCTGCAACACAACTTGTTAGTCGTTGAATGTCCTTTAGGCATGTCGGATGGTTTATGTTTAAGATGGCCTTGATTTTCTCTGGGTTGACCTCGATTCTGCGCTGGGAAACGATGAAACCCAACAGTTTGCTGGATAGAACCCCGAAGACGCACTTCTTAGGGTTGAGCATCATGTTGTATTTCCGGAGATTATCAAAGGTTTCTTTTAAGTCGGAGATTAAGTCGTTTGACTTTTTAGACATCACCGTGATATCGTCCACATAGGCGTGAACGTTCCGACCAATTTGGTCGTGAAGGCAACATTCCAATGTCCGCTGGTAGGTAGCACCTGCGTTTTTCAGCCCAAAGGGCATCGTGACATAGCGAAACGTGTCGTATGGAGTAGTGAATGAAGTGGCCAATTGGTCCGACTTCCTCATCTTGATCTGGTGGTATCCTGAGTATGCATCGAGAAAACACAAAAGTTCCGAGCCAGCCATTGAGTCAATGACTTGGTCAATGCAAGGCAAAGCAAACGGATCTTTGAGACATGCTTTGTTCAAGCCGGTGTAATCAACGCACATTCTTAATTCATTGGTTCCCTTTTTGGGGACAAGTACAGGATTGGCCACCCATCGGGTGTGAAGGACTTCTCGGATAAACCCGGCCTTATGTAACCTAGCTATCTCTTTTCCAATGGCATGTCTCTTCTCATCTCCAAAGCGTCGTAGAGGTTGTTTCACTAGTTTACATTTTGGATCTATGTTTAAGCTGTGCTCGGCAAGTTCCCTAGGTACACCTTTCATGTCGGCAGGTTGCCAGGCAAAGATGTCCCTATTCTCACGGGGGAACTCGATGAGCGCGCTTGCCTATTTGGGATCCAGGTTCGTCCCAATGGCGACGGTCTTGGATGCATCGCCTACCACAAGTTCCACCGGCTTGGTCTCGATGGCGGCCTTGAACGCAGGAGCGGAGTCGGAGATCTGCTTCTTCGACGCGGGCATCTCTGAGTCATTGACCTTGCTCTGGATCTCCTTGAATTCTTCACCGTAGAGGACAGCTTCTGCAACGGCTGCTTCATTGATCTCGCAGTCCCTTGCCTTGGTAAAGCTTCCGGATAAGGTGATGACACCGTTTGGTCCGGGTATCTTGAGTTTGTTGTAGACGAAGCATGGCTTGGCCATGAACGTGTGGAATATGTCGCGGCCGAATATGACGTGGTACATGCTCTTGAAGGGGACCACCTCAAAGGTCATGCGCTCTTGGCGATAATTATTAACGTCGCCAAAGGCTACCTAAAGTGTGATGCACCCAAGGGCCGAGCCTCCCGACCAGGAACTCCGCCATGGAACATGATGTTGGTCCGCCTTAGGTTTGCCTCCGTCAAGTTCATCTTCTGAAGTGTATCCAGGTACATGATGTTGATGTTGCTTCCACTATCCACCATGCACTTGGTGAACTCCACGCCGTCAATCAATGGGTTGATGACCATGGCGTACTGGTTCTCCGTGGGCACAAGGTCTGGGTGGTCTGTCCTGTCCCAAGTTATTGGAACCTCCGACCAGCGCAGGTATTGGGGAACTGGGGGGAGAGTGGCCATCAGGATCCTTAGAGAGGTCTTTTGTTGTCGGACGGTGGGAGTGCCAAGGAAAGTGTGGTAGACTGGGGCCTTCTTTGCGAAGGGGTTCTTGCCTTCATCGTCGCTCTTGGCGGCGTGTTTGGGGTCAACATCCTCATACATGTCACTCGAATCCTTGGACTCCTCCTCCTTCTTCTTCCCCTTGCCCTTGCCTCACGGTCTGTTCTTCCGACTTTGCTTGTAGCCGGACTCCGGGTCTTCCTTGAGGTCGTTGACGAACTTGCAGTGTAGATTGGTATGGGTGGCCTTGCCGTTGGCGTCGAGGTGTACGAGGCATGTCATATCGCGGTACTCCTCGTAGGTTTGGGGAACGCGGAGCAGCGCCGAGTTGGTTTCACTTCCTCGTTGCTGCCCGCGGCCTACTCCCCTTCCTCGGCCACGTTGTCCGCCTTCTCCTCGTCCTGCAAAAGTCATAGCGACCATGTCGGTAGATTGCTTTTCTTCTGGAGCGGTTTTCCACTTTGTACTGTTGTTCCTCCGAGCTTGGGTTGGAACGGCCGTTGCCGGCAAAGAGCCACGAGCATCATCGTCGGCAGCTGCGAACTCACTAGCTAACTGAATCATCTGATTCAAGTCAAGCTGATGATTGTCCTGCAAGCGCTTTACCTTATGTCGAAGCAACGTACCCCTTTCCAACCCATCGATGAAGGCGGCCATGGCGGTCCGAGCGTGCACTCCTGCGCAGGAATTTTTCATATCCAGCCAGTGGGAGAGGTAGGCGCGAGATGTCTCGTCTTTCTCTTGCATGCACCGCTGTAGATAGCCCACAGTGCAGGGATACTTGCATGTACCCTCAAAGTTCTTGGTGAATGCTTCTTGCATATCCAGCCGGTTGTAGATAGATTTCTCCGGCAAGTCGTCGATCCAATATTAACGGGAGGTACTTAACGGCGACGTTGGGGTTGCCTCCGGCAATCTCCACCGTGTTGCCATAGTACTGCAACCATGTGGCGGGCTTGGCGGTGCCGTCATAGGGCTTGATGGTCTTGTCAATCCGGAAACCTTTGGGGTAAGTTGTGGACCGTATTGTAGGTCCAAAGCAACGTGGTCCCAGGTATGGTCCTTCCCGGGCCTCGTGGATCTTATCGATCCACGGACGTGCATCGTACGGCTCCGGGTTCTTCTTCTTGTTGTCAACAGGGGATGGGTTGCGTGAATGACGCGGGCCTCTTCCGCCATGGTGACTGCTTGGAGCGACGGAGGCGGAGGTGGCGGTGGGTTAGCTTTCTTGTTGTTACCCTCCTGCGATACCTCGCGCCTGTCACGGTTGCTTTTTGGACGTGGAGGGTCGTGGTGTGACCTGCTCTTGTGTCCTTGGTGACTCTCTTCATCATGAAGGGTCTATGCCACATTGTCGCGGATGACGATACCACACTGCTTTGGAGGGGGCATATCCGTGTGATGGTGAGCCTTGTAATCTTCCTGACATCAGGGGGATCAGGGCGGTGGCGATGGGCGGCGAGGTCGGGCATTTTCTCCGTGGTCGGAGGATATGGGGATAGCGTCCTTCCTACTGCACGCATCCCTCCGTCTTTGTTCTGATGAACCCGTCTGCGATCCGACATCTTGAGGAGATCTATCCCTTGGCGGTTTGTACTGGCTAGATCGGCAGAGCGTTGGGGCAGACTCAAGCCTCTGAGAGCTGGCATTTTCCTGCTGCTTTACCGCCTTGGCTACTAGGTCATAGACCTGTTCTACTGCCTCAGGCGATCTATCCTGCTGCAGAAGGGTCTTGGCGACGACAAGGTTAAGGAGTAGGGTGGGCATCACCTGCTTGCCTTCACTATCAATGTATGGCTTGGCCTGTGCCAGCTTCGAGGGAGCCCATCCTAGGTTGCGCCATACACCAGAATCGTTGATGACGCGAGCTGGAGCCTTCTTAGCCTTCTACTACTGCAGCAGAGTCTTGTACTCGGCCTCCATTGCTCTAGCTTTCTCTATGGACTTCTGCGCGTGGACCAGATCTCGACCTAGTTTAGTGCCTTGCTCCGCGATGGCTTGCGCCTCCTCCAGCAGCTGCTGGCGCTTCTCGTCAAGCTGAGTCACATTCCGGATATGATCAACGGTTAGTGGCTCGACGAGGAGATTGTCGTAGATCACTCTATCAACTGGAGTAACATGGGCTGCTGCCGACGTGGATGCTGGAGGCGGCAAGTTTGCGGTGTTGTTGTTGCTCGGACCGGTGCCGAGTTCCTGCGACTGCTGCACTGGGTTAGGCGGAGGAGGCATGACCTTTGCGCGATCATCGTCGGCAGCAATTAGTGGGCCCTTCCCCTTTTCTAGCACCATAGGCGGAGCTTGCCCGGGTTGATCTTCATCCATCGCTGTCCCAATGGTGACGAACACCCCTCGAGACATGACGGTGTTGTTAGCTTGTTCGTCGCGCGAGTACTCCTCCTCCATCTCCTCCATAGCGGAGTCTAGCTCTTCTATACTAAAGTCTATTTCCTCTGAATCTGCACTGAAATCAGCATAAAGCGCGCCAATGACAGAGTCGGAGGGTGCCGGGACTTCCTCGATAACGGGCGGTGGAGGTGCAACGGCCTCGACGATGACTGGAGGTGGTGGTGCTGCTGCGATGACGGCGGGAGGCGGTGGCGGCGGCTGCTGAACCGGAGGTTCTCCGTCTCTGAGCGCAAGCTCCATCTGGGCTGCCGCGTCAGCTGCCGCGTAGCTGTTGACGGTGCTCACCATCTCTTCAAGGGTAAGGCATAATGTTTCCTGCTGCCGACGTAAGGAATGTCGGAGAAGCGTGCCACGGTCCAGTCCTTCCACGAAGTGATAGAAAGCGTTATCATCGGGGTAATTGGCCAGGTCTGCCCGTATACGGAGCCACCTGGCGAGGTAGTCGCGGGGGTTTTCGCCCTCTCTCTGAACGCAACGCGCCAGATCTAAGATGGTAACCACGCCGACGTACTTGGATCTCTGTTTTCAAGACGCGCAGACAAAGCCGACGGATTTGCAGTGATCTTCCACCTTTATATCCTACACAGGGGCGATATGGGTGGGCCTTGAACTTTTCCGATCATTGCCGGCAAACTCTGAGGAGAGATCCGATATCGATCCTTCCATGAACGTATCCTGCCCGTAGGCGGTCCGTGCGGGTCTTGATGCTTTCCGATCTTTCCCGGATAACTCCGAAGAGAGATCCGACATCGATCCTTCCGCGAACTTATCCTGCCCGTAGGCGGTCCGTGCGGGTCTTGATGCTTTCCGATCTTTGCCGGCAAACTCCGAAGAGAGATCCGCCATCGATCCTTCCGCGAACGTATCCTGCCCGTAGGCACTCCGTGCGGGTCTTGATGCTCCTCCGACTACCAGGGAACTAGTGCCCGAGTCGGTTTCGCCGATGAAGAGGTGGATGCCTCCGATAGGAACGATCGAACACCGCGTAGGGTTCGTCTTCGCCGGGATCCAGAACTCGTCAGGGGGGACGATCGGAACGTTACCGGAGAATAGAACACGGCCAATGGTTACGGTTTCGCCGATTCCCGCGAAGATCTTGGTCCTCGCCCGCTGAAGAGCCTGAAACGCCTCTTGCCCCACGGTGGGCGCCATCTGTCGTGGTATTGCCAACGAGTACGCCATGGAGGGGTCCTCACAGTGCGTGTTTAGAGACGTGGGGTAAGGCGGACGGTTGACGGGTACGAGGTAACACAGCTTACCCAGGTTCAGATCCCACGACGGTGGCGGAATCCTACTCCTGCTATAAATCACTATAAGGGCAATACGCCGAGTTATAGAGATAGGTTCGCTGTGCGAGGTTGTGTGAAGTTATCTGTGATCGTGCCCTAAAGGCTCCCATAGGCCCAACTTATATAGTTGTCAGATCCTAGGGTTACAGGGAAAAGTCCTTGCCGGACAGGTTACAGAGTCCTACACCGTCTATCACTAGTCTTGTATAGCTTGCACTCCAAGGCTCCGGGTACGCTGGTGACTCCACCATAGCCTTCCTTTATCCGGCATGGGCCTCCCTTCTGGATCCACCTAACTGGGCCGCCCAGCAGGCCATAGGCCATACTACCGACTATGGGCCACCCGGGTTAGTCGGATAAGAGACCCATATAGCATATCCCCAACATCCGCCTCCGTCGCCCCCTAGAAGCCACCATGGCGGAGGGCGGCCGCGTCGTTCACGCATCCCATCCACTGGCGGCAAGAAGAAAAGAGCAAGCCCGGAGCCATACAATGCATGTTCATGCCTGGACAAGATTCACGAGGCCCGGGAAGGACAATACTTGGGACCACGTTGCTTTGGACATGTAATATGTACCGCAACTTACCTCAAGGGTTTCCAGATAGACAAGATCATCAAGCCCTATGACGGCACTGCCAAGCCAGCTACGTGGTTGCAGGATTACGGCAACATGGTGGAGATCGCCGGAGGTAACCCCAACGTCGCCGCCAAGTACCTCCCGCTGAAGCTGGCTGGCACGGCCTAACAATGAATTGTTGACTTGCCGGAGAACTCCATCTGCAACTGTTTGGACATGCAAGAAGCGTTCACCAAGAACTTCAAGGGTACGTATAAACGTCCATGTACAGTTGGCGATCTACAGCGGTGCGTGCAGGTGAAAGACGAGTCATCTCGCGCGTACCTCTCTCGCTAGCTAGACATGAAAAATTCCTGCGCAGGAGTGCACGCCCAGACCGCCATGGCCAGTTTCATCGATGGGTTGGAGAAAGGTACGTTGCTCCGACATAAGTTGAAGCGCTTGCAGGACAATCACCGACTAGATCTCAACCAGATGATCCACTTGGCTAGTGAGTTCGTAGCTGCCGACGACGATGCTCGCGGCTCCCTACTGGCAACGGCCATTCCAAATCAAGCTAGGAGGAACAACAGCACCAAGCGGAAGATCCCGCGAGAAGAAAAGCAAACCTCCGACATGGTCGCCATGACATTTGCAGGACAAGGTGATGCCAGATAGTGTGGCCGAGGATGGGGGGCTGGTCAAGAGTAGCAGCGAGGTAGTGAAACTACCTCGGCAGCGCTCCGTGTTCCCTAAACGTATGAAGAGTACCGCGACATGCCGTGCCTTGTACACCTAGACCCCAATGGCAAATCTACTCACACCAATCTCCATTGCAAGTTCGTTAGCGATCTCAAGGAGGACCCAGAGTCCGGCTACAAGCGAAGTCGGAAGAACAGACCGCGAGGCAAGGGCAAGGGGAAGAAGAAGGAAGAAGAGTCCAAGGATTCAAGTGACATGGATGAGGATGTTAACCCCAAGCACATCACCAAGAGCGATCGAAAGGGCAAGAACCCCTTCGAGAAGAAGGCGTCGTTTTCCACACTTTCCTTGGCACCCCCACTGTCCGACAACAGAAAACCTCTATGAGGATATTGATGGCCACTCTACCCCAGCCTCAAAGACTACTTGATCGAGATTCCAATTACTTGGGACAGGAAGGATCACCTAGACCTCATCCCTATGGAGAACCAGTACGCCATGGTTGTCAACCCCCTGATTGACGGCAACGAGTTCACCAAATTTATGGTGGATAGTGGAAGCAACATCAATATCATGTACCTGGATACGCTGCACAAGATGAACTTGATGGAGGCTAACCTAAGGCGGACCAGCACCATCTTCCACGGCGTAGTTCCTGGTCGGGAGGCTCGATCCCTTGGGTGCATCACACTTCAGGTCGCTTTTGGCGATGTTAATAGTTACCGCCAAGAACGCATGACCTTCGAGGTGGTCCCATTCAAGAGCGTGTACCATGTCATATTCGGACGTGACATCTTCCACTCCTTCATGGCCAAGCCATGCTTCGTCTACAACAACCTCAAGATACCCGGACCAAACTGTGTCATCACCGTATCCGGAGGCTTTACCAAGGCAAGGGACTGCGACATTGGAGAAGCAGCCTTTGTAGAAGCTTTCCTCTACAGCAAAGAATTCAAAGAGATCCAGAGCAAGGTCGATGCCTCGGAGATGCTGGCGTCGAAGAAGCAGATTTCTTACTCTGCCCTAGCTTTCAAGGCCACCATCGAAACCAAGCCAGTGGAACTTGTGGTAGGCAATGCCTCCAAGATCACCGCCATTGGGACGAACCTGTATCCCAAATAGGAAAGCGCGCTCGTCGAGTTCCAACGTGAGAATAGGGACATCTTTTCCTAGCAACCCGCCGACATGAAAGGTGTACCTAGGGAACTTGCTGAGCACAACTTGGATATTGATCCAAAATGCAAAATGGTGAAACAACATCTACGATGCTTCGGAGACAAGAAGAGACGCGCCATAGGCAAGGAGATATCTAGGTTACTTAAGGCTAGTTTTATCCGAGAAGTCCTTCACACCCGATGGGTGGCCAGTCATGTACTTGTCCCCAAAAAGGGAACCAAAGAATTAATAATGTTTGTTGATTACACCGGATTGAACAAAGCATGTCCCAAAGATCCATTTGCTTTGCCTCGCATTGACCAAGTCATTGACTCGATGGCTGGCTCGGAACTTTTGTGTTTTCTCGATTCATACTCAGGATACCACCAAATTAAGATGAGGAAGTTGGACCAATTGGCCAGTTTGTTCACCACACCTTACGGCACGTTTTGCTATGTCACGATGCACTTTGGGCTGAAAAACGTAGGTGCTACGTACCAGCGGACAATGCAGCATTGCCTACACGATCAAATTGGTCGGAATGTTCACGCCTATGTGGATGATATAGCGGTGATGTCTAAAAAGTCAAACGACTTAAAAGAAACCTTGGATAATCTCCGGAAATAAAACATGATGCTTAACCCTAAGAAGTGCGTCTTCGAGGTTCTAGCCGGCAAATTGTTGGGCTTCATCGTTTCCCAACATGGAATCGAGGTCAACCCGGAGAAGATCAAGGCCATCATAAACATAAACCGTCTGACATGCCTGAAGGACATACACCGACTGATAGGTTGCGTTGCAGCAGTTAGTCGGTTCGCCAGCCAACTTGGAGAGAAGGCTCTGCCGCTATACAAGTTGCTGAAGAAGGCGGACAAATTTACATGGACGGACGAAGCAGACGCAGCACTAAAGTAGCTAAAGGAGATACTATCCTCGACGCCTATCCTTGCAGCACCCGAGCCTATGGATCCTATGTTAATTTACATGGCGGCCACCAACCTGGTAATCAGCATCGTCGTCGTGGTAGAGCGGAAAGAACCAGGGCATGAGTACGGAGTTCAATGACCTGTTTACTGTGTAATCGAGGTATTGATAGAGTCCAAGCAGCGTTACCCGCACTACCAGAAGATAGCTTATGGAGTGTTCCTTGCTTCTCGGAAGCTAAGGCACTACTTCTAGGAGCATCCTATCACAATTGTGAGCAAAGCCCCACTGTCCGACATCATCAACAACATCGAAGCTACAGGAAGGGTCGTGAAGTGGGCATTGATCTTGCCACCTTCGAGATCACCTACAACAGACGCGACGCTATCAAGTCACGGGCCTTGGAGGATTTCATCGCAGATTGGATGGAGATGCCAGATGTTACCCCTATGCCGGAGTCAGGATACTGGGTGATGCACTTTGATGGATCAAAGCTACACAATGGCTCGGGGGCTGGTGTACTATTATAGTCACCAACCGGGGAAAAGCTACACTATGTTCTGTAGATCCACTTCGAGGCTACGAACAACATGGCGGAATATGAAGCACTCATTCACGGACTACGCGTAGCCGAGGATATTGGCATCAAGCGCATAGTTTGCTATGGAGATTTCGACTTGGTTGCCCAGCAGGTGGATAGCAGCTGAAAAACGCGGAACCCTATGATGGCGGCATATCGAGACGAAGTGGACGAGATAGCCAAGAGCTTCTTGGGCTACGAAGTCAAGTATGTACCTAGGGAGCAAAACGAGGCGGCTGATCTACTATCTAAGCTTGGATCAGGGCGCAAACGAATTCCGCCTGGCGTTTTTCTGGAACATCTAGGGAAACCATCCATGAAGGGAGCAGACACTGAGAACACGGATAGAGTTAACTCTTTCGTTCACACAGTGAACAAGGTCCCTCCGGTTGGGAAAAACCGTTCATGAAATATCTCGTACACAGAACTTTGCCCATCGACGAGGTCAAAAGTCGGCAAATAGTACGTTGAGAAAAGGGCTATACCATAATCAATGGATAGCTATAGAAAAGAAGCACCACTGGTGTATACCTAAAGTGTGTTTCCTAGCAAGAAGCTATTGAAATCCTTCGTGAGATCCATCTTGGAGATTGCGGGCATCACGCCTCTCCTCGATCATTGGTCTCCAAAGCCTTCCGGCAAGGATCTACTGGCTGACCGCGAAGGCGGTCCGACAAGCTGGTTGAGACATGCATGGGATGCCAGTATTATGCCCGACAACCACATGTTCCAGCTGAAGAATTGCGAACAATACCAATAACTTGGCCGTTTCATTCTGGGGGCTAGACATGGTTGGTCCATTACAGACGGCACCATGTGGGTTTACGCATCTTCTAGTAGCAGTTGATAAATTCACCAAATGGATAGAAGCTAAACCCATTAGAAAGATTGATGGGGCAACTGCTCTTAGGTTTTTCTGGGATCTAGTGGTCAGATTTGGTCTCCCATATAGCATTATCACCGACAACGGCTGCAACTTGTCACTCGGAGAGGTGGAAGCTTATTGTTGGGATAAGGGCATCCGACTTGACCTAGCATCTGTGGAACACCCACAGTACAATGTCGAAGTTGAGCGAGCCAATGGATTAATTCTGTAGGGAATCAAGCCACATCTTGAGGCACCGCTACATAGAGCAGCTGGAGCCTAGGCGGAGGAATTACCATCTGTGCTATGGAGTTTACGAACTACACCCAACAGATCCACCGGCTACACCCCTTACTTCATGGTATATGGAGCAGACGCCATCCTACCTTCTGACATCCTTCACGATTCACCAAGAGTTGCCGCCTACGACGAAGATGACGCTGAAGAGTCCAAACGCCTAGATGTGGACCTTCTCGAGGAACAGCGTGTTTTCGCATGCCAGAGATCCGCCATCTACCAGCAGAAGCTACGCAGCTACCATAGTTGCCGCGTTCGGCATCACTTATTTAAAGAGGGGGATCTAGTGCTCCGACTCAAGCAGAAGAAGTCACACAAATTATCCCTGCCATGGGAAGGACCATTCATCATAAGCAAGGCACTGCTCAATGGGTCTTACTGCCTTGTTGACAATCGTGAACTTGATGATAGACCCAGCGATGATCATAAGCGTAAGCGACGTGACCCGGATGATGACTACCCGGAGCTTTATCGGCCATGGAACATAGCAAAGCTACGTCCTTTTTACACTTAGCATATTTTTATATACTATGTACCTCTTATATGATCAATGAAATAAATCTCTCTGGTTCACTCATATTTCTGAGTCTTTTACCTCCGTTAGTGTTCATTTTTTGATTGTATAAAACCTTTATGCGGAAGCTTTGCATTTGCACTTGTGAAAATTCCGCCTACGAGCGTTAGCTTAAGTTTTCTGGTCTACACGTTCTTTGTTGTTTTTATGTGGATTCTGGAGTAGTGACTTTTGCACTCTTTGTCGGCGATTTTGAGCTTAGGTTTTTGACGGTGCCATAGGGTATCATCACCTGAGCGCATGGTTCCGACTACGAGTCTTCCTACTCACGAAAGGTCAAGCATAAAAACCAAAGTAATGGATAAGCCAACACTTGCTTAAAAAATATTTACATACTGGAACCAGTACTTGAGTAGCAGAAAATTACAACTATTGTTTTTCCGCCTTAAGTTAACATAGTAGTTTTTCCGCATACACCAAACCAGAGGAAGCAAATATTACAAAGTGTTTTTATTCCTCTGGCGTAGGAGACTTTCCTGTAGCATTGTCGGCAGTAGGAGAGTCATCCTCTTCGAAGTTGGTGGCATTGAGGGACTCGGAGGAGCTTTGGTTGTCACCGTCAATGATCTCCAAAGGCACGAAGATGTTATGATCAACCAACTCGGAAACCCTGGTGTCAAAACCCGCGAGCGATGCCCAGATAGCCTTATGGTCAATCTTCTGTCCTTCATCGTCTATGTCGGGGAGACCTGAGGTTACCGTGGCGATGTAGGCGTTCTCATAGTGGGCCTTGACCATTGCCAGCGACATCCTTGCGCCATCCCGGGTACATGAAGCCTTCCATCTTACGATACGCTCGGGGGCTTGATGCAAGATCTCCGAGTACTTCATCACGGATTCCACTACTTTGATATTAATATTGAGGGGCTTGGCGATCTCCTTGGCTTGCTTGACAGCAGTGCTGATGAAGTTGCCGGTGAGGACCATGCATTCCTTTGGAGGAGGAGGTCACTTGGTCAAACCAATAGGAGCTGCATTTCCGACAAACAAAGGAGCGCATGAGTTCAATAACACAAAAAAAGTTCGAAGTACCTATATTACAGAAGTACAAGACGGAGAATCACTTACCAAAGATGCTCGCCTCGGCTTGATGGAGCGTCTCCTCCATGGAACCCCGTTCTTGTCGAAGGATCTTGTATGCTTCAAGATTGCACTAATTTTTCTCATCAGCAGCTTTGTTCTGCTCCTTGAGCATCGCAATCTCCTCCTTCAAGCGGTTTATATCCGTGTTGGTAGACTCCTACAAGGCTGCCCTGGATTCTTCATGCATCTTCAATGTATCAGTCCTCTCCTGCTTAAGGATCTTGTTTTCGCTATCCAGCAATTCAATGTTCTTGGACTTCTCAACAATGTCCTTGGCCTTGGTGATGGTTTCTGCAAGTCAGAGAAAGAACAACACACAATGAGTAGTCGGAGAGTGATGGCACAAGACCAAGATGATTGCGGAATTGAAAGGAAGAATAGACTCTTGCTCTTGGTGATATGTTCCTTCAAGAAGGCAGTTTTACCCTTTTCAGCTTCCAACTCGGCACGCATCTTGTGGAACTTCTCATTGGCGACGCCTCTCCGAGCATTCTCATTCTGTGGAAATAATATCATAATCACTTAGTTTCTTAGAGCATCTAGCCCGATAAATATCCACCTATTGGCTTGGGGCTACAGTGAGAGTTTTTAACTCGGTATAATGCTTAGTATTTATTTAAGAATCTAGTCGGAACTAATTAAGTTTCATCTAGATGCTTGGGGGCTACAATACGAGTTTTTAGCTCAGCAATATGCTTATTTTTTTAAGCATATAGTCGGAACTAATTCAGTTTTCAACTAGAATCTTGGGGGCTACAGTATTGAATTTTACAAACACTGGGTATGCTACTCTAGAAGTATCTAGTCGGAATAGTTCGTTCAAACTACATACTTGGGGGCTACAGTGAGAAGTTTCTAGCTTGGTCACTCTTAGAGCAGTCAGATGCAAAGACCTATGGTTTTCCGTCTAAATCCTCGGGGGCTATAGTGGGGTACTCATATGAAATGCAAAAGGCAAACAAAAACTTACAAGTGCAAAAGGCAAACAAAAACTCTCAGCAAATATCTTGCTAAAGGAAAGACTATTTACTCGCAGGATATCAGCTTGCCTGAGGAGCTCCTCCAGACTGCAAGTCGGAGAGGTTGCCACTGCACCAGGTTCCAGAGTTGAGCTACTCGGCGTAAGCGCCAGGTAGAGTATATTGGAAGCTCCGTGGACGTCCTAGGTGCAGAGGCGCCGCCTTCGAGAGACGCTCCGATTACCACTATCGCCTTACCTCTACCGATGGCATCCTTAGCCGAAGCTTCAACCATCTTGGTTGTAGTGCTTTCTTGCATCGCCTATTTGCCGGCAATGACGAGCTCCACAGAGGCAGATGGGTCCACTTCCATGGCGGAAGGGCCAGATGCATCCTTAGCCAGAGAGCTTGTCAGAGCGGTGGCAGGCTGGGCGCTGGGAGTGGCAGGGGCAATGGCGGGAGATGCTTGGTGCGACACATGTTGGTGCAACATATCTTTAATGTTTTTATAAGCCCCCGATGTTTTGGAGGTCTTCTTCAAACTTATTCTGGCCTTCTTCCTGAAACGTGCAAAAGTATAAGTAGAGGAATAAGACGAGCAATGGACAATGTCGGAGGAAAAGAGGCTTACACAATAGTGGGTTCTTTGGTAAAAGGGATCCCGGTAATCTTTCTTTTTTCCGCCTCCAGGGCAGCGATAGTCTTCTTGGAGGCTCCACCCTCTGTCTTCTTTTCTTGCCTCCGTCGGCAGCGTCAGAGGTGGAGCTCTTCCTCTTTCGCGCCAATGGGACATCATCGTCGGACACGACGGTGACTTCCTTCATCTTGGGGTCGTAGATTTGGACAGCCATGCTATCCTCCTCTAGACTTTTAAGATGTTAAGTGAAATCCCAAAGTGTTAGATGATATGGTAATGGCTAGACGGGAGAACTTGCCCTCCTCGAACCTGTCATTTGTGATGGTGAAGCCGCGCTTCATATCCTTCACCTTAACGATGTCCTTGAGGCGGAGCTTGACGGAGTCACTCGAGAAATTGTCCTCGGAGATGCGGAGGCTATCCTTCCTCTCCTTGGTGTACTCATGCATCAGCTTCGAGCGGTGCTGTAGAGGCTGGATCCGCCTGACGAACCAGCACATGGCTAGGTCCAATCCGGTCAGACCCGTATCTATGAACCACTCTATTCGCATTATAGCGCGGGAAGCATCGTTGTCGGAGGGAAGGGTGGCTTGGGATCTCCATATCGGGCCTTCAGCGGCGGCCCCATCGACGAAGTCCGGGTATGTTTCTTCTCGGTCAGCCAGAGGGATATCTGGGCCGTACAAGTACGTCTGATACCAGTTCTTGCAAGACGCATGGCCGACAATGTCAGGGAACCGCCGGCCAGGCCGGATCCTAAAACTAATCGTTCCGCAATTCCTGATCTCGTCCTTGCTTGCTCTGGCCTCCCTCTTGACGGTAAAGAAGTAGATGAACAAGTCTAACCTAGGCCTAATCCCTAGGTAACCCTCGCAAAGCGTCGCGTAGTTGCTAAGTGCGATGATGCTATTGGGGGGAAGGTTCTGAGATTGAACCCGGTAATACTTGAGGACAACAAGGAAGAAGTCGGAGATGGGGAGGGAGACGCCGCGTACCAATTGTGCTTTGAGTTACACTTTCTCTCCTGCTTGGGGAGAAGGGGTGACCTCGCCGGCCGACACCGCCCGCCAGACAAGCCCCTGCGTCGCAGGGAGGTAGACCTCGACGAGTAGCTCCTTCATATCGTTGTTGGTGATATCATAGCCACCCCACTCCCGCTTATGGGAGTCGCCCTCTTCCTCCAGCAGCTCCAGCGCCGCTGGGATATGGTCGCCACCGGTGGACTCCAACACCGCGGAGCGTGGCTGCACTAGACCCTCTGGGGTACTTGGACGGAGCTCGCCGGCTTCGCCGCAGCATCAGCTGATGCCGCCATCGATGGATTAGAGCTACTGCTCGCCATTGGGAGGGGAGAGAGAGGTGACTGGGAGATTAGGGTTTTTCGCGTGCGCGTAGAGGGTTCGAGGAGATGCTCGCAGGAGGAAGAAGATGATGCAGGGGGAGAATGAGGTGAAGAGATGAAAATCTGCCACAGTTGAAATTTATAACCCCCAGCATCCAGATTCGTGCAAGCGATCGAATGGTTGTCACGTGGGCGACATGTCCGTGCGCGTGCGCGGAAATTTTTCCACGTTCCCAACCGCTGCCGCCAACGGTTTGTATCCTTCGCGCGGGAAAAGCTAACATGATTGTGTTCTCTACATGTGTGAGTTACGAGGCACCGCTGACCTATGTCTACGTCACTCTAGCTGACATGGGCAGGTGAACCATCACATCGGAATATTCGGGCATGGACGGATCTAGTCCGGCTACGAGAAGAGTATTATGGAAGATTCAGCATTTCACCGACTTAGAAGTTGAAGACGGAGAACATTGCAGGGTTCTTGGGAGGACTACAACATATTGCTTGACGATTTTCCGACATCCATCTACGCGGAGAATTTAACCTGAAGAGGCAAGATGGTGCAAGATCTGGAGTTCTACGGGGGCTACTGTTGGGGATATGCTATATGGGTATCCTCATAGCATGTTTCTTATCCGGATAACCCGGGTGGACCATAGTTGGTAGCATGGCCCATGGCCTGCCGGGAAGCCCATTTAGATGGATCCAAAAGGGAGGCCCATGCCGGATAAAGGAAGGCTACGGAGGAGTCACCGACGTACCCGGAGCCGTGGAGTACAAGACACGCTAGACTAGTTTTATGTAGTGTAGGACTCTGTAACTTGTCTGGCTAGGACTTTCCCTATAACCCTAGGACCTGGCGAATATATAAGCCGGACCTATGGGAGCCTTTAGGGCACAACCTAGAAGACAATACTCATACCTCGCGATAACGATCTTCTCAGAATCTCGGCGACGCCATTATAGTGATTTATAGCAGGAGTAGGATTCCGCCATCGTTGTGGGATCTGAACCTAGGTAAGATGTGTTACCTCGTACCCATCAACCGTCCGCCTTACCCCACATCTCTAAGCAGGCACTGTGAGGACCCCTCCATGGCATACTCGTCGGCAATACCACGAGAGAAATATGGGTAGAATGAATTCTTACCGATGAAGTATAGTGTCGGTATCCTGCTGAAAGTGCAACAGACGTCGCCTAAAGAGGGGGTGAATATGATTTTAAAAATATTATAGTTTAGGCTCTAATAAATGTGGAAACAAACTAATGTTTAATTTATAGAGAACGGAACCTAAAACCACTAGGTTCAAATAAGTGCAACAACAACCTATGCTAAGCAAGAAAAGCAACAAGCTGATATAAAGATAAAATACTTCAAGCACGATGACTATCACAATGTAAATTGCATAAGTAAAGGGTTCGGTTGAGAGATAACCAATGGATGTGGAGACGATGTTTTTTATCCCAAAGTTCACTTCCAAAGAAGCTACGTCTCAGTTGGAGAGGTGCAATGGTGCAATGCTCTCTAAACGCCACAAGTGGCTAACCTTGAGGTGTGGTGGCTCGATGCTCACCCAATGCCACACAAGGCCTCCCCCAAGATGATAAGGCAAGTAACTCACTGACGCCACAATAGGCTCACCCTATTATCCCATGAGCTCACCACAAAGGCCTACTCACGATCCACTATGGGACACTTGAGAGCGGTCTTCGAACCCATACAAGGTCGGTGCTAGCTCCACAACTCAATTGGAGGCTTCCAACAACAAAGCCACAAAAGGCTACAAGCTTGAGGCTTCTACACAACTCAAATGGAGGATGCAAGAAGTCAACACACCAACCACACAACTGTCCAGGGTTCCAAGAATCCAAGAGTAACAAGCCCACAAGATTGTACTCATAGAATATCAAAGGAGAACTCAAACCTATGCTCCAAATGCCAAGGTAAGTCCTTCACTCCCAAATTCCACCAATTCTGCCCGACTAGGGTCGGTACTACCGGTCTACTATCGGCCCAAATACCAACAAATAAAAGCACCCAAATAAAGAGGTTACTAAAGAGAGACACGGGATAAGCGTAAAGTGAGCCGGAATTTCACCCAGTACTACCGGCGGCAATTATCCTGAGCGGTACTTCCGGTTGCGCTGCTCTAACAGCTTCTGCCAACTGGTACTACTGGTCAACTACCAGCCCAAGTACCGGTAAATATGCATCAAAAATATAACGGGTACCGAGAGCATTCACATGCTCACTAGAACTTAGACTGGTACTTCAGCTGATACTACTGGCGTGAAATTAGCCTAGCGGTACTTCTAGTGAGGCAGCGGAACTTCCGGTCAGGAAAAAATCCAGAACCAAAACTGCCAGAACTTTTGCATCCAATTTTATTGGAAATATAACGATGAGTAGAATCTAACAAAAAGCTTCCAAGGGAGAAAATATCAAGTATATATGTGTGAGATACCTCCCGCGGTGTGGAGCCAGAAACCACGCAAGATTAAAAATGCAATAAGATATGTAAGGGAAATCATTTTTGATGAACTAGAGCTTGTTATGGAGATAACCACAAGCTTTAGGTCCTCACATGGACAAGTTCCAAACCAACAACAACTAAGAAATATGATGCAATAATGCAAAGGTTTGAGCTCCCTCCAAAAGATGCAATCGAGTCACTCACTCGAGAGGCCCTCTTGATAGTGCGGCTATCTATCCTAAACCCGATCTCCCAACTAACAACATGAGACCAGAAAAATAGAAATCCCATCACGATCATACCATTGCCTTGAGCATTCCACTTAATCTGGATGTAGACCGTCTTGTCCTTCTCCATACGGAACACCTTTCTTGATTTCTCTTGCTCGCTCTTGCTTGATAAGGACTTGCAAATTGCTCCCCATACACCATGGGGAGGCCTCTTCCTTGAACTTGTCTTCATCAATCCATGATCACCGAGGATGGCAAGCTTCAAGAATGAGATCTTCTAGAGATGGTGCGTCTTAAGCTTGCACTTCAATTCTTCTTGAGGTTGATCCATCTTGATTCAACTCTTTGCACTTGTCTTGATCAACCTTCAATCTTTTTCATCTTTCAACTTTGTGACCAACATATGGCCCAAGCAGTGTGAATGGAAAAAATCTACAAGTGAAACTCACATCACACATTAGTCCATATAGATTGTCATTAATTACAAAAACCACACATGGGTGGCATACATGCCCTTTCACCTGCCAGTCCGGTGGGGGTAAACTGATATAGACCAAACTATCTCATAACCTGTTGCGGCATATGATGCTCAACAATTGTGACACCCCCGGGATTAGGGCTAGACAAATCCCAGACCTCTGTCTGATATAAGCCTAACCTAAATCTCAAAAGCGTACAGAGAGAGAATTGATAACACAACAGTGACCCTACGACACAAAAATTATTACAGCAAGCTCATAACTGAGCAAAGAACCAAAATATTACAAGCAGAGGTCACTGACCACAAACATCAAACAACGGAAGGCAAAATATGCTATTAAGTATAGCAAACTTAACAAATGGCCTAAGAGGCCTAAAGCATAATGATGACGTCCAATCCATAGATCCCAGACTGCCGACGGACAACTCCAAACTACTTGTCGATGTCGATGCCGTGAATAACTCATCTTCAATGGTAACACTTACTCACCTGCAAAAGTATCAACGAAGGAAGGGTGAGTACAGGGTGTACTCCGCAAGACTTTTGGCTGGTGGGGTTAATTTGCATAAAGCCATCTTTGTTTTGTAAAACAAGAGGGAAAAGAAATCTTGACTAATCAGAATATTTTAAAAGGGGACAAGAGACCGGTATGTTTATTATCCATCTCTGATCACACCACGTCATCCTGTCATACTAGGTTCACTCGCAACTCTGATTCATCAACCGGATGGACCAGTGGTAACACCTAAGCATGGCTAAGCACAACAGAGATAACTCTAGCAACACTTCACAAGACAAACCCTAGTTATGCTAGGAGCAGTGGATCAAGGAATATAGGCTTCAAAGGAAACATGCATCAGATAGGATTACTCTATCTATCGATAAAATACTTTACAATCGTAAGCACATGGCAAGAATATAAATGCTTTGAAAGCATAGGATTCATATGTATGTGTGGGGCTTCGCTTGCCTTTGCCAGTTGATATCCACAAAAATCAGAGTTTCGGACATCTGGTACTTGACTTGATTACATTTGGTCAAGTATTGGTCTTCGAGCTTCGACTGTGTTGATCTTGGGCTTCAACCTTGATATCCATATCGTACTCTACCAGAGAAGAACCAAATACCGGAAAGAAAGGAAACAATCAACACATGGCATCGACGCAATTCTCAATCGAGTATGATGATATGACAAGTTAAAGTGCAGTGAAATAAACCCCTAAGGCATGCTTGGTCATTTTAATCGGGGTCCGAGGGGTTCAAACCCTAATTTGGAGAAACCCTGAAGGCATATGAGAGGGGTTATTTTGTTGTTCTAATTAAACTAGCAATTGTAGTTGTTTATCAATGCATGATTATAATTTAATTAGATAGAATTCATTTTTCTGAACATTTTGATATATTATTTGTATTTTTCTGATTTAAAATGAATTAATTATGAATTTCTCAAATTTTAATTCATTTTAAATCATTTTTAGAATATTATAAAATAATTTGCATTTTGAAATTACTTTAACATTTTTATTAAACAGAAACATTTCCGAAAATGATTATTTGAGTTACAAAAGGGGCCCACATGTCAGGGATTTCTTATTTACAGAAAACAATTACTGAAATCAATTAAATAAAAGAAAAAGGAATTGTGACATAGGCATGACGTCATGCTGACATCAGCCGAAGTTTGATCCTCAGATCCTTGATCGAATCTGAGGCTAGGGGCGACGCGGGGCTGCAGGGATGGGACTGCTCGATGCGGGCTGGCGCGCTGAACAGGTTAGTGGCAGCGTCGCCCAAGAATGGAAGCCGGAGGGTAGCTGGCGATGGCGGACAGTGGCGGCGGCGGCAGGTGTTCGACGGGGGAGGTGAACCAGAGCGAGAGGGTCCACAAGGACCAGCTGCTCACCAGGAGCACGATGGTGAGGTCGGTGGAGCAAGGGGAAGCCGGACGGAGGAGAATCGACGGCGAACATGGCGACAGTCGGCAAGGCGGTGAGCTCGATACCGGCCAGGGTAGAGTTGCGGTGGTGCTGTGCAGAAGTTAGAGGGAGAGGGGAGATGGGCTCGGCCCAGTTAGCGTTAGAGACTATTTTTTTAATTTCGAAAACCTTTTCCTTTTCTGTTTTTGTACTTTCTCTTTTGTATTTTCATTTGTAATCTGTTTTGATTATTTTCAAAATACAAAAACTTTTATGAACATTCGAAATATTTCAGAGACCCTGTAATCAATTTGGGTTCCATGTACTTTTCAAATATAGTAAAACCCTTTTGAATACATTTCAAGTAGAGATGGAAACTATTAGGGATTAGGGTTTTGGTGATTATTTCTTTCATGCATTTTAAAATGATGATGCTCATGAATGCACATTCAAATCCTAATTAATATTTAATGAAACTAGGGTTGTTACAATTCTATCCCCCTTAAAATAATCTCGACCCGAGATTCCTAGATAGGAAGATAGAAGGAACAGGGTTACACTAAACTTCGACGATCTTCTCGAAGAGGTTGATCCATGCCACCATAACGCGTGGACGAAGCGCTTCGTAATCTTTCAGGTGGCTGCTCAAGCTAAGGAAGAGAGGAAAAGACACAGAACCACGATCTGAGTATCTCATGGTTAACTCGTGGATAGATGTTTCACAAACATCTCTAAAGCCAACAAACATGAAACACGTCAAGGTAACAGAGGAAACAAAAGGAGATGGTTTTCAAGGTGACAGGTAATTGATCTTCATAAGGATTGATACCTTGGAGCTTGCAAAAGAGTTTTGAATTCTGAGAGAAGGAAACTTCCAACAGATGAGAAGGGACACAAACTTCGAGAGATAAACCTCTACTAAACAGCTTAATAGAGCTTTACAGGTGGAAAAGATAGATATCAACGAAACCAAGATGTTGAACTACTTTTGACATAGAAGGGTCATTCTTTTGTTCAACAGAAGGCCAGGACAGGAAGATATTTTGGTGGAGAGGACTCATAAGAATCACAAGAAACATGTAACAAGATAACTGTTGATTACTAAAATCATGGTCGCTCTTCGAACATGTTTAGAAAGCGAGAAGGAAACTGTTTATTCATTCGGGACTATCAAAGTCTTTGCCAGCGATTTTGATATCACTTTACACCGCCAAGATGAATAATTTAGAAGATTCCTGATAACACGAGAAGAAAGAAACTTCATTTTCAGACTCCAACTACTTGTCATAACAAGACACTTGCCATCATAAAAGGGTCTGGAGGATCGACCGAGAGATATTTAGCAACTCTCCTTTAAATGTTCTCCTTGATGTTCAAAACACCAATAGCAGGCTACTGACAAGCCTTTAACCGGTCATCAAGTAAAGGAAACCATAAGATCAACTCCTATGATAAATCATAGAAGATAACTCACGAGGAGTGGTTATTACTGCTGATTCAAGATAAGGTAACAATAGGTATTCCGGCTAAGTGTGTGTCAACCACTACATCAACCTTGCCAACATTACAATAGACCTACGTCATAACCTTGAGGAACACCAATCATTATTGCTACTTGAGATTCAGCTTTGATTAAGTGTAGAAATACTTCAAATCAGCATGTCCGAATAGAAAGGGTGCAACATTTACCATGGAGGTAAAGTCACTAAATTCTCAAGACACGGACTTCAATGTCAAGCTCCAAACGATGAGCTAGATTGCAGAACCCAGGTGATATCAAGTTATCAAAAGATAATTGCATCTACATGAATTGTTTGCAACGAAACACAACTGAATCCTGTTTAGGAAACATTTAGGAGGATATCGAAGTTTTGTTGGACTTCTTATCTTCCGTGAACAAATCAATCAGTGGCTTGATGTTCTTGGAGGATCTTCTCGATATGTGAAGGTATCAACCTACCATATCAATAATTCTCTACACATGCTTGACTAACTTGGAACGATTCCCGAGGAGACAAAGATAACGCTACTCAAATCCACGACAACTTCTTTCAACATTTTGCGCGTGAACTAGAGAAGGTTACTTCTAACATCTAGAACACATACTTCGAGATAACACGAAGATGGTTCTCAAAAGTTTCCAACATTAATGCTAAATGTTCCATACGAATCTCATATATTGTGGAGAAGATAAGGATTTCATTGATGGGCTCAACAACAAACTTATTGAGAGACTCCAAGAGGATGGACTGACATGTTGTATGAACAAGGCATAGACATTGGTCAGACCAGAGGACATGAAGATGTACCTAAGTGGAACATCACAAGTAGATGCACCATCAGGATAGTCCTTGGGACTGAGTTTGATTTGACGATAACCCAAATCAAATTAAAGACAGGGAAGGTAACATATCCATTAAGGACATACTATCTTTCTTCAGCACGAACAAAACTAGACATCCCTTTAAAGAGAACAAAGTTGGATAGAATTTTTGTCTGACAACTCTCCAAGTTGTTGTTTAGGCTCAACCAACTAGTTCAGGGGTATCCAGTACGGATCCTTGAAGAAAGGAGCGGTTTAAAGAAACAGCTTACTCAAGAACCTGACAACACGGTCATGTGGCAACATGGCGAGACTTCTAGTAGACATCTAGAATATCACGAACCACCGATATGTCACTTAGTTCGAGAGGAAATTTGCTTTATAAGGCAAGAGGACATAGTCGCAGAGGTTCGGCACAAGCCTAACTCTTTGACCGAAGAGAGTGCACTAGAATAACGAACTTGGTAGCACAATCATCCTTTGCTTAGTGATAGGGTTAACCACCACGCTAAGAATGACACAAATGTCCTTAAAGTTCAAGGCAATAAGAATTGCTAAGAATCTTAGATGACGACATCATTACGCACACGCAACATTCCTGAGCACAAAAACTCAGAGGAAGGGTGGGTAATATGTGTAAGAGCATCACTTCATTAAGAGGGTCATGAAACTCAACACGACTTCTTGATATAAAGAAGTGTGGTACTCTAAGGTAGAACAGAACATAAACTGATCAATGCTTATTGATCTGCGGATTACAACACTTTGACCTGGTCCAAGATATGACGATGTATTGGAGTTTGTTTCTCCCGACATCCCAAAATGGTTTTTCTTGATGGACCACAAGTGTATCTTGCATCGGAAGACAGCAATGCTCATTTACTGCTTGGCTACCAACTGGTAGACAAAGGTCGGAAAGCAACAAGGAAAAAGGAACGTGCTCAGGATAGAATCCCGAGATGTGGATGGATAAGTCAACAATCTTCTGAAAACCAATGCAGAGAAGGGAAATGTGTGGAAGAGTCACGAGTATAGATGCGAGACTCACGAGGAGTACTCTTGTCGTGATATATTTGGTTCCATTAAAGAACATCTGCCGAAACATGTGGTAGGGAAAGCCTTTAGTTTTCACTGTTCAACGGCGACAATACCCACAAGCTTGAAGGCTATACTAGAAGGTACTAGCCATTCTGAGGTAATGTGTAAACATTAGCGACAGGGTCAACAAAATGGATCTTGGGTTAAAGATCAGCGTCTTGTACAAGATTCGCAACACCAGAATCCAGCACAATCGGGGATCTTAGGTTCAAGTCCAAGGGTTAAAACCCAAAGAAAAGTGTAACTACTACTTGAGTGACAAAGCGTGCACTACAAGTTGGTAATGACGAGGTACCTTACAAGGGAAGAAACAACTTCTGAAGTACCCAAACAAACAAAAAGGAGGCACTCGAGGCGAAAGGAAACCTCGAAGCCTAGAACAGAACATTGGGGAACCATCAACATGATGTTGTGGACCCGTAAAATAGAGAGATTATTATAGAAATAAATCCCTCCGAAGAAACAAAACAAAGGGAAACATGGAACACACACAACTGACTCTAGAGAACTCAACACAAGGTCAAATGGTTAAGAACCGACATTCCTGAAGAGGCACCTAAGTTTTGAAAGACTGGACGAGATAGCAAAACCTTTCCAAATCAACACAAGATAAGATGACCCAGAGTTAGAGCAGAACTGGATAAGGAGAAAAAGAAGCATACCAGAGTTTTCGCACATAATTTTCATCTTTGAAAATAGTTTTCACAAGTACTAGACTCAACATCGACCAATAGAAAGGTTTCCTACAGTCGGTACTGCTCTGATACCAAAACCTGTGACACCCCCGGGATTAGGGCTAGACAAATCCTAGACCTCTGTCTGATATAAGCCTACCCTAAATATCGAAAGCGTATAGAGAGAGAAGTGATAACACAACAGTGACCCTACGGCACAAAAATTATTACAGCAAGCTCATAACTGAGCAAAGAACCAAAATATTACAAGCAGAGGTCACTGACCACAAACATCAAACAACAGAAGGCAAATTATGCTATTAAGTATAGCAAACTTAACAAATGGCCTAAGAGGCCTGAAGCATAACGATGATGTCCAATCCATAGATCCCAGACTGCCGACTGGGAACTCCAAACTACTCATCGATGTCGATGCCGTGAATAACTCATCTTCAATGGTAACACTTACTCAGCTGCAAAAGTATCAACGAAGCAAGGGTGAGTACATGATGTACTCCGCCAGACTTTTGGCTGGTGGGGTTATTTTGCATAAAGCCATCTTTGTTTTGTAAAACAAGAGGGAAAAGAAATCTCGACTAATCAGAATATTTTAAAAGGGGACAAGAGACCGGTATCTCCAACTTTGATCATATTTTGATATCCACCGAATCATCATCAGCTGAACCTATCTAGGATCACCCCCTCGATCCCTGAGGAAGCATCCTTAAGCACACATTACCTAACTTGCCAAGTTTTACAATTAGGTTCAAGTTCTCTATGATCTTCATGTCCATTCCCAAGTTCGTCCATAACCACAGACACGGCTTTTCGAAAAGATTGATAACCCTGTAGGGGTGTACAACTTTACCCACACGTACTAACCTTCTCTTAATGCCACTAGATAAGCCATGTTCCTTGGAAGGCCGGCAGAGGGTGGTTAGACACGACATTTACCTTTCTTTCGCCGAGACCATGCGTCACACACTAGGGATATGCCGCCATAACAGGCCGAGTCCCGAAACTGGTCCCTAATGATGTGCGCATGGTTCAAGATTACGGATGCCGGGCATCTCTTGTTCCCGGCCACGCTTACCTACCTGTTATGAATACACCTCCTTCACCTCCATTCAAGAAGAGCCAGAATGCGTATGTCGAATGGAAAGCCCGAACTATGTGACTCATGGAATCTACTAGGCAAGTTAGTTGGTCGAGGGGGTTTCCAGGCCCCCGTGTGGCTGTACGCTCATCTTGGTTCAAGAGGCAAGAACATCGGGTCCTAAGGGTGGCAAGTATGCGACTGCAAAAACCACAACCCACCGTGGCCTCCCATACAAGCCTTAGTATGTTTATTATCCATCTCTGATCACACCACATCATCCTGTCATACTAGGTTCACTCGCAACTCTAATTCATCAACCGGATGGACCAGTGGTAACACCTAAGCATGGCTAAGCACAACAGAGATAACTCTAGCAACACTTCACAAGACAAACCCTAGATATTCTAGGAGCACTGGATCAAGGAATATAGGCTTCAAAGGAAACATGCATCAGATAGGATTACTCTATCTATCGATAAAATACTTTACAATCGTAAGCACATGGCAAGAATGTAAATGCTTTGAAAGCATAGGATTCATATGTATGTGTGGGGCTTCGCTTGCCTTTGCCAGTTGATATCCACAAAAATCAGAGTTCCGGACATCTGGTACTTGACTTGATTACATTTGGTCAAGTATTGGTCTTCGAGCTTCGACTGTGTTGATCTCGGGCTTCAACCTCGATCTCGATATCGTACTCTACCAGAGAAGAACCAAATACCGGAAATAAAGGAAACAATCAACACATGGCATCGATGCAATGCTCAATCGAGTATGATGATATGACAAGTTAAAGTGAAGTGAAATAACCCCTAAGGCATGCTTGGTCATTTTAAACGGGGTCCGAGGGGTCCAAACCCTAATCCGGAGAAACCCCGAAGGCATATGAGAGGGGTTGTTTTGTTGTTCTAATTAAACTTGCAATTGTAGTTGTTTATCAATGCATGATTATAATTTAATTAGACAGAATTCATTTTTCTGAACATTTTGATATGTTATTTGTATTCTCTCATTTAAAATGAATTAATTATGAATTTCTCAATTTTTAATTCATTTTAAATCATTTTTAGAATATAATAAAATAATTTGCATTTCGAAATTACTTTAACATTTTTATTAAACAGAAACATTTCCGAAAATGTTTATTTGAATTACAGAAGGGGCCCACATGTCAGCGATTTCTTTTTTACAGAAAACAATTACTGAAATCAATTAAATAAAAGAAAAAAGGAATTGTGACATAGGCATGACGTCATGCTGACATCAGCCGAAGTTTGATCCTCAGATCCTTGATCGAATACGAGGCTAGGGCGACGCAGGGCTGAGGGGATGGGCATGCTCGATGCGGGCTGGCACGCTAAATAGGTTAGTGGCAGCGTCGCCCAAGTATGGTTGTGGGAGGGTAGCTGGCGATGGCGGACAACGGCGGTGGCGGCAGGTGTTCGACGAGGGAGGTGAACCAGAGCGAGAGGGAGCAGGAGAGAGGGTCCATGAGGACGAACTGCTCACCAGGAGCGCAATGGTGAGGTCAGTGGAGCGAGGGGAAGCCAGACAGAGGAGAATCGACGACGAACACGGCGACGGTCGGCGGCGCGGTGACCTCCATTCCGGCCAGAGTAGAGCTTCCTAGCTTGCTTGGCTTGGCGGGGAAGAACAAGGAGACGACGGCGGTCATGCCTATGGCCTCAGGGGGGAGAGGGCGTGGTCGAAAATAGAGGGGCGCCGGCGGTCCGCGAGCTAGGGTTTCGGGCACGCGCAGCGCAGAGAGGAAGGGAACGCACGCGAGAGGGAGAAAGAGGGCTAGGGTTCTCGGCGGCTTCCAGCTGATCTTGTAGGCGCTTGGGGCAGCGACGTTGATCTTGGCGCGCGGCGGCGAGGCGACGACATCCGCGGTGACACGCAGCAGCTTCGCCGGTGGCGAGGAAGACGATGCAAAAAGAAAGGCCGAAGGGGTACGGGCCAGGGGCAGGCTCTAGATGGGCTGGCTTGGGCCGCTTACAGTGCAGCAGGGCCAGAGGGGAGATGGGCTCGGCCCAGTTAGGGTTAGAGACTATTTTTTTTAATTTCGAAAACCTTTTCTTTTTATGTTTTTGTACTTTCTCTTTTGTATTTTCATTTGTAATCTGTTTTGATTATTTTAAATATACAAAAACTTTTATAAACATTCGAAATATTTCATAGACCCTGTAATCAATTTGGGTTCCAAATATTTTTGTACTTTTCAAATATAGTAAAACCCTTTTGAATACATTTCAAGTAGAGAGGCAAATTATTAGGGTTTAGGGTTTTGGTGATTATTTCTTTCATGCATTTTAAAATGATGATGCTCATGAATGCACATTCAAATCCTAATTAATATTTAATGAAACTAGGGTTGTTACAACAATCCACATGCATATCATGGGGCACTGCATAAACCAAAGATTACATTCTGCATCGAACATCAGGTTAAGAAGAAAATCCTCACAACAAAATTGTCCCTAGGACCATATAGCTCCCATACAACCTTAATAATACCTAAAATATGTCAATGAGAAAAGTACATGAAGGGAATCCAAAAAGGTGATGGGTTCGACACTACTAGGTAAAAGCTCTTCTATGGCGCACGTTTTTGGAATTCTGTGGCGCTAATGGTATGTGTCACTCTTACATAGCCACTAAAATTTTTTTAGAATTTCGAAAAAAGCGGGGCCACATCTAGATTTGGATCTACCGCCGCCGCAGTTGCCGGAATTTTGTCGGAGGTCGTGGCCACAACCTACCACCACAGGCAGGTGTCGGAGGCTGTGGCCGTGTTCATCAAAAATGGTGGAGAAGGAGGAGGCCGCCGAAGAAGGTGATTGCTGGAGGAGGTCGCCAGAGGTGGTCACCGGAGGAGGAGGAGGTCGTCAGGGTTTTGGTGGTGGAGGAGGAGAAGGTCTCTAGAGGAGGTCACTGGAGGAGGAGGATGAGGTTGTCGGGGTGGTGGTGGTGGTGGAGGAGGTCACTTGAGACTGGACATGGAGGATGGAGGAGAAGGGGATAAGGGGAGGAGAAGGAAGAGGGAGGAGAAGGAGAGAATAATTGGAGGAGAAGTGGAAGAGGGAAGTCTGGAGGACAGGAGGAAGAGTAAAGGATAAAAGAGAGGGAAAAGGGCGCCGGTGGGATTCAAAATTTGAAATCCGCCCAACAATTATGTGGCGCATATTGAATTCGGATTGGAAATTTCAAGACAATCATTTTGATAGGTTGAACATATTTTCTGACATCGTATGTAAAAGTTATGACCGTTTTACCGTGCCATGACCTATTTTTTAAAATGCATCAAAATTCATTTCTTTCAGTTTCCCCTACAATTATACCCCAAAATACAACTACATCTCAAAGGAATTATTTTTTTGAAGTTTTTATCATTTTCGTTTTTTTTCAAAACTTAAAAGGCGATCCATAGGGGATCTGTTTTTAACTTTCTGTGGCACATATCGTTTTGTGGCGCATTTAGGCATATGCACCACAGAAACCCATCCACCCATACTTGGTTGTGGGTCCCATCAAATTTCTATGGTGCACGAGGAAATATGCGCCACAAAAACACACATTTCGGTGGCGCATATGGATTACGTGCACCAAAGAATTGACATATTTCTATGGCACATGGGTAAATATGAGCCAAATAATTAATTCTATGGAGCATATGCACTATTATATGCGCCACAGAAAGCCTTTATATCTAGAGCTAGTTTCCTAGTAGTACGAAATTCTTACTTGCTCTGGGAGAAGGTTATCAAACTCATTGGTGTATCTCAGGTACACTGCTTGTTGGTCGGTTGGGGGCTTGGAGACCACGTCCCAATTGTAAGCCCAAGTGGGCCACATCAATCGGTTCCCGCCATCGTTATAATCCAGGTGAGGCATATGTTTCAGTCGTCCAACTGAAAAGTGTTCCCACATCCAGACCAAGAGAAGTATCAACAGACGACGGACCACCAATATAAGCCTCACAACCAGTCCTTCGACAAGCCTTGTCTAGCTACACACGAAAGCAAACAAAATTCAATCATGTAAAGATAGGAAAAATATAAATAGTGCATTACCTGCTGGTACAAGAAGGCCAATGCCGCCGAACCCCAGCTCCATTTTTTATCCATTTTAGTTAAGCCTACAGCGAGTGCTAGTGAGAAATGTTTCCCTTACTAAAAGTGAAATGGATGTTGCCTAGAGGGTTAAGGCTCAAATAAATGCGGAATAAAACTAACATTTAATTTATTGAGCACAAACCTAACTACTAGGTTCACCTAAGTGCACCAACAACCTATGCTATGCAATACAAGCAACAAGGTGATAGCAAGATATAAATACTTCAAGCATGATGGCTATCACAAAGTAAAGTCCATAAGTGAAGGGATCAGTTGAGAGATAACTGATGGACGCGGAGACGAAGATTTTTATCCCGAAGTTCACTTCCAAAGATGCTATGTCTTTGTTGGAGAGGTGCGATGGCGCAATGCTCTCCGAACTCCACAAATGGCTCACCTCGGGGTGTGGTGGCGCGATGCTTACCCAACGCCACACAAGGCCTCACCCCGGATGCAAAGGCACGCAACTCACCGGCGCCACAAAAGGCTCACCCTATTCTTGAGTGAGCTCTCCACAAAGGCTACTCACGGTCCACTAAGGGACACTTGAGGGCGGTCACCAAAACCCGTACATGATTGGGGCTATCTCCACAACTCAATTGGAGGCTCCCAATAACAAAGCCACAAAAGGCTACAACACCACAAAAGGCCAATAAATCCACAAAAGGCTACAAGACAAGAAGAGGTCACAAGAAGTCAACAACCCAACCACACAACCGTCTAGGGTTCCAAGAACCCAAGAGTAACAAGCCCATAAGCTTGAACTCGCTGAATCTCCGAGGAGAACTAAAACTTATGCACCTGCAATGGAAAGTCCTTCTCTCCCAAATTCCAACAAATATACAAAAGCTATTGGGGGAATAAGGGAGGAAGAACACAAGAGGAGAACACAAAACTCTCCAAGATCTAGATCCCAATGATTCCTTCACAAAGAAGGGATTTGGCTTGGGGGATTGTAGATCTAGATATCCTCTTTCAAATCCCTTAAAAATATGCAAGAATCGTAGGAAGGGAAAGGGGAGAGGGAAATCTCGTCAAGGTCAAAAATGGAGGAGAGCGAGAGAAATCCAACAACCAAGAAAAGAGCTGGTACCCACGAAGGGGAAGAGGGGCCCCTTTTAAAGGGCTCCCAGATCTGCCCGTTATGGGCATTCATGACCTTGGCCAGAACTTTCGGTGGGAGGATGGAAAATTCCGGTGGCACACAGCCAACGGTCAGAAAATGTGAGCATGGTCGGAACTTCCGCCGGTCCACCAGAACTTCCGGTGGGAGCGGAACTACCAGTGGAAATTCTGACTTCAGTTCCATCAAATAGATCATACAAAATACTGAGGTTACAGTACATGGGCAGAACAAGAGCCAGAAATTCACCTGGTACTACCGGTAGCATTTATACCCAAGCGGTACTTCCGGTCCCTGGCCGGAACTTCTGGCGGGGGAGGTATTACCCCCGAAACTTCCGATCTGAATTCTGCCAAAACACCAAACCAGATAGAGAGCATACAGAACGTGAACGGAAGAAGAACAGGAACTTCCACTAGTACTACTGGCGGCAAATTGCCCTAGCGGTACTACCAGTGGTTGGTCGTAATTTCCGGTCAGGGAAATACCAGAAACCAAAACAGCAATAACCTTCGCATCCGAACTCCAAACGAGATGAAACCAATTTTGTTCGAAATATAAAGACAAATAGAATCCAACAAAAACTCACAAGATAAAAATCCGCAATAATATATGCAAGTGAAATCCTTATTATATGAACTAGAGCTTGTTATCATGATGACCACAAGATCAAGATCCTCTCGTGGACAAGAACCAAATAACAACCAAAAAGATGATGCTATGCATGCAAAGGTTTGAGCTCTCTCGGAAAAATGCGATTGAGACACCAGCTTGAGAGCCCCTCTTGATAGTACCACTGTCTATCCTAAACCCGATCACCCAACTAACAACACGACACCGGCAAAAGAGAAGCCCTATCAAGATCATACCTTTGCCTTGAGCATTCCACTTGAACTTGATGTAGATCGTCTTGTTCTTCTAAAGTGGGAACACCTTTCTTGTTTTCTCTTGCTTTCTCATGCTTGATGAAGATGAAGACTTGCAAATTTCTCCCCCATACTCCATGGGAAAACCTCTTCTTTGAACTTGTCTTCGTCACTCCATGATCGTGAGGATGGCACGCTTCAAGCATGATATCTTATAGAGATGGCGCATCTTGAGCTTTCACTTCTTCATCCCTTCTTGAGGTTGATCCATCTTGATGCAACTCTTTGCACTTGTCTTGATCGGCCTTCAAGCTCCTTCTTTCTTCATGATTCCAATGGGCATAAAGCCCTTGGAAATTTCTTCATCTTTCAACCTTGAGACCAACACATGGCCCAAGCGATGCCAATGGACAAACCTACAAGTGAAACTCAATTTACACATTAGTCCATAGGGATTGTCATTAATTATCAAAACCATACATGGAGGCATACATGCCCTTTCACTTACCATCATCAAATATAGTCTTGGTGATAACATCCACACCTACACATGGGCATAAATCATGATCTCATCATTACTAGCATGCTTAGGAAATGTACTGAAGTTTTGTGTTATCCACTTGAAAGTAGCCCTGTGGTGACCCTTAATTCCCCCCCCCCCCCTCTCTTAGAGTTTATAGTGTCCCAGAGACACTTGCCACTAGTAAGGTTAGACATCCGGTCGCGCCATTTTTCAAAGGATGTGTTAGTACACAGAGGATCCCCTCGATAGCAAGTGCAAGGATCATCGACATGTCCTGAAGTCATCGACATGTCCTGAATAGTCATGGTCATTTCACTGGTACAGAGGTGAAAACTATGCGTCTCTAGCCTCCACCGGTCGACTAGCGCAAATGGCAGCAGTGTTGACCGGTTAACTATATGGATGAATGGGAGCAGTCATAGCGCTTGGATGTACACCATGTATAGCTCATTTTAAGGAATCATCACTAAAAAATGCATGTTATACCTTAGTCATAGGGGAACAAGATTCTACACACATACAACTTGATTAAAACATGTCCATTACAACATAGCAACATTATATGAACTACTATGTTTATTTTTATTAACATATTCTGCTCGTCCATCAAGTAGCCACGGTGACGAAGATCATAGGACGGCTCAATAAGCGCCATACCTTCGACAAACCCCGCTTCTACATGGGTTTATTCCTCTTCCGATTCTGACATCCTATAAAATTAAAAAATATAATACATACAAATATATGAGCATATTATAAACCACCTAATAATATGAACAGAACATAATATGAGCAAAGTTCTTGGTGGCCATGGCCATCTCTATGTGAGATTATTTTATAAACCTTTCTTTTTATGTGGGCATCTCTATGTGAGCAAAGTTCCAATAGTTATGAACAAAACATTCAAACTAACAAGTACATGAAGGATTACTATACCAAGTATATGAAGGATTACTATACCAACTGTCGTGGGAATGGTCACGGCAGATGCTGCAATCGGCAGCGAGTAGTAGAACGAGGGGCAAGGGCGGTCAGCCATCTGCGGTGCGAGATGAGGGCGGAGACACAGAGTTTTACCCAGGTTCGGCCCCCCGGAGGGTAAAGACCTACTCCTGCTAGATTGTATTTTGAAGGTGGTACAATGGGCGAGCTCGGCGGCGAGTCGCTTGGGTGTATGATGGAACGTATCTCTACACGCCCTGCAGGGAGTTTTATATAGGCTCACCTCCCCTAGGGTTTACATATCTCAACCGAATCAATTAAGGCTTCGGTACTCGTTTAACCTAATCCGACTGGGCCTATCTACTCGCCTGGGCCTTCAGCTTCTAGTCGCTTGGATCCTCGCTGGTCTTCGATCCAGCAGCCGTCTTGCTGGCCCACTCGCCAATTCTTGGGCCAGTCGGAAACGTCCTGCTGGGTATACCCCGGTAGGCACATCCCCATCAGTAGTCCCCGAGGCCGTCGTCGATTAGGCCCAGGTGGCTGCTGGCAGTCGGAGTATACGGCTTCAGAGTACACATCCAGTCGAATCGTCGGCGGGCTCCTGTATAAAGGAGAAAACTAGTCATCCAGGTCGCAGCTTTGGCGAGTCGAGTTGGCAAAATACTGTCATAGTGATCGGGTCGACGAGCCGAGTGGCTGAAGTTGGACCATTAAACGTGGTCAAACTAGCCGTTGGGGTAATCCAACGGTAACTTTTTGGCGTAATCACCGCGTAGTAACAGCTCCCTGATTTGGCGGGTAACAACAGCTATATAAGGGGAATGGCATGCGATCGGAGAACCACCTTCTCGCCATTTCCTCCGATTGCACGCACTTTTCGCCTCCCTTCGCATCACGATCCAGCCGACCCGAAATCCTCCGACCCCCCACAAATCCTTCTGCCATGGCCCTTTCCACCGAACCTTGGGGTAGATCTAAATGTACGAGGGCGCAACTGGCTTCCTTTGAGGAGGCCGGGATCCTGTGCGCCGACTGCTGGCGCATCCCCGCGGCCGGAGAGGTGACCCCGAACCCGCGTGAGGGGGAATTTATCTGCTTCACCAGCCACTTGGAACGGGGGCTAGGGTTCCCTACGTCCTTGTTCTTCCGGCGCTTCTGCGCCTACTACGGGATCCAGCCGTCGGACCTGGGTCCTCACAGCATCGAGCAGCTCGCCATCTTCGTGGCGTTCTGCGAGTGCTACTTGGGCTGCCGGCCCTACTTCCCTCTGTGGCAAGATCTGTTCCACGGACGGATCAGCCGCGAGGAAGCGGGCGGCCCAATGCTCGCCGCGGGCGGCCTAACCTTCCAGCTGAAGTCGAAGGCTTCATTGTTTGACTTGATGCTTCCCGCCAAGGCAGCGAGCGACTGGAAGAAGTCGTGGTTCTATGTTGCCGAGGCAACCCCGGAGGGCGAGGCGGCGATCCCACGGTACTCCGCCAACCGGTCCGAGCCGCGCCGTCTTCAAGTCGGGAAGCTCCCCAGCGACCAGCGGATGGTCGTGGATGAAATGCTCCAAACCATCCGCGGTTTGAAGAAGAGGGGCCTCCAGTCGATCAACCTATATAACTGCTGGCTCGGGCGGCGGCTCGTCCCCCTGGCTCGGCGCGACCACTACATGTACCAATACATGGGCCGGGAAGACTCGACGAAGTCCAGCCTAGCCGAGTGGAAGCTCGAGGACTACACCGCAGCACTGAAGAAGATCACCCAGGCGGTGTACCTGGACGCACAGGCTGGGGTCACCCCCTACATCGCAAAGCGTCCAGCCCCAACAGTAAGTCACATCGCATCATTCGCAGTCGCAGTTTTTGCAGTCGCGGTCGTTCTAACTTCATTTTGTGTTCATTGCAGCTATTCCAAGTGGTGGAAGGATGGCTCCCGCCTTCGGACGATGAGAATTCAAGCTCGTCCGTCCAATACATGGGCGAGTCGCCTCCCGCCAAGGGCGACGCCGGGAGCGACAAGAGTAACAGCGACGACGAGTCCGAGGAAGAGGTCGCCCCGCTGGTTCGCAAGACCCGCGGGCAACATCAACGAGAGCTTGAGGCGAGCAAAAGCCTCGAACGTCATGATGACGACGAAGAACTTCCGGAGACCACCTCCCGCCGCCAGGCTACTCCGTCGAAGAAGAAGAAGAAGAAGGAGAAGGAGGCGAAGGCCCCCCCGAAGAAGAAGACGAAGCCGATGAGACCGGCCTCGCCCCCGCACTCGGCGAGCAGCTCTGACGCCCCCAGCCCGGCCAAGGACGAGGCGCCACCGATGGCAGCCGCGCTGGACACGGCCACTGTCGAGGTGCCACTGGCTTCGATGCCTCTGCCATTCGCCCCAGTCTCTGGGCTGGGGGATGCTCCGGCTGCGGCGGCTTCGCCTCGCAGGGAAGCTCCTACCAAAGATGTCCCAGAGGCTCCTGTTGCAGCCTCGACGACGAAGAAGCCGTCTGTGTCTTGGGCACGCGACGTCCTGGAGATGGGGCTCAGCCGCCGATTGGGCCCTGAACTGGAGAAGCCAGCCGGCCTCCGCACGGGGCTGCGCTTCATTCCAGTCGCCAAGTGAGTTTGCTCACCTACCTTTGTCTTCTATAGCAGTTTGAATTATCTTGCTTACGTGATTGATTTACAGGACCGGAGTGAAAAAGATGGGCCACCCGACCATGGCTAAGGTGCCATCCGTCGTCCGCGAGGAAGATCCTTCCCGTAAGAGGAAGGCGGACGAGGTCGTCGTCCCCGCGGATGGCAGCAAGAAGGCCAAGGGTGACGATGTCGTCACGATCTCTGATGACACGGCGGTCGCGCCGACCGAACCCGCACCAGAGGCGGCCACATCTACGAAGGGGGGCGATCCCTTGCCTGGAGCAGCCGAGCCGACCTCCTTTGGTGCGGGTGCCTCCATCGCGACATTCCCGCGCTTCATGGCCAAAGCGGCCACAGCGAGTGGGACTTCGCCCTCGAGCCGTGCACCTAGGGTCGCTGATGAGGAAGTCGAGCAGTGTCGTGGGCACACGCCAGCTCTCCTCGCGTCCGTGGACGCGATACAACTTCATGGCATGCTTGGCGCAGCCATCCAGGTATGTCCAGTCCCCGAGGATCAGGTCGGTGTGTTGCAGCGGTCTGATTCTTTTAGTGTATAGTCGCTATTTTTCTCGTCCAGTCCCCGAGTGCGCACTCGCTGAATTTCAGCGGGTGGGCACTTAGGAATTTTTTGATTGCGGTCCCGATGCGCACTTTTCGCTGAATTTCAGCGGGTGGGCACTTAGGAATTTTTTGATTGCCAGTCCCCGAGTGCGCACTCGCTGAATTTCGGTGGGTGGGCGCTGAGGATGTTGCTTTGATTAACTGTTTGAATGATGTGCAGGGTCTGCAACGTGAATCGGCTGACCGATTGGCAGCGAAGCACCGCGCGGAGAAGGAACTTGCCACCGTCTAGGAGGCGAATAAGGGGCTTCAGGCGGTTGCCGCGAAGGCGGAGGAAGCTCGCCAGGGACTTGTCCCCGCGGGTGAATTGGCGGCGGCGCAATCGGCTTTGATCTCGGCTGAAAAGCGGATCGCCGATCTCGAGCGGGAGCTGCGGGAGGCGTGGGAGGAAGCGAGCTCGGCTGATGGGCGAGCCAAGGCCGCCATTACAGCCGCCGAAGAGGATCGTAAAGTGTCGGACGCCCTTGTTGCTGGGCTTCAGGACGACCATACTTCGCTTCAATGCTTCATCACGGATCTCGCTCGCCCGTTGATTGGTGAGTGCATCTGCCTCTGCCAGTAGCGTGTACCTTTTTGTGATGTCCGTCGTACTCATTGTTGTCTTCTACTCGCAGGTCGCATCATTGATAGCGCGGCGTGGCAGTGTGTGGCCACTCTAATCGACTCGGCGACGTTGTCGGCGACGTGCATCCGAGCCTATCTCCAGGAGATATCACCCACGGAAGTAATTCCCAGCGACCTTGTCGAGGTGTCGAAGTACTTGGAGAAGGCACCCGCGGTCGTTGAGTTCATGACGCGATCGGCGTTTCGGCGCGGAGCAGCGACGGCGCTTAGCCTTGGACTTGCTCACTTCCCGGAGGACTTCGACCTCGACGATGTGACGAGTGGCTACCCGTCGTCGACTTGCGCAGTGGAGCTTTCCGAGGTGCTTAAGTTGACGGACCGCGCCGCGAAGTACTCCGAGCGTGTCTGGGCTATGGGCGACCTCCTTCCGTATCAGGAGACGGTCGTCGCGCCCAACGACCCCGAGCCGCAGCATCAGGACTTCAAGGTTGAGCAGCCCTTCCGCGCAGCGATGGCGGGTGAGCTGACGACGTACCCGTCAAACCCGTACACGCCGTTCATCCGCAATCGCCGCGGTGTTGGCGAGTATGGGCATATTTTGTAATTTGAGACAATGCGACATGCTATTGAATGAGACATCGTGTCTGTTTTGGGATTTGTCATGTGTTCTATGATTGAGGTTTGAACGAGTCCCCGAGCACGTCCGCCCTTTTGTGGGGTTTACCTCGTGTGTGATATGTTTGTTGTTTTTGAATGTTTTGTTATTGTGGTCTACTCGCCCGTACTTGAAGAGCCAGTCGCAGGGCGACTCCCTTGAGCGCTTTATACTTTGTCGTTTTCCCTTGCGCGAATGGGGTCGGCTGGCCGAGTCCCCGAGCATGGTACTTGGTTGTTCTAGGCGCGACTCGAGGGTGGGTGAGGACTTGGCGCGTTAGTTTGGGCGCATCACTCCTGCTTGGCCCGTTGGGTCAGTCGCGTGGCGAGTCCTGGGCATGCTCTCCTACTTGGCATTTTCCCGAGCCGCTCGCGATGAACTGGTCGTCAGTCCCCGAGCGTGGTACTTGGCCGTTCGAGTCGCTATGTCGAGGATGCGGAGGACCATGGTCGCTGTAAGAAGCGAAGGCAGTTGTCTTGGCTCGTAGAGCCAGTCGGGCTGGGCGACTCCAATGGGGCTCCGGGTAGGCGTTTTTCATGGACGATGCAAGACCTGAGGTGACTCAGTGCTCTTGCACCGCACTACTTAGCCGTGCCGATCGCTGTACCAAAGGTTGACTTCTGCGGTTAGCTTGACGCTGTTATTACGAGTGCGAGTGGCACAAGACACGGAGAGTAGGCGCAATTTGCGGTAACCGATTCTTTTTATTTCATAGTGACTGGGGAGTACATATGTGGGGTTCTAGGGGTAGAACTTCCGTAGGAGGTTTACATTCCATGGTCGCTTGACGTCGAGTTCGCCGTCCCCGCAGACGTCGATGAGGTAGTAGGCGTCGTTGCCGAGGACCCATCACCGTCGACCCTGGCAGGGGCCGGGCGCTTCCTCCTGGCGGCGCGTTCTCGCAGATCACGCGCTCGGCCACACGGGCCGGGTCGTTTTCATCGTCGAAGTTCAGGGAGCGCCCCTGAACGGTGGGGTTCAGGCGCGACCTGATCCGCTGTTGGTGGTAGCGCTTCGGCTTGCTCCTTGTGCACCGCTTTGCCTCCGCCCGATTTCCAGCGGAGTTCCTCGACCTCCGTTGCCGTGGCGTTAGGAGGGATTGGGGTGGAGAAGGGGTCCTCCGGCGGCTCGGTGCCGGTCGCCATGTAGGTCACGGCGTGGCGACCGGTACCGTCGCGGAGGTCGACGGAGTTTTCTGACCCAGAGTCGAAGTCGAAGATCCCGAGGATGGAGGGGTCCTCGAAGTCTCCCACGTTGGAGACCTGGGTGATGGATCCCGCGGGTGAAGCCGCGGTGATGGATCCGGCGAGTGAAGCCGGGGTCGCCGAGTCGGCGTCGTCGTTGAGGGCCGCATCTTCCGCGGCCGCTGAGTTTTCGACCATGTCGCTGTGGGCCGAGTTGTACTCGGAGGCGAGGCGATGAATCGTGCGGATCTGGCTCTCGGAGAGCCGATCGTGTGGCGGCGACTCGCGGATGCGAGCCGAGTCCTCCGAGACGATGACGTCGGTGAGGCTGACAAAGAGGCTGATTGTGCCGACCGGCAGGATCACGCTGTGCGTGACGGGTCGCGCCGCCGGGACGTAGCTGCTCGGCAAGATTTGGAGCATCTCGCCGATCGCTATCATGTGGCCGGTGGCGACCGTCTCGTTGATGGGCAGATTGGATCTCGCCGCAGAACACCGGCCAGACCGGCCAGGCCCCACGGTGGGAGCCACTGTCGTGGGAATGGTCACGGCAGATGCTGCAATCGGTAGCGAGTAGTAGAACGAGGGGCAAGGGCGGCCAGCCATCTACGGTGCGAGATGAGGGCGGAGACACAGGGTTTTACCCAGGTTCGACCCCCCGGAGGGTAAAGACCTACTCCTGCTATATTGTATTATGAAGGTGGTACAATGGGCGAGCTCGGCGGCTAGGCGGCGAGTCGCTTGGGTGTATGATGGAACGTATCTCTACACGCCCTGCAGGGAGGTTTATATAGGCTCACCTCCCCTAGGGTTTACATATCTCAACCGAATCAGTTAAGGCTTAGGTACTCGTTTAACCTAATCCAAATGGGCCTATCTACTCGCCTGGGCCTTCAGCTTCCAGTCGCTTGGATCCTCGCTGGGCTTCGATCCAGTCGCCGTCTTGCAGGCCCACTCGCCAATTCTTGGGCCAGTCGGAAACGTCCTGCTGGGTATACCCCGGTAGGCACATCCCCATCACCAACAAATCCTAGTATGAAGGATTTCTATACCAACAAATTCATACAAATCATAATAATATTATAAAGATAATACATACAAATACCCCGGTAGGATTACTATACCACCTAATAATATGAATAAATATTTCAAACAAACACACTTAGTTCTACACATATTCCAAAGATGAACCAATATTGCAAACAAATGGAAAAATGTAGAAGCACATGTGACCAAATATTTCCAAGCACCATCATACTAAAAATGTAGAAGGTCATCCTAGACCTAAACATACTCCCAAAATTTCTATTCCCATGCTAAATCATCAAGAAAGCTACTATAATTCTAGATTTTGGGTTGAACTAGCAAAACTATGGAAATAGAGAGATATTTCTCAGATGAAATTGAGAGGAATGAGGGGACATACCTAGGGGATGTTGTCAGCAAAAAGATCCACATAGACATTCTTCAGATTTGTGGCACCACGGGAGAGGATTCGACGAGAGGGGGATGAACCCTAGCCGTCTCCATGGAGTTATGTTCGTGTGTGTGTTGAGAAGGAAGATGGCACGGAATGCGCAAATCAGAACTGCTAGAGGAACGGATTTTCAATAGCATAACTTGGGCTCCTCGAATATGGCGCCCTTGGAACAATCTATTTGATTGTAGGGTTTTGTTTTGTTCCGAAGCAAAGATATCCAAGGGGGATGTTTGTTCGTCCTATTATGTTATTTAGGACCAAGAGGTACAAGATTCTTTTTTGGATAGGTCCTGAAAGGATAAGAAAGGTTGAAATACCAACAGACCTTTGTCTATTCTCTAATTCACCAAATCCCATCGTATGCATTTTTGGAAAAAGTTACTGAATGGATAAGTCGCCAATCCAATCCCTTTGACAAATTGGGTCTGAAAGGACATTTACTGTCATAATCACTTTTGGTGTTCGTTAACAGCAAGTAGATCATTTTACAGTATGTTACTATCTACGGGTTTTTATAATGCTAAGTGAAAAGGACCCTTACACTATGGAAAGATTTCTGCAAGTTTGACATGTTTCTGGAAATTCCACACCAGAGTCTCTGGTCTGGCTAGACCGGAGTCTCCGGTGTGGACCGGAGTTTCTGCAGGAATCCCCGGAGGGGGCATCAGGATTCTGGCTGGGACAGTTTGTGAGTTGGTTTGGAGAAGGTCCGGAGACTACTGCGGAGTCTCCGGTGTGAGCCTTAGACCCACTTGGCTCACAAAAGGGCTCGGTCAATTAGCATGCTGGTCCGGAGGATGGTCCAGAGATGGGCCGGAATCTCCTGTGTAGACCGGAGTCTTCGGTGTGCACCCCGGATTCTCCGGTCTGACTTTTCTCCAACTGTCAAAAAACGGTTCATGGAGGGGGATGATTTTAAATAGGGGACCTTATCCCCTTTCTCCAGCTGCTCGACCCACTCAAGAACACTACCCCCATTTGAGCCACCAAATCAACAAGATCTCTTCATCCAACCATACAAAATCCTTGTGTCTCCACGTCCACCACTTTGGTTACTTCTATCCTTTACTGCACTTTACTTACTTGTTCTTGCTTAGTGTTGTGCTAGTTAATGCTTGTTTGACATATAGGTAAATTCACCTTAGTTGCATAATCTAGAGAATTTACCTTTCTTGTCAAACCCTAATTTCAAAAAGGAAAAAAATTGAAGTAGCACCTATTCACCCCCCACTAGGTGCCCATATGATCCTTCCAATTGGTATCAGATCCTGAGCTCTTTATTCGGTCTTTACCACCAAATATTATATGGGTAGCAACAATAGGGAAGGTGGTGGTGCACCTACCTCGATGACCATGGATGACCTCAATAAATTGGAAACAAGATTGAGCTCCACCATGCCCAACGAGATCAAACAATTGCACAAGTTACATGAGCAACTTGTTAAAGATAAAGGTGGCTCCTCATCCCCTTCTCCCCAAGAGGAACTTCCACCATGACCTAAGGGGAATGCCCCGGTATCACCCGAGGGTATGGTTGTGGGGGGTAATCAAGACAACACTAATTCCTCCATAAAAAGGGATGGTGGGAAGTGAGAGAACCATGACTCTCATGGATGGTACACTCCCGACCCTCAATTCCCTCACCCTCATATAAACAATAGAGGACACCCACCAAAGCTAGAGGCATCTACTTTTTCTCAATGGCAATCTCTAATGAAATCTCATGTGCGCAGCTCTTGTATTGAATTATGGAACATCATTGAACAAGGACTCTATATTGGGGATCCAAACAACTTGACAAGAAGAGAAGTTGTCAATAGTCAACTCATTGCCACCGCCTTGCACATGATTCAACAAGGATTGGTTACAATGGATTACCCACACATTGAGCACCTCAACACCGCCAAGGAATCTTGGGATGCTCACACAGTGTTGTATGTTGGGAATGAGAGCATGAGAAGGAACCGGTATGATGCACTAAGCAATGAAGCCGAAGGATTCTATATGAAGTAAGGTGAAGATCATGAAGACATGTGTCGTAGGCTCAACTCCACCGCCACCTCTTTTATAAATGTGGGTGCCTCACATGTGGATGATGCTTCGATAAAAAGGAAATATGTGAGTGCACACATGCCCTTTGAGCCCACTGACTTGAAGATCCTACAATGAAAACACAACTACCACCTCATGACCTCCAATGAAGTTATGCAAGAGATGGCCTCTTTCAAGGTTGCCACCAAGAATGTCAAAGATGCCTGTGCTCGAGCCCTTGGAATGAGCAATGTTGTCAACCTTGCATTGAAGGCCAAAGTTGTGGAACATGGGGATGAAGATGATAGTGCTGAAGGCCTCTCCATGAGCCACCCCGATGATGTCAAGATTGCTCATGGTGAATATATGGCCTTCTACGCAAAGAACTTTTGGAAGAACCCGCCAAGGCCAAGATGGAAATGCAAAGAATAAGCAACCCAAATGGAAGAAGAGAAAATGTCAATAAATTGAGAACTTGCTTAAATTGTGGTGACCGCTATCACTTTGTGGCGGGTTGTCCCTATGAGAAGAGAGAAGTTCATGGGGGTAAACTTGTGTTGAAGAAAACTTCCAAAGCTCCTTACAAGAAACCCTTCATAAAGAACAATCCCATCAACAAGAAGTCGGGTGAAATTGTGTTGATCACTCATGAATAATACTCCTTCGATGATGAAGATAATGAAGAGGAAACGTCAAGTGGTGTGGCTGCTCTTGCCACTACTTCTACTCCCACATTCTCCCTCTTTGACTCCCCAAATGAGAATCTCTCCAACAAGAACGTCACTTACCTTATGGCAAGAGGAACGGAGGTATCTTCATCATCTCACCCCACCCACTTGAGTAATGATGAAAATTATGATGAAATGTCTATTGAGGTTAAAAAGGAAATAATTTATTTTGATGAGTTCATGAATAACTTGCAAGGGGAACACAAAAGACATTTTGTGGACCTCTTAGATCAACTTTCTCACACCCAAGAGCTTCTTGATGAAAGATGTGAACTAGGAAGAGAACACATGATTGAGGTAGAAGCCCTAAATAATGCTGTAGAAGAGGAACAAGAGACTAGGTTGTCCCTTGAACTAAAACTAGAAGGGCTTGATGGGGCAAATGATTTAATTGTGAATAGACCCATTAACTATCGTGACCTTGCTATTTCTAAATATGAAAGGGCTAAAAAGGACAAGATTGAGTTTGGTGTGGTTCATGGAAAACTTGCCGAGGACTTTAGTTTGATTAACAAGGCTCACAAGGAATTGGAAAGTGGACTCTTGACACTCACAAAGTCCCATGAAAAGCTTCAAACTCAATTGACTAATATTCCTTCACATAGTAATTTCATTCCATCTAGCAGCACAACTATTCTTGAAGAAAATGCTAGGTTGAAGGGGGAGCTAGCTAAGGCCACATTTCCTAAAGGTAACAAGTCCATTGATGACCTCTTGAGTAAGCAACGGTAAAATTGTGACAAAGGGGGCATTGGTTTTGTCTCCAAAACCAAGAAGAAGAACAAGAAGAAGAAGGCCAAGCCCGCACAAGAGAAAAACAAGGCCATTGTGGATAGGAAGACCACAAGTGGTAAAACTATGTCTCATGATGATTCTGCGGGAAGTGCTAACCCTCACTATGTTCTAATGCCTGATTATTATGGTGATGTGTATGCACAATTTGTTGGCCCATATGATGGTTATATTGCTTGGTCTATTTGGGTCCCCAAGACCCTTGTTGCTAACAAAAGAGGACCCATTGAAAAGTGGGTACCTAAAAATTAGCTTGATATTTTGTAGACATATGCTTCCGTAGGGTCAAAATGGGTGCTTGATAGTGGTTGCTCTATTGTCAAGGAATTAAGGCCCCGGGATGAAAATGGGTGCTTTCGGAGGGTCAAAATGGGAGCTTCATATGACCGCAAGCTCTTCTATTGTCAAGGAATTAAGGCCAAATGATGATCAAATATCCTTGACATATACGGACAAATCAAAGTCTAAGGTAATGGGTTTTGGCAAGGTAGTGGTTGTGCCACCCCCCGGGATCATGGCTAAACAAATCCCAGACCTCCGTCTGACATAATCTTAACCTTGAGCTCGAGAATATCCAGTGAAGAATCGTAACACAAAAGTGACCCTACGACACAAAATTTATTACAGCAAGCTCATAACTGAGCAGAGAACCAAATTATTACAAGCAGAGGTCACTAACCACAAACATCAAACAAAGGAAGGAAAATTATGCTATTAAGTATAGCAAACTTAACATATGGCATAAGAGGCCTGAAGCATAACGATGACGTCCCAACCCATAGATTCCAGGATGCCAGCCGGGAACCCCAAGCTACTCATAGATTCAGGTGAACTCTTACTCTGCCAAAAGTATCAACAAAGCAAGGGTGAGTACAGGGTGTACTCCGTCAGACTTATGGCTGGTGGAGTTGTTTTGCATAAAGCCATCTTTGTTTATGAAACAAGAGAGAGAGAAGAATCTCGTCTAATTAGAATATTTTAAAAGGGATAAGAGAGCGACATCTACATAGTATTGATCATTATCTTTTGATATCCACCAATCATCATCATCTGAACTAGTATCACCCCCTCCTACCCATGAGGAAGCATCCTTAACAAACATCAGTGGCCAAGTTTTACGATTAGGTTCATGTTCTCTATGATCTCCCATATGTTCCCAAGTCGTCCATAACCGTGGACATGGCTTTCTGAAAGATTATTACCCTGCGGGGGTGTACAACTTTACCCACATGCACCAACCGACTCTTAATGCCACTTGACACACTTCCTTGGTGTGCTGACAGAGGGTGTGGTTGGACACGACCTTTACCTTGCTTTCGCCGAGACCATGAGTCACGCAATAAGTATGGTTCCTCCGTAATGGGTCAAATCCCGAAGTCTATACTTAAAGATGTGAGGCGAGGTTTTTTTATCAGGGGCGCCATCAACCCTATGCAACCGCGGCCACGCTTCCCTACCTGTTATGAATGCACCTCCTTCTTTCGAAAAAAAATTCAATTCCTATGTTGAATGGAACGCCCGAACTATGTGACTCATGGATCTACTAGGCAAGTTAGTCAATCATGGGGTTCCCATTTACCCCGTGTGGTTGTACGCTTGTCTTGGTTCAAGAGGTAAGAACCTAGGGTCCTAAGGGTGGCGAGCATGGTACTAGAAAAACCACATCCCACCGTGGACTCTCATGCAAGCCTTAGCATGTTTAATCTCATATCACTGATCTCATCTTATCATGTTCTCCTGTCATACTAGATTCTTTGCATCTGATACATCATCTGGATGAACCAGACTCAACAGCTAAGCATGGCTAAGCAAGACACAGATAAAATCTCTAGCATTGCACACAAGACAAACCTAGTTATCCTAGGAGCAGTGGATCAGGTAATATAAGCTCAAAGGGAGTATGCAATAGATAGGATACTCTATCTATCGATAAAAGACCACAGTAGAATCGTATGCAACATGGCAAGAATTGAAATGCTTTTGAAATCATAGGATTATATCATGGTGGGGCTATGCTTGCCTTTGCTAGTTGATAATAGATAAATATATCTTCAGAATCCTTGTACTTGACTTGATTAGAGTTGGTCAAGTATTGCTCGTCGATCTTCGATCTTCGACGGTGTTGTCCTCGGGCTTCGATCTCGATCTCGATATCGTATTCTACCGAAGAACCAAACACCGGAAAGGAAGGGGAAATAATCAACACATGGCATTGATGCAATGCCCAAACAAGAATGATGATATTACAAGTTAAATTATATTGAAATGTAACCCGAAGGCATGCTCGACAACTTAATCGGGGTTCCGAGGGGTGAAAACCCTAACTCGGGGAAACTCCGGATGTATATGAGAGGGGTTACCATGTTCTCTAATTAAACTTGTCATTTAAGTTGTTGAAAAATGCATGGTTATATCTTCAATAGATAGCTCTCATTTTTCTGAACATTTTGATATATTATACACATTTTTCTGACTTATAATTAATAAGTTATTAAATTAACAAGATTTAATCAATTTCCGGAATTATCTAAAACCTTTTAAATTGGATTACTGCATCAGTGTGACACAAACCTGACGCCAGCAAAGGGTTAGGGGCATTTTTTACCGGGGAAGAGCCTAGCCCTAGAGGCTGACTGGTGGGACCAAGGCCAAGCAGGCACCACGTGGAGGCCCCACGGGCACCACGTCGGCTCGCCATGGGCTCGTCGGGGAGCACGCACAGGTGGCGGAGGCCGACGACGCTGGGGCACGGGCGGGGATGCGCGGCTAGGCCTACTTGAACCAGGGCTTCACTACGAACCTAAATAGGGCGGGAGATGCGGAGGCTATCCTTCCTCTCCTTGGTGTACTCATGCATCAGGTTCGAGCGGTGCTGTTGAGGCTAGATCCGCCTGACGAACAAGCACATGGCTAGGTCCAATCCGGTCAGACCCGTATCTACGAACCACTCTATCTGCCTTATAGCGTGGGAAGCATCGTTGTCGGAGGGAAGTGTGGCCTTTGATATCCATATCGGGCCTTTAGCGGAGGCCCCATCGACGAAGTCCGGGTATGTTTCTTCTTGGTCAGCCAGAGGGATATTTGGGCCGTACAAGTACGTCTACTGCCTGTTCTTGCAAGACTCGTGGCCGACGATGTCGGGGAACCGCCGGCCAGGCCGGATTTTAAAACTAATCGTTCCGCAATTCCTGAGCTCTTCCTTGCTTGTTCTAGCATCCCTCTTAACGGTAAAGAAGTATATGAACAAGTCTAAACTAGGCCTAATCCCTAGGTAACCCTCGCAAAGCGTCGCGTAGTTTCTAAGCGTGAGGATTCTATTGGGGGGAAGGTTCTGAGTTGAACCCGGTAATACTTGAGGACAGCAAGGAAGAATTTGGAGATGGGGAGGGAGACGTCGCGTACCAATTGTGCTTTGAGGTACACTTTCTCTCCAGCTTGGGGAGAAGGGGTGACCTCACCGGCCGACGCCGCCCGCCATACAAGCCCCTCTGTCGCAGGGAGGTAGCCTTCGACGAGTAGCTCCTTGATATCGTTGTTGGTGATATCATAGCCATGCCACTCCCTCTTATGGGAGTCGCCCTCTTCCTCCAGCAGCTCCAGCGCCGCTGGGATATGGTCGCCGCCGGTGGACTCCACCTCCGCGGAGCATGGCAGCACTAGACCCTCTGGGGTACTTGGACGGAGCTTGCCGGATTCGCCGCAGCATCAGCTGATGCCGCCATGGATGGATTAGAGATGCTTCTCGCCATTGGGAGGGGAGAGAGAGAGGTGACTGGGAGATTGGGGAGATTAGGGTTTTTCGCGTGCACGCGGAGGGCTCGAGGAGATGCTCGCAGGAGGAAGATGATGATGCAGGGGGAGAATGAGGTGAAGAGATGAAAATCTGCCACGGTTGAAATTTATAACCCCCAGCATCAAGATTGGTGCAAGCGATCGAATGGTTGTCACATGGGCGACATGTCCGTGCACGTGCGTGGAAATTTTGCCACGTTCCCAACCGCCGCCACCAACGGTTCATATCCTTCACGCGGGAAAAGCTGACATGATTGTGTTCTATGCATGTGTGAATTACGAGGCGCCGCTGACCTATGTCTATGTCGCTCTAGCTGACATGGGCAGGTGAACCATCACATCGGAATATTCGGGCATGGACGGATCTAGTCCGGCTACGAGAAGAGTACGATGGAAGATTCAGCATTTTTCCGACTTAGAAGTTGAAGACGGAGAACATTGCAGGGTTCTTGGGAGGACTACAAGATATTGCTTGACGATTTTCCTACATCCATCTAGGCGGATCATTCAACCTGAAGACGCAAGACGGCGCAAGATCTCGGAGTTCTACGGGGGCTACTGTTGGGGATATGCTATATGGGTATCCTCATAGCATGTTTCTTATCCAGATAACCCGGGTGGCCCATAGTTGGTAGCATGGCCCATGGCCTACTGGGCAGCCCATTTAGATGGGTCCAAAAGGGAGGCTATCACATCCCAAGATTTTCCAAATCTTGTAATGTGAAAAATAAATGAATAAAAATAAAACTTTGTTTGATTTTTAGGGCCAGAAGAAACTTTTTGAATTCAATTGGACCTTCAAACCAATTTGGATCAAATAAAATCCTAAAGGGATTTAAAAAGATAAACATTTAATAAAGGAAAATAAAATATTTTAGTATTACTATTTGGATCTTTTAAATAAAAGGATTTGGTTTTCAAAAGAAAAGGTGGATTTATAAATAAAGGTTATTTTATAAAGCCAAATTAAACCTAGTCCAAGCTTTTGAAATAAAAACATTTTGTTTTGATAAAAATAGCAAAGGTTTATTTAAATAAAATAATAAGGATTTATTATCCAATTTTATTTAAGTAAAAGTTTTCCCATTTTAAATAAACACTAAAACTTATTATTTATTTTAAATAAGTTTTCTAGGTATTTTATTTTCTTAAATAAAACCTACTGAAGTGTTTTGGTTTTATTTTAGATTTCAAAATAAAGTTTTTAATAAAACAAATCCTATTTGAATTAAATGAATAAGTCTATTCATTTAATTATTATTGGACCCTAAAATAAAAAGGTTATTTTGTTTTAAACAAGTTTCCAAGTATTCTTTATTTTCAAATAAAACCTACTGATTTGGTTTTGAAAATATTTAGATTTCAAATAGAGATTGCATTAAATAAACCAAACCCTATTTGATTGATAAACCATGGTCCATTTTATTTAATTAATAAATGGAACCTAAAAAGATTTAAATTATTATTTCATTTTGGACTTTGGTTGATGTGTTAAATAGAACCAAATTCAAATGAAAAGTTTGATGATTGTTTGAATTGTTTTGTTTGTTTGATTGGTTGTTTGGTTTGCAAAACAGAAAAAGAGAACAGAAAAGGGAAAAACATTTTGGAAGGAAAAAATAGAACCTGGACCAGCCCAGTCGACAAAGCCCAATAAGCCCAGCAACCAGCCCAGCCTTCCCCTTCCGAAGAAAACGTTTTGTACTCAGAATCTAACTCAGACAGACGATGACTGGTGGACCTCCCTCTCACTTCTTTTCCCACTGACGACTGGACCCCACTCTCCTGTTCATCCTCCTCACCCGCGTGACCTCTTCTCCCTCCCCCGTCGCCGTTTCCTGCAGTGATTCTGCGGCACTAATTCGTCTTAACGCAGCCACCATTAATCGCCTTGACCATGCACGTTAAAACGCCAGTGACTCTTCTCTCTTTCCCCTCTGTCGTCCCTCCTCGACACGCCCCCAGGCTGTCGAATTTTGCTCAACCACCCCCCTGTCTCCGACGAACATCCGCGACGATTCCGGCGAGCCCAGCCACCGCCTGGCCCCCTCGACCACCCAAGCGTGATACCCATCTCCCTACGCATCTCCCAGAACCAACCACTCGTCCGCGCGTGCTCTAGAACGCCGACAACAAACACGACAGAGCGCCGCCGTCTTCTGCCGTTCTCCGACGACGTCTCCCCGGTAAAATCTGACCACCCCTCTCTTCCCCGTGGACATGTTAATGACCGCCATGCTCTCGCAGACCTAATGGTGCTATTCGTTTGTCCTAGGGTGCCCCTATCCTCGCCCTCGACGACCTCCAGAGCCGCCCGAGGCCCAACTCATCTCCGGCGAGCAATCAAGGACAGCCTCGTGCGCCCCTTCACCAACCAGTACCATGTTGAGCATCAGCAAGCGTCAACGATTCCGGTGAGCATCTCCCCAGCCACCCTTGCTTCCTGTATCAGCTTGCTCATCACTTGACCACCACCTTCACCGCCAGCTTCGTTTAAGGTCGAGCTCAGCAGCCGTCCGATCTTGATCTGGTGGATAGGATAGAATCATTTAGCAGCGAAGGGGTACGTGTTCTGGGCCACACGATCTGCTTAGATCCAACAGTCTGCAGCGTGATCCACACCGAACCGGTATCGGCCAGTGAAATAGCGACGCGTGGCCAGCTCTAGTTTAAAACAGAAATTTGAAAACAGATTTTGTTTGTGATTTTCAAACCCTTGTAACTTTTGATCCACACGTCCAAAATTCACAAATTTGATATCATTGGAATCAGGGGAACAAGCCCTAGCCAACCATGGAATTTGTTTAGCAATTAGTATCTGTTAGATTGGTTGTTTTTGCAGAAACAGTTGTATGCTTGTTAAGGGTGTGAAAATTGTTTAAAAATGAATTTGAGGATAAAATCTTTGGCAAATGGTGTGATTTGAACCTAGTAACATTGGGAAACACTTTGTGGATTCAAAAATGAATTTGGTGAAACAAAATAGTGATTCTTTGATTTAAAACCATTTCTAGTCAAATAGAAATGTGGTTTATTTATTAAAAAATGATTTTGGAAGAAAACCTATGGAAAATGTTTTGTTTTAAAACTCTCTGACCCCAAACACCAAGTTTTATAAGTTGAAAATGAATTTGGTGAACCTTAGAGATTAATGCCTTAGTAAAAATAATTCTACACCACATAAAATGATACTTTGTTTTGAAAATGGATTAAGAAGTGAAATCTTTTGCAAATGACTTTGCCACTTTACAAAATGACCATTAGGTGTTTGCAAGTGTGTATGACCCATTAGGAACCACTTTTTCAAACAAAACAAAGCTTGGCATGCTTGCATGCATTTCTTTGACTTTGTCATTTCATGTGTTGTTTTGCTTGATTGGTAGATTGAGATTGTGCCTTGCTTGATTGAATTGTAGTGACTTGAAGAGTGTGATTGTTGCAAGGACAAAGGAGTGAACCCATACTCTACCAAAAAGGCAAGTGATGCTTCATACTTTTTGTCCCATTACTTTCACTATGCATTAGTGATTTTGCTAAGTAAAACTTGCATGGAATTTTGCTAAGTATAAACCTTACTATAGAAAAACCTAGTAGATGAAACCTTAGTGGAAATCTTCCTAAGTTAAGAATCCTATTACCATCAAGCTTAGCCTAGATAATAGAAAACATGGGTGGAATATATATTCACACTATGGAAAAATATTCTGAGTCTGAGGACTTGTGTTTTGTTTAATAAAACAACTAAGTTAATGAATCACATGGGTGGAATGGGACTTGCTTGGTGGTTTTTGGTTGAGTGGTTACACAAGGCCAGGGGACTGGTGAACCTTGTGTATCTCACTTGATGATTGCCACCCAGGAACAAAGAGATTTGAGATGTCAAATGTTGAGAAGCTTCAAGTGCAACCACTTGGCATTATGGGCTCTGCCATGATCATATAGGTTGCAAGAACTTAGCCATATGGACAGTGGGTGGTAGTGTTTGATAGGTTGCAGCGCGTCCATTTTGGTCTAAGGGAAAGCTTCTGAAAGATCTTGTCTTGGGAAACCAAGTCTTGTGGGGAAAGTGCACCACCTCTACAGAGTGTAAAATCTAAGTACTTAGCCATGTCCCTGGTAAAGGACAATTTGAGCATCAAGACATGGAAGCAATCAAGGATCTCATCATTCAAATTTCTAAGTTAAAATCTTGTGGTTTGAACAAGGGTTATTAAAATCTTCAATCTTTGATTGAGAGTTGTCTTGGAAAAGATTTTGTCAAAACAAAAACTTAGTGTTTTCAAATGTAAGGAAAAATATATTTTGAGCAATGCAAGCCTCAAATCCACTTAGCCAAATGCATATAGATGATAGACTCCACTATATTACCATAGTATCACTTGCCAATACAATTCAAATGTATTGACCCTTGTGGTTGTAACTTGTAATGTTGCAGGTTTGATTGTTTTTGTGAAGATTGATTGATTAGGATTACAAAGTCTACAACCAACATCTCCCTATGGCACTTTGAAGATGAAGGGCCCATGCTTATAGTTATTCTGCTGCAATGTAATGTAATAGCCAAATGAGCTATGTAAGATGTAATAAAATTATGTTATTCCTGGTTATAAAGTTATATTATGACCTTTGTTTCTTGATATTACATCTTAACTGTGGATGCTAGCTATTGATCCAGGGACTAGCATTGCAATCTCAGGGATCCTTTCCTTTACAAAGGAGGGATCTTACAGATGGTATCAGAGTATTGTGTTGCCTGTAGGATTTGTAAACCTAGGATTGGACAAAAACCCTTAGAAAAATAGGAGTTGTCTTTGTTCCAAAAACTTATTTACAAAAAACACTTGTGAACTCTTTCCTTAACCATTTTTGGTTTCAACTCTACATCTCTTCTATTTCAACTTGATGGAAAAACCTACCCATGGCCAAGGACTACACCATGTGCAAAGGACTTCTTCAACACTTTCAACTCTAATGACTTCAACTTCTTCAACTCTAATGACTTCAACATCTTCAGCATGTTCACCAAGGACTTCCAACTTGGATGACACTAAGGACTACAAGTAAGACAAGGAAATCCTGCTCAAGATTTAGAGACTGAGGGAATGCAAAAGTTAGAAAGAGCTTACATCACTTGAAGTTTGTGACCAAGGAGTTTTTCCCAAGGAACCATGATCTCATGCAAGGAAGAATCAACCAAGAAGGATGGAAAGATCACAAGTGAACCCTATAGATGGAGCCCCAGCTTGCATTATTTGTGGAGACAAGGATCATACTTCCAAGGAGCATGTAGATCAATGCCCCAATTGTGAAGAGGAACATCCTGTTGGACAATGTCCCACTTCTCAAGCTACTTGTTATCTTTGTGAAGGAAACGACCATGTTCCTATCCAATGCCCCATCTACTCCATGGTGGAACAAAGGAAACAAGAAGGATCCAAGTCTACCAAGAAAGGAAAAGGACCACTTATACCTCCAAACAAGACAACCCAATTCAAAGGACTAAAGAAACCCAAGAAACAAAAGCAGGACATGAGCCTTGTACAATGTCGTAAATGTAAGGAAATGGGACACTACTCCAGTGGATGCCCAGAGAACAAGAAGAATAAAGAGATTGGCCAAGTGATGTGCAACAATTGCAAAGAGCTAGGCCACTATGTAGCAACTTGTCCACAAGAGCCACGTAAAGAACTCCAGGAAATCCACTGTTTCAACTGCAAAAACCCAGGACATTATGAAAGCAACTGTCCAGAAAAGATGAAGAACAAGTTGAACAAGCCTACGGAGAAACTCAACCTTGGCCCATGAGTCAAGAATGGAAACCAAGGACACAATGCAAAAGTTTGCTTAGAGAAGTTTTTCCAGGATCTCAAGCAAGCCAAGATGTAATTTAGTTCAAAAAAATTTAAGGGTGGTAATACCCTAGTTGTGTTGAGCCAACTTGTAGCCCTAGCCTCCCCAAATCTCGGGATGAGATTTATTTTAAGGGTGGTAGCCTGTCACATCCCAAGATTTTCCAAATCTTGTAATGTGAAAAATAAATGAATAAAAATAAAACTTTGTTTGATTTTCAGGGCCAGAAGAAACTTTTTGAATTCAATTGGACCTTCAAACCAATTTGGATCAAATAAAATCCTAAAGGGATTTAAAAAGATAAACATTTAATAAAGGAAAATAAAATATTTTAGTATTACTATTTGGATCTTTTAAATAAAAGGATTTGGTTTTCAAAAGAAAAGGTGGATTTATAAATAAAGGTTATTTTATAAAGCCAAATTAAACCTAGTCCAAGCTTTTGAAATAAAAACATTTTGTTTTGATAAAAATAGCAAAGGTTTATTTAAATAAAATAATAAGGATTTATTATCCAATTTTATTTAAGTAAAGGTTTTTCCCATTTTAAATAAACACTAAAACTTATTATTTATTTTAAATAAGTTTTCTAGGTATTTTATTTTCTTAAATAAAACCTACTGAAGTGTTTTGGTTTTATTTTAGATTTCAAAATAAAGTTTTTAATAAAACAAATCCTATTTGAATTAAATGAATAAGTCTATTCATTTAATTATTATTGGACCCTAAAATAAAAAGGTTATTTTGTTTTAAACAAGTTTCCAAGTATTCTTTATTTTCAAATAAAACCTACTGATTTGGTTTTGAAAATATTTAGATTTCAAATAGAGATTGCATTAAATAAACCAAACCCTATTTGATTGATAAACCATGGTCCATTTTATTTAATTAATAAATGGAACCTAAAAAGATTTAAATTATTATTTCATTTTGGACTTTGGTTGATGTGTTATACAGAACCAAATTCAAATATAAAGTTTGATGATTGTTTGAATTGTTTTGTTTGTTTGATTGGTTGTTTGGTTTGCAAAACAGAAAAAGAGAACAGAAAAGGGAAAAACATTTTGGAAGGAAAAAATAGAACTGGACCAGCCCAATGACAAAGCCCAATAAGCCCAGCAACCAGCCCAGCCTTCCCTTCCGAAGAAAACATTTTGTACTCAGAATCTAACTTTCGCATGACGATGACTGGTGGACCTCCCTCTCACTTCTTTTCCCACTGACGACTGGACCCCACTCTCCTGTTCATCCTCCTCACCCGCGCGACCTCTTCTCCCTCCCCCGTCGCCGTTTCCTGCAGTGATTCCGCGGCACTAATTCGTCTTAACGCAGCCACCATTAATCGCCTTGACCATGCACGTTAAAACGCCAGTGACTCTTCTCTCTTTCCCCTCTGTCGTCCCTCCTCGACATGCCCCCAGGCTGTCGAATTTTGCTCAACCACCCCATGTCTCCGACGAACATCCGCGACGATTCCGCTGAGCCCAGCCACCGTCTGGCCCCCTCGACCACCTGAGCATGATCCCCATCTCCCTACGCATCTCCCAGAACCAACCACTCGTCCGCGCGTGCTCTAGAACACCGACAACAAACACGACAGAGCGCCGCCGTCTTTTGTCGTTCTCCGACGACGTCTCCCCGGTAAAATCCGACCACCCCTCTCTTCCCCGTGGACACGTTAATGACCGCCATGCTCTCGCAGACCTAATGGTGCTATTCGTTTCTCCTAGGGTGCCCCTATCCTCGCCCTCGACGACCTCTAGAGCCGCCCGAGGCCCAACTCATCTCCGGCGAGCAATCAAGGACAGCCCCGTGCGCCCCTTCACCAACCAGTACCACGTTGAGCATCAGCAAGCGTCAACGATTCCGGTGAGCATCTCCCCAGCCACCCTTGCTTCCTAGACGCTGCCGCCACCGTTCGTCGCCCGCCACCACGGCCTTGGCCATTCGTTTAAGGTCGAGCTCACAGCAGCCGTCCGATCTTGATCTGGTGGATAGGATAGAATCATTTAGCAGTGAAGGGGTACGTGTTCTGGGCCACACGATCTGCTTAGATCCAACGGTCTGCAGCGTGATCCACACCGAGCCGGTATCAGCCAGTGAAATAGCGGCGCGTGGCTAGCTCTAGTTTAAAACAGAAATTTGAAAACAGATTTGTTTGTGATTTTCAAACCCTTGTAACTTTTGATCCACACGTCCAAAATTCACAAATTTGATATCATTGGAATCAGGGGAACAAGCCCTAGCCAACCATGGAATTTTTTTAGCAAATAGTATCTGTTAGATTGGTTGTTTTTGCAGAAACAGTTGTATGCTTGTTAAGGGTGTGAAAATTGTTTAAAAATGAATTTGAGGATAAAATCTTTGGCAAATGGTGTGATTTGAACCTACTAACATTGGGAAACACTTTGTGGATTCAAAAATGAATTTGGTGAAACAAAATAGTGATTCTTTGATTTAAAACCATTTCTAGTAAAATAGAAATGTGGTTTATTTATTAAAAAATGGTTTTGGAAGAAAACCTATGGAAAATGTTTTGTTTTAAAACTCTCTGACCCCAAACACCAAGTTTTATAAGTTGAAAATGAATTTGGTGAACCTTAGAGATTAATGCCTTAGTAAAAATAATTCTACACCACATAAAATGATACTTTGTTTTGAAAATGGTTTAAGAAGTGAAATCTTTTGCAAATGACTTTTCCACTTTACAAAATGACCATTAGGTGTTTGCAAGTGTGTATGACCCATTAGGAACCACTTTTTCAAACAAAACAAAGCTTGGCATGCTTGCATGCATTTCTTTGACTTTGTCATTTCATGTGTTGTTTTGCTTGATTGGTAGATTGAGATTGTGCCTTGCTTGATTGAATTGTAGTGACTTGAAGAGTGTGATTGTTGCAAGGACAAAGGAGTGAACCCATACTCTACCAAAAAGGCAAGTGATGCTTCATACTTTTTGTCCCATTACTTTCACTATGCATTAGTGATTTTGCTAAGTAAAACTTGCATGGAATTTTGCTAAGTATAAACCTTGCTATAGAAAAACCTAGTAGATGAAGCCTTCGTGGAAATCTTCCTAAGTTAAGAATCCTATTACCATCAAGCTTAGCCTAGCTAATAGAAAACTTGGGTGGAATATATATTCACACTATGGAAAAATATTCTAAGTCTGAGGACTTGTGTTTTGTTTAATAAAACAACTAAGTTAATGAATCACCTGGGTGGAATGGGACTTGCTTGGTGGTTTTTGGTTGAGTGGTTACACAAGGCCAGGGGACTGGTGAACCTTGTGTATCTCACTTGTGGATTGCCACCCAGGAACAAAGAGATTTGAGATGTCAAATGTTGAGAAGCTTCAAGTGCAACCACTTGGCATTATGGGCTCTGCCATGATCATATAGGTTGCAAGAACTTAGCCATATGGACAGTGGGTGGTAGTGTTTGATAGGTTGGAGTGCGTCCATTTTGGTCTAAGGGAAAGCTTCTGAAAGATCTTGTCTTGGGAAACCAAGTCTTGTGGAGAAAGTGCACCACCTCTGTAGAGTGTAAAATCTAAGTACTTAGCCATGTCCCTGGTAAAGGACAATTTGAGCATCAAGACATGGAAGCAATCAAGGATCTCATCATTCAAATTTCTAAGTTAAAATCTTGTGGTTTGAACAAGGGTTATTAAAATCTTCAATCTTTGATTGGGAGTTGTCTTGGAAAAGATTTTGTCAAAACAAAAACTTAGTGTCTTCAAATGTAAGGAAAAATATATTTTGAGCAATGCAAGCCTCAACTCCACTTAGCCAAATGCATATAGATGATAGACTCCACTATATTACCATAGTATCACTTGCCAATACAATTCAAATGTATTGACCCTTGTGGCTGTAACTTGTAATGTTGCAGGTTTGATTGTTTTTGTGAAGATTGATTAATTAGGATTACAAAGTCTACAACCAACATCTGCCTGTGGCACTTTGAAGATGAAGGGCCCATGCTTATAGTTATTCTGCTGCAATGTAATGTAATAGCCAAATGAGCTATGTAAGATGTAATAAAATTATGTTATTCCTGGTTATAAAGTTATATTATGACCTTTGTTTCTTGATATTACATCTTAACTGTGGATGCTAGCTATTGATCCAGGGACTAGCATTGTAAACACAGGGGACACCACCTTATGTTAATAAAGGTTGGGACACTCCCTCTACAGAGGCCCATGCCGGATAAAGGAAGGCTACGGAGGAGTCACGACGTACCCGGAGCCTTGGAGTACAAGACACGCTAGACTAGTTGTATGCAGTGTAGGACTCTGTAACCTGTCCAGCTAGGACTTTCCTTGTAACCCTATGAACTGGCGAATATATAAGCCGGACCTATGGGAGCCTTTATGGCACAACCTAGAAGACACAACTCATACCTCGCGCAGCGAACCGATCTCTGTAACTCGGCGTATCGCCATTATAGTGATTTATAGCAGGAGTAGGATTCCGCCATCGTTGTGGGATCTGAACCTAGGTAAGCTGTGTTACCTCGTACCCGTCAACCGTCCGCCATGGCGTACTCGTTGGCAATACCACGAGAGAAATATGTGTAGAATGAATTCTTGCCAATGAAGTATAGTGTCGGTATCCTGCTGAAAGTGTAAAAGACGTCGCCTAAAGAGGGGGTGAATATGATTTTAAAAATATTACAGTTTAGGCTCTAATAAATGTGGAAACAAACTAATGTTTAATTTATAGAGAACGGAACCTAAAATCACTAGTTTCAAATAAGTGCAACAACAACCTATGCTAAGCAAGAAAAGCAACAAGGTGATAGAAAGATAAAATACTTCAAGCACGATGACTATCACAATGTAAATTGCATAAGTAAAGGGTTCGATTGAGAGATAACCGATGGATGCGGAGACGATGTTTTTTATCCCAAAGTTCACTTCCAAAGAAGCTACGTCTCTGTTGGAGAGGTGCAATGGCGCAATGCTCTCTAAACGCCACAAGTGGAAAACCTTGAGGTGTGGTAGCTCGATGCTCACCCAACGCCACACAAGGCCTCCCCCCAAGATGATAAGGCAAGAAACTCACTGACGCCACAATAGGCTCACCCTATTATCCCATGAGCTGACCACAACTGCCTAATCATGATCCACTATGGGACACTTGAGGGAGGTCACCGAACCGATACAAGGTCGGTGCTAGCTCCACAACTCAATTGGAGGCTCCCAACAACAAAGCCACAAAAGGTTACAAGTTTCAGGCTTCTACACAACTCAAATGGAGGCCGCAAGAAGTCAACACACCAACCACACAACTGTCTAGGGTTCCAAGAACCCAAGAGTAACAAGCCACAAGCTTGTACTCGTATAATATCAGAGGAGAACTCAAACCTATGCACCAAATGCAAAGGTAAGTCCTTCACTCCCAAATTCCACCAATTCTGCCCGACTCGGGTCGGAACTTCCAATCAGTACTACCGGTCTACTATCGGCCCAAATACCAACAAATAAATGCGCCCAAATAAATAGGTTACTGAAGAGAGACACGGGATAAGCGAAAAGTGAGCCACAATTTCACCTAGTACTACCGGCGGCAATTATCCTGAGCGGTACTTCCGGTGCATGGCCGGTACTTCCGGTTGCGCTGCTCTAACAGCTTCTACCAACTGGTACTACTGGTCAACTACCGGCCCATGTACCAGTAGATATGCATCAAAAACAGAATGGGTACCGAGAGCATTCACATGCTCACTAGAACTTAGCCCGGTACTTCAGCCGATACTACCGACACCAAATTAGCCTAGCAGTACTTCTAGTGAGGCAGCGGAACTTCTGGAAAGGAAAAACTCCAGAACCAAAACTGCCAGAACTTTTGCATCCGAACTAAACAGGATGAAACCAATTTTGTTGGAAATATAACGATGAGTAGAATCTAACAAAAAGCTTCCAAGGTAGAAAATATCAAGTATATATGTGTGAGATACCTCCCGCGGTATGGAGCCAGAAACCACACAAGATTAAAAATGCAATAAGATATGTAAGGGAAATCATTTTTGATGAACCAGAGCTTGTTATGGAGATAACCACAAGCTCTAGGTCCTCACATGGACAAGATCCAAACCAACAACAACCAAGAAATATGATGCAATAATGCAAAGGTTTGAGCTCTCTCCAAAAGATGCAATCGAGTCACTCACTCGAGAGTCCCTCTTGATATTATGGCTATCTATCCTAAACCCGGTCTCCCAACTAACAACATGAGACCGGAAAAAGAGAAATCCCATCAAGATCATACCATTGCCTTGAGCATTCCATTTAATCTTGATGTAGACCATCTTGTCCTTCTCAATATGGAACACCTTTCTTGATTTCTCTTGCTCGCTCTTGCTTGATAAAGACTTGCGAATTGCTCCCCATACACCATGGGGAGGCCTCTTCCTTGAACTTGTCTTCATCAATCCATGATCACCGAGGATGGCAAGCTTCAAGCATGAGATCTTCTAGAGATGGTGCATCTTGAGCTTGCACTTCAATTCTTCTTGAGGTTGATCCATCTTGATTCAACTATTTGCACTTGTCTTGATCAACCTTGAATTTTTTTCATCTTTCAACTTTGTGACCAACATATGGCCCAAGCGGTGTGAATAGACAAAATCTACAAGTGAAACTCACATCACACATTAGTCCATATAGATTGTCATTAATTACCAAAACCACACATGGGTGGCATACATGCCCTTTCACCTGCCAATCCGGTGGGGTAAACTGATATAGACCAAACTGTCTCATAACCTATTGCGGCATATGATGCTCAATAATCCACATGCATATCATGGGGCACTGCATATACCAAAGATTACATTCTGCATCAAACATCAGGTTAAGAAGAAACTCCTCACAACAAAATTGTCCGTAGGACCATATAGCTCCCATAAAACCTTAATAATAACTAAAATATGTCAATGAGAAAAGTACATGAAGGGAATGCAAAAAGGTGATGGGTTCGACACTACTAGGTAAAATCTCTTCTATGGCGCATGTTTTTGGAATTCTGTGGTGCTAATGGTATGTGCCACTCTTACCTAGCCACTAATTTTTTTTAGAATTTCGAAAAAAAGGGGCCAGATCTAGATTTGGATCTACCACCGCCGCAGTTGCCGGAATTTTGTCGGAGGTCGTGGCCACAACCTACCACCACAGGCAGGTGCCAGAGGTAGTGGCCGTGTTCATCAAAAATGGTGGAGAAGTAGGAGGCCGCCGGAGAAGGTGATTGCTGGAGGAGGTCGCCGGAGGTGGTCGCCGGAGGAGGAGGTCGTCAGGGTTTTGGTGGTGGAGGGGGAGGAGGTCTCTAGAGGAGGTCACTGGAGGAGGAGGATGAGGTTGTCGGGGTGGTGGTGGTGGAGGAGGAGGAGGGGGAGGAGGTCACCGGAGAGTGGAGATGGAGGATGGAGGAGAAGGGGATAAGGGGAGGAGAAGGAAGAGGGAGGAGAAGGAGAGAAGAAGGAGAGAAGAAGGAGAGGATAATTGGAGGATAAGTGGAAGAGAGAAGTCTGGAGGAGAGGAGGAATAGTAAAGGATAAAAGAGAGGGAGAAGGGCGCCGGTGGGATTCAAAATTTGAAATCCTCCCAACAATTTTGTGGCGCATATTGAATTCGGATTGGAAATTTCAAGACAATCGTTTTGATAGGTTGAACATATTTTCTAACATCGCATGTAAAAGTTATGACCGTTTTACCGTGCCATGACCTATTTTTTAAAATGCATCAAAATTCACGTCTTTCAACTTCCCCTACAATTATACCCCAAAATACAACTACATCTCAAAGGAATTATTTTTTTGAAGTTTTTATCATTTTTGTTTTTTTCAGAACTTAAAAGGCGATCCAAAGGGGATCTGTTTTTAACTTTCTGTGGCGCATATGTATATATGGGCCACATAATCATCACTTTCTGTGGCGCATATAGGCATATGCACGACAAAAACCCATCCACCCATATTAGGTTGTGGGTCCCATCAAATTTCTATGGTGCACGAGGAAATATGCGCCACAGAAACACACATTTCGGTGGTGCATATGGATTGCGTGCACCAAAGAATTATCATATTTCTATGGCACATGGGGAAATATGCGCCAAAGAATTAATTCTATGGAGCATATGCACTATTATATGCGCCACATAAAGCCTTTCTATCTAGAGCTAGTTTCCTAGTAGTACGAAATTCTTACTTGCTCTAGGAGAAGGTTATCAAACTCATTGGTGTATCTCAGGTACACCGCTTGTTGGTCGGTTGGGGGCTTGGAGACCACATCCCAATTGTAAGCCCAAGTGGGCCACATCAATCAGTTCCCGCCATCGTTATAATCCAGGTGAGGCATATGTTTCAGTCATCCAACTGAAAAGTGTTCCCACATCCAGACCAAGATAAGTATCAACAGACCACGGACCACCAATATAAGCCTCACAACCAGTCCTTCGACAAGCCTTGTCTAGATACACATGAAAGCAAAAAAAATTCAATCATGTAAAGATAGGAAAATTATAAATAGTGCATTACCTGCTGGTACAAGAAGGCCAATGCCGCCGAAACCCAGCTCCATTTTTTATCCATTTTAGTTAAGCCTTCAGCGAGTGCTAGTGATAAATTTTTCCCTTACTAAAAGTGTAATGGACGTTGCCTAGAGGGGCCTGAATAGGATTTTAAAATTATTATGGTTAAGGCTCAAATAAATGCGGAATAAAACTAACATTTAATTTGTTGAGCACAAACCTAACTACTAGGTTCACCTAAGTGCACCAACAACCTATGCTAAGCAATACAAGCAACAAGGTGATAGCAAGATATATATACTTCAAGCACGATGGCTATCACAAAGTAAAGTCCATAAGTGAAGGGATCAGTTGAGAGATAACCGATGGACGCGGAGACGAAGATTTTTATCCCGAAGTTCACTTCCAAAGAAGCTACGTCTCTGTTGGAGAGGTGCGATGGTGCAATGTTATCCGAACGCCACAAATGGCTCACCTCGGGGTGTGGTGGCACGATGCTCACCCAACGCCACACAAGGCATCACCCCGGATGCAAAGGCACGCAACTCACCGGCGCCACAAAATGCTCACCCTATTCTGGAGTGAGCTCGCCACAAAGACTACTCACGGTCCACTAAGGGACACTTGAGGGCGGTCACCAAAACCCGTACATGATTGGGGCTATCTTCACAACTCAATTGGAGGCTCCAAACAACAAAGCCACAAAAGGCTACAACACCATAAAAGGCCAATAAAGACACAAAAGGCTACAAGACAACAAAAGGTCACAAGAAGTCAACAACCCAACCACACAATCGTCTAGGGTTCCTAGAACCCAAGAGTAAGAAGCCCACAAGCTTGAACTCGCCGAATCTCTAAGGAGAACTCAAACCTATGCACCAAATGCAATGGCAAGTCCTTCTCTCCCAAATTCCAACAAATATACAAAAGCTATTGGGGGAATAAGGGAGGAAGAACACAAGAGGAGAACACAAAACTCTCCAAGATCTAGATCCCAATGATTCCTTCACAAATAAGGGATTTGGCTTGGGGGATTGTAGATATAGATATCCTCTCTCAAATCCCATAAAATATGCAAGAATTGTAGGAAGGGAAAGGGGAGACGAAAATCTCTTCAAGGTCAACAATGGAGGAGAGAGAGAAAGCCAACAACCAAGAAAAGAGCTGGTACCCACGAAGGGGAAGAGGGGCCCAATTTAAAGGGATCCCAGATCTGCCCGTTATGGGCATTCGCAACCTTGGCCAGAACTTTCGGTGGGAGGCCGGATATTCCGGTGGCACACAGCCAACGGTCAGAAAACTGCGATGCGAGAGATTGAAAACGCGAGCATGGTCGGAACTTCCGCCGGTTCACCAGAACTTCCGGTGGGAGCAGAACTACCAGTGGAAATTCTGACTTAAGTTCCGTCAAATAGATCATAAAAAATACTAAGGTTACAGTACATGGGCGGAACAAGAGCTGGAAATTCACCCGGTACTATCGGCAGCATTTATGCCCGAGCGGTACTTCCGGTCCCTGGTCGAAACTTCTGGCGGGGGCGGTATTATCGCCGAAACTTCTGATCTGAATTCCGCCAAAACACCAAACTAGATAGAGAACATACAGAACATGAACGGAAGAAAAACTGGAACTTCCACTGATACTACCGGCGGCAAATTGCCCTAGCGGTACTACCAGTGGCTGGTCGTAATTTCCGGTCAGGGAAATACCAGAAACCAAAACAGCAATAACTTTCGCATCCGAACTCCAAACGAGATGAAACCAATTTTTTCGAAATATAACGACAAATAGAATCCAAAAAAACACGCAAGATAAAAAACCGCAATAATATATGCAAGTTAAATCCTTATTAGATGAACTAGAGCTTGTTATCATGATGACCACAAGATCAAGATCCTCTCATGGACAAGAACCAAATAACAACCAAAAAGATGATGCTATGCATGCAAAGGTTTGATCTCTCTCCAAAAAATGCGATCGAGACACCTGCTTGAGAGCCCCTCTTGATAGTACCACTATCTATCCTAAACCCGGTCACCCAACTAACAACACGACACCGGCAAAAGAGAAGCCCTATCAAGATCATACCTTTGCCTTGAGCATTCCACTTGAACTTGATGTAGATAGTCTTGTTTTCTCTTGCTTTCTCTTGCTTGATGAAGACGAAGACTTGCAAATTTCTCCCCTACACTCCATGGGGAAACCTCTTCTTTGAACTTGTCTTCGTCACTCCATGATCACGAGGATGGCAAGGTTCAAGCATGATATCTTCTAGATATGGCACATCTTGAGCTTTCACTTCTTCATCCCTTCTTGAGGTTGATCCATCTTGATGCAACTCTTTGCACTTGTCTTGATCGGCCTTCAAGCTCCTTCTTTCTTCATGATTCCAATGGGCACAAAGCTCTTAGACATTTGTTCATCTTTCAACCTTGAGACCAACACATGGCCCAAGCGATGCCAATGGACAAACCTACAAGTGAAACTCAATTTACACATTAGTCCATAGGGATTGTCATTAATTACCAAAACCACACATGGAGGCATACATGCCCTTTCACTTACCATCATCAAATATAGTCTTGGTGATAACATCCACACGTACACATGGGCATAAATCATGATCTCATCATTACTAGCATGCTTAGGACATGTACTGAAGTTCTGTGTTATCCACTTGAAAGTAGCCCGGCGGTGACCCTTAATTCCCCCCCTCTTAGAGTTTATAGTGTTCCCAGGACACTTGCCACCAGTAAGGTTAGACATCCGGTCGCGCCAGTTTTCAGAAGATGTATTAGTACATAGAGGATCCCCTCGATAGCAAGTGGAAGGATCATCGACATGTCCTGAAGAGTCATGGTCATTTCACTGGTATAGAGGTGAAAACTATGCGTCTCTAGCCTCCACCGGTCGACTAGCGTGAATGGCAGCAGTGTCGACCGGTTAACTGTATGGATGAATGGGAGTAGTCATAGCGCTTGGATGTACACCATGTACAGCTCATTTTAAGGAATCGTCACTGAGAAATGCATGTTATACCTTAGTCATAGGGGAAAAAGATTCTACACACATATAGCTTGATTAAAACATGTCCATTACAACATAGCAACATTATATGAACTACTAGGTTTATTTTTATTACCCTATATTGCTCGTCCATCAAGTTGCCACGGTGACGAAGATCATAGGACGGCTCAATAAGCGCCATACCTTCGACAAACCCCGCTTCTACATGGGTTTATTCCTCTTCCGATTCTAACATCCTATAAAATTAAAAAAAATAATACATACAAATATGTGAGCATATTATAAACCACCTAATAATATGAACATAACATAATATGAGCAAAGTTCTTGGTGGCCATGGCCATATCTATGTGAGATTATTTTATAAACCTTTCTTTTTATGTGGGCATCTCTATGTGAGCAAAGTTCCAATAGTTACGAACAAAAAATTCAAACTAACAAGTACATGAAGGATTACTATACCAGGTATATGAAGGATTACTATACCAACAAATCCTAGTATGAAGGATTACTATACCAACAAATTCATAGAAATCATAATAATATTATAAAGATAATACATACAAATATGTGAGCATAATATAAACCACCTAATAATATGAATAAATATTTCAAACAAACACACTTAGTTCTACACATATTCCAAAGATGAACCAATATTGCAAACAGATGGAAAAATGTAGAAGCACATGTGACCAAATATTTCCAAGCACCATCATAATAAAAATGTAGAAGAACATCCTAGACCTAAACATACTCCCAAAATTTCTATTCCCATGCTAAATCATCAAGAAAGCTACTATAATTCTAGATTTTGGGATGAACTAGCAAAACTATGGAAAAAGAGAGAGATTTCTCAGATGAAATTGAGAGGAATGAGGGGACATACCTAGGGGATGTGGTTAGTAACAAGATCCATAGAGACTTTCTTCATATTTGTGGCACCACGGGAGAGGATTCGACGAGAGGGGGATGAACCCTAGTCGTCTCCATGGAGTTATGTTCGTGTGTGTGTTGAGAAGGAAGATGGCATGGAATGATCAAATCAGAACTGCTAGAGGAACAGATTTTCAATAGCATAACTTGGGCTCCTAGAATATGGCGCCCTTGGAACAATCTATTTGATTGCAGGGTTTTGTTTTGTTCCGAAGCAAAGATATCCAAGTGGCGGTTTGTTCGTCCTATTCTGTTATTTAGGACCAAGAGGTACAAGATTCTTTTTTGGATTGGTCCTGAAAGGATAAGAATGGCTGAAATGCCAACGGACCTATGTCTATTCTCTAATTCACCAAATCCCATCGTATCCATTTTTTGGAAAAAGTTACTGAATGGATAAGTCACCAGTCCAATCCCTTTGACAAATTGGGTGTGAAAGGACATTTACTATCATAATCACTTTTGGTGTTCGTTAACAACAAGTAGATCATTTTACAGTATGTTTCTGTCTACAGGTTTTACAATGCTAAGTGAAAAGGACCCTTACACTATGGAAAGATTTCTGCAAGTTTGACATGTTTCTAGAAATTCCAGACCAGAGTCTTCGGTCTGGCTGGACCGGAGTCTCCGGTGTGAACCGGAGTTTCTACAGGAATCCCCGGAGGGGGGCATCAAGATTCTGGCTGGGACAGTCTATGAGGGGGTCGGGAGAAAGGTCCGAAGACTACTCGGAGTCTCCGGTGTGAGCCTTGGACCGGAGTCTCCAGTGCCGCTGGACCAGAGTCTCCGACCCACTTGGCTCAAAAAAGGGCTCGGTCAATCATCATGCTGGTCCAGAGATGGGCTAGAATCTCCTGTGTAGACCGGAGTCTCCGGTCTGACTTTTCTCCAACTGTCAGAAAACGGTTCATGGAGGGGGCTGCTTATAAATAGGGGACCTTATCCCCTTCCTCCAGCTGCTCGACCCACTCAAGAACACTACCCCCACTTGAGCCACCAAATCAACAAGATCTCTTCATCCAACCATCCAAAGTCATTGATATTTGGAGAATCGAAGGAGGAGGACTTGATCTATAGCTTCACCAAGAGAGATCTTCATTTACCCCTCATTCACTTGAGGTCCCCCATGCTCTAGTGTTTCTTTGGAAACCCTAGCTTTTGATTTTGTTCTTACAAGCTTGTCTTTGATTGTTTTGACAACTTGCTTGTATTTGGGAGCCTCCAATTAAGTTGTGGATGTGTGCCCCGAACTTGTTGTAAAGGTGTCGGCTTCCACCTCGAAGGTTGCTGATATAGTGGAAGGTGAGTCGAACCCCTTGGGGTGAGTTTCATTAGAGAACAAGGGAGGCCTCTCGTGGCGTTGGTGGTTTGAAACCACCCCCTCTACAAATATAGACGTACATCCCCTCAAAAAGAAGGAACTACGGGAAACAAATCCTTGTGTCTCCACGTCCACCACTTTGGTTACTTCTATCCTTTACCGCACTTTACTTACTTGTTCTTGCTTAGTGTTGTGCTAGTTAATGCTTGTTTGACATATAGTTAAATTCACCTTAGTTGCATAATCTAGAGAATTTACCTTTCTTGTCAGACCCTAATTTGAAAAAGGGGGAAAATTGAAGTAGCACCTATTCACCCCCCCCTCTAGGTTCCCATATGATCCTTTCAATTGGTATCAGATCCTCAGCTCTTTATTCTGGCTTTACCACCAAAGAGTATATGGGTAGCAACAATGGGGAAGGTGGTGGTGCGCCTACCTCAGTGACCATGGATGATCTCAATAAATTGGAAACAATATTGAGCTCCACCATGGCCAACGAGATCAAACAATTGCACAAGTTACTTGAGCAACTTGTTAAAGATAATGTTGGCTCCTCATCCCCTTCTCCCCAAGAGGAACTTCCACCATGACCTAAGGGGAATGCCCCGGTATCAGCCGAGGGTATGGTTGTGGGGGTAATCAACACAACACCAATTCCTCCACAAAAAGGGATGGTGGGAACGGAGAGAACCATGACTCTCATGGATGGTACACTCCCGACCCTCCAATCCCCCACCCTCATATAAACAATATAGGACACCACCAAAGCTAGAGGCATCTACTTTTGCTCAATGGCAATCTCTAAAAAATCTCATGTGCGCAGCTCTTGTATTGAATTATGGAACATCATTTAACAAGGACTCGATATTGGGGATCCAAACAACTTGACAATAAGAGAAGTTGTCAATACTCAACTCAATGCCACCGCCTTGCACATGATTCAACAAGGATTGGGTACAAAGGATTACCCACACATTGAGCACCTCAACACTGCCAAGGAAGCTTGGGATGCTCTCACAGTGTTGTATGTTGGGAATGAGAGCATGAGAAGGAACCGGTATGATGCACTAAGAAATGAAGCCGAAGGATTCTATATGAAGGAAGGTGAACATCATGAAGACATGTACCGTAGGCTCAAGTCCACCGCCAACGCTTTTAGAAATGTGGGTGCCTCACATGTGGATGATGCTTCGATAAAAAGAAATATGTGAGCGCACACATGCCGTTTGAGCCCATTGACTTGAAGAGCCTACAAGGAAGACACAACTACCACCTCATGACCTCCAATGAAGTTATGCAAGAAAAGGCCTCTTTCAAGGTTGCTACCAAGAATGCCAAAGATGCCCATGCTCGATCCCTTGGAATGAGCAATGTTGTCAACCTTGCATTGAAGGCCAAAGTTGTGGAACATGGGGATGAAGATGATAGTGATGAAGGCCTCTCCATGAGCCACCCCGATGATGTCAAGGTTGCTCATGGTGAATATATGGCCATCTATGCAAAGAACTTTTGGAAGAACCCCGCCAAAGCCAAGATGGAAATGCAAAGAATAAGCAACCCAAATGGAAGAAGAGAAAATGTCACTAAATTGAGAACTTGCTTCAATTGTGGTGACCGCTATCACTTTGTGGCGGGTTGTCCCTATGAGAAGAGAGAAGTTCATGGGGGTAAACTTGTGTTGAAGAAAACTTCCAAAGCTCCTTACAAGAAACCCTTCATCAAGAACAATCCCATCAACAAGAAGTCGGGTGAAATTGTGTTGATCACTCATGAAGAATACTCCTCCGATGATGAAGACAATGAAGAGGAAACGTCAAGTGGTGTGGCTGCTCTTGCCACTACTTCTACTCCCACATTCTCCCTCTTTGACTCCCCAAATGAGAATCTCTTCGACAAGAACGTCACTTACCTGATGGCAAGAGGAACGAAGGTATCTTCATCATATCACCCCACCCACTTGAGTAATGATGAAAATTATGATGAAATGTCTATTGAGGTTAAAAAGGAAATAATTTCTTTTGATGAGTTCATGAATAACTTGCAAGGGGAACACAAAAGACATTTTGTGGACCTCTTAGATCAACTTTCTCACACCTAAGAGCTTCTTGATGAAAGATGTGAACTAGGAAGAGAACACATGATTGAGGTAGGAGCCCTAAATAATGCTCTAGAAGAGGAACAAGAGACTAGGTTGTCCCTTGCACTAAAACTTGAAGGGCTTGATGGGGAAAATGATTTAATTGTGAATAGACTCATTAAGGAACGTGACCTTGCTATTTCTAAATATAAAAGGGCTAAAAAGGACAAGATTTAGTTTGGTGTGGTTCATGAAAAACTTGCCGAGGACTTTAGTTTGCTTAACAAGGCTCACAAGGCATTGGAAAGTGAACTCTTGTCACTCACAAAGTCCCATGAAAAGCTCCAAACTCAATTGACCAATATTCCTTCACCTAGTAATTTCATTCCATCCAGTAGCACAACTATTCTTGAAGAAAATTCTAGGTTGAAGGGGGAGCTAGCTAAGTCCACATTTCCTAAAGGTAACAAATCCATTGATGACCTCTTGAGTAAGCAAAGGTCAAATGGTGAGAAAGGGGGCATTGGTTTTGTCTCCAAAACCAAGAAGAAGAAGAACAAGAAGCAGAAGGCCAAGCCCGCACAAGAGAAAAACAAGGCCATTGTGGATAGTAAGACCACAAGTGGTAAAACTATGTCCTGTGATGATTTTGCGGGAAGTGCTAACCCTCACTATGTTCTAATGCGTGATTGTTATGGTGATGTGTATGCACAATATGTTGGCCCATATGATGGTTATATTGCATGGTCTATTTGGGTCCCCAAGACCCTTGTTGCTATCAAAAGAGGACCCATTGAAAAGTGGGTACCTAAAAATTAGCTTGATCTTTTGTAGACATATGCTTCGGAAGGGTCAAAATGGGTGCTTGATAGTGGTTGCACTATTGTCAAGGAGTTAAGGCCCCCGGGATGAAAATGGGTGATGCCGGAGGGTCAAAATGGGTGCTTCATATGACCGGAAGCTCTTCTATTGTCAAGAAATTAAGGACAAATGATGATCAAATATCCTTGACATATACCAACAAGTCAAAGTCTAAGGTAATGGGTTTTGGCAAGGTAGTGGTTGTGACACCCCCCCCCCCCGGGATCAGGGCTAAACAAATCCCAGACCTCTGTCTGACATAAGCTTAACCTTGAGCTCGAGAATATCCAGTGAAGAATCGGTAACACAACAGTGATCCTACGACACAAAATTTATTACAGCAAGCTCATAACTGAGTAGAGAAACAAATTATTACAAGCAGAGGTCACTGGCCACAAACATCAAACAACGGAAGGCAAATTATGCTATTAAGTATAGCAAACTTAACAAATGGCCTAAGAGGCCTGAAGCATAACGATGACGTCCTAGCCCATAGATTCCAGGCTGCCGGCCGGGAACCCCAAGCTACTCGTCGATGTCAATGTAGTACGGTGAACACTTACTCTGCCAAAAGTATCAACAAAGCAAGGGTGAGTACAGAGTGTACTCCGCAAGACTTATGGCTGGTGGAGTTGTTTTGCATAAAGCCATCCGTGTTTATAAAACAAGAGAGAGAGAAGAATCTCGTCTAATCAGAATATTTTAAAAGGGGATAATAGAGCGACATATCCATAGTATTGATCATCATCTTTTGATATCCACCAATCATCATCATCTGAACTAGGATCACCACCTCATACCCATGAGGAAGCATCCTTCACAAACATTAGTTGCCAAGTTTTATGATTAGGTTCATGTTCTCTATGATCTCCCATTTGTTCCCAAGTCGTCCATAACCGTGGACACGGCTTTCCGAAAGATTATTACCCTGCAGGGGTGTACAACTTTACCCACATGCACCAACCGAGTCTTAATGCCACTTGACACACTTCCTTGGTGTGCTGACAGAGGGTGTGGTTGGACACGACCTTTACCTTTCTTTCGCCGAGACCATGAGTCACGCAATAAGTATGGTTGCTCCGTAACAGGTCAAATCCCGAAGTCGGTACTTAAAGATGTGAGGCGAGGTTGGTTTATCAGGGGCGCCATCAACCCCAAGCAACCACGGCCACGCTTCCCTACCTGTTATGAATGCACCTCCTTCACCTACTTATTCCGAAAACGTTTTCAATGCGTATGTCGAATGGAACGCCCGAACTATGTGACTCATGGAATCTACTAGGCAAGTTAGTCAATCATGGGGTTCCTGTTTACCCCGTGTGGTTGTACGCTCGTCTTGGTTCAAGAGGTAAGAACCTAGGGTCCTAAGGGTGGCGAGCATGGGACTAGAAAAACCACATCCCACAGTGGCCTCCCATACAAGCCTTAGCATGTTTAATCTCATATCACTGATCTCATCTTATCACGTTCTCCTGTCATACTAGATTCTATGCATCTGATACATCATCTGGATGAACCATACTCAACAGCTAAGCATGGCTAAGCAAGACACAGATAAAAGCTCTAGCATTGCACACAAGCCAAACCTAGTTATGCTAGGAGCAGTGGATCAGGTAATATAAGCTCAAAGGGAGTATGCAATACATAGGATACTCTATCTATCGATAAAAGACCATAGTAGAATCGTATGCAGCATGGAAAGAATTGAAATGCTTTCGAAATCATAGGATTATATCATGGTGGGGCTATGCTTGCCTTTGCCAGTTGATAACAGATAAGTAGATCTTCGGAATCCTTATACTTGACTTGATTAGAGTTGGTCAAGTATTGTTCGTCGATCTTCGATCTTCGGTCCTCAGGCTTCGATCTTGATCTCGATATCGTATTCTACCGAGGAAGAACCAAACATCGGAACGGAAGGGGAAACAATCAACACATGGCATCGATGCGATGCTCAAATAAGAATTATGATATGACAAGTTAAATTATATTGAAATTTAACCCTAAGACATGCTCGACAACTTAATCGGGGTTCCGAGGGGTGAAAACCCGAACTCAGGGAAACTCCGGATGTATATGAGAGGGGTTACTATGTTCTCTAATTAAACTTTTCATTTAAGTTGTTGACCAATGCATGATTATAGCTTAAATTGATAGCTCTCATTTTTCTGAACATTTTGATACATTATACACATTTTTCTGACTTATAATTAATAAGTTATTGAATTAATAAGATTTAATCAATTTCCGGAATTACTGAAAACCTTTTAAATTGGATTACTGCGCCACTGTGACACAAAGCTGACGCCAGCACAGGGTTAGGGGAATTTTGTTACCGGGGCAGAGCCTAGCCCGAGAGGCTGACTGGTGGGACCAGGGCCACACAGGCACCACGTGGATGCCACAGGGGCGCCACGTCGGCTCGCCATGGGCTCACCCGGGAGCACGCACAGGTGGCAGCAGCCAACGACACTGGGGCATGGGGGGACGCGTAGCTAGGCCTACTCGAACCAAGGCTTCACTACGAACCTAAATAGGGCGGCGCCGCTCGCGTTTGGTTGCCGGAGCAGCGAGCACGGCGAGGTCCTGCGGCGGCGCACGGCGGAGCACATCGCCAGCACAAAGCAGAGCGAGAGGGAAGGAGTGAAGAGGTTCCTCATAACCACAAACTCACCATGGTTGCGTCAGAGTGGTCAGGGAGCTTGGGAGGGGTCAGACGACGGCGGAACGATGGTGGTCAGCGCTCGGCATGTGTTGTCGATTGAAGCGTCTGGGAGAGCTTTAGCTTGCACGCGATGGCGAGAAGAACCGATGAAGCACGGGGAGCACAATGGCTAGCTCGGAGAGGCGAGGGGTGGTCGTAGTTGGCGGGGAACTGGAGCACCTAAGGCTAGGGTTCACTGGCCAGAGGGAACACGCGAGGAAGCACGAGAGGGTGAGATGGGTATAGGGAGAGAGAGGGGAGCGTCGGCGTTCTTATCCCCTACTTAGCGGGTGGCGGTGGGCATCATGGCATAAAGGAGATCAACGGCAAGCGGCAGGACACGCAAGTGCTTGCCCACTGGTGCCGAGGAAGAAGAAAAGAGAAGAACGCGAAGGGGTATGGGCCGAGATGGGATGGCTTGGGCCGGGTGCTGGGCCACTGGCTGCTACACACGCGGGAGAGAAGGAAGGGAGGAGGAAGATGGGCTGCGGCCCACTGGCTGCTGCTACTATTTTTCTTTCCAGAAACATTTTTCCATTTATTTTTTGTTTTCTCCTTTTGTGAATCATTTTCAAATCTGTTTTAAATGCTTTTAAAACACAAGAGGCTTTTATAAAATAGGTAAAATATTTATGAGCCCTTATATTCAATTTGGGCTCCATTATTTTTGTGATTTCAAAATACTCAAAACCTTTTGAATGCATTTGAAATAGAGAGGAAAGGATTAGGTTTTTGCATTTAATTTTCTTTGCATTCATTTTAAGATATGATGCTTATGATGCCCAAACAAACCCTAATATATTATTTACTAAAACTGGGGTGTTATAGTAGTTTCCCACGATATTACACTCATGGACGTCATGCTTGTTGAGACCCTTGGTTACAATTTACTTTTAGTCCGTGCTCTTCGAAAGATGGGCTTTGCCGTCTTTATTGATGAAGATATTGTGGTCCTCATGTGGAGCAAGACTCTCAAGGTCGCTTTCGTTGGGTACGTCGAAAATGACTTGTATGTGGTGGACTTTTCGGGGAAAACCACTACATGTGCGATGTGCTTATTTGGAAAGGCCGATGTAGGTTGGTTATGGCATCGCCGACTAGCCCATGTCAATATGAGAACTTTGCAAAGTATCCACAAGGAGGGCCATATTGTTGGACTAAAAGAAAATGTTTCCTTTGCCAAAGATCATGTTTGCAGGGCTTGTGTTCAAGGAAAGATGCATGATGCTCCCAACAAGCCAAAGAACCGCATAAAGTCAACGAGGATCTTGGACCTCTTTCATGTGGATCTCTTTGGTCCTCCATATCATGCAAGTCTTGGTGGGAAGAAATATTGTTTGGTGATTGTTGATGACTTTTCAATATACTCATGGGTATATTTCTTCAAGTCGAAAAGTGAGACCCAAAATACCTTCATCGAGTTCATCAACTTGGTTCAACGTCAATACAATGTCCCCGTGTTGACAATAAGAAGCGACAATGGCATCGAGTTCAATAACTACACCTTGAATGACTTCCTTAGTTACAAGGGGATAAAACACCAATATTCCGCTGCATATGCCCCTCAACAAAATGGTGTAGCCAACAGGAAGAACCGGACTCTTATTGAGATGGCAAGGACCATGTTAGCGGAGTTTAAATCTCAATACAACTTTTGGGCCGAAGCCATCTCCACTGTGTGCCATGCATTAAACTGGCTCTACCTCCGCAAAAAGTTGAACAAGACTCCATATGAAATACTTACCGGTAACAAGCCCAACATATCTTACTTCCGGCTATTCGGTTGTAAGTGTTCCTATCTCATAAAAGGTGTTCGTTTGTCCAAATTCGAGTCTAAGGCATTAGAGGGTATTTTTGTTGGCTATGATCTCGAATCTCACACTTATAGAATCTATGATAAGCTCTCCGGAGCCATCATAGAATCTTGTAGTGTGACCTTCAAAGAATATGATGGTCCCCAAGGGAGGCGTGTTGATGCTTGTGATGCAGATGATGAAATGCCTCTGGATGCCATAGTGTAACATCCCAAAAATCATGATTTCAAATCTTGCATATCATTCATGCATTCATAATCATTTTAGGATCATTTCAAATAAGATTTAAAAAACAGGAGCATCTGATGTTCATTATTTTATGTAAGTATGCTATGGCCTTATTGCTACCTTCTAATGAGAAAGGTACTTATTTTAATCAGTAATGTTTTGAGTTCAAACTTAAGTGTTGTTTCTAAAGTTTGGTCAAGGGTTCAAAACAAATATAGTTTTAAAACCATTTTCAAAACATATTCATATCAAGTGCTATGACACTGTTTATTTTGATGCTTTCAAAGGGACAAGCAAGTACAGACAGAACCACTTGGTTTTATGCCCAATAACATGAAGGATACATTTTACAAAAATCCAGAAGTGGTTTAAATTCAAACTCATTTGAATTTGGTTCCTGAAAATCCAAATAGAAATAGAAAAAGATTAAATAAATGAAAATTGGCTGGCGCCAGCATTTTGGCCCAACAACAGAACCAGCCCACCCGGGCCAGTCCCCTCTCACTCTGATTCTCACCAGCGCGAGCACCCCCTCTCACTGACGCCCCGGACCCACCTGCCCCGTCATCGTCGTCCCCAAACCCGCCCACGATCGAGAGCTCCGCCGTTTCCTCCCCCGCGTCACTTCCGTTGATTTGCGTGAGTTATTGCCGTTGATTCGCCGAGTAACTCCTCGTCCAGCCCCGGCTTCTTAAACCCCACAGTCCCCGCTCCATTTTCCCCCACTCAATTTCCTCTGAACGCCGCCAGGCTGCTCGTTTTTCTCTCCACATCGCAGCTGTCCCGACGAACTCCGGCGACCGATTATGGTAAGCCTCGTGCGCGCCTCGCTCTTTGGTTCATGCAAGCTTGTCCGCTATCACTTTGCGCATCTCCTGACATTCGCCGTTTGCTTTATTTCGCACCAGAGCGTTGACTCCGTCGAGCACCGCAAACTCCCGATGACGTCTCCAACTCCGACAAGAAATTTCGGTGAGGTTCGACCGCCCCGTGCCTTCCCCTTGAACCTATAAAGTTTGCCTGAACGTTGTGCACACACTGATGCCTTCCGTTTGTGTTAAGGCAAATCAGAACGTCGCCAACGTTGCCGTCCACCTAAGCCCGACGCTGTCCCCGACTCCGACGATCTCCCACGTCCACAGCAGCTTGCCCCTGTCCACGCCAACAACATCTGGAGCTTCCTTGCAACCTTGCGACGCCGGTAAGCATCACCACTTCCCCTAGCCCTTGCTAGAATCACCGCACCATCGCCGGCAGCAGCGCCTCTGCCTCCAGCAACCATTTGCATCGCCGGTTTTAGGTCAAAGCATTTTGATCCACTCGATCTAGATCCAGTGGTTTAGATTAGATGCCAGGACGAAGAGGTACGGGAAGATCTGAGCCATTGGATTTTATTTAGATCTGACCGTGAGTGAGTGTGATCCAGTGCAAACCGGTACCAACCAACCAGATGCTGCGGCGTGGCATGTGTTTCGTTTTAAAAATATGAATTAGATCTATTAGATGTTTAAACTTGTTTAATTCATAACTTTTGATTCCCACGTCCAAATTTGACAAATTTTATATCATTGGAATCAGGAGAGAAAATCCTTTCCATTTATGCAATGTGTTTAATGTTTTGACTCTGTGAAAGTGGTTTTTTTGCAGAAACATTTGTAGGCAAAATTTGGGTATAATAATTATTTGAAAAATGTTTTATTGCTCAAATAAAGTTTGTTTGGCAAGTTTTGAACTTGTTTAAAATTCAGTACTGTGCACTTGTCTTGTTGGGTGTAGAAAATCATCACATGGAATTTTGCATGCATCCATATATTTTTGCTTGTATATATATTTTGTATGTGATTTTGGTGCTATTATTTTATGTGTAGAATTTGGTGCAAATAGTGATTGTGATTGTGAGTATTGTTGCTACTCTCCAAACTACCAAGGCAAGTGGTGCTTCATGATTTTATTCCTATGTCTTACAACTATGCACTAGAAATATTTTGCTAGACTTGCATGAATATTTTGATCTATATGCTACGCTTGGGAAATCCTAGTAGTTGTAGAATTGCTAGAAATTTCTAAGTTAAGATGCTTATCTATTCCATGCTTAGCCTAGCTAGTAGCAACCAAGGGTGGTTATATATTCATTCTATGAGTAAATGTTTCTAATCCTTTGGACTATGTTTTTGTTTAATAAAACAACTAAGTGAATGAAACACCTGGGTGGAATGGAAAGAATGGGTTATGTTGAGTGGTTACACAAGGCCCATTTCTATGGCTTACCTTGTGTATCTCACTTGTGGAAAGCCACCTAGGAACAAAGGGATTTGAGAGGCCAAATGTTAAGAAGCTTCTAGTGCAGCCACATGGCATTATGGGCTCTGCCTGGATCATATAGGTTGCAATAACTTAGCCATTTGCACAGTTGGTGGTAGTGGTATGATAGGTTGGAGTGCGTCCGTTTGGTATAAGGGAAGGCTTCTAAAAGGTCCTGTCTTGGTGAAAATCAAGTCTTGTAGGGAAAGTGCACAACCTCTGCAGATGGAAGAATCTAAGTACTTAGCCGTGTCCCTGGTATTGGACAACTTGAGCATCAAGACATGGAAGCTATCAAGAATCTCCTCATCCCAATTTCTAAGTTAAAAACTTGTCGGTGAACAAGGATGAAGGTTCACTAATTTCTATTGGTGTTTCCTTGGGAAAGTTTTGTCAAAGAAAAACTTAGTGTTTTCAACTAATAGGTAAAACCTATTTTGAGAAAAGCAAGCCTAAGCTACACTTAGCCAAAATGCATATAGTATCTAGTCTACCAATATTCTACTAAGGTATCACTTGCCAATACTATTCCAATGTATTGACCCACTGTGGCTGTAACTTTTGATGTTGCAGGTTATTCTGATGATGATTAGGGGTTATGAGTCTACACTCAACATGCTTACCTGTGGCACATGAAGATGAAGACTTATTTATCTTATTATATATTTGAACTCTTGTAATAGGCCTATGGCCAAGGAGTTTGTAAAAGACTATGTTTGTCTCTGGAATGATATGTAATAATGACCTTTGTTTCTGTGTACTTCATCTTAAACTGTGGATGCTAGCATTGATCCAGGGACTAGCATTGCAATCACAGGAATCCTTACCTTTATAAAGGGAGGGAGCTTACAGATGGTATCAGAGCACTGTGTTGCCTGTAGGATTATGACCCTAGGATTGGAAACCACTAAGGAAAAATTTAACAAACTTCCACACTTGTCTTTTCTTCTCGTAAACTTTTCTAATCTTCTTTCTCATCTCTATTTGTAAGGGACCACTCATGACTATGACTTTGGAATGTGAGGCAGAATTCCCCAAGGCTCTCAAGGACCTCATGGTTGCCATGGGAATACATGGTGCAGCTGTGTACAAAGGTTTTCCTGTGATGGATGAAGGATTTGAGTACTGGTGGGTGCAACTTCACTTGTATAAAAACAATGAAGACAACCACAAGGACTCAGGATTCTGCATGGTCACCAACTTAGTGATGCACACCACATTCTTTGATTCAGCAAGGGATGCAGCTTGGAAGGCCATCAAAGAGCTTGGTGATAGAATCAAGTGCAGAATGCTAAACACCCTGAATGACCTTAGGGAAGAAAAGAAGCATACCCAAGAGTTAGAGGCTACCAACCAAAGTTTAAGGAAGGACATCATAGACTTAGCAATGGAGTCATGTGATCTAGATAGACAGATTGCCTCTAGGGATGCCCTGTTAGCCAACTTGGCAAGTGAGATGGGATTGTAACGTACTTCGTTAGTTGGACCACCACACTTATCATTCTATTTTCCCAAATGTTGTTTAAAATAAGTTGAACCTTGGATGCTTGTAATGGTTTTATGTATGCCATGTCTTGAATGTTTTGATTGTCAAAGTTATGCATGTGATGCCTTGTCTTGTGATTTATCTCTATGTATGTTGATTCTAACTTTTTCTATCTTATAAAATAGATGCCTACTGTTACCATCAGCACGGCTGAAGAGTTCAAGGGAACTCGTTTTGGCACTCGTATTATTGAGCTCACTAGTTTGCTCAATCTCCCACTTCCTACCTTCATGATGCTTCCCCTCTCCAAGTTTGAGAGGAAAGACCTTTGGGGCTTCATGGTTAATCAGCCAGGACGCTAGAATGAGCCTACCACAGAGGCAATCATCTTCAAGCTCATGCATGATGACAAGGAGAGAGGCCTAGAGGTAGTCATGCAGGATTTGCTTGGACGTTTACTAGGGAGACACTCTCGGGAGATTAGAGGTACTCACTTCCACGCCTTCGGTAGACGTGATGAGGATGGTGAGGCCATTGACTTCGAGGATGCTTCGAGAGAGATGGCTGAGCCGATTTGTCTATACCTCCAGGACTTAGAGGTTCTTCTTAGGCACCTAGATACTGATAGGACCAATGTCATGCTCAGCAATGAAGAACTCCAGGCGCAGCTTCGTGAGAAGGACAAGCTCTTCGCGGAGCAAGATGAGATAGTCAAAGAAATGGAGGCCAAGTTTGAGAGTCAGGATAGAAAGTTCAAGAGTCAAGAGAAGAGAGTCCAAGATAGAAACAAGAGGACTCGAGACATGACTGCAGAACTAGAGGCCAAGGACTTCGAGCTCGAGCATCAGCAAGGTGTGATTGAGAGGCTTCGTGCACAGAATAGGGCTCTCAAGGGCAAAGTAGAGACCTTGACCACCAATGTCGAGGAATACAAGACCGCTATGGAGAATGCAGGTCTTACACTTGTTGATGAGGATCTTGATGCAGAGGAGTAGTGATGACTACTCATTTACCATTTATTTACCATACTGTTGATTATTGAGTCGCAATGACCATCCAACATGTGGATGGCTTGCTATTGGTGTGTTTACTTTTCAAAAACTTGTTGTCCTTGTTGTTGAACTTTTACTACTATGATGCAAATGATGACCACGTTCATCCAGAATCAGAACAACAACAACAACAAACACAACAACAACAACAACAACAACAACAACAACAACAACAACAACAACAACAACAACAACAACAACAACAACAACAACAATAATAATAATAATAATAATAACAACAACAACAATCAGAATAACCCACCGGGTTTTGACATGCTTACCAGATTCTTAAGGCTGAGGCCAGCAAAGTTTTCACGAACTACTGATCCTATGGTGGCTAACGATTGGCTACGCTCAGTGAACGAGGATTTGGTAACTGTTGGCTGTACTGATGAAGAGAAGGTCAGATTTGCAGCACACTTGTTGGAAGGACCAGCAGCCACTTGGTGGGATAACTTCTAGATCACCACTCCCATTGCGGATGTGACATGGGATATCTTTGAAGATGGTTTCCGTACTGCTCACATCTCATCCGGGGTGATGAGTTTGAAGAAGAAGGAATTCCATAACTTGAAGCAACGCCACCGCAACGTGGCAGAGTATATTGAGGAGTTTAACAATCTGGCGCGTTATGCACGGATGAAGTTGACACGGATGCTAAGAGGAAGGAGAAGTTCCTCGAAGGATTGAACGATGAACTGAACCTGCAGCTATCTGTGGCTTATGTTCCCACTTATCAGTCTCTTTGTGACAAGGCTGCTATTTTGGAGAGAAAAATGAAACAAGTTGAAAGCAGGAAGAGAAAGCACTCTGACAAGCACAGCTTGGGATCGTCTCACAAGCGTTCCATTATGATGACAGTGGAAATTCTGGATCCCACAAGCATGGGAAGTACAACAAGCACCACAAACACAACCGTCATCATGACAACAAGCATCACCGTAGTCATGACAATGACAAGTACAAGAATCACAAGAGTGGATACAAGAACCACCACAATGGAAGTGGTAATGGAAGCCAGCCTATCAAGAAGGATCTTAGTCAGGTTGAAAGTTTCAAGTGCAAAAAGATGGGGCATTATGCAAATGAATGCCCAGAAAATAAAGCTGAAGGACCTAACAAGCCCAACCCTTTCCAGAAGGGGCAGGTGAACCACATCAATGTGGAGGAAATTCATTAAGAGTCAGATGCTGTGGCTGGTAAGTTCAAACTCAATTCTATTCTAGCACTTGTTCTTTTTTATACTGGTGCATCACATTCATTCACATCAAAAGCATTTGTTGATAGAAATGGGTTTTCAACTGAAAACATTAGGTGTCCGATAAAAGTAAGTTCTCCAGGTGGAGATATGATAATAAGTCTTGGATGCCGGGATCTAGTAATAGAGTTTGGAAAGCATAAGTTTCCAGTGAGTCTGATAATCCTAGATTCCCAAGGACTGGATGTAATTTTGGGAATGGATTGGATGACCAAGTATGAAGGAGTACTAGATTGTGCTAATCGAACAGTTGCACTCACAACCCCGAAAAAGAAACGGATAAGATTCAAGTCTAACTTTGAATCGAAAGGGAGTAAGCTAAATTCTCTTAAGGGGGTTAGCATTGACAGTGTGCCAATTGTGAGTGAGTATCCGGATGTGTTTCTGGAAGAATTGCCGGGAATGCCACCGGATAGAGATGTGGAGTTTCTTATTGATTTGCTACCAGGATCTGGACCCATAGCAAAAAGACCGTACAAGATGTCAGTAGATGAATTGAAAGAACTCAATAAACAACTTGGGGAACAGTTGCAGAAAGGATTCATCCAACCAAGTTCATCATCTTGGGGAGAACCAGTTTTGTTTGTGGAAAAGAAAGATAGAAGTCAAAGGTTATGCATAGATTACCGCTCACTTAATGAGGTGACTATCAAGAACAAATACCCTTTGCCTAGAATCAATGACTTGTTTGATCAGTTAGAAGGAGCTTGTGTGTTCTCAAAGATTGATCTCCGGTCAGGTTATTTCCAGCTCAAGATAAGGGAACAAGACATACCTAAGACAGCTTTCACCACTAGGTATGGATTGTATGAGTACACCGTGATGCCATTTGGTTTGACCAATGCACCAGCTTATTTCATGAATATGATGAACAAGGTGTTCATGGAGTTCCTTGATAATTTTGTTGTCGTATTCATTGACAACATTTTGATCTACTCCAAGAGCAAAGAAGAGCATGAAGGACATTTTCGTTTGATACTAGAGAAGCTTAGAGAGCATAAGCTGCATGCCAAATTCAGCAAGTGTGAGTTTTGGTTGAATGAAGTTGGATTTCTTGGACACGTTGTGTCAGGAGAGGGTGTAGCAGTTGGTCCTGCTAAAGTTTCAGCTGTAACTGAATGGGAATCTCCTAAGTCAGTAAAAGAGGTTCGTAGTTTCCTTGGCTTGGCAGGATACTACAGAAGGTCCATTTAGAATTTCTCCAAGATAGCTAAGCCAATGACAGAGTTACTAAAGAAAGACAAGAAATTTGCTTGGTCTGAAGGATGTGAACTCAGTTTCCAAGAGTTGAAGAAGAGACTAGTGACAGCACCAGTCTTATGTTTGCCAGATTTGGAGAAAGATTTCCAAGTATATTGTGATGCATCTCATCATGGATTAGGTGCAGTACTTATGCAAGAAGGGAAAGTTGTGGCTTATGCCTCGAGACAACTCAAAACTCATGAGGTAAACTACCCTACTCATGATTTAGAGTTAGCCTCTGTGGTCCATGCACTCAAAACATGGAGACACTATCTTTTGGGAAAGCGATGTGAAGTGTTCACAGATCACAAAAGTTTGAAGTATATCTTCACCTAGAAAGAAATTAACATGAGACAAAGAAGATGGCTAGAACTCATCAAGGACTATGACTTGAGTTTGCAATACCACCCCGTTAAAGCAAATGTTGTAGCGGATGCTCTAAGCCGTAAGGTTTTTGTGAATGGCCTTACTATGGGAGAATTGCCAGATGATCTGTGTGCCCAATTTAGAGATCTCAGATTGGAGATTGTTCCTGAAGGACATCTCATGTCATTGGATGTTCAACCCACTTTGTTGGACAAGATCAAAGAAGCCCAAAAGATAGATAAAGAAATTGAAGAGATTAAGGAAAAGATTGGCAAAGGGAAAGCCAAAGGATTCCATGAAGACGAACATGGTACTTTATGGTATGGGAAACGTATCTGTGTTACACAAGATCCGGAGCTTCGGAAACTGATTTTACAAGAAGCACATAACTCACCGTATTCCATTCATCCGGGTAACACCAAAATGTACATGGATATGAAAGAAAGATTTTGGTGGAATAATCTCAAGAAGGACATGGCCGAACATATTGCTTTGTGTGATGTATGTAGTAGAGTGAAAGCGGAACATCAGAAACCAGCAGGATTGCTACAACCATTACCTATTCCTGACTGGAAGTGGGACAAGATTGGCATGGATTTCATCACCGGATTGCCAAGGACCAAGTCAGGATATGACTCTGTTTGGGTAGTAGTGGATTGCCTAACTAAAGTGGCTCATCTCATACCCGTGAAGACAACCTATACAAGTGCTGAGTTAGCCAAGATCTATATGAGTAGAATTGTATGTCTACATGGAGTACCCAAGAGTATTGTGTCTGATAGGGGAACTCAATTCACTTCTCATTTTTGGAGGCAACTACATGAGTCATTGGGAACGAGGTTGGAATTCGGCACTTCTTTTCACCCTCAAACTGATGGACAGACAGAAAGGACCAATCAGATTCTTGAAGATATGTTGAGAGCATGTGCTCTAGACTATGGAGCCAGTTGGGATGAAAGTCTGCCTTACGCAGAATTCTCTTACAATAACAGCTATCAAGCTAGTATTGAGATGGCACAATTTGAGTTTCTCTATGGGAGAAAGTGTACCACCCCATTGCTATGGAATGGTGTGGGAGAAAGAAGTTTGTTCGGACCAGAACTAATCAAAGAGGCTGAAGAGAAAGTCAAGCTAGTTAAGGACAGGTTGAAGATAGCACAGTCCCGACAGAAGAGCTACGCAGATCCTAAGCGTAGAGAAGTCACCTATGAAGTGGGTGATAGAGCTTATCTTAGAGTGTCACCGCTTCGTGGAGTGAAGAGGTTTGGAGTCAAAGTAAAATTGGCCCCAAGATATGTTTGACCATTCAAGATTCTGAGTCGTAAAGGAGAAGTAGCTTATGAGATTTAATTGCCAGAATCATTGTGTGTCGTTCATAATGTGTTTCATGTGAGTCGGCTTAAGAAATTCCATCCAGATATGGAAGAGACTTCTTTGAAGGATACTATACCTTTGGAAGAGGTCCAATTGGAAAGTGATCTCACTTATGAGGAAAAACCTATCAAGATTCTTGAGACTGCAGAAAGAGTTACTCAGACTAAGACTATCAAATTCTGCAAAGTTCAATGGAACCATCATTCCGAAGAAGAAGCAACATGGGAAAGAGAAGATGACCTTCGGAAAGACCACCCTCACCTATTTTCTAGCCAATCCGAATCTCGAGGGCGAGATTCACCTTAGATGTGTTAGATTTGTAACATCCCAAAAATCATGATTTCAAAGCTTGCATATCATTCATGCATTCATAATCATTTTAGGATCATTTCAAATAAGATTTCAAAAACAGGAGCATCTGATGTTCATTATTTTCTGTAAGTATGCTATGGCCTTATTGCTACATTCTAATGAGAAAGCTACTTATTTTAATCAGTAATGTTTTGAGTTCAAACTGAAGTGTTGTTTCTAAAGTTTGGTCAAGGGTTCAAAACAAATATAGTTTTAAAACCATTTTCAAAACATATTCATATCAAGTGCCATGACACTGTTTATTTTGATTATTTCAAAGGGACAAGCAAGTACAGAGAGAACCACATGGTTTTATGCCCAAAAACATGAAGGATACATTTTAAAAAAATCCAGAAGTGGTTTAAATTCAAACTCATTTGAATTTGGTTCCTGAAAATCCAAATAGAAATAGAAAAAGATTAAAGAAATGAAAATGGGCTGGCGCCAGCATTTCGGCCCAACAACAGAACCAGCCCACCCGGGCCGGTCCCCTCTCACTATGATTCTCACCCGCTCGAGCACCCCCCTCTCAATGATGCCCCGGACCCACCTGCCCCGTCATCGTCCTCCCCAAACCCCGCCCATCGAGCCTCTGCTTCTCCCCTGCCACTGCCGTTGATTGCGCGAGTTATTGCCGTTGATTTGCCGAGTAACTCCTCGTCCAGCCCTGGCTACTTAAACCCCATAGTCCCCGCTCCCTTTTCCCCCACTCAATTTCCTCTGAACGCCGCCAGGCTGATCGCTTTTCTCACCACATCACCGTTGTCCGACGAACTCCGGCGACTGATTGTGGTAAGCCTTGTGCACGCCTTGCTCTCTGGTTCATGCAAGCTTGTCCGCTATCACTTTGCGCATCTCCTGACGTTTGTCGTTTGCTTTATTTCGCACCAGAGCGTCGACTCCGTCGAGCACCGCAAACTCCCGACGCCGTCTCCAACTCCGAGAAGAAATTTCGGTGAGGTTCGACCGCCCCGTGCCTTGCCCTTGACCCTATCAAGTTCGCCTGAACATTGTGCACACACTGATGCCTTCCGTTTGTGTTAGGGCGGATCATAACGTCGCCAACGTCGCCGTCCACCTAAGCCTGACGCTGTCCCCGACTCCGACGAGCTCCCACGGCCACAGCAGCTTGCCCCTGTCCACGCCAACAACATCTGGAGCTTCCTCGCAACCTTGTGACGCCGATAAGCATCACCACTGCCCCTAGCCCTTGCTATAATCGCCGCACCATCGCCGGCAGCAGCGCCTCCGCCGCCAGCAACCATTTGCACCGCCGGTTTTAGGTCAAAGCATTTTGATCCACTGGATCTAGATCCAGTGGTTTAGATTAGATGCCAGGCCGAAGAGGTACGGACAGATCTGAGCCATTGGATTTTATTTAGATCTGACGGTGCGCGAGTGTGATCCAGTGCGAATCGGTACCAACCAACCAGATGCTGCCGTGTGGCATGTGTTTCATTTTAAAAATATGAATTAGATCTATTAGATGTTTAAACTTGTTTAATTCATAAATTTTGATTCCCACGTCCAAATTTGACAAATTTTATATCATTGGAATCAGGCGAGAAAATCCTTTCCATTTATGCAATGTGTTTAATGTTTTGCCTCTGTGAAAATGGTTTTTTGCAGAAACATTTGTAGGCATAATTTGGGTATAATAATTATTTGAAAAATGTTTTATTGCTCAAACAAAGTTTGTTTGGCAAGTTTTGAACTTGTTTAAAATTCAGTACTGTGCACTTGTCTTGTTGGGTGTAGAAAATCATCACATGGCATTTTGCATGCATCCATATATTTTTGCTTGTATATATATTTTGTATGTGATTTTGGTGCTATTGTTTTATGTGTAGACTTTGGTGCAAATAGTGATTGTGATTGTGAGGATTGTTGCTACTCTCCAAACTACCAAGGCAAGTGGTGCTTCATGATTTTATTCCTATATCTTTCAACTATGCACTAGAAATATTTTGCTAGACTTGCATGAATATTTTGATCTATATGCTATGCTTGGGAAATCCTAGTAGTTGTAGAATTGCTAGAAATTTCTAAGTTAAGATGCTTATCTATGCCATGCTTAGCCTAGCTAGTAGCAACCAAGGGTGATTATATATTCATGCTATGAGTAAATGTTTCTAAGTCTTTGGACTATGTTTTTGCTTAATAAAACAACTAAGTGAATGAAACACCTGGGTGGAATGGAAAGAATGGGTTATGTTGAGTGGTTACACAAGTCCCATTTCTATGGCTTACCTAGTGTATCTCACTTGTGGAAAGCCATCCAGGAACAAAGGGATTTGAGAGGCCAAATGTTAAGAAGCTTCTAGTGCAGCCACATGGCATTATGGGCTCTGCCTGGATCATATAGGTTGCAATAACTTAGCCATTTGGACAGTTGGTGGTAGTGGTATGATAGGTTGGAGCGCGTCCATTTGGTCTAAGGGAAGGCTTCTGAAAGGTCCTATCTTGGTGAAAATCAAGTCTTGTGGGGAAAGTGCACAACCTATGCAGATGGAAGAATCTAAGTACTTAGGCATGGCCCTGGTATTGGACAACTTGAGCATCAAGACATGGAAGCTATCAAGAATCTCCTCATCCCAATTTCTAAGTTAAAAACTTGTGGGTGAACAAGGATGAAGGTTCACTAATTTCTATTGGTGTTTCCTTGGGAAAGTTTTGTCAAAGAAAAACTTAGTGTTTTCAACTAATAGGTAAAACCTATTTGAGCAAAGCAAGCCTAAGCTACACTTAGCCAAAATGCATATAGTATCTAGTCTACCAATATTCTACTAAGGTATCACTTGCCAATACTATTCCAATGTATTGACCCACTGTGGCTGTAACTTGTGATGTTGCAGGTTATTCTGATGATGATTAGGGGTTATGAGTCTACACTCAACATGCTTGCCTATGGCACATGAAGATGAAGACTTATTTATCTTATTATATATTTGAACTCTTGTAATAGGCCTATGGCCAAGGAGTTTGTAAAAGACTATGTTTTTCTCTGGAATGATATGTAATAATGACCTTTGTTTCTGTGTACTTCATCTTAAACTGTGGATGATAGCATTGATCCAGCGACTAGCATTGCAATCACAGGGATCATTACCTTTAGAAAGGGAGGGAGCTTACACATAGGAAGGATGGGTATGGGATACATCCGCCCCATTGAGGAACCCCTTATGGCAGATCGAGAAGAACTATGCTCTACTCAAGTGGAGCCCGCATCTTCACAACGACAACATGCTCCATCTATCGAGGAGGACAACGACCCAAGCCAAAGATAAACTATGGACCCTCAACATGTTGATCATGGTGACATCTCTAGTGGGGAGGAGCTTGATTCATTCTCCAGAATGTCAAGTGCTGCCATGTCCATTACATAAGGAAGATCCATACAAACTGCCTTGAGACAAGTTCAACTGAATTCTAGAAGTGTGCCTGATCAAGACCAAGGTCAATCTATGCCTCTTAATGAAGATAATGATTCTGGTGATGATCAAGGTCAAGACAAGGACCAAAATGATGAAGAGGTTCCTCCAAGAAACAACAAGGAGATCCACACTCGTCGCAAAGCTAGAATGGATACGATGTTGGAACTAAGAGACCACTCTCTAGAGAATGTGGTTGGTGACCTAAGGAGAGGCATTTCCACAAGAGCACAATTGAAGAGGTTTAGTAAACACCAATCACACATCTCCATGATTGAACCAAAGAAAGTGTGGGAAGCTCTTGAAGATTCGGATTAGTTGGAAGCAATGCACAAAGAGCTCAACAACTTTGAGAGAAACAAATTATGGAAGTTAGTTGAGAATCCTAAGGATTGCCGCAATGTTATAGGCACCAAGTGGATATTCAAGAACAAGCAAGATGACCATGGAATTATAGTATGGAACAAGGCAAGATTGGTTGCACAAGGGTTCTCTCAAATTGAAGGCATTGATTATGGAGAGACATTTGCACCCGTGGCTTGCCTTGAGTCCATTCGTATCCTTCTTGCTTATGCGGCACATCATAACTTTAAGTTGCAACGAATGGATGTAGAAAGTGCATTTCTTAATGGTCCATTAAATGAGTTGGTGTATGTAAAGCAACCCCCGGGATTTTAGGATCCCAACATCCCAAACCATGTCTACAAACTTTATAAGGCGCTCTATGGGCTCAAACAAGCCCCGCGCACATGAGCACCTCATAGAGTTGTTTTTTGACCATGGCTTTGAGGTTGGGAAAATCGATCCCACTCTTTTTACTAAGAAGGTCAATGGGGAGGTTTTTGTATGCCAAATATATGTTGATGATATTATCTTTGGATCATCTAACAAAGCTTTTAATGATGAATTCTCAAATCTTATGACTAGTAGGTTCCGGATTTCTATGATAGGGGAGTTAAGGGTATTCCTTGGTTTTGAGATGAAGCAAATTAGAGGAGGGACATTCTTCAACCAAGCCAAGTATACTCAAGATATGCTCAAGAGATTCAATATGCAAGATCTAAATGGAGCTCCTACTCCCATGGCAACAAAGACTCATCTCGAACTAAATCCAAATGGTAAAGATGTGGATCAAAAGGTATACCGATCCATGATTGGCTCTTTGCTTTACATTTGTGCGTCTAGACCCGATATTGTGTTGAGTGTAGGTGTATGTGCAAGATATCAAGCGGCTCCTAAAGAAATCCATTTGATGATGGTCAAGAGAATCTTTCGATATTTGGTTCATACCCCACATTATGGTCTTTGGTATCCTCGAGGGTCAACATTTGCTCTTTGTGGATACACGGATTCGGATTGGGCTGGTGATAAGGATGATAGAAAATCAACATCCGGGGCTTGCCAATTGCTTGGTAGGTCCTTGGTATGTTGGTATTCTAAGAAGCAAAATCGTATATCTCTCTCCACCGCCAAAGCTGAGTATGTGGCAGCTGCTAGTGCTTGCACTCAATTGCTATGGATGAGGCAAACTTTAAAGGAATACGGGTGTCGTTTGTGACAAAGTGACTCTTCTATGTGACAATTAGAGTGCTATCAAGATTGCCTACAACCTGGTGGATCACACAAGGACAAAGCATATTGAGATTCGTCATCACTTCATTAGGGATCATGTTTCTCAAGGCGATATTGAGCTATCATATGTGTCAACCAAATACCAACTTCCCGACATCTTCATGAAGCCACTTGATGAAGAAAGGTTTTGCTATTTGAGGAATGAACTAGATATCATAGATTGAAGGAGATTGACTTGATCACCTTGCATACTCACCTATGTCTTGACCCTTATTTGGTTTAGGTGCAGGCATGGATATAGGGGTAGTGCGGTCCTAATTGATTGGACTATCCCTCCCCCCATTATTCCCAAAGTGATCAAAATCATTTCTCTTAATATCATTTTGTGATATGTGAGCTTAAATGATGAGTTTTGGTAATGGATCCAAGATATATCTTCGTGGTGCCAAGCCGAGTATACTCAAACATGGTGGCCTAGGCCACCGCCCTCTCACATTCGAGAGGTTGGTTCTTACTCGTGTTTGTCATTTGTTGGTTCGTGCCTATTTGGAGCTTTCTTGAACATTTTAATGAATTTCTATGGCTCTTATTGATTCTTCACAGATTGACATCTTAACCCAAGACTATACCCTGTCTTAAAACACTCTATCTCTCATATATGTCCCAAAATACAAAACCTGGAGTTTTTGGTCGAGGAGGACCGGAGTCTCTGGTGCACCTGCACCGGAGTCTCCGGTGTAGGCCGGAGTCTCTGGTGTAGACCGGAGTCTCCAGTCCAGAAGGTTTCTGCCACTTAAAGGGAGGGGACGGGGTGAACTGAAACAGGAGTTTTATTCATCCACCCCCGTTCCCCTCCCTCAAACCCGTCGCCCCCTCCTCCAAAACTCCTCCCCGGAGGTCAAGAAGCCCCCGGGATCCGCCGTGCCACCGACCAACCTTCTCCTCTCCTCCATTGGGTCATTCCCACCGGTGGAATCGATCCCATGGATAGATCTAGTACCTCTCCTCCTCTTTTTCTCCTAGGGTTCATCTCTAGATGTGTTTTTGAGGATTCATGTTGTTTTGTCCATTGGAATCACTTGTATGCATGCACTCTGGTACTTTATCCTTGTTGCATTGCCCGGTCTATTAGAATCACCCCCACTAGCAGCTCCTAGCTCATGCATGAGCCTCCCGATCGGAGATTCTGGTCCTAGGGTCTGAGACTCCTGTCCAGGCCAGAGACTCCGGTCCACAGGACCGGAGACTCCGGTATGAGCTGCGGAGACTCCGGCGTGGGGTGACTCAAAATGGTTCAGTAATGCATCAAAGCTCTTGTGTTGCATCTTTGGGACATATATGCTTACCTCCATGATATCTCCCTCACTGCTATTCACAGGTGATGGTTCTCGTCGTTCTCCTCGCACCAAGGCCACATCAAGAAGGGCCAATCCTCTCTATGATGAGTCCCAGGGTCAGTTTATCGTGACTCCTTCCAACCGGAGACAGCAGGCCCGTGATGCAGCATATATGAGGAGGGAACATGAAAGGACTGAGCAAGAGAACTGTGCCAAGAGGGAAAAATATGAAAATATTCATTCATTGGCCCACATGTCAAAGAATGAGTACCGTGAGCCGCGGAAGACTGATTTCTATGACTTGCCACGTACCAGCGAGGATCCTCGTTTTGGGAGGAAGGAGCAGGTTGTGTTCATGAAGGATGTGTATGGTGTGCTCACGAAATCACCTGTGTGCCCCTAGAAGTTCATGAGTGTTGAGCAGATGAGGCTCAGCCCCTACTTCAATGATGTGCTATGGATTTGTGAAAAGTTGGGGCTGTTCAACTTGATGCAGCTCCGTGAAGACTACAACATCACACTTGTGCGGCATTTCTATGCCACTTTAGTGTTTGGATCTTACCAAGACAGGACCATGACTTGGATGACAGGCACCACCCGCTGCTCAGCTACTTTCTATGACTTTGCTAATGTCATCTTAGAGACCTTCCATGGCGTATCCACTCCAGTTGGGTTGCGCGTGCACTCAGCGTCTCTTGGGGAGAACAAGATGAAGCTTGCACATTTGTATGGCAGTGAGGGCGTTTTAGGGGGGTCCAAGGGACTCAAGCCCCTCTACAACCTGATGTTGAGAATATTCCGTCATACCATCTCAACAAGTGTTGGGAATAATGATGCTATTAGATGTGGGCTGGTCAACCAACTCTATCATACCCACCGGATTTACAATGTTGGCCCCGAGGCAGATGCTAATCCTATTGATGTGATGGACTTCATATTTGAGGAGATGTTCCATGCCATTCTGTAACTAAGTCTCCTCCATATGCACCACTGGTTATGAGGCTCATCAACTCCAAGGAGCATGACTCCCCACTTGGCTTGGCTTCCGATCTCACTGAGCACACTCTGGTTTCACTGCAGCAGAAGGGGTGCATGGGGCCTCCTCCTAGGCGTCACTATGGCAATGAGGATGAGGAGATGGATGAGACTGAGAGGTCCCTCTCTCCTCCTAGAGCTTGGAGGAAGAATGCCTCCAATGCATCTATGCCTTCCATGACCCGTGACTATGTAAGGTCAAGAAGTCCACTTTATGGGACAGTACCCTATGTTGCATGAATGTAGACATCCGTAAGCAACAGCATTCCTCCTACCAAAGCAACCGGCGCATTGAGAAGCTCCTCAAGGAAATTAAGGCTCGGGGTGAAGAGGATGATGAGGAAGGAGAGGGTGAGTACAATGATGAGCATGGTGCTCAACAGTCCACAGAGTCAGATCACACTCTTTCTTTTGGGGCTTGGAATTACCAACAGGATAGCTTGGTGGACTGGAAGACTTTTTTAGATATCACCTCTGGATATAGGTACCAGGGTACCTCCTCTTCTGGCCCTCACTGCAAAGGGCCTGCAGTCCCTGATGATGATGATGATGTCTATGATGAGGGTGGTTAGGATCAGGACCTGGATAAGGATGCCGAGGATGACGAGGACTACTGAGTTGTTGGGGTCTAACATCCCAAAAATATTAATCAAGGTTAACAAATTCCAATCACCCAAATTTAGGGTTAACAAAAACTTTTTTAATTAAAATAAATATGAATGCATGTGTGTGTGATGAATGTATGAATACTTGGATGGACTTGTTTGATTGTTATGAATGGCAAGGATTGGTTTAAATATGAAATAAACATCAACTAAATCATTTCCAAGCAGAATCAAAGGAAGAGAAATTCAAAAACAAACCATATGAGCTAATGGTCATTTTGACCAAAGTTAACCACTAGACCACTTTAGTGTTTCTAGTCCAAGATTCCTAATAGAAACAAATCCAATTATTTTCACCCCTTGCTAGACCAAGTAAAAGTGAACCCAATCCCACCTTGCAAATCAACAGAAACAATTTGCAAATCTATGCCAAGGACAATTCAAAATTGAATCTATTTCATATGGTAAGATCACCATTTCTCAAAACCCCACCAAACCAGTTCACCTTGACAAATCCAATCAACCAGATACTATACAGTGTGTGACCAATGAACCCAACAATTTTCATCCAAAAATCCAAATCTAAATTTCTTGCGGCCATTTTTTCAACCTTGGCCTAACTACACTATTGTGAGAAGTGACCTTCGACCATTTGTCCCCTCTTAACTTCTTGTCTCTCCTGAGCCTAGCCAATCCCCTAGACCAAACCCTTCTTAGAAGCAGGCACAGTGGAGCGCAGCCCATTTTTGGTCGCCGCCGGCCGACAGTGGATAGCACGCCAGGAGCATCGTCGCCCTTGCCCATGAAGCGCACCAGACACGCCGCACTCCACCGCCACCCTCTGTCCCAGCCTCGACCGCAGAAGAGCCTTGGACCACCCTAGCACCACCGTGCCCTATAACTCTATGCCATGTCTAGAGCGCGCCAGCTCGCCGTAGCCGACCACCTCGCGCAGACCGCGCCTCGCCCTCGCCGCACACGTGCACACACACCATGATCACAGCAACCCCGCAGACACCCCCGTTTCGCGCCACATGACCAGAAGCTGCCGTGACGCCGTCAAGAACACCTCAAGGCGCAGAGCACCACACGCTCCCGACCAAACCACACTGCCCCTTGCCGCGCCATCAAGTCGTTAAGAACCACCAGGAGACCGCCCACCGTCCTAGCACTCGAGCCACGCTGCAAGCCGCCTGTAGCGTCATCACCCGACGAGCTCGCACCCACACCATTCGGTCCCCTCACCGCAGTATAAATAGAGGCCTCCCCTGCACAATTTCTTCACACCATCTCACTCCCCACCTCTCACTGATCCTTCCCACTTCTTCCCAGAGCAAGGCGAGCTCTCTCTCGTTGGAATTTGGCCGGAGTCTACCGCTGCTAGAGGAGAAGGGCGTCGTCGATTGCGGCCACCCCAGGAGAAGCTGCCAGTACCAGGAGAACCGCCATCGTCGACAACCTCCTTCGCCCATGTCGCCGACCCTAGCTAGAGCCCGGGTGAGCCCCGCCAGACCCCCACCGCCACGTTAGGGTTAGTTCCTCGCTGGAGTAGCTCTTCATCGACAACGACTCTCAGTCGTTGGATTAGAATTAGATCGTAAGGTTCAGATTCATAGATACCGTTTCATTTAGTTAGTTCCGCTGACTAGAGGACCCCATCTATCAGCAGCCCACGCGCGCGCTGTGCGCAGTGGGCCGGCCTAGTAACCCTCCCGCGCGACCCAGTTAGTTTAAATTTAGATTTTTCATTTTATTTTCAAACCTAGTTCTATCTATTGATTAAAAAATCTATTCAGAGAGTTTTACTGAACCAAATAGCATGAAACCAATTTTTTTAGAAAGATATAGAAATTCTTAATCCAAGCTGGTTGGATTCAAACCATTTGGAATTATAGATCACCTATAGTAAAAATAACAAGGCAGAGACTTTTCTGAATTCAAACATTTTTCAAAAATCAACCATAAATGCTTTTGAGTTGATTCCAACTCTCGAAAATCACATTTGACGAGTCCTTTCTGAATATATAAAAATATGTAGGTTTACTTGCAGTAATACTGGACAAGTAATAAAAGAATGCCCCATAGGCATTTCTAGTCACTTTAATTAATTAAAATAATAAGGTTAAACCTTATTAAATTGTGACACCACTTTAAATCACATTCCCAAGTATTAAAATATATGGTGATGACATGTGTCAACATGTTCCCATATTTTAATTGGAGAATATTAAATCTTAAGTAGTTTGTCAATGAATAGAAATTACTTTTCCAAAATAAAAGGAATAAGGCTAATGCTTTAATCCTTGTGATGATTGGATGATGCTAGATCATCTAGTGTAAACCCTTGTGTGCAAAATAGAAGTAATTAAGTATTGTTTGTTGATTGTGTACTTCGTATTTATTTATAGACGCTAGTACCAACCAGGGATACAAAGAGGAAGGAGACTACTGCGAAGAGGAAGCAGAGGAAAACTTCAACCACTGCACTTCTCAAGGCAAGCCTAACACTACAAGTTGACCTTGCAACTAACACTTGCATGATAACTATGCAAACTACATGCCTTAGGCATATTTGGTTATACCACTTGATTATACCAAATCTCAGTTTTACTTGCAAGCTTGGTTATTTTTATTTATTTATCAAAGCTTTTTATTTATGTTTACTTAGTGACATTTTAATTTTTGGAAAGATATTAGAATTAGCATAAAGAGCATAAAACTTGGCCTAAGTTAGGTAGAACTATATGTCATCCTGAGGCATGAGATTAGATTTAGATAAGTCACACTTGATTATCACTCCTCATTAGAGATTACCCCCAACTGTAGTGGCTAGTGCTAAGCATAAAACTTGATCACATTAGATGGGAATACTTGGTGAAAATGGTTATGAAAACCTTAGAATGATGAATCATTCTAATGAAATGTTTTGACAAGTGTTATGAACACCAGATGAGTTGATGATCAAAATGTTGAGGCATGAGCCTTAGCCCCCTTTATAAAAACTGATGGTTGTATTCGGATGCGATACCATTCCAATGTTACCGTACATCCACAATTCCCGAATTTAGGTAGGGCTTGAATGGAAATTTATATATCTTAGTAAGGGTTCCCTTGCGACGGAGGTTTGAGATGAGGCTACCTCGTGATGATTGCCACCTATGCAGTTCCCAAGATGACATATGGTCATGGTTGGGAGGCCAAACTCATAGGGGAGGTGCCTATAATAGGGTGTGTAATTTAAAGGTTAGGATTGATTATCCGCATACTGAGTATGGTGATTCAGGATTATTTCCTGACGAATGTATCGAATATTGTGGTGAAAGTGTACCACCTCTGTGGAGTGTCAAACTATTCGAATAGCCGCGTCCGTGGTTATGGACAGTTGGAGTGGCCATACTGTTCCGTCGTTAGATGTTTTCAAAATGACTTGTGAAATGAATCATGACTTTGACTTGAGCATAACAGGGTTGTGAAAGTGAAAACTAAGTTCCCACTTAGGTGTTATAATACATTAAATTAATTTTCTTTACTTCTAAACTCAACTAGAGATAAACCTGGCTTTTTGCAAAACAGCCTAGAGCTTAGGACTCCTACTTGAACCACTTTACTTATTAGTAGTAGTTTGCGAGTACTTAAAGAGTACTCATGGCTTTGTCCCTGGATATTCCTATGGCCAGACTATGAGGAGGACTACCAGGATGATGGACAACTGGAAGTCTATGACAACTAGGATCATCTCCCATCGTCAGCATGGCATGTGACCATGAAGATGGAGCTTTGACCATGCTACCGTTATTATATTATTCCTTTGCATTGACTGTATTAAGACTGGATCATGAGATCCTTTATTTGTAAGACCTTTATTATGGTTTGTAATGAAGATGAACTATGGTACCAATCTGTTATGTATCGCTAAAATGGTAATCCTGGGATTGCGATGTATGGCATAACAGGCGTTTGGGATTAAAAATCTGTATGTTGACAAGTTGGTGTCAAAGCCATCCTGACCATAGGTGATCCTAGTTAGAATGGACGCTTGAATCAAAAACTTAGTTTCAAAACAAAAAAAGTAAGTATTTATGAAAACCTATTCTCATTCTTATCACTTAGATTATTTCACGAAAATTCATGTCCCTCAAAAATTCTTGCAAACTTACATAAAATTTGGCACACTTGATCACTCTACTAACTTACTCATCTTACATTCTTATAGATGGAGGTGAAGTATAGCAAGTTCTATCAGTTGGGCAATGGAGGAGATCTCATCTTTGAGCGTGATTTGGACCAACTCTCGGAACTTCTGGAGCACCCGCACCCCGAGTGCTTCGGATCCCAGCTCAACAGTCAGCAAGGAGGAGAATTGCAATGGCTGATTGTTGCAAGTCTCAGAGGGAAGATTGAAGCCCCCACCTGAGAGGGAATCCAGTTCACTTTAAGAGAGAACAACTGGCTAGATGGACTCGCGTGGGCTATGCAGGAAGCTCTTGCCCGTTTGTGTGGGCAAAGCATCAATCAGATCAAGGACACGCGCTTTGAGTATTACCCAAGGCGTGATGCTATGGTACAGCCATTGGAGGTACCATGTCACCCGAAGCTGAAGCATCAAGTGGACCATGTTAGCTTCATGATGTATGACAGGCAGAAGGAGTTGGACAATGCCCGCGCCTATGCCAACCACAACTATGCCATAACAATCAAGAAGAACCAGACCATCACCATGCTTGTGAAGGATCGCTAGTCACGTCGCCGTCAGCTTGACAAGAAGGATCGCATTATTGCTTGCCTTCGTCACAAAGTGACAGACTTGGAGGATACCATCCACGAGCAGGACATGCATCTTGAGGAGAGCGAGAATGCAGGGGAAGATATCCGTGTAGACCCCTACTCCTACCTCAGTGATGATGATGACTTCCTAGAGGACCAAGCCATGGACTTCCACACTGATTATGATGACTCCGTCTTCATTGATGATGATGATGACACAGATTCTGATGAGTAGTAGCACTTGAGCACTAGCGTTAGTGAGTTGTATCCGGTCCCATTGTATCGTAGTTTCACAGAATGGTTCTTAAAACCATATGTTTCCTTGTTGTGGTGTGTGTTTGTATTGTGTGCTATGAATGAATGAATGAATGAATGAATGAATGAATGAATGAATGAATGAATGAATGAAAAGCAAGTTGCTAGTGGAAATACCTGAGTCAAACTTCAAAAGATTTTGCAAAAACAAAATCCCTGGACCTTAGAAATTTCTCTCTTTTCTCATGATCTATCTCAATCTTCAGATGCCTCGCGGAGGAAGCAGTTTATCCCAGGACCCGATGCTGCAAATCTTGCAAATGTTGGTTTCAGCCCGTGAAGATGAAAGATCCGAACGTCAAGCCAACCTATCCACCCTTCAACCCATAGCTTATATGACCAATAATAATCAAGGCCATGGAAAACAGGACAACCATGGATCCAAGCTCTAGAACTTTCAGAACACCAATCCACCCATATTTAGTAAGTCTGAAGAGCCCTTAGATGCGGATGACTGGCTGCAGACTATGGAGAACAACTTAGAAGTCACAGGAGTGGAGGCCAATGAGAAAGTACTGTTTGCCACCCACTATCTGGGAGGAGATGCAAGAGCTTGGTGGAATAGCGTTCACGCCATGAATCGAGGTAAAATGATGACTTGGGATGAATTCAAATTCAAATTCAGTCGAACCCATGTGCCACCGGGTTTAATCAAGAGTATGAGAGATGAATTCAGAGAATTGAAGCAAGGGAGGATAACAGTAGTTGAGTACCGTGACAAATTTCTGTCGTTAGCTAGGTATGCCCCAGATGAGATTGACACTGAAGCCAATAAGAAGGAGAGATTCTTGAATGGTCTGCATGATGAGATGCGGATAGTGTTAGTCAATATCCCATTTGCTGACATTGAAGCCTTAGTGGATTCTGCCATTCAGATGGAAGGCAAGATCAACCAAGCCAATGAGAACCACAAGCATCGAATGATGCATCAACCAGGAACCCACCATACCCCAAAGTATCGCCCCAACCCGTCTACAGAATTTTCCCCAAGAAACAATAGACCCCCGATGAACCGTCCGAACTATCCCAACCGTGGAGGAGGAAACACAAGACCCGGAGGAAACCACAACAACAAACCTGACAACCCTAACAACTTCAATCGTGCACCGCCCAAGTTTAACAACAACAATGTCGCCAACAACACCAATTCTTCCCCAAGGACTAGAAGCAATGCCATGCCTATTGCAGGAAATGACAAGTCTTAGGTGACTTGTTATGAATGTGGAACCAAGGGTCACTACTCCAATGAGTGCCCCAAGAATCTTCCAGCAGCCCCAATGTGAATGCCCCAGCTCAGCAGCAGCGTCGTGTTCAGGATGGAAGGAGATTTGCCCCAGGGAATTCGCTCAACCGCAACGGACATCTGTTTCACATGAATGCTGAAGAAGCCGAAGAAGCGCCAGATGTCGTGCTAGGTATATTTTCTGTTAACTCGGTACTTGCAACGGTGTTGTTTTATTCTGGAGCATCACACTTGTTTGTTACAGAATAATTTGCATGCACTAGTAAGATTCAACCAACAAAATTGAAACATGTTATAATAGTTCAAATACCTGGTTCAACCACCAAAGCTAGAAAAATTTGCGAGGCCGTACCTATCAGAATCCATGGCATAGATTTTTATGCTAATCTAATAATACTCAGAACTAAAGGTTTGGAGGTAGTACTAGGAATGGATTGGATGTCGAAACATAAAGGATTAATCGACTGTGCCAAGAAAGCCATAACCATGAATAGTACCACTAGAGTATCAGTAGGGCATGTATCTGAAACCTTGCCCCATCAATTCAAATGCAACAAGAGTCTAGCCCAACCAACCCTTGACCAAGTCAGAGTAGTCTATGAATACCCTGACGTATTCCCAGATGTATTGCCTGGTATGCCCCCAGATCGGGATATCGAGTTTATCATTGAACTACTCCCTGGAACTGGACCCATAGCTCAGAGACCTTATAGTATGAACCCATCTGAATTAGTGGAGCTGAAGAAGCAACTAGATGCTATGCTGGAGATAGGCTTGATTCAACCAAGTGCATCGCCATGGAGATCACCTGTCTTGTTTGTGTATAAGAAAGATGGAGGTAACCATTTGTGTACGGATTATTGGAAAATGAATGATGTCACAATCAAGAATAAGTATCCACTTCTGAAGTTAGAAGATATGTTTGACCAGTTGACCGGTGCCAAAGTGTTTTATAAGATTGATCTTAGAACTAGTTATCATCAACTCAAGATTCACGCAGAGGATATTCCAAACACTGCCTTGACCACCAGATATGGACTGTATGAGTACACTGTCATGTCCTTTGGATTAACCAATGCCCCCGCAAATTTCATAAACCTCATGAATAAGTTTTTATGGACTTCCTGGATAACTTTGTCGTTGTTTTCATCGATGATATTCTGATCTATTCCAAATCATAAGAAGAACATGAGCTACACCTAAGAACCATCCTTGGAACCCTTAGGGAGCATCAGTTGTATGCCAAGTTTAGCAAATGTGAATTCTGGTTACAGGAAGTAGGATTCCTCGGACATATCGTGTCAGCCGGAGGAATTGCTGTTGACCCTGCCAAGGTTAAGGATGTTGAATAATGGTAAGCCCCAACCACTCAAACCCAAGTTCGTGCATTTCTCGGATTAGCGGGATATTCCCGCAAGTTCGTAGAAGGATTCTCAAGCATCGCAAGACCCATGACCCAATTGTTGAAGAAAGATAAGAAGTTTGAATGGACTGACAAATGTGAAGCAAGTTTTCAAGAGCTTAATAAGAGATTTGTAACACCCTCGGATTGGCCCTATGCAAGTTTTAGCGATTCCCGCCAAACCCGCATAGAAATGATTCAAAGGTGCCCACCAGGCACTTTTGTGCGGGTGGAAAACGAAGTAATATCATTACACAATAGTCCACGATGGAACCCACAGAACATATATATATAAACAACAACGACTCCATAAGTCAAGAATACAGATATACCGTACAAAGATCCAAATCACCTTGAAAACGATACAGCGTCCGAGTACGGACAAGATGCAAATTGGGTTAAGAGCCCTGGAGAATAACCAATGGCGTCCAGAACCCTGCCCAGGCCAAGCCGGAAGGGTAACCCTTCTAACGACGTCGATCTCAAAACCTACTTAAACAAAAGGGGTGCCGACAAAGGGCAAAGGAAAAAGAGAGCGGTTAGTACTGAGGCCAGTACACGACGAGTCTTAGAATTCGGCGGCTCTCGCCTACATAGGTATGGTGGATTAAAGCGGTAGCGCAGCATGCACTAAACAACCTATAGAGACTCAAAACAACTGTCGGCTATCAGCAAAAGATGAGATATACCTATTCGGATCCAACCTGATACTACCACCAAGCATACCCATCCTGGTATTTCCCCCTCGAGACCAAACGAGGAAGTTTTGCCAAGGAAACTCACACGGTTGGCAGTTTTATTCATTCTTTCTGTGGTTGTTATCCAACTTACTAGTCATATCAGATACAAGTACAATTATACAGTAAACTTTAGTTATTGTTGTCTATGATCGAGAACTGTGCTCCAAATTGTCCATAACCATGGACACGGCTTCTCGAAAAGATTTAACCCTGCAGGGGTGCACCAAAGTTTCCACACGCACCTACACCCTTGTTTTCAGATCAGGTAGGTACAAGATCACAAAACATACACCCAACAGTATGTCGACGGGGTTTCGGACACGACGTTTCCCAGACCCAAAGCAAGCACATGGGGGCCACCCCACTAAGCTACCCGTAACAAAGTCGGCCGGTATCCGAGACAGACCCAGGGTTTGTGTCGATGGCTATAAACGACTAGGAACCCGAAAGTGTGACTGGGCTTGTCGATACAGCGGAAACATATCACGGGGTTCCTAAACAGTACAGGTGCTCCACGCGTAAGATTAAATAAATCAGTAAAGCATGGCATAAGAAGAGGATAGTAATAAATCCCCAAACTAGTTTGTGGCCCCCAGTACAGTACTTTGAAATCAGGTACTAAATCGATGGGGGTGCCCACACACCCCACCTGCGGTTAGTGCGCTCGATCTCGGATTAGGTGTCAAGAAATCGGGGTCCTATGGGACACCAGTGAGTGGTTGAAAACCAAATATTGTCTATTACCCACCAGTGCCTCTGCATTATTTACCTACTTTCAATTTTAGTTATTAAACGGTAATTATAGACATGATCATCTCCACCATTAAGCATGTGCCAACCACCCAACAACGGGGGAACATCGACGACGCAAAGCAGCACCTGAGCAAGCGACTATGGCTCGCAAGGCTGACTATCTACCATACCAAATAACAGGTAATAGGAGGTGTCCATGGCAATATAAAGGTTACATGGAAGTATAAAGGGATACAAAATCTATAGCATCACAACACAGATAGCAATAGATCAACAAGAGGAAGTAAAGACTAGAAATGCAAAATAGGTAGCAAGATTGAGAATCCTATCCTGAAAACATCGCCGAAGGTTCATCCGAAGATCGGGTCAGTACTCGCATCAACTCATCGGCCTAATCCGTGAACAAGCAAAGCACTAGAAGAAACACCAGATACACTATTTATTACTATGGCAGAAGATCGGGCATGATGCATGTATGATGTATGATATGGAAAATGTGCAATACAATAAGGCCATATTAAGCAGAACCGGGGTCCCAACAATTAAATATATGGTTCTAGTTGTTTAGATACCCTCAATTTAAATGTTGGCTTATCAAGGTAAAATTATATCATCGGTTTGCTACACAAATTTAAATGGGGATAATATAAGGCTAGATTAGCCCGCATATGGCCTCTATATTCAATTATGAGGTGAATCGACTATACAACCCGGATCCACGAAATATGTATGCAAGCATGTACAATTTTATTTGCAATAATTCATATAAATACCAGTTTATAAAAATAGGGCTCGGAAAGAGAATCACACATAGGGGACTCGACGATCTTGGTCTCCAAGGGTTTGACAGGGTTTGGTTGGGCGAGATCAGTCATTGGTAGAAGTTCTTGGCGTTCCATGTCGCAGGCCTAAGGGTTCCGGCTTCATTGTCAATGGAGAACTTTGATCTTGACGTCGGTGTCGGTCTGCTTCATGGTTTTGGTCATCGAGGAGGTAGATTTGGTAGCAAGTGTGCACAACATCGAGCATCGGGAGACCTTGTCGGCATCAGAGACGAAGTTAGCCAATGAAGGCATCCAAAACACCACATCAACATGGCTAAACACACACGGTTTTGTTGCCAGTTAGCACTAGATCACAGGATAGCAGTACCACTTCACGGAAAGAAAAACGCAACCAAGAAGGCAGCGTGGCGCTCTTGCGCATGGGTCGGGCATCACATAAAGGGGGGGTCGGTGACGCTTCTCGCGGGGCAGAGACGGGCTGGCGGCTTCAGCGGCTCGCAGGGCACGGCCTCGGGCGTCGAGCGGGCCGGTGAAGTGGCGACTAAGGAGGACGACTGGAGAGGGGGCCATAGGGCGGCGGTGCAGACGGGGGTCTAGGAGGCCGGCCTCCACGAGCACAGAGATCGACGGGAAGGGTGCGCTGAAGTGCGGCGCAGGCGTTAGGGGTTGAGGCGATGGCGGCAGGAAGCTTGTCGGGGAGGCGGGGACAAGCAGAGGCAAAGGTGGCCAAACCGGAGGCGGCCAGACGCAGGCCGATTGCAGGGAACGGCGGGAAGAGGTCATCCAGGCGATGGAGCTAGGTAGAGCATGGCCGGCGACTGGCGGCGGTGGGCGGACAAGGCCAGGCGGCGGGGAGGAGCGTGCGATGGAAGAAGAAGAGAGGGGATCGCGAGGGAACAGGACGGGGAGGTCTCGGGTGATGCAGATTGGTGGGCTAAGGGGAAAGAGGCATACGGGGAGGGTCGGGATTCGCGGGTGGTGGTGTGGTGTGCGTGCTGCTATCGTGCGTGAGGCAACGTGACAGCGGGAGAGCGGGGTCGTCGGGTGCATGTGGTCGAGGCATTGTGTGCGTGGAGTGTGCGCGGAGAGGGTGCTAGGTGAGTGGCCGCGGCAGGTGAGGAGAGGTGGGACTAGGTTAGAGGTATCTAAGGTTAGGGTTAGGGTTTGTCTAGGTTAGATCTAGGGTTAGATTTTTTTACCTGGGGTTATAGGCTGCTGCTGGCTGGGCTTTTGGGTCTGGCCGGTGGCGGCCTCCTTTAGGAAAAATAGTTTTATTTTTATAAAATATTTAGGCAAACAAAATATTCGGAATGATTCGAGGGTTTGATTTGAATTAAGACGGGGATATTTGGGAAAACAAAATAAACCTTTGTAAAATGGGTTCGATTTGAATTAAGACGGGGATATTTGGGAAAACAAAATAAACCTTTTTAATATAGTTTTTGACAAACAAATGCATGATGATGTCATGATGATGAAAAAATAGATGACAATAGACGGTATTATAATTAGGGTTTACCCGGGGTGCTACAATTCGACACCACTAACATTGGATCTCGCCCTCAAGATCCGCCTCATGGTACGGGGAAGAAGGCCTATGATCAAAATCTTCTCGCTTCAAGTATATCCTTGCGACACGACTAACAAGGATCCATGCTCCCGTTCGTCGAGAGAACACTCTGTATAAACAAAGATGAAGGTCGAGGTCTCAAAAATAAGGCCACCCCTAACTTTTGTGGAAGGAGTAAATTGCATCGATCTGCCATTCAATGTACAAAAGCGAATGATAGGAGCAGTGGTATGGTCGCGACTCCATCTCGCACTCAAAGCATTACTCTATACATGAATAGAAGAATTATGCAACCAACTCTCAGAATTCAGACTGCTGATCTTGACAAGCGAGGTTCAAAAAACAAGAAGGGATACAAGCTCTTCAACGGATCTGATGCAGTTGATGTCGTCGTAGGGGCAACAGCGGATGATACAAAGAAAATTTTTAGTGAATTTTCGGTCCACTAAAAGGTATAACAGATGAAAGATTCATCAGATAGCATGAAGAACAGTTGTCAAAGCACCGTTACTAGAGGACGGAAGTGAAACCCTGAAGGTACGACAGAAACCCAACCACGAGAATTCCTGGACTCGAAGAAAAGATAAGAGAGCAGATTCAAATCACGCAGAGGTGAGAGGGTAATAGCAGAGGGGTAAGGAGTAAAAGCAGAACTAATCATATATATCCAACTGATTTTCCAAAATAGTTTTGACACTATACAACGGAAGTTAGCTAGGTTATCCTACATGCTAGACAAGTGGGGTATCGTAACTGCTGAGGTCTGATACCACTCTATAACACCCTCGGATCGACCCTATGCAAGTTTTAGCGATTCCCGCCAAACCCGCATAGAAACGATTCAAAGGTGCCCACCAGGAAATTTCGTCCTGGTGGAAAACAAAGTAATATTATTACACAATAGTCCACGATGGAACCCACAGAACATATATATACAACAACGACTCCATAAGTCAAGAATACAGATCTAAAGTACAAAGATCCAAATCACCTTGAAAACATTACAGCGTCCAAGTATGGACAAGATGCAAATTGGGCTAAGAGCCCTGGAGAATAACCAATGGCGTCCATAACCCTGCCCAGGCCAAGCCGGAAGGGTAACCCTGCTAACGACGTCGATCTGAAAACCTGCTTAAACAAAAGGGGTGCCGACAAAGAGCAAAAGGAAAAAAGAGAGCGGTCAGTAATGAGGCCAGTACCCGGCGAGTCTTAGAATTGGGCGGCTCCCGCCTACATAGGTATGGTGGACTGAAACGGCAGCACAACATGCACTAAACAAACTATAGAGAATCAAAACAACTGTCGGCTATCAGAGAAAGATGAGATAGACCTATTCGGATCCAACCTGATACTACCATCAAGCATACCCATGCTGGTATTTCCCCCTCAAGACCAAACGAGGAAGTTCTGCCGAGGAAACTCACACGGTTGGCAGTTTTATTCATTCTTTCCGTGGTGGTTATCCAACTTACTAGTCATATCAGATATAAGTCCAATTATATAGTAAACTTTAGTTATTGTTGTCTATGATCGAGAACTGTGCTCCAAGTCATCCATAACCGTGGACACGGCTTCTCGAAAAGATTTAACCCTGCAGGGGTGCACCAAAGTTTCCACATGCACCTACACCCTTGTTGTCAGATCAGGTAGGTACAGGATCACAAAACATACACCCAACGGTATGTCGACGGGGTTTCGGACACGACTTTTCCCAGAACCAAAGCAAGCACATGGGGGCCACCCCACTGAGCTACCTGTAACGAAGTCGACCGGTCTTCGAGATGGACCCAGGGTTTGTGTCGACGGTTGTAAACGACTGGGAATCCTAAAGTGTGACTGGGCTTGTCGATACAGCGAAAACGTATCACGGGGTTCTAAACATTACAGGCGCTCCACACGCAATAGTAAATAAAGAAGTGAACCATGGGATAAGTACAGGATAGTAATAAAGCCCCAAACTAGTTTGTGGCCCCTAGTATAGTACTTTGAAATCAGGTACTAAATCGATGGGGGTGCCCGCACACCCCACCTGTGGTTAGCGCGCTCGATCTCGGAACATGTGTCAAGAACTCGGGGTTCTATAGGACACCAGTGAGCGGTTAAAAACCAAATATTGTCTATTACCCACCGGTGCCTCTGCATTATTTACCTACTTTCAATTTTAGTTATTAAACGATAATTATATCCATGATCATCTCCACCATTAAGCATGTGCCAACCACCGAACAATGGTGGAACATCGATGACGCGAAGAAGCACCTGAGAAAGCGACAACGACTCGCAAGGCTGACTATCTACCATACCAAACAACATGTAATAGGAGTTGTCCATGGCAATATAAAGGCTGCAGGGAAGTATAAAGGGATACAAAATCTATAGCATCGCAACACAGATAGCAATAGATCAACAGGAGGAAGTAAAGACTAGAAATGCAAATAGGTAGCAAGAGGGAGAATGATCACCTGAAAACATCGCCAAAAGTTCATCCGAAGATCGGGTCAAAACTCGCATCAACTCATTGGCCTAATACATGAAGAAGCAAAGAACTAGAAGAAACACCGGATACACTATTTATTACTACAGCAGAAGATCGGGCATGATGCATGTATGATGTATGATATGGCAAACGTGTGATGCAATAAGGCCATATTAAGCGGAACCGAGGTCCGGACAATTAAATATATAGTTCTATTTGTTTAGATACCCTCAATTTAAATGTTGCCTTAACAAGGGAAAATTATATCATCGGTTCGCTACACAAATAAATGGGGCTAATATAAGGCTAGATTACCCCGGTCTCTATATTTAATTATGAGGTGAATCGACTATACAACCCGAACCCACGAAATATGTATGAAAGCATGTACAATTTGATATGCAACAATTCATATAAATGCCAGTTTATAAAAATGGGGCTCGGAAAGAGAATCACACATAGGGGACTCGACGATCTTGGTCTCCAAGGGTTCGACAGGGTTTGGTTGGGCGAGATCAGTCTTTGGTAGAAGTTCTTGGCGTTCCATGTCGCAGGCCTAAGGGTTCCGGCTTCGTTGTCAATGGAGAACTTTGATCTTGACGTCGGTGTCGGTCTGCTTCATGGTTTTGGTCATCGAGGAGGTAGATTTGGTAGCAAGTGTGCACAACATCGAGCATCGGGAGACCTTGTCGGCATCAGAGACGAAGTTAGCCGATGAAGGCGTCCAAAACACCACATCAACATGGCTAAACACACACGGTTTTGTTGCCAGTTAGCACTAGATCACAGGATAGCAGTACCACTTCACGGAAAGAAAAACGCAACCAAGAAGGCAGCATGGCGCTCTTGCGCATGGGTCGGGCATCACATAAACGGGGGGTCGGCGACGCTTCTCGCGGGGCAGAGACGGGCCGGCGGCGTCAGCGGCTCGCAGGGAACGGCCTTGGGCGTCGAGTGGGCCGGTGAAGTGGCGACTAAGGAGGACGACCGGAGAGGAGGCCATAGGGCGGCGGTGCAGACGGGGGTCTAGGAGGCCGGGCTCCACGAGCACAGAGATCGAAGGAAGGGGGCGGGCGCAGGCGTTAGGGGTTGAGGCGATGGCGGCAGGAAGCTTGTCGGGGAGGCGGACGCCAGGACAAGCAGAGGCAAAGGTGGCCAAACCGGAGGCGGCCAGACGCAGGCCGATTGCAGGGAACGGCGGGAAGAGGTCATCCAGGCGATGGAGCTAGGGAGAGCACGGCCGGCGACTGGCGGCGGTGGGCGGACAAGGCCAGGCGGCGGGGAGGAGCGTGCGATGGAAGAAGAAGAGAGGGGATCGCGAGGGAACAGGACGGGGAGGTCTCGGGTGACGCAGATTGGTGGACTAAGGGGAAAGCGGCATACGGGGAGGGTCGGGATTCGCGGGTGGTGGTGTGGTGTGCGTGCTGCTATCGTGTGTGAGGCAACGTGACAGCGGGAGAGCGGGGTCGTCGGGTGCATGTGGTCGGGGCATTGTGTGCGTGGAGTGTGCGCGGAGAGGGTGCTAGGTGAGTGGCGGCGGCAGGTGAGGAGAGGTGGGACTAGGTTAGAGGTATCTAAGGTTAGGGTTAGGGTTTGTCTAGGTTAGATCTAGGGTTAGATTTTTTTACCTGGGGTTATAGGCTGCTGCTGGCTGGGCTTTTTGGGTCTGGCCGGTGGCGGCCTCCTTTAGAAAATAAACCTTTTTGAATTAAGACGGGGATATTTGGGAAAACAAAATAAACCTTTGTAAAATGGGTTCGATTTGAATTAAGACGGGGATATTTGGGAAAACAAAATAAACCTTTTTAATATAGTTTTTGACAAACAAATGCATGATGATGAAAAAATAGATGACAATAGACGGTATTATAATTAGGGTTTACCCGGGGTGCTACAATTCGACACCACTAACATTGGATCTCGCCCTCAAGATCCGCCTCATGGTACGGGGAAGAAGGCTTATGATCAAAATCTTCTCGCTTCAAGTATATCTCATGACACGACTAACAAGGATCCATGCTCCCGTTCGTCGAGAGAACACTCTGTATAAACAAAGATGAAGGTCGAGGTCTCAAAAATAAGGCCGCCCCTAACTTTTGTGGAAGGAGTAAATTGCATCGATCTGCCATTCAATGTACAAAAGCGAATGATAGGAGCAGTGTATGGTCGCGACTCCATCTCGCACTCAAAGCATTACTCTATACATGAATAGAAGAATTATGCAACCAACTCTCAGAATTCAGACTGCTGATCTTGACAAGCGAGGTTCAAAAAACAAGGAGGGATACAAGCTCTTCAACGGATCTGATGCAGTTGATGTCGTCGTACGGGGCAACAGCGGATGATACAAAGAAAATTTTTAGTGAATTTTCGGTCCACTAAAAGGTATAACAGATGAAAGATTCATCAGATAGCATGAAGAACAGTTGTCAAAGCACCGTTACTAGAGGACGGAAGTGAAACCCTGAAGGTACGACAGAAACCCAACCACGAGAATTCCTAGACTCGAAGAAAAGATAAGAGAGCAGATTCAAATCACGCAGAGGTGAGAGGGTAATAGCAGAGGGGTAACGAGTAAAAGCAGAACTAATCATATATATCCAACTGATTTTCCAAAATAGTTTTGACACTATACAACGGCAGTTAGCTAGGTTATCCTACAGGCTAGACAAGTGGGGTATCGTAACTGCTGAGGTCTGATACCACTCTGTAACACCCTCGGATCGACCCTATGCAAGTTTTAGCGATTCCCGCCAAACCCGCATAGAAACGTTTCAAAGGTGCCCACCAGGAAATTTCGTCCTGGTGGAAAACAAAGTAATATTATTACACAATAGTCCTCGATGGAACCCACAGAACATATATATACAACAATGACTCCATAAGTCAAGAATACAGATCTACAGTACAAAGATCCAAATCACCTTGAAAACATTACAGCGTCCGAGTACGGACAAGATGCAAATTGGGCTAAGAGCCCTGGAGAATAACCAATGGCGTCCATAACCCTGCCCAGGCCAAGCCGGAAGGGTAACCCTGCTAAGGATATCAATCTGAAAACCTGCTTAAACAAAAGGGGTGCCGACAAAGAGCAAAAGGAAAAAAGAGAGCGGTCAAGACCGAGGCGATACCATGAGTCTTAGAATTCAAGGCCCCGCCTACATAGGTATGGTGGACTGAAGCAGCACAAAGATGCACTAAACAAACTATAGAGACTCAAAACAACTGTCAGCTATCAGAGAAAGATGAGATAGACCTATTCGGATCCAACCTGATACTACCATCAAGCATACCCATGCTGGTATTTCCCCCTCAAGACCAAACGAGGAAGTTCTGCCGAGGAAACTCACACGGTTGGCAGTTTTATTCATTCTTTCCGTGGTGGTTATCCAACTTACTAGTCATATCAGATATAAGTCCAATTATACAGTAAACTTTAGTTATTGTTGTCTATGATCGAGAACTGTGCTCCAAGTCATCCATAACCGTGGACACGGCTTCTCGAAAAGATTTAACCCTGCAGGGGTGCACCAAAGTTTCCACATGCACCTACACCCTTGTTGTCAGATCAGGTAGGTACAAGATCACAAAACATACACCCAATGGTATGTCGACGGGGTTTCAGACACGACTTTTCCCAGAACCAAAGCAAGCACATGGGGGCCACCCCACTAAGCTACCTGTAACGAAGTCGGCCGGTCTCTGAGATGGACCCAGGGTTTGTGTCGACGGCTGTAAACGACTGGGAATCCTAAAGTGTGACTGGGCTTGTCGATACAGCGAAAACGTATCACGGGGTTCCTAAACATTACAGGCGCTCCACGCGCAATAGTAAATAAAGAAGTGAAGCATGGGATAAGTACAGGATAGTAATAAAGCCCCAAACTAGTTTGTGGCCCCTAGTATAGTACTTTGAAATCTGGTACTAAATCGATGGGGTGCACTTTACCCCACGTGGTTAGCGCGCTCGATCTCGAAACATGTGTCAAGAACTCGGGGTCCTATAGGACACCAGTGAGCGGTTAAAAACCAAATATTGTCTATTACCCACCGGTGCCTCTGCATTATTTACCTACTTTCAATTTTAGTTATTAAACGATAATTATATCCATGATCATCTCCACCATTAAGCATGTGCCAACCACCGAACAATGGTGGAACATCGATGACGCGAAGAAGCACCTGAGAAAGCGACAACGACTCGCAAGGCTGACTATCTACCATACCAAACAACAGGTAATAGGAGCTGTCCATGGCAATATAAAGGCTGCAGGGAAGTATAAAGGGATACAAAATCTATAGCATCAAACACGTATAGCAATAGATCAACAGGAGGAAAGACTAGAAATGCAAATAGGTAGCAAGAGGGAGAATGATCACCTGAAAACATCGCCAAAAGTTCATCCGAAGATCGGGTCAAAACTCGCATCAACTCATTGGCCTAATACATGAAGAAGCAAAGAACTAGAAGAAACACCGGATACACTATTTATTACTACAGCAGAAGATCGGGCATGATGCATGTATGATGTATGATATGGCAAACGTGCGATGCAATAAGGCCATATTAAGCGGAACCGAGGTCCGGACAATTAAATATATAGTTCTATTTGTTTAGATACCCTCAATTTAAATGTTGCCTTAACAAGGGAAAATTATATCATCGGTTCGCTACACAAATAAATGGGGCTAATATAAGGCTAGATTACCCCGGTCTCTATATTTAATTATGAGGTGAATCGACTATACAACCCGAACCCACGAAATATGTATGAAAGCATGTACAATTTGATATGCAACAATTCATATAAATGCCAGTTTATAAAAATGGGGCTCGGAAAGAGAATCACACATAGGGGACTCGACGATCTTGGTCTCCAAGGGTTCGACAGGGTTTGGTTGGGCGAGATCAGTCTTTGGTAGAAGTTCTTGGCGTTCCATGTCACAGGCCTAAGGGTTCCGGCTTCGTTGTCAATGGAGAACTTTGATCTTGACGTCGGTGTCGGTCTGCTTCATGGTTTTGGTCATCGAGGAGGTAGATTTGGTAGCAAGTGTGCACAACATCGAGCATCGGGAGACCTTGTCGGCATCAGAGACGAAGTTAGCCGATGAAGGCGTCCAAAACACCACATCAACATGGCTAAACACACACGGTTTTGTTGCCAGTTAGCACTAGATCACAGGATAGCAGTACCACTTCACGGAAAGAAAAACGCAACCAAGAAGGCAGCGTGGCGCTCTTGCGCATGGGTCGGGCATCACATAAACGGGGGGTCAGCGACGCTTCTCGCGGGGCAGAGACGGGCCGGTGGCGTCAGCGGCTCGCAGGGAACGGCCTTGGGCGTCGAGTGGGCCGGTGAAGTGGCGACTAAGGAGGACGACCGGAGAGGAGGCCATAGGGCGGCGGTGCAGACGGGGGTCTAGGAGGCCGGGCTCCACGAGCACAGAGATCGACGGGAAGGGTGCGCGGGGACTGGGCGGGCGCAGGCGTTAGGGGTTGAGGCGATGGCGGCAGGAAGCTTGTCGGGGAGGCGGACGCCAGGACAAGCAGAGGCAAAGGTGGCCAAACCGGAGGCGGCCAGACGCAGGCCGATTGCAGGGAACGGCGGGAAGAGGTCATCCAGGCGATGGAGCTAGGGAGAGCACGGCCGGCGACTGGCGGCGGTGGGCGGACAAGGCCAGGCGGCGGGGAGGAGCGTGCGATGGAAGAAGAAGAGAGGGGATCGCGAGGGAACAGGACGGGGAGGTCTCGGGTGACGCAGATTGGTGGACTAAGGGGAAAGCGGCATACGGGGAGGGTCGGGATTCGCGGGTGGTGGTGTGGTGTGCGTGCTGCTATCGTGTGTGAGGCAACGTGACAGCGGGAGAGCGGGGTCGTCAGGTGCATGTGGTCGGGGCATTGTGTGCGTGGAGTGTGCGCGGAGAGGGTGCTAGGTGAGTGGCGGCGGCAGGTGAGGAGAGGTGGGACTAGGTTAGAGGTATCTAAGGTTAGGGTTAGGGTTTGTCTAGGTTAGATCTAGGGTTAGATTTTTTTACCTAGGGTTATAGGCTGCTGCTGGCTGGGCTTTTTGGGTCTGGCCGGTGGCGGCCTCCTTTAGAAAATAAACCTTTTTGAATTAAGACGGGGATATTTGGGAAAACAAAATAAACCTTTGTAAAATGGGTTCGATTTGAATTAAGACGGGGATATTTGGGAAAACAAAATAAACCTTTTTAATATAGTTTTTGACAAACAAATGCATGATGATGAAAAAATAGATGACAATAGACGGTATTATAATTAGGGTTTACCCGGGGTGCTACAATTCGACACCACTAACATTGGATCTCGCCCTCAAGATCCGCCTCATGGTACGGGGAAGAAGGCCTATGATCAAAATCTTCTCGCTTCAAGTATATCCTTGCGACACGACTAACAAGGATCCATGCTCCCGTTCGTCGAGAGAACACTCTGTATAAACAAAGATGAAGGTCGAGGTCTCAAAAATAAGGCCGCCCCTAACTTTTGTGGAAGGAGTAAATTGCATCGATCTGCCATTCAATGTACAAAAGCGAATGATAGGAGCAGTGTATGGTCGCGACTCCATCTCGCACTCAAAGCATTACTCTATACATGAATAGAAGAATTATGCAACCAACTCTCAGAATTCAGACTGCTGATCTTGACAAGCGAGGTTCAAAAAACAAGGAGGGATACAAGCTCTTCAACGGATCTGATGCAGTTGATGTCGTCGTACGGGGCAACAGCGGATGATACAAAGAAAATTTTTAGTGAATTTTCGGTCGACTAAAAGGTATAACAGATGAAAGATTCATCAGATAGCATGAAGAACAGTTGTTAAAGCACCGTTACTAGAGGACGGAAGTGAAACCCTGAAGGTACGACAGAAACCCAACCACGAGAATTCCTGGACTCGAAGAAAAGATAAGAGAGCAGATTCAAATCACGCAGAGGTGAGAGGGTAATAGCAGAGGGGTAACGAGTAAAAGCAGAACTAATCATATATATCCAACTGATTTTCCAAAATAGTTTTGACACTATACAACGGCAGTTAGCTAGGTTATCCTACAGGCTAGACAAGTGGGGTATCGTAACTGCTGAGGTCTGATACCACTCTGTAACACCCTCAGATCGACCCTATGCAAGTTTTAGCGATTCCCGCCAAACCCGCATAGAAACGTTTCAAAGGTGCCCACCAGGGAATTTCGTCCTGGTGGAAAACAAAGTAATATTATTACACAATAGTCCTCGATGGAACCCACAGAACATATATATAAAACAACGACTCCATAAGTCAAGAATACAGATCTACAGTACAAAGATCCAAATCACCTTGAAAACATTACAGCGTCCGAGTACGGACAAGATGCAAATTGGGCTAAGAGCCCTGGAGAATAACCAATGGCGTCCATAACCCTGCCCAGGCCAAGCCGGAAGGGTAACCCTGCTAACGATATCAATCTGAAAACCTGCTTAAACAAAAGGGGTGCCGACAAAGAGCAAAAGGAAAAAAGAGAGCGGTCAGCACTGAGGCCAGTACCCAGCGAGTCTTAGAATTCGGCGGCTCCCGCCTACATAGGTATGGTGGACTGAAACGGCAGCACAGCATGCACTAAACAAACTATAGAGACTCAAAACAACTGTCGGCTATCAGAGAAAGATGAGATAGACCTATTCGGATCCAACCTGATACTACCATCAAGCATACCCATGTTGGTATTTCCCCCTCAAGACCAAACGAGGAAGTTCTGCCGAGGAAACTCACATTGGCGCTTTATTCATTCTTTCCGTGGTGGTTATCCAACTTACTAGTCATATCAGATATAAGTCCAATTATACAGTAAACTTTAGTTATTGTTGTCTATGATCGAGAACTGTGCTCCAAGTCATCCATAACCGTGGACACGGCTTCTCGAAAAGATTTAACCCTGCAGGGGTGCACCAAAGTTTCCACATGCACCTACACCCTTGTTGTCAGATCAGGTAGGTACAAGATCACAAAACATACACCCAATGGTATGTCGACGGGGTTTCAGACACGACTTTTCCCAGAACCAAAGCAAGCACATGGGGGCCACCCCACTAAGCTACCTGTAACGAAGTCGGCCGGTCTCTGAGATGGACCCAGGGTTTGTGTCGACGGCTGTAAACGACTGGGAATCCTAAAGTGTGACTGGGCTTGTCGATACAGCGAAAACGTATCACGGGGTTCCTAAACATTACAGGCGCTCCACGCGCAATAGTAAATAAAGAAGTGAAGCATGGGATAAGTACAGGATAGTAATAAAGCCCCAAACTAGTTTGTGGCCCCTAGTATAGTACTTTGAAATCAGGTACTAAATCGATGGGGGTGCCCGCACACCCCACCTGTGGTTAGCGCGCTCGATCTCGGAACATGTGTCAAGAACTCGGGGTCCTATAGGACACCAGTGAGCGGTTAAAAACCAAATATTGTCTATTACCCACCGGTGCCTCTGCATTATTTACCTACTTTCAATTTTAGTTATTAAACGATAATTATATCCATGATCATCTCCACCATTAAGCATGTGCCAACCACCGAACAATGGTGGAACATCGATGACGCGAAGAAGCACCTGAGAAAGCGACAACGACTCGCAAGGCTGACTATCTACCATACCAAACAACAGGTAATAGGAGCTGTCCATGGCAATATAAAGGCTGCAGGGAAGTATAAAGGGATACAAAATCTATAGCATCGCAACACAGATAGCAATAGATCAACAGGAGGAAGTAAAGACTAGAAATGCAAATAGGTAGCAAGAGGGAGAATGATCACCTGAAAACATCGCCAAAAGTTCATCCGAAGATCAGGTCAAAACTCGCATCAACTCATTGGCCTAATACATGAAGAAGCAAAGAACTAGAAGAAACACCGGATACACTATTTATTACTACAGCAGAAGATCGGGCATGATGCATGTATGATGTATGATATGGCAAATGTGCGATGCAATAAGGCCATATTAAGCAGAACCAGGGTCCGGACAATTAAATATATAGTTCTATTTGTTTAGATACCCTCAATTTAAATGTTGCCTTAACAAGGGAAAATTATATCATCGGTTCGCTACACAAATAAATGGGGCTAATATAAGGCTAGATTACCCCGGCCTCTATATTTAATTATGAGGTGAATCGACTATACAACCCGAACCCACGAAATATGTATGAAAGCATGTACAATTTGATATGAAACAATTCATATAAATGCCAGTTTACAAAAATAGGGCTCGGAAAGAGAATCACACATAGGGGACTCGACGATCTTGGTCTCCAAGGGTTCGACAGGGTTTGGTTCGGCGACATCGGTCTTCGGTAGAAGTTCTTGGCGTTCCATGTCGGAGGCCTAAGGGTTATGGCTTCGATGTCAATGGAGAACTTTGATCTTGACGTCAGTGTCGGTCTGCTTCATGGTTTTGGTCATTGAGGAGGTAGATTTGGCAGCAAGTGTGCACAGCATCGAGCATCGGGAGACCTTGTCAGCATCAGAGACGAAGTTAGCCGATGAGGGCGTCCAAAACACCACATCAACATGGCTAAACACACACGGTTTTGTTTCTAGTTAGCAGCAGATCACGATGTATCGGAGGAGCCTAGAGGAGATGCCAGCCGTGCATAATGTGTTTCATATCTCGTTACTTCGTAAATGCCTAGAAGTCCTAGAGAAGACCGAACTTTTCAAGAATATTGATCACCGAACCATAGAGATCAACGATGACCTGACATATCCCGAAGTACCCATCCGTATTTTGGAGGAAGATTTCAGAACCACCAGGACCCAGAGTATCAAGTTTCTCAAGATCCAGTGGAGTAACCACACTGAAGAAGAAGCTACCTGGGAGCAAGAAGACTACATTAGGACGGAGTTTCTAGATCTCTTTAAATCCTAGTTTTCTATTTTTATCAAATATCGGGACGAGATTATGTTTAAGGAGGGAAGGTTTGTAACATCCCAAAAATATTAATCAAGGTTATCAAATTCCAATCACCCAAATTTAGGGTTAACAAAAACTTTTGTTAATTAAAATCAATATGAATGCATGTGTGTGTGATGAATGCATGAATACTTGGATGGACTTGTTTGATTGTTATGAATGGCAAGGATTGGTTTAAATATGAAAAAAAACATCATCTAAATCATTTACAAGAAGAATCAAATGAAGATAAATTCAAAAACAAACCATATGAGCTAATGGTCATTTTGACCAAAGTTAACCACTAGACCACTTTGAGTGTTTCTAGTCCAAGATTTGTAATAGAAACAAATCCAATTATTTTCACCCCTTGCTATACCAAGTAAAAGTGAAACCAAGCTCACCTTGCAAATCAACAGAAACAATTTGCAAATCTATGCCAAGGACAATTCAAAATTGAATCTAGTTCATATGGTAAGATCACCATTTCTCAAAACCCCGCCAAACCAGTTCACCTTGACAAATCGAAACAACTAGATACTATCTAGTGTGTGACCAATGCACCCAACAATTTTCATCCAAAAATTCAAATCTAAAGTTCTTGTGGCCATTTTTTCAAACACCTTGCAGATAAAAATAAACCTTGGCCTAACTACACTGTTGTGAGAAGTGATCTTCGACCATTTGGTCCCCTCTTATCTCTCTTGTCTCTCCTGATCCTAGCCTATCCCCCAGACCAAACCCTTCTTAGTCGCGGGCATAGTGGAGCGCTGCCCATTTTCGGTCGTCACCGGCCGACAGTGGACAACACGCCAAGAGCATCATCGCCTTCTCCCACAACACGCACCAGACACGCCGCACTCCACCTCCACCCCTTGTCCCAGCCTCGACCGCAGAAGAGCCCTAGACCACCCTAGCACCACTGCGCCCTATACCTCTATGCCGTGTCCAGAGCGCGCCAGCTCACCGTAGCCGACCACCTCGCACAGACCTTGCCTCGCCCTCGCCGCGCACGCGCACACGCACCATGATCACATCAACCCCGCAGACACCCCCATTCGCCGCCACGCGACCCACAGTTGTCGCACGTCGTCGCAAACACCTCTGCATCCCAGAGCGCCGCATGCTCCCAACCAAACCATACCGCCCCTTGTCGTGCCATCAAGTCGTTGAGCACCGCCAGGAGACCGCCCATCGTGCTAGCACCCGAGCCACGCCGCTAGCTGCCTGTAGCATCGTCATCGACGAGCTCGCACCCGCACCGTTCGGTCCCCTCGCCATAGTATAAATAGAGGCCTCACCCGCACAATTTCTTCACACCATCTCACTCCCCACCTCTCACTGATCCTTCCTACTTCTTCCCGGAGCAAGGCGAGCTCTCCCTCGCTGGAATTTGGCCAAAGTCTGCCGCTGCTAGAGGAGAAGGGCGCTAACGATTGCGGCCATCCCAGTAGAAGCCGCCAGTACCAGGAGAACCATCGTCATCGACAACCTCATTCGCCCCTGTCGCCGACCCTAGTTGGAGCCCAGGTGATCCCCTCTAGACCCCCACCGCCGCGTTAGAGTTAGTTCCACGCCAGAGTAGCTCGTCGTCAACAACGACTCTCAGCCGTTGGATTAGAATTAGATCGTAAGGTTCAGATTCGTAGATACCATTTCGTTTAGTTAGTTCCGCTAAATAGTGGACCCCATCTGTCAGCAGCCCGCATGATGTGCGCAGTGGCCCGGCCCAGTAACTCTCCCGTGCGACCCAGTTAGTTTAAATTTAGATTTTTCATTTTAGTTTCAAACCTAGTTCTGTCTGTTGATTCAAAAATTAATTCAAAGAGTTTTACTAAACCAAATAGCATGAAACCAATTTTGTTAGAAAGATATGGAAATTATTAATCCAAGACCGTTGGATTGAAACCATTTGGAATTATAGATCACCTATAGTAAAAAACAAAAGGCAGAGACTTTTCTGCATTCAAACATTTTTCAAAATAAACCATAAATGCTTTTGAGTTGATTCCAACTCTCAAAAATCACATTTGACACGAACTTTCCGAATATATAAAAATATCTAGGTTTACTTGCAGTAATACTGGATAAGTCATTGATAAGTAATAAATGAATGCCCCATAGGCATTTCTAGTCACTTTAATTAATTAAAATAATAAGGTTAAACCTTATTAAATTGTGACACCACCTTAAATCACATTCCCAAGTATTAATATATGTTGTGATGACATGTGTCAACATGATCCCATATTTTAATTGGAGAATACTAAATCTTAAGTAGTTTTTCAATGAGTAGAAATTAGTTTTCTAAAATAAAATGAATAAGGCTAATGCTTTAATCCTTGTGATGATTGGATGATGCTAGATCATCTAGTGTAAACCCTTGTGTGCCAAATAGAAGTAATTAAGTATTGTTTGATGATTGTGTACCTCATATTTATTTATAGACGCTAGTACCGACATGGGATATGAAGAGGAAGGAGACTACTACGAAGAGGAAGCAGAGGAGAACTTCAACCATTGCACTTCTCAAGGCAAGCCTAACACTACAAGTTGACCTTTCAAGCTAACACTTGCATGATAACTATGCAAACTAGATGCCTTAGGCATATTTGGTTATACCACTTGATTATACCAAATCCCAGTTTTACTTGCAATCTTGGTTATTTTTATTTCTTTATCAAAGCTTTTTATTTATATTTACTTAGTGACTTGTAAATTGTGGAAATATATTAGAGGTAGCATAAAGAGCATAAAACTTGGCCTAAGTTAGGTAGAACTAGATGTCATCCTGAGGCATGAGATTAGATTTAGATAAGTCACACTTGATTATCACTCCTCATTAGAGATTACCCCCAACTATGGTGGCTAGTGCTAAACATAAAAGTTGATCACTTTGGATGGGAATACTTGGTAAAAATGGTTATGAAAACCTTAGAATGATGCATCATTCTAATGAAATGTTTTGACATGTGTTATGAACACCAGATGACTTGATGATGAAAATTTTGAGACATGATCCTTATCCCCCTTTATAAAAACTGATGGTTGTGTTCGGATGCGATACCATTCCAATGTTATCGTACAACCACAATACCCGAATTTGGGTAGGGCCACTAGAAATTTATATATCTTAGTATGGGTTCGCTTGCGACCGAGGTTTGAGCTGAGGCTACCTCGTGATGATTGTCCACCTGTGCATTTCCCAAGATGACAGATGGTCATGGTTGGGAGGCCAAACTCATACGGTAGGTGCCTATACTAGGGTGTGTAATTGAAAGGTTAGGATTGATTATCCGCATACTAAGTATGGTGATTCAGGATTGTTACTGACAGATGTATCGAATATTGTGATGAAAGTGAACCACCTCTGCAGAGTGTCAAACTATTCGAATAGCCATGTCCGCGATTATGGACAGTTAGAGTGGCCATGTTGTTCCGTCGTTAGAAGTTTTCAAAATGACTTGTGAAATGAATCATGACTTTGACTTGACCATAACAGGGTTGTGAAAGTGAAAACTAAGTTCCCACTTAGGTGTTATAAGACATTAAACTAGTTTTATTTACTTCTGAACTCAGCTAGAGATAAACCTGGCTTTTTGCAAAACAACCTAGAGCTTAGGACTTCTACTTGAACCACTTTACTTGTTAGTAGTAGTTTGCGAGTACTTAAAGAGTACTCATGACTTTGTGCCTGGATATTCCTATGGCTAGACTATGAGGAGGACTACCAGGATGATGGACATCAGGAAGTCTATGACAACTAGGATCATCTCCCATCGTCAGCATTGCCTGTGACCATGAAGATGGAGCTTCAACCATGCTACCATTATTATATTATTCCGCTGTGTTGATTGTATTAAGACTAGATCATGAGATCCTTTATTTGTAATACATTTATTATGGTTTGTAATGGATGATGAACTATGGTACCAATCTGTTATGTCTCGCAAAAATGGTAATCCTGGGATTGCGATTTATGGCATAACAGGCATCTGGGATTAAAAATCCGGGTGTTGACATGGGGCGTTAGCTTAGGTCTTTTCCCTTTTCGGTGTTTCGATGCCAAAGGGGGACAGGCATTATCATCGATTTGCATGGGCTTGGGTTGGATTTGCTTTTATTTTCCTTATTTGAACTATGTGATTTATTTACCACCTATGTGTGTGACTATGTGATTGTGCTTCTATTATTGTAACTCATGTGAGAACTATGTGATTTATCTTTGATACTATCTATCTTGCATGATTTACTTGTTTACCTTAATGCACATAGTCAGGGGAGCTTAATACAAATTATTCTATGCAAAATCACTTGTTGTCATCGAACACCAAAAAGGGGGAGATTGAAAGGACATTTACTGTCATAATCACTTTTGGTGTTCGTTAAAAACAAGTAGATCATTTTACAGTATGTTACTGTCTACAGGTTGTTATAATGCTAAGTGAAAAGGACCCTTACACTATGGAAAGATTCCTGCAAGTTTGACATGTTTCTGGAAATTCCAGACCGGAGTCTCCGATCTGGCTGGACCGGAGTCTCCGGTGTGGACCGGAGTTTCCGCAGGAATCCCCGGAGGGGGCATCAGGATTCTGGTTGGGACAGTCTGTGAGAGGGTCCGGAGCAAGGTCCGGAGACAACTGCGGAGTCTCTGGTGTGAGCCTCAGACCGGAGTCTCCGGTGCCGCTGGACCGCAGTCTCCGGCCCACTTGGCTCACAAAAGGGCTCGGTCAATCAGTATGCTGGTCCGAAGGCTAGTCCGGAGATGGGCCAAAATATCCGGTGTGCACCCCGGTGTCTCCGGTCTAACTTTTCTCCAACGGTCAGAAAACGGTTTGTGGAGGGGGGCTGCTTATAAATAGGGGACCTTATCCCCTTCCTCCAGCTGCTCGACCCACTCTAGAACAATACCCCCATTTGAGCCACCAAATCAACAAGATCTCTTCATCCAACCATCCAAACTCATTGATCTTTGTAGAATCAAGGAGGAGGCCTTGATCTACAGCTTCACCAAGAGAGGTCTTCATTTCCCCCTCATTCACTGGAGGGCCCCCATGCTCTAGTGTTTATTTGGAAACTCTAGCTTTGATTTGGTTATTACAAGCTTGTCTTTGATTGTTTTGACAGCTTGCTTGTATTTGGGAGCCTCCAATTAAGTTGTGGATGTGTGCCCCGAACTTGTTGTAAAGGTTTCGGCTTCGACCTCGTAGGTTGCCGATATAGAGGAAGGTGAATCGAACCCCTTGGGGTGACATTCATCGGAGAACAAGGGAGGCCTCCCGTGGCATTGGTGGTTTGAAACCACCCCCTCTCCAAACATAGACGTACTTCCCCTCAAAAGGAAGGAACTAGGGAAACAAATCCTTCTATCTCCGCGTCCACCACTTTGGTTACTTCTATCCCTTACCACACTTTACTTACTTGTTCTTTCTTAGTGTTGTGCTAGTTAATGTTTGTTTGACATATAGGTAAATTCACCTTAGTTGCATAATCTAGAGAATTTACCTTTCTTGTCAAACCCTAATTTGAAAATGAAGAAAATTTGAAGTAGCACCTATTCACCCCCCCCCCCTCTAGGTGCCCATACGATCCTTTCAGGGTGTCATAGTAGATATCATCTTCTATATATACATAGAATTTTTGGTCCGGAGATTAGAATAAATCACTGAGTGAAAAAAGACCAAAGAATGACAAAAGACAAGACTCTACTAGTCTAGGGTCGGGACAGGCCAAGCTATGTGTTGTTTGTATATAGCGACGTGTGGCACCGTGGCCGCTGACGCTGCACAACTACTTGCAGTACCGTCTTACATGGCGTGGCACTAAACGACAGGACCTACCCTGGGCCCACTCCTTCACTGTCAACACACGGATTTTTATTTCCAGATGTCTGTTATGCCATACATCGCAATCCCAGGATTACCATTTTTGCGATACATAACAGATTGGATATCATAGTACATCATCTATTACACACCATACATAAGGTCTTACACAAATAAAGGATCTCATGATCCAGTCTTAATACAACTCAAGCAGCAGAATAACATAATAATAACGATAGCATAGGCGAGGCTCCATCCTCATGGTCATAGGCAATGCTGACGATGGGAAATGATCCTAGTTATCGTAACCTTCATGTTGTCCATCCTCCTGATAGTCCTCTTCATAGTCTGGCCACGGGAATAGCCAGGGACAAAGCCATGAGTACTCTTTAAGTACTCGCAAACTAATACTAACAAGTAAAGGGGTTTTGAGTAGGAAATACTAAGCTCTAGGTTGTTTTGAAAAAAGCTAGATTTATCTCTACTGAGTTCAAAAGAAAAGAAAGCTAGTTGAAAGTTTTATAACACCTAAGTGGGAACTTGAATTTCATATCACAACCCTGTTGTGGTCAAGTCAAAGTCACGATTTATTTCATAAGTTGTTTTGAAAACATATGACGACGGAACAGTATGGCCACTCCAACTTTCCATAACCGCGGATGCGGCTATTCGAATAGTTTGACACTCTATAGAGGTGGTACACTTTCACCACGACATTCGATACATCTGTCAGGAACAATCCTGAATTCACCATACTCAGTATGCGGATAATCAATCCTAACCTTTCAATTACACGACCTAGCATAGGCACCTCTCCTGTTATTTTGGCCTCCCAACCGTGACCAACTGTCATCTTGGAAACTGCACAGGTGGACAATCTTCACAAGGTAGCCTCAGCTCAAACCTTGACTGCAAGGGAACCCATACTAAGGTATATAAATTTCCAGTCAAGCCCTACCCAATTTTCGGGTATTGTGGTTGTATGGTAAAATTGGAATGGTATGGCATCCAGACAACCATCAGTTTTATAAAGGGCTAAGGCTCATGCCTTAACATTTTCATCATCAAAATCATCTGATGTTCAAGAACACATGTCAAAACATATCAGTAGAATGACTCATCATTCTAAGGTGTTCATAACCATTTTCACCAAGTATTCCCATCTAAAGTGATCAAGTTTTATGCTTAGCACTAGCAACTATAGGTGGGGGTAAACACTAATGAGGGTTGGTAAACAAGTGTATCTTATCTAAGTTCAATCTCATGCCTCAGGATGACATCAAGATTTATCTAACTTAGGCCAAGTTTTATGCTCTTTATGCTACCTTTAATAAACTTTCTCAGCTCTAAAATTTACTAAGTAACCTTAACTAGAAAGCTTTGATCAAGAAATAAAATACTAAGTTTGCAAGTAAAAATAGGATTGGGTATAAAGTGGTGTAAGCTTGCAAGTAAAACTTGCATGGTTTAGCTTAGCTTGCTAAGATATTAGTATAAACTTGCAAGGATTAGCTTGCTAAGTTGCAAGTGTTAGCTTGCCTTGTGCAAAGCAGTGGTTGAAGTTCTCCTCAGCTTCTTCCTCGTAGTATTACCCTTCCTCCTTGTATCCTTGGTCGATACTAGCGTCTATAAATAAATACAAGGTACACAATCACCAAACAAAACTTAACTACTTATATTTATCACACCAAGGTTTTCACTAGATGATCTAGGATCATCACAAGCATCACAAAGATTAAGGCAATAGTTTTATTTCCTTTATTTTAGGAAAGTAATTTCTACTCATTGAAAAACTACTTAAGATTCAATATTCTCCAACTAAAACATGGGATCATGTTGACACATGTCATCACCACATATTTCTATATATGGGAATGTGATTTAAAGTGGTGTCACGATTTAATAAGGTTTAACCTTTTTATTTTAATTAAATAAAGTGACTAGAAATGCCTATGGGGCATTCTTTTATTACTTGTTCATTATTTATGCAAGTAAACCTAGATATTTTTATATATTCAGAAAGGTCTAGTTAATTATGATTTTTGAGAGTTGGTGTCAACTCCAAAGCTTTTGTGGTTGAATTTTGAAAAATGTTTGAATGCAAAAAGCTTCTGCCTTGTTATTTTTACTATAGGTGATCTACAATTCCAAATGAATTGAATCAAACGAGCTTGTATTAAGAACTCCAGTATTCATGCATTTTGGTTCAGTGAATCGACCTGGGTTGATTTTTAAATCTAGGTACAGAACTGAGTTTGAAACTAAAAGAATAAACCTAAATTCAAACTACCGGGTCACGTGGGAATGTAAATGGGCTGTGACCTCAAGTGCGTGCGTGGGTGAGTTTAAGTGAATGACCCCACCAGTCAGCGAGACAGGGGGTGCGAAGCGGTACGGGGTGATCTAGACCGCACGATCAAACTCTAATCCAATGGTTGTGACCTATCGTCTCCGTTGGGCAGCGCCGGCGAGACAGAACCCTAGCACGGCCAGTGGGGGTCTACGAGGGCTCACCAGGGCTCAGACGAGGGTCGACGATGGGGGCGAACGACGAAGTCGACGACGACGAACCTCCTGGTACCGGCGGCTTCTCCTGGGGTGGCTCAAACCGCTGGCTCCTTTCTTCCTGCTCTGCGGCAGACACCGGCCAAATTCCGGCGACCTGCTGCTCGCCTTGCTCCGGGGGTGAGGTGGGGTGCTTCTGAGAGAGAGGGGAGTGTGTTGGTGTGAAGAAATTGGGCGGGGGTGGCCTCTATTTATAGTTCCAGAAGGGGACCGAAGGGCGCGGGTGGAGCTCGCCGGTGTCGTCTACACGGCGAGCTAAAGGCATGGGCGATGGTAGGGGGCGGTGCTGTGCTCCCTGGCGAAGCTCAACGACATGGTTACGTAGCGTGGGACGGTGCGAGACGGTCGGAACGCTGCGGTGCTCTGGGCGGGTCTGACGGGAAGTTTTAAGGCGCACGGGCTCTCCTAGTCGCACGGCGACGAACGGGCGTGTCTACGGGGTTGCTGGGGTGGTGGTGATCACGCTTGCACGCGGCGAGGGCGGCGCTCGGTCTGTGGGTGAGTGTCGAGGGTGGCGCTCTGGCGCGCTCTCGGCATGGCGCAGAGGCATAGGGCGAGGCGTTTCTAGAGTGGTCCAGTGTCTTGCTGGTCGTTGGCGTTGGACAGGGGGTGGCGGTGGACAGTGGTCAGTGTCCCAGACAAGGTGGATAGGCTTGGTGCTGCTCCTATCTTGCTGTCGACAGTGGGGTGGCAAGGTGAGGCTCGGCCTGCTCACCATTGATGACAATGGCAAGCTCATAGTGTTGCTAGAGCTTGCTAACTAAGCTAGATGATCTATTAAATGTCTGTTGTGAGCTAGAGAGGGAACAAGTTAGGCCAAATCACGGCTCACAATAGTGTTTGATGTTTGTTTGATTTGTGTTTCTAAGGTGTTTGCTGAAATGGCCGAAAGAGATTCAAATTTGAATTTTTGGTTCAAACTTGGTGGGTGTATTAGTTACATACTAGGGAGTCTCTAGTTAGTTGGAAATGTCAAGGTGAATTGGTTTGGTTGGTTTTTGAAAATGGGTGATCTTCACATATGTTAAAGATTCAATTTTGAATTATCATTTGAATCAAATTGCCAAATGTTTCTGTAAGTTTGAAAGGTGGGCTTGGGTTCACTTTTACTTGGTCTATCAAGGGGTGAAAATAAATGGAATTGTTTCTGTTTGAAATCTTGGACTAGAAACACTCAAAGTGGCCTAGTGAGCAAGATTAGCAAAAATGACCATTTGCTTGTTTTGTTTGTTTTTTATTTTCTCTTGATTTGTTTGTGCTTGGAAATGTTTTAGATGATGTTGCTTTCATCTTTAAACCATTCCTTGCTATTTAAAACAATCACACAAGTCAATTCATATATTCATATAATTATCACATACACACATGCATTCATATGATTTTGATTGACAAAAGTTTTTGTTAACCCTAAATTTGATGATTGGAATTTGATAACCTTATTCAATATTTTGGGACGTTACATTCACACGGCACCTACGTGGCAAGGTGTGCGGCTCCAATAGCCGTGGCGCTGCAGGCGCGGTTGCGGCACCATCACCCCTAGCACGGTGTGGATAAGGCTAGGCCCACGGCTCGTGCCACATCTGCCGAGGAGACACCTTGCCATTTGTGCAGCGCCAAGGCAGCTGGAGCTGCAGGCATACGTGCGGCGTCGTGCACCGTGACAGCGGGAGCTGCATATAGGTTGCTATGAATTTTTTTGGCGAAAGATTTATTATTTAAATTTGATACACATTTGGATTATTATTTTTGTTTAAATTGTCGTCAGAGACATCACCACTCATACACGGTACACGTATGTTTCAAAAAGCCACTCCAGTCATCCATCCAGACAGATGAGCGTCCTCAAAGCCTTGTTTGGATACAGAACATTAGCCAAACTCGTTTTCCGTGAGCCAAGATAACTGTCTAACAAACTAAAAATCTATTTGGATGGAGTAAATAAAACACGACTATCTAAAACTGGCTTTCCACAAAACCAGGAAAGTGGGTGCGGGCAAAAACGACTACTAGTAGTTTTTTGTGAAAACACTCTTGTTACTAAGTTCTCAACTAAAAATTTGGTATACCACCAATTGCTCAACAAAATTGTTTTACAAACCCAAACAGAGTTTTCCATTAGCCTATTCTTAACTGAATATTTTGCAAAGCTGGTTTTCCTAAAAAAAAATAGACCAAAACATGTTTCATTAATACCGATTGCTAAAACTCAATATCCAAAATCCACTAAGAGCTAGACATTCTTGGGCCGGGATAATCCCCTATAAGTACAATCTACAATCGTCGGACGAAAAGCTACGCCACAAAAGATCATTTCAACAATGCACTAACACAAATTTGATTCTTGTTCAGAAAAAAACACACACACAATTACACAAATTTGATTCTGTCGTGGACACAAACCCATGTTTCACAAGATCAGGCACACCAAATATTCGGACAGAAAAACTTTATAGCTTCATGGCACCACCGGTAAGGTATCAGCACAACATCAAAAGAATCGGAGTACCTCAATTCCCGAACACATCACACCCACCCCGAGCATTGCCGACAAAGACCACAAAACTCTGTATTAAAGGCTTGTGGACACAGCCAGAAGAACATGAGGTTCACTAATTTTATTCTCCCTCCCCGTCAATATTAATGGTGTTAAATTTTTTTAGACACCAATACATTTAGTATAAATATTTAACTAGACACATACTTCCTCTATCCCAGTTTATAAAACTTACGCGTATAACTAGGTTGTCCGCATGAGCTATATAATATAAATTATATAATATAAAAATTATATCATTAGAAAATACAACATTTAAAGTTTCTAATTATATAGTTTTTATCTTATGTTTCTCATGCTAAGTTGGTTAATTTGTTAACCTAGAAATACGCGTAAGTCTTATAAACCGAGACGGAGGTAGTACAAATCTAGATAAAAGTGGAACCATTAATATGGACTGGAGGGAATACAACATTTATAGCGATGAACTGAACCATGTATTGGACACATCCAATTTCTAATTTTTATTTTTACTACAAAAAAGGGAATTAGTGCTTGCAAAGGGTGCGACGGAGGCATTCAAAACTTACCGTAACATATACTTAGAAAGTAATATATGACACTAATCTTCCAAGAGATCTAAACTCCCGAGCTGTGATTGCTCCAAATAAGAACGCTGGATATAGGCCTCATGTCAGCGAGTCCGTGGCTGCTATTTCTCTCGGGGTGTGCCGGTTGGCTGAGGCTGGTCATTATTGGGGATATGCTATATGGGTATCTTTATAGCATGTCTCTTATCCGGTTAACCCAGGTGGCCCATAGTCGGTAGCATGGCCTATGGCCTGCTGGGCGGCCCAGTTAGATGGATCCAGAAGGAAGGTCCATGCCGGATAAAGAAAGGCTACGGTGGAGTCACCAGCGTACCCGGAGCCTTTTGTACAAGATACACAAGACTAGTAATAGACAGTGTAGGACTCTATACCCTGTCCGGCTAGGACTTTTCCCTGTAACCCTAGGACCTGGCGACTATATAAGTCGGGCCTATGGGAGCCTTTAGGAAACGATCATAGATCAACTTCAGACAACCTCGCACAGCGAACCAATCCCTATAACTCGGCGTATTGCCCTTATAGTGATTTATAAAAGGAGTAGGATTCCGCCACCGTTGTGGGATCTGAACCTGGGTAAGCTGTGTTACCTCGTACCCGTCAACCGTCCGCCTTACCCCACGTCTCTAAACACGCACTGTGAGGACCCCTCCATGGCGTACTCGTCGGCAATACCACGACAGTTGGCGCCCACCATGGGGAAAGAGGCGCTCCAGGCTCTTCAGCGGGCGAGGACCAAGATCTTCGCGGGAATCGGCAAAACCGTAGCCATCGGTCGCGTTCTCTTCTCCGGCAACGTTCTGATCGTCCCTCCTGACGAGTTCTGGATCCCGGCGAAGACGAACCCTACGCGGTGTTCGATCGTTCCTATCGGAGACATCCACCTCTTCATCAGCGAAACCGACTCGGTCACTAGTTCCCTGGGAGTCGGAGGAGCATCAAAACCCGCACGGACTGCCTACGGGCAGGATACGTTCGCGGAAGGATCGATGTCGGATCTCTCTTCGGAGTTTACTGGCAAAGATCGGAAAGCACCAAGGACTGCACGGACCGCCTACGGGCAGGACACGTTCGCGGAAGGATCGATGTCGGATCTCTCTTCGGAGTTTGCCGGCAAACATCGGAAAAATTCAAGGCCCACCCAAACCGCCCCTGTGCGGGATATAAAGGTGGAAGATCACTGCAAATCTGCCGGCTTCGTCCGTGCGTCTGGACAGCAGAGATCCAAGTTCGTAGGCGTGGTTACCATCTTCGATCTGGTGCGCTGCGTTCAGAGAGAGGGCGAAAACCCCCGCGATTACCTGGCCAGGTGGCTCCGTATACGAGCCGATCTAGCCCACTACCCCGATGATAACGCTTTGTATCAGTTCGTGGAAGGACTGGACCGCGGCACGCTTCTCCGACATTCTTTAAGACGGCAGCAGGCAAGAGGACGCCTTACCCTCGAAGAGATGGTGAGCACCGTCAACAGCTACGCGTGACGAGGTTTAATCTCGTCAATGCCAATTGTTATGTACTTGGGTTTTGGAGAAGATGGGGATGCTGGAGATCGTGGCACGGTTAACAGACAAGCAACCAGGGGACACGAGATTTACCCAGGTTCAGGCCCCCGAAGGGAAAACCCTACTCCTGCTTGTCTGCTCTTGATTACGGCGGAACCGAAGGTTACAGGGTGCGCAGATTCGATCTAGTGTGGATGCGTGTGCGAAAGTATGAGTTGAGAGATCTAGGACGTGCCCTCCTGGCCTTTATATAGACTTAGGCAGGTCCCGGGCATAGTCCTAGTCGGTTACAAGTTCTAGGGTTTTACCCCTTTGAATTTCCTATCTCCGCTAGTCTTGCTCTCCAAGGATCCGAAGGCGTCATGGGCCTTGGCCACCCGAAAATCTTCATGGGCCAGCGTATATCTGCTGTGGGCCTTCCTTGGGCTGGACCAGGTATGCTGAAATCACGTACCCGTAGGGTATAACCATGTCAGTAGCCCCCGAGTGATCAGTCGAATCATAGATTCGGCTGAGGACTCTTCCATTTTTCGGGTGCAGCTATATGTTAATAGTATACGTGTGTAGGGATTGTTGATTGGTGTGCCTGACTCATCCGACGGATCAGGGTCAGTTAACTGTCTCAGGACGAAACAACACGATCTTCTTCAGGTTCGGGTCCCTCAACCCGGACCTGGAACATATGCTGGCGTAATTCGACTCAGGCCGCGGAGGACTTACAGGAGTGGAATTTCAGTGATTTTAATTGGTGTACCCAACGCGTCCGTCGGGATTTTTCATCGCACTGTTGGTGCAGTTCATACTAGCAGCCTTGATCAGTGCGTTGCCGCCATCGATGATATCTCAGAGGTCTTATCTTTGCGTCGCAGACGCAGCATCCGAACATTTGTCACCGCGGAGGTGCTTCGGGTGGCCAAGGAGATTGTTGCTCACTTAGCGTTTTGTTGGGGCAGAGTTGTCAAAAAGTTTTTGTGTGCTGATCCGGAAGATCGCAGTCGAAGATTTCATAGGGTGCGCGACCAGCGCTCCCTATGGGAGTAGCCCCCAAGTGTCTGTTCGAGTCGTAGACTCGAATAGAGACTTTAGTTCAAACATTGTTTCAGTCGTTAAGTCTGAAGGACTCGAAAATTTTCGGATGCTTAAATCCATCCTCCCTATGGGAGTAGCCCCCGAGTCCGTAGTGGAGTCGTAGACTCGACGTAGGACTCAGAGAAGTAATTTTGTCCTCATTTATGCAGAGGGTGCGCGGCCAATCACGATAGGAGTAGCCCCCGAGTATTTAGTCAAATCGTAGATTCGAGTGAGTACTCTTAGCTGTGGAGCCGAAGTGGTGCTAGTATAGCTTTTGATGACGTCAGTGCTTACGACCGATGACCTCAAGCGTCTGCTGCGCCAGAGATGACTTGACTGGACGAAGCGTGGGTCCCACTTGCTGACTTTGAATTGACTGGTCATGCGCGGCGTGGAGATGATTACGGCGTCTCCTCGATTTCCGCGCGTAGTGGACGGCGTGGTAACGACGGTTTGATTTGGTACTGACACGTGTACGGACAGATCTACCGTTGGCGTTAGGTCTTCTCGATGGACGGCCAGCGTGCGTCGTCTCTGCTGTTATAATCCCTGGTGAAATCGTAGTTTGTCTTTCGTTGCACCAGTTCATCTATTCACCGCCTCCTCGTTCTTGAGCTATTCTTGCTGCGCACTAAGAGTTTCTTCCACATTTCCTTCGTCTTTCTTCGTTGGCAACGCCACCACCGCCGTAGCGCCATGGGGAAAACAAAGAAATCCTCATCTGCGGTTGGGACCAGCGCCGCCGGAGGCAAGAAGGGCACCGCCGCTGCTCGCATCACCGATGGTGGCTGGCGGCGATCAGAAACGAGGGAGAGCAATCTCCGCAAACTGCGCGAGCGGGGCCTGATCCCGCAGGACACGACGGCCGTGAGACTCCCCGGCAATGAGTTAATCCCCCGTCCCCCATCTGGGTACCGGGTTATGTTTGTTGCCTTCGTGATTCGCGGGTTTTCTTTTCCGGTCCACGACTTCCTCCGTGGACTGCTCTTCTTCTATGGGGTTCAACTCCATCATCTGTCTCCCAACTCTCTGCTCCACATTGCGTGTTTTATCACACTTTGCGAGTGTTGGCTTGGCATTGAGCCGCACTTTGGCCTCTTCCGGAAGCTTTATTCCGTGAAGAGGCAGTCTGGTTCGGATGGTGTGTATCCCATTGGGGGTTTCATCATCTCTCTCAGTCCCAATGTGCAATTCTTTTCCTTTTCCATGTCCGAGTCTGTCCAGTACTGGCGGAGGCGATGGTTTTACATCCGCGACTCCGTTTTGCCTGGGCAAGATTTTGGTCTTGTTCCCTTTGACCCCTCCCAAAAGATTGAGAAGAAAAGGTCTTGGAAAAACCAAATCTTAGACGGTGAGGTGGAGGAGATAGAGGCCCTTTACCGTCGGGTGGAGGATCTCCAACTGATTCCTGAGAAGGAGGTGAACGGCGTGGACATCATCCGGACGTTTCTTGAGCGTCGGGTGCAGCCTCTCCAAGCGAGGGCGCACCCGATGTTTCTTTATTCCGGGCGCCGGGATCCGACGAGGGTTTCGAGTGAGAAAATCTCCGAGGGGAATCTTGACAAGGATCTTCGCGTGCTGCTGAAGTTCAAGGCCGGAGAAGAAATCCCGGGGAAGTCGCTGACTCCTCCCTTTTCTTCGACGTTGGTCGTGCCGAAGGTGTAGATTTGTGCACGTAGTGCTTCCCTTTTATTTTTGTTGAGTGTGCTTTTGTTTCCTTTGTTTGCTAACAAAGTTTCTTCTCATCTTGTAGAGCTTCAAAGTACCGGGCATGGTACCACCATTGCCCGAAAGATATCCGAATGCCCCGGATAATGAGGTGGTTGATTCCGTGTCCGAGCTTCCTTCGGCGCGATCTCCGGCGGAGGATGCCGACGAGTCGAGTGAGGACCATACGCGCAAGCGATCACGGAGCTCGAGCGAGTCTTCGGATGCCTCAACTCCTCCGACTCCCAGAAATCCTCTGGGCCTTGAGCGTCATAGTGATGGTCATGGAGGTTCTTCCTCTCCCCTTCCTGCCATTCCTGTGCGAGCTGTTGCTCCGCACCCGCCAGCAAAGCGGAAGAAGGAAGAAAAGAAGGAGGAGAAGAAGGAAGAGAAGAAAGAGGAGAAGAGGGCCCGAAGGGCTTCTCCTATCTTCGACCTGAGCGCATTGGGCTCGTAAGTTTTCTTGTTGTACTGTTGTCCTTTTCCCTTCATGATTTTTTTGTACTTGTGCTGATTGGTTTGTATGCAGGCAATCCTCCGACGGCTCTAGTGATGGCGCGGGGGAGATGATGGGGGAGTCGAACATTGCGTCGCCTCCTCCTCAGACGGTGGCGACTTCGGGTGGCGCCGCTCCAGATCCTCCTGTGCGGGAGATGCTGGTGGTTGCACCTCAAAATTTCGCAGGCGGGCCTTCGGGCTCGCCTTCGGAGCACGTAAGTTTTTTACGCTTCATCACGGGGAGCCCCCGAGTGTCTTCGTGTGCTGATGTTGTTTTTGCTTCTTTGTTTTGGGCGTAGCCCCCAAGTCCTGTTCTTACTGCTATTGCCTTTTTCTGCAGCCTTTTGTCCAAGAGGCCAAGCGACTGGTGGAAGAACGCCTGACGCTGGAGGCGAAACTGCGGCAGCTTCAAGGTATTCGTCTGCCTTTTAGTACTTCTCATGTTTACCTTGTCCTGTTCTTTGACACTTGCTTGTCTTAAATGCAGAGGAGCATAACGACTCTCTCCGTGAGGTCGATGCTCTTAAAAAGAGCCTTGGCCAATCGGAGCAGAAGGCCGAAGCTAGAGCTGTCGAAGGCAGCCGAAGCGAAGGAGCGTCTGCAGCAGGAGGCCGCAGATCGTGAGGAGCAGCTGGCCACCGTTGCGGCTGCTCGTGAAAGAGGGGTGGCATTTCGGGTGAGTGCTAGCTTTCATACTTGCTTCTTTTTCTACGGATCTCCTTCTATGCTGCCTTTCTTCATGTTTTTCTTCGTTTTTGTCTCAGATGCGCGAGTATCGAAGTTCGACATGATGCTGGAGCACGGGAGTGCTCTAGATGATGCCACTGCGGCGGTCGAAGACCGCTGCAGCACCGTCGTCAACTCCCTTGCCAAGGCGAAAGAGGTCCTTGGTCGCTTCTACCAGGAGCTCTTCCCGAAGGGCGCAGTCCTTGAAGATGTGGATGCCCTGGCGAGGCTCGTAACCGGCGCTGCGGCGCATAAGCGCAAGCGTAAGGGCATCGGCGCTGCGTCGGGCTGGCGGCGATGGCCATGGCGGCCGGGCGGAGCTGGACTTGCCCAGATCACTTCTCGGATGCCGGCGGCTGCGGATGGATCCGAGGTAGCCTTCGCTGCCTACTCCGCCGCTGCGCGATATGTGCCCAAGCTCATTGACTTGTCTGCAGTAAAGCGCCGCGCAAAGCGAGCAGGCTAAAGCTAGGCGATCGCTCGAGGCGACTCAGTGTCCTGCGCCTTAGGCATAGTAGATGTAAGGTAGTATGTAGTTTACTTTTGTTGTAAATATCTTTTGTAGTACCATCCTTGTGCCACGCAGTGGCCTTATATATTTAATGAATTTCTCTGAGTTGGACTCCATCCTTGGCTGAATGTCTGTGTTTCTTTCTTTTTTCTGCTGCTATAGGTTCCTTGGTGTGACCAGTTGACACTTCATCCGAAAGGCCCTTGCGACCATCATTGGATGATTCCTCGCAGCTCGCTTTTCTTGAGATCGCGTCAGCTTGGAGAGGATTTGCTCGATTCTGTGTCGCTACCGATGTTTGGAAATCCAAGGCAGATCGTGGTGCAGCCAGAGAGGAGTATTTGATGGCGGAGCTGGGTCGGCTGTCCGAGCAACTGCAATGTAAGTTGATCCTTCTTTCGGGCTATAGCTCAGTTCTTCGGGTGAGCCTGCTGGCCTTATTCTTGTTTTGTGCGGTTGTCGCAGGTGCCAATCTTGCTCCGAGGGAAGAAAAGGAGCGTGTCGCTGTTCGAGTCAATTGCTTGACTCAACAGGACATGGAGGCCGGCGGCTTCTTCTGGATGGATCGCGACCGTGCCATGGTTCTGGCGACGGTGCAGGATCGTGTCTATCAGGTTTCGCGGGTGCTCCGCCAGGTGCAGACATCACTTTCCTCGGTGCTGCACGTCATGTTTCCTTTGGATGCTGTGCCGACGACCCTCGCAGGTCTTCTGTCGAGGTTTCGGAGTGCCAGCAATGTCAAGGAGCTGGTGCGGCAGCAGCTCGTCGCAGGAGTGAAGGCTGCCTTGTCTCTTGTGAGGGTGCACCGCCCTGACGTAGATTTGGCTGCTGTGGCAGCTGGGCCACCTCTTCGACCGGATGGTGGCGAGTGGAACATGCGTCCGCATTACGCGGCTGTAAGGCAGTATGCCGAACAGATTGTAGATTTGTTTGAGCAGCGTGCTCAGGTTATTCTTCAGAATAGGTAGGACCTGAAAATAGACAGAGAGATGTAAATTTTGTATATTTCGGCTGGGCGTGTTTGTGCCCTTTGTTGTAAAGGTTTTCTTGTTTGTGAGCACGTAGTGCTTTGATTGAGTACGTGTCCTTTTCGTTTGCCTGACGTGGTCAGCTACTCAGGTGTACACGTTTGGTCCTCAGTCGATGAAATCGTGAGGTGGGGGGAGCCCCCGAGTGCGTTTGTAGCATGTAATAAAGTTGCAGAAAATAGTCAACCGAAGGTTGGGGGCGAGACACTTAGCTTTATTTATATCGTAATGGAGGAGGTACATGGTTCGGCTGGGTAGCCTTGGCTGAAAGCCTTATTGAAAGTAAAAGGGGGTAGATTGCTACGGGTAGAATCGTCGCAGGTGCGAGATATTCCATGGATTGGAGTATGCGACTCCAGACTCCACGTGCTTGAGGCGATAGGCGCCACCTGGGATGACTTCGGTGATGACGTAGGGTCCTTCCCATGGTGACTCGAGTTTGTTCGGTCGCTTTTGCTTGAGTCGCAAGACGAGGTCTCCTTCGACGAAGGACCTTGGGCGCAGCCGGCGGCTGTGATAGTTGCGGAGACTCTGCTGGTACACCGCTGATCGAGCTGCTGCTATATCCCGCGCTTCGTCGAGTGTGTCGACGGCGTCTTCGAGTGCAGTCGTGGACTCGGCTTCGCTGTAAGCGACGACTCGTGGAGCCTGGTGGCGTACTTCGGCTGGGAGCACGGCCTCAGCTCCGTGCACCATGAAGAACGGTGTGTAGCCGGTGGAGCTGTTTGGCGTAGTACGTAAGCTCCACAGATGCACGGTAGCTCTTTCGTCCAGTTTCCAGCTTTGTGCTCGAGTGATCTCATGAGGCGCTTCTTGATGCCGGCGCCGATTAGGCCGTTGGCCTTTTCCACTTGCCCGTTTGTTTGCGGTGTGCCACTGAGGCATATGTGATGTTGATTCCGAGGCCTTCACAGAAGTCCTGGAATTCTTCGGAGATAAAGTTCGATCCATTGTCGGTGATGATGCTGTGTGGTACGCCGAACCTGTAGACAATGGATTCGAAGAATTTGACGGCGGTTTTGCCCTTCTGGTTGGTGACTGGCATGGCCTCGATCCACTTGGTGAATTTGTCGACTGCGACCAGGAGGAAGACGTGTCCTCCTTTCGAGGACTTTGGCAGTTTGCCGATCATGTCGAGGCCCCATTGAGCAAAAGGCCAAGCTATGGGTATGGGTCTAAGTTCGGACCCAGGTGCGTGCGGTTTATCTGCGAACCGTTGGCACCCGTTGCATCTTCGGACGATGTCCTTTGCGTCGTTCATGGCCGTTGGCCAGTAGAATCCTGCTCGTAGAGCTTTGGCGACAAGGGAGCGGCTGCCTGCGTGGTGGCCGCAGATGCCCTCATGGATGTCTTGGAGTATGGCCTTGCCGTCGTCGATGGTGACGCACCGTTGTAGTACACCCGTGATGCTGCGTTTGTACAGTTCGCCGTTGATGATGGTGAAGGCTTTTGACCGACGAGATATGCGTCGGGCATCTGTCGGGCTGTCAGGTAGTTCACCGTTTATCAGGAACTGTAGGTATGGTCGCGTCCAAGTTTCCTCGACTGCCATGACCTGCATCAGGTTGACCATGGCCACTTCGGTGTCCAACTTTTCGGGTCCTTCATGACCTTCGGGTAGCGTAGCCCCCGAGTGTTCTGCTTCTTCGGGTGATCCCTTGGGGAATTTTCGCTTGATGGATGGCACGCAGATTTGTTCGAGGAACACACCTGGTGGCACCTTTGCGCAAGTGGAGCCGATGTTGGCCAGTCTATCGGCTTCCTCGTCGCTTTCTCTTCTGACGTGCCGAAGCTCGCAGCCGTCGAATTCTCCTTCGAGTGTGTTGTAGAGCGCGCGGTACGCGATCATGTTTTCGGCGTGTGCGTCACACTCGTTCATCGTCTGCTGGACGACGAGGTTGGAGTCACCGTAGATGACCAGGCGCGTTGCGCCGCAAATTTTTGCCATCTTCATGCCATGGATGAGGGCTTCGTATTCGGCCTCGTTGTTGGAGGCTCTGAATTTCATCCGAAGAACGTACTTCATCTTGTCACCTTGCGGGGAGGTCAGTATGACTCCTGCCCCTGCTCTGACTTCGCGCTTGGAGCCGTCAAAATGCATTGTGCAGGACTGCGACATGTCTGGGGTGTCTGGCAGCTGCAGCTCCATCCAGTGCACCAGGAAGTCCGGAAGGACTTGAGATTTTATTGCGTGTCGCTTCTCGTAGACGATGTCCAAGGGTGATAGTTCGATGCCCCACAGGGCCACGCGTCCTGTGGCCTCTGGGTTATTCAGGATGCTGTTCAGGGGTGCCTCGTTGACGACCATCACCTGATGCTCCTGGAAGTAGTGGCTCAGCCGTCGAGCCGTCATGAACACGCCGTAGGCTAGCTTCTGGTAGTGCGGGTACCGCTGTTTTGTTGGAGTGAGAACCTCGCTGAGGTAGTAAATTGGGCGCTGGACTCCGTGAGTCTTGCCTTCTTCGGGTCGTTCGACCACGAGTGCAGTCTTGACCACTGGTGTGGCTGCTATGTACAGCGGGGTTCGCGCTCCTTTGGCGTGACCAAACTGGCGAGGTGGAAGTAGCCGCAGAGGCTTTCAATGCGTCATCGGCTTCGTGTCCACTCGAACTTATGCGCCTTCTTGCCTGGTAGAATGGTAGGGCCTTCTCGCCCATACGGCTGATGAACCTGCTTAGTGCCGCTACTCGTCCTGCGAGCTGCTGGACGCCCTTGAGGTTTTTCGGCTTCTCCATTGCCATAATGGCTCTGATTTTCTTCGGGTTCGCCTCAATCCCTCGTTGAGAGATGAAGTATCCGAGCAGCTGGCCCGAGGGGACGCCGAAGGCGCACTTTTCTGGATTGAGCTTGATCCTGTAGCGATCAAGGTTGTCGAACGTCTCGCGGAGATCGTCGATAAGTGTCCTTGCCTCCTTGGTTTTTATTACTATGTCGTCGACATATACTTGGACGTTGCGACCGATCTGGTCTTTGAGGCAGGCCTGCATGCATCGCTGGTACGTGGCACCCGCGTTCTTTAGCCCGAAGGGCATTGTGTTGTAGCAGTATACTCCTAACGGTGTGATGAACGCCGTTTTCTCTTGATCTTCGACCTTGAGTCGAATCTGGTTATAGCCTAAGTAGGCGTCGAGGAAGGAGAGTTTCTCACAACCTGCAGTCGAATCGATGATCTGATCGATCCGAGGAAGAGGGAAGTGGTCCTTTGGGCAGTGTTTGTTTAGTGACGTGAAGTCTACGCACATCCGCAGGATGTCCGTGTCCTTCTTCGGGACCATCACCGTGTTTGCCATCCACTCGCTTTCCTTGATTTCCCGGATGAAGTCTACTGCGAGTAATCTGTTGATTTCCTTGGCGATAGCTTCGGCTCGTGGCTCCGACAGTCTTCGGATGGATTGCTTGACTGGCTTGGTGTCTGGAAAGACATTGAGTGCGTGCTCGGCGAATTCCCTGGGAACTCCTGGCATGTCCGCAGGACACCAGGCGAAGATTTCCCAGCGCTCACGGAGGAATTCGACGAGCACGCCCTTCTCTTGATCTTGAGGTCATTGGCGATCAGCGCCGTCTTGGAGGCGTTCGTCGGATGTACCTGCACTTTCTTGGTGTTGACGTTGGGGTCGAAGGACATGTCAGGTGCGTTCTGCCTTGTGACTGGGGGTAGCCCATTGTCCGTCACCTCTCGGAGCCTTACAAGCTCGTCTTGCATGCCGAAAGACTGGGAGATTTTGTTGAAATCCCTATCGCATTGGTCCGATCGGGTGAAGCTCCCGTGGACTGTGATGACGCCCCTTGGTCCTGGCATCTTGAGTAGTAGGTATGTGTAGTGTGGGACGGCCAGGAACCTTGTGAATGCTACGCGCCCCAAGATGGCGTGGTATTGCGACAGCCAGTCCACCACTTCGAATTCTAGGCGCTCCTGCCGAAAGTTGTCTGGCTTCCCGAAGATGACGTCGAGCCCTATTTTGCCCAGGGGGAATATGCCTTCCCCTGGGACGATGTCGTGGAACATTGTGTCTGATTGTTCCAGGCTGCATTGCGGGATCCGCATAGCTGCTAGAGTACTTGCGAACATTAGGTTGATGCCGCTGCCGCCGTCCATGAAGACGCGACTCATCTCGAAGCCTCCGATCTGCGCCTCCAGCACCAGGGTAGCATGACCTGGGCGAGGATCCGCAAGGTGATCCGCTCGAGTGAATGTGATGCAGACTCGATCCGCCGAGGTACTGGGGATTGCGGCGGAGTTGCAGCCAAGTTGATTTGTCGGGTGATTTTCTTCTGCACCCTGTTGGTGGGGCGTCCCTTCTGGATCATATTTAGTGCTCCCTTTGGTGGGGGTATGGGACCCCGGCATTGTTTTGCGCTGGTGCGACTGGTTGATTTGGGCCTCCAATAGGCGGCGGTGGAGGAGCTCCGTGTGCTATTTCACCTGGCGCAGGTGCGTTTCCAAAGGCAGGGATTGGGGCTTGTTGCCTCATCTGCACCATGCCTTCGCTGAGTTTCTGGAACTCGCGGCAGTCCTTGAGCATGTGGCTGGCTTTCTTTTTGCCATCCTGTTTGTCGATGTAGAAGTGGATGGTGCATGGACCCGAAAGTTTGTCAAATGCTGAGGGTCCGTTGTCGCGGTCGCGGCGTTGCCACGACTATGTTGGTCGTCCGTTGTCGCGGAAGTTTCCGCTGCGGTATCCTCCGCTCTTGCGGCTGTTGTCGTTACGGCGGTCGGCGTAGCCGGCCGCGACCATGTCGGGTCCTTCGTGGTCCTCATAGACGCACGATCTCCTCTTGCTGCGGCGTTCACGTCTTCGGCCGTAGTCGTTCTCTTCGTCTGATTGCGCTCGCTGGATGCAATCTTCGCCATCTGCCCAACTGTTGGCGATTTCCATGAGGTGGTCGAGTGTCTTGGGCTTTACACGCCCAAGTTCCTCCTTGAAGTCTAGGCGCTTGACGCCGTCCCTGAAGGCTTCGATGGCCCGCTCTTCGGAGATGTGTGCTGCGGAGTTCTTGGTTGTAGACCAGCGTAGTATGTACGAGCGAATAGATTCACCCGTTCTCTAAGTACAGGCTCGCAATTCTTCGATTGAGGCGGGCCTCTTGCTGGTGCCTTTGAAATTTCGGATGAAGCTATAAGCGAGCTCCTCCCAGCTTCGGATGGATCCTGATGATAGGCTGCTGAGCGGACCAGCGCCGCTACCGTCACCGCACTGAAGGCATTGCATGGCGGTTTCTTTGTTGCCTCCGTGAAGCTTGACGGATGACAGATGGTCACTGAGCCAGGACTTTGGATCTTGCGTGCCGTTGAACTTCAGAGTATCCTAAGGAAGCTTGAAGTTGCGTGGCATCTGTGTTCGCCGAACGGATCTGCTGAAGCATCGAGCTCCGCAGAGTTCTCCTTCGTCTTCATCCATCTCAGATTCAGACGAGCATGCGCGTTTGGCGCGTGCTTTGTCGATCTTGCGCTGTGTGAGTTTGTCTCTGGCGTCGTAGTCGCGTTTATGGCGGTGCGAGCTCTTCTTCCTTCAAGGAAGATTGTGCTCCTCTTCCTCTTCGGATGAGGGGGTGGGGCTCCGGTCACGCCTGGCCGGAGCTTTCTTCTTCGGCTCCGCAGGAGCATCTTCGTGGAGCGCAGCTCCGATTAGTCCTAGTCCGGTAAGTGCGCACCTATGCATGGCCCTTTTCGGGTCCCCCTCCGGAGGTGGGTGAGCCGCGAGATCTGTGATGGCTGCCATGATCGCAGCTTGTGGCGTCTTCGGGATGATGTTGCCGGCATCCATATCCATGAACGATGTGTGGAGAGTTCGGTCACGCTGGCGTTCCTTGGGATCCATGTTCTCCACCCGAGAGCAGTGCTTGTTTCCCTGGTTTCCGTTTGTGCTAGAGCCGGGTGCCATGGCGGAGAGCGCAGCTCGTCGCGCGCTGGACTCGGAGGCTGCTTGCTTGCGTTTATCGAGCGTCTCCTGCATCTTGACTTGTTTCTTGTGCTCCTCGATGAGGAGGTAGTGGTATGCCATCGGAGTCAGTAGGCGTTGGTAAGACGGCGTCGCCTGCGATAGCACGGCGCGCCTGCACCCATCCTTCTTTGCTAAGTTGGATGACGTGGCCGTTGTTTTCCCTGTTGGGTGGGGGGGACTGGCTTCTTCTGTTTTTGCCGTTACCGCTTTGGTTGGGCGGGTTAGGCGTTTCTCGTCGGTTTGATGATCGGCGCATAGATAGCGCTTGCAGATTGGTTGGCTGCTGCCGCAGCTTTCGGATCCGGAACCGTAGGTCCCTTCATCCGAAGGTGGATCGCATAGATCGGAGTTACAGCTGCTGCTGCTGCTGTAGAACTCATCTGTCGATGGTGACGTGCGTAGCACGAGGTGTGGAGCCCATGAGGCGGGCCTGATTGACGGCACGGGCACCCGCTCAGGGAGGCGGAGGGTGCCAGTTTGTCCCACCTGGAAGCAGAAGCTCCCGAACAAAATTTCGAGTCCGTCGCCTACGGGCTCGAAATCCTTCATGGTGGCCGGCGAGTGAGCGGTGAAGTCGAAAGCACCAAAGAGGAGGTGATTCTCCGTCGCCGCGGAGTTGTAGATCGATCAGGTCGGAACCGTCACGACCGCACAATCAGCAGCCCCAATTCCCACAGACGGCGCCAATTGACGAGGTTTAATCTCGTCAATGCCCATTGTTATGTACTTGGTTTTTGGAGAAGATGGGGATGCTGGAGATCGTGGCACGGTTAACAGACAAGCAACCAGGGGACACGAGATTTACCCAGGTTCAGGCCCCCGGAGGGAAAACCCTACTCCTGCTTGTCTGCTCTTGATTACGGCGGAACCGAAGGTTACAGGGTGCGCAGATTCGATCTGGCGTGGATGCGTGTGCGAAAGTATGAGTTGAGAGATCTAGGACGTGCCCTCCTGGTCTTTATATAGACTTAGGCAGGTCCCGGGTATAGTCCTAGTCGGTTACAAGTTCTAGGGTTTTACCCCTTTGAATTTCCTATCTCCGCTAGTCTTGCTCTCCAAGGATCCGAAGGCGTCATGGGCCTTGGCCACCCGAAAATCTTCATGGGCCAGCGTATATCTGCTGTGGGCCTTCCTTGGGCTGGACCAGGTATGCTGAAGTCACGCATCGTAGGGTATAACCATGTCAACTTGACGGTGACAGCGACCAGGGGAGCTTGCACTCAGAGACGGAGAACCTCTGATTCAGCAGCCGCCGCCACCGCCTCCTGCCGCCATCGTTGCAGCAGCACCACCACCTCGATTCATCGTCGAGGCCGTTGCACCTCCACCACCCGTCATCGAGGAAGTCCTGGCACCCTCCGACTCTGTCATTGACGCGCTTTATGCTGATTTCAGTGCAGATTCAAAGGAGATAGACTTCAGTCCAGAAGAGCGAGACTCCGCTATGCAGGAGACGGAGGAGGAGTACTCGCGCGACGAGGAAGCCAACAACGCCGTCACGTCCCGAGGGGTGTTGTCACCATTGGGACGGCGATGGATGAAGATCAACCCGAACGAGCTCCGCCTACAGCACTGGAAAAGGGGAAAGGGCCACTTATTGCTGCTGACGATGATCGCGCAAAAGTCATGCCTCCTCTGCCTAACCCAGTGCAGCAGCCGCAGGAACTCGGCACCGGCCCGAGCAACAACAACACCGCAAACTTGCCGCCTCCAGCATCTACATCTGCAGCAGCCCAAGTTACTCCAGCTGATAGAGTCATGTACGGCAATCTCCTCCTCGAGCCACTAACCGTTGCTCATATCTGGAACGTGACCCAGCTTGACGAGAAGCGCCAGCAGCTGCTGGAGGAAGCGCAAGCCATCGCGGAGCAAGGCGCTAAACTAGATCGAGATATGGTCAACGCGCAGAAGTTCATAGAAAAATCTAGAGCAATCGAGGCCGAGTACAAGACTCTGCTACAACAGCAGAAGGCTAAGAAAGCTCTATCTGGCGTCATCAATGATCCTGTTGTACGGCGCAACCTAGGATGGGCTCCCTCGAAGCCGGCACAGGCCAAGCCATACATTGACAGTGAAGGCAAACAGGTGATGCCCACCCCACTCCTTAACCTTGCCGTCGCCAAGACCCTTCTGGAACAGGATAGATCGCCTGAGGCAGTGGAACAGGTCTATGACCTAGTGGCCAAGGCGGTGAAGCAGCAGGAAAATGCCACCTCTCAGAGGCTTGAGTCTGACCCAGCGCTCTGCCAATCTAGCCAGTACAAGCCGCCAAGGGATAGATCTTCTCTTGATGTCAGGTCCCAGACGGGCTCATCAGAACGAAGACGGAGGGATGCGCGCAACAGGAAGGATGCCATCCCCATATCCTCCGACCATGGAGAAAAGGCCCGACCTCGTCGCCCATCGCCACCGCCCCGATCTCCCCTACATCGCGAAGATTACAAGGCCCACCATCGTATGGATATGCCCCCACCAAAGCAGTGCGGCATCGTCATCCGCGACAACACGGAGCAGACCCGTCAGAATGGAGAGCGCAACCAAGGACGCAAGAGCAGGTCACGCCATGACCCTCCGCGTCCGACAAGCAACCGTGACAGGTGTGAGGCGTCGCAGGAGGGTAATAGCAAGAAGGCTAACTCACCGCCACCTCCGCTTCCGTCACCACCAAGTAGTCAAAACGGCGGAGGAGGCCCGCGTCGTTCACGCATCCCATCCCCTGTTGACAAAAAGAAGAAGAACCCGGAGCCATACGATGCACGTTCGCGGATCGATAAGATCCACGAGGCCCGGGAAGGACCATACCTGGGACCACTTTGCTTTGGACCTGAGATACGGTCCGCAACTTACCCCAAAGGTTTCCGGATTGACAAGACCATTAAAACCTATGACGGCACCGCCAAGCCAGCCACATGGTTGCAGGACTATGGCAACGCGGTGGAGATTGCCAGAGGCAACCCCAACATCACCGTCAAGTACCTCCCGTTAATGTTGGCAGGCATGGCCCGTCAATGGATCCACGACTTGCAGGAGAAATCTATCTACAACTGGCTGGACATGCAAGAAGCATTCACCAAGAACTTTGAGGGTACATACAAGCGTCCCTGCACTATGGGCGATCTACAGCGGTGCGTGCAAGAGAAAGACGAGACATCTCGCGCCTACCTCTCCCGCTGGCTGGATATGAAGAATTCCTGCGCAGGAGTGCACGCTCAAACCGCCATGGCCGCCTTCATCAATGGGTTGGAAAGGGGCACACTGCTCCGACATAAGCTGAAGCGCTTGCAGGACAATCACCAGTTTGACTTTAACCAGATGATTCAGTTGGCTAGTGAGTTCGCAGTTGCCGACGACGACGCTCACGGCTCCTTGCCGGCAACGGCCGTTCGAACTCAAGCTCGGAGGAACAGCAGTACAAAGCGAAAAACCGCTCCAGAAGAAAAGCAATCTACCGACATGGTCGCTATGACTTTTGTAGGACGAGGAGAAGGCGGACAACGTGGCCAAGGAAGAGGAGCTGGTCGTGGGCAGCAACGAGGAAGTGAAATGACCTCGGCGCCGCTCCGCGTTCCCCAAACCTATGAAGAGTACCGCCATATGTCGTGCCTCGTACACCTCGATGCCAACGGCAAGGCCACCCATACCAATCGACACTGCAAGTTCGTCAACGACCTCAAGGAAGACCCAGAGTCTAGCTACAAGCAAAGTCGGAAGAACATACCACGAGGCAAGGGCAAGGGGAAGAAAAAGGAGGAGTCCAAGGATTCAAGTGACATGGACGAGGACGTTGACCCCAAGCACGCCGCCAAGAGAGACGACAAGGGAAAGAACCCCTTCGCAAAGAAGGCCCCAGTCTACCACACTTTCCTTGGCACCCCCACCGTCCGACAACAGAAGACCTCTCTAAGGATCCTGATGGCTACTCTTCCCCCAGTTCCCCAGTACCTGCACTGGTCGGAGGTTCCAATAACTTGGGACAGGACGGACCACCCAGATCTTATACGCACGGAGAACCAGTACGCCATGGTCATCAACCCCTTGATTGACGGCGTGGAGTTCACCAAGTGTTGGGGATATGCTATATGGGTATCCTTATAGCATGTCTCTTATCTGGCTAACCCGTGTGGCCCATAGTCGGTAGCATGGCCTATGGCCTGCTGGGCGGCCTAGTTAGATGGATCTAGAAGGGAGGCCCATGCCGAATAAAGGAAGGCTACGATGGAGTCACCAGCGTACCCGGAGCCTTGGAGTACAAGATACACAAGACTAGTAATAGACAGTGTAGGACTCTGTAACCTGTCCGGCTAGGACATTTCCCTGTAACCCTAGGACCTGGCGACTATATAATTCGGGCCTATGGGAGCCTTTAGGGCACGTTCATAGATCAACTTCATACAACCTCGCACAGCGAACCAATCCCTGTAACTCGGCGTATTGCCCTTATAATAATTTATAGCAGGAGTAGGATTCCGCCACCGTTGTGGGATCTGAACCTGGGTAAGTTGTGTTACCTCGTACCCTTCAACCGTCTGCCTTACCCCACGTCCTAAACACGCACTGTGAGGACCCCTCCATGGCGTACTCGTCGGCAATACCACGACAGTTGGCGCCCACCGTGGGGCAAGAGGCGCTCCAGGCTCTTCAGCGGGCGAGGACCAAGATCTTCGCGGGAATCGGCGAAACCGTAGCCATCCGTCACGTTCTCTTCTCCGACAATGTTCCGATCGTCCCTCCTGATGAGTTCTGGATCCCAGCGAAGACGAACCCTACACGATGTTCGATCGTTCCTATCGGAGACATCCACCTCTTCATCGGCGAAACCGACTCGGGCACTAGTTCCCTGGGAGTCGGAGGAGCATTAAGACCCGCACGGACCGCCTACGGGCAGGATACGTTCGCGGAAGGATCAATGTCGGATCTCTCTTCGGAGTTTTCCGGCAAAGATCGGAAAGCACCAAGGCCCGCATGGACCGCCTACGGGCAGGACACATTCGCGGAAGGATAGATGTCGGATCTCCCTATGGAGTTTGCCGGCAAAGATCAGAAAAATTCAAGGCCCACCCAAACCGCCCCTATGCAGGATATAAAGGTGGAAGATCACTGCAAATCCGCCGGCTTCATCCGTGCGTCTGGACAGCAGAGATCCAAGTTTGTCGGCGTGGTTACCATCTTCGATCTGGCGCGCTGCATTCAGAGAGAGGGCGAAAACCCCCACGATTACCTGGCAAGGTGGATCCGTATACGAGCCGATCTAGCCCACTACCCCGATGATAACGCTTTGTATCACTTCGTGTAAGGACTGGACTGCAGAACGCTTCTCCGACATTCTTTAAGACGGTAACAGGCAACAGGACGCCTTACCCTCGAAGAGATGGTGAGCACCGTCAACAGCTACGCAGCAGCTGACGTGGCAGCCCAGATGGAGCTTGCGCTCAGAGACGGAGAACCTCCGATTCAGCAGCCGCCGCCACGCCTCCCGCCGCCATCGTCGCAGCAGCACCAACACCTCCAGTCATCATCGAGGCTGTTGCACCTCCACCGCCCGTCATCGAGGAAGTCCTGGAACCCTCCGACTCTGCCATTGACGCGCTTTATGCTGATTTCAGTGCAGATTCAGAGGAGATAGACTTCATTCCAGAAGAGCTAGACTTTGGTATGCAGGAGATGGAGGAGGAGTACTCGCGCGACGAGCAAGCCAACAACGTCGTCACGTCCCGAGGGGTGTTCCTCACCATTGGGACGGTGATGGATGAAGATCAACCCGAACGAGCTCCGCCTACAGCACTGGAAAAGGGGAAGGGGCCACTTATTGCTGCTGACGATGATCGCGCAAAAGTCATGCCTCCTCCGCCTAACCCAGTGCAGCAGCCGCAGGAACTCGGCACCGGCCCGAGCAACAACAACACCGCAAACTTGCCGCCTCCAGCATCTACGTCTGCAGCAGCCCAAGTTACTCCAGCTGATAGAGTGATGTACGGCAATCTCCTCGTCGAGCCACTAACCGTTGCTCATATCCGGAACGTGGCCCAGCTGAATTTCTGGAGGAAGCGCAAGCCATCGCAGAGCAAGGCGCTAAACTAGATCGAGATCTGGTCAACGCGCAGAAGTCAATAGAAAAGGCTAGAGCAATGGAGGCTGAGTACAAGACTCTGCTACAGCAGCAGAAGGCTAAGAAAGCTCCGCCTCGCGTCATCAACGATCCTGGTGTATGGCATAACCTAGGATGGGCTCCCTCGAAGCCGGCACAGGCCAAGCCATACATTGACAGTGAAGGCAAGCAGGTGATGCCCACCCCACTCCTTAACCTTGCTGTCGCCAAGACCCTTCTAGAGCAGGATAGATCGCCTGAGGCAGTGGAACAGGTCTATGACCTAGTGGCCAAGGCGGTGAAGCAGCAGGAAAAGGCCACCTCTTAGAGGCTTGAGTCTGACCCAGCGCTCTGCCAATCTAGCCAGTACAAGCCGCCAAGGGACAGATCTCCTCTTGATGTCGGGTCCCAGTCGGGCTCATCAGAACAAAGACGGAGGGATGCGCGCAACAGGAAGGATGCCATCCCCATATCCTCCGACCATGGATAAAAGGCCCGACCTCGTCGCCCATCGCCACCGCCCCGATCTCCCCGACATTGCGAAGATTACAAGTCCCACCATCGTACGGATATGCCCCCACCAAAGCAATGCGGCATTGTCATCCGCCACAACACGGAGCAGACCCGTCAGGACGGAGAGCGCAACCAAGGACGCAAGAGCAGGTCACGCCATGACCCTCCGCGTCCGACAAGCAACCGTGACAGGCGTGAGGCATCGCAGGAGGGTAACAACAAGAAGGATAACCCACCGCCACCTCCGCCTCCGTCACCACCAAGCAGTCACCATGGCGGAGGAGGCTCGCGTCGTTCACGCAGCCCATCCCCTGTGGACAAAAAGAAGAAGAACCCAAAGCCATACGATGCACGTTCGCGGATCGATAAGATCCACGAGGCCCGGGAAGGACCATACCTGGGACCATGTTGCTTTGGACCTGCAATACGGTCTGCAACTTACCCCAATGGTTTCCGGATTGACAAGACCATTAAACCCTATGACGGCACCGCCAAGCCAGCCACATGGTTGCAGGACTACGGCAACGCGGTGGAGATTGCCGGAGGCAACCCCAACGTCGCCGTCAAGTACCTCCCGTTAATGTTGGCAGGCACGGCCCATCAATGGATCGACGACTTGCCTACAACTGGCTGGACATGCAAGAAGCATTCACCAAGAACTTTGAGGGTACATACAAGCGTCCCTGCACTATGGGCGATCTACAGCGGTGCGTGCAAGAGAAAGACGAGACATCTCGCGCCTACCTCTCCCGCTGGCTGGATATGAAGAATTCCTGCGCAGGAATGCACGCTCAAACCGCCATGGCCGCCTTCATCGATGGGTTGGAAAGGGGCATGCTGCTCCGACATAAGCTGAAGCGCTTGCAGGACAATCACCAGCTTGACTTGAACTAGATGATTCAGTTGGCTAGTGAGTTCGCAGCTGCCGACAACGACGCTCGCGGCTCCTTGCCGGCAACGGTCGTTCCAACTCAATCTCGGAGGAACAGCAGTACAAAGCAGAAAACCTCTCTAGAAGAAAAGCAATCTACCGAGATGGTCGCTATGACTTTTGCAGGACGAGGAGAAGGCGGACAATGTGGCCGAGGAAGGGGAGCTGGTCATGGGCAGCAACGAGGAAGTGAAACCACCTCGGCGCCGCTCCAAGTTCCCCAAACCTACGAAGAGTACCGTGATATGCCGTGCCTCGTACACCTCGACGCCAACGTCAAGGCCACCCATACCAATAGACACTGCAAGTTCATCAACGACCTCAAGGAAGACCCGGAGTCCGGCTACAAGCAAAGTCGGAAGAATAGACCGCGAGGCAAGGGCAAAGGGAAGAAAAAGGAGGAGGAGTCCAAGGATTCAAGTGACATGGACGAGGACGTTGACCCCAAGCACGCCGCCAAGAGCGACGACAAGGGCAAGAACCCCTCCGCAAAGAAGGCCCCAGTCTACCACACTTTCCTTGGAACCCCCACCGTCCGACAACAGAAGACCTCTCTGAGGATCCTGATGGCTACTCTCCCCCCGGTTCCCCAGTACCTGCGCTGGTCGGAGGTTCCAATAACTTGGGATAGGACGGACCACCCACACCTTATAACCACGGAGAACCAGTATGCCATGGTCATCAACCCCTTGATTGACGGCGCGGAGTTCACCAAGTGTATGGTGGATAGTGGAAGCAGCATCAACATCATGTACCTGGATACACTGCAGAAGATGAACTTGACAAAGGCAAACCTAAGGCGGACCAACACCATCTTCCATGGCATAGTTCCTGGTCAGGAGGCTCAGTCCATTGGGTGCATTACACTTCAGTTTGCCTTTGGCGATGTTAATAATTACCGTCAAGAGCGCATGACCATCGAGGTGCTCCCCTTCAAGAGCGTGTACCACGTCATATTCGGCTGCGACATATTCCACACATTCATGGCCAAGCCATGCTTTGTCTACAAAAAACTCAAGATACCCAGACCAAACGGCATCATCACCGTATCCGGAAGCTTTACCAAGGCAAGGGACTGCGAGATCAACGAAGCAGCCGTTGCAGAAGCTGTCCTCTACAGCGAAGAATTCAAGGAGATCCAGAGCAAGGTCAATGACTCGGAGATGCCTGTGTCGAAGAAGCAGATCTCCGACTCCGCTCCTGCGTTCAAGGCTGCCATCGAGACCAAGCCGGTGGAACTTGTGGTAGGCGATGCCTCCAAGGTCACCGCCATTGGGATGAACCTGGATCCCAAATACGAAAGCACGCTCGTCGAGTTCCTCCATGAGAATAGGGACATCTTTACCTGGCAACCTGCCAACATGAAAGGTGTACCTAGGGAACTTGCCGAGCACAGCTTAAACATTGATCCAAAATGCAAACCAGTGAAACAACCTCTACGACGCTTTGAAGATGAGAAGAGACGCGCCATTGGCAAAGAGATAGCTAGGTTACTTAAGGCTAGATTTATCCGAGAAGTCCTTCACACCCAATGGGTGGCCAACCCTGTACTTGTACCCCAAAAGGGAACCAATGAATTAAGAATGTGTGTTGATTACACCGGCTTGAACAAAGCATGTCCCAAAGATCCGTTTGCTTTGCCTCGCATTGACCAAGTCATTAACTCGACGGCTGGCTCGGAACTTTTGTGTTTTCTCGATGCATACTCAGGATACCACCAGATCAAGATGAGGAAGTCGGACCAATTGGCCACTTCGTTCACTACCCCATACAGCACATTTTGCTATGTCACAATGCCCTTTGGGCTAAAAACGCAGGTGCTACCTACCAGCGGACAATGCAACGTTGCCTTCACGACCAAATTGGTCGGAACGTTCACGCCTATGTGGACGATATCACGGTGATGTCTAAAAAGTCAAACGACTTAATCTCCGACTTAAAAGAAACCTTTGATAATCTCCGGAAATACAACATGATGCTTAACCCTAAGAAGTACGTCTTCGGGGTTCCAGCCGGCAAATTGTTGGGCTTCATCGTTTCCCAGCGTGGAATCGAGGTCAACTCATAGAAAATCAAGGCCATCTTGAACATAAACCGTCTGACATGCCTAAAGGACATTCAACGACTAATAGGTTGTGTTGCAGCAGTTAGTCGGTTTGTCAGCCGACATGGAGAGAAGGATCTGTCGCTGTACAAGTTGCTGAAGAAGGAAGACAATTTCACGTGGACGGACGAAGAAGATGCAGCATTGAAGCCGCTCAAGGAGATTCTTTCCTCAGCGCCCATCCTTACAGCACCCGAGCCTGGTGAGCCCCTATTAATTTACATGGCGGCAACCAACCGGGTTATCAGCATCGTCGTCGTGGTAGAGCGGAAGGAACCAGGCTATGAGCACGGAGTTCAACGACTAGTTTACTATGTGAGCGAGGTCTTGACAGAGTCCAAGCAGCGTTACCCGCACTACCAAAAGATAGCTTATGGAGTATTCCTTGCTTCTCGGAAGCTGAGGCATTACTTTCAGGAGCACCCAATCACAGTGGTGAGCAAGTCTCCACTGTCCGACATTGAACTCGCGAAGTGGGGCATTGAACTCGCCGCCTTCGAGATCACTTACAAGAGACGCGACACTATCAAGTCACAAGCCTTGGCGGATTTTGTTGCAGATTAGACGGAGACGCCAGATGCTACTCCGTTGCCAGAACCAGAGTACTGGGTGATGCACTTTGACGGATCAAAGCTGCTCAAGCGCTCGGGGGCTGGTGTATTGCGACAGTCACCAACAGGAGACAAGCTACACTACGTTCTGCAGATCCACTTCGAGTCTACAAACAACATGGCGGAATATGAAGCACTCATTCACGGACTACGTGTAGCCAAGAATATTAGCATCAAGCGCATAGTTTGCTGTGGAGATTCCGACTTGGTTGCCCAGCAGGTGGAATGCGCGGAACCCTATGATGGCACCATATCGAGACGAAGTGGACGAGATAGCCAAGAGCTTCTTGGGCTACGAAGTCAAGTATGTGCCTAGGGAACAAAACGAGGTGGCTGATCTGCTCTCTAAGCTAGGATCAGGGCGCAGGCGAATTCCGCCAGGAGTTTTCCTAGAGCACCTGCGCACACCATCCGTGAAGCAGAAGCTATCTACCAGCAGAAGCTACACAGCTACCATAGTCGCCGCTTTCGGCATCGCTCATTTAAAGAGGGGGATTTGGTGCTCCGACTTAAGCAGAATAAGTCACACAAATTATCCCCTCCATGGGAAGGACCGTTCATCATAAGCAAGGCGCTGCTCAATGGGTCTTACTACCTTGTTGAAAATCGTGAACTAAAGGATAGACCCAACAAGGATCATAAGCGTAAGCGACGTGACCCGGATGATGACTACCCGGAGCTTGATTGGCCATGGAACATAGCACAGCTACGTCCTTTTTACACTTAGCATTTTTTATCTAATTGTGTACCTCTTATATGATCAATGAAATAAAGATCTCTGGTTCACTCATATTTCTCAGTCTTTTACCTCCTTTAGTGTTCATTTTTGGATCATGTAAAACCTTTATGCACAAGCTTCGCGTTTGCACTTGTGAAAATTCCGCCTACGGGCGTTAGCTTAAGTTTTCTGGTCTACACGTTCTTTGTTGTTTTTATGTGGATTATGGAGTAGTGACTTTTGGCACTTATTGTCGGAGATTTTGTGCTTAGGTTATTGACGGTGCCATTGGGCATCATCACCTAAGCGTATGGTTCCGACAACGAGTCTTCCGACTCACGAAAAGTCAAGCATAAGAACCAAAGTAATGGATAAGCCAGCACTTGCTTAAAAAATATATACATGCTGCAAACTAGTTCTTAATTAGCAGGAAATAACAACCATTGTTTTCCGCCTTAAATTACATCATCAAGTTTTTTCCGCGCATGCACCAAAGGTGAAACAAATATTACAAAGTTGTTTTTCATTCCTTTGGAGCAGGAGACTTGGAAGTAGCATCGTCACCAGCCGGAGAATCACCCTCAACATCGGCACTGTGGTGGGACTCGGAGGAGTCTTGGTTGACGCTGTCGATGGTGTTCATGGGCACGAAGACGTCGATGTCCACCAACTCGGCAACTCTGGTGTCATAACCTGCGAGTGACGACAGGATGGCTTCGTGATCAATTTCTTTGACGTCATCGTCAGCGTCTGGGATACCAGAGGTCACCGTATCGATGTCGGCATCTTTGTAGTGTGCCTTCACCATTGACAGCGCCATCCTTGCGCCAGCCCGTGCACATGAAGCTTTCCAGCTTGTGATACGCTCGGGGGCTCGGCACAGAATCTCCGAGTACTTCGCCACGGAGTCCGAGGCCTTGATGTGTATCTGGAGGGGCTTGGCAATCTCTTTGGCTTGGGTGATGGCGGTGTTGATGAAGTTGCTAGCAAGAACCATGCATTCCTTGGCTGGAGGAGGCCATCTGGTTAAACCCATAGGAGCTGCAAATTCCGACAAGGATCGCATGAGTTCAACAATTCAAAGTATCCACACTACAGAAGTACAAGGCGGAGGAAACTTACTGAAGATGCTGGCATTAGCCTGCCAGAGGGTGTCCGCCAGGGATTCTTTCTCTTGCTGGAGGAGCTTATACGCCTCGCTATGGCGATGGTTTTGCTCATCAGCAGCTTGCTTCTGATCTTTTAAGATCGCAAGCTCTTCCTTCAAGCGATTGATTTCCGCGGAGGCGGAGTCCTGCAGGGCCTTCTGAATGGTTTCGCGGCAAAGTAAATCAAAATTTTCTACGGATGCGAACAGACGGAAGCCAAGATCTAATCTAGGAGATGCAAACAATGAGAGAGATTGGATTAGATCTTCATACCCTTGAAGATTCCGACATGAGCGTTAAATCGGAACGTGGGTGATGTAGTCGTACTCGCTTCTCCTCCTCGTGATCCGATCCGATCTAGCACCACAAGTGGCGATGCCTCCGTGAGATGCACACGTGCAGCACCTCGACGTCTCCTCCTTCCTTGGTCCAGCAAGTATGGTGGAGAGATGGGTTGGATCTAAAACGCGACGGCGTGGTGCAATTGGTGGAGAATTTCTGCAGCAGGGCTTCGCCTACAAGCAGTCGGGAGGGAGAGAGGAGGGCAGCAGGGCGGCTAGGGTTGGAGGGGAAGGTGTAGGGGGGTGGTGCGCCCCCAGCCCTCTATATATAGAGGGGTGGGCGCAGCCCTAGCCCCTCCCCCAAGCCAAGGCCGGCGGCCCCAAGGAGGAAGAGTGGGGGGCAAGGAAACCCCCCCTTCTAGAAGCTCTATCTAGAGTTTAAACCTCTCTTGGCCGGCTGGGCCCTATCGGGCCTTGTGCCCCTGGCCCAATGTGGCCTGGGCACTCCCTAATAGGCCCATGCCCCCTCCCGGAAGGTGGGGCCACGTTGGTCCCCTTCCGGAAGGTTCTAGAAGCTTCCGGTACAATACCGATTAACCCGGAACAATTCCGAACTCCAAAAACTGCACTGCCTTATATGAATCTTATTCTCCGGACCACTCCGGAACCTCTCGTGATGTCCCGGATCCCATCCGAGACTCCAAACAAAAACTCATAAACCAATTATCCAATCTATCCTAGCGTCGAGACACGTTAAGTGTGTGACCCTGCGGGTTCGAGAATATGCAGACATGATCTTCTATCAATAATCAACAGCGGGGTCTGGAAACCCATATTGACTCCCACACATTCATCGATGATCATATCGGATGAACCATGATGCCAGGATTCAATAAATCCCATATATATACTCCCTTCGTCTCGCGATATTTTACTTGCCCGAGATTCGATCGTCGGTACCGTCATACCTAGTTCAATCTCGTTCACAACAAGTACTTTACTCGTTCCATAATCTGATATCACTTTGTCATTAACTCCTTAACCACATGCTTGCAAGCGGTGTTGATATCGATTACCGAGTGGGCCCGAAGTATATCTCTCCGACTTGGGAGGGACAAATCCCATCTCGATACATACAACCCAACAGATACTTTCCGATCACCTGAGAGACACCTTTATGATCACCCTCTCATAGGATGACGTTTGATGACCTCAAAGCTTTCTTCCGATACCAGGGATTTGTATTATGTCATGGTCTAAGGAATACAATATTTGACATAAGAAAAGCTTCGCAAAGACAAACACGATGACACGATCTAATTGCTTCGCTTAGTTTGGGTCTGTCCATCGTATCATTCTCCCAATGATATGATCTCATTATCAATTGGCAACTCATGTCTATGGTTAGGAAACCTTAACCATCATTGATCAATGAGCTAGTCCATAGAGGCGTACTAGGGACACGGGGTTGTTCACAAACCACACAAGTATTAAAGTTTCCGCTTAATACAATTCTAGCATGGAATATAAACATTATCATGAACAAGAATTATAATAATAACATCTTTATTATTGCCTCTAGGGCATAATTCCAGTCTCCACTTGCACTAGAGTCAATAATCTAGTTTACATTTGGCAACAATCTCACACCCATGGCATCGAGGTGCTGATCATATTTTACACGTGGAAGAGGTTTAGTCAATGGATCTGTGACATTCGGATCTGTATGTACTTTGCTAATCTTCAGATCTCCATCGCTATATAATCTCGGATTATATGAAACTTGCAGTTGATATGCTTGGTCTTTGGATGATATCTTGGTTCCTTAGCGAGTGCTATGGCGCCGATGTTGTCACACAATATCTCGATGGGTCAATGCACTTGGAACCGCCAAGCTCAGTGATGAAGTTTCTGATCCAAACTCCTTCACTTGATGGTTCTGCAGCAGCCATGTATTCCGCTTCTACTGTAGATCCCGCGATCACGCTTTGCTTGTAGCTTCTCCAGCTCACAGCTCCTCCATTCAAAATATACACGTATCCTGTCTGAGATTTAGAATCATCCTTGTCAGTGTCAAAACTAGCGTCGACGTAACCTTTTACGACGAGTTGTTCATCACCCCCATAGACTAAGAACATTTCTTTAGTCCTATTTAGGTACTTTAGGATGTTCTTCGCGGCTGTCCAGTGTTCCACTCCTGGATCACTTTGATATCTGCTCGTCAAACTAAGAGCATTGGACACATCCGGTCTAGTACACAGCATGGCATACATGATAGAACCTATGGTCGAGGCATAAGGCACTTTGCTCATAGCTTCCCTATCATTTACCGTAGCTGGACACTGAGCCTTGCTTAATATCTTACCTGACAACATAGGCACTGAACCTTTCTTTGCCTTATCCATTCTGAACCTTTTTAGAACTTTGTCTAGGTATGTACTCTGGCTTAAAGCTATCAGGCGTCTTTGTCTATCTCTATAGATTTTGATCCCCAATATATAAGCAGCTTCACCTAGGTCTTTCATTGAAAAACACTTGTTCAAATAACTCTTCACATCGTTAAGCATGTTGATGTCATTTCCAATAATCAATATGTCATCCACATATAGTACCAGAAATGTCACCGAGCTCCCACTCACTTTCTTGTACATACAAGCTTCGTAGAAATTTGGAACAAATCCAAAGCTCTTGATCACTTGATCAAAACGAAGGTTCCAACTCCGAGATGCTTGCTTCAGTCCATAAATGGAACGCTGAAGTTTGCATACTTTATCAGCATCCTTAGGATCGACAAAACCTTCGGGTTGCATCATATACAACTCTTCATCAATGTTGCCATTGAGGAAAGCAGTCTTGACATCCATCTGCCATATTTCATAATCATGAAACGCAGCAATTGCTAATAGAATCCGAATGGACTTAAACATCGCTACGGGAGAGAAAGTCTCATCGTAGTCAACACCTTGAACTTGTCGAAAACCTTTCGCGACAAGCCGTGCTTTATAGACAGTAACATTACCATCCGCGTCCGTTTTCTTCTTGAAGATCCATTTGCACTCAATGGCCTTTCGGTCGCTAGGAGGGTCCACCAAAGTCCACACTTGGTTTTCGCTCAAGGATCCCAATTCGGATTTCATGGCTTCTAGCCATTTCTCAGAGTCTGGGCTCATCATCGCTTCCTCATAGTTCATAGGTTCACTATCTTCTACTAACAAGACAGTCAAGACAGGGTTGCCGTACCACTCAGGAGGGGCACATGACCTTGTCGACCTGTGACGCTCGATGAGACATCGTCCAAGCTTCATGATCCTTGTCATTAGCTTCCTCTATTGTTGGTGCAAAGGCTTGGAACAATTTCAGGTGCTGCGCTACTCTCCAATTCAAGAGAAGGTTCAATAACCTCATCTAGCTCTACTTTCCTCCCACTCACTTCTTTCGAGAGAAACTCTTCTCAAGAAAGGAACCGTTCTTTGCGACAAACACTTTGCCTTCGGTTCTGTGATAGAAGGTATACCCAATAGTTTCCTTAGGGTATCCTATGAAGACGCATTTCTCCGCTTTGGGTTCGAGCTTGTCCGGCATCAACTTCTTGATGTAAGCTTCGCATCCCCAAACTTTAAGAAACGACAACTTAGGTTTAGCACCAAACCACAATTCATACGGTGTCGTCTCAACGGATTTAGATGGAGCCCTATTTAAAGTGAATGCAGTGGTTTCTAATGCATAACCCCAAAATGATAACGGCAAATCAGTAAGAGACATCATTGATCGGACCATATCTAATAGGGTTCGATTCCGTTCAGACACACCATTCTTGTTGTGGTGTTCCGGGTGGCGTGAGTTGTGAAACGATTCCACTTGCTTTAAGATGCGTGAGAAAATCATAACTCAAATATTCACCTCCACAATCGGATCGTAGAAACTTAATCTTTCTGTTACGATGGTTCTCCACTTCATTCTGAAATTCTTTGAACTTTTCAAACGTTTCAGATTTATGTTTCATTAAATAGATATACCCATATCTACTTAAGTCATCGGTAAAAGTGAGAAAATAGCGATATCCACCGCGCGTCGAAACACTCATCGGTCCGCATACATCGGTATGTATGATTTCCAACAAGTCCGTTGCTCGCTCCATCATACCGGAGAACGGGGTTTTGATCATCTTGCCCATGAGGCATGGTTCGCATGTGTCAAATGATTCAAAATCAAGAGACTCCAAAAGTCCATCAGAATGGAGTTTCTTCATGCGCTTTACACCAATATGACCTAGACGACAGTGCCACAAATAAGTAGTATTATCTGTTGGAATTATGCCCTAGAAGCAATAATAAAGATGTTATTATTATAATTCTTGTTCATGATAAAGTTTATATTCCATGCTAGAATTGTATTAAGCGGAAACTTTAATACTTGTGTGGTTTGTGAACAACACCGTGTCCCTAGTACGCCTCTATGGACTAGCTCATTGATCAATGATGGTTAAGGTTTCCTAACCATAGACATGAGTTGTCAATTGATAATGAGATCATATCATTGAGAGAATGATATGATGGACAGACCCAAACTAAGCGAAGCAATTAGATCGTGTCATTGTGTTCATCTTTGCGAAGCTTTTCCTATGTCAAATATTGTATTCCTTAGACCATGAGATAATGCAACTCCCTGGTATCGGAAGAAAGCTTTGAGGTCATCAAACGTCATCCTATGAGAGGGTGATCATAAAGGTGTCTCTCAGGTGATCGGACAGTATCTGCTGGGTTGTATGTATCGAGATGGGATTTGTCCCTCCCAAGTCGGAGAGATATACTTCGGGCCCACTCGGTAATCGATATCAACACCGCTTGCAAGCATGTGGTTAAGGAGTTAATCACAAAGTGATATCGGATTACGGAACGAGTAAAGTACTTTGTGAACGAGATTGAACTAGGTATGACGATACACGATCGAATCTCGGGCAAGTAAAATATCGCGAGACGAAGGGAATATATATATGGGATTGATTGAATCCTGGCATCGTGGTTCATCCGATATGATCATCGATGAATGTGTGGGAGTCAATATGGGTGCCCAGACCCCGTTGGTTATTGATAGAAGATCATGTCCGCATATTCTCGAACCCGGTCACACACTTAACGTGTCTTGGCGCTAGGATAGATTGGATAATTGGTTTATGAATTTTTGTTCGAGTCTCGGATGGGATCCGGGACATCACGAGAGGTTCGGAATGGTCCGGAGAATAAGATTCATATAAAGGCGATTGTTTTGGAGTTCGAATTGTTCGGATTAATCGGTATTGTACCGAAGCTTTAGAACCTTCCGGAAGGGGGCCAACGTGGTCCCACCTTCCGGGAGGGGGCATGGGCCTATGAGGGTGTGTCCTGGCCGCATTGGGCCAGGGGCACAAGGCCCCATAGGGCCCAGCCGATCCTAGAGAGTTTAAATCTTTTAAACTAGAGATAAGATAAGATAGGATTTCTAGATAAGGGAGAGTTTAAATTGTTTAAACTAGAGATAGGCTTGGAGGAGAGGCTAGGGCTGGCCGCACCCCCCTCTATATATAGAGGGCTGGTGCGCTCCCCCTCTCACAACCTACACCTTCCTCCAAACCCTAGTTGCCCTGCTGCCCTCCTCTCTCCCTCCCTACTGTTTGTAGGCGAAGCCCTGCTGCAGAAATTCTCCACCATATACACCACGCCGTCGTGTTGTAGATCCAATCTATCTCTCCGCCCTACTTGCTGGTCCGAGGAAGGAGGAGACGTCGAGGTGCTGCACGTGTGCATCTCACGAAGGCACCGCCACTTGTGGTGCTAGATCGGATCGGATCGCGAGGAGGAGAAGCGAGTACAACTACATCACCCACATTCCGACGAACGTTCCGCTGTGTGAATCTTCAAGGGTATGAAGATCTAATCCAATCTCTCTCGTTGTTTGCATCTCCTAGATTAGATCTTGGCTTTCCCTCTGTTAAGCTTAGTAGAAAATTTTGATTTACTATGCTTTGAAACCCTTGATGGTATCGAGCTAGATCTATGCGTAGATGTGATTCACGAGTAGAACATAACATGGTTGTTCTGACGTTGATGTTTTCTGTTGCAAGCCTCTTGTTTGTGTTCTTCTTATGGCGGGATAGTGAGATTGAAGCGGTCAGGCCAACCTTCGCGACGTCGTCATGAGACCGGCTCCGCACTTGACGTGTGGCTTGTACCACACATGCGGCTGGTGGATGTCAGTTTCTCTCACTATAGTTGTCATGGGATTAACACCGGAGTTTGGCAACCATAATATCACCGTTGTGGCTTTCCGTAGGTAAGAATCGTTCTTAGCATCTACTCCCATAAGCCACGTAAAACATGCAACAACAAAGTAGAGGCGTCTAACTTGTTTTGCAGGAGTGTTTCTGTGATATGGTATGGCCCAAGATGTGATGTGTATATTGTATGATGATCATGTTTTGTAATGTTTCACGACTTGCATGTCGATGAGTACACCACCGGCGAGAATATATGGTTGTCTTTATAATTTTGTATGACCTGCGAGTCAACTTCTTATCGCCATGTAATAGCTTTACTTTATCGCTAAGTAGTTAGCAATAGTTGTAGTTGCTATTCGTGGTGGAGGCAATCATGGTGGAGTGATGGAGATCATGCGGAACGCACAAGATGGAGATCATTCTTGAAGATTGGCTATACCATGTCACATAAAGTTATATGCATGTGATGTTTATCCTTTTATGTATCTTATTATGCTTAGATCGCGACGGTAGCATTATAAGATGATTCCTCACTTAAAGATCAAGATAAAACTGTGTTCTCCCCAAGTATGCACCGTTGCGAAAGTTAAATGTGTCCAAGCATCACGTGATGATCGGGTGCTATAGACTCTCGCTCACATACAACGGGTGCAAGCCAGTTTTGCACAGCGGAAATACTTGGGTCTAACTTGAGCGAGCCTAGCATGTATAGACATGGCCTCGAACACAAGAACCGAAAGGTTAAGCATGAGTCATATGAATGATATGATCGACACTTCGTTGTCCACCATTGAAACCACATCTCTTCTCGTGATGATCAGATTAGGTGTGGTGAATTTGGATCGTGTTCAATAAACAACTTGAGGGATGTTGAATTTAGTGGGAGTTCATCTAGTAATTTGAATAAGTTGAACTATTTATCATGAACATAGTCTAAATTGTACTTGCAAATCTTGTAGATCACATGGCCAAGTCCAACTTCAACTTCAACGTTTTTACCGAGATAGAAAAGCTTAGAAACAATGGGTCTAACTTCACCAACTAGTTCCAATCTAAGAATCATTACATGCGGACAAAAGGACTATGTCCTTGAGAAAGCGTTAGGTAACCCCTACGCCACTACCGGCTGATGAAAGCTGTCTATCGATCGCATAAAGATGATTATGGTGTGATTAAGAGCACCATGTTGTTTGCTATGGAACCGAACTTCAAAATCGTTTTGAAAACTATCCGGGCCCTTTGAGATTCTCGAGGAGCTGAAAACCATGTTTTCGGACTCAGGCCCATTCGAGAGATATGAGATCTCTCGAGAAGTTCTTTAAGCGCAAGATGGAGGAAGGAGTTCCGTTAGTGAGCACGCCATTAAGATGTCTGCTACACTCAACGCTTGAGCAACTGGGATGCAAGATTCGGAGGAGCTCAAGATTGAGGTTCTGCAATCACTCCTCCGGCTACAAAAGTTTTGTAGTGACTCATAATCAGATTGGTTCCCAATCGATCACTGAGCTCTTCGCAAAGCTGAAGGCTGCGGAGGTGGACATCAAGAAGGATAATCATGTGTTGATGGTCAACAAGCCCTCCTTTAAGAAAGGTAAGGATGCAAAGAAGCCCTTCAAGAAAAGCGGCGGCAAGCGCGTTGCCCCTGCTGAGAAGAAGCTCAAGTCTGGTCCCAAGCCGGACACTGAGTGCTTTTATTGCAAGGACAAGGGTCAGTGGAAGCGCAACTGTCCGAAGTACTTAGCGGATAAGAAGGCTGGCACCATCAAAGGTATATTTGATATACATGTTATTGATGTTTTCCTTACTAGCCCTCGTTGTAGTGCCTGGGTATTTGATACCGGTTCAGTTGCTAATATTTGTAACTCGAAACAGGAGCTGCGGAATAGGCGGCTTATGAGGGATGAGGTGACGATCTTGGCGTTGGCAACGGATCAAGAGTTGATGTGATGGCCGTCGGCATGCTCTCCTTAGTTTTACCTTCGGGATTAGTTTTAAACCTTAATAAATGTTATTATGTGCCTGCGTTGAGCATGAACATTATTTCTGGATCGTGTTTATTGCAAGACGGTTATTCATTTAAATCGTAGAATAATGGTTGTTCTATTTATATGAGTAACATCTTTTATGGTCATGCACCTCTTGTGAGTGGTTTATTTCTTATAAATCTCGAAAGGGATGAAACACACATCCATAACATTGAGGCTAAGAGATGCAAAGTAGATAGTGATAATACTACTTATTTGTGGCACTGTCGTCTAGGTCATATTGGTGTAAAGCGTATGAAGAAACTCCATTCTGATGGATTTTGGAGTCTCTTGATTTTGAATCATTTGACACATGCGAACCATGCCTCATGGGCAAGTTGATCAAAACCCTGTTCTCCGGTATGATGGAGCGAGCAACGGACTTGTTGGAAATCATACATACCGATGTATGCGGACCGATGAGTGTTTCGACACGCGGTGGATATCGCTATTTTCTTACTTTTACCGATGACTTAAGTAGATATGGGTATATCTATTTAATGAAACATAAATCTAAAACGTTTGAAAAGTTCAAAGAATTTCAGAATGAAGTGGAGAACCATAAATGTGAAAGATTAAGTATCTACGATCCGATCGTGGCGAATATTTGAGTTATGATTTTCTCACGCATCTCAAAGCAAGTGGAATCGTTTCACAACTCATACCCGGAACACCACAAGCGCAATGGTGTGTACGAGCAGGAATCGAACCCTATTAGATATGGTCCGATCGATGATGTCTCTTACTGATTTGCCGTTATCATTTTGGGGTTATGCATTAGAAACCGCTGCATTCACTTTAAATAGGGCTCCATCTAAATCTGTTGAGACGACACCGTATGAACTGTGGTTTGGTGCTAAACCTAAGTTGTCGTTTCTTAAAGTTTGGGGATGCGAAGCTTACGTCAAGAAGTTGATGCCAGACAAGCTCAAACCCAAAGCGGAGAAATGCGTCTTCATAGGATACCCTAAGGAAACTATTGGGTATACCTTCTATCCACGAACGAAGGCAAAGTGTTTGTCACAAAACGGTTCCTTTCTTGAGAAGGAGTTTCTCTCGAAAGAAGTGAGTGGGAGGAAAGTAGAGCTAGACGAGGTTATTGAACCTTCTCTTGAATTGGAGAGTAGCACAGCACCTGAAATTGTTCGATGCCGCTGCACCAACAATAGAGGAAGCTAATGACAAGGATCATGAAGCTTGGACGATCTTTGCTCTTGAACGTCGGGTCGACAAGGTCGCGTGCCCCTCCTGAGTGGTGCGGCAACCCTGTCTTGACAGTCTTGTTAGTAGAAGACAGTGAACCTACGAACTATGAGGAAGCGACGATGAGCCCAGACTCTGAGAAATGGCTAGAAGCCATGAAATCCGAATTGGGATCCATGAGCGAAAACCAAGTATGGACTTTGGTGGACCCTCCTAGCGACCGAAAGGCCGTTGAGTGCAAATGGATCTTCAAGAAGAAAACGGACGCAGATGGTAATGTTACCGTCTATAAAGCACGGCTTGTTGCGAAAGGTTTTCGACAAGTTCAAGGTGTTGACTACGATGAGACTTTCTCTCCCGTAGCGATGTTTAAGTCCATTCGGATTTTATTAGCAATTGCTGCGTTTCATGATTATGAAATATGGCAAATGGATGTCAAGACTGCTTTCCTCAATGGCAACATTGATGAAGAGTTGTATATGATGCAACCCGAAGGTTTTGTCGATCCTAAGGATGCTGATAAAGTATGCAAACTTCAGCGTTCCATTTATGGACTGAAGCAAGCATCTCGGAGTTGGAACCTTCGTTTTGATCAAGTGATCAAGAGCTTTGGATTTGTTCCAAATTTCTGCGAAGCTTGCATCTACAAGAAAGTGAGTGGGAGCTCGGTGACATTTCTGGTACTATATGTGGATGACATATTGATTATTGTAAATGACATCAACATGCTTAACGATGTGAAGAGTTATTTGAACAAAAGTTTTTCAATGAAAGACCTAGGTGAAGCTGCTTATATATTGGGCATCAAAATCTATAGAGATAGACAAAAGGCCGATAGCTTTAAGCCAAAGTACATACCTAGACAAAGTTCTGAAAAGGTTCAGAATGGATAAGGCATTGAAAGGTTCAGTGCCTATGTTGTCAGGTAAGATATTGAGCAAGGCTCAGTGTCCAGCTATGGTAAATGATAGGGAAGCTATGAGCAAAGTGCCTTATGCCTCGGCCATAGGTTCCATCATGTATGCCATGTTGTGTACTAGACCGGATGTGTCCAATGCTCTTAGTTTGACGAGCAGATATCAAAGTGATCCAGTGGAACCTTTGGACAGCCGTGAAGAACATCCTAAGGTACCTAAATAGGACTAAAGAAATGTTCTTAGTCTATGGGGTGATGAACACGTCAGTAAAGGTTACGTCGATGCTAGTTTCGACACCGACAAGGATGATTGTAAATCTCGAGGATACGTGTATATTTTGAATGGAGGAGCGTGAGCTGGAGAAGCTGCAAGCAAAGCGTGGTCATGGGATCTACAGAGAAGTGGAATACATGGCTGCTGCGAGCGTCAAGTGAAGGAGTTTGGATCAGAACTTCATCCGAAGCTTGGCGTGGTTCCAAGTGCATTGGACCCACTGGAGATATTGTGTGACAACACTTGGCGCCATAACTTTCGCTAAGGAACCAAGATATCATCCAAAGACCAAGCATATCAACCGCAAGTTTCATATAATCCGAGATTATATAGCAGATGGAGATCTGAAGATCAGCAAAGTACATACAGATCTGAATATTGCAGATCCATTGACTAAACCTCTTCCACGTGTAAAACATGATCAGCACCTCAGTGCCATGGGTGTGAGATTGTTGCCAAATGTAAACTAGATTATTGACTCTAGTGCAAGTGGGAGACTGTTGGAATTATGCCCTAGAGGCAATAATAAAGATGTTATTATTATAATTCTTGTTCATGATAAAGTTTATATTCCATGCTAGAATTGTATTAAGCGGAAACTTTAATACTTGTGGTTTGTGAACAACACCGTGTCCCTAGTACGCCTCTATGGACTAGCTCATTGATCAATGATGGTTAAGGTTTCCTAACCATAGACATGAGTTGTCAATTGATAATGAGATCATATCATTGAGAGAATGATATGATGGACAGACCCAAACTAAGCGAAGCAATTAGATCGTGTCATTGTGTTCATCTTTGCGAAGCTTTTCCTATGTCAAATATTGTATTCCTTAGACCATGAGATAATGCAACTCCCTGGTATCGGAAGAAAGCTTTGAGGTCATCAAACGTCATCCTATGAGAGGGTGATCATAAAGGTGTCTCTCAGGTGATCGGAAAGTATCATTGGGTTGTATGTATCGAGATGGGATTTGTCCTCCCAAGTCGGAGAGATATATCGGGCCCACTTTCGTGTCGATATCAACACGCTTGCAAGCATGTGGTTAAGGAGTTAATCACAAAGTGATATCGGATTACGGAACGAGTAAAGTACTTGCTGTGAACGAGATTGAACTAGGTATGACGATACCGACCGTGATCGAATCTCGGCAAGTAAAATATCGCGAGACGAAGGGAATATATATATGGGATTGATTGAATCCTGGCATCGTGGTTCATCCGATATGATCATCGATGAATGTGTGGGACTCAATATGGGTGCCGGACCTTTGTTGATTATTGATAGAAGATCATGTCGCATATTCTCGAACCCGTAGGGTCACACACTTAGCGTGTCTCGACGCTAGGATAGATTAGATAATTGGTTTATGAATTTTTTTGAGTCTCGGATGGGATCCGGGACATCACGAGAGGTTCGTAATGGTCCGGAGAATAAGATTCATATAAGGCGGCAGTTTTGGAGTTCGAATTGTTCCGATTAATCGGTATTATCCTAAGCTTCTAGAACCTTCGGAAGGGGGCCAACGTGGTCCCACCTTCCGGGAGGGGCATGGGCCTATGAGGGGTGTCCTGGCGCGTGGGCCAGGGGCACAAGGCCCCATAGGGTCAGCCGATCCTAGAGAGTTTAAATCGTTTAAACTAGAGATAAGATAAGATAGGATTTCTAGATAAGGGAGAGTTTAAATTGTTTAAACTAGAGATAGGCTTGGAGGAGAGGCTAGGGCTGGCCGCACCCCCCTCTATATATAGAGGGCTGGTGCGCCCCCCCTCTCACAACCTACACCTTCCTCCAAACCCTAGTTGCCCTGCTGCCCTCCTCTCTCCCTCCCTACTGTTTGTAGGCGAAGCCCTGCTGCAGAAATTCTCCACCATATACACCACGCCGTCGTGTTGTAGATCCAATCTATCTCTCCACCCTACTTGCTGGTCCGAGGAAGGAGGAGACGTCGAGGTCTGCGTGTGCATCTCACGGAGGCACCGCCACTTGTGGTGCTAGATCGGATCGGATCGCGAGGAGGAGAAGCGAGTACGACTACATCACCCACGCTCCGATTTAACGAACGTTCATTGTCTTGAATCTTCAAGGGTATGAAGATCTAATCCAATCTCTCTCGTTGTTTGCATCTCCTAGATTAGATCTTGGCTTTCCCTCTGTTCGCTTCCGTAGAAAATTTTGATTTACTATGCTGCGAAACCCCTTCATTATCACTATCTACTTTGCATCTCTTAGCCTCAATGTTATGGATGTGTGTTTCATCCCTTTCGAGATTTAGAAGAAATAAACCATTCACAATAGGTGCATGACCATAAAAGATGTTATTCATATAAATAGAACAACCATTATTCTCCGATTTAAATGAATAACCGTCTTGCAATAAACAAGATCCAGAAATAATGTTCATGCTCAACACAGGCACATAATAACACTTATTAAGGTTTAAAACTAATCCCGAAGGTAAAACTAAGGAGAGCGTGCCGACGGCCATCACATCAACTCTTGATCCGTTGCCAACGCGCATCGTCACCTCATCGCAAACGCTTCATTCAGCTCCTCCTGCTTTGAGTTACAAATATTAGCAACTGAACCGGTATCAAATATCCAGGCACTACAACGAGGGCTAGTAAGGAAAACATCAATAACATGTATATCAAATATACCTTTGATGGTGCCAGCCTTCTTGTCCGCTCAGTACTTGACAACGGCTTCAGTGACCCTTGTCCTTGCAATAGAAGCACTCAGTGTCCGTCTTAGGACCAGACTTGAGCTTCTTCTCAGCAGGGGAAACGCGCTTGCCGCCGCCTTTCTTGAAGGGCTTCCTTGCACCCTTACCTTTCTTCAAGGTGGGGGGCTTGTTGACCATCAACACATGATTATTCTTTTTGATGTTCACCTCTGCTTCTTTCATCTTAGCTAAGAGCTTATTGATCATATCAGTGGAACCAATCTGATTGTGATCAACTACAAAACTTTTGTAGCTAGGAGTGTCAATCTTGAGCTCCTATGGAATCTTGCAGTCCAGTTGCTCAAGGCATTGAGTGTAGCCCGTCATCTCAATGGCGTGCTCACTAACGGAACTCCCTTCCTCCATCTTGTAGTTAAAGAATTTCTTAGAGATCTCGTATCTCTCAGAACGGGCTTGAGTCTGAAACATGTTTTTCAGCTCCTCGAGAATCTCAAAGGGCCCGGCGAACTCCTCAAAACGATTTTGAAGATCCGATTCCATAGCATGCAACATGGCGATCTTAATCAAATCATAATCATCCTTGCACGACTGATAAACAGCTTTTTCATCAGCCAGCGCATCTATAGCAGGGGCGTCACCTAGCGCTTTCTCAAGGACATAGTCCTTTTGTCCGCCAGCGAGAATGATTCTCAGAATGCGGAACCATTTGGTGAAGTTAGACCCATTGTTTCTAAGCTTTTCTATCTCAGCAAAAACATTGAAGTTGAAGTTGGACTTGGCCATGTGATCTACAGTATTTGCAAGTACAATTTAGACTATGTTCATGATAAATAGTTCAACTTAATCAAATTACTACATGAACTCCCACTAAATTCAACATCCCTCAAGTTGTTTAGTGAACACGATCCAAATTCACCACACCTAATCCGATCATCACGAGAAGAGATGTGGTTTCAATGGTGGACAACGAAGTGTTGATCATACCATTCATATGACTCATGCTTAACCTTTCGGTTCTTGTGTTCCGAGGCCATGTATGTACATGCTAGGCTCGTCAAGTTAGACCCAAGTATTTCAGCGGTAAATCGTGTGCAAAAGCTTGCCGTTGTATGTGAGCGTAGAGTCTATAGCACCCGATCATCACGTGATGCTTGGACACAACGAACTTTCCCAACGGTGCATACTTGGGGAGAACACAGTTTTATCTTGATCTTTAAGTGAGGAATCATCTTATAATGCTACCGTCGTGATCTAAGCATAATAAGATACATAAAAGGATAAACATCACATGCATATAACTTTATGTGACATGGTATAGCCAATCTTCGCGCAATGATCTCCATCTTGTGCGTTCCGGCATGATCTCCATCACTCCACCATGATTGCCTCCACCACGAATAGCAACTACAACTATTGCTAACTACTTAGCGATAAAGTAAAGCTATTACATGGCGTATAAGAAGTTGACTCGCAGGTCATACACAATTATAAAGACAACCATATGGCTCCTGCCGGTTGTGTACTCATCTACATGAAAGTCGTGAAACATTACAAAACATGATCATCACATACAATATACACATCACATCTTGGGCCATACCATATCACAGAAAACACTCCCTGCAAAAACAAGTTAGACGCCTCTACTTTGTTGTTGCATGTTTTACGTGGCTTATGGGAGTAGATGCTAAGAACGATTCTTACCTACGGAAAGCCACAATGGTGATATTATGGTTGCCAAACTCCGGTGTTAATCCCATGACAACTATAGTGAGAGAAACTGACATCCACCAGCCGCATGTGTGGAACAAGCCACACGTCAAGTGCGGAGCCGGTCTCGTGAACAACGTCGCGTAAGGTTGTCCTAGACCGCTTCAATCTCACTATCCCGCGTCATAAGAAGAACACAAACAAGAGGCTTGCAACAGAAAACATCAACGCCCGCAACAACCATGTTGCGTTCTACTCGTGAAACACATCTACGCATAGATCTAGCTCTGATACCACTGAAGGGTTTCGCGGCATAGTAAATCAAAATTTTCTACGGATGCGAACAGAGGGAAAGCCAAGATCTAATCTAGGAGATGCAAACAACAAGAGAGATTGGATTAGATCTTCATACCCTTGAAGATTCGCAAATGGAATGTTAAATCGGAACGTGGGTGATGTAGTCGTACTTGCTTCTCCTCCTCGCGATCCGATCCGATCTAGCACCACAAGTGGCGATGCCTCCGTGAGATGCACACGTGCAGCACCTCGACGTCTCCTCCTTCCTTGGTCCAGCAAGTATGGTGGAGAGATGGGTTGGATCTACAACGCGACGGCGCGGTGCAATTGGTGGAGAATTTTTGTAGCAGGGCTTCGCCTATAAGCAGTCGGGAGGGAGAGGAGGGAGGGGCGGCTAGGGTTGGAGGGAAGGTGTAGGGGTTGGTGCGCCCCAGCCCTCTATATATAGAGGTGGCGCAGCCTAGCCTCCTCCCAAGCCAAGGCCGGCGGCCCCAAGGAGGAAGAGTGGGGGGCAAGGAAACCCCCCCTTCTAGAAGCTCTATCTAGAGTTTAAACCTCTCTTGGCCGGCTGGGCCCTATGGGGCCTTGTGCCCCTGGACCAATGTGGCCAGGGCACTCCCTCATAGGCCCATGCCCCCTCCCGGAAGGTGGGGCCACGTTGGTCCCCTTCCGGAAGGTTCTAGAAGCCCGCATAATACCGATTAACCCGGAACAATTCGAACTCCAAAAAATGCGCCTTATATGAATCTTATTCTCCTGACCACTCAAAACCTCTCGTGATGTCCCGGATCCCATCCGAGACTCCGAACAAAAACTCATAAACCAATTATCCAATCTATCCTAGCGTCGAGACACGTTAAGTGTGTGACCATGCGGGTTCGAGAATATGCAGACATGATCTTCTATCAATAATCAACAGCGGGGTCTGGAAACACATATTGGCTCCCACACATTCATCGATGATCATATCGGATGAACCACGATGCCAGGATTCAATCAATCCCATATATATATTCCCTTCGTCTCGCGATATTTTACTTGCCCGAGATTCGATCGTTGCATTGCCATACCTAGTTCAATCTCGTTCACGGAAGTACTTTACTCATTCCGTAATCCGATATCACTTTGTCATTAACTCCTTAACCACATGCTTGCAAGCGGTGTTATATCGATTACAGTGGGCCAGTATATCTCTCCGACTTGGGAGGGACAAATCCCATCTCTATACATACAACCCAACAGATACTTTCCGATCACCTGAGAGACACCTTTATGATCACCCTCTCATAGGATGACGTTTGATGACCTCAAAGCTTTCTTCCGATACCAGGGAGTTGTATTATCTCATGGTCTAAGGAATACAATATTTGACATAAGAAAAGCTTCGCAAAGACGAACACGATGACACGATCTAATTGCTTTGCTTAGTTTGGGTATGTCCATCATATCATTCTCCCAATGATATGATCTCATTATCAATTGACAACTCATGTCTATGGTTAGGAAACCTTAACCATCATTGATCAATGAGCTAGTCCATAGAGGCGTACTAGGGACACTGTGTTTTTCACAAACCACACAAGTATTAAAGTTTCCGCTTAATACAATTCTAGCATGGAATATAAACATTATCATGAACAAGAATTATAATAATAACATCTTTATTATTGCCTCTAGGGCATAATTCCAACACCTTCATGGAATCCTCATGCATTTTCAGCATTTCTTCTCTCTCCTTTTTAAGGATCTTGTTCTCGCTGTCCAGCTGCTGGATGTTCTTGGACTGCTCGACAATGTCCTTGGCCTTGGCAACATGCTCTGCAAAGTCGGAGAAAAAAAATTACACAGTAAGTACTCGGAGAATGAAGGCACAAAACCAAGACGGAATGCGCAAAAAAGAAAACAGACTCTTGGTTTTGATGTTCTGTTCCTTCAAGATGGCAGTTTTACCCTTTTCGGCTTCAAGATCTACGCGCATCTTCTGGTACTTGTCGTTGGCCATGCCCCTCCGAGCATTCTCGTTCTGTGGAAAAAAGGAAAAAGTTAAACCGTTGTTTAGTCTACTTGGAGCATCTAGTCGGAAGCTTTCCACCTACACGCTCGAGGGCTACAGCGAGAGTTTTTTACTTAGCAATATTCTTAGCTTTTCTTTAAGCATCTAGTCGGAGCTAATTCAGTTCTCGATTAGAAGCTTGGGGGCTATCGTATAAAGTTTTTAACTTGGAAAATGCTTAGCTTTTCTTTAAGCATCTAGTCGGAACTAATTCAGTTGCAACTAGAGACTTGGGGGCTACAGTACTGAAAAATTATAAACACTGCGTATGCTACTCTTAAAGCATCTAGTCGGAATAATTCATTCCATCTAAATGCTTGGGGGATACAGTGAGTGTTTTTTCTAACTTGGTCACTCTTAGAGCATATAGATGCAAAACCTATGGTTTTCCATCTAAATCCTCGGGGGCTACAGTGGGATACTCATATGAAATGCAAAAGGCAAAGTAAACTTACAAGTGCGATGATCTTGAGGTTTGTAGCGCTCTCGGCTAGCAGCTTGCCAAAGGAAACGCTATTTCCTCACAATATTTATGCTTGTCGGAGGAGCTCCTCAAGACCGCATGTCGGAGATGACGGTACTCCTCCAGGAATCAGAGTTGTGTTACTCGGCGTAAGCGCCGGGTAGACTATCTTTGGGAAATCGAAGGGTTTCTGGGGAGCAAGGGCGCCGCCTTCGGCAGAGGTACTAGCTTCCACCACCGCCTTGCCGCCACCGATGGCATCCTTATCCGGAGCTTCAGCCATTTGTTGAGCGGTGCTCTCCTGCGTCGCCCGCTCGCCAACAACAGCGAGTTCGGTAGAGGCGCTAGAATCCACTTCCATGACGGAAGGGCATGGTGCCTCCTTAACTTGTGAGTTTGTCGGGGCGGACGAGGGCTTGACGGCAGGAGTAGTAGGGGCGATGGCGGGGGAGGCGTCGCGATGCAGCATATCTTTGATATTTCGAGAAGCCCCGAGTGTTTTGGAGGTCTTCTTGAGGCTGGTCGTGGATTTCTTTCTGAAACGTGCAAATGCATAAATACAGGAACAAGACAGACAGATAGACAATGTCGGAGAATGAGAAGCTTACACTAGGGGGGGTGCTTTGGCAAAAATCCCGGTGGCTTTTCTCTTTTCCGCCTCTAGGGCGGCGGTTGTCTTTTTGGAGGTTCCACCCTCCCTCTTCTTCTTCTTGCCTCCATCAGCAGCGTCAGAGGTGGATCTCTTCCGCTTTCGCGCCAACGGGACATCGTCGTCGGACACGACCGTGACTTCCTTCATCTTTGGATCGTAGATTTGGGCAGCCAGGTTGCCCTCATCTAGATCGCTAAGCTGTTAAGTGATAAATCACCGTGTTAGATAAGATGGTGTTTGCAAAACAGAAGAACTGGAGCATATGTCGTACACGGAAAATAAATACCTACCTTTGGGCACTTGCCGTCTACGAACATGTCGTAGGTGATGGTGAAGCCACGCTTCTTATCCTTCACCTTGACGATGTCCTTAAGGCGGAGCTTGACGAAGTCGCTCGAGAAGTTATCCACGGAGATCCGGAGGCTATCCCTTCGATCACTGGTATACTCGTGCATATACTTGGCAGTCTTTGCAGAGGTTGGATTCGCCTGATGAACCAGCACATGGCTAGGTCCAAGCCGGTTAAACCCGTCTCTACGAACCATTCAATCCGCCTTATAGCGCGGGAAGCGTCGAGGTCAGAAGGAAGGGAGGCTTGGGATCTCCATGTGGAAATTTCAGCAGCGGCTCCATCCGCGAAGTCCGGGTACATTACTTCTCGGCCCGCCAGAGGAATGTCGGGGCCGTAGAAGTACGTCCGCTACCAATTCTTGCAGGACTCGTGGCCAACAATGTCGGGGAACCGCCGGACAGGTCGAATCTTGAAGCTTATGGTGCCGCAGTTCCTAAGCTCCTCCTTACTATGTCTGGCTTCACGTTTGACGGTGAAGAAGTACACGAACAAGTCTAACCTAGGCCTTATCCCTAGATAACCCTCGCAAAGTGTCACGAAGTTGCTAAGCACTAAGATACTATTGGGGGAGAGGTTATGGGGCTGGACCTTGTAGTGATTTAAGACGGAGAGGAAGAAGTGGGAGATGGGCAGGGAAACACCGCGTACCAGCTGAGCTTTGAGGTACACCTTTTCTCCGGCTTGGGGAGAAGGTGTCACCTCGGCGGCCGGCGCCGCCCGCCAGGCAAGTCCCTCCGTCGTGGGGAGGTAGCCTTCGGCGACCATCTCCTAGATGTCGCGGTCGGTGATGTCCGAGCCGCGCCAGTCGCCCTTATGCGAGTCTGGCTATTCCTCCAGTGACTCTAGCGCCGCCAGATTTTGGTCGCCGCCAGTGGACTCGATCACCGCCGATGCGGGGATGACCAAGCCCTCTGGGGGCATGACAATGGAGCTCGCCGGCTTTTCCGCGGCTTCGCTCGACGCCGCCATGGATGGGGAGGTGCTACTGCTCGCCAAGGAGAGAAGGTTGGAAGCAACTGGTGCGGACGGGAGTTAGGGTTTTCTCGAGGTTTCTCGCGGAGAGATCGAGGAGACGTGCGGCTGGAGGAAGAAGATGACGCGAGAATAATGAGGTAAAAAGTGGAGATTTCCCCACGGTTACTATTTATCATCCTCGGCGTCAAGATTCATGCAGCTTAATCGGACGGTTGCCGCGTAGACGACGTGTTCGCTAACGTGCGCGGAAATTTTGCCACGTCTCCAACCGTCGCCGCCAACGGTTCGTATCGCTCGCGCGGGAAAATCGGATATGATTGCATTCTCTGCATGTGTGAGTTACAAGGCGTCGCTGACCTAAGCCTACGTCGTCCTAGCTGACATGGTTAGATGAGCCGTCACATCGAAGATTCCGACATAGATGGATTCAATCTGGCTACGGAGGAGTACGATGGAAGATTCAGCATTTTTCCGGCTTACAAGTCGAAGACGGAGAAAGCCTTGCAGGGTTCTTTGGGAGGACTACAAGATGTTGCTTGACGATTTGCCGACATCCATCTAGATGGAGCATTCCACGTGAAGAGGTAAGACGGCGCAAGATCTCGGAGTTCTCCGGGGGCTACTGTTGTGTATATGCTATATGGGTATCCTTATAGCATGTCTCTTATCCGGCTAACCCGGGTGGCCCATAGTCGGTAGCATGGCCTATGGCCTGCTGGCCGGCCTAGTTAGATGGATCCAGAAGGGAAGCCCATGCCGGATAAAGGAAGGCTACGGTGGAGTCACCACCGTACCTAGAGCCTTGGAGTATAAGATACACAAGACTAGTAATAGACAGTGTAGGACTCTGTAACCTGTCCGGCTAGGGCTTTTCCCTATAACCCTAGGACCTGACGACTGTTTAAGTCGGGCCTATGGGAGCCTTTAGGGCACGTTCATAGATCAACTTCAGACAACCTACACAGCATGAACAATCCACTAAACAGTGATGCCCTTATAGTGATTTATAGCAGAGTAGGATTCCGCCACCGTTGTGGGATCTGAACACTGGGTAAGCTGTGTTACCTGCATCTGGCCGTCGCCTTGCCCCACGTCTCTAAACACGCATTGTGAGGACCCCTCCATGGCGTACTCGTCGGCAATACCACGACACCAAGTGTATGGTGGATAGTGGAAGCAGCATCAACATCATGTACCTGGATACACTCCAGAAGATGAACTTGACGGAGGCAAACCTAAGGCGGACCAACACCATCTTCCATGGCATAGTTCCTAGTCGGGAGGCTCGGTCTCTTGGGTGCATTACACTTCAGGTTGCCTTTGGCGATGTTAATAATTACCGTCAAGAGCGCATTACCTTCGAGGTGGTCCCCTTCAAGAGCGTGTACCACGTCATATTCGGTCGCGACATATTCCACATGTTCATGGCCAAGCCATGCTTCGTCTACAACAAACTCAAGATACCCGGACCAAACGGCATCATCATCGTATCTGGAAGCTTTACCAAGGCAAGGGACTGTGAGATCAACGAAGCAGCCATTGCAGAAGCTGTCCTCTACTGCGAAGAATTCAAGGAGATCTAGAGCAAGGTTGATGACTCAGGGATGCCCGCGTCAAAGAAGCAGATCTCCGACTCCACTCCTGCGTTCAAGTCCGCCATCGAGACCAAGACGGTGGAACTTGTGGTAGGCGATGCCTCCAAGGTCACCGCCATTGGGACGAACCTGGATCGCAAATAGGAAAGCGCGCTCGTCGAGTTCCTCCGTGAGAATAGGGACATCTTTGCCTGGCAACCTGCCGACATGAAAGGTGTACCTAGGGAACTTGTCGAGCACAGCTTAAACATTGATCCAAAATGCAAACCAGTGAAACAACCTCTATGACGCTTTGGAGATGAGAAGAGACGCGCCATTGGCAAAGAGATAGCTAGGTTACTTAAGGCTAGATTTATCCGAGAAGTCCTTCACACCCAATGGGTGGCCAATCCTGTACTTGTCCCCAAAAAGGGAACCAATGAACTAAGAATGTGCGTTGATTACACCGGCCTGAACAAAGCATGTACCAAAGATCCGTTTGCTTTGCCTCGCATTGACCAAGTCATTGACTCGATGGCTAGCTCGGAACTTTTGTGTTTTCTCGATGCATACTAAGGATACCACCAAATGAAGATGAGGAAGTCGGACCAATTGGCCACTTCGTTCACTACCCCATACGGCACGTTTTGCTATGTCACGATGCCCTTTGGGCGGAAAAACGCAGGTGCTACCTACCAGCGGACAATGCAACGTTGCCTTCACGACCAAATTGGTTGGAACGTTCACGCCTATGTGGATGATATCGCGGTGATGTCTAAAAATTCAAACGACTTAATCTCCGACTTAAAAGAAACCTTTGATAATCTCCATAAATACAACATGATGCTTAACCCTAAGAAATGCGTCTTCGGGGTTCCAGCCGGCAAATTGTTGGGCTTCATCATTTCCCAGCGTGGAATAGAGGTTAACCCGGATAAAATCAAGGCCATATTGAACATAAACCATCCGACATGCCTAAAGGACATTCAACGACTAACAGGTTGTGTTGCCGCAGTTAGTCGGTTCGTCAGCCGACTTGGAGAGAAGGCTCTGCCGTTGTACAAGTTGCTGAAGAAGGCGGTCAATTTCCGTGGAGACGAGCAAGCGCAGCATTGAAGTAGCTCAAGGAGATTCTTTCCTCAGCGCCCATCCTTGCAGCACCCGAGCCTGGTGAGCCCCTGTTAATTTACATGGCGGAAACCAACCGGGTTATCAGCATCGTCGTCGTGGTAGAGCAGAAGGAACCAGGCTATGAGCACGGAGTTCAACGACCAGTTTACTATGTGAGCGAGGTCTTGACGGAGTCCAAGCAGCGTTACCCGCACTACCAAAAGATAGCTTATGGAGTATTCCTTGCTTCTCGGAAGCTGAGGCATTACTTTCAAGAGCACCCAATCACAGTGGTGAGCAAGACTCCACTGTTTGACATCATCAATAACAGCGACGCTATAGGAAGGCTCGCGAAGTGGGGCAATGAACTCACCACTTTCGTGATCACTTACAAGAGACGCGACGCTATCAAGTCACAAGCCTTGGCGGATTTTGTTGCAGATTGGACGGAGACGCTAGATGCTACTCCGTTGCCAGAACCAGAGTACTGGGTGATGCACTTTGACGGATCAAAGCTGCTCAACGGCTCAGGGGCTGGTGTATTGCTACAGTCACCAACAGGAGACAAGCTACACTACGTTCTGTAGATCCACTTCGAGGCTACAAACAACATGGCGGAATATGAAGCACTCATTTACGGACTACGTGTAGCCAAGGATATTGGCATCAAGCGCATAGTTTGCTGTGGAGATTCCGACTTGTTTGCCCAGCAGGTGGCTGGCACCTGGAATGCGCGAAACCCTATGATGGCGGCATATCGAGACGAAGTGGATGAGATAGCCAAGAGCTTCTTGGGCTACGAACTCAAATATGTGCCTAGGGAACAAAACGAGGCGGCTGATCTGCTCTCTATGCTAGGATCAGGGCGCAAGCGAATTCCGCCAGGAGTTTTCCTAGAGCACCTGCGCACACCATCCGTGAAGGGAGCCGACATCGACAACCCAGATAGAGCTGACTCTTTCGTCAACATAGTGACTAAGGTCCCTCCGGCTTGGACAAAACCGTTCATGGAATACCTCGAACACGGAACTTTGCCCGACGACAAAGTCGAAAGACGGCAAATAGTACGACGAGCAAAGGGTTATAACATAATCAATGGGCAACTCTACAAAAGGAGCACTACTGGTGTATACCTAAAGTGTGTTTCCCAGCTAGAAGGTATGGAAATCCTACACAAAATCCATCTCGGAGATTGCGGGCATCACACCGCTCCTCGATCGTTGGTCGTGAAAGCCTTCCGGCAAGGATTCTACTGGCTGACCGCGAAGGCGGACGCCGACAAGTTGGTTGAGACATGCATGGGATGCCAGTATTATGCCCGACAACCACATGTTCTTGCTGAAGAACTACAAAAAATACCAATAACTTGGCCATTTGCGGTCTGGGGGCTAGACATGGTGGGACCGTTACAGACGGCACCTTCTGGGTTTACGCATCTGCTTGTAGCAGTTGACAAATTCACTAAATGGATAGAAGATAAACCCATTAGAAAGCTTGATGGGGCAACTGCCCTCAGGTTCGTCCGAGATCTTGTGGTGAGATTTGGTCTCCCACATAGCATTATCACCGACAACGGCAGCAATTTATCACTCGGAGAAGTGGAGGCATATTGCTGGGAGAAAGGCATCCAACTTGACCTTGCATCGGTGGCACACCCACAATCCAATGGTCAGGTTGAGCGCGCCAATGGATTAATTCTGCAGGGGATCAAGCCACGTCTTGAGGCACCGCTACATAGAGCATCTGGAGCCTAGGCGGAAGAATTGCCATCTGTGTTGTGGAGTTTACGAACTACACCCAACAAATCCACCGGCTACACCCCTTATTTCATGGTATATGGAGCAGAAGCCATCCTGCCTTCTGACATCCTCCACGATGCACCAAGAGTTGCCGCCTACGATGAGGATGAAGCTGAAGAATCCAGACGCCTATATGTGGACCTTCTCGAGGAGGAGCGCGTTTTCGCATGCCAAAGATTCGCCATCTACCAGCAGAAGCTACGTAGCTACCATAGTCGCCGCGTTCGACATCGCTCGTTTAAAGAGGGGGATTTGGTGCTCCGACTTAAGCAGAAGAAGTCACACAAATTATCCCCGCCATGGGAAGGACCGTTCATCATAAGCAAGGCGCTGCTCAATGGGTCTTACTACCTTGTTGACAATCGTGAACTAAAGGATAGACCCAACGAGGATCATAAGCGTAAGCGACGTGACCTGGATGATGACTACCCGGAGCTTGATCGGCCATGGAACATAGCACAGCTACGTCCTTTTTACACTTAGCATTTTTTATCTAATTGTGTACATCTTATATGATCAATGAAATAAATCTCTCTGGTTCACTCATATTTCTGAGACTTTTACCTCCTTTAGTGTTCATTTTTGGATCATGTAAAACCTTTATGCACAAGCTTCGCGTTTGCACTTGTGAAAATTCCGCCTACGGGCGTTGGCTTAAGTTTTCTGGTCTACACGTTCTTTGTTGTTTTTATGTGGATTCTGGAGTAGTGACTTTGGGAACTTATTGTCGGCGATTTTGTGCTCAGGTTATTGATGGTGCCATTCGGCATCATCACCTAAGCGCATGGTTCCGACACCGAGTCTTCCGACTCACGAAAAGTCAAGCATAAGAACCAAAGTAATGGATAAGCCAGCACTTGCTTAAAAAATATATACATGCTGGAAACTAGTTCTTAAGTAGCAGGAAATAACAACCATTGTTATCCGCCTTAAGTTACATCATCAAGTTTTTTCCGCACATACACCAAAGATGAAACAAATATTACAAAGTTGTTTTTCATTCCTTTGGCGCAGGAGACTTGGAAGCAGCATCGTCACCAGCCGGAGAATCACCCTCAATGTCGGCACTATGATGGGACTCGGAGGAGTCTCGGTTGACGCTATCGATGGTGTTCATGGGCACGAAGACGTCGATGTCCACCAACTCGGCAACTCTGGTGTCATAACCCGCGAGTGACGACAAAATGGCTTCGTGTTCAATCTCTTTGTCGTCATCGTCAACATCGGGGATACCAGAGGTCACCATATCGATGTCGGCATCTTCGTAGTGTGCCTTCACCATTGACAGCGCCATCCTTGCGCCAGCCCGTGCACATGAAGCTTTCCAGCTTGTGATACGCTCGGGGGCTCGGCGCAGAATCTCCGAGTACTTCGCCATGGAGTTCGAGGCCTTGATGTGTATCTGGAGGGGCTTGGCAATCTCTTTGGCTTGGGTGTGGCAGTGTTGATGAATTTGCCGGCAAGAACCATGCATTCCTTGGCTGGAGGAGGCAATCTAGTTAAACCCATAGGAGCTGCAAATTCTGACAAGGATCGCATGAGTTCAACAATTCAAAGTATCCAGACTACAGAAATATAAGGCAGAGGAAACTTCAAGATGTTGGCATTAGCACGCCGGAGGGTGTCGCCAGGATTCTTTCTCTTGCTGGAGGAGCTTATACGCCTCGCTATGGCGATGGTTTTTCTCATCAGCAGCTTGCTTCTGATCTTTTAAGATCGCAAGCTCTTCCTTCAAGCGATTGATTTCCGCAGAGGCGGAGTCCTGCAGGGCCTTCATGGAATCCTCATGCATTTTCAGCATTTCTTCTCTCTCCTTTTTAAGGATCTTGTTCTCGCTGTCTAGCTGCTGGATGTGCTTGGACTGCTCGACAATGTCCTTGGCCTTGGCAACATGTTCTGCAAAGTCATAGAAAACAAAGTACACAGTAAGTACTCGGAGAATGAAGCCACAAAACCAACACGGAATGCGCAAAAAAGAAAACAGACTCTTGTTTTTGATGATCTGTTCCTTCAAGATGGCAGTTTTACCCTTTTCGGCTTCAAGATCTGCGTGCATCTTCTGGTACTTGTCGTTGGCCATGCCCCTCCGAGCATTCTCGTTATGTGGAAAAAAGTAAAAAAGTTAAACCGTTGTTTAGTCTACTTGGAGCATCTAGTCGGAAGCTTTCCACCTATACGCTGGGGGGCTACAGCGAGAGTTTTTTATTTAGCAATATTTTTAGCTTTTCTTTAAGCATTTAGTCGGATCTAATTCAGTTCTCGATTAGAAGCTTGGGGGCTACAGTATAAAGATTTTAACTTGAAATCTGCTTAGCTTTTCTTTAAGCATCTAGTCGGAACTAATTCAGTTACAACTAGAAGCTTCGGGCTACAGTACTGAAAAATTATAAACATTGCGTATGCTACTCTTAAAGCATCTAGTCGGAATCATTCATTCCATCTAAATGCTTGGGGGCTACAGTGAGAGTTTTTTCTAACTTAGTCACTCTTAGAGCATATAGATGCAAAACCTATGGTTTTCCGTCTACATCCTCAGGGGTTGCAGTGGGATACTCATATGAAATGCAAAAGGCAAAGTAAACTTACAAGTGCGATGATCTTGAGGTTTGTATCGCTCTCGGCTAGCAGCTTGCCAAAGGAAACGCTATTTCCTCGCAATATTTCTGCTTGTCGGAGGAGCTTCTCAAGACCGCATGTCAGAGATGACGGTACTCCTCTAGGAACAAGAGTTGTGTTACTCGGCGTAAGCGCCGGGTAGACTATCTTTGGGAACTCGAAGGGTTTCTAGGGAGCAAGGGCGTTGCCTTCGGCAGAGGTACCAGCTTCCACCACTGCCTTGCCGCCACCGATGGCATCCTTAGCCTGAGCTTCAGCCATTTGTTGAGCGGTGCTCTCCTGCGTCGCCTTTGCTCACGACAACAATGAAAGGTAGAGGCGCCAGAATCCACTTCCATGACGGAAGGGCCTGGTGCCTACTTAACTTGTGAGCTTGTCGGGGCGGACGAGGGCTTGATGGCAGGAGTAGTAGGGGCGATGGCAGGGGAGGCGTCGCGATGCAGCATATCTTTGATATTTCGAGAAGCCCGCGGTGTTTTGGAGGTCTTCTTGAGGCTGGTCGTGGCTTTCTTTCTGAAACGTGCAAATGCATAAGTACAGGAACATACAGACAGATAGACAATGTCGGAGAATGAGAAGCTTACACTAGCGGGGGTGCTTTGGCAAAAATCCCGGTGGCTTTTCTCTTTTCCGCCTGTATGGTAGTCTTTTGGAGGCTCCACCCTCGTCTTCTTCTTCTTGCCTCCGTCAGCATCGGAGGTGGATCTCTTCCGCTGCGTGCCAATGGGACATCGTCACGAATCCGGACTTCCTTCATCTTTGGATCATAGATTTGGGCAGCCAGGTTGCCCTCATCTAGATCGCTAAGCTGTTAAGTGATAAATCACCGTGTTAGATAAAATGACATTTGCAAAACGGAAGAACTGGAGCATATGTCGTACACGGAAAATAAATACCTACCTTTGGGCACTTGCCGTCTACGAACATGCCGTAGGTGATGGTGAAGCCACGCTTCTTATCCTTCACCTTGACGATGTCCTTAAGGCGGAGCTTGACGGAGTCGCTCGAGAAGTTATCCACAGAGATCCGGAGGCTATCCCTTCGATCACTAGTATACTCGTGCATATACTTCGCGCGGTGCTGCAGAGGTTGGATTCGCCTGATGAACCAGCACATGGCTAGGTCCAAGCCGGTTAAACCCGTCTCTACGAACCATTCGATCCGCCTTATAGCGCGGGAAGCGTCGAGGTCGGAAGGAAGGGAGGCTTGGGATCTCCATGTGGAAACTTCAGCAGCGGCTCCATCCGCGAAGTCCGGGTACGTCACTTCTCGGCCCGCCAGAGGAATGTCGGGGCCATAGAAGTACGTCCGCTTTCAATTCTTGCAGGACTCGTGGCCGACAATGTCAGGGAACCGCCGACCAAGTCGAATCTTGAAGCTTATGGTGTCGCGGTTCCTAAGCTCCTCCTTACTATGTCTGGCTTCACGTTTGACGGTGAAGAAGTACACGAACAAGTCTAACCTAGGCCTTATCCCTAGATAACCCTCGCAAAGTGCCCCGAAGTTGCTAAGCACTAAGATACTATTGGGGGAGAGGTTATGGGGCTGGACCTTGTAGTGGTTTAAGACGGAGAGGAAGAAGTGGGAGATGGGAAGGGAAACGCCGCGTACCAGCTGAGCTTTGAGGTACACCTTTTATCCTGCTTGGGGAGAAGGTGTCACCTCGCCGGCCGGCGACGGCCGCCAGGCAAGCCCCTCCGTCGCGGGGAGGTAACCTTCAGTGACCATCTCCTTATGCGAGTCTGGCTCTTCCTCTAGTGGCTCTAGCGCCGCCAGATTTTGGTCGCTGCCAGTGGACTCGATCATCGCCGATGCGGGGATGACCAAGCCCTCTGGGGGCACGACGATGGAGCTCGCCGTCTTTGTCGCGGCTTCGCTTGACGCCGCCATGGATGGGGAGGTGCTACTGCTCGCCATGGAGAGAAGGTTGGAAGCAACTGGTGCGGAGGGGAGTTAGGGTTTTATCGAGGTTTCTCGCGGAGAGCTCGAGGAGACGCGTGGCTGGAGAAAGAAGATGACGCGAGAAGAATGAGGTAAAAAGTGGAGATTTCCCCACGGTTACTATTTATCATCCTCGGCGTCAAGATTCGTGCAGCTTAATCGGACGGTTGCCGCGTAGACGACGTGTTCGCGAACGTGCACGAAAATTTCGCCACGTCTCCAACTGTCGCCGCCAACGGTTCGTATCGCTCGCGCGGGAAAATCGGATGCATGTGTGAGTTACGAGGCGTCGCTGACCTAAGCCTACGTCGTCCTAGCTGACATGGGTAGATGAGCCGTCACATCGAAGATTCCGACATAGTCGGATTCAATCCGGCTACGGAGGAGTACGATGGAAGATTTAGCATTTTTTCGGCTTACAAGTCGAAGACGGAGAAAGCCTTGCTGGGTTCTTTGGGAGGACTACAAGATGTTGCTTGACGATTTGCCTACATCCATGTAGACGAAGCATTTCACGTGAAGAGGCAAGACGGCGCAAGATCTCGGAGTTCTCCGGGGGCTACTGTTGTGTATATGCTATATGGGTATCCGTATAGCATGTCTCTTATCCGGCTAACCCGGGTGGCCCACAGTCGGTAGCATGGTCTATGGCCTGCTGGGCGGCCCAGTAAGATGGATCCAGAATGGAGGCCCCTGCCGGATAAAGAAAGACTACGGTGGAGTCACCAGCGTACCCGGAGCCTTGGAGTATAAGATACACAAGACTAGTAATAGACAGTGTAGGACTCTGTAACCTGTCCGGCTAGGGCTTTTCCCTATAACCCTAGGACCTGACGACTGTTTAAGTCGGGCCTATGGGAGCCTTTAGGGCACGTTCATAGATCAACTTCAGACAACCTCGCACAGCGAACCAATCCCTGTAACTCGGCGTATTGCCCTTATAGTGATTTATAGCAGGAGTAGGATTCCGCCACCGTTGTGGGATCTGAACCTGGGTAAGCTGTGTTACCTCGTACCCGTCAACCGTCCGCCTTACCCCACGTCTCTAAACACGCACTGTGAGGATCCCTCCATGGCGTACTCATCGGCAATACCACGACAGTCATAGCGTTAAGTAACTTAGACTAGTAACTTGTATATGTTATTAGTTCATGTTACTATCTTTATAGTGGATAGTAACATATGTGTGGTATCATACAAGGTCTAATAAATTAGGTTGTATACTCATATTGTCTTGGTATGTGTGATGTTATGGTAACTAATTAAGTTACACCTCTTTTTTTCACTAATTATAATGCCATGTCATCAATTTTCTTAGTAGGCATTGCATATACATGTGTGTTACTAGTTAAACTACTCTCACTGTGACTAGCCTGACAGGCTTGTTCTGGCACCGTACGTGATTGACTGGTCTGCCATATGTCAGTTTGAACAACATCTTCAAACCTGACTTGCTTCCATAAAAAAAGGCAGACGATGCCCTCACTCAACAGACCGCCGCCACGGCCTCTTCTTCTCCCCACGAATTGCTACCGCGGACTCTTCTGCTCCTCCACAAATTTCTGCCGCCACCATCCGCCGCGATGCACGCGCCAGGTTGCAGAACGGGGCATGACAGACCCGCGCCTGATTTGCCCGGGGAGAGGCCGTGGAAGGCCATGTTGCCGGAGCCCCGAATCCACGAGGATTCCAGGCTAACAACACTAGCCTTCGATCCTGGAAAAGATCCTCGAAAAGATGGAGGAGGAGGAGGGAGGGGGAGCAGCGGATGGACGACGGCAGCCGTCGATTCTAGAAAAGATGGAGGAGCATAGGTGTCATGTCCCGAAAATTAGACCGTGACTAAGAATTCCACGAATTTACCGAAGGAAAATTTTTGCAAAATTCCGAGTGATTTTAAAACAAAGCCATCGCATACAAACTCATAGGAATATTATTACATGGGTAGATAATATCATATAAATAGTTTTCTTACAGTCCAACATTAAGCGAGGTTCTCTTTGTCTTAAAATTATTAAACCATGACTAAAGCATACAAACTTTATTGATTTTACACACATGACTACATTTCTAGGATCAGCCCTCGAGCGTAGGAATGACCTAGAACTCGAAATCTTCTCCGTGAAGGAAGACATCAGGATCAACTTCCGTAATATCTTCGGGTGTTTCTGAAAAATGTTTGTATAGCAAGGGTGAGTACTAAAGTACTCAGCAAGTCACAAGATGGTTTCAAATTTAAGTTTTATTCAAGATTATTTAACCAGGAAAATCCCAAAGGTTTCCTTGTGGTCAAACCCATAGTGATATCATTTTCACCACTTTGCCAAACGGAGGGCAAAACATCGTACACCCGTGGCATACTTAATTCTACCAAGTGATCACACTTGGTATTATTTATTTTCTTCAATATATATATATATATATTTATTTTTCTTTCATTCTATACCATGGATTTTAGATATGTAAGTGTGTGCCTCCAATGGTTCTGTGCTAAGCCATAGTGGCCCAAACCACTAGGGTTTGTGATATTGATATCATTCGCATCGGAATCTTTAATCGAAAGCTAAGTTTTTATCTAATCTATCTTTTGAAAATTCTACCCAGGAAGGTCTCATCACTCGAATCCCATCGAGAGTATGTCAGGGCCACGGAAATCGATAACATACTATAGCATCCCGACTCCGAGTGTCTCCCCGTTGATCACCCATACCAGGGTCAATCTACCATGTAGAAAATCCATTGGAATAGAGTAGGGGGTTCTAACAATTTATGTGGTGTGTTTTATTGTTTTGTGTCAGGAATGTACCACAGGTTTACCCATCAACCACACCCATATACTAGGGCACATAATCCAAAGTCAAGGCTCTCATTCAGGTGATGAGTCCTTTTTATACCAAGATTTTGAAGGTAAATATGACCTCCAAGCAATCATACAAACAATCATGCATCATCTATCAAGCAAGTCCAGGGTTTCCACTAGGGTTGGTCTCAAGGCATAATATCAAATATTAATGGTTCAGGGGTTCTATTATTGCACATAGCTTCAATATTTTAAAATCATTTACCACCAAAATTTCATCGGTGAGAGAGGTGACTTGCCTAAAGAAAGGTCTCCCGGAAGATCCTCGACTCCGAGATGGTGCACTCCTATGTCAAAATCCTCCGAGGCTTCACCAATGGGTCCTAAAATATTCAGAGACATTTGCCCAAGGTTATTATTTGTATTTGTAAAATGAGGTTGAAATTTAAATAAAATGGGCCTTTATTTTGTCCCATATACATAAAGGTTTTGAGTTTTGAGAGTCTAATAAAATAAAAAATTTAAAGGCTCTTGGAACATTTGTTTGCAAACAGAGGTTTATGAGGTTTAATATAGCCCTATATATTTTGAATATTTTTGCCAAATAAGTTTTGTAAAATAACTTGTTTTAAAATCATTAATAAATTGAAAACAGAAAACGAAATGGAAAAATAAAAAGGCTTAGCTTTTTTTCTCTGCTTGGGGTGGGAAGGGCAGCCAGCCCAACACTGGGCCTGGGCGTGGCCCAAGAGGCAGTCCGAAGTGGCACATCGCTTCGGTGTCGCCAGGAAAAAAAGAAAAAGAAGCCACGAAAGCAGAGGAAGAAGGAGAGGGGCTCACCGGCGGCGGTCGGTGGCGCTGGAGGCAGGCTTGGCAGCGATGATGGTTGAAATTGATGAGGCGGTAGTGGCTGGAAGGGTGAGAGGAATCGATTCCCAGAGGAATTGAAGAGATTGGCGCGATGCGGGATTTTATAGACGACGACAGCGGCTCGGGCGGAGACAAGTGGTGACGGAGGCGAGATTGGCGGTGTCTGTATGCGTGCTCGGCATCGCTGGCGGCCTCCGGTTTCTTCCCGAAGCGGATGAGGTGTAGGGAGAGTGCCAGACACAGCGGCGAGGTGGCGGGCGGCGAGCGGCAATAGCGGCATGGCCGCAGTGTACAGCAGAGGCAGAGGGGAGTGGTCACGGCACTGGAGCTCTACGTACGGTGGGAAAGCGAGGTATGGCGACGGCGAGCAGTGCCACGGGCGGGCGACGCGCGGCTCGGGCGCGCGTCAGCCACAACGCCGATGGGGCCACATCGGCGGCGACCGATGATGCCACGATCAACGGCAGCTAGGGTTTGGTCTCTCTGTTCCTCTACTCTTTGTTCAAATTTCTTTGTCTGTTTGCAATTTGTTTGAATCTTCCAATTCAGATTCGTTCTCAAGCTGATTTAGAGTTTGATTAGACTTTGAATTTTTGGGTTGTTACAACCTATCCCCTTAAAAAGAATCTCGTCCCCGAGATTCACTCCTCCTCAGGAAATAGATGCGGATATTTCTATCGGATCTCCGATTCTTTTTCCCATGTAGCTTCCGCTTCCGTGTGATTACTCCATTGCACCTTACAGAACTTGATGTTCCTTGTCCTTAATTGTCGCTCCTTGGTTTCAAGGATCTTGACTGGTTTCTCAGTGTAGGTCAGATCCTCTTGGGGTTCGATCTCGTCCAAGGACACCTTCTTTTCCGGTGGCTTTAAGCACTTTCTGAGTTGTGATATATGAAACACATTATGTACTCTTTTCAGCTTTGGACTTAACTCCAGTTGGTAGGCAACTTCCCCTACTCGTTTTATAATTTTGAATTGTAACACTCTCAGAATTGACCCCATGCAAGTTTTAGCGATTCCTACCAAACCCGCATAGAAACGATTCAAAGGTGCCCACCAGGCACTTTCGTGCGGGTGGAAAACGAAGTAATACCATTACACAATAGTCCACGATGGAACCCACAGAACAGATATATACAACAATGACTCAAAGAATCAAGAATACAGATATACAATACAAAGATCCAAATCACCTTTAAAACGATACGGACAAGATGCAAATTGGGCTAAGAGCCCTGAAGAATAACCAATGGCGTCCATAACCTGCCAAAGCCGGAAGGGTAACCTCGCTAACGACGCCGATCTCAAAAACCTGCTTAAACAAAAGGGTGCCGACAAAGGGCAAAGGAAAAGAGAGCGCAAGATCTTGAGGCCAGTACACGGCGAGACTAGAATTCGGCGGTCCTCGCCTACATAGGTATGGTGGACTGAAGTGGCAGCGCAACATGCACTAAATAACCTATAGAGACTCAATACATCTAGCGACTATCAGATAGGGATAAGAAAGACCTATTCGGATCCAACCTGATTCTAACACCAAACATACCCATCCTGGTATTCCCCCCTCGATACCAACCGAGAAAGTCAACCGAGGAACTCACACAGTTGGCAGTTTTATTCATTTCGTTATAGTTGCGACAATTACTAGTCAGATATAGATAGCATGAGTCATCCTGATATAATAAGCAGTGGGCAGTTTTAGTTAACCATTTTGTTGTAGTTGTAGTACTTACTAGTCAGATACATATAGCATGAGGCATCCCAAAAACCCAGCATTGTTGGTACTTTTATTTAGCCATTCCGTTGTAGTTGCAATACTTACTAGTCAGATACAATGATAACAGGTGACAATCCAAACCAGCAATTGTTGGTACTTTTATTTAGACATTCCATTATAGTGAAGCTGATTACTAGTCATTATAAAGTCAAATTTATAGCACTACTTTAGTTATAGTTGTCTATGATCGAGATACTGTGCTCCAAGTCGTCCATAACCGCGGACACGGCTTTCAAAAAGTTTTACCCTGCAGGGGGCACAAATAGCAACACACGCACGATCAACCTCGAGAAAAACCAATAAAAACCCAACGAGGCATCACGACAGAGCAATTGCAAGATTCATATAAATTTCAGAGGGCCACCCCACCAAGCTACCCGCGACGAAGTTGGCCGGCTCCGAAACGGACCCAGAGGTTTGCGTCAATGGCTGTAAACGACTGGGAACCCGAAAGTGTGACTGGGCTTGTCGATACCGCGAAAACACTCCGCTTACCTAAATAGTACAGGCGCTCCACGCGCAATCATAAATAAAGCAGTAAAGCATGGAATAAGTACAGGATAGTAATAAAGCCCCAAACTACTTTGTGGCCCCAAGAAATAAATATGACTCAAGATCTGGCTAGGGGGATTCATGGTCCCACATGCGGATAGTGCGAATATTCAAAGAACAGGTATCAAGTACTCGGGGTCCTACAGGACACAAGTGGACGGTTAAAAACCAAATAACATCTATTGTCCACCTGTGCCTCTGCATTATTTACCTACTTCAGTTTTAGTTATTAAACGATAATTAAAGCCATGATCATCTCCAACATAAAGCATATGGCATTCTTCCAACAACTGTGGTACTTGACGACACGCAACAGCACTTGAGCAAGCGACTATGACACGCAAGTCCAACTATCTACCAAGCAACGGGTAATAGGATGTGTCCAAGGCAATATAAGGCTGCAAGGGATATCACGGGTACGAAAACTAGAGCATCGCAACACAGATAGCAATAGATCAACAGGAGGAAATAAAGACTAGAAATGTAAAATAGGTAGAAAGGGGGAGAATGCTCGCCTGGAAAACATTGCCGAAGGTTCATTCGAAGATCGGGTCGACACTCGCATCAACTCATCGGCCTAATCCGTGAAGAAGCAAAGCGCTAGAAGAAACACCGGATGCACCATTTAATACTACGGCAGAAGATCGAGCATGATGCATATATGATGTATGACATGGCAAAGATACGATGCAGTTAGGCAATATTAAACGGAAATGGGGTCCCGACAAATAAATAGATGGTTCATGTTGTTTAGACGCCCTGCAATTTAAATGTTGTCTTAACAAGTCAAAACATGGCACCGGTTTGCTACACAAATTTAAATAGAGACAATATAAGGCTAGAAACACCCGTATATGGTCTCCATATTTAATTATGAGGTGAGTCGGCATAATGCCCCCAAACCACCAAATATGTATGCAAGCATGTCAATTTAATATGCATGAGTTTATATTATAATTTATAAAATAGGGCTCGGAAAGGGATCACACATGGGGGGGTCTCGGCGATCTTGGGGTTCCGAGGGTTTTGGGTTCAGGGATCGGTCTTCGGATTTCCGAGAAGTAGATCTTGGCATTTCGTGAAGGCGTCCTCGGTGCTCCGTGTCGAAGGCATCGGGGTCTCCGGGTAGGAGAACATGGAGTTCCGAGGGGTTCGGTCCCGTGTGGCAGATCTTGGTCAACGAGGGGTTCGAAACACATCAATTGAAGGGTCACCTGTCAACCACCATATCCTCACTCTGTTTCTTGGGCACTTGCACAGGAACAAACTCCAGGAATCAACAAAGAACAAAATATTGGCACAGCCAAAAGCCTCTGCACACAACAAGGTCCACACCTGCACGACCATAAGCGAACACAAGGTCGCGAGCTGCGGCGCCGAGATGAGCAGGAGGGGAACCGGCGAGCGGCAGGGGCGTCCAGAGGATCTTGTTGCGGCAGGGAGGAGCTCGAGAGAGCGCGGGCAGAGAGAGGTGGCCGGCCGGAGGCGGGGACACAGCTGGCAGCGAGGAGAGGAGTCGAGGACGACGGTCGACAATAGGGATGCGGCGGGTGGCCTGAGCGGGTGGCGGTGTAGACAGTCGGCCGACAGCGCGGCTTGCAGAGGGGTGGGGAGGCAATTGGCGGCGGCGAGGGTGGTCGCTGACGAGCGCGACGGGGGCAACGCCGGGAGGAGAATGGCAGTGACGCTGTGGCCAGCGGAGCGGCTCTGCCTGGGGAGCTTGATGGCATGGGGGTGAGGCGAGCGGGGCCAGAGGAGGCCGCCGATGGCAGGGATCGGTGACCAGAGGATAGGAGAGGCGGGGCGTCGACGGGGACCTACGGCCAGTGGCGCTCGGGGGGCACGCGGGCGAGATCCTGGCGGCGGTTGTCGAGCAGAGAGACGGGTCAGGGGAGAGGAGACGCGGGGTGGGGGTTCTAGGGAAAAGCGGCGCACGGGGATCGCGGCGGGTGTGGCGTGGGTGGCGACGTGGTGTGATGGGTGGGTCGAGTGGGTATGGGTATTGTGTGTTTGGGTGGCTCGGGTCGGTGGGGGTGGTGTCTGTGTGTTGTGTGCGTGTGTCCTTGGGTCTGGGTGCGTGCGGGCAGCTGTGTGTTGGCGTGTGTGCTGGCTGGCGGCGGCTGGGTGGGTGGTTTGGGGATTTGGGTAGCTAGGGTTTGGAGTAGACTGGTTTGGTAGATTAGGGTTTGGCTAGGGATAGTCTGTCTAGGTTTAGTCGGCTGGGCCTTTTGGGCCTGGCCGGTTTAGGTCTAGGTGTTAATTATTATTTTTATTTAGAATAGTGTATGTTTTCTTTTCTTATATTTAGAAAACATTTTGTAAATAGCTTCTCACGATTAAATAATAAGAAGTATAATTGAATAACAGAAGAGATATAATATAGAAGACAAAATACGGTTTTTGCGAAAATATTTCCAGGGCAATATATGCATGATAATGTCATGATGATGCATGAATAAAAACAATAACAAGTGATTCTAGTAGTGGTTTTACCCGGGGTGCTACATGAATGGTCCCACAAATCTGAGTGCCAACTTACCTTTTGTGTGGAACCGCTGGATTGACTTGAAAGGAGTGACCCTTAAATATACATAATCCCCTTCTTGGAAGCTAAGATCAAGTCGGTGTTTGTCGGCATATTGCTTATATCTGGTTTGAGCTGCTTGCAGCTTTTCTCTAATAATCCTCACTTGAGCCTCTGCATCTTGAACTATTTGTGGTCCAAGAAGTTGCTTTTCTCCTACCTCAGTCCAATTTAATGGTGTTCTACAACTTCTTCCATACAGAGCTTCAAATGGTGATCTCCCGATACTAGCTTGATAGCTGTTATTGTATGAGAATTCTGCAAATGGCAAACATGTGTCCCATGCAGCTCTATAAACTAGCGCACATGACCGCAACATGTCCTCCAGGATTTGATTTACTCTCTCAGTTTGTACGTTGGTTTGTGGGTGGTATGCTGTACTGAAATCCAAATCCGTCCCCATGGCTTCATGTAAATTTTTACAAAAGTGAGAAGTGAATTGCGGCCCTCTATCGGAGCAAATTTTCTTAGTTACTCCATGCAATACTACAATCTTGATTAAATATAACTCTGCAAGCTTATTCTTTCCATATGTTTGCTTTATGGGTGTAAAGTGGGCTACTTTGGTCAACCTATCGACGATGACCCATATAGCATCATATCCATTTCTGGTTTTGGGTAAACCCGTAATAAAATCCATACAGATCTTCTCCCACTTCCAATCTGGAATGGGTAGAGGTTGTAGTAATCCAACCGGTTTTTGGTGGCCTGCTTTCACCTGTTGACATATGTCACAGGGTGTAACATATTAACGAATCTCTCGTTTCATATTTCTCCACCAATACCTCTTTCTCAAGTCTTGGTACATCTTCGTACCTCCTGGGTGTATGGAGAACTGCGAAGCATGTGCTTCCTGCAGGATTAAGTCCCTTAACTCCTTTTTGTTTGGTACACACAAACAGTTCCGAAAATACAATACTCCTTGCTCATTTACCGAAAAGTCTGGTGCCTCGTTTTTCAGCACCTTTTCCTTAAGCCCTTGTATATCTTCATCTTTCTCTTGGGCTTGCTTAATTTGTTCATCTAGTGTGATTTGAACTTGCAGGGTCATCACTGCTCCTTCTTCAACTAATTCTAAATTCAACTTCCGAAACTCCTTCCATAACTCTAGCTAATCCTGCCGCACAGTTACTGTGCTATGATATACTTTTCGGCTCAATGCGTCTGCCACCACATTGGCCTTACTGGGTTTGTATTGAAATTCTAATTCATAGTCTTTTATCAATTCTAACCATCTTCATTGCCGAAGATTTAAGTCGGGCTACATGAATATATATTTTAGACTCTTATGATCCGAAAATACTTCACACTTATTCCCTAGCAAGTAGTGTCTCCATATTTTTAATGCATGAACTACTGCTGCTAGTTCTAAGTCATGTGTTGGATAATTTTCCCCGTGTGGTCGAGTTGTCTTGACGCATAGGATATGACCTTTCCATCTTGCATCAGTACACATCCTAGCCCTTGTCTTGATGCGTCACAACATATCTGAAATTCTTTGTCCGAGTCTGGTAAAACCAGAACTGGTGCAGTGGTTAACCTATTATTCAACTCCTGAAATGCGCTTTCACATTTATTTGTCCATTCGTATTTCTTATCCTTTTTCAGCAATTGGGTTAGTGGCCGACAAATCCTTGAAAATCCTTCAATAAACCTCCTATAATATTCTGCCAATCCTAAGAAACTTGGAACCTCTTTCACGTTCGCTAGGGCCTTCCATTCCAATATTGGTTTCACTTTTTCTAGATCCATCTTAACTCCTTCCTCCGATATAATGTGATCCAGAAAAGAAATTTCTTTTATTTAGAATTCACATTTGAAAATTTTGCACACAACTTGTGCTCTCTTAATCTTGTTAAAAATTGTCTCAAGTGTTGCTCATGTTCTTCACTACTTGAGTATACCAGGATATCATCGACAAAGACCACCACAAATTGGTCCAAAGAGTCCATCATCACCTTATGCATGATATTCATAAAAAAGGCTGGTGCATTGGTTAATTCAAAAGGTACTATTGTGAACTCATATAATCTATATTTGGTAGTGAAATCAGTCTTTGGTCTATCCTACGGGCGAATTTTCAGCTGATGATATCCATACCTTAGGTCTATCTTTGAAATTATTTTAGCATTCCTTAACTGGTCAAAAAGGCCATCAATCCTGGGCGGAGGGTATTTATTCTTAATGGTGACTGTGTTTAGTCCCCGGTAGTCTACACATAGTCTCGAGCTACCATCCTTCTTCTTTGCAAATAATACCAGTGCTGCCCATGACGAGATGCTTGATTATATAAAGTTCTTGTCTAATAACTCGTCAATTTGCTTCTTAAACTCTACTAGCTCTTTTCTTGACATGTTGTATGGTTGCTTTGTAATTGGTTCTATTCCGGGTTTAAGTTCTATTTTAAATTCCACCTCTCTATCTGGTGGCTCCCCAGGTAATTCCTATGGGAACACATCTGCAAATTCTTTAACCATCGGGACTTGTATTACCCCTTCTGCAACCATACTGCATACTCTTTTCTTCTGTTTTCTCATAAAGGAATTTTCTAATCTTATTCTCAAGATCAGGTTATTTGGACCGGTGGCATAAACCAGTTTCTCCCCACAACCAACCTTTGCCTTATATTTATATAACCAGTCCATTCCTAATTATGATATCCAGATCTCTAAGCTGCAAGTGTATCAAATTAGCTTTAAATTTTTCTCCATGGATGTCTATTTCTACTTCATTGGTCTTTGATTGAGCTTTCATCTTTGCTCCGGGTTCTGACTGACTTCCTGAAAATTTATCTACCAAGATGCAGTAGATCCCTGCAGTTGGTGTGATGCAAAAAGCACCTTTTTCCTGATCCTCACATCCTATGGTTTGCGGTCTTTGTTCAACATCTCTAAGCCAGTCATTGGCGTCTAATGGCTCATCTAAACCGGAGAAGTCTAGCGGATTCGTCTTCTGAAAATCTCCCCACCTTGGTTTTCTTGACTCCTTCTTTTCTTCTGGACTTCCCTTTTGTTCTGCTAATTTTGTTGATATTCTCTCTAACATCTGGGCATGCATTTCTATCATCCTCATACTTAAACACACAAACATGCATACATTACATACACCATCCAACATAGCATACTTTATTTTAAAACAAAAACCTAGATTATACTAGTGTCTCTCTTGAAACATCTATTCATCGTCTGATGAAGGGTTGCTGCTGGTATAGAACTCATGTTTCATTGGTTCCTCTTCCTCTTCATCTTCCTGAGTAGGTGGTACTTCTGCTGCTTCCGGACTCGCTTGAGGAGCATTCTTGGAGCGTTTAAGATAATTTCTTGGTCCGTATAGTCTTGATCTTGTTTGCTCTTGGTCCTTGGGATTGGTCCCCTTGACACGCCTTTAATCGTTTCGTACTTGGACCAGTCATATCCTGTTGGGAACTTAAAGCTTCCTTAAGTCTTGTCTCCAAGTCAAGTATATTCTGGCGAAGCTCTATATTCTCGCCTCGCAACTGGACTATCTCACCTTGGGCTTCTTGATATTCCTTTCGAATCTTCCCATATTTCCCTGTTGCAAAGGTTATTTCTCTCGCTACCTCTATCTCTGACCCGTCATTCACGAATGGTGGAAAAGGCACTCCCACGCTGTTTCCATCATTCAACTCCTGGGGTATGAGTCGATAGATGGACTCAACAAATGTGTCGTCGTACTTATGTCGCAGGTTTAATATAGCCCTTCTGGATGCGTCCTGAATTGCATCCTCCTCTATATCCCTTTGTCCAACATAAGTGGTCTCGGTATCATCAACTTTTACGTTAACCCATCCGGTCCAATACTGAAGTATTCCATGCGTAAAAAATAACTTTTGCATGAAAATGTGGGAGGTCCTGCCTCGGCACAAAAAGATATCCCAACATCCTCCACAAGAGTTGGGCCCATCCCCCAAGCATCTCGGGAGAGGTATAAAAATACTACACCATGTCTACAATATGTGAAATAACTTTTTTTAAGCGCGAAAAAGATTTGTTTTTTTACACACAAAATTTTATCATACAAATTTTATATCAAAAACAAAAGATTTTAAGAGCTGGATAAAGTCTTTAGAAAATTTCTTTTTCTCAATCGTTTTTTTTTGTGCAAACATGTATCATTTTTCTAAAACCGGGGGTCTTTCCTACGGTCAAGGCTGGCTCTGATACCACTTTGTCACGCTCCGAAAATTTGGGACCGTGACTGGGAATTCCACGAATTCACCGAAGGCAAAATTTTGTGAAATTCTGAGTGATTGCAAAACACTGCCATCGCATACAAACTCATAGAAATATTATTACATGGATAGATAATATCATATAAATAGTTTTCTTACAGTCCAACATTAAGCGAGGTTCTCTTTGTCTAAAAATTATTAAACCATGACTAAAGCATACAAACTTTATTGATTTTACACACATGTCTACATTTCTAGGATCAGCCCTCGAGCGTAGGAATGACCTAGAACTCGAAATATTCTCTGTGAAGGGAGACATCAGGATCAACTTCCGCGATATCTTCGGGTGTTTCTGAAAAATGTTTGTATAGCAAGGGTGAGTACTAAAGTACTCAGCAAGTCACAAGATGGTTTCAAATTTAAGTTTTATTCAAGATTATTTAACCAGGAAAATCCCAAAGGTTTCCTTGTGGTCAAACCCATAGTGATATCATTTTCACCACTTTGCCAAACGAAGGGGAAAACATCATCCACCCGTGGCATACTTAATTCCACCAAGTGATCACACTTGGTATTATTTATTTTCTTCTATATATATATATTTATTTTTCTTTCATTCTTTACCATGGATTTTAGATATGTAAGTGTGTGCCTCCAATGGTTCTGTGCTAAGCCATAGTGGCCCAAACCACTAGGGTTTGCGATATTGATATCATTCGCATCATAACCTTTAATCGAAAGCTAAGTTTTTATCTAATCTATCTTTTGAAAATTCTACCCGGGAAGGTCTCATCACTCGAATCCCACCGGGAGTATGTCAGGGCCACGGATATCGATAACATACTATAGCATCCCGACTCCGAGTGTCTCCCCGTTGATCACCCATACCAGGGTCAATCTACCATGTAGAAAATCCATTGGAATAGAGTAGGGGGTTCTTACAATTTATGTGGTGTGTTTTATTGTTTTGTGTCAGGAATGTACCACAGGTTTACCCATCAATCATGCCCACATACTAGGGCACATAATCCAAAGTCAAGGCTCTCATTCAGGTGATGAGTCCTTTTTATACCAAGATTTTGAAGGTAAATTTGACCTCCAAGCAATCATACAAACAGTCATGCATCATCCATCAAGCAAGTCCAGGGTTTCCACTAGGGTTGGTTTCAAGGAATAATATAAAATATTAATGGTTCAGGGGTTCTATTATTGCACATAGCTTCAATATTCTAAAATCATTTACCACCAAAATTTCATCGGTGAGAGAGGTGACTTGCCTAAAGAAAGGTCTCCCGGAAGATCCTCGACTCTGAGATGGTGCACTCCTATGTCAAAATCCTCCGAGGCTTCACCAATAGGTCCTAAAATGTTCAGAGACATTTGCCCAAGGTTATTATTTGTATTTGTAAAATTAGGTTGAAATATAAATAAAATGGGCCTTTATTTTGTCACATATACATAAAGGTTTTGAGTTTTGAGAGTCTAATAAAATAATTTTTTTAAAGGCTCTTGGAAAATTTGTTTGCAAACAGAGGTTTATGAGGTTTAATATATCCCTCTATATTTTGAATCTTTTTGCCAAATAAGTTTTGTAAAATAACTTGTTTTAAAATCATTAATAAATTGAAAACAGAAAACAAAATGGAAAAATAAAAAGGCTTAGCTTTTTTTCTCTGCTTGGGCTGGGAAGGGCAGACGGCCCAACACTGGGCCTGGGCGTGGCCCAAGAGGCAGTCCGAAGCGGCACATCGCTTCGGTGTCGCCAGGAAAAAAAAGAAAAAGAAGCCACGGAAGCAGAGGAAGAAGGAGAGAGGCTCACCGGCGGCGGTCGGTGGCGCTGGAGGCGGGCTTGGCGGCGGTGATGGTTGAAATTGATGAGGCGGTAGTGGCTGGAAGGGTGATAGGAATCGATTCCCAGAGGAATTGAAGAGATTGGCGCGATGCGGGATTTTATAGACGACGACAGTGGCTCGGGCGGAGACAAGTGGCGACGGAGGCGAGATTGGCGGTGTCTGTACGCGTGCTCGGCGTCGCTGGCGGCCTCCAGTTTCTTCCCGAAGCAGATGAGGTGTAGGGAGAGTGCCAGACACAGCGGTGAGGTGGCGGGCGGCGAGCGGCGAGCGGCTGGGCGGCGGTAGCGGCATGGCCGCGGTGTACGGCAGAGGCAGAGAGGAGTGGTCACGGCACTGGAGCTCTACGTACGGCGGGGAGGCGAGGTATGGCGATGGCGAGCAGTGCCGCGGGCGGGCGACGCGCGGCTCGGGGCGCGCGTCAGCCACAGCGCCGATGGGGCCACATCGGCGGGGACCGATGATGCCACGATCAACGGCAGCTAGGGTTTGCTCTCTCTGTTCCTCTGCTCTTTGTTCAAATTTCTTTGTCTGTTTGCAATTTGTTTGAATCTTCCAATTCAGATTCGTTCTTAAGCTGATTTAGAGTTTGATTAGACTTTGAATTTTTGGGTTGTTACAATAGGAGTAATTGATTCTCACATTTTTCATATCTTTTTCTCATATCTTGCCGCACCAGCTCCCACGAATCCTTGGGCAGGTTTTTTTTTTTTGCCTGTGAAGACAAAGCTTCAATGGAGTAGGAAGATATAAGCAGCAGCGCAGGATGGTCTTTATGTTTGTAATAAAATGCGTTACTGAACTCATGTATAGATAGCCATTATCTAGAAAAGTTCCCATTCTTTTAAGCCAGATTAATCCCTATAGGATGATTATCATAGTCCGCTTTGTGATTGTAGGGCTCTTTTTCCACTATCGCTTGATGTATCTCATGAATTCTGAGTTAGTATGTGTGTCATATCTGTAACACGGGAGCTATTGCTTGTCTGGTCTTAGATTCTTCATCGATTCATAAGTGATTCCTATGAGAGGGAGACTTCCATACATGTAGTTAACTGTTGGCATATAGAATTCCTGAAAAGCATTTTTGTAATTTGCACTAATATTTGAAAAGTGAAATGCAGGTTTTCTATACATAGAGAATTTATTATAACCAAATAGGGTTGTTTGATGCTCTAAAGCTAATTTTTTGTCTACATGTAGTACTATCTAGCAAGCAGCATTACTCGAGTTATATATCTGACATTACTCAAGTTTCACTTTTGTTGCATCAGACATTTAGGTTAAAAGTACATATTATTGTCTATGTACATACTGAGGTGTTCAGTACACTATCGTTATTAGGCTAGTCGGAATTTTAGAATCTATTAGCAATGTTTTTTGAAGCAGACTGACATTTTTATCATGAGGAATGTCTGGATCCTCACATGAACTTCATACTATCTCTTATGTCTGCCACTGAAAGAATTCATATATTATACGCCTTATTCAAAATAGACTACTAATGTAGTATAAAAGCAACATATACGCATTGTCATATTGCACATGTTTTGTTTTCTTTTCGATGTATAGGTCCATCCATATTACATGGTCATTTGGTGTTGTCTCGGATCAGGGATATGATGTTAAAATATTTTGTACGAGTTGTCCATATGTATGCCATGGACTTGTTCATATTCTAACATACATGTTTGCAAAGGGATGTGAAAAGTTGGGAAAACGTATGGGGTTGACTCCCTCCATCATGAATAGAACTTTAGCATATCTATATGCACCTTTTTGTCTGCTAAATAGTTCTACATGTTAGGGAATCAACGTTTTTGATTTTCTATTTCATTGCTTTGCCTGGATTTACTCAGTCATTACTCAGTCAGATAGCTTCCCTTGGTCGATAAGCTGAAAGTATGCATGTTTATTTCTATACATAAGCAAGGTATGCTCCATCTTTCAGGAGGCTTCCACCCTAAGGTATGAATTGTTGAGTAGGCTTTGGCAAATCTACGTAGAGTTACAATCTGATGATGGTCGGTCAGTACGTGCTATTGCTGAGTAGATTATTACAATCTAGTGATGGTTGATCCAGTACATGTTATTACTTTCTTAAGCAGTGTGGACATTTCTTTTTCAGAACCAAATATGCGGAGCAAATGGAATTCATATGTGTTGGGTGACACCACAAGAATAGAAAGATTTAGTTTCTCAAGTGGAATCTCTCTGAAAGAAGAATATCACACTGAAGAATGAATCTCATTATGCCGGGTCTTTTGAATCTAGAAACTCAATTTCTGGTGCAAAATTCCAGTTGATTAAAATTTGATAGTGAATTCCACTTTTTACCCTATAGATGTGATCTTTTGGAGATTTTAAGGTGGTTGATCTTTGTTTCAATTTTGTGTGATCGGTGAGTTATAATAAGCTACAAATTTCAATATGTTAATAAAGGGAGGATGCATGCATCGATTGATGCAGAGGCCGGGGCTTTGACCCTATTTCAAAAAAAGTTGTGCATTTGTGACACATATTACCCCATTTTGTGGAACTTCCACCGAGATATCACATTTAGGAGGATTTAAACATGATTTTATCCCAGTTTAGCACATTGCTATTTATTGTTAAATAGAACCGGCATGTTGATGTGGAGTGATAAAATAGGTAAAGATAAGAGAACGTCATCGAAGATTCCGTCAAGATTTCTCTTATCCATCTATCACATTCCACGTTGTTGTAGTCGTGATATTTCTTAACCCTGGTCATCACCTCACACCTTGCCCAATGGACGCGCATAAAAATGTGAGGGTCCAAAGCTTCTAAGGGAGGTAATCTGGACGAAAATTCACTTGGTAGGGGTAATTAATGTCACAAATGCATAAGTAGGGAGTAAGAAGTGGAATTCACTCATTTGATTATATGTGGCAAGTATTTATTGGATAGACCAAATAATGAGTCATCCCTTACATAACAAGTACAGAAAGTGCTGCAGGTTAATAAGATAAATTATAGACTGATAGTTTGTGGTCAAGACCTTGTTCAAACCAACTATTTTTTTTCTTGATTTGTTCATGTATTCCTTTTACCAGTACGATACATCATAGTGGAGGCACAGGTAAATGCCCAATGAAGTAGTACATACAGTATACACAAGACGCTGCTCTTAATAAGGCAACAGAGGAAGGGGACGGAAACGATGGAACCACTCTATTGTTATCGTTTTGTGTCCAGCCGTCATCGACCTGCTCGGTTGCGGCCTGCTGCCAGTATCGTGCTTGCCGAGCCACCGTCCGTTGAGGCCGGTCCGCCCCTTGCCAATGGTCCCTCTTAACCCAGTCTGGTATTTCATTATTTCCGTGTGGATTGATCATTGATGGATGTTGTTTCCCGATTTTTGCAACTAATGCAAGTGTTCAACTAGGTAGCATGTGGTGAGCTCTGTCGCATGAATTTTCTTTTTCAAATGGTCCCTGTTCTTTTGTACATTGGGAAAGGGTCATAGCCGTTTTCTGTTCAGCCATGTACATGTAGAGTGAAGTGGCCAAATTCTCTAGCTTCTTAGTTCAAATGACACGTTTGTACCCATCTTCTACTGAAATATCATGTAGATATACAACCTGTTTCTATACATTGTGAATGGTCATAGATGTTTTCAGCTTGGTCATGTACATGTCCAGTGACGCACCCAAATTCTTGAGCTTCTCGGTTTAGATGTTAAATTCGTATCCATGGTCATCGTCAGCTGAAATATCATGTGCAGTTACAACCGGACCAAAGACATAGTAGGTCGCAAAAAATTAAAAGATAGCAGCAAAGGTTGGCGCGGCAATGCGCCTTCTAGTTTCATACATTTACTAAATATGTATTGGACACGTCAATTTCTAGTTTTCTTCTCTACTATCTAAAAAAACTTGGGTGTTCCGTTTTCTGCCTTAGATCGCACTACGTCCATCCTTTCGTCAAACCCTTCTCGTACCAGAACACACGGTGCCGACACATGGGCCCAGGCGCCCAGCACTAATCTGTTGCAATATCTCCGCTAACTACTCTCTCCGTACCCAAACGTCGCCTTCTCCTCCGCGTCGTAGACTCGCGCTGCTTGAGACTCACCAGACGCCGACGCGCCCCGCCGGAGGTGCACCAGGATGCCGATTCCTAAGCGTCTTGCAAGGTACGCACCAGTCTCTACCGTCTTCTCTTTCCGGTTGCTACTACTGTGCATCCGTTTTGTTCTTTTTTCAACCATGGATGCACGCTCCCACTCGATCTCGTCGGAGAAGACCTGCACCGCGTGCAGCGGCCGCCGCTCCAGGAGGCCGGCTTCCGAACCTACATGCCACCGCTCAGCACCGCCCCGCACAACCCGTCGACCAAGTGCTACATGGGTTTTTCTTGCTCATCACATTCTGCAGATGCTCTGCACGTAGGCTGTTCGACGGAATGGATGATCAGATTTTTGTCCCTTTCTCTGCGTGTAGGGAGATAGGTTTATCTCTGACGGGTCAGCGATGGACATGGACATAGCGCAGTACCTGCTAACGGACCCAGAAGGAAAAATGAAAACGTGGTAGCGGCATCCCAGTCCAAGGAGGCGTACCTGAGGATTCTGAGGAAGCTTCTCAAGGGCCGGAAGCTGATCCTCGCCTTCAGGAACAAGCGATTGGAGCCTGAGAATGTCTCGGCTGCCAATACGGTTTCTTCTCACCGGGCCAAGCCGGCCAAGCATAAGCATTACATCCCCGGTTATGCACGCAATTTTGGTGAGGGAGCATTAAGCACCTTCAATTTGTTTTGTTCCTATCGTTCTAGAATAAGGAGGCAGTAGTGCGCCTGTGCTGATTCTGCAAACCGTAATCAACACACTATCTATAAGAAAATCAACCACGTACACTCTTGCAAAGTAGTTTGAGACTATCTACGGTCTAGGCAATGTTGAGGCTTCTTGTTCATTGCTTGTTGCATTTCTGGTCTTCTCGGTCTCGGCAAACCTTAAATGGAAATCTTTACTTAGTGAGGTAATTCCTGCAAACAACTTGTTTTTGTTCAGCTAGGACCATTGGGACTTCTCTTGGCTGACTTAAGAATCGGAGACTGGTTTGGAGGTTTGTTATTTTCACCTGGGAAGCAAGCTAATGAGGCTGTTCTGGATCAGTTTTCTACTCTCATGTGCTTGGAGTGACAGTATGCACATAACTGAAATTTAATCATCCACCTAGCAATAAGAAGCATGGTTTGAAAAATCAACACTTGGAACTACTTGTTTTTATTTTGCGCAAACATCACAACTTTTCATTGTGCTATTGTTTTGCAGGCTATGCCATTTTCCTGATTGTTTCCAATAGGACCGGATAAGCAGCCATCTTTCCTCTACCGTTACTCGATGTATGTTGCCAACTCATCCAGAATATATCATTGCTGGTTGTCAAGATTAGAGTGCTCAGTGACGAGTATGCCCTGTCAATAGGTTTGTCTGCTTAAATATATAGAAGTAACATTGGTCAAGAGTGCGAACTGAAGGATTTGAGTTGGCAACAAGTTGTCAAGGAGGCTTTCATACTCTATGGTATTTTTTGTTTCAAGTTGGAGCTTAATTTGTCCTAATATTCAGTGGATGGCCAGCACCACTATGGCTAGATCTAATTATAAAGGTAAACTGGCTTCGCTGGATGCAAATCTATACTATCTTCGTCTCTATTGCTTAAAAAGAATTTCAGGTTCCGTCGTCCGCCATTCGTCGCTCCTTCGTCAAGTCGTCCCCGTACGACACCGCAGCGCCGACACATGGGCCCTCTCCCAAAAACCAAATGCTAATCCGCTGACCACTCTCTGTACAAAGATATTTCCTCTGTCTTCAATTCTCCATCAGGCACGCGTCCTCCACACCACCTGTCGACGCGGCCTGCGAGAGGTGCACCAGCCGGCAGTCGCGGGGGAGGCGGTGGCGCCTCGCCTCCACCCAAGAGATCTGGCCTTGGATTACTCGGATCCGTGCTCCTCGCACCGGATATAGCATATGGAGGCGGCCTCTCCGGTGGACGCTGGGAGCCTCACCGGCGTATGGCAGCAGGCTCCTCTTGCCCATGAAGCTGGCGTGCTTTCAGTCCATAGTCACGGCTGTTGTGGATGGTCCTACTGATGACGCCAACATGGAACTGGCCATCTTGTTACCTCTGGAAGTCACACGACACCAATCTTCCGCCTTTCACGGCACGGAGCTCCAATTGTCAGATCATTGTTTGTCAAGGTACAACTCAGGTCACTGATGCACCCTTCGTGTTCGATGAAATGCCAGCTTGTTATGTCTTATAAAATTCTGTTTGTAGTTATTCTCAAGTTGCATTTCTCCATGTTCATATCTAGCGCATATAGTCAGCTTATGACTCATCTCAATCCCAATATATGTTCATGGTGCATTTCAATATTACATGCAAAATCACCTGAACCTGTCATTCTATCGAGAACATTTCTGGTAAATGGCTGGAAGCATCACAACCAGATATACCAAACAAAATAGTTTTCTATATTGTAATCCTAATTATTGTCACTTCGTTAGCACCTTGACACTATATCAAGCTTTTAGATTATTTTTATTATCTATTCCAAAATCAGATGTGATTTAAACTTAGTAAATACAACTAAATTATAAATCTTCATAATAGTAGCTTGTCCCATTTATAAAGTATCAGTGAATTCAAAATGCAGCTTATTCATCCTGATTGCCAGGATTTGTGAAGTTGACTTGATTACCGTTTCTCATACAGGAAAATGTGAAGGCAAAACACCCACAGTTTCTCTATGAATCAAAATACGAAGACAAAACATCCTTGGTCCCATGGTTCATAACTTTTTAGGAACTGTGATGGAACAAGTGTTGTGTGACTATCTTTGTTGTGGCAGCTGGAATACCAAATTTCAGATGATTTGGTGGAGACTATAGCATCTTGATTATGGATTTGCTACTGCCACACTTGCACTTATGCACAGACAAATTTTTATTGGTCTTTTTTTGTTCATATAAAATTCATTAATATTTCTTCTTCCTCATTTTGATCCATTTTCTCCCACTTGTAGATTAACCGATTGATACTGCATGAGATTTAGCCAGAAGTGAAGGGACAAAACTAGGGAATCATGTAGTTATGATTCACCCCTTCGATAAGATTGAAAAAGGGTATGTTCTTGCACGTTCCTTCAATCTAGCAATGGATTGCTGTGTTAAAACACATGTGCTCCTTGCTAGCTAGATTATCACTATTGGATTTCAGGTTGGGGTGCTGCTAGGGCTCTCTACCTTGGTTCCAGGTCCAAGAAAATATTCACGGCCACGCCGTGGGGCGCACGCTGCTGACATGGCTTTGTCACATAGATCCTTGCACCAAGGTGAGGTGAAGAAGACGCCATGTACATGCTCACTTTCAGGGACATCGGCATCTCAGGCACATCGTGTGGCTCGCATTTGTCGGCCACGGTTGTCCACTGGTGCAACCCATGCGTTGAGGTCACACTGTCACACAAAGAGAAGAAGAAAATAGACACCACCTTTTGCAGCAATAAGCAAGAATAATCATGAGCACTTCACCATGTGGAATTTGATTCCTCTTATCCATGGAGAAGTTCAGATAAATGACTAAATTCTGGTGTTTAGGAACCTGTCAGACTGCTGGATTACATTCGAATGAACAGCTTGGATATACATGTGAGTGGGCACACTATACCCTGACTTCAAGAGAGAGAAGTCAGAGCTGGGTTAGTAGATTCTAAACAAAATTACATTGTTAGTCAAGAGCACGATAGAGAAAAAGGTAATCATACAATTGGCAGCTAATTTCTTCCAACACAGTGTGCATGTTAAACATGTGATTTGTTAGCACAGAGCATATGATATTGAACCTTGGTACACAATCCATCTTCAGATTACCATAAAGCCATAAACAATATATATTGGCCTTTTATCCTTGAGTGGAGACTTTTGGCTCCCAAGCTCTGGTGCTTCTGTTATTTATTTATTTTTAAAAAATCATATTTGTGAGTTTCAAAAAAGTTTAGAAAAATATCCAGATGTAGATAATGATATATCCCACAAGCGTGTAAAATATCAATCTTAAAATCCTTGTATTTTGAGCTACACAAAAATGACTAAGGTGTAGATATGTGCATGCATATTTTCGAATCTCATTTTAATCAAACTTTTGCATTTTTGTGCAACCCACAATACAAAGAATTTCACGTTGGTTTTTTCATTGTTGTTGGATAGAACATTGACTAGGTCTAGAATTATTTTCATTTTTTTAAAATTTAAATATGATTTGTGATTTTTTTAAAATAAAGTGAGCACTAGAGATCGGGAATCAAAGATACTCTCTGTTCATCCTGTTGATAATTTGTTCTTTGTTTCCATTATATGTTTGGACATAGGCAATAAGATATCGTCACTCCAGTAATTACGCATGTAGTAATTTGCATATTTTTATTTCCTTTTTTGGCATAGCACTTTTGGTGTAACACATGATGATGTGTGTAAACTTTTCACACGAAAGGAAACACTCTACAACAACATACAGTATTTAGCCTAAATCTACCAATCCACATGATGTAAGCAAAAAAATAAATTCATAAAAATAACTTATTAAATTGACACAAATCTAAAGTGAAACTTATCAAAACTAAAAAATCATAATATAATCATCACATTATTGAAAAATCATACATGCATGGCTATAAAAAATATTAAAATATAAATGCTATCAAAAGTTAGAGAGAGATAAAGAAGAAAGTTGGTAATTTCACATGATGTGTAAGAGGATCGTATACTTGCAAAAAGAATATTCCACTTGTTTGTTAGCCACTAGAATATCTTTTCCCGTTGCAACGCACGGGCAATTTACTAGTTACTATAAAAAGGAAACTAGTGCCAAAGAGAAATTAGTGCTCGCAAAGGGAAAAAACTGTGTTGGTGTGTGGGTGTGCAGATCATGTCCTGATGTGCTCATCATGCACAAGATGATAAAAATCAGCGTGCGTCGGGCTAGCGTGGTACATCCTTTGTCCCTATAAAGAACATAACAAATCGATATTGACATTCAAGAAGGTTACGATCAAATAAACACTATATAAGCGGAGTGGGTATTGCTGCCAAGTATATTCCAATTTCTTATACATGATGAACAATGATAAGATATAATGTACAATAAGATAATAGCACCGACATTATCAAGAAATATAATACATTTCTTGCTTTATAGAGTTGCAACATGCAGAGAGTTCTATGATGTTGCAACAGAATATAGACGGATATACAGAATACCATGGCAACACATTTAGTGTTCAGTCATACAGCAATACATGTGCACTATGAAGTACTCCCTCCGTTTTGAAATATAAGACGTTTTAGCTTTGTGAAACGAATGTAGATCTAAAACGTCTTATATTTCTGAACAGAGGGAACTGCCAATAAATAAAGAATTAACCAAAAAACATGATTATTCCACAAGAAAATCTAGATCATACACACAACAAAACTCAAACCAAAAAATATTATACACTTCAATGTTTTCTTCGATATTGTTTTTACACTGAAAAATGTCTAAGACAACAGATGCCTTATTTATGTGCGCTACAAAGTTAAGATTGTGAGCATTGCGAATTTAAGATGCTTGAAATGCAGTCACAGTTTGCAGATATGCCACCAATTTCCATTGACCCACCAATCAGTGACACTAAAACCTGATGTTAACTTATTATTGACAACAGGATCAACAGCCAACAGAGAGGCTATACATGCACTCAATTAGCTGTACTGACATTCAAGCAGCATATCTAGCTGCACCTCAAATTTGCAAACTCTAACCAGGCACAATATCCTACCTTAATGGTATGAATCTTAAGTGAATATGTTTCACCACGCTGTTGGCAAGGATATCACAATAGTCACATCAAGAAAAACAAAGAAACTTGCTCTGCCATTGCTAACTAGTAAACAGTACTTCCTAAATCAGAACTTGTCATTTCAAGACAAAAATCAATATCACTACATAAACAAAACATGCATTGCCTAACAATATCACTGCATAAAAGAACATGCATCACCTGTTTATTCAATTTTCTTTATTACTGTGATTACTGTGTGCCTCAACCAGTGACACAGTTACTCCATGAAGTTTTTACTTCCAACAGTGTACGGACTATTGCTAGTTGCAGATCTAGAGTTCAAGCATTATGGGGCCAGACAATGACCACGTAAAAGATACTCCCTCTGTTCAAAAAGGGTGTGACTTCTCAAAAAACTAATGATAACTCTGAAAAAAATGGAGGTACCAGAACACAAAATATTCTAAGCCTTAAATATAGACTAGACTATATAACAATATGTCGTAAAATTCAATATAGACTAGACTATATAACAAAATATTCTAAGCCTTAAATATAGACTAGCCTAAAATTCAAGATGAAGCTACACTTTTACTAGCTTGATTGTAGCCGTACCCCCACCAGGCCCATCGAACAAGTCAATAATATATTTACAACAATTTATTTAGTCCATAACTAGAATTAAGAAAACTTATATTACATGTATCAATTGCTTACAACAAACTATTTCCTAATATAATTTGCGTTACGCAATCAATATTAGTCCAAGAAAAGAGAAGGTCTTGGTTCATAGTATGTTCTTACATTTCAATTCAACGAATTTGTTGTGTTGTTCCACGGATCGCCGGAAGCAATCACAAGGAATAAAGATCTCCCAACCCCTAAATTACAGGTACGCACATATATGCGCAAGCGGATTTCAGGTAGAGGAGCCAGATCCGAGAGACGGGGGCAGTTGGAGACCAAACCAACCTCCGATCGGATCCACCAGCTCAGCAGACGGTGGGAACGAAGCGCAGCGCGGCGACGCGAGCGACAAGGAGTCCCGCCAGCCTCCGCACGGCGAATTGGGTGCAGTTCGAGAACGCGATAAGGCACATCAGCTCGTAAACCACCCCAAGCGCCACCTCCGCCGCCGATCGGCGATGCGCGGGGACTTCGGGCTCCGATGACTCCCAGCCTTGTCCAGATCCGGAACCGAACCCATAGTTCCACCCGCCGCCACCGTTCCGGCCGCCGCCGGGCCCGAAAGGGCCGTCCCCGTCGTGGCCGGAAAAGGAGTCGCCCGCGCCGGAGAGGGTCTTGGAGCGGCGGGTGCGGGGGCGGATGCGCGCGCGGCGGCGGATGGTGGCGGAGGCTGAGGGGGATGGGCGGCGGCGGATCGTGGTGGTGGTTGTGGATGATGTGGCGGGGGTGGAAGTGGCTAGGGGGCGGAGGAGGATCGGCTTGGCTGGCGGGGAGGAGCCGGCGGTGGCCGTGGCGGCAGAGATCTCCATGGTTGGAGGCCGGCGGGCTAGGGTTGTGTGAGGAGGAAGCAAAGCGATCGAAGGTGGGAGACGTGGTGCGATCGTGCTCGGCGGGTGGACACGCGAGGAGGAGGGCGCACGGCCGGTCGGTGTTGAGGGTCCTACGAGTAGTTTTTTCTTCTTGACAGATTGCTGAGGGTCCTGGTTGTGTTTGAGCCGGTCGGGTTGTCATTTTGGCGCCCAGCACTTTCGGTCCTCCAGCGTATCACACATTAGTTTCAGCCCTTTAGCGTATCACGTATCGGGGATATACTTTGGAAGTTGATTTATACACTATTTAATATATAAATTTATCTAATTTTTAAAACTTGTGGCATCTATTTTAAGATAGAGAGAATACAAGTTTACCAAATTCAACAGTATTGATGATCAAACCAGCTATAGTTCAACGATCGAAATATTACCAAAAAAACACGTCGAAATTAAACAACATGCTCTGTTGTAGCAGACGGTTCCTCCTCCACGAGGGCAAAGCTCGGCGATGGCGTGGAGGACGATGTAGGGGAAGAGAAAAGCGATGGCGTGTCAGACGGCGTCACCTCCGCGGGGGTAGAGCTCGGCAGCGGCATAGGCGTGGCCATAGAGGCAGAGATCAGCATCGGTGTGGCTGAGCTCAGCGGAGGTCCCCGCATCTCTTCCAAGACGAGTCTGCGATGCGCCACGTACCATGCCTTCACTTCGTCGTCCATCGCCGATGTGTCGCTTTCAGGCAGGAAGGCCAGGTAGACGTTCCTCTTCTTGTCCGCCATGTTGGCCTTGTGAAGACTAATCTTGATTTCCTTCTTATCTAGCATCACCATCGACCTCGTGTCGTTCTTCTCATCCCTCATGACGGCGTGGGTCTTGACATCGTGATGCACTGCTCAATCGACGACTGTAGCCTTTCGCCAGAGGACGCCATGTTCTTAGCGAGTTTGGCTTCCTTGTGTCCATTAGGGCGCCCGTCCACCACGGCCGGGGCAGGCGCATCATGATTGTAGATGTCGTCTTTGCCCTTGGTGTAACACCCTCGAAACGTTCATATGTTGATTTTCATGATTCTCGCCAAACCCGCACAGAAACGATTAAAACAAAGTAATATCACTACACAATAGTTCATGATGGTATGCACAAGAAACATATTTATACAATAACGACTTTATCCGGTCAAGAATACATATATACATTACAAAGATCCAAATTATCTTAAAAATGATACAACATCCGAGTATTGATAAGATGCAAATTGGACTATGAGTTCTGAAGAATAATCAATGGCGTCCGTAACACTGCCTAGGTCAAACCGGAAGGTTAATCTTGCTAACGTCCTGTTCGGGATATGCTAAATAAGTATCACCATAGAATGTCTCTAATCCGGCTAACCCGAGTGTCCCATAGTTGGTAGCAAGGTCTATGGCCTGCTGGGTGGCCCAGTTAGATGGATCCAAAAGGGAGGTCCATGCCAGATAAAGAAAGGCTACGGTATAGTCAAAAACCAACCTGAAGCCTTGGAGTACAAGGCATGAAGACTAGTTAGTATTAGTGTAGGACTCTGTAACCTGTCCGACAAGGACATATCCCTTTAACCCTAAGTTCCGGCGCCTTTATAAGCCAGACCTCTAGGAGCCTTTAGGGCATTGATTCATACACTTTGCACAACAAACCAATCCATGTAACTCGGCGTATTGCCATTATACCACCGTCGTGGGGTCTGGACCTGGGTAAACTGTGTTACCTCGTATCCACCAACTCACCGCCTTCTCCCACCTCTCTAAGAACACTCTCTGAGTATCCCTCCATGGCGTACTCGTCGGGAATACCACAACAGTTGGTGAAGGGTTTCGCAACAGAAAACAAAAAAAATCTACTACAAGAACACGATAACCAATATCTATTCTATGTAGACATAAGTAACGGAGAGGGGAACTATGTTCATCCCTTGAAGACTGTGACACACCTTACGCAGATAGACGTATAGCAATGAGGATGCGGAGGCGGCCGGGGTAGAGGTCGTGGAACTTCCCGAATCCAGGGCAGAGGAGATCAGCAACCCGAAAGAACCTATACCTAGGCCGACATTGTCAATAATCCATGTGTCCACCACTTGGATAGTAATGGAGGATCTACCCACACATATGTTGAGTGTCATTTCAATGACGACATCAAGAAATACGAATCCGCTGGCTATAGAGCCAAGCAACAAAAAGGAAAGAAAAATTCTGAGAAAGGCAAGGAGCCCACATGGAAGAAGCGGATGCCGCACAACCCAAGTCAGATGGAAAAAAGGAATTTCCGACTAATAAATACGCATACGTCTGCTTGCTTGGATCTAGCCGTCTAAAGACAAGTAGGCGGTTCTCCGTGAGCTCAATGCCACGGTTCCGGCTGTTCCATAGTTTCTGGATTGGTCGGACGTAACCATCACCTTTGATCGCTCAGATCACTCGGGGAAAACACATCGTCAGGGAAAGTACCCTCTGGTTGTCAATCCTCTTATTGATGGCTATGAGTTATCTAAAACACTCATGGACAGTGGGAGTAGCATTAATATCCTCTACATCGAGATGCTCCAGCATGAAGCTACATGAGAGCTCGTTGAGTTACAGCAGTGTAACTTTCCATGGTATTGTACCAGGAAGATAGGAGGATTCTATGGATGAGATTACTCTGAACGTGACATTCGGAACCCAAGACAATTATCGGACCGAGCCACTCTCCTTTGAGGTGGTACCGTTCAAAAGTGCTTACCACGCCATCTTCGGACGTCTGGCTTACTAGGCGCTCATGGCTCGTCCCTGTTACATCTCCAATATGATCAAACTTCCAGGTCCAAAGGGCATAATCACCATCCGGGGAAATCCGAGGAAGGCGCAAGAATGCGACGAATGATCTGCTGCCTTCGCTGAAGCCGTGCTGCATGCCCAAGAGTACCAGGATATCAAGAAGACCATCAACCCGTCCGACATGCCCGCCATGAAGAACGAGGTGCTGAAGCCAAGTTTCAAGTTCAAGGCGTCGGAAGAGACGAAGAAAACGTCGCTGAAGGAAGATGATCCCTCTAAGACGATGAACATAGGGGTCGGCTTAGACCTCGCATAGGACAGCGCACTCGTCGAGTTCCTCAAAGCTAATAGTGACATCTTCGCATGGCAGCCTTCTGACATGACCGGAGTACCTAGGGAACTTGTCGAGCACTCTCTTAATGTGTACCCTCACGCTAAACCCGTCAAACATTCTTTACGACGGTTTGGTGACGAAAAGCGCCAAGTGATAGCCAAGGAATTAGCCCTACTAGAGTTAGTGTTGGAGATATGCCCTAGAGGCAATAATAAAAGTGTTTATTATTATATCTTTGTGTTTATGATAAATGTTTAAGTTCATGCTATAATAGTATTAACCGGAAACATTAATACTTGTTTGATTTGTAAACTAAATTAGAGTCCATGGTAAAGCCTCTTTATAATACTAGCTTGTTGATTAATAGATGATTGTGGTCTCTATATCATGAACATTGAGATGTTATTAATAACAAGATCATATCATTAGGAGAATGGTATGATGGACATACTCCTATAGATAAGCGTAGCATTAAGATCAAGTCATTTCAATAGTCCGTTTGCTATAAGCTTTCTGATACATAGTAACCTAATTCCTTCGACCATGAGATCATGTTAATCACCATCACCGGAAGGATGCTTTGATGACATCAAACACCACACCGTAACTGGGTGGCTATAAAGGTGGAATTGAGTGTTTAGAAAGTATGGATTGAGGCACATGGATCAAGAGTGGGATTTGTCCATCCTTATGACGGATAGATATACTCTGGATCCTCTCGGTGGAATGTAATCCAATTAGCTTGCAAGCATGTGACTAGCTCACAAGGGATCACATATCACGGGAACGAGAAAAGAGTACTTATAGGTAACGAGGTTGAACTAGGTATGCAGAGATACCGACGATCAAAACCTCGGATAAGTAAACTATCGTGAGACAAAGGGAAATTGGTATCGTATGTAAGTGGTTCATTCGATCGCAAAGTAATCGTAGAAATATGTGGGATCCATATGAATTTCCAGATTCCTCTATTGGTTATTGATCGGAGAAGTCTCTTGGTCATGTCCGCATAATTCACGAACCGTAGGGAGACACACTTAAGGATTCCATGTTGTTTAGTAGATATGGAATGTTAGTAGGGATACCGAATGTTGTTCGAAGTCTCGGATGGGATCCGGGATATCACGAGGAGATCCGGAATGGTCCGGAGAATAGGATTCATATAACGAAAGTCCTATTTCGGAGTTCAGGAAAGTTTCCGATATTTTCATCAGAGAGGTTCTAGAAGGGTCTAGAAGGTTCACCGATCCAGAAGGAGAATGGTCCATGAATGTGTCATGGGTAAGTGGAATGATTGGATCATATCCTAGGTCACATGGTGTGTGCATTTGTAAGAGAGAATTAAAGCTCTAAATTGAAAGTCAAACGGGAGTTTGAAAAGTCAAACTGGAACAATGGTTTCCTAGTGGGAGAAGAAACAAGTCCTCTCAATCCAACTTGGGTTTGGGTTTGGATTCAAACCGACCCCTCCCAAGGCTGCCCTCCCTCTCATAAATAGAGGGGGAGGAATGCCCCAAAGCACACAAGCCCTAGCCCCTCTCCCTCAAGACTGAAGGCCATCGGCCACAGCCATGCCATACCGCCTCGCTCACTTGGTTCGTCACCGCCACCATAGCCGCCGCCGACACCTCCTCCTCCTCCCGGTCATCTAAACCCTAGATCTCCGGGAAACCCTAATCCACCATAAACTCGCACCAGCTTAGGCGAAGCCCTGCGGGATCTTCCCTCTACTTCCGACACCACACCGGCGTGCTGCCGGAATCGCGAGGGGAGAACTACAACCTCCGCTACCTGCTGGAACAAGGGAGAGAAAGGTCTTCATCGAGTACCGAACGTGTGACCGACTGCGGAAGCGCTACCGGAACGCAGCACCGGAAGGATCGTCTACGCGATCTTGAGATCGGCAAGTGTACGACTACATCACCCACGAGAATCTACTCTCGTTAACCGCTTTAAAATCTTCGAGGGTGAGTGCTTCTATCGACTCGTTGCTACAATCTAGTAGATAGATCTTGGCTTGTTTGTGTGCATGCGGTAGGAAATTTTTGTTTTCCATGCTACGAACCCCTACAGTTAGCCGGATTCATAACAGAGGTCATCCATACAAATTGGCTGGCAAATCTTGTACTCGTCCCTAAAAAGGACACCATTGATTTAAGGATGTGTGTTGATTATACCGCTTTGAACAAAGCATGCCCGAAAGACCCGTTCCCTTTACCAAGAATCGATCAAGTTACCGACTCAACGGCAGGGTCGGAATTACTCTGTTTTCTCGACGCATATTCTGAATATCACCAAATACCGATGAAATAATCGGATCAAATTAAGACGTCTTTCATCACTCCTTTCGGAACCTTCTGCTACAAAACTATGCCTTTTGGCTTAAAGAATGCAGGAGCTACATATCAACGTACTATGCAACATTGTCTCAACGATCAAATCAGACACAACGTCCATGTATACGTAGATGACATAGCAGTTATGTCCAAAAATAAGGGAACTTTAATTTCGGACTTGGAGGAAACATTTGCTAGTCTACGAAAATTCAATATGATGCTAAATCCGAAGAAGTGTTTCTTTGGAATTCCAGCTAGAAAATTGTTAGGTTTCATCGTCTCTGAGCGAGGCATAGAGGTGAACCGGGACAAAATCAAGGCTATACTCAACATTACCAGGCCGACTCGCCTGAAGGACATGTAACGTCTCACTGGTTGTATTGCAGAAGTGAGTCGGTTCGTCAGCCGGCTCGGTGAAAGGGCCGCACCTTTATACAAACTCATGAAGAAAACCGACAAGTTTATATGGACCCAGGAAACCGAAACTGCCCTGCAAAGTTTCAAAGACCTACTTTCAAACCCACCAGTTCTCGCAACGCTAGAACCTCAGGAGACTATTTTACTCTACATTACAGCGACCAACAAGGTCATAAGTGTGGTAATAGTAGTGGAGCGTGAGGAAGAAGGCCACGAGCATAAGGTGCAGCGACCAACTTATTACCTGAGTGAGGTCCTGACAGAGTCGAAACAACGGTATCCACACCATAAAAAGCTAGCCTATGGAGTGTTCTTTGCATCGAGAAAGCTACGCCACTATTTTCAAGAGCACAAGATCACAATGGTGAGCACCGATCCCCTACGATATATAATCAATAACCGCGACGCCACAGGATGTGTCATAAAATGGGGAATAGAGCTTGCAGCTTTCGATATTGAGTACAAGCCGCGTACATCAATCAAGTCTCAAATACTTGCCGACTTTGTTGTTGATTGGACATAGACGACAGGAAACACAAGTCCTCCAGACTCGAAATTTTGGACCCTTCACTTCGACGAATCAAAAGCACGAGGAGGCTTAGGGGCTGGCGCGGTGCTCAAATCACCCCAAGGAGATATGATGTTCTATGTGTTGCAAATACACTTTACGACAACCAACAATATTGTTGAGTTGATGAGGACTCATGTGTTACGGAGACGGATTTAGTTGCTCAGCAAGTATCCGACATCTGCAACGCAAACAAGCACATGGCAGCGTACAAAGCTGTTGTGGATGAACTATCTAAATCGTTCGAGGGTTTTGAGGTTCAACACATCCCTCGAGCAGAAAATGAGGAAGAAGATGCTCTATCAAGGATAGTCTCTGCGTGGAAACAAGTAACGGATGACGCTTTTTTAGAGCATTTAAGGGTCTCCTCCATAGTCGGAGTTGATGAGGACTATCCGACAAAATACGACTCACCTTTAATAGCAGTTCTGGTTGTAATTCCTAGCTGGACAAAACCTGTAACATCCCAAAAATATGAAACTTGGATCATCAAACTCTAATCATCAAAATTTAGGATTAACAAAAAAATTTCTAAATAAAAATATGAAGACATGCATGTGTGTATGCATTCCAATTTGGATTCTTTTGAATTACCTTGCTTGTGTGTTTCTTTGCTTGTAAAAGGATTCTTCGGTGAAATAAACATCATCTAAACAATCCCCACACTTTTCCCAAAGACAAATAGATCAAAACAAACAAAATAAGGGAATGGTCACTTTGGCCAATTTAACTCCCATGCCTACTTTGGCTGTCTCTAACTTTCAAAACTTAACAGAAACTTGTTTGGATATTTACACCCCTTGATAGTACTCATAACAAAGTATCAAGGCCCACTTTGTCATCATCCAGAAACATTCAAATGCATAGTCTAAATGACAGTTTAAAATTGAATCTTTATCATATGGGAAGATCCCACTTTTTCAAAAACCACTCAAACAAGCTCAACTTTCAAAACCCAAGCATCTGCAGACTCACCAGCACCAACCTAGCACACACACCAAAAATCTTTTCAAAATTCAAAACTTGAGTTCATGCGGCCATTACATCAAACACCTTGCAGATACAAATCAAACAAAATCTAAACACTATTTAGAGCAGTGATTTGAGCCTAACTTGTTCCCTCTCTGGACACCACTACCCTTAGTAGATCATCTAACAACCTAAACTAATTTCGAGCACTACTGTAAGCTATCCATTATCATCAATGGTGAGCAGGCCGAGTGCACCCTTGCCACCCACATGTCCATAGCGAGCTAGGAGAAGCACCAAGCCTAGCCAACATGTCTGGGAGCAAGCTAACACCCCACCGCCACTCCCTGTCCAGCGCTCGAACCTTGCCAGCCCTTGGACCACACGCACAGACCATGCCAAGCTCGCCAGCAGCCATGCCGAGAGCGCGCCCGTGCGCCACGCTCGACAGACGCCCACACACCGCGCGCCGCCCTCGCCGCGTGCATACGTGATCACCACCGTCCCAGCAACCCCGCAGACACGCTCGTTCGCCACCGCGCGGACCACACACGCTGTGCACCATAAAAACTTCCGTCGGGCACGCGCAGAGCACCGCCGTGTTCCGACCAATCCGCACCGCCCTATGCCTCGCCACCACGTCGTTGAGCTTCGCCAGGGAGCACAACACCGCCCCTACCATCGCCCACGCCGATAGCCCTCTGTGCCGTCGACCACGATGAGCTCACCTTACGCCCGTCGGTCCCCTCGCGCCACTATAAATAGAGGCCACCCCCAGCCGAATTTAGCACACCATCTCACTCCCCTCTCCTCACTGATTATTCTACCCCGTTCCCAGAGCAAGGCGAGTAGCGCATCGCCAGAATTTGGCCGGAGCCCGCTGCTGCTGGAGAAGAAGGAAGCCAACGATTGGAGCCGCCCCAGGAGAAGCTGCCGGTACCAGGAGGTTCGCCGTCATCGACTTCGTCGTTAAGCCTCGCCGAGCCCTAACGTGAGCCCTCGATGAGCCCCCACCACCGCATTAGGGTTACATCTCACGCTGCCCGACGTGGACAATGACCGAGGGCCATTAGATTAGAACCAGATCCTACGGCTCACATTGCCCCGTACCGCTTCGCACCCCCTCATCTCACTGACGCGTGGGGACAGCAACTTAACCAGCTCGCGTAAGCGCTATGCTTAGCAGGCCGGCCCAATATCGTTTCCCGCGCAGCCCAGTTGTTTGAATTTAACTTTTTCCATTTAAGTTCAAACCTAGTTCTATACCCATTTTCAAAAATCAACCCAGCTCGATTCAGTGAACCAAATTAGATGAAACCAATTTTGTTAGAAAGGTCTGGAAATGCTGAATCCAAGCCCGTTGGATTCAAATCATTTGAATCTATAGATCAACCTTGGTAAAAATAATAAGGCAGAACCTTTTCTGCATTCAAACATTTTTCAAATTTAAACCATAATAGATTTTGAGTTGATTCCAACTCTCAAAAATCACATTTGATCATACCTTTCATAATATATAAAAACATTTGGGTTTACTTACAGAAATAATGTTCAAGTAATAAAAGAATGCCACATAGGCATTTCTAGTCACTTTATTTAAGTAAAATAAAAGGTTAAACCTTACTAAATTGTGACACCACTTTAAATCACATTCCCATGGACTAAAATATGTGGTGATGACATGTGTCAACATGATCCCATGTTTAGTTTGGTGAATATTAAATCTTAAGTAGTTTTTCAATGAGTAGAAATTACTTTTCTAAAAATAAAAGGAATTAAACCAAGCTTTAATCTTGTAATGTTAGTGATGATGCTAGATCATCTATAGGACCCTTTTGTGTGATGATTGAAAATAGTTAAGTATTGTTTGATGATTGTGTACCTCGTATTTATTTATAGACGCTAGTACCGACCAAGGATACGAGGAAGAAGGAGGATACTATGAAGAAGAACTCGAGGAGAACTTCAACCACTGCTCTGCACAAGGAAAGCCAATACTTGCAAGCTATTAAGTTAGCAAGCTTATACTGATACTTGTGCAAGCTAACACTTGCAAGATACTATACCTATGCAAGCAAATACTTGCTTTTTACCATACCAACTATATGCCTTAAGCATATATGATCATAACCACTTGATAAACCAATCCTAGTTTTACTTACAAGCTTTATACTTTATTTCTTTATCAAAGCTAGTACTTAGAGTTTACTTAAGTGAATTGTAGATACTAGAAAGATAATTGAAGATTGCATCAAGAGCATAAAACTTGGCCTAAGCTAGATAATCTTCATGTCATCCTAAGGCATGAGATTGAACTTAGTTAAACTCCACTAGTTACCACCTCTCATTAGTACTTACCCCCACTTGTAGATGCTAGTGCTAAGCATAAAACCTGATCAACTTAGATGGGAATCTTGGTGGAAAATGGTTATGAAAACCTTGGAATGATGGATCATTCTATTGAAATGTTTTGGAAATGTGTTTCCGAACACCAGATGATTTATGGTGATGAAAATGTTGAGGCATGAGCCTTAGCCCTTTATAAAACTGATGGTTGTCTGGATGCGATACCATTCCAATTTTACCGTACAACCACAATACCCGAGAATTGGGTAGGGCTTGACTAGAAACTTATATACCTTAGTATTGGTTCCCTCACGGCCAAGGTCTGAGCTGAGGCTACCTTGTGAAGATTGTCCACCTGTGCAGTACCCAAGATGACAGTTGGTCATGGTTGGGAGGCCAAACTCACATGAGAGGTGCTTATACTAGGGCATGTAATTGAAAGGTTAGGATTGATTATCCGCATACTGAGTATGGTGAATTCAGGATTTGTTCCTGACGGATGTATCGAATGTTGTGGTGAAAATGTACAATCTCTGCAGAGTGTCAAACTATTCGAATAGCCGCGTCCACGGTTATGGACAGTTGGAGTGGCCATACTGTTCCCCCGTCAGATGTTTTCAAAATGACTTGTGAAATGAGTTGAGACTTTGAATTGACCACAACCGAGTTGTGATATGAAATACAAGTTCCCACTTAGGTGTTATAAAACTTCAACTAGCATTCATTGCTTCTAAACTTAGTAGATGTAAATCTAGCTTTTTGCAAAACAACCCTAGAGCTTAGTGTCCTACTACAAAAAACCCCTTCACTTGTTAGTATTAGTTTGCGAGTACTTAAAGAGTACTCATGGCTTTTTCCCTGGCTATTCCCTTGGCCAGACTATGAAGAGGAGTACCTGGAGGATGGACCCCAGGAAGGTTACGACAACTAGGATCATCTCCCATCGTCAGCATTGCCTGTGACCCCGAAGATGGAGCTTCGCCTACGCTACCGTTATTATTACGTTATTCCGCTGCTTGAATTGTATTAAGAACTAGATCATGAGATCCTTATTTGTGTAAGACCTTATGTATGGTTTGTAATGGATGATGTACTATGGTATCCAATTCTGTTATGTCTCGCAAAAATGGTAATCCTAGGATTGCGATGTATGGCATAACAGGCATCTGGGATTAAAAATCCGGGTGTTGACAAGTTGGTATCAGATCCATCCTGACCATAGGAGACCCTAGTTAGACTGGACGTTTGGAATCAAAAAAACTTAGTTTCAAAACCAAAGAAAGCAAATATTTACAAAGAATTATTCCCATTCTTATCACCTTGATTCTTTCACGAAAATTCATGTTCCTCAAAAACTCTTGCAAAATACATAAAATTTGACACACTTGATCACTCTACTAACTTACTCACCTTATATTCTTTTAGTTGGACGTGAAGTACAACAAGTTTTACCAGTTGAGAAATGGAGGAGACCTTATCTTTGAGAGGGATTTGGACCAGCTTTCGGAACTTCTGGAGCGTCCGCACCCCGAGTTCTTCGGAGCTCAGCTCAATGATCAAGGAGGAGAAGATATGTAGTGGCTAATTGTTGCAAGTCTCCGGGGAAAGATTGAACCTCCCACTGCGGAGGGAATTCAATTCACCTTAAGAGAGAACAACTGGCTCGATGGACTTGCCAGGGCCATGCAGGAAGCTCTTGCCCGTATGTGTGGGCAGAGTATCAACCAAATCAAGGGTACCCGCTTTGAGTTTTGCCCAAGGCGTGATGCTAATGGACAACCACTGGAAGCCCCATACCACCACGAACTGAAGACCCAATTGGACCACCTTAGCTTCATGATGTACGATCGTCAGCAGGAATTGGACAATTGCCGTGACTACTCCAACCACAAGTCTGCCATCATCAAGACGAAGGATCAGACCATCACCATGCTAGCAAAGGATCGCAAGTCTCACCACCGTTAGCTCGATAAGAAGGAGCGCATCATTGCCCGTCTTCGCCACTGTATCTCGTCTTTGGAGGAGACCATCCACGAGAGAGACATGCAGTTGGAAGAAAGGGAGAATGCCGGAGAGGATCTTCGTGGAGACCCCTACTCCTATCTCAGTGATGATGATGATTTTCTGGAGGATCAGGCTATGGATTTCTTCACTGATGAGGAGGATTTCGCCTTCATCAATGACGGCGATGATGATGAGGATGACGACTACACCGACTCCAAGGAGTAGTAGCACTTGAGCACTAGCGTAGTGAGTAGTATTCGGTCCCACTATATCGTAGTTTCCAGAATGGTTCCTAAAACCATTTGTTTACCTTGTTGTGGTGTGTGTTTGTATCGTGTGCTATGAATGAATGAATGAAAAGCAAGTTTCTAGAAAATCTGAGTCAAACTTTAAAAACTTTTCAAAGTCCCAAAACCTTAGAAGTTTCCCTCTTTTCTCATGATCTATCTCAATCTTCAGATGCCACGCGGAGGAAGTGGTTCATCCCCGGACCCGATGTTGCAGATCCTGCAAATGTTGGTTTCTGACCGCAAAGCTGAAAGAGCAGAACGTCTAGCCAACTTAGCCACCCTACAACAGATAGCTCATCTAGCCCACAATAATCAAGGCCACGAAAATCAGGACAACCATGGATCTAAGCTTAAGAATTTCCAGAACACCAACCCACCTGTTTTCACTAAGTCGGAGGAGCCTTTAGATGCAGACGATTGCTGCAGACCATGGAAAATAACCTAGAAGTCGCCGGAGTGGAAGCTAACGAGAAAGTTCTGTTTGCCTCCCACTATCTAGCCGGAGATGCTAGAGCATGGTGGGATAGTGTTCATGCCATGACCGGAGGACAAATGATGACCTGAGAGGAATTCAAAGTCAAGTTCAGCAGAACCCATGTGCCACCAGGTTTGATCAAGAGAATGAGAGATGATTTCAGAGAACTGAGGCAAGGAACGATGACCGTAGTGGAATACCGTGACAAATTATTGTCATTAGCTAGGTATGCCCCGATGAGATTGACACCGAAGCCAAGAAGAAAGAAAGATTCCTGAATGGTATGCATGATGAGATGCAGACTGTGTTAGTCAATATCCCCTTTGCTGATATTGAAGCCCTGGTCGACTCTGCCATCCAGATGGAAGGAAAGACCAACCAAGCCAATGAGAACCGCAAGCGTCGCATGATGCATCATCCAGGAACCCATTAGACCCCAAAGTATCGCCCTAACCCATCTCCAGGATTTGTCCCGAGAACCAACAGACCCCCGATGAACCGTCCGACCTATCCTAACCGTGGAAACCCAAGGCCCGGAGGAAATCACCACAACCCCAGCAAATCTAACAATTTCAACCGTGCCCCACCCAAGTTCAACAAAAACAATGCTACTGCCAACACCAACACTGCCCCGAGGACTGGAAGCAATGTTGTGCCTATTGCAACAAAGGACAAGTCTCAAGTAACTTGTTATGACTGTGGAAATAAGGGTCACTACTCCAAAGAGTACCCCAACAAGAAGAATGCCGCAGCCCCCAATGCAAATGCCCCAACTCAGCAGCAGCGTAGTGTTCAACCAGGAAGAAGGTTTGCCCAGGGAATTCGCTCAACCGCAACAGCCGTCTTTTCTCATGCATGCTGAAGAAGCTCAGGAAGCGCCAGACGTCGTATTGGGTATGTTTTCTGTTAATTCAGTACTTGCAAGAGTGTTGTTTGATTCTGGTGCATCGCATTCATTTGTCACCGAAGAATTTTCCTGCACTAGTAAGATTCAACTAACAAAACTGAAGCATATTATGATCGTCCAAATTCCCGGTTCAACCACCAAGGCTAGGCAAATTTGCAAAGCCGTCCCTATCCGAATCCATGGCATAGATTTTTATGCTAACCTGATAGTACTCGGAACTAAAGGTTTGGAAGTAGTACTAGTAATGGATTGGATGTCCAAACATAAAGGATTGATTGACTGTGCCAAGAAAGCCATCACCATGACCAGTACAGCCGGAATATCAGTCGAGCATATCTCTGAAACCTTACCTCGTCAATTCAAGTGCAACAAGAGTATAGCCCAACCTACCATTGACCAAGTCCGGACAGTCTGCGAATACCCCGATGTATTTCCAGATGTTTTGCCTGGTATGCCCCCAGATCGGGATATCGAGTTTATCATTGAACTAATCCCCGGAATAGGACCCATAGCCCAGAGACCATATAGTATGAACCCGTATGAACTAGAAGAACTGAAGAAGCAACTGGATGCCATGCTGGAAATTGGATTGATTCAACCAAGTGCGTCACCATGGAGATCACCTGTTTTGTTTGTGGACAAGAAATATTGAGGTAACCGTTTGTGTACGGATTATCGGAAGTTAAATGATGTCACCATCAAAAACAAGTACCCCTTGTCCAAGATAGAAGATTTGTTTGATCAGTTGACCGGTGCCAAAGTGTTTTCTAAGATTGATCTTAGGACTGGCTATCATCAACTCAAAATTCACGCAGAGGATATTCCAAAGACTGCCTTTACCACCAGATATGGATTATACGAGTATATCGTTATGTCCTTTGGATTAACCAATGCCCCCGCTTATTTCATGAATCTCATGAATAAGATTTTTATGGACTTCCTGGATAATTTTGTCATTGTTTTCATCGATGACATTCTGATTTATTCCAAATCGGAAGAAGAACATGAGCTACACCTAAGGACCATTCTTGGAACCCTTAGAGAGCATCAGTTATATGCCAAGTTTAGCAAATGTGAATTCTGGTTAAAGGAGGTAGGATTCCTCGGTCACATTGTATCAACCGGAGGAATTGCCGTTGATCCTGCAAAAGTGAAAGATGTCGAAGATTGGCAAGCCCCAACCACTCAAACCCAAGTCCGTGCATTTCTCGGATTGGCGGGATACTACCGCAAGTTCGTAGAAGGATTCTCAAGTATAGCCAGACCCATGACCCAATTGCTAAAGAAGGACAAGAATTTTCAATGGAACGAAAAATGTGAAGCGAGTTTTCAAGAACTCAAGAGGAGATTGATTTTAGCCCCAATCTTAATCATGCCGGATATCACAAAGCCCTTCGACGTGTATTGTGACGCATCCAAGATCGGTCTCGGATGTGTGCTAATGCAAGAAGGCAAAGTTATATCTTATCTATCTCGACAACTGAAACAACATGAGCAAAATTACCCAACCCATGACCTCGAACTCGCAGCCGTAGTTCTAGCCCTGAAGACATGGAGGCATTACCTGATGGGAAATCGTTGTGAGATTTATTCGGATCATAAGAGCCTAAAGTATATATTCACTCAGAAGGAGTTGAATATGAGGCAGAGAAGATGGATTGACTTAATCAAGGATAACGACCTGGACATTCACTATCACCCTGGTAAAGCCAACGTAGTAGCAGATGCCCTTAGCAGATTGCCGTGCCGCTTGAACTCCATGATTTTGAAGGAGCAACCAAGTTTGCACAAAAAGATGGAAGATTTTCGAATGGAATTAGTGAGTGAAGGATTTTTGGCTAGCATAGAACTTCAACCCACTTTGATCAGCCAGATCAAAGAGGCGCAGAAAGGAAATGCTAGTATTGACGGAATCAAGTGTCGTATCGGTACATGCAAAGTACCCGGATTCACCGAAGACGAAGAAGGAGTTCTGTGGTACAAAGGACGTCTTTGTGTACCAGCAGATTCTGAGTTAAAAGAAGTTATTCTGAAGGAAGCTCATGATACCCTTTATTCTATCCACCCCGGAGGAACGAAGATGTATCAAGATTTGAAAGAGCAATTTTGGTGGCATAAGATGAAGAGAGAAATCGGAAGCTATATTGCCAAGTGTGATATATATCAGCGAGTCAAGGCTGGACATCAAAGACCCGCTAGATTGTTACAACCATTTCAGATTCCGGAATGGAAATGGGATTCCGTTGGAATGGACTTTATCACCGGATTGCCTACTTCTAGTAGGGGAAATGACTCTATCTGGGTCATAGTGGACAGATTGTCCAAAGTCGCCCATTTCTTACCCGTCAAGACCACATATCAGAGTTCGAAGCTAGCGGAGTTATACATCACTAGAATCGTTAGTTTGCATGGAGTCCCCAAGAACATCGTATCTGATCGAGGAACTCAGTTTACCTCGAGATTCTGGAAGAAAGTCCAGGAAGGTTTAGGAACTCGCCTAGATTTCAGTACCGCTTATCACCCTCAGACCGATGGACAAACAGAGCGAGTAAATCAAATACTCGAAGATATGCTGAGAGCATGTGTGTTAGAATATGGATCTAAGTGGGAAGACTGTCTGCCATTTGCAGAATTTTCGTACAACAATAGTTATCAAGCTAGTTTGCAAATGTCCCCATTTGAATTCATGTACGGAAGGAAGTGTCGCACCCCTTTGAACTGGTCGGAAGTAGGACAGAGTCAGATTTTCGGACCCGACATCCTACGAGAAGCAGAAGAGAAGGTTCACAAGATTCGTGAGCACCTCAAGACAACCCAGTCCAGACAGAAGAGTTACACCGACAAGAGACGCCGAGACCTCGCCTTCAACATAGGAGATTTTGTATATCTGAAAGTGTCGCCATTGAAGGGAATGCAGCGTTTCCAACTCAAAGGAAATTTAGCCCCCAGATATATCGGACCTTTCAAAATTCTGAACCGTCGAGGAGAAGTGTCGTATCAATTGGAACTACCCTAAGAGATGTCAGCCGTGCACAATGTGTTCCATATCTCATTACTTCGCAAGTGTCTCGAAGTTCTGGAGAAGACGGAAGTGTTCAAGAATATCGATCACCGGACTATAGAGATCAACAATGACCTGACCTATCCCGAAGTACCCATCCATATTTTGGAAGAAGCTTTCAAAACTACCAGAACCCGAAGCATCAAGTTTCTCAAGATTCAGTGGAGCAACCACACGGAAGAGGAAGCTACACAGGGCCGAAGATCACAGAGGGGGAGTTTCCCGATCTCTTCAAATCCTAGGTAATCTTTTTCGTCCTTTTTCAAATCTCGGGACGAGATTTTGTTTAAGGGGGGAAGGTTTGTAACATCCCAAAAATATGAAACTTGGATCATCAAACTCTAATCATCAAAAGTTAGGATTAACAAAAACTTTTCTAAATAAAAATATGAAGGCATGCATGTGTGTATGCATTCCAATTTGGATTCTTTTGAATTACCTTGATTGTGTGTTTCTTTGCTTGTAAAAGGATTCTTAGGTGAAATAAACATCATCTAAATAATCCCCACACTTTTCCCAAAGACAAATAAATCAAAACAAACAAAATAAGGGAATGGTCACTTTGGCCAATTTAACTCCCATGCCTACTTTGGCTGTCTCTAACTTTCAAAACTTAACAGAAACTTGTTTGGATATTTACACCCCTTGATAGTACTCATAACAAAGTATCAAGGCCCACTTTGTCATCATCCAGAAACATTCAAATGCATAGTTTTAATGACAGTTTAAAATTGAATCTTTATCATATGGGAAGATCCCACTTTTTCAAAAACCACTCAAACAAGCTCAACTTTCAAAACCCAAGCATCTGCAGACTCACCAGCACCAACCTAGCACACACACCAAAAATCTTTTCAAAATTCAAAACTTGAGTTCGTGCGGCCATTTCATCAAACACCTTGCATATACAAATCAAACAAAATCTAAACACTATTTGGAGCAGTGATTTGAGCCTAACTTGTTCCCTCTCTGGACACCACTAGCCTTAGTAGATCATCTAACAACCTAAACTAATCTCTAGCACTACTGTAATCTAGCCATTGTCATCAATTGTGAGCAAGCCGAGTGCACCCTTGCCACCCACATGTCGACAGCGAGCTAGGAGAAGCACCAAGCCTAGCCAACATGTCTGGGAGCGAGCTAACACCCCACCGCCACTCCCTATTTAGCGCTCGAACCTTGCCAGCCCCTGGACCACACGCACAGACCATGCCAAGCTCGCCAGCAACCATGCGAGCGCCGCGCCCGTCGCGCCGACAGACGCCCATAGACCGCGCGCCGCCCTCGCCGCATGCATACGTGATCACCACCGTCCCAGCAACCCCGCAGACACACTCGTTCGCCTCCGCGCGGACCACGCGCGCTGTGCGCCATAAAAACTTCCATCGGGCACGCGCAGAGCACTGCCGTGTTCCGACCAATCTGCACCACCCCATGCCTCGCCACCACGTCGTTGAGCTTCGCCAGGGAGCACAACACCGCCGCCCCTACGCCGATACGCTTCTCACGCCCCGCCGCGAAGCTCACCTTGCGCCCGTCGGTCCCCTCGCGCCACTATAAATAGAGGCCACCCCCAGCCGAAGTTAGCACACCATCTCACTCCCCTCTCCTCACTGATCGTTCTACCCTGTTCCCAGAGCAAAGGCGGCAGCGACGCCGAATTTGGCCGAAGCCGCTGCTGGAGAAGAAGGAAGCCAGCGATTGAGCCGCCCAGAGAAGCTGCGGTACCGGGGAGGTTCGCCGTCGTCGATTCGTCGTTCGCGCCTCGCCGACCCTCGCCGAGACCCGGTGAGCCCCGACGACCCCACCTGCCGCGTTAGGGTTCTGGCTGCCTTGCCCGACGTGGACGATGAACCAGGCGTTAGATTAGAACCAGATCCTCGGCTCACATTGCCTGCATCGCACCCCTCGTCTCACCGCGTGGGGACAACAACCAGCCAGCGTGGCGCTGTATTAGCAGCCGGCAAAGATCGCTTCCCGCTTGAGCCCAGTTGTTTGAATTTAACTTTTTCCATTTAAGTTCAAACCTAGTTCTATACCCATTTTCAAAAATCAACCCAGCTTAATTCAGTGAACCAAAATAGATGAAACCAATTTTGTTAGAAAGGTCTGGAAATGATGAATCCAAGCCCATTGGATTCAAATCATTTGAATCTATAGATCAACCTTGGTAAAAATAACAAGGAAGAACCTTTTCTGCATTCAAACATTTTTCAAATTTAAACCATAATAGCTTTTGAGTTGATTCCAACTCTCAAAAAATCACATTTGATCATACCTTTAATAATATATAAAAACATTTGGGTTTACTTATAGAAATAATGTTCAAGTAATAAAAGAATGCCACATAGGCATTTCTAGTCACTTTATTTAAGTAAAATAAAAGGATAAACCTTATTAAATCGTGACACCACTTTAAATCACATTCCCATGGACTAAAATATGTGGTGATGACATGTGTCAACATGATCCCATGTTTGGTTTGGAGAATATTAAATCTTAAGTAGGGTTTCGCAGCATAGTAAATCAAAAAAATTGTACGGATGCGAACGGGAAAGCCAAGATCTAATCTAGGAGATGCAAAAAATGAGGGGGAATAGATGAGATCTTCATACCCTTGAAGATTCGCACAGCGGAACGTTCAATGGAACGTGGGTGATGTAGTCGTACTCGCTTCTCCTCCTCGTGATCCGATCCGATCTAACACCGCAAGTGGCGATGCCTCCGAGAGATGCACACGTGTGGCACCTCGACGTATCCTCCTTCCTCGGTCCAGCAAGTATGGTGGAGAGACGGGTTGGATCTACAACGCGACGGCGCGGTGCAAGTGGTGGAGAGTTTCTGCAGCAGAGCTTCGCCTACACGCAGTCGGGAGGGAGAGAGAGAGGAGGCCAGCAGGGCGGCTAGGGCTTGAGGAGGAGGTGTGGGAGGGGGTGAGCCCCCATCCCTCTTTATATAGAGGAGTGGGCGGCCAGCCCTTGACCCTCCCCAAAACCCTAGGGCCGGCGGCCAAGGAGGGAGGAGTGGGGGGCAAGTTTCCCCCCTTCTAGAAGCTCCCCTAGGGTTTTGCCCTAGGTTGGCCGGCTGGGACCTATGGGGCCTTGTGCCCCTGGCCCAATGCGGCCAGGGCACTCCCTCATAGGCCCATGCCCCCTCCCGGCAGGTGGGGCCACGTTGGTCCCCCTCCGAAAGGTTCTAGAAGCTTCCGGTACAATACCGATTAACCCGAAACAATTCCGAACTCCAAAAACTGCATTGCCTTATATGAATCTTATTCTCCGGACCATTCCGGAACCTATCGTGATGTCCCGGATCCTATCCGAGACTCCGAACAAAAACTCATAAACCAATTATCCAATCTATCCTAGCGTCGAGACATGTTAAGTGTGTGACCCTTCGGGTTTGAGAACATGCATACATGATCTTCTATCAATAATCAACAGCGGGGTCTGGAAACCCATATTGACTCCCACACATTCATCGATGAACATATCGGATGAACCACGATGCCAGGATTCAATCAATCCCATATATATATTCCCTTCGTCTCGCGATATTTTACTTGCCCGAGATTTGATCGTCGGTACCGTCATACCTAGTTCAATCTCGTTCACAACAAGTACTTTACTCGTTCCGTAATCCGATATCACTTTGTGATTTAACTCCTTAACCACATGCTTGCAAGCGGTGTTGATATCGATTACCGAGTGGGCCCGAAGTATATCTCTCTGACTTGGGAGGGACAAATCCCATCTCGATACATACAACCCAACAGGTACTTTCCGATCACCTGAGAGACACCTTTATGATCACCCTCTCATAGGATGACGTTTGATGACCTCAAAGCTTTCTTCCGATACCAGGGAGTTGTATTATCTCATGGTCTAAGTAATACAATATTTTACATAAGAAAAGCTTCGCAAATATGAACACGATGACACGATCTAATTGCTCCGCTTAGTTTGGGTCTGTCCATCATATCGTTCTCCCAATGATATGATCTCATTATTAATCGACAACTCATGTCTATGGTTAGGAAACCTTAACCATCATTAATCAATGAGCTAGTCCATAGAGGCATACTAGGGACACGGTGTTGTTCATAAACCACACAAGTATTAAAGTTTCCGCTTAATACAATTCTAGCATGGAATATAAACTTTATCATGAACAAGAATTATAATAGTAACATCTTTATTATTGCCTCTAGGGCATAATTCCAACAGTATCCCACTTGCACTAGAGTCAATAATCTAGTTTACATTTGGCAACAATCTCACACCCATGGCACTAAGGTGCTGATCATGTTTTGCACGTGGAAGAGGTTTAGTCAATGGATCTGCGACATTCAGATCTGTATGTACTTTGCTAATCTTCAGATCTCCATCTGCTATATAATCTCGGATTATATGAAACTTGCGGTTGATATGCTTGGTCTTTGCATGATATCTTGGTTCCTTAGCGAGTGCTATGGCGCCAGTGTTGTCACACAATATCTCCAGTGGGTCCAAGGCGCTTGGAACGACGCCAAGCTCAGTGATGAAGTTCCTGATCCAAACTCCTTCACTTGACGCTTCTGCATCAGCCATGTATTCCGCTTCTACTGTAGATCCCGCGATCACGCTTTGCTTGCAGCTTCTCCAGCTCACAGCTCCTCCATTCAAAATATAAACGTATCCTATCTGAGATTTAGAATCATCCTTATCGGTGTCGAAACTAGCGTCGACGTAACCCTTTACGACGAGCTGTTCATCACCTCCTTAGACTAAGAACATTTCTTTAGTCCTATTTAGGTACTTTAGGATGTTCTTCACGGCTGTCCAGTGTTCCACTCCTGGATCACTTTGGTATCTGCTCGTCAAACTAAGAGCATTGGACACATCCGGTCTAGTACATAGCATGGCATACATGATAGTACCTATGGCCGAGGCATATGGCACTTTGCTCATAGCTTCTCTATCATTTACCATAGCTGGACACTGAGCCTTGCTCAATATCTTACCTGACAAGATAGGCACTAAACCTTTCTTTGCCTTGTCCATTCTGAACCTTTTCAGAACATTGTCTAGGTATGTACTCTGGCTTAAAGCTATCAGGCATCTTTGTCTATCTCTATAGATTTTGATGCCCAATATATAAGAAGCTTCACCTAGATCTTTCATTGAAAAACACTTGTTCAAATAACTCTTCACATCGTTAAGCATGTTAATGTCATTTCCAATAATCAATATGTCATCCACATATAGTACCAGAAATGTCACTGAGCTCCCACTCACTTTCTTGTAGATACAAGCTTCGTAGCAATTTGGAACAAATCCAAATCACTTGATCAAAACGAAGGTTCCAACTCCGAGATGCTTGCTTCAGTCCATAAATGGAACGCTGAAGTTTGCACACTTTATCAGCATCCTTAGGATCGACAAAACCTTCGGGTTGCATCATATACAACTCTTCATGAATGTTGTCATTGAGGAACGCAGTCTTGACATCCATCTGCCATATTTCATAATCATGAAACGCATCAATTGCTAATAAAATCCGAATGGACTTAAACATCACTACAGGAGAGAAAGTCTCATCGTAGTCAACACCTTGAACTTGTCGAAAACCTTTTGCGACAAGTCGTGCTTTATAGACGGTAACATTACCATCCGCGTCCGTTTTCTTATTGAAGAACCATTTGCACTCAACGGCCTTTCGGTCGCTAGGAGGGTCCACCAAAGTCCATACTTGGTTTTTGCTCATGGATCCCAATTCAGATTTCATGGCTTCTAGCCATTTCTCAGAGTCTGGGCTCATCATCGCTTCCTCATAGTTCGTAGGTTCACTGTCTTCTACCAACAAGACAGTCAAGACAGGGTTGCCGTACCACTCAGGAGGGGCACGCGACCTTGTCGACCTGCGACGTTCGATGCGACATCGTCCGAAGCTTCATGATCCTTGTCATTAGCTTCCTCTATTGTTGGTGCAGGCGGCACTGGAACAATTTCAGGTGCTGCTCTACTCTCCAACTCAAGAGAAGGTTCAACAACCTCGTCTAGCTCTACTTTCCTCCCACTCACTTCTTTCGAGAGAAACTCCTTCTCAAGAAAGGAACCGTTCTTTGCGACAAACACTTTGCCTTCGGTTCTGTGATAGAAGGTATACCCAATAGTTTCCTTAGGGTATCCTATGAAGAAGCATTTCTCCTCTTTGGGTTCGAGCTTGTCTGGCATCAACTTCTTGACGTAAGCTTCGCATCCCCAAACTTTAAGAAACGGCAACTTAGGTTTAGCACCAAACCACAGTTCATACGGTGTCGTCTCAACGGATTTAGATGGTGCCCTATTTAAAGTGAATGCAGCGGTTTCTAATGCATAACCCCAAAATGATAACGGCAAATCAGTAAGAGACATCATCGATCGGACCATATCTAATAGAGTTTGATTCCGGCGTTTAGACACACCATTGCGCTGTGGTGTTCCGGGTGGCATGAGTTGAGAAACGATTCCGCTTGCTTTAAGATGCGTGAGAAAATCATAACTCAAATATTCACCTCCACGATCGGATCGTAGAAACTTAATCTTTGTGTTACGATGGTTCTCCACTTCATTCTGAAATTCCTTGAACTTTTCAAATGTTTCAGATTTATGTTTCATTAAATAGATATACCCATATCTACTTAAGTCATCAGTAAAAGTGAGAAAATAGCGATATCCACCGTGCGTCGAAACACTCATCGGTCCGCATACATCGGTATGTATGATTTCCAACAAGTCCGTTGCTCGCTCCATCATTCCGGAGAACGGGGTTTTGATCATCTTGCCCATAAGGCATGGTTCGCATGTGTCAAATGATTCAAAATCAAGAGACTCCAAAAGTCCATCAGAATGGAGTTTCTTCATGCGCTTTACACCAATATGACCTAGCAGCGATTGCCACAAATAAGTAGTATTATCACTATCTACTTTGCATCTCTTAGCCTCAATGTTATGGATGTGTGTTTCATCCCTTTCGAGATTCAGAAGAAATAAACCATTCACAGCAGGTGCATGACCATAAAAGACGTTACTCATATAAATAGAACAACCATTATTCTCAGATTTAAATGAATAACTGTCTTGCAATAAACACGATCTAGATATAATGTTCATGCTCAACGCAGGCACATAATAACACTTATTGAGGTTTAAAACTAATCCCGAAGGTAAAACTAAGGAGAGCGTGCTGACGGCCATCACATCAACTCTTGATCCGTTGCCAACGTGCATCGTCACCTCATCCCTCGCAAGCCGCCGTCTATTCCGTAGCTCCTGTTTCGAGTTACAAATATTAGCAACTGAACCAGTATCAAATACCCAGGCACTACAACAAGGGCTAGTAAGGAAAACATCAATAACATGTATATCAAATATACCTTTGATGGTGCCAGCCTTCTTGTCCGCTAAGTACTTCGGACAGTTGCGCTTCTAGTGACCCTTTTCCTTGCAATAGAAGCACCCAGTGTCCGGCTTAGGTCCAGACTTGAGCTTCTTCTCAGCAGGATCAACGCGCTTGCCACTGCCTTTCTTGAAGGGCTTCTTTGCACCCTTACCTTTCTTAAAGGTGGGGGGCTTGTTGACCATCAACACATGATTATCCTTTTTGATGTCCACCTCCGCAGCCTTCAGCTTAGCAAAGAGCTCGGTGATCATATCAGTGGAACCAATCTGATTATGAGTCACTACAAAACTTTTGTAGCTGGGAGGGAGTGATTGCAGAACCCTGTCAATCTTGAGCTCCTCTGGAATCTTGCAGTCCAGTTGCTCAAGGCGTTGAGTGTAGCCCGACATCTTTATGGCGTGCTCACTAACAGAACTCCCTTCCTCCATCTTGCAGTTAAAGAATTTCTCAGAGATCTCATATCTGTCAGAACGGGCCTGAGTCTGAAACATAGTTTTCAGATCCTCAAGAATCTCAAAGGGCCCGGGATAATCTTCAAAACGATTTTGAAGGTCCGATTCCATAGCAAAAAACATGGTGCTCTTAATCACACCATAATCATCTTTGCGCGACTGATAGACAACTTTCTCCTCAGCCGGCGCATCTACAGCAGGGGCGTCACCTAGCGCATTCTCAAGGACATAGTCCTTTTGACCGCCAGAGAGAATGATTCTCAGATTGCGGAACCAGTTGGTGAAGTTAGACCCATTGTTTCTAAGCTTTTCTTTCTCAGCAAAAACGTTGAAGTTGAAGTTGGACTTAGCCATTTGATCTACAATATTTGCAAGTACAAATTAGACTATGTTCATGATAACTAGTTCAACTTAATCAAATTACTAGATGAACTCCCACTAAATTCAACATCCCTCAAGTTGTTTAGTGAACATGATCCAAATTCACCTCACCTAATCCGATCTTCACGAGAAGAGATGTGGTTTCAATGGTGGACAACGAATTGTCGATCATATCATTCATATGACTCATGCTTAACCTTTCGGTTCATGTGTTCCGAGGCCATGTCTGTACATGATAGGCTCGTCAAGTCAAACCCAAGTATTTCCGCGTGTGCAAAACTGGCTTGCACCCGTTGTATGTGAACGTAGAGTCTATAGCACCCGATCATCACGTGATGCTTGGTGACGAGGTTTAATCTCATGTTTTCGGCGTGTGCATCGCACTCATTCATCGTCTGCTGGACGACGAGGTTGGAGTCACCATAGATGACCAGGCGCGTTGCGCCGCATATCTTTGCCATCCTCATGCTATGGATGAGGGCTTCGTATTCGGCCTCGTTATTGGAGGCTCTGAATTTCATCCGGAGAACGTACTTCATCTTGTCTCCTTGCGGGGAGGTCAGTATGACCCCTGATCCTGCCCCAGCTTCTCTCTTGGAGCCGTCGAAGTGCATCGTCCATGATTGCGACATGTCCTGGGTATCTGGCAGCTGCAGCTCCATCCAATGTACCAGGAAGTTTGGAAGGACTTGAGATTTAATTGCGTGTCGCTTCTCATAGACGATGTCCAAGGGTGACAGTTCGATGCCCCACAGGGCCACGCGTCCTGTGGCCTCCGGCTTATTCAGGATGCTGTTCAGGGGTGCCTCGTTGACGACCATCACCTGATGCTCCTGGAAGTAGTGGCTCAGCCGTCGAGCCGTCATGAACACGCCGTAGGCTAGCTTCTGGTAGTGTGGGTACCGCTGTTTTGTTGGAGTGAGAACCTCGCTGAGGTAGTAAATTGGGCGCTGGACCCCGTGGGTCTTGCCTTCTTGTCGTTCGACCACGATGCACGGTCTTGACCACACTGTGTGGCTGCTATGTACTGAGCAGGGTTCGCGCTCCTTTGGCGTGACCAAAATGGCGAGGTGGAGAGGAGCTGAGGCTTTCGAATGCGTCGTTGGATTACGGTGTCCACTGAACTTGCGCCTTTGCGCATTGGTAGAATGGTAGGGCCTTCTCGCCCATGCGGTGATGAACTGCTTAGTGCCGCTACTCGTCCACTGAACGCCTTGAGGTTTTTCGGCTTCTCCATTGTCATGATGGCTCTGATTTTCTTCGGGTTCGCCTCAATCCCTCGTTGAGAGATGAAGTACCCGAGCAGCTGACCCGAGGGACACCGAAGGCGCACTTTTCTGGATTGAGCTTGATCCTGTAGCGATCAAGGTTGTCGAACGTCTCGCGGAGATCGTCGATAAGTGTCCTTGCCTCCTTGGTTTTTATTACTATGTTGTCGACATAGACTTGGACGTTGCGACCGATCTGGTCCTTAAGGCAGACCTGCATGCATCGCTGGTACGTGGCACCCGCGTTCTTTAGCCCGAAGGGCATTGTGTTGTAACAGAATACTCCGAACGGTGTGATAAACGCCGTTTTCTCTTGATCTTCGACCTTGAGTCGGATCTGGTTATAGCCTGAGTAGGCGTCGAGGAAGGAGAGTTTCTCGCAACCTGCAGTCGAATCGATGATCTGGTAGATCCGTGGGAGAGGGAAGTGGTCCTTTGGGCAATGCTTATTTAGTGACGTGAAGTCCACGCACATCCGCAGGATGTCCGTGTCCTTCTTCAGGACCATCACCGTGTTTGCCAGCCACTCGCTTTCCTTGATTTCCCGGATGAAGTCTGCTGTGAGTAATCTGTTGATTTCCTTGCCGATAGCTTCGGCTCGTGGCTCCGACAGTCTTCGGATGGACTGCTTGACTGGCTTGGTGTCTGGAAAGACGTTGAGTGCATGCTCGGCGAATTCCCTGGGAACTCCTGGCATGTCCGCATGACACCAGGCGAAGATTTCCCAGCGCTCACAGAGGAATTCGACGAGCGCGCCTTCCTATGCGGTGCTGAGGTCATTGGCGATCAAGGCCGTCTTGGAGGCATCCGTCGGATGGACCTGTACTTTCTTGGTGTTGACGGTGGAGTCGAAGGACATGTCAGGTGCGTTCTGCCTTGTGACTGGGGGTAGCCCATTGTCCGTCACCTCGCGGAGCCTTACAAGCTCGTCTTGCATGCCGAAAGACTGGGAGATTTTGTTGAAATCCCTGTCGCATTGGTCCGATCGGGTGAAGCTCCCGTGGACTGTGATGACGCCCCTTGGTCCTGGCATCTTGAGTAGTAGGTATGCGTAGTGTGGGACGGCCAGGAACCTTGCGAATGCTACACGCCCCAGGATGGCGTGGTATTGCGACGGTCAGTCCACCACTTCGAATTCTAGGCCCTCCTGCCGAAAGTTGTCTGGCTTCCCGAAGATGACGTCGAGCCCTATTTTGCCCAGGGGGAATATGCCCTTTCCTGGGACAATGCCGTGGAACGTTGTGTCTGATTGTTCCAGGCTGCATTGCGGGATCCGCATAGCTGCTAGAGTGCTTACAAACATTAGATTGATGCCGCTGCCGCCGTCCATGAAGACGTGACTCATCTCGAAGCCTCCGATCTGCGCCTCCAGCACCAGGGCAGCATGACCTGGGCGAGGGATCTGGCAAGGGTGATCCGCGCGAGTGAATGTGATGCAGGACTCCGATCCGCTGAGGTACTCAGGGATTACAGGCGGAGTTGCCACGACCAAGTTGATTTGTCGGGTGATTTTCTTCTGCACCCTGTTTGTGGGGCGTCCCTTCTGGATCATATTTAGTGCTCCTTTTGGTGGGGGGTATCCGACCCCGGCGTTGTTTTGCCCTGGTGCGACTGGTTGGTTTGGGCCTCCAATAGGTGGCGGTGGAGGAGCTCCGTGTGCTATTTCACCTGGCGTAGGTGCGTTTCCGAACGCAGGGATTGGAGCTTGTTGCCTCATCTGCACCATGCTTTCGCTGAGTTTCTGGAACTCGCGGCAGTCCTTGAGCATGTGGCTGGCTTTCTTTTTGCCATCCTGTTTGTCGATGTAGAAGTGGATGGTGCATGGAACCGAAAGTTTGTCGAATGCTGAGGGTCCGTTGTCGCGGTCACGGCGCTGCCACGACTGCGTTGGTCGTCCGTTGTCGCGGAAGTTTCCGCCGCGGTATCCTCCGCTGTTGCGGCTGTTGTCGTTACGGCGGTCGGTGTAGCCGGCCGCGACCATGTCGGGTTCGTCGCGGTCCTCGTAGACGCGCGATCTCCTCTTGCTACGGCATTCACGTCTTCGGCCGTAGTCGTCCTCTTCATCTGATTGCGCTCGCTGGATGCAATCTTCGCCGTCTGCCCAACTGTTGGCAATTTCCATGAGGTGGTCGAGTGTCTTGGGTTTGACACGCCCAAGTTCCTCCTTGAAATCTTGGCGTTTGACGCCGTCCCTGAAGGCATCAATGGCCCTCTCTTCGGAGATGTGTGCTGTGGAGTTTTTGGTTGTAGACCAGCGTAGTATGTACGAGCGAATAGATTCACCCGTTCTCTGAGTGCAGGATCGCAACTCTTCGATTGAGGCGGGCCTCTTGCTGGTGCCTTTGAAATTTCGGATGAAGCTGTAAGCGAGCTCCTCCCAGCTTCAGATGGATCCTGATGATAGGCTGCTGAGCGGACCAGCAGCGCCGCTGTCATTTACTTGAAGGCATTGCATGGCGGTTTCTTTGTTGCCTCCATGAACCTTGACGGATGACAGATGGTCACTGAGCCAGGATTTTGGATCTTGCGTGCCGTTGAACTTCGGAGTATCCGAAGGAAGCTTGAAGTTGCGTGGCATCTGTGTTCGCCGAACAGATCTGCTGAAGCATCGAGCCCCGCAGAGTTCTCCTTCATCTTCATCCATCTCAGATTCAGACGAGCATGCGCGTTTGGCGCATGCTTTGTCAATCTTGCGCTGTGTAAGCTTGTCTCTGGCGTCGTAGTCGCGTTTATGGTGACGTGATCTCTTCTTCCTTCGGGGAAGGTCATGTTCCTCCTCTTCTTCGGATGAGGGGGTGGGACTCCGGTCGCGCCTGGCCGAAGCTTTCTTCTTCGGCTCCGTAGGAGCGTCTTCGTGGAGCGCAGCTCCGATTAGTCCTAGTACGGTGAGTGCGAACCTATGCATGGCCCTTTTCGGGTCCCCCTCCGGAGGTGGGTGGGCTGCGAGGTACGCAGTGGCTGCCATGATCGCAGCTTGTGGCGTCTTCGGGATGATGTTGCCGTCGGCATCCATATCCATGAACGATGTGTGGAGAGTTCGGGTCACATCACGCCGCTCCTTGGGATCCATGTTTTCCACCCGAGAGCGGTGCTTGTTTCCCTGGTTTCCGTTTGTGCTAGAGCCGGGTGCCATGGCGGAGAGCGCAATGTGGCTACCGGACTCGGAGGCTGCTTGCTTGTGTTTGTCGAGCGTCTCCTGCATCTTGACTTGTTTCTTGTGCTCCTCGATGAGGAGGTAGTGGTATTCCATCAGTAGTTCACCTGAGGCGTCTGCAGGTAAGACGATGTCGCCTGCGACGGCACGGCGCGCCTGGACCCATCCTTCTTTGCTAAGTTGGATGACGTGGCCGTTGTTTTCCCCGTTGGGTGGGGGGGACTGGCTTCTTCTGTTTTTGCCGTTTCCGCCGTTTCGGTTGGGCGGAGGGTTAGGTGTTTCCTCATCGGCTTGGATGACTGCGGCGCATAGATAGCGCTCGCAGATTGGTCGGCTGCTGCCGTAGCTTTCGGATCCGGAACCGTAGGAACCTTCATCCGAAGGTGGATCACATAGATCGGAGTTACAGCTGCTGCTGTCGTAAAACTCATCTGTTGATGGTGACGTGCGTAGCACAGGGTGTGGAGCCCACGAGGCGGGCCTGATCGACGGCACGGGCACCCTCTCAGGAAGGTGGAGGGTGCCAATTTGTCCCACCTAGAAGCAGAAGCTCCCGAACAAAATTTCGAGTCCGTCGCCTACGGGCTCGAAATCCTTCATGGTGGCCGGCGAGTGGGCGGTGAAGTCAAAAGCGCCGAAGAGGAGGCGATTCTCCGTCGCCGGGAAGTTGTAGATCGATCGGGTCGGAACCGTCACGATCGCAGAATCAGCAGCCCCGATTCCCACAGACGGCGCCAATTGACGAGGTTTAATCTCGTCAATGCCCATTGTTATGGACTTGGGTTTTGGAGAAGATGGGGATGCTGGAGATCGTGGCACGGTTAACAGACAAGCAACCAGGGGACACGAGATTTACCCAGGTTCAGGCCTCCGGAGGGAAAACCCTACTCCTGCTTGTCTGCTCTTGATTACGGCTGAACCGAAGGTTACATGATATGCAGATTCGATCTGGCGTGTATGCGTGTGCGAGGGTATGAGTCGAGAGATCTAGGACGTGCCCTCCTGGCCTTTATATAGACTTAGGCAGGTCCCGGGCATAGTCCTAGTCGGTTACAAGTTCTAGGGTTTTACTCCTTTGAATTCCCTATCTCCGCTAGTCTTGCTCTCCAAGGATCCGAAGGCGTCATGGGCCTTGGCCACCCAAAAATCTTCATGGGCCAGTGTATATCTGCTGTGGGCCTTCCTTGGGCTAGACCAGGTATGCTGAAGTCACGTACCCGTAGGGTATAACCATGTCACTTGGACACGACGAACTTTCGCAATGGTGCATACATGGGGAGAACACAGTTTTATCTTGATCTTTAAGTGAGGAATCATCTTATAATGCTACAGTCGCGATCTAAGCATAATAAGATACATAAAAGGATAAACATCACATGCATATAACTTTATGTGACATGGTATAGCCAATCTTCGCGCAATGATCTCCATCTTGTGCGTGCCGGCATGATCTCCATCACTCCACCATGATTGCCTCCACCACGAATAGCAACTACAACTATTGCTAACTACTTAGTGATAAAGTAAAGCTATTACATGGCGTATAAGAAGTTGACACACAGGTCATACACAATTATAAACACAACCATATGGCTCCTGCCGGTTGTGTACTCGTCGACATGCAAGTCGTGAAACATTACAAAACATGATCATTGCATACAACATACACATCACATCTTGGGCCATACCATATCACAGAAAACACTCCCTGCAAAAACAAGTTAGATGCCTCTACTTTGTTGTTGCATGTTTTATGTGGCTTATGGGAGTAGCAAGCTAAGAACGATTCTTACCTATGGAAAGCCACAACGGTGATATTATGGTTGCCAATCTCCGGTGTAAATCCCATGACAACTATAGTGAGAGAAATAGGCATCCACTAGCCGCATGTGTGGAACAAGCCACACGTCAAGTGCGGAGCCGGTCTCGCGAATGACGTCGCGTAAAGTTGGCCTGGACCACTTCGATCTCACTATCCCGCGTCATAAGAAGAACACAAACAAGAGGCTTGCAACAGAAAACATCAACGACCGCAACAACCATGTTGCGTTCTACTCGTGAAACACATCTACTCATAGATCTAGCTCTGATACCACTGAAGGGTTTCGCAGCATAGTAAATCTAAAATTTTCTACGGCTGTGAACGGGAAAGCCAAGATCTAATCTAGGAGATGCAAACAACAAGGGGGAATATATGAGATCTTCATACCCTTGAAGATTCGCACAACGGAACGTTCAACGGCAATGCCTCCGAGAGATGCACACGTGCGGCACCTCGACGTCTTCTCCTTCCTCAGTCTAGCAAGTATGGTGGAGAGACGGGTTGGATCTACAACGCGACGGCGCGGTGCAAGTGGTGGAGAGTTTCTGCAGCAGGGCTTCGCCTACATGCAGTCGGGAGGGAGGGAGAGAGGAGGGCAGAAGGGCGGCTAGGGCTTGAGGAGGAGGTGTGGGAGGGTGTGTGACCCCAGCCCTCTTTATATAGAGGTGTGGGCGGACAACCCTTTCCCCTCCCCCAAACCCTAGGGCCGGCGGCCAAGGAGGGAGGAGTGGGGGGCAAGTTTCCCCCCTTCTAGAAGCTCCCCTAGGGTTTTGCCCTAGGTTGGCCGGCTGGGACCTATGGGGCCTTGTGACCCTGGCCCAATGTGGACAGGGCACTCCCTCATAGGCCCATGCCCCCTCCCGGCAGGTGGGGCCACGTTGGTCCCCCTCCGGAAGGTTCTAGAAGCTTCCGGTACAATACCGATTAACTCGAAACAATTCCGAACTCCAAAAACTGCATTGCCTTATATGAATCTTATTCTCCGGACCATTCCGGAACCTATCGTGATGTCCCGGATCCTATCCGAGACTCCAAACAAAAACTCATAAACCAATTATCCAATCTATCCTTGCACCGAGACATGTTAAGTGTGTGACCCTTCGGGTTCGAGAACATGCAGACATGATCTTCTATCAATAATCAACATCGGGGTCTGGAAACCCATATTGACTCCCACACATTCATCGATGATCATATCGGATGAACCACGATGCCAGGATTCAATCAATCCCATATATATATTCCCTTCGTCTCACGATATTTTACTTGCCCGAGATTTGATCGTGCATCACCATACCTAGTTCAATCTCGTTCACAGCAAGTACTTTACTCGTTCCGTAATCCGATATCACTTTGTGATTAACTCCTTAACCACATGCTTGCAAGCGGTGTTGATATCGATTACCCAGTGGGCCCGAAGTGTATCTCTCCGACTTGGGAGGGACAAATCCCATCTCGATACATACAACCCAACAGGTACTTTTCGATCACCTGAGAGACACCTTTATGATCACCCTCTCATAGGATGACGTTTGATGACCTCAAAGCTTTCTTCCGATACCAGGGAGTTGTATTATCTCATGGTCTAAGGAATACAATATTTGACATAAGAAAAGCTTCACAAAGATGAACACGATGAGACGATCTAATTGCTCCACTTAGTTTGGGTTTGTCCATCATATCATTCTCCCAATGATATGATCTCATTATTAATCGACAACTCATGTCTATGGTTAGGAAACCTTAACCATTATTAATCAATGAGCTAGTCCATAGAGGCATACTAGGGACACGGTGTTGTTCATAAACCACACAAGTATTAAAGTTTCCGCTTAATACAATTCTAGCATGGAATATAAACTTTATCATGAACAAGAATTATAATAATAACATCTTTATTATTGCCTCTAGGGCATAATTCTGACAATTCCCATGGACTAAAATATGTGGTGATGACATGTGTCAACATGATCCCATGTTTGGTTTGGAGAATATTAAATCTTAAGTAGTCTTTCAATGAGTAGAAATTACTTTTCTAAAAATAAAAGGAATTAAACCAAGCTTTAATCTTGTAATGTTAGTGATGATGCTAGATCATCTATAGGACCCTTTTGTGTGATGATTGAAAATATTTAAGTATTGTTTGATGATTGTGTACCTCGTATTTATTTATAGACGCTAGTACCGAACAAGGATACGAGGAAGAAGGAGGACACTACGAAGAAGAAGCCGTGGAGAACTTCAACCACTGCTCTGCAAAAGGCAAGCCAATACTTGCAAGCTATTAAGTTAGCAAGCTTATACTGATACTTGTGCAAGCTAAAACTTGCAAGATACTATACCTATGAAAGCAAATACTTGATTGTTACCATGCCAACTATATGCCTTAACCATATATGATCATAACCACTTGATAAACCAATCCTAGTTTTACTTACAAGATTTATACTTTATTTCTTTATCAAAGATAGTACTTAGAGTTTACTTAAGTGAATTGTAGATAATAGAAAGATAATTGAAGGTTGCATAAAGAGCATAAAACTTGGTCTAAGCTAGATAATCTTTATGTCATCCTAAGGCATGAGATTGGACTTAGTTAAACTCCACTAGTTACCACCCCTCATTAGTACTTACCCCCACTTGTAGATGCTAGTGCTAAGCATAAAACCTGATCAACTTAGATGGAAATACTTGGTGGAAAAATGGTTATGAAAACCTTGGAATTATGGATCATTCTATTGAAATGTTTTGGACATGTGTTTCCGAACACCAGATGATTTATGGTGATGAAAATGTTGAGGCATGAGCCTTAGCCCTTTATAAAACTGATGGTTGTCTAAATGCGATACCATTCCAATTTTACCGTACAACCACAATACCCGAGAATTGGGTAGGGCTTGACTAGAAACTTATATACCTTAGTATTGGTTCCCTCACGGCCAAGGTCTGAGCTGAGGCTACCTTGTGAAGATTGTCCACCTGTGCAGTACCCAAGATGACAGTTGGTCATGGTTGGGAGGCCAACCTCACAGGAGAGGTGCTTATACTAGGGCATGTAATTGAAAGGTTAGGATTGATTATCCGCATACTAAGTATGGTGAATTCAGGATTTGTTCCTGACGGATGTATCGAATGTTGTGGTGAAAATGTACAATCTCTGGAGAGCGTCCACGGTTATGGATAGTTGGAGTGGCCATACTGTTCCCCCGTCAGATGTTTTCAAAATGACTTGTGAAATGAGTTGAGACTTTGACTTGACCACAACCGAGTTGTGATATGAAATACAAGTTCCCACTTAGGTGTTATAAAACTTCAACTAGCATTCAATGCTTCTAAACTTAGTAGATGTAAATCTGGCTTTTTGCAAAACAACCCTAGAGCTTAGTGTCCTACTACAAAAAACCCCTTCACTTGTTAGTATTAGTTTGCGAGTACTTAAAGAGTACTCATTGCTTTGTCCCTGGCTATTCCCGTGGCCAGACTATGAAGAGGAGTATCTGGAGGATGGACCCCAGGAAGGTTATGACAACTAGGATCATCTCCCATCGTCAGCATTGCTTGTGACCCCGAAGATGGAGCTTCGCCTACGCTACTTTTATTATTACGTTATTCCGCTGCTTGAATTGTATTAAGAACTGGATCATGAGATCCTTATTTGTGTAATACCTTATGTATGGTTTGTAATGGATGATGTACTATGGTATCCAATTCTGTTATGTCTCGCTAAAATGGTAATCCTGGGATTGCGATGTATGGCATAACAGGCATCTGAGATTAAAAATCCGGGTGTTGACAAAACCCTATCTGGATTTCCTGATAGACGGAAAATTACCCGAAGATGAAGTCTTGAGCTGGCAGATCGTCCGACGAGCAAAAGCCTATACTATAATAAATGGCAAGCTCTATAAGCGGAGTGTTTCTGGCGTTTTCCAGCGATGTATTTCTTCGGAAGAAGGAGTGGAAATCTTACGAGAAATCCACGAAGGCGAGTGTGGTCACCATGATGCAACCAGATCCTTAGTGGCAAAAGCTTTTCGACACGGATTCTTTTGGCTTACAGCTAAGGTGGATGCCGACAAACTGGTCAAAACATGCAGAAGATGCCAAAAGTATGCCCATCAGGCACATGTTCCAGCTGAACAATTGCGAACAATCTCTATTACATGGCCATTTGCGGCCTAGGGGCTTGACATGGTAGGGCCGTTTCACACGGAAAAATGTGGATTTACTCACCTACTAGTGATGGTAGATAAATTTACAAAGTGGATTGAGGCTAAACCCGTAACAAGTTGTGATGGAGCCACAGCCAGAAAGTTTGTTGAGGATGTGATCATCCGATTCGGATATCCGCACGGTACAATTACTAACAATGGGAGCAATTTTTCCATGGGAGAACTTGCCGAATTCTGCGAAGAACAAGGGATCCGACTCGATATTGCATCAGTCGCACATCCACAAGCTAATGGACAAGTCAAAAGAACTAACGGTATTATTTTGCAAGGACTCTGACCTCGTCTCGAGGCACCGCTTCGTCGGGCCGTGGGGGCTTGGGCGGAAGAATTACCATCTGTGATATGGAGATTATGTACAACTCCTAACAGATCAATCAGATATACTCCTTTCTTCTTGGTCTATGGTGCAGAAGCAGTTCTTCCAAGTGATCTAATTCACTAGTCTCCACAAGTAAAAGCGTATATCAAAGAAGAGGCAGAAGTTTCTCGACAAAATGATCTCGATATAATCGAAGAAGTACACGTTGTTGTTAAGCAGAGATCTATAGCCTATCAGCAGAAGTTATAAAACTATCATAGTCAGAGAGTGAAAAACCGTTTTTTCAGAAAAGGCGATTTGGTTCTCTGAATTGTGCAAAAAAGAAAGCACAAACTTTCCCTGATTTAGGAAGGACCTTTTATGATTAGCAGAGTTCTGCATAATGGGTCGTATTATTTAACCGATATGAGACCAGTCAAGGAAAGACCGGATACTCGAAAGAGAAAGAGAGCTGGCGATAGCACAGCCCCGGATGAAATAGACCGTTCATAGAATATTGCACAGCTACGTCCCTTCTATTCTTAGTTATATTTCCTTGTAATCATACATGTATATGTTCAAAGTGAAATAAAGTATTGGTTTCCTCATATGTTATTTTTGAGAAGTTTTTTGCCATCTTATTTTCAAAAGAGCATGTCATTTTCAAAAATCCCAGAATGCTTGAAAGTACTTTATGCTCATATTCATTCTGGTTACGATTTTTGAATATCTAAAAAAATGTTACCTTAGGGTAAAATATTCAATTTATTGTCTACACTTTGGTTTTTTATCTGATTGCTTAGACGCAGGTATTTTCTGAGTAATTAATTGTTGGTATTGGAAGCCGGCTTTGTTTCTGAGTTTAAACTGGTTTAGCAATTGTGCTCTGTTGCTCGGCAAAGTTTTCGTGCTAAAGGTTGGCCAGCTCATGAACGGGGCGAGGCAGAGAACTAGATAAAATGACAAGTATAGGCATAAAACAAAAGTGCTTCAGAAATTTTTCAAGCACAGACATAAAATATATAAGTGCTACGATAGTAAGAGTATTAGTTTTTACAGACTAGCACAAATCAAAATATTGTTCCCATCATTACATTGCCGAAAGTTTAGAATAATGCATAAAAACTGTTTATGCTGCAGATTCAGGTGGTGGTGATGAAGAAGGTCGAGCATTGGAGTCGACAATATTGTCGCCCTGAATCTCAGACTCGGAAGATTCTTCAGCAAGGCTGTCTTCTGGATCTTGAGGTGAGGGAGGAACGGCGACGGATCTGAAGAACGACATCGTATAATTAGTCATCTCCGCCACACGACAAGCATAACCTGCATACGAATCTTGGATTTCCTTGATGTCCTGCGGGTTACCCTCACCATCCTCCTCGGCGATACCTTTGGTGACATGCCAGATTTCCATCTTGCTGTGGTGGCTCATCACCATCATAAAAGCAGTCTGGGCAACAGTCTGAGCGTAGGAGATCTTCCAGTCCTCGATAAGCTTCAGAATCTCCTTGGCCTTGTCCGTCACGTCTTGCACTAACATCTTGTGGAAGTCAGAAAGTTTGACCAACTTGCCAACCTCTTCAAGAGATTGGCGGAAGTCGAACAGAACATCTCCGACGAGCTTGATGCGCTCGAGGCGAGGTTCAGAGGTAGGAGAGTCGAAAAGATTCAGGGGGGCTAGGAAAGAACCAAAAGTCAAAATTTGACTCAAAAAAAGAAAAGTCGAAACACCGATTGAACAAAGTAAGTCGGAAATCTTACCTAGCATAGAATAATCCCACTGGGCACGCTCCTCATGGAGGCTGTTCAGCTCATTCTCTGTGGCCTGGGCTAGAACCCTTGTAGCATCCCGGGGAAAACCACTACTAGAAAATCGCTGTTGTTTTTATTATGTGCATCATCATAACATCAGCATGCATCTGTTTGCCTAAAAGTATTTTCTAAAAGCCCGTTCTTGTTTTCTAAAATACCCCCTCTCTATTTCAAATGTAAAACCCTTGGTCCGTTCGGATCTTTTGTTGGCCTAAACTATTTTACCAAAAAGATATCTAAAACTAAATAAAATAAATAAAACGTTTTTGTCCGGGGAGGCAGTCCGACCGATCAGGCCAGAGGCCCAACCGGCCAGACTACCTACAACTCGGCCCACCTAAATCAAACCCTAACCCTAATCTACCACCTAGTCCTACCCAATCCCACCATTTTTCCCCTGTGCCGCCGCCACCCCCACACAGCAGACACGCCACACACCTCGCACGCGCTGGTCGCACACCACACACGCGCACACCCGATCCCCAGGACCCGCTCGATCCCACCTGCCTCGCAACCCCCGCTTCTCTATCCCTCGACGCTGACCGAATCCCTCCGCCCCGAGCTCCACCCTCCACGCCCGACACTGGCAGAGATACCCCACCCCTTCCTCGCGAGCAGGCCCTGCCCTCGACCCTCCTCCTCCCCAGGCCCCGACCCTCTCTACCAGTGGCGCCCCCGCGCCTCCGTCATCATCCCCCAGGGGCCCCACTCGCCCCTGCCTTTTACCGCCACCAGCGGACCACCGCCAGGGGACGCACCTCCTCCGCGAGCCTCCTTCCTTCGCCTTGCCGCCGCCCTGATCCGCCACGTGTGCTTCCCGAGCTCCCTGACCGTGCCGCTTGCTGCTCCTCTTTGTGCACCACCCTCCGCCGCTAGCGCCGGCCACGCCATGCGCGCTCATTGCCGGGCCGCCTCCCTATTCCCTGTCATCCGCGTCGGGTCCCTGCCGTCTCCTCCTGGCCGCGTCATGCGGCCACCGTTCTGGATCGCTACGGCCGCCCAACATCGCCAGTCGCCACCTCTGGCCCTGGTCCGCCTCGCCAACCTCGTCGCCAGCAACAAGCCGTCTCCTCTCTGCGGTTTACACCGTCTCGAGCTGCTCGTGGGCCAGCTGCCTTTCACGGGACCACATCGAAAGCTTATGTTGGTACCATGTTCTATGATATCAAGGTGTCATGTTGGTGATAAAGAGCTCTTCAAGATCTACTCGATGTTGTACCGATGGGGTGGGAAATACATCGACTATGCGACCGCATGGCAAGATCTTCGGAACAACCCCAACCTAGACCACCGGAGTGCGACAACAAGATCGACACCTACCCGAATGGATCCGATGTCCCGAAGACCGAACCCTTCGGCACGACATGATCTTCCTCATGGACGTCGAGACCCCGGACCTGGATTCGAAGATCGATACCGCCGAGCCCGAACCCCGTTGCACCTCGGAACCCCAAGATCTCCGGAACCAAAGTGTGACCCTTTTTCGATGGCCTATTTTCATAAATTTTATATATATAACTTGTTACACTGTATCATACATGCTTGCAGACATATTATCTTGTGGGTGTTTGGGGTACTTTATCGATTCACCTCATAACTAAATATGGAGCCCATATGCGGGCGAATCTAGTCTAATATTGGCTCCATTTAAATTTGTGTAGCGAACCACTGATATAATTTTGCCTTATTAAGACAACATTTAAATTGCGGGGTATCTAAACAACATCAACCACCTAATTAATTGTCGGGACCCCGGTTCCGCTTAATATGGCCTAATTGCATCGCACCTTTGACATGTCGTACATCATACCTGCATCATGCCCGATCTTTTGCCGTAGTATTAAATAGTGCATCCGGTGTTTTTCTAGTGCTTTGCTTCTTCACGGATTAGGCCGATGAGTTGATGCGAGTGTCGATCCGATCTTCGGATGAATCTCTGACAATGTTTTTCAGGCGAGCATTCCCCCTCTTTCTACCTATCTTACTTTTATAGTCTTTATTTCCTCCTGTTGATCTATTGCTATCTGTGATGCGATGCTCTAGTTTTCGTACCCGTGATATCCCTTGGAGCCATTAAATTGCCTTGGACACATCCTATTACCTGTTGTTTGGTAGATAGTCATCCTTGCGAGTCGTAGTTGCTTGCGCAGGTGTAGCGACGCACCGTTGATGTTCCACAGTTGTTGGAGTAATGCCTTATGTTTAATGTTGGAGATGATTATAACTTTAATTACCATTTAATAACTAAAATTGAAGTAGGTAAATAATGCAGAGGCACAGGTGGGCAATAGATGTTATTTGGTTTTTAACCGTCCACTTGTGTCCCGTAGGATCCCGAGTACTTGATACCTGTTCTTTGAATATTCGAACTATCCGCATGTGGGACCATGAATCCCCCTAGCCAGAGCTTGAGTCATATTTATTTCTTGGGGCCACAAAGTAGTTTGGGGATTTATTACTATCCTGTACTTATGCCATGCTTTATTGCTTTATTTATGATTGCGCGTGGAGCGCCTGTACTGTTTAGGTAAGCGGAGTGTTTTTGCGGTATCGACAATCCCAGTCACACTTTCGGGTTCCCAGTCGTTTACAGCCATTGACGCAAACCTCTGGGTCCGTTCCGGAGCCGGCCAACTTCGTCGCGGGTAGCTTGGTGGGGTGGCCCCCTGATATTTATATGAATCTTGCAATTGCTCTGTCGTGATGCCTCATTGGGTTTCTTTTGATTTTTCTCGAGGTTGATCGTGCGTGTGTTGCTATTTGTGCCCCCCTGCAGGGTAAAACTTTCTGAAAGCCGTGTCCGCGGTTATGGACGACTTGGAGCACAGTATCTCGATCCTAGACAACTATAACTAAAGTAGTGCTATAAATTTGACTTTATAATGACTAGTAATCAGCTTCACTATAATGGAATGGCTAAATAAAAGTGCCAACAATTGCTTGTTTGGGTTGTCACCTGTTACCATTGTATCTGACTAGTAAGTATTGCAACTACAACGGAATGGCTAAATAAAAGTACCAACAACTGCTGGGTTTTGGGATACCTCATGCTATATATATCTGACTAGTAAGTACTACAACCACAACGGAATGGTTAATTAAAACTGCCCACTGCTTATTATATCAGGATGACTCATGCTATCTATATCTGACTAGTAATTGGCGCAACTATAACGAAATGAATAAAACTGCCAACTGTGTGAGTTCCTCGGTTGATTTCCTCGTTTGGTCTCGAGGGGGAAATACCAGGATGGGTATGAATGGTGATAGTTTCAGGTTGGATCCGAATAGGTCTTTCTTATCCCTATCTGATAGCCGCCAGTTGTATTGAGTCTCTATAGGTTGTTTAGTGCATGCTGCGCTGCCGCTTCAGTCCACCATACCTATGTAGGCGAGGACCGCCGAATTCTAGTCTCGCCATGTACTGGCCTCAGTACTGACCGCTCTCTTTTTCCTTTGCCCTTTGCCGGCACCCCTTTTGTTTTAACAGGTTTTGAGATCGACGTAGTTAGCAGGGTTACCCTTCCGGCTTGGCCTGGGCAGGGTTATGGACGTCATCGGTTATTCTTCAGGGCTCTTAGCCCCATTTGCATCTTGTTCGTAGTCGGACGTTGTATCATTTTCAAGGTGATTTGGATCTTTGTATGTTATATCTGTATTCTTCACTCTTTGAGTCATTGTTGTACATATCTGTTCTATGGGTTCCATCATGGACTATTGTGTAATGGTATTACTTCGTTTTCCACCCGCACGAAAGTGCCTGGTGGGCACCTTTGAATCGTTTCTATGTGGGTTTGGTGGGAATCGCTGAAACTTGCATAGGGTCGATTCCGAGGGTGTTACAACCCTCTAGCTATCGAAGTCCTTCCGAAGATCATCCAACTATTTATCTTGGAGGGCCAGGAGCTTCTCGAGCCTCACGGTCTCATGATTGCTTGACTCCAGGACATCAGCTACGGATTTCTCCGATTCAATGGTTAGCTTCTCAAGCTTGTTCCGGAGCTCAGCATTTTCCAGTTCCAAGACCTTGTAGTTCTCGGATTGCTCCACCATCTTTCTAGACTCGCACAACAATTTTGTAAAGGAAAAATATCAGTCAGACAGAACAAGTTTGACTATGACAAAAGCTAACTGACAAAGAGGAAGTCAGAAAATTTTACCTTCTGCTTCATGTTTCTCAACTTTTAACTTTGAATTCTCAAGGCGCAAGGCTTTGATCTCCTTGCGTTTATTACAAATGTTCTTGAGCAATTCTTGGCTGGAAGATGCAATTTTCTATAAGTTTAGAGACGGAATACCGTTAGACGGCTACTTAGACTCGGGCTGCAAATTGAACTAAGTAAAAATACAGCACGAGCCTTGGGGCCACACTACATCGTTCTTTTGCAACCTAAAAGCATCAACTCGGATCCAATGGTGTTTATCCGACTTTATGCTTGGGGGCTAGAGGATATGATAATAAATGCAAATAAGAATCGGAAACTTACAATGTGTTCCAAATGCAACTTCTCAAATCCGAGTTTAGTGTTGTGAAACACTTTCTCGGCAAGGGAGAGGGAGGGAACATCCGTTGCTAGGAGTTTGCCAAATTCTATCTTAGCATCCCGAACCAAAATTTGGTCTAGGAGGCTAACCAGCTTGATGTCCTCCTGCTCCTGGCTTGCGCCTCTGCGGTTATGGTTTGCTTATCAAGGCTGGACTGAGCCAGCCCGAGGATCTCTTCCTTCTTCTTCCTATTTAGGCCAGAGACAACAGAGCCGACCACTTTATCCAAAGTTCCTATAGACATTACCATGGGATCATTACCCTTAGCGGGTTCACCCTTGTTAGTGCTTGGCCACCAAAGGTGACCAAGGCTTTCGAGATGTTGCTAGCACCATGAGAGGCGGAAGCCTCTGGTGCTGATGGAGTACTGGATGGAGTCGGTGGTGGCATGGCAGGGGAAATATATAACAAGCTTCTGCTGATGTAGCGGAAGCTTGCCTGGTTTGCTGTCTGGCTTCGTCTTAGTATTCAAAACTGCTTTAGCTCTAAAGCACAAAAATCCGAATATCAGGTGTGCTCTGGAGAGAAATAAAAGTACAAGGTACTGAAAATAAAACACAGGGTGCTTACTTTTTAACTACTGGCAACACTTTGCTACCAGCAGTGATAACAATTTCCTTCGCCTTACACTTCTTGGAGGCGGAGGTGGAAACTTCTTGCACCTCATCATCCTCCGTCGCCTCCAGATCATCTGAGAGAAAGCCCTCTAGTGGAGCTATCTCAGACTCGGGGAGTTTCTCGAGCTGACAAAGTCTTCAATGAAAATTGAGTCGGAGAAAGAACAGAAAAGACTGACAAAACGCAAAAGCAGAGTCGAAATATTTACTAGAGTCAGAGGACGGTTGGACATGAACATCTTCATGGAAACATCCGGAACTTTTCATTCCACTCTTTCCTTGATCAAATACTACATAAGGGTCTTGTAATCCTTCGCCAGAATCCAGATCGAGCTGACCCGCATCTTGTCCTTCATGTCGCTGGTAATCTGGTGCATGAGGCGGTCTCCATGGTGATGCAGAGGATGAATCCGGCAATCCAGCCAGCAGTGGATCAAGTCAGATCCACGGAGCCCCATGTGCTTCATCAGAAACTCAATCCGCCTTTTGGCGAGGATCAAGATATCCGACAGCTCCGGCTCCTCCACGTCCCATGAATTTTTGTGGGAGGAGGCACCATCGGTTAACGCCGGAAGACCTTTCGCCTTACTAGGACCGGAATATCCTTATGATAAGAAAAGGTTCTGGCCCAGCGTTTGACGAATTCACTAGCGTTAATCCCAAGATAAACACGGTTTCTCCTAAGGAATAATCTAAGGGTGCCGGTGGTATAAGGCACACCGACGCTAATGGAGTTCTTCCGGGTACCATAGTATTACCGGAAAAGGGTGAGACTTGGCCTAATGCCAGGAAAACCCACGCATAGAGCTGCATGAGTGCTAAGCTCGAGCAGAGAGTTGGGAAGGAGGTTATGGAGCAGCACACCATAATGATTGAGGACCTCGACAAAGAAGTCCGATGGTGGCAGGCTGAGGCCACGGTCGATATGCATGCCAAACAGCACCCGCTCGCTGTTGCGCGGGGCGGTAACAGCATGCCCTGAGACGCTTCGCCACACGCCGGCGATGATGAATCCTTCGTCTTCCATGACCTGGAGTTCGGTGTCGTCTATGATGCCGAGGACCCAGAGGCCCTTGATGGTGGCGCAGTTCAATGTAGAGCTTCATTGGGAGACCCCAAGAGGAAGGGATGATGAGCACAGCAGCAAGTATTCCCTCAGAAATAAACCAAGGTTATCGAACCAGTAGGAGGAAGGAAAGGACTCAAAGGTGTTGCTAGCAACTTGGAAATCTGCATAACACAAACTCAAGACTTTACCCCAATGAACAGTGAGGTTGTCAATCTCACCAGTTTGTTGAAAACAAAGGATTAACTGTATGGTGTGGAAGGTAATAGTAGCAACAGAGGGGATCTTGCATGCTCAGTTCGTGTCAATTGCCCTGCTGTAATTTGTTTACCCTGCATGCCATGTTGTTTATCTAAGGAGAGCACCTCTAGTGAAATATGGACCCCGGTCCAATCTTTACCATTGATACATCTTCCACTGTTACTTGTTTATTTGCTGCAAACCATTACCTTCCACACCATACGTTTAATCCTTTGTTACAGCAAACGGGTGAGCTTGACAACCTCACTGATTCATTGGGGCAAAGTCTTGAGTTTGTGTGGTGTAGGTCTCCGCGTTGCTTGCAACAACTGTGTGGCGTTTCCTTCCTCCTACTGGTTCGATAACCTCGCTTTCTTACTGAGGGAAAACTTGCTGCTAGGCTGCTTCACACCTTGCTCTTGGGGTTCCCAATGAAGCGCTCCTACATCAACTCAACGCTGCATCAAGCCTTTTCTGGCGCCGTTGCCGAGGAGGCTAAGGATGTCTTCACTAGGGGATTCCTCCACTTCTTTTATCTTTACTTTGTTTTTAGTTTGCTTAGTTTCTTTTGCTTGGTTTTGTTTGCCTCTTTTCAAAAAAACCAAAAAAAATTAGTCTAGTCTAGTTTGGTTTGCTTGCTTTATTCAAAAACAAAAAAAATTAGTTCCTACTCCATTTGGTGGTCTGTTGTTGCCTTGCTTGGTCATGCTTCCTATAAATGGATGGTTTCTTTGAAACTAGTTCTTACTGGCAAGGTGGGTTCATAGAAGAACAAAAGTATTATTATAAGGAAAACCGTTTGTCACAAAAAGGAAAACACTTATGGGAACAAATTGATAAGTTGAATACTATTGCTAGAGACGTGTGCTCTACTTATAATGTTACTTATTGCTTTAATAAGGCTTGTTGCTGCAGGAGGTACAAACACATACCCTTTCAATGTGAGTATAATGATAATGTTACCATATCTTCTTATGTTAAAGGAAATTATAGTTTTGATGATGTGGAACAAATTGAAGAATTTATTGCCTTCAAGGGTGCATTTGAACTTGCCACTTTGCTTGAGAATACTGATGATGCACCTTATAAACATGAGGTTTTTGAGATACTTAAATTTTTCTTTGATAATTACAAGGAAGAAAATAACTATATTCTTGAATATTTTAATAGGTGTTTTCCACATTTGGAAGAGACTAATGACTTGCAGGAGCCTATGGAAGAAGAAATTGTTGAAACTGGAAGCTCATTAGATGAAAAAGAGGGGGAGAGTGATGGACAAAAGGAGGAAGAATTGATTATCTACCCATGCCTACCTTCTAATGAGAGTAACTCTTTATCCCTTACATTATTTGATTGTCCCCATGCTTACCAAAGGAGGATGAATGTTATGTTCCTGTGGATCCTTTTGAAATATCTAATTTGTATAAAACCTGTGGAGGTTTTAATCCCATTGATTTTTAGCTTGATAGAAATTATGAGTTTGTAGATTATGAAAAGCATGCTTTATGTGATAGCTATATTGTTGAGTTTATTCATGAGGCTACTGAAAATTATTATGAGAGAGGAAAATATGGTTGTAGAAGTTTTCATGGTACTGAAACACCTCTCTATGTGCTGAAAGTTTTGAAGTTGCTCTTGTTTTATCTTCCTATGCATGTCACTTTGTTGTTTGGGAATTTATTTGTGTGCAAGATTCCGATGCATAGGAAGTGGGTTAGGCTTAAAAGTGTTTTGAATTTGCTTCTTGATGCTCTATTTTATTTTAATTCATATTTCTTATGTGAGCATCTTCTCAAACTATCAAGCCTAACTTAAAGGCGTTAAAGAAAAGTACTTGTTGGGAGATAACCCAAGAGTTTCCTTGAGTATTGGAAGTTATTAATTTATTAATGACCTCTCCATATCCTTTTTGTTTGCTTTTTGTCCCAAGAATGACCTCTAATGAGAGGGAAGTAAGATTTGGGGAGTTGCTGTCCCGAAACATATTTCTGTCCTCCACCAAATAAAATCGTGAGGAGTCTCTGTAACTCGGATTGAGCTCAACATTTTCGAATAAGTCCCCCAGTATGTTAGCTAACTTACGTTAGTTTAACACTGTTTGATTTGAGCAACAGAAGGTGTTCGAAAAAATTGGTTTCTACCTGCTGGTCTATTTTGATAGATTTCTGCCATTATTTGCATTTGCTTCTTATTGATTCCTTTTTGAGTTCTCTTTGGGGGAATTGAGCTTTTTGAAGGAGTTACTATAGTTGCTTGTGTTTTTATTGAAAATACTTGCTGTTCCAAAGCTTTACCTAAGGTTCTATTATCTTTTGAATACACTAATGTTGCTAATGAAGATTATGTGAAGTTTTGTATGAAGGAAAAATTTCAGGTGTAGAGAAAGAATGATGTAATGAGATGAAGAATGGACAAAAGCGCAAGCTTGGGGATGCCACCCCGGTGTCACCCCAAGAAATATCCAAGAGGTGCAAGCGTCAAAGCTTGGGGATGCCCAAGGCATTCCCTTCTTCATCAATTAAAAGCTCAGGTCTGTCTAGAAACTTCGTTTTTATTATTTCATGCACAGTTGTGTTGTTCTGGGAGCGTCTTAGTTTTCGTTTGGTTTTCTTAGGTTGTTTAGTTTGCTTGAATGAAGTAGTTTGGACCCCCATTCTCGCTGTGTTGTTTTGCAAATAAGTTGCTTGGTGTTGGAAAGGAGTAGGAAGTTCTTGCTTGAAAGTGCAAGAGGAGATTGCATTGACTGTGACTTAGACTTTAGCATGACATGCTAGGTGTTGTTTTGACCTTATGCTTAGTGATTATTGCTGTAGCATGTCTTGTTCCAAACAATTGGGATTGCTTAGTGTGCCTTGAAGAAATTATGTGTTGTTTTAGCATGCAAAAGCATAGTATTGTGGTATTCTTCTTTGATGCTTTGTTTGGGTTGACTTGGCACATGTTCACACCATGTTATGACTATGAAAAGTCACCATAGCCTCTATGATCATTTAGTCCTTGACTTTTAGTACCACTCTATGCTTTGATTAGTATTGCTTTGTTGCTCTGCATGATTATGGCCATTGCGCTCTCTTAGTTGGTTGCTCCCAGTCTTTTGCTAGCCTCCACTTGTATGAGTAAGCTCTACTCATGCTTCCAACTCCCAAGAAACCAAGTTTTTCCAAAGTGTCCACTATAAACTCCTATGCATGGTGTGCTACACCATTCCAAGTATATTCTTGTTTTTAGCTATCTTCCAATTAAAAACTATTTTGTTATGTGAAAACTTAGTGATTAAATCCCTCACAAACTTGATGATAGACTTTATATTCTTTGCCCCTAATAAACTTGAACCATTGTGTCGTCTATGTTGTATATGCTTGCACTTATACGTTGGAATTAGCAGAACCGTGCTGTCACGGGGAACGTTTTCAACATTGCACTTGTACTTTGTACTCAGTTGATATCATGCTATTTTGTCTATGGATGTCACCCGTGTGAAATAAAGAGGGAACTTGTAAGTCCATGGAGTTTGTATTTTGTGTTAGAGAAATGCCTGGGCCGCTAGCTTAAGCCATGCCTAATCATGGTGGAAACTTGCAGCATCACCATAGTGAGCTATCTATGAAGCATCCTCAATAATAAGCTATGCATATAGTAAATAAAAAGATCGCTGAGATGCTCATTGTCTGCTTGCCTTGTCATTTTGATTACGGGATAGCTCCTGTACCATGTGCAAGGGGTACCCCGTTGGCGGTTCTCTATGATATGCAAATACTTACAGTGGCAAGAACTTACAGGTGACTGAAGTTGAGTAGCATGAGGTGTGGCCCTCGTATTCAAGGGACTTGAGATTGCCAACTTATACTTTGTCAAGCATATACTCCATCTTTGTTCACTTTAACCTCAATCACTTCAAGATGCTTATGATAGGGGCAATGAGGGATGAAAGCTAACAAGTACCATAATTTTTGGAAGCTCTTTTTGAAACTTGAAATCCCTGCTTCCCTTTGTGAAGGGCCTTTCTTCCACCGTTATTTGAGTCTCCACCTTCTACCTTCAGGCACCATTAATAGAGCATAGTTGTCATTCTATGTGTAGTATCCCAAAGCTTATTGATTGATGCATATTGTGATATTACTTGTTCTTGTGCTATTTGTTTCTAGTCACCCTTGTGAACCTTGAAGGTGTCCTATGCATCTATTTGCTACTCTATGAGGGACACGCTGAATGCCACTATGCTACGTTTTCTGTATGTGAAACAAACAAACGTTTTTCAATCCATGTTATTCATGATCTTTGTTTGTAGCCTTTCATGTTGCATGCATAGTTACTCTGTCCTATTGTTAGAACTCCATCTTTCATGCACATGTTTAGAGTTCTTTGATCCCAGCTTTCAATGCTTGCAAATGGTTTGATCTTGGTTTTGATGGTGCATGTCACCTCAAAAATTATTCTTTTTATCACTTACCTACTCGAGGACGAGCAGGAGTTAAGCTTAGGGATGCTTGATACGTCGGAAATGTATCTATAATTTCTGATGCTCCATGCTTGTTTAGTATCTACTTTGCTTTGCTTTGTATACACTTTGAGGTGTTTTTGTATATTTTCTGGAACTAACCTATTAACAAGTTGCCACAGTGCCAATTGCCTGTTTTCTTCTGTTTTTGGTTCCAGAAAGGCAGAAAATCAATATTCTCGGAATTGGACGGGACAAAAGCGAAAGTCAATATTTTACCGTGAGTGACATGAATCCAGAAGACGAGACGAAGACGCGAACCAGGGCAGCCAAACCCTCCTAGGCGCAACCAGGGGTGGGCCCGCGCCTGGGCAGGGTGTGGCCACCCTGGTCGCCTCCCGGCCTCGCCTCTTCGCCTATAAGAAGCCCCCGATAAAGAAACCCTAAGTACTCGATCAAAACTCCATGAAACCTTCTATAGCCGCCGTCACCGTCGTCCCTTGATTGGGGGAGGGGGATCTGAAGTTCTTCCTGGCACCCTGCCGAAGAGAAGATCATCCCGGAGGCCTTATCTCCGGTATGATGTGTGAGTAGTTCCACCTTGGACTATGGGTCCATGTAGTATCTAGATGGTTGTATCTCCTCCTTGTGCTTTCATGTATAGATCTTGTGAGCTCCGTTCATGATCAAGATCTAATCTATTTGTAATCATGCATGTTGTGTTTGCGGGGATCCGATGTATATTGAGATTACTATGTTAGATTGATTAATGGTTTTGTCTTTATGATTCTATCATGTCTGTGTTGTTTGTGATCTTGCATGCCCTCTGTTGTTAGTAGCTATCTTTGCCAAGTAGTTGCTAGTGACTCCAAGATGGTGTATTTATGCTCGATAGTGGGTTCATGCCTCTAGTTTCCAAGGGAAGTGACAGAAATCTCTTCGGTTGTAGATGCGCTGTTGCTACTAGGGAGAAAACAACGGTCTATTGTTCATGGAACAAGTGGATTTTTTTACCTTACACACTTTGCTGAAAGCAGTTGTCTGTTGCTTGGAACTTAATACTGGAGGGGTTTCAGATGATAACCTGAAGGTGGACTTCTAGTCATTGATGTAGTTGGATGGCGGTCTATGTATATTGTTTTATTGCCCAATCAAATCTCATAGGATCTTTTTGTCTAGTATTGCATTATTATGTCTTGCTCAGTTCCTGTCAATTGCCCTGCTGTAATTTGTTTACCCTGCATGTCATGTTGTTTATCTAAGGAGAGCACCTCTAGTGAATTATGGACCCCGGTCCAATCTTTACCATTGATACATCTTCCACTATTACTTGTTTACTTGCTACAAACCATTACCTTCCACACCATACGTTTAATCCTTTGTTACAGCAAACCGGTGAGCTTGACAACCTCACTGATTCGTTGGGGCAAAGTCTTGAGTTTGTGTTGTGTAGGTCTCCGCGTTGCTTGCAACACCTGTGTGGCGTTTCCTTCCTCCTACTAGTTCGATAACCTCGGTTTCTTACTGAGGGAAAACTTGTTGCTGTGCTACTTCATGGACCCGTAGTCCAAGGTGGAACTACTCACGCTTCATACCAGAGGCTAACATGATGAAGAAGAAGGCCTCAGGGATGATCTCCTCTCCGGCAGGGTGCCGGGATGAGCTTCAGATACCCCATCTAGGGATGATGGTGTCAGTGGCTATGGACTGTTTCGTGGAAGATTGTTCTCGGTAGTTAGGGTTTTGGTATCAGGGGCTTCTTATAGGCGAAGAGGCGAGGCAGGGGGCACCCAGGGTGGCCGCCCCCAGGCGCGGGCTAGGCCTGGCCGCGCGGCCAGGGGGTGTGGCCACCTGGTGGCTCTTCTCCGTCTCGTCTTCTGGCTCCATGTTCCCCACGGTAAAATATTAACTTTGGCGTTTGTCCCGTCCAATTCCGAGAATATTGATTTTCTGCCTTTTTTGGAACCAAAAACAGAAGAAAACAGGCAACTGGCACTGTGGCATCTTGTTAATAGGTTAGTACCAGAAAACATATAAAAATACCTCAAAGTGTAGACAAATAAAATCAAAGTAGATACTAAACAAGCATGGAACTAAAAATTATAGATACGTTTTCGACATATCAGCTCTGCATATTCTTCTCATCCGCCGCCGACGAGCCCGCCGCTGCTCCTGAGCCCGAGGTCGACGCCATCGCTCTTGGAGAAGGACTGGTGGGTGAGAGAGATTTTTTCTTGAGATGTGTAGATGGGAATGGCTGTGGAGCGCTCGAGGAGTACGAGGAGACAATGAATGAAACGGTGGAGAGATAAATCTAATAGATGGGTTTTCTCCTCTCTTTTATTTACCTCTACGCCAAGATTCGTGCGTTGATACACGCGATTTATGCCACGCATATAAGATAGAGGTGGGTAACTTCCTCGCGACACCTACACCCCCTCGATTCTCGCGTGAGCATTGAAACGGTGATCTGTTCCATAAGGAGCGGACCCACCAACGGTCGTGTTGACGGGACTCCTGTCAGTGACAGGACCTGGTCTGAAAATCTGCCAGCCCGCACGCTGCTGTAAAATCCGGCTCATGTTTTAAACTAAGCAAGGAAAAGACTAAAGTCAAAACAAAACATATCTGACTCAACTGACTCGGAATCCTACACTACTGAATGAAGTTTTCGAGAACCCTTCAAGATTCAGAAGACAAAGAAACCATCAAGCTAGACGATTTATCCGACTTTGGATCTTGGAGACTTTCAGGGGCTACTATTGGGGATATACTTTCTGGGTATACCCACAGGACTCGCTGGCCAGGGTGGCCCACCAACGGGTTAGAGCTTTGCTTCACGAGCGGCACAGTCAGAGAAAGAGGAGGAGCCAGTTCCGGCTACGACAAGGCCCAGAAGAGTTACCGGCTTAGGCCTGTAGTATTACTTGTAGTCCAAGCTGTATCTAGTTACCGACTATGTACCGTAGCCGGATAGGTATCTCCTGTAACCCTAGGTCCCAGTGACTATATAAACCGGCCCTATGGGAGCCTTTAGGGCACAACCAATCTTACTACCACAATCACAACTCGCACAGGCGAACCTCTCTTGTAATCCACTGTAACATCCGGCTTACGCCGACATATTACTCGGTTGCTAGCAGGAGTAGGATGCAATCACTGTAGTCGGATCTAAACCTGGGTAAACTTGTGCTCACCGCTCCTAGAACATCCGACGTCTCACACCCCATCTTTCCAACGCCACTAGGACCCCCTATGGCTTACTTGTCGATAATCTGACGACATGCTCCATGCTTGTTTTGTACCAACTATCTTATGTTTTTTCTACACTTTGAGGCATTTTTATACATTTTCTGGAACTAACCTATTAACAAGATGTCATAATGCCAGTTCCTATTTTCTGCTATTTTTGTTTTAGAAAAGCTAGTAAGGAAATATTCTCGGAATTGGACGAAACTAAAGCCAAAGTTTCTATTTTTCCAAACACTACACAGAGTCCGAGGGGGCCACGCTGGTCCACCTTGGTGGCCACCGATGATGTGGGCCTCAAGGCCCATCGACCTTGCCCCTTCACCTATATAGACCCCCCGAGGAGAAAACCCTAGGTACCCGATCAGAAATCTATGAAAAAGTCCATAGCCGCCACCATCATCCCTAGATCAGGAGGGATCTGAAGCTCTTCCCAGTACCCTGCCGGAGAGGGGAGATAATCCCGGAGGCCTTCTTCATCACCATGCTAGCCTCTGGAGTGATGCGTGGGTAGTTCATCCTTGGACTATGGGTCCATAGCAGTAGCTAGATGGTTGTTTCTCCTCTTTTGTTCTATCGTGTTTAGATCTTGTGAGCTGCCTATCATGATCAAGATCATCTATTTGTAATCCTACATGTTGTGTTTGTTGGGATCCAATTGATATTGAGTACTACGTCAAGATTGATTATTGATACTATCATGTCTATGCTATTTGTGATCTTGCATGCTCTCCATTGCTAGTAGTTACTCTGTCCAAGTATTTGCTTGTGACTCCAAGAGGGAGTATTTATGCTCGATAGTAGGTTCATGCCTCTAGTAATCGGGGGGTGACAGAAACCTCTAAGGTTATAGATGTGCTGTTGTTACTAGGGAGAAAACAACAATTATTTGTCCAAGGGAAATTGTATTGTTTACTTTACAGACTTTGCTTAATGCAATTATCTGTTGTTTGCAACTTAATACCCGAGGGTTGTTCAGATTATATCCCGAAGGTGGATTATTAGTCATGGATGCAGTTGGATTACAGTCTATGTATTATGTTGTAATGCCCAAACGAATCTCATAGCAATCATCATGACATGTACATGCATTATTATGCATTCTCAATCTGTCAATTGCCCAACTGTAATTTGTTCACCCAACATGTTATTTATCTTATGGAGAAACACCTCTAGTGAACTGTGGACCCCGATCCATTCCTTCCCACTGATATTCAATCTACTGTCTACTGTTTATTTTCTGCAATTACTACAAGCAATTACTTTCATCCACACTATATGTTTAATCCTTTGTTTTCAGCAAACCGGTGAGCTTGACAACCTCACTGTAAGTTGGGGAAAACTATTGTGGTTGTGTTGTGTAGGTTCCACGTTGCTAGGAATACCTTAGGAGTTGTTTCCTTTCTCCTACTGGTTTGGTAACCTTGGTTTCACAACTGAGGGAAAACTTGTTGCTGTGCTCATCACACCTTCCTCTTGGGTTCTCCCAATAGGCTCTATAGTAGCCGGGCCACATCAAGATTTTCTGGCGCCGTTGCCGGGGAGATACAGGACAACTTCAATCTCTTCCTCCCCGTCAAAAATATTTTATTGGAGAAAGAAGATTTCTTCAAGGGGAGTATCTCACAACCAATCTTTACTTTGTTTTGTTTTGCTTTGTTTCTTTAGTTTAGTTTTTTTACTTTTTATTATCAAAAACACAAAAATAAGTTCCTACTTTAGTTGTTGTTTCTGTTGGTTTACTTCCTTTTATCAAAAACATAAAAAATTAGTTCCTACTTTAAATTGCTCTTATGTCTACTGTTACTCCAATCACTATGTCACCTGAGGAAATGATCTTCACTTTCAAACAAGGAAGTGAAGAGAATTTCAAAGAATCTTGGTCTAGAATTTCTGATTCCTATGAAAAAACTGAACCTAAAATGACTCTAGTCTTGCTTCTTAGCAGTTTCTACTTTGGTCTTGCTCTTGTTATAAATATGCTTTGGATGCTGTCGTAGGAGGAGATTTCCTTCATTGTGATGGGGATGAACCTTTTAATGCTATAAAAAATTTGATTGCAACATATAACTTGCCTAGTAAACTTGATCCATCCTTAATAAGCATTTATGCTAGATTAAACACTCTTGAGACAAGTACATCTAGTTCAAAAGAATGCTACATTATTCTTAGAGCATCATGATTATGTTTCAATAAATTCCTAACCATCAAAATGGTTCCCTATAGTAAAAGTTGCTATAAATAATGAAACTTTTCATGCTCATTGTGATATTATGTCTGAGTTCTGTCTTATGCCTAAAGATATTTATGAATCTCTGAATCTTTGGGAACTTTCTGAGGGTGGAGAAGAATTATCTCTTACCAATAATGCCACAATATTACCCATTGGAATGGCTAAAGGAGTGTTTAAAAAATCCGAAGGAAAATGGTATCTACTGATTATCTTGTTATTGAATGTGTAGGACAAGGACAAATTACACATGGAATATCCCTGCTAAAACTCCTTGGAGCAATAATAGATGTGGGAAAAGGCACCATGCATTTCACCTCCCCACCAAGCAATCATACGTTTCCTAAAGGTAAGAATAAAGGAAAGTGACGAGGTTTCGACTCGTCAATTCCCATTGTTATGAGCTTGGGTTTTGGAGAAGATGGGTGTGCTGGAGATCGTGCAATGGTTAACAGATAAGCAACCAGGGGACACGAGATTTACCCAGGTTTAGGCCCCTAGAGGGAAAACCCTACTCCTGCTTGTCTGCTCTTGATTACGCCGGAACCGAAAAGTACAGGGGTGCACAGATGCAATCTGGCGTGGAGGTGTGTATGCGGTGAAAAAGAGATTCGCCCTCCTCCTCGTGCCCTCCTAGCCTTTATATAGAGTTAGGCAGGTCTCGGGCACAGATCGAGTCGGTTACAAGTTTAGGGTTTGCCCCTTCGAATATTCTATCTATTCTAGTCTTGCTCTCCAAGGATCCGAAGATGTCATTGGCTTGGGCCACCCAAAAATCTCCACAGGCCGCGTATATTAATGTGGGCCTTCCTTGGGCTAGACCAGGTATGATAATGTCGTGTAACCGTAGGGTATAACCATGTTAGTAGCCCTCGAGTGTTCAGTCGAATCACAGATTCGGCTGAGGACTCTTCAATCTTTCGGGTGCAGCTATTTCTGTTCATCAGAGAAAAGAATGATTTTAATGTGTAGGGATTTTTGATGCGTGTGCCTGACTCTTCTGACGGATCAGGGTCAGTTAACTATCTTAGGACAAAACAACACGATCTTCTTTAGACTCGAGTCCCTAGACTCGAACCTGGAACAAATGCTGGCGTAATTTGACTCAGGCCGTTTGAGGTCTTATAGGAGTCGAAATCTAGTAGTTTTCGAATAATCTACCCAACGCGTCCATCGGGATTTTCATCGCGCCTGTTGGCACGGATTTTTACTAGTAGAGCGCAGTCAGGTGCGTTACCAGGCCATCAGATGGTATTTGTAGGTCTTATCTTTGCATCGCAGACACAACATCTGAAATTTTATCACCGCGAATGTGTTTCAGGTGGCTAAGGAGGATGTTACTCACTTAGCGTTGGTTGGGGCAAAGTTGCCGAACAGTTTTTTGTATTTTGATCTGAAGGATCGCAGTCGAAGAATTCATAGGGTGCGCGACCAGTGCTCCCTATGGGAGTAGCCCCCGAGTGTCTGTTCGAGTCGTAGACTCGAGCAGAGACTTTAATTCAGCCGTTGTTGGCTTCAGGTCCGTAGGACACAATTTTTTTTTCGGATGCTTGAATCAATCCTCCCTATGGGAGGAGCCCCCGATCACGTAGTGGATTCGTAGACTCGACGTAGGACTCGAAGAATTAACATTGGTGTGTTACCTTAATCATGCCTAGGGTGCGCGGCCAGCGCTCCTGATAGGAGTATCCGCCGAGTAGTTGCTCGAATCGTAGATTCAAGTGAGTAATTTTGGATGTCAGCCGCAGTTTTGTAGCCGTTGCTAGTATAGTTTTGATGACGTCAGTGCTGACGATCAGTGACCTCAACCGTCTGCGGCACCAGAGGTGACATTACTGGACAAACATGGGTCCCATTTTCTGACTTGGAGTTGACTAGTCATGCGCGACGTGGCGAGAATTACGGCGTCTCCTCGGTTTCCATGCATAGTGGATGGCGTGCGAGCGACGGTTTGCTGTGGCGTTGACACGTGGACGGTTGGATCTGATCCTGGCGTTAGGGCTTCCAGATGAACGGTCCCTATTCATCGTCTTCGTCCTTATAACCGTGGGGGAAAACTGTAGTTTATATTCACCCTTAGCCATTTGCTTTCACTGCCTCCAATTTCATGATCATCCTTGCACGCGCTGGACGTTCTTCGATCGTTCCCCTCCTCATTCTTGCGCGCACACCGTTGTCGTCGACGCGCCACGATGGGGAAATCAAAGAAGGCCTCCACCGGAGCGGGCATCAGTGCTGCTGCCGGCGGCAAGAAGGGCACCGCCGCCACTCGTATCACCGATGGTGGGTGGCGGCGCTCAGAGACGCGCGAGGGCGACCTGCGCAAGCTCCGTGATGCGGGTTTGATCCCGCAGGATAAGGAGGCCGTCAAGATCCCCGGTGATGAGGTAACTCCCCATCCACCCGTAGGGTTTCGTGTGATGTTTGTCGCTTTTGTTCTTTGCGGCATCTTGCTCCTAGTCCACGATTTTCTTCGTGGACTGTTGTTCTTCTATGGCATCCAACTCCACCATCTTTCGCCCAATTTTCTTCTCCACATCGCCTGCTTTATTTCTTTTGCGAGTGCTGGCTTCGTATCAAGCCGCACTTTGGCCTCTTCCGGAAGCTCTATTCCGTGAAGAGGCAATCCGGCTCCGACAGAGTCTATCCGATTGGCGGCTGCATCATTTCTCTTTGATCTACAGTTCTTTTCTTCTCTTTCTCAATGTCTGAGTCCGTCCAATACTGGCAGAGGAAGTGGTTTTATATCCGCGACTCCATAGTGGACGGGCAAAACTTCGGCCTTGCCCCTTTCAACTCCACCCAGGAGATCTTGAAGAAGAGATCCTGGAAGAACGATATCCTAGAGGGCGAGGTGGAGGAGGTAGAGGAGCTCTACCGTCGGGTGGAGGCACTCCAAGTGGTTGCGGAGAAGGAGGTGGACGGTGTGGACATCATCCGCACCTTCCTCAAATGTTGGGTGCAGCCACTCCAGGCTAGGGCGCATCCGATGTTCCTTTACTCTAGCCGCCACGACCCGACGAGAGTTTCAGATGAGGAGCGCTCCAGGGGGACCTCGATAGAGTTCTTCGGCCATTGCTAAAGTGTAAATCCGATGAGGACCTTCCAGGGAAGTCGCTGACACCCCCATTCAGTGCCGCGAGACCAGTTTCGCAGGTGTAGATTTGCGACATGCGCACAGAGCCTTTTTTGAGTACTTTTTTCTTATGATTACTTGTATTGAACGTTTAAGTCTTCATTGTGCAGGAGCTCAAGGTGGCTGGCATGGTGCCTCCACTACCCGAAAGGTTTCCGAATGCGTTGGACAACGAATTTGTGGACTCCGAGTCCGAGATTCCGCCGGCGCAGTCGCCAACTGAGGAAGCCCCCGAGGCGAGCGAGGGGCAGACCCGAAAGTATCTTCAGATGCTATTCGTTACTTTCTTGTCTTCTTGTCTTCTTGCTTTTGATTGGTGTTTTCCTTGCAGCCACTCCTCTGATGGCTCTTTTAGTGATGCCACTTAGGAGGCGGTAGGGGAGTCGAAACTGACGCCTCCTCCCTCTCAGACGGTGGCCACCTCTGGGGGCGATGTTCCGAAGCCTTCTCCGTAGGAGGCTCGAGTGATCGTTTCCGAGAAGACTACACCGGGACCTTTGGAGTCTCCGTTTGAGCATGTAAGTCATTTTTTCCCTTTTGTCCTGGAGGAGCCCCCGAGTATTTGTCAGGTCGTTTTTGCTCGATGTTGTGCTCGTTGCGGGGCGCATCCCCCGAGTCCTTTCTTGATTCTTTATTTGATTGTTTTATTTTTCCTCCTTCTGCAACCCTTTGTGCACAGCGTGAATCTGCTTGTGCAGCAACATCTGGCGCTGGAGGCCACCATGCGGCAGCTTCGAGGTTTGTGCTGAATTGATCTTGTTCTTTTTTGTCTGCTTGCTTGTCTGTAGCTTGTGTTGCTTATGTATGATCTTGGTGCTTTTGCAGATGAAAATAACGCTACCCTCCGCGAGCTTGATGCTCTCAAAAAGATTCTTGGGCGCGCGGAGAAGAAGGCTGAAGATGCCATGGGGGCGAAGAAGCGCCTTCAGCAGGAGTTGGCTGACGCAGCCACGGCCAAGGAGCGTCTTCAGCGGGAAGCTTTGGATCACGAAGAGCAGCTCGCTATTGTTGCGGCTGCGCGCGAGAAGGAGGTGGCCGAGAAGTTGATGGCTACTACCAAGGCCGTTTCTAGTGAGTGCTTTTGCCTGTCTTTGCTTTTTCGGCTGCTATGTCTCCATGCCATTATTCGATTCCTGCTTTGTCTTTTCTTTTTCTCCAGATGCCTTGGGAATTGAGTTTGATTGAAGCGCCTTGGAGCATGGGAGCGCTCTGTATGTCGTGGTATTGCCGACGAGTACGCCATGGAGGGGTCCTCACAGTGCGTGTTTAGAGACGTGCGGTAAGCCGGACGGTTGACGGGTACGAGGTAACACAACTTATCTAGGTTCAGATCCCACAACGGTGGCGGAATCCTACTCCTGCTATAAATCACTATAAGGGCAATACTCCGAGTTACAGAGATTGGTTCGCTGTGCGAGGTTGTTTGAAGTTGTCTGCCCTAAAGGCTCCCATAGGCCCGACTTATATAGTCGCCAGGTCCTAGGGTTACAGGGAAAAGTCCTAGCTGGACAGGTTATAGAGTCCTACACCGTCTATTACTAATCTTGTGTATCTTGCACTCCAAGGCTCCGGGTATGCTGGTAACTCCATCGTAGCCTTCCTTTATCCGGCATGGGCCTCCCTTCTGGATCCACATAACTGGGCCGCCCAGTAGGCCATAGGCCATGCTACCGACTATGGGCCACCCAGGTTAGCCAGATAAGAGACATGCTATAAGGATACCCATATAGCATATCCCCAACAGTAGCCCCCGGAGAACTCCGAGATCTTGCGCCGTCTTGCCTCTTTACGTGGAATGCTCCGTCTAGATGGATGTCGGCAAATCGTCAAGCAATATATTGTAGTCCTCCCAAAGAACCCTGCAACGTTTTCTCCGTCTTCGATTTGTAAGACGGAGAAATGCTGAATCTTCCATCGTACTCTTCCGTAGTCGGATTAAATCAGTCCATGCCGGAATCTTCGATGTGACGGCTCATCTACCCGTGTCAGCTAGGACGACGTAGGCTTAGGTCAGCGACGCCTCATAACTCACACATGCAGAGAACGCAATCATATCCGATTTTCCCGCGCGAGCGATACAAACCATTGGCGGCGGCGGTTGGAGACGTGGCAAAATTTCCACGCACGTTCGCAAACACGTCGTCTACACGGCAACCGTCCGATTAGCTGCACGAATCTTGATGCCGAGGATGATAAATAGTAACCGTGGGGAATTTTCCACTTTTTACCCCATTCTTCTCGCGTCGTCTTCTTCCTCCAGCCGCACGTCTCCTCGAGCTCTCCGTGAGAAACCTCGAAAACCCTAGCTTCCATTTCTGTCAGTCGCACCCGTCCATCACTCCATGGCCAGCACAGCACCTCCCCGTCGATGGCGGCATCGAGCGAAGCCGGCGAGCTCTGTCGTCGTGCCCCCAAAGGGCTTGGTCATCCCCGCATCGGCGATGATCGAGTCCACCGGCGGCGACCATAATTTGGCGGCGCTGGAACCACTAGAGGAGGAGCCAGACTCGCATAAGGGCGACTAGCGCGGCTCGGACATCACCGACCACGACATCCAAGAGATGGTCGCCAAAGGCTACCTCCCCTCGACGGAGGGGCTCTCCTGGCGGGCGGCACCGGCCGGCGAGGTGACACCTTCTCCCCAAGCCGGAGAAAAGGTGTACCTCAAGGCTCAGCTGGTACGCGGCGTTTCCCTGCCCATCTCCCACTTCTTCCTCTCCGTCTTGAACCATTACAAGGTCCAACCCCATAACCTCTCCCCCAATAGCATCTTAGTGCTCAGCAACTTCGCGGCACTTTGCGAGGGTTATCTAGGGATAAGGCCTAGGTTAGACTTGTTCGTGTACTTCTTCACCGTCAAACGTGAAGCCGAACATAGTAAGGAGGAGCTTAGGAACTGCGGCACCATAAGCTTCAAGATTCAACCTGGCCGGCGGTTCCCCGACATCGTCGGCCACGAGTCCTGCAAGAACTGGCAGCGGACGTACTTTTACGGCCCCGACATTCCTTTGGCGGGCCGAGAAGTGACGTACTCGGACTTCGTGGATGGAGCCGCCGCTGAAGTTTCTACATGGAGATCCCATGCCTCTCTTCCCTCCGACCTCGACGCTTCTCGCGCAATAAGGCAGATCGAATGGTTCGTAGAGACGGGTTTAACCGTCTTGGACCTAGCCATGTGCTGGTTCCTCAGGCGAATCCAACCTCTGCAGCACCGCTCGAAGTTGATGCACGAGTATACCAGTGATCGAAGGGATACCCTTCGGATCTCCGTGGATAACTTCTCGAGCGACTCGGTCAAGCTCCTCCTAAAGGACATCGTCAAGGTGAAGGATAAGAAGCGTGGCTTCACCATCACCTACGACATGTTCGTAGACGGCAAGTGCCCAAAGGTAGGTATTTATTTTCTGTGTACGACATATGCTCCAGTTCTTCCGTCTTGCGAACACCATTTTGTCTAACACGGTGATTTATCACTTAACAGCTTAGCGATCTAGATGAGGACAACCTGGCTGCCCAAATCTACGATCCAAAGATGAAGGAAGTCACGGTCATGTCCGACGATGATGTCCCGTTGGCGCGAAAGCGGAAGAGCTCCACCTCTGACGCTGCCGACGGAGGCAAGAAGAAGAAGACGGAGGGTGGAGCCTCCAAAAAGACTACCACCGCCCTGGAGGCGGAAAAGAGAAAAGCCACCGGGATTTTTGCCAAAGCACCCCCTCTAGTGTAAGCTTCTCATTCTCCGACATTGTCTATCTATCTGTCTTGTTCCTGTACTTATGCATTTGCATGTTTCAGAAAGAAAGCCACAACCAGCCTCAAGAAGACCTCCAAAACTTTGTGGGCTTCTCGAAATATCAAGGATATGCTGCATCGCGACGCCTCCACCACCATCACCCCTGCTACCCCTGCCGTCAAGCCTTCGTCTGCCCCGACAAGCTCACAAGCTAAGGAGGCACCAGGCCCTTCCGTCATGGAAGTGGATTCTGGCGCCTCTACCGAACTCGCTGTTGTCGGCGAGCAGGCGACGCAGGAGAGCACCGCTCAACAAATGGCTGAAGCTCCGGCTAAGGATGCCATCGGTGGCGGCAAGGTGGTGGTGGAAGCTGGTACCTCTGCCGAAGGCAGTGCCCTTGATCCCCAGAAACCCTTTGAGTTTCTGAAGATAGTTTACCCGGCGCTCACGCCGAGTAACACAACTCTGGTTCCTGGAGGAGTTCCGTCATCTCCGACGTGTGGTCTTGAGGAGATTCTCCGACAAGCGGATATCTTGCGAGGAAATAGCATCTCCTTTGGCAAGCTGCTAGCCGAGAGTGCTACAAACCTCAAGATTATTGCACTTGTAAGTTTTACTTTGCCATTTGCATTTCATATGATTATCCCACTGTAGCCCCCGAGGATGTAGACGGAAAACCATATGTTTTGCATCTATATGCTCTAAGAGTGACTAAGTTAGAAAAAACTCTCCCTGTAGCCCCCAAGCATTTAGATGGAACAAACTATTCTGACTAGATGCTTTAAGAGTAGCATATGCAGTGTTTATAATTTTCAATACTGTAGCCCCCAAGCCTCTAGTTGTAACTGAATTAGTTCCGACTAGATGCTTAAAGAAAAGCTAAGCATTTTCCGAGTTAAAAACTTTATACTGTAGCCCCCAAGCTTCTAATCGAGAACTGAATTAGCTCCGATTAGATGCTTAAAGAAAATCTAAGCATATTGCTAAGTAAAAAACTTTCACTGTAGCCCCCGAGCGTCTAGGTGGAAAGATTTCGACTAGATGCTCCAAGTAGACTAAACAACGGTTTAACTTTTTTCCTTTTTTCCACAGAACGAGAATGCTCGGAGGGGCATGGCCAATGACAAGTACCAGAAGATGCGTGCAGATCTTGAAGCCGAAAAGGGTAAAACTGCCATCTTGAAGGAACAGATCATCAAAAACAAGAGTCTGTTTTCTTTTTTGCGCATTCCGTCTTGGTTTTGTGCCGTCATTCTCCGAGTACTCACTGTGTACTTTGTTATCTCCGACTTGCAGAACATGTTGCCAAGGCCAAGGACATTGTCGAGCAGTCCAAGCACATCCAGCAGCTGGACAGCGAGAACAAGATCCTTAAAAAGGAGAGGAAAGAAATGCTGAAAATGCATGAGGATTCCATGAAGGCCCTGCAGGACTCCGCCTCCGCGGAAATCAATCGCTTGAAGGAGGAGCTTGCGATCTTAAAATATCAGAAGCAAGATGCTGATGAGCAAAACCATCGCCATAGCGAGGAGTATAAGCTCCTCCAGCAAGAGAAAGAATCCCTGGCGAACACCCTTTGGCAGGCTAATGCCAGCATCTTCAGTAAGTTTCCTCCGCCTTGTATTTCTGTAGTCTGGATACTTTGAATTGTTGAACTCATGCGATCCTTGTCGAAATTTGCAGCTCCTATGGGTTTAACCAGATCGCCTCCTCCAGCCAAGGAATGCATGGTTCTTGCCGGCAACTTCATCAACACCGCCATCACCCAAGCCAAAGAGATTGCCAAGCCCCTCCAGATACACATCAAGGCCTCGGACTCCATGGCGAAGTAATCGGAGATTCTGCGCCGAGCCCCCGAGCATGTCACAAGCTAGAAAGTTTCATGTCCACGGGCTGGCGCAAGGATGGCGCTGTCAATGGTGAAGGCGCACTACGAAGATGCCGACATCGACACGGTGACCTCTGGCATCCCCAATGTTGACGATGACGGCAAAGAAATTGATCATGAAGCCATCTTGTCATCACTCGCGGGTTATGACACCAGAGTTGCCGAGTTGGTGGACATCGACGTCTTCATGCCCATGAACACCATCGACAGCGTCAACCAAGATTCCTCCGAGTCCCACCATAGTGCCGACGCTGAGGGTGATTTCCCGGCTGATGACGATGTTGCTTCCAAGTCTCCTGCGCCAAAGAAATGAAAAACAACTTTGTAATATTTGTTTCATCTTTGGTGTATGCACGGGAAAAACTTGATGATGTAACTTAAGGCGGAAAACAATGGTTGTTATTGCCTGCTACTTAAGAACTAGTTTCCAGCATGTATATATTTTTTAAGCAAGTGCTGGTTTATCCATTACTTTGGTTCTTATGCTTGATCTTTCGTGAGTCGGAAGACTCGTTGTCAAAACCATGCGCTTTGGTTATGATGCCCAATGGCACCATCAATAACCTGAGCACAAAATCGCCGACAATAAGTGCCAAAAGTCACTACTCCAGAATCCACATAAAAACAACAAAGAACGTGTAGACCAGAAAACTTAAGCTAACGCTCGTAGGAAGAATTTTCACAAGTGCAAATGCAAAGGTTGTGCATAAAGGTTTTACATGATCCAAAAATGAACACTAAAGGAGGTAAAAGACTCAGAAATATGAGTGAACCAAAGAGCTTTATTTCATTGATCATATAAGAGGTACACAATTAGATAAAAAATGCTAAGTGTAAAAAGGACGTAGCTGTGCTATGTTCCATGGCCGATCAAGCTCCGGGTAGTCATCATCCGGGTCACGTCGCTTACGCTTATGATCCTCGTTGGGTCTATCCTTTAATTCACGATTGTCAACAAGGTAGTAAGACCCATTGAGCAGCGCCTTGCTTATGATGAACGGTCCTTCCCATGGTGGGGATAATTTGTGTGACTTCTTCTGCTTAAGTTGGAGCACCAAATCCCCCTCTTTAAACGAGCGATGCCGAACGCGGCGACTATGGTAGCTGCATAGCTTCTGCTGGTAGATGGCGGATCTTTGGCATGCCAAAACGCGCTCCTCCTCGAGAAGGTCCACATCCAGGCATCTGGATTCTTCAGCGTCATCCTCGTCGTAGGCGGCAACTCTTGGTGCATCGTGGAGGATGTCGGAAGGCAGGATGGATTCTGCTCCATATACCATGAAATAAGGGGTGTAGCCGGTGCATCTATTGGGTGTAGTTCGTAAACTCCACAACACAGATGGCAATTCTTCCGCCCAGGCTCCAGCTGCTCTATGTAGCGGTGCCTCAAGACGTGGCTTGATTCCCTGCGGAATTAATCCATTGGCTCGCTCAACCTGACCATTAGATTTTGGGTGTGCCATAGATGCAAGGTCAAGTCGGATGCCTTTCTCCCAGCAATAAGCCTCCACTTCTCCGAGTGACAAGTTGCTGCCATTTTCGGTGATAATGCTATGTGGGAGACCAAATCTCACCACTAGATCTCGGACGAACCTGAGGGCAGTTGCCCCATCAAGCTTTCTAATGGGTTTAGCTTCTATCCATTTAGTGAATTTGTCAACTGGTACAAGCAGATGCATAAATCCACAAGGTGCCGTCTGTAACGGTCCCACCATGTACAACCCCCAGACCGCAAACGGCCAAGTTATTGGTATTGCTCGCAGTTCTTCAGCAGGAACATGTGGTTGTCGGGCATAATACTGGCATCCCATGCATGTCTCAACTAGCTTGTCGGCGTCCGCCTTCGCGGTCAGCCAGTAGAATCCTTGCCGGAAGGCTTTCGCGACCAACGATCGAGGAGCGGCGTGATGCCCGCAATCTCCGATATGGATTTCGCGTAGGATTTCCATACCTTCTAGCTGGGAAACACACTTTAGGTATACACCAGTAGTGATCCTTTTATAGAGTTGCCCATTGATTATGGTATAACCCTTTGCTCGTCGTACTATTTTCCGTCTTTCGACTTCGTCGTCGGGCAAAGTTCCGTGTTCGAGATATTCCATGAACGGTTTTGTCCAAGCCAGCGGGACCTTAGTCACCATGTTGACGAAAGAGTCAGCTCTATCCGGATTGTCAATGTCGGCTCCCTTCACGGATGGTGTGCGCAGATGCTCTAGGAAAACTCCTGGCGGAATTCGCTTGCGCCCTGACCCAATCTTGGACAGCAGATCAGCCGCCTCGTTTTGCTCCCTAGGCACATACTTGACTTCGTAGCCCAAGAAGCTCTTGGCTATCTCATCCACTTCGTCTCGATATGCCGCCATCATAGGGTTCCACGCATTACAGGTGCCAGCCACCTGCTGGGCAACCAAGTAGGAATCTCCACAGCAAACTATGTTCTTGATGCCAATATCCTTGGTTACACGTAGTCCGTGAATGAGTGATTCATACTCCGCCATGTTGTTTGTAGCCTCGAAGTGGATCTGCAGAACGTAGTGTAGCTTGTCTCCTGTTGGTGACTGTAGCAATACACCAGCCCTCGAGCCGTTGAGCAGCTTTGATCTGTCAAAGTGCATCACCCAGTACTCTGGTTCTGGCAACGGAGTAGCGTCTGGCATCTCCGTCCAATCTGCAACAAAATCCGCCAAGGCTTGTGATTTGATAGCGTCGCATCTCTTGTAGGTGATCTCAAAGGCGGCAAGTTTGATGCCCCACTTCGCGACCCTTCCTGTAGCATCGCTGTTATTGATAATGTCGGATAGTGGAGTCTTGCTCACCACTGTGATTGGGTGCTCCTGAAAGTAATGCCTCAGCTTCCGAGAAGCAAGGAATACTCCATAAGCTATCTTTTGGTAGTGCGGGTAATGCTGCTTGGACTCCGTCAAGACCTCGCTCACATAGTAAACTGGTCATTGAACTCCGTGCTCATAGCCTGGTTCCTTCCGCTCTACCACGACGACGATGCTGATAACCCGGTTGGTTGCCACCATGTAAATTAACAGGGGCTCACCAGGCTCGGGTGCTGCAAGGATGGGCGCTGAGGAAAGAATCTCCTTGAGCTGCTTCAATACTGCATCTGCTTCGTCCGTCCATGTGAATTTGTCCGCCTTCTTCAGCAACTTGTACAGCGGCAGAGCCTTCTCTCCAAGTCGGCGGACGAACCGACTAAATGCTGCAACACAACCTGTTAGTCGTTGAATGTCCTTTAGGCATGTCGGACGGTTTATGTTTAAGATGGCCTTGATTTTCTCCGGGTTGACCTTGATTCCACGTTGGGAAACGATGAAGCCCAACAATTTGCCGGCTGGAACCCCGAAGACGCAGTTCTTAGGGTTGAGCATCATGTTGTATTTCCGGAGATTATCAAAGGTTTCTTTTAAGTCGGAGATTAAGTCGTTTGACTTTTTAGACATCACCGCGATATCGTCCACATAGGCATGAACGCTCCGACCAATTTGGTCGTGAAGGCAACGTTGCATTGTCCGCTGGTAGGTAGCACCTGCGTTTTTCAGCGCAAAGGGCATCATGACATAGCAAACGTGCCGTATGGGGTAGTGAATGAAGTGGCCAATTGGTCCGACTTCCTCATCTTGATCTGGTGGTATCCTGAGTATGCATCAAGAAAACACAAAAGTTCTGATCCAGCCGTCGAGTCAATGACTTGGTCAATGCGAGGCAAAGCAAACGAATCTTTGGGACATGCTTTGTTCAAGCCGAGTAATCAACGCACATTCTTAATTCATTGGTTCCCTTTTTGGGGACAAGTATAGGATTGGCCACCCACTGGGTGTGAAGGACTTCTCGGATAAATCTAGCCTTAAGTAACCTAGCTATCTCTTTGCCAATGGCGCGTCTCTTCTCATCTCCAAAGCGTCGTAGAGGTTGTTTCACTGGTTTGCATTTTGGATCAATGTTTAAAAGTGCTCGGCAAGTTCCCTAGGTACACCTTTCATGTCGGCAGGTTGCCAGGCAAAGATGTCCCTGTTCTCACGGAGGAACTCGACGAGCGCGCTTTCCTATTTGGGATCCAGGTTCGTCCCAATGGCGGTGACCTTGGAGGCATCGCCTACCACAAGTTCCACCGGCTTGGTCTCGATGGCGGCCTTGAACGCAGGAGCGGAGTCGGAGATCTGCTTCTTCGACGTGGGCATCTCTGAGTCATCGACCTTGCTCTGGATCTCCTTGAATTCTTCGCTCCAGAGGACAGCTTCTGCAACGGCTGCTTCATTGATCTTGCAGTCCCTTGCCTTTGTAAAGCTTCCGGATACGATGATGATGCTGTTTGGTCTGGGTATCTTGAGTTTGTTGTAGACGAAGCATGGCTTGGACATGAACGTGTTGGAATATGTCGCGGCCGAATATGACGTGGTACACGCTCTTGAAGGGGACCACCTCGAAGGTCATGCGCTCTTGACGGTAATTATTAACATCACCAAAGGCAACCTGAAGTGTAATGCACCCAAGGGACCGAGCCTCCCGACCAGGAAGTACGCCGTGGAAGATGGTGTTGGTCCGCTTAGGTTTGCCTCCGTCAAGTTCATCTTCTGTAGTGTATCCAGGTAGATGATGTTGATGCTACTTCCACTATCCACCATACACTTGGTGAACTCCACGCCATCAATCAAGGGGTTGATGACCATGGCGTACTGGTTCTCCGTGGGTATAAGGTCTGGGTGGTCCGTCCTGTCCCAAGTTATTGGATCCTCCGACCAGCGCAGGTACTGGGGAACTGGGGGGAGAGTAGCCATCAGGATCCTCAGAGAGGTCTTCTGTTGTCGAACGGTGGGGGTGCCAAGGAAAGTGTGGTAGACTGGAGCCTTCTTTGCGAAGGGGTTCTTGTCCTTGTGGTCGCTCTTGGCGGCGTGCTTGGGGTCAACGTCCTCGTCCATGTCACTTGAATCCTTGGACTCCTCCTCCTTCTTCTTCCCCTTGCCCTTGCCTCACAGTCTGTTCTTCCGAATTTGCTTGTAGACGGACTCCGGGTCTTCCTTGAGGTCGTTGACGAACTTGCAGTGTCGATTGGTATGGGTGGCCTTGCCGTTGGCGTCGAGGTGTACGAGGCACGGCATATCGCGGTACTCTTCGTAGGTTTGGGTAACGTGGAGCGGCGCCGAGGTGGTTTCACTTCCTCGTTGCTTCCCATGACCAGCTCCCCTTCCTCAGCCACGTTGTCCGCCTTCTCCTCGTCCTGCAAAATTCATAGCGACCATGTCGGTAGATTGCTTTTCTTCTGGAGGGGTCTTACGCTTTGTACTGCTGTTCCTCTGAGCTTGAGTTGGAACGGCCGTTGCTAGCAAGGAGCCACGAGCATCATCGTCGGCAGCTGCGAACTCACTAGCCAACTGAATCATCTGGTTCAAGTCAAGCTGGTGATTGTCCTGCAAGCGCTTCAGCTTATGTCAGAGTAACGTCCCTCTTTCCAACCCATCGATGAAGGCAGCCATGGCGGTCTGAGCGTGCACTCCTGCGCAGGAATTCTTCATGTCCAGCCAGCGGGAGAGGTAGGCGCGAGATGTCTCGTCTTTCTCTTGCACGCACCGCTGTAGATCGCCCATAGTGCAGGGACGTTTGTATGTACCCTCAAAGTTCTTGGTGAACGCTTCTTGCATGTCCAGCCGGTTGTAGATAGATTTCTCCAGCAAGTCGTCGATCCATTGACGGGCCGTGCCTGCCAACATTAACGGGAGGTACTTGATGGTGACGTTGGGGTTGCCTCCGGCAATCTCCACCGCGTTGCCATAGTCCTGCAACCATGTGGCTGGCTTGGCGGTGCCGTCAAAGGGCTTGATGGTCTTGTCAATCCGGAAACCTTTTGGGTAAGTTGCGGACCGTATTGCAGGTCCAAAGCAACATGGTCCCAGGTATGGTCCTTCCCGGGCCTCGTGGATCTTATCGATCCGCGAACGTGCATCGTACGTCTCCGGGTTCTTCTTCTTTTTGTCAACAGGGGATGGGCTACGTGAACAACGCGGGCCCCCTCCGCCATGGTGACTGCTTGGTGGTGACGGAGGCGGAGGTGGCGGTGGGTTAGCCTTATTGCCGTTACCCTCCTGCGATGCCTCACACCTGTCACGGTTGCTTGTTGGACGCGGAGGTCATGGCGTGACCTGCTCTTGTGTCCTTGGTTGCGCTCTCCGTCATGACGGGACTGCTCCGTGTTGTCGCGGATGACGATGCCGCACTGCATTGGCGGGGGCATATTCGTACGATGGTGAGCCTTGTAATCTTCGTGACATCGGGGAGATCGGGGCGGTGGCGAAGGGCGACGAGGTCGGGCCTTTTCTCCGTGATCGGAGGATATGGGGATGGCATCCTTCCTGTTGCGCGCATCCCTCCGTCTTCGTTCTGATGAACCCGTCTGGGACCCGACATCAAGAGGCGATCTGTCCCTTGGAGGCTTGTACTAGCTAGATTGGCAGAGCGCTGGGTTAGGCTTAAGCCTCTGAGAGGTGGCCTTTTTCTGCTGCTTCACCGCCTTGTCCACTAGGTCATAGACCTGTTCCACTGCCTCAGGCGATTTATCCTGTTCCAGAAGGGTCTTGGCGACGGCGAAGTTAAGGAGTGGGGTGGGCATCACCTGCTTGCCTTCACTGTTAATGTATGGCTTGGCCTGTGCCTGCTTCGAGGGAGCCCATCCTAGGTTGCGCCGTACACCAGGATCATCGATGACGCGAGCCAGAGCTTTCTTAGCCTTCTACTGCTGTAGCAGAGTCTTGTACTCGGCCTCCATTGCTCTAGCTTTTTCTATGGACTCCTGTGTGTTGACCAGATCTCGATCTAGTGTAGCGCCTTGCTCCGTGATGGCTTGCGCTTCCTCCAGCAGCTGCTGGCGCTTCTCGTCAAGCTGGGTCACGTTCCGGATATGAGAAACAGTTAGTGGCTCGACGAGGAGATTGTCGTACATCACTCTATCAGCTGGAGTAACTTGGGCTGCTGCGGACATAGATGCTGGAGGTGGAAAGTTTGCGGTGTTGTTGTTACCCGGGCCGGTGCCGAGTTCCTGCGGCTGCCGCACTAGGTTAGGCGGATGAGGCATGACCTTTGCACGATCATCGTCAGCAGCAATAAGTGGCCCCTTCCCCTTTTCCAGCGCCGTAGGCAGAGCTCGTCCGGGTTGATCTTCATCCATCGCCGTCCCAATGATGATGAACACCCCTCGGGATGTGACGGCGTTGTTGGCTTGCTCGTCGCGCGAGTACTCCTCCTCCATCTCCTGCATAGCGGAGTCTAGCTCTTCTGGACTGAAGTCTATCTCCTCTGAATCTGCACTGAAATCAGCATAAAGCGCGTCAATGATAGAGTCGGAGGGTGCCAGGTCTTCGTCGATGACGGGCGGTGGAGGTGCAATGGGCTCGACGATGACTGGAGGTGGTGGTGCTGCTACGACGATGGCGGCGGGAGGCAGTGGCGGCGGCTGCTGAATCGGAGGTTCTCCGTCTCTAAGCACAAGCTCCATCTAGGTTGCCGCGTCAGCTGCCGCGTAGCTGTTGACGGTGCTCACCATCTCTTCAAGGGTAAGGCGTCCTGTTGCCTGTTGCCATCTTAAAGAATGTCGGAGAAGCGTGCCGCTGTCCAGTCCTTCCACGAAGTGATACAAAGCGTTATCATCGGGGTAGTGGGATAGATCGGCTCGTATACGGAGCCACCTGGCCAGGTAATCATGGGGGTTTTCGCCCTCTCTCTGAACGCAGCACGTCAGATCGAAGATGGTAACCACGCTGACGAACTTGGATCTCTGCTGTCCAGACACAGGAACGAAGCCGGCGGATTTGCAGTGATCTTCCACCTTTATATCCTGCACAGGGGCGGTTTGTGTGGGCCTTGAATTTTTTCAACCTTTGCCGGCAAACTCCGAAGAGAGATCCGACATCGATCCTTCCGCGAACGTATCCTGCCCGTAGGCGGTCCGTGCGGGTCTTGATGCTCCTCCGAGTCCCAGGGAACTAGTTCCCGAGTCGGTTTCGCTGATGAAGAGGTGGATGTCTCCGACAGGAACGATTGAACACCTCGTAGGGTTTGTCTTCGCCGGGATCCAGAACTCGTCGCGAGGGACGATCGGAACTTTGTCGGAGAAGAGAACGCGACCGATGGCTACGGTTTTGCCGATTCTCGTGAAGATCTTGGTCCTCGCCCGCTGAAGAGCCTGAAGCGCCTCTTGCCCCACGGTGGGCGCCAACTGTCGTGGTATTGCCGACGAGTACGCCATGGAGGGGTCCTCACAGTGCGTGTTTAGAGACGTGGGGTAAGGCGGACGGTTGACGGGTACGAGGTAACACAACCCAGGTTCAGATCCCACAACAGTGGCGGAATCCTACTCCTGCTATAAATCACTATAAGGGCAATACGCCGAGTTACAGAGATTGGTTCGCTGTAGGTTGTCTGAAGTTGTCTGCCCTAAAGGCACCCATAGGCCCGACTTATATAGTCGCCAGGTCCTAGGGTTACAGGGAAAAGTCCTAGCTGGAAAGGTTACAGAGTCCTACACCGTCTATTACTAGTCTTGTGTATCTTGCACTCCAAGGCTCCGGGTACGCTGGTAACTCCATCGTAGCCTTCCTTTATTCGGCATGGGCCTCCCTTCTGGATCCACCTAACTGGGCCGCCCGGCAGGACATAGGACATGCTACCGACAATGGGCCACCCGGGTTAGCCGGATAAGAGACATGCTATAAGGATACCCATATAGCATATCCCCAACACTGTATGATGCCGCCGCGGTGGTCGAAGACCGCTGCGGTACTGCTTCTGGCTCCCTTTCCAAGGCCAAGGAGATCCGGGGCGCTTCTACAAGGAGATCATTCCCAAGGGCGCTTCCCTTGAGGATGTCGATTCTTTTTGGCGGATGCGCTGTCAGCGGACGCGCCTGCGGCCTACAAGCGCAAGCAGAAGGGCATCGGCGCTTCCATGTGGCTGGCTATGGCCATGGCGTCCGGGGCGGAGCTGGATCTTCATCAGGTCACCTCCTAGATGCCAACGGCTCCCGACGGTTCTGAGGTAGCCTTCGCCTCTACGCTTCTCGCTGTAAGCGCTATGGGCCAAAGCTCATTAACCTTCTGGCGGAGTATGCGGCGAAGCAGCAGGAGGAGGTCAAGAGCAGGCACTCTGGCTCCGAGGCCACTCCAGATGCGACTGCTTAGGCTTTGTCGTTGTAGCTTTAGGATAGTTGTCTTCTTCTTTTGCTGTAATATTTGTTGAACAGTTTCCTTGTGCCACGCAGTGGCCTTTTGTTGTATATAAATGATGCTTCGAGCTGTTGCTCATTCGTGTGTTGTTCATACTCTTGCCTGTTTTCCTTTAGGGACCTTCGGGTGGGGATCCCGTCGATACTTCGTCTGATCCACAGCCGCGACCATCTTTGGATGATGCGTCGCAGCTTGTTTTTCTTCGTGACCGTGTCCGCAGTCTTGAGAAGGAGATACTTGGCATCGAGGCCATGCGGATGTGTGGAAATCGAAGTTGGAGCGAGCTACCACCAGAGAGGATTATCTGATGGGGGAGCTACGGCAGTTGGCCGAGCAGTTGCTGTGTAAGTTTCCTTGAGCTGCTGCTTATTTTCGTATGCGCCTATTGTGCGTGTCATCTTACTCTATATTTTCTGCAGGTGCCAACCTTGTTCCGAGGGAGGAGAAGGAGCGCGTTGCAGTTCGGATCAATTGCTTGACCCAACAAGACATGGAAGCCAGAGGCTTTTTCTGGATGGATCGTGACCGGGCCACGGTCCTTGCGACTGTGCAGGATCGCGCTCACCAGGTATCACGGGTGTTGGGGCAGGTGAAGACTTCCCTGGCATCAATTCTGCACATCATGTCCCCCCTTGATGAGGCACCTTCGACTCTATGGGGTTTGCTGGTGAAGTTTCAAGACGTAGGTCATGTCAGGGAGTTGGTGTGGCACCAGCTAGTTGCGGGGGTGAAGGCCGCCCTTTCCCTTGTTTGGCTACGCCGCCCAGATGTTGATATTGCTGCGGTGGTGACTGGGCCACCCCCTCGACCAGATGGTGGCCTGTGGGACATGCGCCCACATTACGCGGATGTTAGGCAGTATGCCGAATAGATTGTAGATCTTTTTGAGCATTGGGCGCATGCTATTCTTCAAAATAGGTAGGCTCTGTAAAAAGGATAGATGTAAAGCTTGTATATATGTCGAGTGGGATTGTTATTCCCTTTGTTGTAAAGGTTATTTGTATTAGCACGTGGTGCTTGGTTGTATGCATGCCCTTTTTGCTAGCCTGACGTGGTCAGCTACTCAGGTTTTACATGCGTTATGCTCAGTCGACGAAGTCCTGAGGTGAGGCGGAGCCCCCTAGTGTGTTGCAACAGAAAGTAATTTGAGGGAAGATAAATTTTCGGGCAAGACTCTTAGCTTTATTCATATCATAATGAAGAGGTACATTGTTCGGCTGAGTAGCCTTATTGAAAGTAAAGTGGGATAGCTAGGGGTAGAAGCATCACAATTGTGCGACGTTCCATGGGTTGCAGTATGCGATTCTAGAATCCACGTGCTTAAGGCGATAGACGCCATCTGGGATGACTTCATTGACGATGTAGGGTCCTTCCCAGGGTGACTCGAGCTTTTTCTGTCATTCTTGCTTGAGTCGTAAGACGAGGTCTCCTTCGACGAAGGACCTTGGGCGTAGCCGACGGCTATGATAGTTGTGGAGGCTCTGCTGGTACACTGCCGAGCAAGCCGCGGCAATGTCGTGTGCCTCGTCGAGTGTGTCGACGGCGTCTTCGAGTGCGGCCGTCGATTCTGTATCGCTGTAGGCGATGACCCGAGGGGTCTTATGGCGCACTTCTGCTGGTAACACGGCTTTGGCTCTGTGCACCATGAAGAAGGGCATGTAGCCCGTTGAGATGTTTGGTGTCGTGCACAAGCTCCAGAGGATGGAGGGTAGCTCTTGCGCCCAGGCTCCCGCGAGGCGTTCGAGTGGGCTGAGTAGGCGTTACTTGATGCCGCCGCTGACGAGGCCATTGGCCTTTAAGGCCTGCCCGTTGGTTTGCGGGTGCGCCATAGAGGCGTATGATATGTTGATCCCAAGGCCTTTGCAGAAGTCCTAGAATTCTTTGGAGATGAAGTTCGACCTGTTGTCCGTGATGATGTTGTGTGGCACGCCGAACCTGTAGACTATGGACTCGAAGAACTTCACGGTCGTTTTGCCCTTTTGGTTGGTAACGGGCATGGCTTCGATCCACTTGGTGAACTTGTCAACTGCGACCAGGAGGTAGGCGTGGCCTCCTTTCGAGGATTTGGGCAGTTTGCCGATCATGTTGAGGCCCCATTGGGTGAAGGGCTAGGCCAGGGGTATGGGCCTGAGCTTCGATCCTGGTGCGTGCGGTTTATCTGCAAACCTTTTGCAGCCGTTGCACCTTCGGACGATGTCCTTGGCATCGTTCATGGCCGTTGGCCAGTAGAACCTAGCTCGTAGAGTTTTGGCGACGACGGCGTAGCTGCCCGCGTGATTCCCGCAGATGCCCTCAAGGATATCTTGGAGGATGGTTTTGCCGTCACTGATGGTGACACACCTTTGGAGTACACCCAAAATGCTGCGCTTGTACATCTCGCCATTGATGATGGTGAAGGCCTTTGACCGGCGAGATATGCACCGGGCATCTGTCGGGTCATCAGGCAATTCTCTGTTTATCAGGTACTGAAGGTACGGTTGCATCCATGTTTCTTCGATTGCCATGACCTCATCAGGTTGACCAACGTGACCTCTATATCAGGTTTTTCGGGTCCTTCCTGTCCTTCGGGTAGCGCAGCCCCGAGTGCTCTGCCTCTTCGGGTGATCCCTTGGGGAATTTCCTTTTGATGGAAGGCACGCAGATTTGTTCGAGGAACACACCTGGTGGTACCCGTGCGCAGGTGGAGCCGATGTTGGCGAGTCTATCGGCTTCTTCGTTGCTTTCTCTTCCAACGTGCCAAAGCTCGCAGCCATCAAAGTCTCCTTCAAGTGAGTTGTAGAGCGCACTGTACGCGATCATGTTAGCGGCGTGTGCGTCACACTCATTCATCGTCTGCTGGATGACAAGGTTCGAGTCACCGTAGATGACTAGGCGCATTGCGCCGCAGATCCTGGCCATCTTCATGCCGTGGACGAGGGCCTCGTATTCGGCTTCGTTGTTGGAGGCCCAAAATTTCATCCGAAGGACGTATTTCATCTTGTTACCTTGCGGGGACGTCAGTATGACGCCGGTCCCTGCTCCGGCCTCGCGCTTGGAGCCGTCAAAGTGCATCGTCCATGATTGCGTCATATCCGGGGTGTCCGGCAGCTGTAGCTCCATCCAGTGGACGAGGAAGTCCGGGAGGACCTAAGATTTGATCGCATGGCGCTTCTCGTAGACTATGTCTAGAGGGGACAACTCGATGCCCCACGGGCTATGCGTCCTGTAGCTTTGTGGTTGTTCTGGATGTTGTTCAGTGGCGCCTTGTTGACGACCATCACTTGATGCTCCTGGAACTAGTGACTCAGCCGACGAGCCGTCATGAACACGCCGTAGGCGAGTTTCTGGTAGTGAGGGTGCCTCTGTTTTGTTGGCGTCAATACCTCGCTGAGGTAGTAGATTAGGCATTGGACCCCATGGGTCTTGCCATCTTCGGGTCGTTCGACCAAGAGCATAGTGCTGACAACCTGATGTGTGGCTGCTATGTATAGCAGCAGAGGCTCGCGATCCTTTGGTGTGACCAGGACGAGCGAGGTGGAGAGCAGCCGCTTCAGATCTTCGAATGCGTCGTTTGCTTCAGGCGTCCACTCGAATTTTTCTTCTTTGCATAGCAGCTGGTAGAAAGGTAGGGCCTTCTCACACATGCGGCTGATGAATCTGGTCAACGTCGTGATGCGTCTAGCGAGCTGCTGGACACCTTTGAGGTTCTTCGGCTTCTCCATGGCCAGTATGGCCCGGATTTTCTTCGGATTCACCTTAATCCCTCGCTGGGAGATGAAATAGCCCAGCAGTTAGCCAGATGGGACGCCAAAGGCGCACTTTTCTGGGATCAGCTTGATCTTGTAGTGATCGAGGTTGTTGAACGTCTCGCGGAGATCGTCGATCAATGTCTTGGCCTCCCTTGTCTTGACTACTATGTCGTCGACATAGACCTGTATGTTGCAGCCGATCTGGCTCTTCAGGCATGCTTGCACGCACCGCTGGTACATGGCACCTGCGTTCTTCATCCCAAAGGGCATTGCGTTGTAGCAGAATACTCCGAACGGCGTGATGAACGCCGTTTTCTCCTGATCTTTGACCTTCAGTCAAATCTGATTGTAGCCTGAGTAGTCGTCGAGGAAGGAGAGTTTCACGCATCCTGCAGTCGAATCGATGATCTGATCGATCTGAGGGAGAGAGAAGTGATCCTTCGGGCAGTGCTTGTTGAGCGATGTGAAGTCTACGCACATCCGCAGGATGTCCATGTCCTTTTTGGGGACCAGCACAGTGTTTGCCAGCCACTCACTTTCCTTGATTTCCGGATGAAGTAGGCGTCAAGTAGTCTGTTGACTTCGACTGCGACGGCTTCATCCTATGGTTCGGACAATCGTCGGATATACTGTTTGACGGGCTTGGCGTCTGGAAACACATTGAGTGCATGCTCGGCGAATTCCCCGGGAAATCCTGGCATGTCCGCAAGACACCAGGCGAAGATTTCCCAGTGCTCATGGAGGAACTCGACGAGTGCGCTTTCCTATTCGGGGCTGAGGTTGTTGGAGATCAGTGCCGTCTTGGAGGCGTCCGTTGGGTGGACCTGCACCTTTTTCGTGTTGATTGTTGAGTCGAATGACATGTCGGGTGCGTTTTGCCTGGAGACTGGGGGTGCCCCGTTGTCTGTCACTTCTCGAAGCCTTGCGAGCTCCTCCTGCATGCCGAACGACTGGGAGATTCTGTTAAAGTCCTTGTCGCAGTGGTCGGATCGGGTGAAGCTGCCCTGGACCGTGATGACACCCCTAGGTCTTGGCATCTTGAGTAGCAGGTATGCATAGTGAGGTACTGCCAGGAACCTTACGAATGCCACGCGCCCGAGGATGGCATGGTACTTTGATGGCCAGTCCACTACTTCGAACTCAAGCCGCTCGCACCAAAAGTTTTCGGGTTTGCCAAACATGACGTCAAGCCATATCTTTCCCAGGGGGAATATGCCCTTCCCTGGGACTATGTCGTGGAATGTTGTGTCGGATTGTTCCAGGATGCACAGCGGGATCCGCATTGCTGCTAGGGTGCTAGCGAACATCAGGTTGATGCTGCTACCGCATCCATGTAGACGAGGCTCATCTCAAACCCTCTGATCTGCGCCTCGAGCACCAGGGCAGCATGACCTGGGCGAGGGATCTGGCGGGGGTGATCCGAACGACTAAATGTGATGTAGGACTCCGAACCGCTGAGGTACTCAGGGATGGCGGGTGGAGCGGTCACAACCAGGCTGACCTGGCGGGTGATCTTCTTTTCCACCCTGTTTGTTGGGCGCCCCTTTTGGATCATCAGTGACCCTTTCGGCGCGGGGTACCCGTTTACGCCGTTGTTCTGTACAGGAGCGATTGTGTGATTCTAAGGTCCCACGGGTGGTGGTGGAGGAGCTCCGTGGGCGATGTCGCCTAGTACATGTGCGTGTCCGAACCCAGGGTTCGAGATCTGCTGTCTCATCTGGGCGAAGCCCTCACTGAGTTTCTGGAACTCGCGGCAGTCTTTGAGCAGGTGGTTGGCCTTCTTTTTGCCATCCTACTTGTCGATGTAGAAGTGGATGGTGCATGGGCCCGACAACTTGTCGTATGCCGATGGTTCGTCATCGCGGCCACGACGCTTCCTGTAGGGTTCGCAGCATAGAAAACAAAAAATTTCCTATGATGGGAACTACGTACCAAGATCTATCTACTAGATATAAACAACGGGCGGATGTCTATCCGTAGAGAACATACCCTTGAAGAACGACATAGCTTAACGAGTTGAACTCGTGGTTGATGTGGACGATCTCTTGCCGATCTCAAGATCGAGAGGAAGTCCTAGCGCCGCAAAGGAGCAGCGCATCCATGCTCGCACACACGTACAAGACACCGAGCAACCTCCGCCTCCTCGCTCCAGCGATGCAGCGGAAGCAGAACCCTTTCTTGCCGAATAGCCACCGGGAACATGTATCTCGCTAGTCGGAGACCATGGGGGATAAATTCTAGAGGGGGAGAGAGATCCTTCACGAGGAGGTGTGAGTGAGAAGTGAGGAGAGGGGTGCCTTTTATAGGAGGAGAGGGGGAGGGAACCCCAAGTGGGTGGCCTCCGGCCATGAGGGCTTCCCCGTCCCCTCCTTCATTCATGTGGGTGGACACTCCACTCACAAAAACCCTTTCAATTTCCTCCAGTCAAAATCCCACTCAAACTTGCTATTAAATTTCCACCAAATTTAATGCAAACTCTCATTAAATAAAACTCTTTTATTTATTCAGAATTTTGTCAATTACTTTAGTGACAAACATTCACATATAACCCCTTGCTAGATTTCTATTTCACATGAAAAACCACTTTATGCAATTTCACCCGAAAACCTGTTTCGGTATCTAGTGAAATAAATTCCTGCGCTTGCTATTCTTTCTGGCATGAAACATTTGCTCCAACTGGATGTCAGTGTCCCTTAAGTGTGTCACCCTACGGTTCGCGAATAATGCGGACATGATCGAGACCCTTCTCCGATCAATAATCAGTAGCTGGACCTGAAGATCTATACTGACTCCCACACATTCAACGATGACTTTCCTATGATCGTCAGAACCTTTTACGCTCGTATCTTAAACTCTTTGTTTCACGATATATTACATGTCCGAGGTTCGATCATCGGTATCTCCATACCTAGTTTGATATCGTTACTGACATGCACTCTTTTCTCGTTCCTGTGATATAACATTCTAGTGATCAAATCACTTGCTTGCAAGCTAATCAATGTGATATCACGGAGAGGGCCCAGAGTATATATATCCATCATCGGGATGAACAAATTCCACTCTTGATCCATGATTCTCAACATAATACTTTAGTAGCTTTGAATCCATCTTTATAATCACCAAGTTATGGTGTGACGTTTGATGTCAACAAGAAACTCTTCCGGTGTTAGTGATTAGCATGATCTTATGGTCTAAGGATTAGGATCACTTCATGAGTTGTTTATAGAAATATAAACTCAATGACTTTGATCGTAATGCTATACTTCGGATGAATGTTCATCACAATTGATCCAGAATTATGATCTAGAATTTGACCGTGCATCATAATTATAATGAATATGATCCACAATTTACATTATATTACAGGGGAAAGGAATACAAGGTAGACCTCCATCCTTCAAATGTGCCATAGGAGAACAATTGTTGAGTGGAATCTCGTGACTTGTGAACGATCACTCAGATATGGAATAACGTACAACATGAAATGTTGCAGCCATGAATGGTCAATACATTGAATGTGTGGCAAGTAGGCTAAAGTGGTTAACAACAGACCTAGCAACTACATACTTATTTGGATAGGTGGAGCTTTGGCTAGCTTGAATTTTTCTTAAACATGTTTTTCCTACTTTGATAAAGCAAGTTTGATCCACAAAAACCCATTAAGTTCACCCATCAAGTTTTAGTAATTAAGAAATAAGGATGAGTGATAAATATGTCATAGCCTCAATATCAAGTCGCTCAAATTGTCCATAATCAGGGACATGGCTAAGTACGTAGATTAGACACACACACACCCTGTAGGGTTCGTACACTTTACCAATGTGGCAGGTCAACCTAGATCGTACCATCACACTCATATTGTGTTATGATAGGTAGAAGTCCAAGACAAGACAATTTGGAAAGTATGTCCTCAAACCAGACACACACTGTTCCAACCTACTATTCACTATATCTCTCTCTACATGGGTTCGAGCCACAACAATCTACTAAGTCCAGCCAACCGCCCATTTCATTATTGGCACATGGTTGTACAGGTAAGCTACGAAACAAAGAAGACCAATCCTTTCTTAGTGACCTAGGTGCCTTTCCGCATTGAAACCACCAAAAAATATCAATCCCATCACACCCAGGAGATTCATTAATTAAGTTGTTTTGGTTTTCACAAAACAATATTAGTAGAAACAACTACCCTAGCATGGTGTAGTCCCTCCCTTGTCTAGAATAGCATGGCTATGCACATATAACATATGGTGGTTCAACTATAAGAGATTCCTACCAATATACATAGGACATAGCATAGCGATAGTAATTCCTCCACATGCATTTACAAAAACATCTAAAATCCATACGAAAACAAGAGGATATTTATGCCCAAGATAGCACCACTTGCCTTTGTTATAGATATAGTCGTTTAGATAATCCTTACAATTATAATGGTTTCCTCGTCACGATCACAATACTTGCAATCATAGTAGTTGCAATCGTAGTAGTTGCACTCCTCGCAATCTAACATTTGAAGCAAGCATAACAACAATCCATTCAAAACATTGCCAACATGCAACAATACAATAAACAATGATGAACAAATGCATACATGAAGATTTAATATGTCACAATAGTTGTAGTTAGTTCTCTCAACTGTATTATATCACATGTGCATGCAAGAGATCATTTAATGCAATAGGATATTTATTTTTAAATGTTGATTTCCATTAGAGAGGTTTTAATTGTTCCATTGAAACTTCAAATCTAATTTTTGAATTATATTTGGTTCTAGGGTGTACTAGATAGAGGACATTAATATGAACCAGTAGGAATTGGATTCACCCTAAACGGAGTTGTAGATCTTTTTCTATGATTTAATTACTATTTAAGAGTTTAAATTATTTAAAAGTTTAATTCGTCCAAAATTAAATCTATGATCAGATCAGTAATCGGAACGAAATTATGAATCCATAGACATATTATTTATAATTGTCCGATCTGTAAATAATTTACTATGGATTTATTAATCCAAAAGGCTATTAAAACTATTTAAATTGTTGTCGGAAACCTATAGAGATAAAGTTACATCCAATATGATAAGATGAATCTACGTAAAATTATATTCAATTTGATATATTATATGCAATTTTTGGACATAGTATGAATTTCTAATGAATTTTACAAGGTGGACCTATAATCTGTAATTTAATATTCGAGCGTCCGTTGACTGAACATGTTGACTTTGCATGCTAATTGGACTAGATGTTGACCTGACAACGACGTGGCATTGACGAGGAAGTTGACTGGGATGATGACGTGGCAAGTACCGGTTTGATTGGATCTTGACCGTCGGGTTAGGATCCGCTGGCTAGGACAGAAATGTGACTCCAGTTGTTCTCGATTTTGGCTCAGAATAGATAAAAAACAGATCTGTATTAGAGATACAAATTTGTAGATCAAATTAAAAAACTTACAATATTAATGTTTTGATAAATCATTAGATCTATCTTTTTACCAAAGTAATTTAGATTTGAATAAACGAGCGCGAGTACATCTTGGATTTACACCGTCATATCTGAAATATTGTGGTGCAAAATTCTCTGGCTGTGATGGATGAAAAGGGGTTGGATTTATGAGGATTGAAAGATTTCAACAACATCTACTACTTTCATGTTTAGCTGAAGGTAAACGACGAAGTCTAGATGGGTTAAGAAAAGAAATAAGATTCGGACATGTATAGATTTGGGATTTCAAGAAGGAAAAAGTGATATATTTGTGGCTCTAGGGGTTTATATGGAGATTTAGGACGGTGGGGAGATAGATTAAAAGATATAGGTGTTTGAATAGAGATAGGTTTAGAAAACCAATTTTTGCATGCCTTTTAAAGCACCTGAGGCATCGATAAGTTGATCCGGTACGTGGTTGGTTCGGCCGGCTTGCTAGCTGGGCTGCTAGCAGGCTTGGCTGGCCCATTTAGTTTTCTTCCTTTTCTGTTTCCTATTTTGGTATTTCCTTTATATATTTTTCTTACGAATTCTAAATGATATGATTCTTGTTTCTAAATTTTTCTAAATTTCAATAGATCATGGTAGGATTATTTTTGTAACCTTTTTATTAGTTTCTAAATATTGAATTTATAATCTCATATCACTATAAAAAATCTTCTCACTAGTGACTTTTTTAACGACCATTGGTTTTTTGGTCATAGATCTATGACCATTCTGAACCAGTTGGTCATAGAGAATTTAGGAGGGTCCAAACCTTAAAAAATAATGACCAATTTTGTCAAAAAGTACATAGTGTCCTAACATGAAATGGTCGTAGATGGATAGGACTGTTCTAAAGCCATTTATCTGGGAGACTACAACCAATTTCGATGGTCATATCATATAATAACAATATATTCTAAATTAAATTATAAAGAGTGTGACTAGACTGCCACCTAAGCAGTTCGTCTATGTGTCATATGACATATCCATTTGCGTGAGGTCTATAAGTGAATCTGGTATTTTATTTAGTGTCACTGACTAGTAGGGTCTACATGTCAATTTGATATGAAACAAATAATACCCAATGGTATGACTGAAATTAAGGAAAACAAGGCATGGGACTTGAACCCACGATCCCTCTGTCTTCCTGATAGAACGATACCACTCTACCACTGCATCATTCATGTAAGAAACAACATGTTCTTCCTTTTGTATATGCCTAAACAAAAAATTAATCCAAAAAGGGAGTCGCGGGGTTCGAACCCACGACCCCGTCCCTCTGGCAAAAGGAACCAAACCACTCCACCAACACCTCGAAGATATAATGAAACAACGCATGATATTTTTTGTATATTCCGAACCCACTAGAAATAAAGCAAAAAAGAGTGCCATGGGGGTCAAACTCAAGACTACTTACTAACGCCCAAGGGACCAAACAACTGGACCAACCTTACTTTCCTGTAACATTACACGAGAAATCCTTTTCTACATACCGAAACAATGTTGGGCCTAGGCCTCTGGAGGAAATGACCTTCTCTTTCTTTTTCCTGAATATTTTGCCCTACCAGCTGGGCCAATAGCCCAATAGACATTAGCAGGTCAATTTTACTAAAAATTATGGGCTTCTTGTAAAATTTTAGACCACATGAGTGGAGGGATTTAATTTTTTTAGAAAATCTAAAAACTTAATTTCCCTATAATCTTTTCATATGACTTCGAATTGAAATGATATAAAAATCAATTTGGTTCATTTGTACGAGGTGTATAATTTTCTTGTCATATAAAATTATAGAATGTGAAGGATTTAACTTGTTTGGGCTGTTTTTGAATTTCTTATCCCGTCTCAAGCTATGGTCATAACGACGGGCATGAAGGCTCCTAGATAGGGGATGAGCCTCGCTAAACTTGCATTAGATATCTGATAAAACATCATCTTGTGAACCTAAAATTGATTTTTGCAAAAAATCATGAGCATTAGATCATGTACCCGCAGTTTAAATCGGACCCACTTCCTAACAATTCAGCAGACATTTGTCTTTTTCGTGATGCGTGGACGGGAAGGTTTGGGATATTCCGGTTGGGATATTGTCCATATAACATGGTCTAATATTTTTGAAAAATGTGGTGGAATCATTTTGAAACTCTCATTTGTGCGTTGCTTCACAAAACGCCTCATTTTTCAGCGTTCGAAAAATAGAAAATGTATTTTCTATGGGACGAAAAGGAAAATTTCCTCCTGCAATATTGTTCGCCATCCGAAGATGCACATGCGTTCACAATATGGGCAGATTATCACAAACTATGCCATGATTCTGGCCATAACATTGGTTGTTTGGCCCAAAAGCCATGAAACCTCGAACATGATAGGTCATTTCTGAGAAGGTTCATGGAGCCAACAGGGACTGACGCTATTTTTAGCAGAATTACCTTGGTGTCTTGTTTTTCTGCAGAAAATTAACTATCAGGAAAAATCCCGGAAAATATGCCAAAAATTATATTTCACCAGAATATCCATGGAGCCAGAATACGAGGCAGGGAGGAGGCATGGGGGGTCCACACCCACCCTAGGCGCGGGCCCACGACTGGTCGCGCCTAGAGGGGGTGCAACCACCACATGCACCCCCTCGGCCTCCCTCTGCGCCTATAAGTTGCCTTTCGACCTAAAAACCGGGGGGGGGCGTCGATAGTTTTCCGGAAAGAGTTCCGCTCCGCCGCCGCCACCAGAAACCAAGATCCGGATCTAGAAACTTCGGTCTGGCACCCTATCGGAACGTGGAATCTGGAGAGGATCATCGCCATTGTCATCACCAACGCATCTTCATCAATCACGAATGTTTCCCTCATCCATGAGTGAGTAATCCCCCGCTGTAGGCTTCGGGATGGTAGGGATTGGATGAGTTCTATCATGTAATCGAATAAGATCTGTTAGGGCATAGTGCCTAGTATCTCTATTAGTGCTATTTGAGTTTGTTGCAACTTGTTGTCCTTAATGCTTGTCTCTAGGGCCCAAGTGCCATGATCTCAGATCTGAACTTATTATTGAATCATTATGATAGTATTGTTTGTGATATTACCTGCAAGTTTTGTACACATATCATTGTCCGGTCCAAAAGACCCCAAAGTGATAATAATTGGGATAACCAGAGGGGATGGCTGTGGTGTGATGCTCACATGTGTTCAAGGAGTGTTAATGCCTTGCTCCTATGCTCTATTAAAAGGAGCATCTTAATTGCCAGTAGTTCCCTAGAGGCCCCACTGCCACGGGCTGGCTGGACAGAAGATGTTGTGCAATTTCTCATTGCGAGCACGTAGGACTATATATGGAGCACATGCATAGGATTGTTTAGTACTTGGATGCTTGTTATTATTTATCTGCAATGCCCTAGATCTTGAAGTTACATGTTTAGACTCGTCCATGCAACGCCCGTCCATCCATCCCTATGCCTACCACACTTGAATCCTACTGTTACCGTTACTATTACTATTGCTCCTGTTTCACTATTGCTATTATTGTTGTTGTTGCTTTGTTGTTGCTACTACAGACTGTTGCTACTGATAAACTTCTATGAGCAAGAACTATTTCCAGGTGCAGCTGAACTGACAACTCATTTGTTAAGGCTTGCAAGTATTCTTTGGCTCCCCTTGTGTCGAATCAATAAATTGGGTAATACTACTTGCGAAGACTGTTGCGATCCCCTATACTTGTGGGTCATCAAGATTATTTTCTGGCGTCGTTGCCGGGGAGCATATCTTTATGTGTAAGTTCACTTGGATCTATTATTGTTCACTGCTACTCCTTTCATCATGGGGAAGTCTCGTGATGGAAAGTTCCCTATTTTACCATCCACTACAAGAAGAGGTACAATCCTAAAAACCTCTGCTGCTCTTGATTCACTGTCTGTTATAAGTAAGCTTGTTACACCACCACCACATACACATGTTACACACACTACTACTACTGCTGAGTCTAAAACTGCTTTTGATACTCATGATGTTACTTCTACTTTGCTTGATGCGAGTGGTTCATTAGGTCCTTTTCTAGATGCTACTATGGCTAGTCTAGGAAATACCGAAACTCCTAGTGAAGACACTGTTACACCTGTTAGCTCACCTGAGTCTAGTGAGAGTTATGATATTAATGATGGTTACATTGAGTTCACTGATGATTTTGTTGAAGAGTGCCGAAACACACATGGTACTAGTGCTATTAAGAGTCTCCTTTCTAGATGTACTATCATGCCTAAGTTGTCCTCTAATCCTAAGTGTTCCACTTCTCCCATAGATATTAAAGATGAATACTATGATTTCTCTCTTGATTTATCTTATTTAGATATTGTTGAGAAAGAACCTTTTTGTGGGACTGAAAATAAGAGTGATGTGACTCATATGAATGAGCTTTCTACTATGAGTGCTTTGTTCTCTGGTGATTTTAAGATGCGCAAGTACTTTGTTGCTAAGATCTTCCCTTTTTCACTAAAAGGAGAAGCTAGGGCTTGGTTTAATAGATTACCTCCTGGTTCCATTGATAGCCCTGATTGCTTGATTGCTTCTTTCTTCCAGAAATATTTTCCTCCCAGTGCTAGACATGCTGCTTTGCAGAGACTTTTTGATTTTAAACAGAGAGAAGAAGAGAAATTTCCTGAGTCATGGACAAGGTTCTGTGCCTTGATTCATGCACATCTTGGATGTCCATTACCTAAGAATGAACTTCTTGATATTTATTATAATAGACTAACTGATGATTCTAGGACATACCTAGATAGCTTTGCTTATTGTGTTTTCAGGAAAAGGACTCCTACAGATGCTGAAGAATTAATGGCTAAGATAAGCAAGAATTATGATGATTGGACTTCATCTGAGCTAAATACACATGAGCCTATTACTCCTGAACCAGTTATGCCTGAACCAATTCCAACACCAACAACAAAGAAGAGGGGAGTTATTGCATTAAATGATTAAGTGATGAAGGAAGCTAAGAAGTGTCTAAAGGAGAAAGGTATTAGAGCTGAAGATGTGAAGAATCTACCTCCTATAGAAGAAAGGTATTAGAGCTGAAGAAAGCCAATTCCCCACTCATCTACTATTAAGGTACACTCTCTCCAACACTTTGATGAAGGTGATATTCCTTATGGTAAGCCTCCCGATCAATGTTTAGAGGAACTTGACACATTTATTGTTAAGAAAGAGTATTTTAATAAACAAGTTCAGAATCATTTATTGGAAAACTCTAGAGCTATCCATGAGTTGAAAGATAATGTGGAAAGAACTTCTAATGATATTAAAATGCTTTGTAAACACTTTCAAATGGTTCAAACCCAACTTGATCAACTTACTAAGGTACAAAAGGATATGCTAGTTAATGCCTCAGGAGATAAACATGCTTATGGAATTAGAACTAGGAGTGGTATAGCTACTGTGGCACACTAGATTTACAGTCCGATAATACCCCCGTTATGCATGCAATTCACGTTCCCATGATCAGTGAGCCGTGAGCATAACCGACAAGTATCATTACAACATCCATAATTAACAAATACACCTACTTACATTAATTGCCATTAGGGCGATACAACAACAATAGCGGAAGTCTTCAATCGTAGAGCCCATGTCATGCCTTAACCTATATGCGACTGACTGGGAAGACGTCCTAGCTCGGATAGACAAAGCACATTCGTTGCTTCTTAACATCTGCAATCTGGCCAAGTATATAACCAGGGATAATGCCGGTGAGTACTTTGAATGTACTCGCAAACCACCTTAAGATAACAATAAGTAAAGGATATGTAGTATGGCTGTGGTAGGATGGATCCATAAGAGGTTCTTTAGTAAATTAGTTTCTCTTCTAGATATAGCATGTCTCTATATCTTTGTTGAAAAATTTTGTAGAACATTTTGGAAACCTTTTTGAAAAGTTTTAGGAAATCACTAGGATTGGGTCACCCATTCGTTTTTTCCTTCCGATCATCTCATGACCAAACTCCTTCCTCCTTTTTCCGACCATCCCATGGTCAAAACATTTTCGATCCATTTCTTTTCCGAAGTCCTTTTTGAAGTCAAAACCATCACCCCCGTATAGCAGCCATCACAACCGTCCATGACCGAGGACTCGGCTATTCGAATATATTTACACTCTGTAGAGGTTGTACACTGTACCCCTACCATCTGATTACCCATCCCTGATCTACACCGATTGTGGGTCGAATAACCGGTCAAGACCTTTGAGTGCCCTCTCCGATATAAGTGCCTATCCTATGAGGTTAATCCCCACAAAACCGGGACGCCCTATATAGTCACAAGCCAATCGGAGCGCGTTTTGCACCCTGTAGGGTGAGCGCTTTCAATGAGGGGCTAATAGTATCATCTGGCCACCATTTAGACGGTATTTACCATCCATAGACCGATGTTTCACATGGGCCTTTACAGGGGAAAGCCCAGCCTACGGGAATTTGTTATTCCCCATAGTAGTTTGAGACACCTATACCGGATTAGACAAACTTCTAGCCCAGCCCCGTCCCATTCCAGAGTAATGTGGTTGCACGGGTTAATTACTCAAGCATTAGGAACTATACATCCGGGCGTGTTTTCATAAATATTTTTCCTCCATCTTTTGCCCACCTTTTTGTAAAAAAACACTTCTCATTTTCCAAACAACTTGATAGGCCAAGCCTTACTAAGGTTTTCTCATAAAATATTTTTGTAAAACTTTTCCCGGGGTCTTCCCATCCTACACTTTTGTTTAGGCTAAAACAGGGTCTCCAAGGGGTTATGGTGTTAAACACCATCTACCGTACTAAGGAAAGGTAGGTATAATACAAATGGGTTGTACCTAATGGTACTAAGGGGTAACTATTTGGAGGAGCCAAACATTCCCCACATAACATAAATAGTAAAAAAATGCAATTTGCATAAACCAGTAGATAAAACATGCATAGGTAAAATAATAGGACAAGATGTATGATCAAGAAGGTGGCTTGCCCGTGACTAGTGAGATGTCCCGTGACTTCTTTATAATACCATAAAACCAATAATAATGGTAAGGATAACCCCAATGTTTCCTTCTTCTCAGCGTATCACAATCGCAACTATCGCCGTTATCGAGCATACATGCAAACAAGCAATACCACAATCATTACAAGGCATACAAACATCAAACCATACATCAAGAAAAGTATAATTACAAGATATACAACAATAGGGTGTTGGAGGTATGATTTGATTGGATTGGGAGGAGATTTGGAGGCATAGGAAAAATGAATCCTTTTGGATTTGAAGTCTAGGAACTACCTAAGAGAGGGTTTTTGACCAAGAGCTTCATCTGTATAATACCATTGTATAAAAATGATACCATCAGATAGGTATTGATAAAATGAATCCAACAAAAGTGGTTTCACTATTTTATCAAATACCAAAGATTTATAAGGGATTTTATATTGATTAAAGGTCTAGTTTTAGGAAATAATACACCAGAACTTTTCCAGGGTTCCAAAAATTATTTCCTTAGGTGATTAGCTGGTATTTGATGGACTGATTCTATAGGAGTTGGAATCACCTCAAAAAAATTTACCATAATGCCCTTGAGAAATTCCCAAAGACAATACTAGATGAGATTTGTCTTTTTCATCATTTTTAATATACAAAAGATTTTGAGGTGGTTCCAAGGACCCTGGTTAGGAATTTATATTACCTTTCTGTAGAAATTGGAAATACCCTTTTTGGATTTATAGAACTAAAATGGTGAATTTATTGGTGAACAAACCATGCTGAAAAATGTTTAATTCACCATAATTCAATAATAGCTCAATAAATCTTGGTCTCCTGAGTTTTGAAACATATTTATATAGAGGCTTACTGGGAGTTGGAATTAGTTTAAAACCTCATTTCGTTTTACCTAGAGAAATTTCTAAAGTTAGAAAATCTCTATTTTTTTTATATTTTTGCTACCAGCAATCTAGGAAGTAAAATTATGTGGGGCCAGTGGAAAAAGGCTTGTGTGCCTAATACCTTTCAGCTAAAATTGGTTTTACTCCAATTTGATAAACCAAACTCTCTGTAAACATTTATTAGTGAAAAGGATACATATAAGTGGATGATTTATCATGACTAAACCAAATATTATTTTGGTCAAATTCTTATACTATATGACGAGGAAGACATGTGGATACATATATAAATTTGGGTCTAGCTAAAATGTGGTGTTTTTCATTTTTGTTTGCATTTAAACCAAACCACCAATAATACACCTGATCTGGAAAAGATTAAAACAAGGAGGGGGTTAGGGGCTACTAGGCCTTACTGCCGCGGTTTTGGCCCAGCTCCACGGCAACGAGCGTGCATGCTTCTTTTAAAAAACCGCCGGGTGGGAGCCCACCCGTCAGCGGGGTGACGCTGTGAAGGGGTACGGAGTCCTCCTGGTCGTTCGATTAGGAGGGCCATCGATGGCTGCCGCCCCTTCTTACTCCTCGTGTCTAGGACGCGGCAGCAAACAACAATTGGAGCGAGGGGCGCAACTGGGGTTTTGGCGACCGGAGTAAGTTCCTCGGGACCATGCCTGTGAGATGCTCTCGGGGGCTTGCCGGAGCTGCTTCCCTGGGGGCTTGACATGCATGCATGTTAAAAGGGGAGGCCGGGTTAGATAGATAGGGTAGAGGGGATCCTAAAACAACAACATGCAGAAGGAAAGGGGCTGAGGAGGGAGCACCTAGATTGAGTTCTTGGGAAAGGCCGAAAGGCCTTGCTCTTCTTCTCCCGAGCATGTCAGATCTAGGGAGAGGTTGGGGAGCTGTGGGGTGGTAGTTGGGATGGAGAGGAGTGTAAATGAGTGGCCAAGGCGTGTTGGAAGATCCTCTGGCATATTTATCTCGAGTAGGATCGGTTCATGGTGAACCGAGCTCAAGAGGACAAGAGGGAGGGTGCTGGCCAGGGATTGGGCAAGGGCGGCGGTGGAGAGGGTGGAAGAGGGGTCTCTGGTCATGGTAGGGGACATAGAGGAGAGAGGGGCTGCTGTAATGATAAAAGAAATGGCTAGACAAGACCTTGCCTTTGTCTCCCTCTCAAACAACCATGTGGGACAAAGAGGTGGGGCATGCTATAGTGGGGATACAGTGTTCTTCGTCCAGGGGAGTGCCGAGTGCTGGAGTGAAGTGTTTGACAAGCTTGGGAATGGTTGGATTTGGTTTTGATTGAATGGTTTGGTAAGTTTGCCCATTTGAACAAAACTAAGATTATGAAGGAAGTCCAAGTTTTTACATTGGACAAGGTGGGGAAATGGTACTGGAACTTAGAGGATGTAAATTCATCTCACCAAGATTTATTTGGGATTTTTCTAATGATTAGAAGTCAACTTAAACTTAAATATTCAAATAGTCCAGAAGTAGTTTCTAGAAGCTTATTAGATATTTTTATATTTGACAGGGTTGGTTTTTGATGTGATATGGTTTTAAATACCATATTACACATTGGAGAATTTTATTTGAATTTATTGGAGTGGGAAAGTATTTTAGCGAATTATTTCTTGTTTCTGCCATTTAAGAAAAAGGACAAAAAGAAATGATAAAGGATCTCAAAAATATTTATTGTTGCATTTGGAATATTGGGTATGATATATAGAACTCAAATGTGCATTGAGTTGGCCAAGTGATTTGGAGAAAATCAGAGTTGCCTTTATAGACATAGGTTTTAGGGTTTTGCCAGAAAAATAATTTAAGTAGTTTTAGGCTCCAAATAATCATGGGAATTATTTTGGGAACTATCCTAACCAAGGTAGAGGATGTAATATTGATTTATACATCCTTTTGCACTTGGGTTTTGAAGGATTTTTGGTAAAAAGGAAAGAAACTAGATTTTTGGGAATCTAGGGTTTTGTTATTTTCATGCCACCAAAACAGGGTTGTATTTGGCATCTCAGAGCTCACCTTGGTACAAGGGGTATAGGGATAGATAGACCAAGTCATATAGAGGATCATGGAAGCAAGAGTTGGGCTTGGTTGGATTTGATGTGGTGTAGAGGAGATGGCAAACTTTGTTGAAAATAAGGCTGCCATAATAGATACATGAGGTAGCCTCCTAAACCATCTGGGTTTAAGAAGCACAAGGCTCCAATGGAAACAAGTGAGTTGGGGGTTGATAGGCCATGGTTAGTAGATCATAACCATGCAAATATTTGGTCAAGGCGAGGTAGCATATAGATGTGAGCTTCTGCCCAACTAGGAAGGATGATAAGATTTGAAGAAAAGATGGTTATCTTGACTACAAAACCATCATGGATGAGTGGGAACCAGAATGGTTTATCCAAGGGAAAGAGTGGGATTTGGTAGTACTTATGATTTACTACAAGAGGGTTAAAATACATTCTCAAGAATTCACATAGGTTGGAAAAGGTAGAGCTCCAAAGATTATATCTAGATAAGAAATCCAGATTTAGCCATTTTGGCAGATTGAGGGTTTTGGACTAGAGTGCAAGTGTAGATGAATTTGAGGGGATGCTAGTTTCCAAACTCATGATCAAGGGGATGATGTTGAAGTGTTAACTAAGTAGATAGGATCCATGCTTAGATTCGGTCTTCACTGAGTGGGAAACTATTAGAAGGGATTATCCCTGGATTGATCTGATTAGGAGGGGTGATGATCACCTTAGTGGCTTAGGATAGATATAGACTTGGATGCTTTATATTATTGTTAGGATAACAAGCATAGATTGGGTCCTAAGGTATGAGCTAATATATTAGCTCACTCTAGTTCCTAAGCAAACAATGCAATCAGCAGATCAAGGCAATTCATCCTATCAGACTTATCCAACTACTACTAGGGTTACCATCAAGCCTAGCTTGAGGTAGGGATGGGTATTTTGAATTGGTTGTGTTTTGAAGTAAGATAAGTACCTATTGGTGTTTCTACGAAGATTGGAATGAAGAGGTTTTGAATAGAGGTTTTGGAAAACCTAGGGGTAAGAGTAGTTCAGAGTTCTGTCTTGAGAACATAAGGAGATTATACTTTAGGTCTCCATAGTTTTGTTAATAGAACTAGTAAAATATTTTGTTTTGTCAAAGTCATCTTGGCTCAGGTTTTGAAATGCCAAAAAATTTGAGAATATGAAAGATGAGCCAAGACATCTCTTTTTGTAAAGTAGCTTTTTGGCAACTAGTGTTGAGATAAGAAGTATAGCATCTAATACACAATCAGTTGTAAGAACACAAGTCAGCAAGTAAACAAACATTGTACATGTAACAAGAAAAAGTTTTGGGTCCCCCTGATTTTTGCCTTTTGGACATTAAATCAGGGTTGCTGAAATTGGGATGTTAAAGCTAATCAAGATCCTTTATATCCTAAAGGACACCCTAAAAGAATAGAGCAGGATTCCCAACAAGGTGAAGATAGTGGTAGTCCTCGTAAGAGGAAGAAAAAGAAGCATAAGATAGTTGAGGAACCACTTGAACATGCTGTAGATCGTAATAGTATATCTGTCTCTGATGCTGATACTGAGAGTGGTAGTGATAAAAATGAGTCTCCTGATAAGGAGGAAGGTGAGGAAGAACCCGAGAAGCATACTAAGGACACTAGGTACACAAAGGAAGATTTTATTGCTAATACACATGGTAAAGAGAGAGAACCTTGGACGCAGAAACCTATGCATTTTCCAGGTAAGAAACACAAGTCAAAGGAGGAAGAACACTACAACAAGTTTTGTGAGTGGATGAAACCTTTATTCTTGCAAATTCCTTTGACTGATGCTATTAAATTGCCTCCTTATTCAAAGTTTTGTGAGGAGATTTCTACTTTGCTTGCTAATTACTCCTTCAATGGTAAGGTTCCAAAGAAACTTGGTGATCCAGGTATACCAACTATTCCTTGCTCCATTAAGAATAATTATGTTAGAACTGCTTTATGTGATTTGGGAGCTGGAGTTAGTGTTATGCCTTTTTCTCTCTATAAGAGACTCCAGCTAGAAAAGTTGATACCAACTGATATATCTTTGCAAATAGCTGATAAGTCAACTACTATTCCTATTGGTATATGTGAGGATGTTCCTGTTCAAGTTGCTCATAATTACATGGTTTTAACTGATTTTGTTGTGCTTGAAATGCCTGAAGATGATAATATGTCTATTATTCTTGGGAGACCTTTTCTTAATACTGTAGGTGCTATCATCAATTGCAATCAAGGAAAAGTAACATTCAATATTAATGACGAAGAGCACACTGTCTATTTCCCCAAGAAGGTTGTTAAGAGCTATTGCTTGAATTCCATTGAAAATATTGAGAGCATCAAGGTTGGAGAAATATATTGTCCCATTCCACAAGAAAAATTTTAAACTATTATGATTGGGACCATTGTTATCAAGTATGAGGTAACATAATCACCTTGTGGATTGCAAAGTTTTGCTTCATATAAGATTGTTTTGGTAACAAGACTTGATCAACCTTGTTAACAAAAGGATTTTAATGAACAATATAATGTTTCCATTGTGGTTATACTTGCTTTCTTTTACATTTCTCCTTCCTAGTCTTTGCTTTAGCTTTAGTTTTGCTAGTTGTTTGCTTGTTTGAGTTTCTTAGATGTCCTATAGTTTGGCTTTTGGTTTGCTTTTGCTTCTTCTGAAAAAACTGTTTCTGCGAGAAAATCAATTTTCATACCCTGAAAATTGGACAAAAATAAAGTTTCCCGAAAAATCCCAGAAAATTCAAAATAATTTTTTTCTCGAAAAAAGGGGTAGAGAGGCACCTAAAGTGACCCAGGGGGCCACCCCAGGCCACCACACCCATGGTAGGCGCGACATACCAGGTGGCGATGCCTGGGGGGATCTGGCCCACCTGGGCCCCTCTAGGCTGCCTCCTCAAAGCCACATTCTTTCTCTCTCCTAAAAACACCGGAAAACTTGCTCAAGCTCGAGTTCTTGCTTTTCTTGCTCGTGATTTTCGATCTCCTTGTTCAACCCATATCATGTGGTGATTTGTGGAGGGTTTGTTGCTTGGTATGTGCCTCCTCCACTTGTCGAATTAGATTTGTGATTGGTAGATTGTATTTTGAGTATTTTGCTTCTATAGGTGACAGGTTGCTTGAGCTTGCATGCTTGTTCTATGCTTAGAAACTTTGTTTTGATGCATGTGTAGTCCTCTAGCAAGTTCCCTTTAGGACGATTCTAGGTAAGTTTAGCATCGGCGGGGTCCTTTCTTCTCGCGGTGAGACGGCGTGTGGAGCCTTCTCCAGTATTTTTTTGTTGATGTCCACCTTTCTGCTTTCTTGGTCTTGAAACATCGGGAGTGGTGGTTGGACGGCCGACCTTGGAGTAGAGGACTTCCCTGAAGTATCTTCTGATCCTGGAGAAATGTCGATTGTCGTCCTTCTTGCAGGGTCGAGGATTCTTTTTTGGAGGGGTGATCATCACTTAACAGTAACTAGTGGCCGACTCCAGGGTTCTACTGAGTTTTGGGGAGGGAAGTCTTTCCCCATTAGAGCGACACTAGGGACTTTCGATGGATTTGTCGGCTTTCTTCATTGGAGTCATATGCTAATGCTGGGGAATGGCGTCGCACCTTTGATCCTGAGGTGGTTATCTTCTGTCAATCTTGTAAAATCCGCTTCGTGGGAGACGTCGATACCACTTCTTGAAGGAATAGTTGTAGCGGGAGAGGCGTTTAACTAGCTTCCGGCTAGTTAGTTCTGAGCTAGGTAGGGTCCAATAGGTTGAGGATTGTCGGTGGCTGGTGGAGGTCTCGGAACGTGGTCCTTTAGAAAAGAGGTCTTTCGGGTTGGGTCTGATGCAACGTCTTGGGTAAAACACGCAAAGAAGGGCATTATTCTTGCATACCATCCAAGAGGGTCCATCCAGAGTTCAGCAGGTTTGCGCCGGCCAATGGCAAAGGTAATTGACGCCTTACTGAGCAGGTTTCGAGATGATCCATCACTTGCTAGAGGTTAGCTGAGTGAGTTGGTAGGGTACAAAGGACTATGTAGAGAGTGCTCCTTGGATATTGTAGCCGTCCTAGGGTTGGGTACCAACTTGGTTACTGTATTTACTCGGGGGTCTGAGGGGCATTCAGATCTTCAACAGTGAGGGTCGTGCCTTCTCTGATGTTTTCTTCGACGAGTGGATCTCCCGGGGTGGTGACTTGAAGAGGGGTTGATACTCGTGAAGGGGACAGTTGCTCATTCTCCGCCTCGGGGTTTGCAAATTCAGAGGTCTTTTTCGGTGGGCCGTTAGTATCAGAAACAGAGAAGGGGCTTCAGGATGTCCTTAGAGGAAATTGATGTCCTGGGTTTCTTTCTTCTCCTTGGAGGGTAGTATTGGCGGCGTCGGGTAGTCTTGTTGTCTTAATAATGAATATCTCGATTGTTGGGAGGATCGAGCAGACTTCTAAAGATTTGTTGATGGGATGTGTTTCTCTATTCCTCTGACGACTCCTAAGGTGGGGTTTGGAGCAGGTTCTTGGATTGGAGATCTTCTGGTATCACCTTCGTAGACAGTCTTCGGGCTTTGAGTGGAAAGACGCAGTCTTTCCACCTTTGAGCTTTACTTGGGGTTGTCAAGGTTGGGGTAGATCCTTCATCTTGGGTCAAAGGCGTGACTCCGGAGTTGAGATCTTCGACTGACGCCTTACTGCGACTATCTTGCCATGGTGGTTACCTAACGAAGGCGTAAGGGTTAACTCAGGGCTGTTTTTTAAAAGGTTAGCGACTCTTCTTCTTGACCTTCATCGAGGTGGCGGATTGAGGGCTTCAGAGGGGTTGTCTTCATCTGCACACTTTGTGTTGCTTTGGGCCGATGACGAAGTGGACGTGTTGTCTTTGGCATTCTTATCATCCGGCTTCTTGGGGTGTTTGAGTTATGGTGACGACTTCCCGTTGATTCAGTGGAGGGTTTATTTGGATTTTTGTTCCTTTGGGGCGATTAGAACGAGTAGAGGCTGCGGGGTTTTCTTTATGTGGCCATCCTGCTGAGGAGAGGTTTCTAGCAATGGGGTTGCGAGGGTTAGCATCGGGATACGCCTACAAGGTGTTCACACAATAGGATCAAGTGATCCGAGGCAGACACACAACACATTTCAAGCATCACACAAGCACATGACAAGCATGCCGAGTGTACCATAGATTCTAAGGGGTGACTACACGCGGTTAGGGGAATCCTATCTTGGGGCTATTTATCCTAAGTACGGACGATACAGGTTTTCTGGGCTTCTGTCTTGCCATCTGTTCTCGTCGGTATCGTACTTGATCGATTTGGGGGCGATGAAGGACTCTGTTGGTAGGGAGATCTTGTAGTGTCTTTCGTTGTTGGTAGCTCCTTTGTTTGCATGTCTCGGGGTCTCTTCATTTCGGGATCTCCGTCTTCATAGTCTTCAAAATCAGACTTTGTTGGAAACATAAATTTTTGAAGTAGACGAGATGTAGAGTAATCCATTTTCAATTATTTTAAATCAGAGAAGATAAGATAAGAAATCTTTCGAGAAGCTTTTGAGAAATAGTTTTCGAAAGCCAGTGTTTTTAGGAATAGGGGTTGTCCAGTATAATGTCCATGCTAACTAAGGTATCCTACAGTCAGGATGGCTCTGATACCAAGTCTGTGGTACCCCGGATTTACGGTCCGAGAATACCCGTTATGCATGCAATTCACGTTCCCATGATCAGTGAGCCGTGAGCATAACCGACAAGTATCATTACAACATCCATAATTAACAAATACATATACTTACATTAATTTCCATTAGGGAGATACAACAACAATAGCGGAAGTCTTCAATCGCAGAGCCCATGTCATGACTTAACCTACAGGATACTGACTAGGAAGACGTCCTAGCTCGCATAGACGTCAGCACCTTCATCGCTTCTTAACATCTGCAATCTGGCCAAGTATATAGCCATGGACAATGCCGGTGAGTACTTTGAATATACTCGCAAACCACCTTAAGATAACAATAAGTAAAGGATATGAAGTATGGATGTGGTAGGATGGCTCCATAAGAGGTTCTTTTGTAAATTTGTTTCTCTTGTAGATATAGCATGTCTCTATATCTTTGTTGAAAAGTTTTGTAAAACATTTTGGAAACCTTTTTGAAAAGTTTTAGGAAATCACTAGGATTGGGTCACCCATTCGTTTTTTCCTTCCGGTCATCTCATGACCAAACTCCTTCCTCCTTTTTCCGACCATCCCATGGTCAAAACATTTTTGAGCCATTTCTTTTTCGAAGTCCTTTTTGAAATCAAAACCATCACCCCCATACAACAGCCATCACAACCGTCCATGACCGAGGACTCGGCTATTCGAATAGATTTACACTCTGTAGAGGTTGTACACTGTACCCACACCATCCAATTATCCGTCCCTGATCTACACTGATCATGGGTCGAATAACCGGTCAAGACCTTCCGAGTGCCCTCTCCGAAACAAGTGCCTACCCTATGAGGTTAATCCCCTCAAAACTTGGACACCCTATATAGTCACAAGCTAACCGGAGCATGTTTTGCACCCCGCAGGGTGTGCGCTTTCAATGAGGGGCTCATAGTTTTGTCTGGCCGCCATTTAGACGGTATTTACCTTCCCCAGACCGATGTTTCACATGGGCCTTTACAGGGGAAAGCCCAGCCTCTAGGAATTTTTTCTTCCCTGTAGTAGTTTGAGACACCTATACCGGATTATAAAAACTTCCACCACAGCCCCGTCCCATTCTAGAGTAATGTGGTTGCACGGGTTAATTGCTCAAGCATTAGGAACTGTACAGTCGGGCGTGTTTTCATAAACATTTTTCCTCCATCTTTTGCCCACCTTTTTGTAAAACAAAACACTTCTCATTTTCCAAACCACTTGATAGGCCAAGCCTTACCAAGGTTTTCTCGTAAAACATTTTTGTAAAACTTTTCCCGGGGTCTTCCCATCCTACACTTTTGTTTAGGCTAAAACGGGGTCTCCAAGGGGTTATGGTGTTAAACACCATCTACCATACTAAGGAAAGGTAGGTATAATACAAATGGTTTATACCTAATGGTACTAAGGGGTAACTATTTGGAGGAGCCAAACATTCTCCCACATAACATAAATAGCAAAACAATGCAATTTGCATAAACTAATAGATAAAACATGCATAGGTAAAATAATAGGACAAGATGTATGAGCAAGAAGGTGGCTTTCCTGTGACCAGCGAGATCTCCCATGACTTCTTTAGAATACCATAAAACCAATAATAATGGTAAGGATAACCCCAATGTTTCTTTCTTCTCATCGTCTCACAAACGCAACTATCGCCGTTATCGAGCATACATGCAAACAAGCAATACCACATTCAGTACAAGGTATACAAACATGAAACCATACAGCAAGGAAAGGATAATTACAAGATATACACCAGTAGGGTGTTGGAGGTATGATTTGATTGGATTGGGAGGAGATTTGGAGGCATAAGAAAAAGGAATCCTTTTGGATTTGAAGTCTAGGAACTACCTAAGAGAGGGTTTTTGACTAAGAGCTTGATCTGTATAATACCATTGTATAAAAATGATACCATCATATAGGTATTGATAAAATGAATCCAACAAAAGTGGTTTCACTATTTTATCAATTACCAAAGATTTATAAGGGATTTTATAGTGATTAAAGGTCTAGTTTTAGGAAATAATTCACCAGAACTTTTCTAGAGTTCCAAAAATTATTTCCTTGGGTGATTCAATAGTATTTGATGGAACGATTCTATAGGAGTTTGAATCACCTCAAAACAGTTAACAGAATGCCCTTGAGAAATTCCCAAAGACAATAATGGATGGGATTTGTCTTTTTCATCATTTTTAATCTACAGAATATTTTGAGGTGGTTCCATGGACCCTGGTTTGGAATTTAGATTACCTCTTTGTATAAATTGTAAATATCCTTTTTGGACTTACAGAACTAAAATAGTGAATTTATTGGTTAACAAACCATGCTCAGAAATGTTTAGTTCACCATAATTCAATGATAATTCAATAAATCATGGGATCCTGGGTTTTGATAAATATTTATGTAGATGCTTACTGGGAGTTGGAATTAGGTTAAAACCTCATTTGGTTTGACCTAGAGAAATTTCTAAAGTCAGAAAATCTCTTTTTTTGATATTTTTGCTACCAGCAATTTAGGAAGCAAAATTATGTGCGGCCAGTGGAAAAAGGCTTGTGTGGCTAATACCTTTCAGCTAAAATTGGTTTTACTCCAATTGGATAAACCAAACTCTCTGGAAAAATTATTAGTGAAAAGGATACATATAAGTGGATGACTTATCATGACTAAAACAATTATTATTTTGGTCAAATTCTTATACTGTATGATGAGGAAGACATGTGGATACATATATAAATTTGGGTCTGGCTAAAATTTGGTGTTTTTATTTTTGTTTGCATTTAAACCAAACCACCAATAATACACCAGATCTGGAAAAGATTAAAACGAGGGGGTTAGGGGCTACTAGGACATATTGCTTCGGTTTCGGCCCAGCTCCTTGGTAGCGAGCGAGCGGGCTTCTTTTCTAAACCGTCGGTTGGGAGCCCACCCGTTAGCGAGGCGACGCAGCGAAGGGGTATGGAGGCCTCCTGTCCGTCCGATTAGGAGGTCCATCGATGGCTGTCGCCCCTTCTTCCCCCGTGCGTCCAGGTGCCAGGGAAGTAGACCTAGGAGCGGTGCCAGCGGCACAGGGGCTCGCCAGGGGAGGTCGTCCGATGACGGAGGGGAGACGAGGGGACACGGGGATCCTAGCTCGAGTTAGATAGAGAGGGCAGAGGGGAAGAAGGGGCGGGTTAAAGGGGAGGCCGAGTTAGATAGAGAGGGCAGAGGGGATCCTAAAATATCAACATGCAGAAGGAAAGGGGCTGAGGAGGGAGCACCTAGCTCGAGTTCTTGGGGAAGGCCGGAAGGCCTTGCTCTTCTTCTCCCGAGCATGTCAGATCTGGGGAGAGGCATGTTGGAAGAGGCTCTGGCATATTTATATCGAGTAGGATCATTCATGGTGAACCGAGCTCAAGAGGACAAGAGGGAGGGTGCTGGCTAGATATTGGGCAAGGGGGACGATGGAGAGGGTGGGAGAGGGGTCTCTGGTCGTGGTAGGGGACAGAGAGGAGAGAGGGGCTACTGTAATGAGAAAATAAATGGCTAGACAAGACCTTACCTTTGTCTCCCTCTCAAACAACCATGTGGGACAAAGAGGTGGGGCATGCTATAGTGGGCCACAATGTTCTTCGACCAAGGGAATGCTGAGTGCTGGAGTGAAGTGTTTGACAAGCTTGGGAATGGTTGGATTTGGTTTTGATTGATTGGTTTGGTTAGTTTGCCCATTTGAACAAAACTAAGATTATGAAGGAAGTCCAAGTTTTTATGTTGGACAAGATGGGGAAAGGGTACTGGAACTTAGAGGATGTAAATTCATCTCACCAATATTTATTTGGGATATTCTTAATGATTAAAAGTCAACTTAAACTTAAATATTCAAATAGTCCAGAAGAAGTTTCTAGAAGCTTATTTGATATTTTTATATTGGGCAGGGTTGGTTTTTGATGTGATATGGTTTTAAATACCATATTACACTTTGGAGAATTTTATTTGAATTTATTGAAGTGGGAAAGTATTTTTAGGGAATTATTTCTTGTTTCTGCCATTTAAGAAAAAGGCCAAAAAGAAATGATAAAGGATCTCAAAAATATTTATTGTTGCGTTTGGAATATTGGGTATGATATATAGAACTCAAATGTGCATTGAGTTGGCCAAGTGATTTGGAGAAAGAAGTGTTTTAGGGTTTTGCCAGAAAAGAATTTAATTAGTTTTAGGCTCCAAATAATTATGGGAATTATTTGGGGAACTATCCTAACCACGGTAGAGGATGTAAGATTGATTTATACATCATTTTCCACCTGCGTTTTTAAGTATTTTGGGTAAAAAGGAAAAAACTAGATTTTTGGGAATCTAGGGTTTTGTTATTTTCATGCCACCAAAACAGGGTTGTATTTGTGAGCTCAGAGCTCACCTTGGTACAAAGGGCATAGAGATAGATAGACCAAGTCATATAGAGGATCATGGAAGCAAAATTTGGGCTTGGTTGGATTTGAGGTGGTGTAGAGGAGATGGCAATCTTTGTTGAAAATAAGGTTGCCATAACAGATACATCAGGTAGCCTCCTAAACCATGTGGGTTTAAGAAGCACAAAGCTCCAATGGAAACAAGTGAGGTGGGGGTTGATAGGCCATGGTTACTAGATAATAACCATGCAAAGAGTTAGTCAAGGGGATGTAGCATATAGATGTGAGCTTCTGCCCAAGTAGGAAGGATGATAAGATTTGCAGAAAAGATGGTTATCTTGACTACAAAACCATCATGGATGAGTAGGAACTAGAATGGTTTATCCAAGGGCAAGAGTGGGATTTGGTAGTACTTATGATGTACTACACGAGGGTTCAAATACATTCTCAGTAATGCACATAGGTTGGAAAAGGTAGAGCTCCAAAGATTGTATCTAGATAAGAAATCCAGACTTAGCCATTTTGGCAGATTGAGGGTTTTGGACTAGAGTGCTAGTGTAGATGAATTTGAGGGGATGCTAGTTTCCAAACTCATGATCAAGGGGATGATGTTGACGTGTTAACTAACTAGATAGGATCCATGCTTAGATTGGGTCTTAACTGAGTGGGAAACTATTAGAAGGGATTATCCCTGGATTGATCTGATTAGGAGGGGTGATGATCACCTTAGTGGCTTAGGATAGATCCAGACTTGGATGCTTGATATGAGATTGATGATCACAAGCATAGATTGGGTCCTAAGGTATGATATACTATATTATCTCACTCTAGTTCCTAAGCAAACAATGCAATCAGCAGATCAAGGCAATTCATCCTATCAAACTTATCCAACTACTACTAGGGTTACCATCAAGCCTAGCTTGAGGTAGGGATGGGTATTTTGAATTGGTTGTGTTTTGTAGTAAGATAAGTACCTCTTGGTGTTTCTACCATGATTGTAATGAAGAGGTTTTGAATAGAGGTTTTGGAAAACCTAGTGGAAAGAGTAGTTGAGAGTTATGATTTGAAAACATAAGGAGATTATATTTTAGTTCTCCATAGTTTTGATAATAGAACTAGGAAAATATTTTTGTTTTGTCAAAGTCATCTTGGCTCGGGTTTTGAAATGCTAGAACATTTGAGAATATGAAATATGATCCAAGACATCTCTTTTTGTAAAGTAGCTTTTTGGCAACTAGTGTTGAGATAAGAAGTATAGCATCTAATACACAATCAGTTGTAAGAACACAAGTCAGCAAGTAAACAAACATTGTACATGTAATAAGAAAAAGTTTTTGTTCCCCCTGATTTTTGCCTTTTGGACATTAAATCAGGGTTGCTGAAATTGGGATGTTACAGGTACTCAAGATCCTTTATATCCTGAAGGACACCCTAAAAGAATAGAGCATGATTCCCAACAAGGTGAAGATAGTGGCAGTCCTCGTAAGAGGAAGAAAAAGAAATATAAGATAGTTGAGGAACCACTTGAACCCGCTGTAGATCCTACTAGTATATCTGTCTCTGATGCTGAAACTGAGAGTGGTAATGATAAAAATGAGTCTGCTGATAAGGAGGAAGCTGAGGAAGAACCTGAGAAGCACAGTAAGAACACTAGGTACACAAAGGAAGATTTCATTGCTAATACACATGGTAAAGATAGAGAGAACCTTGGATGCAGAAACCTATGCCTTTTCCAGGTAAGAAACACAAGTCAAAGGAGGAAGAACACTACAACAAGTTTTGTGAGTGGATGAAACCTTTATTCTTGCAAATTCCTTTGACTGATGCTATTAAATTGCCTCCTTATTCAAAGTTTTGTGAGGAGATTTCTACTTTGCTTGCTAATTACTCCTTCAATGGTAAGGTTCCAAAGAAACTTGGTGATCTAGGTATACCAACTATTCCTTGCTCCATTAAGAATAATTATGTTATAACTGCTTTATGTGATTTGGGAGCTAGAGTTAGTGTTATGCCTTTTTCTCTCTATAAGAGGCTCCATCTAGAAAAGTTGATACCAACTGTTATTTCCTTGCAAATGGCTGATAAGTCAACTACTATTCCTGTTGGTATATGTGAGGATGTTCCTGTTCAAGTTGCTCATAATTGCATGGTTTTAACTGACTTTGTTGTGCTTGAAATGCCTGAAGATGATAATATGTCTATTATTCTTGGGAGACATTTTCTTAATACTATAGGTGCTGTCATCAATTGCAATCAAGGAAAAGTAACATTCAATATTAGTGACAAATAGCACACTGTATATTTCCCCAAGAATTTTGTTAAGAGCTATTGCCTGAATTCCATTGAAAATATTGAGAGCATCAAGGTTGGAGAAATATATTGTCCCATTCCACAAGAAAATTTTGAAACTATTATGATTGGGACCATTGCTATCAAGTATGAGGTAACATAATCACCTTGTGGATTGCAAAGTTTTGCTTCATATAAGATTGTTTTGGAAACAAGACTTGATCAACCTTGTTAACAAAAAGATTTTAATGAACACAATAATTTTTCCACTGTGGTTATACTTGCTTTCCTTTACTTTTCTCCTTCCTAGTCTTTGCTTTAGCTTTAGTTTTGCTAGTTGTTTGCTTGTCTAAGTTTCTTAGATGTCCTGTAGTTTGGCTTTTGGTTTGCTTTTTTTTCTTCTGAAAAAACTGTTTCTGCGAGAAAATCAATTTTTATACCCTGAAAATTGGCCAAAAATAAAGTTTCCTGAAAAGTCCCAGAAAATTCAAAATATTTTTTTCTCAAAAAAGGAGAGAGGCACCTGAAGTGACCCAGGGGGCCACCCCAGGCCACCACACCCATGGTAGGCATGGCCTACCAGGTGGCGGCGCCTGGGGGGTCTGGCCCACCTGGGCCCCTCTAGGCTGCCTCCTCAAAGTCACCTTCTTTCACTCTCCCGAAAAACATCGGAAAACTTCCTCAAGCTCGAGTTCTTGCTATTCTTGATCGCGATTTTCGATATCCTTCTTCAGCCCATCTCAAGTGCAGACTTTTGGAGGGATTGTTCCTTGGTATGTGCCTCCTACACTTGTCCAATTAGATTTGTGATTGGTAGATTGTATCTTGAGTATTTTGCTTCTATAGGTGACAGCTTGTTTGAGATTGCATGCTTGTTCTATGCTTAGAAACTTTGTTTTGATGCATGTGTAGTCCTCTAGCAATTTCCTATAGTAGTTGCTCATCATTTATCAACTTAGAAATCACTTGGTTTGATGGTTGTCTAAAAATTTCAGCAAGCAAGATGAGTGCTTATACACTGAATCAATATGAATTGATGGTGCATGAGCCAATGAAGGTTCATCGTGAGGAGGCAGTTTTTCCTTCCATATATCCATGTCATGAATTTATGAGAGCTGCGGGGATCCTCCAAGATTTCCAAACTATGGTTACAAATGCAGGGTTGGAACACTTTGTTGAAGGTGAACCATTCCAATATGTTAAGCTAACCATGGATTTTGTGCAGGACTTTCGGTTCACTTGGTATACTTCTAATCCCATGGTCCATTACAAAATACATAATATACCTGTTGACTTACCTTTTGCTGATTTCTGTGCAGCAATTAGAGTACCTAAGTGGGGATCTTGTGAGAAGATCAAGGAGAGGCCCAAGTAACTTATGGATTTATATGCTGAGATTTGCCAAGTTTTCGACTTCTCAAAGGAAAGTGGTAAAATTCGGAACATTCAGCTCCCAGCTATTAGATACTTTGCCTATTTCATTACCAAGTGTGTTCTTGCTAGAAAGATTGCTAGAAAGTTATCTTCTTTTGATCTAGCTTTTATCATAGTTGCTCTGAATAGGAATAGATCTTATAGCCTGGGTGCACTGATAGCTCGCTGTCACACCACCAACCGCGAGAAGGGTGGAATTTGTGAAAGTCTCATTGCTTCTAGGTTGCTAGCTTTCCATGGTTTAGAGTCTCATTATTCAGATTTTCAGTTCCCCATAGAGAGGCTTGATATTGAATCCATGATTCAGCATGGTTTTGTTTCCTTGGGGGATAATGTGAGAAGTTGCGGTGACCCAGCATACCACTGCATGATGTAGTACACTATAGTCGTTGACATAATACCAATGAAACACAGTTCACTAGTATTACATCCCTCAGAATGGTACAACAGAAACACAGCAGGTCCAAGACATGACTATAGGTTACAACTCAACTCTTTACACAAGATCCAGAGAACATTGTACGTTAAAGAGAGAGAAATAAACTTCTTACAAAGAAGAATCAGAAATAAACAACTCAAAAACTATCATACTAATAAGACGAGTATATGAACTGTTGGCTTATATTGCTGCTATTGCAGTACTCTACAGAAGTAGGTTCTATGACTAGAGATTATATTTCTATCTAATCAGCAACTTCGCCTTCACTTTAGTTGATGTATATGTTGACTTCCTTGACTTCATTGAGAGCTTGAGCTTTTTGATGATGATTCTTGGAGCATAAGTTGATGTAGACATCATCTGTATTGGCTTTAAAATCTAGCAAGGGTTAAGAAGATACGTTCAGTACGAGCGTACTCAGCAAGTTCATTAGAAAGGATTGTTTGATGCACTATATCTACAGCCACATACCATAGGTCATAGGCAATGCAAGTTTTCGTAAACATTTCTTCAAAGGTTGCTTTTATTATGAAAAGCTATGTCCGTCAGCCTTCATGGGTTTATCAGAACTTTCATGGAGTTCCTTTCCTGCCGCGTTCGCAGATCCTTCTCGGAACAGGGAGTAACAAGTTATAGTTCTTACACTCTGCAGAGGTGCGTTACTTTACCCATGAGAGATCGAATTCTTGTTGCACAACCGGGCGATCTTTCCCGTCCACACTTCCTATGGTGTGGGGCCCAGTAGATGATCCAAGCTAATCACTGTCCTTCTCCGCAACCCTGCATACACCGCAATTGTTGTATGCGCAAACTCAAGGTAGACCTTTCCCCGTATAAAACGGCTATACCTTAGTTGGATACACACAACAACCATTAACACTAGAAATCTGTCTTTTGTAAGCCTAGATCCACGGTAGACTTTTCCCCGTATAAAACGGCTCTACCCATGATCTGCAACTTACAAATGCCCATAATAGTGCCCAATGCATGCGGAAGGGAGCCAATCCAGCTGACTTCCCCGTCCCATTCCAAATCTCATGGTTAACGTGTAATATACAGCGCAAGAATCACTGGAGACATTGGTTATTAAGTCCTAGATAATATGTTCCTTTACCACTTGAACTTTCATAGTAGGTTATTACCTCTTGGTAAATAACCTATAATCATATTATTATGAAAATAGTGTTTTCTGACCTTTTTGAAATGCAGGTGATGACAACACTGTATTTGCAAAATACTTTACTAAAAATAATCAAAGGACATGAGCAAGTGTGAACTTTCCTCTTGCGATTGCAAGATTATGCACTCACGGTCTTCGAGACTACATAAGATCCAATATCTGAAATCTGCATCATTGGTCCGGTAAGGACTAATGTTTAAATAAGCAATATGCTTTTGTGCATACGTAATGGTATGCTTTTTTTGTAAAACTCCCAAAGTGAACCCCCAATACTGTAAGTGAAGTGAACTTAGGTGATTCCTTTAAGAGTTGGTTCATCTTCCAATTTTTAATTCAAAGTAAATGCATTTATAGGAATTTTAAGTCTTGATATACAAGTTATAAAAATAGAGTGTAATAGTAATCTAAGATTTAGATTAGTTGCTATTTGGTGATTATGATGGGAGTCTATGTATTGGATTATTAAGGTTTTAAAGAACTTTCAGAGGGTTGTTGCTTGAAGTGGCAAAAAGAATAATATTTTAAGAAAATATTTCATTTCCAAGGTTTAAACAATCTTTATAGTTAATAGAACGTGATCAATGCCTTTTGGTGTTTGATTGATTAGTTTGGACTTGAGATGCTTTATGTCTTAATTGAAATAGACCAAAGTTAACTATAAAAACATAATTAGTTTATTAGACATGATGTTTATAAGCTTTGAGACTAAAGTTGTAACATCCCAGGTTTTATTATGATGTTACTAGAAGCATGCATCATCCTTGCATCATTTCATGTATCATTGCATCCTACAATTGAATCTACAACAAAACCCTAACACCTAAACCCACCAAAAACCCTAATAAGAATACCCTATGTGAGAAATTTTGTTGTATCCTTCTAAAAAACTATGTAAAAACATTAAACCATGGTCCTACGTTGACCACCTTAATTTTAAAACAATTTAGAAACAAGTTTCATCAAGTTTGGACTTAATATGCAAAAGCTATTAAAGATTTAGTTAAACAGAATTGGAAAAAGAAATGAAAAAAAGGGAGCCTGTCTAACCTACTGGGCCAGCTGCGCCAGCCCACCCACGCCCGCGCGATAACCAAGCTAGCCAGCGCCCGCGCCAGCCCACACCGCCCGCCTCCGATGACACGCGGGACCCACCCTCATCCCCTACCTCGAGAAGGAGTCCTCCGCCTGCACGAGTTCAAACCGAATCCGGTAGGATTCGCGGCGATCCGAGCCCCCTCGCCCAAGTTTCCACCCCCATATAACCTCCGCCACCCTCGGCCTCACCTCGTCCAACTCCTTTTCCTTGCGGAACCCTAGACAATCGACGACTCGCGCCGCCGTCGGGTTGGACCTCACCGAGACGTTCGGGACCCCTCTCGCTCCTTCCTTCCCCTAGAATTGTTCCTCGTTCACCACTGATTCATGCCGTGTGCTTTTCCTCTTCTCTCTCGCAGAAACGCATCCGCGATTGCTCGCCGGAGCACCGCCAGGGCCGGAGAAGGTCAGCGGGACCCTGCCGATAGTCGAGGAAGTGAGGAGGAACGACGAGGCCACGAGCTTGACCGCGAGGACCAGACGCGCCCCGTCGACCACACCGCCACCTCGGGGAGCCACCAGAGCGCCGCCGACCATCGTCACCGACGCCACCGCCGCCCAACGCCGCCGTCGCCACCGCAGTAAGTCGCCGCGCCCCTCCTATCCGTTCGATCTACGATCTGCGGCTCAGATTAGATGCCAACTCGAAGGGGTACCAGCGAATCCCACGCTGCCACGTGGCAAAGCGCGTCGGCACGCCACCACACGTCCCCCACCTTGCCAGCTGGACCAATCGGAGGCTGCCACTTGGCAAGATTTTAAGTTAGGGTTAGATCTGTTTGCAGTTTTAGTTTAAAACTTGCGAAATTCGTATAAAATTAAATATTTGGCCAAATTTAGCTTATAGTATACCGTTGGATTCATAATTTTATGTAGAACCCAAATCTGCAATAATATTCCAAGTTTACAGTAGGGTTTTAGGTGTAGAATTTAATCATTAGATTGGAGTATTTAATTCATAGAAAAATAGTTAGAACTCCGTTTTAGTTAATTCTTGTTGGGTTGACTTTGTTTCCGTAATGCCTACTGGAAAAAATTATAAAACCTTTCTTAAGGTCATTAGATCTAATTTGGGGCTAATTATATGATTGGATCTCCTTTTAACCCTATGAAATGTATTAGTAACCCAAATAGATCTAAACCCGTGAGGAATCAATCCTAGTAACACCCTTAACACTATTGCAACCCAAATTATGCTACCTTGGTCAGTTAAGAAAACCAATCTTGCATAAAATACCATGTTGCATGCATGCATGATTATCTCTATGACATGTTTTGAGCAAGTTGTGATCAGGTCTATGTTTGTGATTCGTTAGATTGTTCGGAGTGCGCTAAGGAGTGCTATTGTGTAGAGTGCTGCTCGGATCAAGGCAAGTTACACCACTTGTTCATAATTTTTGTCCCAGTTTTGATTCTATGCATGTGATCTTCAAAATTCTGTAGTATGCATGTGTAGGATGCTGTAATAGAATTTTTCCTTAGTATTATTTTGCAAGTGCGATGATTTTGTAGTATGCCATGAGTAGCTCTATACTTAGGATTTACCCTCCTAATAGGTTCCCCTGTTTTTGCTAAGTATTGCTTGCTATGCTATATATACAAAGTACCGTTGGGGGGTTCGAAAGACAATGAATTTTTTTTCTAAGTATAAAGGCTCTCTTGAGCAAACTTTTCTTCTCAAATCCACTTCAAAATAAAACAAAGTTTTTCTTCTGGGCGGAATGGTTGTCGGGACAACGAGTGAGATTTTGGTGGAGGATGGCCGCCCATGAATCAAAGAAGTCTGCCATGTTTCAGAATTCAGAAGCTTCCAGTGCAACCACAATACATATGGGCTCTGTCTTGGCCTAGTACTTAGTGGGAAACATCACCTGGGTACCAACATTTGGAGGTTCTTGGCACGGTTGGATCTAGAAGGTAGAGGGGCTACTAAGGGAAAGCCTCGCCATGGTCTTGTTTGTAAAAGGACTTGATCATGGATTGTGGGTAAAATGCACAAACTCACGAGAGTATTGCAATCTGATCGATCAGGTGTGTTCATAGAAACAGAACAACATTGAGCATCTGAAGGATGGAGCCTCTGAAGGATCTTCCTCTCTCTTTTCTAAACAAAAGTTTTTAAAACCCCATGGCGTGAGTAATATCGCCAATGGGTGGGAATTTGGGAACTTGGTGTGTAATATCCAAGTGTTTGGTTGTTTGGACACTTGGTGCGTAATATCCTCGTGTGCCACTCGACCTTATTTTATCTAAGAAAATGTTTACAAAGTAGGAAAATATTCTCTCCTTCTCTCTACTTAAGAAAACTAGCTTTGAGCAAATGAACTCAACAGCCTAAACTAGCCTTGCATGTAGACATAGTCTTTTCTCTCCTTGGTGTAATTTGCCACTACATTGAAAGTATTGACCCAACTTGTTGGCTGCACGTCTTATGTGCAGAATCCGAAGATTGAAAGGTGTGTAGGGACCGCGAGTCTACACTCGACAAGCCTGGGGCGTTAATGGACTCAAGCTGCTTTTATGTTTCCGCTGTTATTTGAGCTAGCTTAATGCTAAGCAAATTTGTAATAAATTCATACTCTGGATTCTCCGTGTAATAAAGACTTTGTGTTTTACATGATATTTCATCGACTGTGAGTGCTAGCCATTGATCCAGGGACTAGCATGTTAATCATAGGGACTTAGGATCTTACTTGATCCCAGGTCGCTACAGATGGTATCAAAGCACATCGTTGCCTGTAGGACGTGACCCTAGGATTGGAACCACCTATAACTTATGTGCCTTACTAGCTTTTCTACTAAGTTATTTTCCGCACTTCTAGTATCTGATTTCCTCTACCTAAGTAACTAATTTTCATTCTTCTAACTCAAAGATGACAAGCTTCCTCTACGACACCGTCGCGGACATCGAGCCCCTTAGCTTTGGTGGATTCCTTATGGACCTTCTCACGTGTTTGGATCTTCCCCTCCCAACAATCCAGGGGAGCACAATGAAGAAACTCCACAAGGACGGCTGTTGGGGAGTCAAAGTCATCCAGCCAGGAAAAGACCGAGGCAAGAACCCAGCGGAAGACATAGCAATCCACATTGTTAGCGATTCCAAGGAGAAGGCCCTTAGCATCAGCTTGCAGCAACTCATTGGTCGCCTATGTGGACGTCATCATGAAGCTCTCTAAGGACACTGTGGCGGGATCTTTGGAAGACGAGATGAGGAAGGAATTCCCATGGAGTTAACCTTTGAGGAAAGAACTTCTACCAAGCGCCGAAGGACCCAATATCAAGATTTGGAGTGCCACATCCAGGACCTTGAAAAGGGTACCTTCCTCGAGATGTTGAAGAACGACGAGCTATGCGCCCTCATCAAGGAGAAGGAAGAAATGATCAAGCAGCAGGAGGAGGCAATGAAGCTCCAAGAGATAAAGTTCTAGGACCAAGAGAAGAAGTTCGCTAACCAAGAGAAGAGGGTGATAAATAAAAATAAGAGGATTAGGGAACTCAAGCAGGAGATCGATGGAACTGAAGTGCAAACCGAAGGCCTTTGCAAGATAATCAATGATGTGCGTGCTTCCAAGAGGGACTTGGCAAAGCAACTTGAAGCCGCAAAGAAGTCAAGTTTAGTGGAGGAGCTACAAAACAAGAAGGAGGGACTTCAGGAGCAGCTAGAAGCCACTACCAAGAAGCTGCAGGATGAGATAAAGAACCTCCAAGAGAAGCTTGAAGCCACCACGAAGGAGATGGAGTTGTACAAGACAACCCTAGAGCAGGAAGGCTACTCGTTCGAGGACGAGGAAGAGGAAGGTGTGGAAGATGTGTAATAGTTGGACCACCTTTAATTCTATAGTAGAACGTTATTCGCGATTGTAATAAATACCAAGACAATTCTGGTTTAAGTTAAACTTGGTTGTTTTCTGTGTTAAGTTGTGTTAATGTGTCTTGTGTGTCTTGTGTGCTTGGTGTGTTTTCATAAGGGTAGGAGTTTATTACTTAGTCTTTTTGTCTATTTCTTAACTTTTCTCTCAAACCCCACAGATGCCGCCAAGACGCGCGAACTCCGAAATCCCTCCGGAAATAGCACAACTTTTGGCCACTCAGAACCAGCTGATCCAACTACTCACTCAGAACATGCAAAACAACAACAACCCGCCACCACCACCACCTCCGCCACCACCTCAACAGGATCGCTTGACTCGGTTTTTGAGGTTGAACCCACCTACTTTCACAAGCAACACTGAACCAATCATCGCAGATGACTGGCTACGTACCATCAACAAGAAGCTAGACACCGTGCAAGCTGTCGGAGCCAACAGGGTACGTTATGCCGCACACCAGCTTAAAGGACCTGCTGCAGAATGGTGGGATAACTACCAAGTCACCCACCCGGATATTGATGCTATCACTTGGGATCAGTTTGAGTTAGCTTTTCGCACTCATCATGTGGCTGCCGGTATTATGACTCTGAAAAGGCGCGAATTTCGCGACCTACACCAGCTGCACCATTCTATCACCGAGTATGGTGAGCTTTTCAACAAGCTAGCCCGTTATCCACCCGATGATGTTTCCACTGATGCCAAGAGACAGGAGGAGTTCTTAAGAGGACTCAATGATGAGATATCCATTCATCTTGTGGCTCAGAAATTTGACAACTTTCAGGAACTCCTGGACAGAGCCATTGTGGTTGAATCCAAAAGGAAGAGCATAGAAAACCGCAAGAGGAAGTCTAACCCTCACAAGCACTCTCTGCATAGTACGAGCGGCAATTCCTCACCACCACCTTATAACAATAATGGCCATAACGGTCATCACCATGGCGGCCACAAACACAATGGGCATAAAAACCGCAATGGGAATGGCAGCAATGGAAAGGATCTCAGTGAGGTGACATGCTTTAAGTGCAATAGGACGGGGCACTATGCAACCTCTTGCCCCGAGAAGAAAAATGGCAATGGCAATGGGAATGGAAATGGACACAACCATGGCAATGGAAACCGGAAGAAGCCAAATCCGTTTGTCAAAGCCACAGTGAATCATGTCTCTATGGAGGATGCTTGTGATGCACCAGACTCTGTGATTGGTAAGTTCAAGCTCAATTCTATTCCTGCAGTTGTTCTTTTTGATACTGGTGCATCACATTCATTCATATCAAGGGTATTTGTGGATAGAGGCAAGATACCTACGGAGACTATAAACTTTCCTCTAAGGGTAAGTTCTCCTGGGGGAGAAATAGTGGCAAACTCCGGTTGCCGGGGATTAGAACTAAGGATTGGGACACACATCTTTCCCACAAGTCTAGTAGTTCTAGAATCACAAGTATTAGACATAATCTTGGGCATGAATTGGATGAACGAATGTGAAGGAGTCATAGATTGTGCAAAAAGGACTGTCATGCTCACAACACCGGAAGGGAAAAGGATTCGCATCAAGTAGAATTTCGCACTTAAGGAAGTCATGGTGAACTCTCTTAAGGGGGTTAGCTTGGAGGAGGTACCTATTGTAAAGGAATACCCAGATGTCTTTCCGGAGGAACTACCAGGAATGCTTCCCGACCGTGATATCGAGTTCCTCATTGACTTGATGCCAGGGACAGGGCCAATAGCCAAGAGACCATACAAGATGGATGTGGACGAGTTAAAGGAACTCAAGAAACAGCTTAGGGAACAATTGGACAAGGGATTCATCCAACCCAGCGCGTCATCTTGGGGAGCACCTGTCCTATTTGTGGAAAAGAAGGATAAAACCAAGATGCTGGTTGTGGACTACCGCTCGTTGAACGAACTGACGATTAAGAATAAGTATCCTCTGTCCAACATCAATGACTTGTTTGACCAGTTAAAGGGAGAAAGTGTGTTCTCAAAGATCGATCTGTGATCAGGCTACTTTCAGCTAAAGATTCGAGAACAGGATGTACCCAAAACAGCATTCACCACAAGATACAGATTGTATGAGTACACCGTAATGTCGTTTGGTCTAACCAATGCCCCAGCGTACTTCATGACCATGATGAACAAGGTGTTCATGGAATATTTGGACAAGTTTATCGTGGTCTACATAGATGATATACTCATATACTCTAAGGATGAGAAACATCTGCGCCTAATTATGGAGAAACTAAGAGAACACAAGTTGTATGCCAAATTCAGCAAATGCGAATTCTGGTTAAAGTAAGTGGGATTCCTTGGTCACGTTGTGTCGGCAAAAGGAGTTTCCGTAGATCCTAGTAAGGTAGCTTCCGTGACTGAATGGGATTCACCTAAGAATGTGGGAGATATTCGAAGTTTCATGGGCCTCGCAGGGTATTACCGGAGGTTCATTGAAAACTTTTCCAAAATAGCGAAACCCATGACGGAACTATTGAAGAAGGAAAAGAAATTCCTATGGACCGAGGCATGTGAAGCAAGCTTTCAAGAATTGAAGAAACGTGTCGTAACGGCATCAGTTCTGTGTCTGCCCGATATCCAAAATGATTTTCAAGTCTACTGTGTTGCATCTCGACAAGGACTGTGAAGTGTGTTGATGCAAGACGGGAAAGTGGTATCCTATGCCTCCCGACAACTTAAGAACCTGAACACAATTACCCCACACATGATTTGGAACTTGCGTATGTGGTTCATGCACTCAAGGTTTGGAGACACTACCTCATGGGTAAACATTGTGATGTGTTCACAGATCATAAGAGTTTGAAGTACATCTTCACCCAAAAGGAGTTAAATATGAGGCAAACAAGATGGCTTGAACTGATTAAGGATTATGACTTAGATTTACAGTACCACCCCGGAAAGGAAAATGTGGTGGCCGATGCCTTAAGTCGTAAGGCTTATGTGAATGGACTTACCGCAGGGGAACTTCCAGAGGATTTATGCAGGAAATTCAAGGATCTCAGGCTAGAGATAGTTCCGAAAGGACATGTAGTGACTATGGAAATAGTGTCCACCTTCCAAGAGAGAATCAAGGAAGCACAAAAGGGAGATAAAGAGTTGGAAGGAATAAGAGTCAGGATAAGTGAAGGAAAGACAAAAGAATTCCGTCTGGATGAACAAGGAACCCTTTGGCATGGGAAGCGTTTGTGCGTTCCCAATGACCCCGACATCAGGAAGTTGATTTTACAAGAAGCTCACGACTCACCTTACTCAATTCATCCAGGTAACACGAAGATGTACATGGATGTGAAGGATAAATTCTGGTGGAATAACCTAAAAAGAGAAATTGCCGAATATATTTCTCTATGTGATGTATGTAACAGAGTTAAAGCCGAGCATCAGAAACCGGCCGGATTACTTCAACCACTACCTATACCCGACTGGAAGTGGGACAGGGTAGGCATGGATTTCATCACGGGATTGCCCGTACTCGTTCTGGATTTGATTCTATCTGGGTAGTGGTGGACCACTTCACCAAGGTGGCTCACTTCATCCCCGTAAAGACCACGTATACAAGTTCTAAGCTTGCTAAGATATACATGGCAAGAATTGTAAGTCTGCATGGTGTTCCCAAGGGAATTGTGTCAGATAGAGGCACCCAGTTTACTTCAAAGTTTTGGCAACAACTTCATGAGTCTCTTGGGACCCGACTGGAATTCAGTACTACCTTCCACCCTCAGACAGACAGCCAAACGGAAAGGGTGAACCAAATTCTGGAAGACATGTTGAGAGCGTGCGCACTAGACTATAGGTCTAGTTGGGATGACAACCTGCCGTATGCTAAGTTCTCGTACAACAATAGCTACCAGACAAGTATCAAGATGGCTCCGTTTAAAGTTCTATATGGCAGGAAGTGTAGGACTCTGCTGCTATGGAGTGGAGTTGGCGAACGTAGTCTATTTGGACCTGAATTGATCAAGGATGCTGAAGAAAGGTACGACAGATTCAGGATAGGCTAAAGGTAGCCCAATCTCGACAGAAGAGTTATGCTGATTCCAAACGCAGAGATGTGGCTTATAAAATAGGGGACCGTGCGTATCTCCGAGTTTCACCCCTACGAGGAGTTAAGAGGTTCGGAATCAAGGGCAAGTTAGCCCCACGATTCATAGGACCATATAAGGTTCTGGCCCGTAGAGGAGAAGTTGCTTATCAGTTGGAGTTACCGAAAGGACTGACTGTTCATGATGTGTTTCATGTGTCACAACTAAAGAAGTGTCACCCGGAGATGGCCGAAACACCGCTAAGAGACACCGTTCCCCTAGAAGAGGTTCAATTGGAGAATGACCTTACCTATGAGGAAAAACCGATCAAAATACTGGAAACAGCCGAAAGGATTACCCGCACCAAGACTATAATATTCTGCAAAGTACAATGGAACCACCACTCCGAGGAAGAAGCTACGTGGGAGCGTGAAGAAGACTTGAAGGCAGAACACCCACACCTATTTGCTAGCCAACCCGAATCTCGGGGACGAGATTCTTCTTAAGGGGGGTAGGTTTGTAACATCCCAGGTTTTATTATGATGTTACTAGAAGCATGCATCATCCTTGCATCATTTCATGTATCATTGCATCCTACAATTGAATCTACAACAACACCCTAACACCTAAACCCACCAAAAACCCTAATAAGAATACCCGATGTGAGCAATTTTGTTGTAGCCTTCTAAAAAACTATGTAAAAACATTAAACCATGGCCCTACGTTAACCACCTTAATTTTACAAAAATTTAGAAACAAGTTTCATCAAGTTTGGACTTAGTATGCAAAAGCTATTAAAGATTTAGTTAAACAGAATTGGAAAAAGAAATAAAAAAAGGGAGCCTGTCTAACCTACTAGGCCGGCTTCGCCAGCCCACCCGCGCCCGCGTGATAGCCAAGCTCGCCCGCGCCATCCCACACCGCCCGCCTGCGCTGACACGCGGGACCCACCCTCGTCCCCTACCTCGAGCAGGAGTCCTCCGCCTGCACGAGTTCGAACCGAATCCGGTAGGATTCGTGGTGATCCGAGCCCCCTCGCCCAAGTTTCCACCCCATATAACCCCCGCCACCCTCGGCCTCACCTCGTCCAAGTCCTTTTCCTTGCGGAACCCTAGACAATCGACAACTCGCGCCGCCGCCGTCGGGTTGGACCTCACCGAGACGTTCGGTACCCCTCTCGCTCCTTCCTTCCCCTAGAACTATTCCTCGTTCACCACTGATTCGCGCCGTGTGCTTTTCCCCTTCTCTCTCGCAGAAACGCATCAGCGATTGCTCGCCGGAGCACCGCATGGGCCGGAGAAGGTCGGCGGGACCCTGCCGATAGTCGAGGAAGCGAGGAGGAACGACGAGGCCACGAGCATGACCGCGAGGACCAAACGCGCCCCGTCGACCACACTGCCACCTCAGGGAGCCACCAGAGTGCCGCCGACCATCGTCACCGATGCCACCGCCGCCCAACGCCGCAGTCACCACCGCAGTAAGTTGCCGCGCCCCTCCTATCCGTTCGATCTATGATATGCGTCTCAGATTAGGTGCCAACTCGAAGGGGTACCAGCGAATCCCACGCTGCCGCGTGACAAAGCGCATCGGCACCGCGTCCCCCCCCCCACCTTGCCAGCTGGACCAATCGGAGGCTGCCACTTGGCAAGATTTTAAGTTAGGGTTAGATCTGTTTGCAGTTTTAGTTTAGAACTTGCGAAATTCATATAAAATTAAATATTTGGCCAAATTTAGCTTATAGTATACCATTGGATTCATAATTTTATGTAGAACCCAAATCTGCAATAATATTCCAAGTTTACAGTAGGGTTTTAGGTGTAGAATTTAATCATTAGATTGGAGTATTTAATTCATAGAAAAATAGTTAGAACTCCGTTTTAGTTAATTCTTGTTGGGTTGACTTTGTTTCCGTAATGCCTACTGGACAAAATTATAAAACCTTTCTTAAGGTCATTAGATCTAATTTGGGGCTAATTAGATGATTGGATCTCCTTTTAACCCTATGAATTGTATTTGTAACCCAAATAGATCTAAACCCGTGAGGAATCAATCCTAGTAACACCCTTAACACTATTGCAACCCAAATTATGCTACCTTGGTCAGTTAAGAAAACCAATCTTGCATAAAATACCATGTTGCATGCATGCATGATTATCTCTATGACATGTTTTGAGCAAGTTGTGATCAGGTCTATGTTTGTGATTCGTTAGATTGTTCGGAGTGCGCTAAGGAGTGCTATTGTGTAGAGTGCTGCTCGGATCAAGGCAAGTTACACCACTTGTTCATAATTTTTGTCCCAGTTTTGATTCTATGCATGTGATCTTCAAAATTCTATAGTATGCATGTGTAGGATGCTCTAGTATAATTTTTCCTTAGTATTATTTTGCAAGTGCGATGATTTTGTAGTATGCCATGAGTAGCTCTATACTTAGGATTTACCCTCCTAATAGGTTCCCCTATTTTTGCTAAGTATTGCTTGCTATGCTATATATACAAAGTACCGTTGGGGGGTTCGAAAGACAATGAATTTTTTTTCTAAGTATAAAGGCTCTCTTGAGCAAACTTTTTTCTAAGTTTTTCTTCTGGACGGAATGGTTGTCAGGACAACGAGTGACATTTTGGTGGAGGACAGCCGCCCATGAATCAAAGAAGTCTGCCATGTTTTAGAATTCAGAAGCTTCAAGTGCAACCACAATACATATGGGCTCTGTCTTGGCCTAGTACTTAGTGGGAAACCTCACCTGGGTACCAACATTTGGAGGTTCTTGGCACGGTTGGATCCAAAAGGTAGAGGGGCTACTAAGGGAAAGCCTCGCCATGGTCTTGTCTGTAAAATGACTTGATCATGGATTGTGGGTAAGTGCACAATCTGATCGATCAGCCGTGTTCACGGAAACAGAACAATATTGAGCATCTGAAGTATGGAGCCTCTGAAGGATCTTCCTCTCTCTTTTCTAAACAAAAGTTTTTAAAACCCCATAACTTTTAAAAGGGTAAGTAAACTTAAAGTGTAACATATTTTAATTATTTCCAAGTTTTAAATTTATGATAGGTATAACTAAGGTGTGGAATTGTTCACTTTATATTTAAGTGAATGATTAGATTAAATTTGTTTTGCTATTATGAAAATAATATGCAATTATTAAATGAAATTATAATTTGGATGATATTATTAATGTGTAGATTTACAGTCATGTTAACTATTATTTAGATTTTGAGATTATTCCCCCTTAGTATCAGTGAATCATGTATAAAGTTATTTTGAAGGTTGTGGTTTTGAATTTTTGATTTAAGGTTTCAAAATATATTATAAAGTTAATGTTTTACACTTAAGTTTTTATTATAAACCTTAGTTATGGTTTAGAACTTTAGTTATTTGATTTGAAGGTTTTAATATTTCTAAAGAAATATAATTATTTTTTATTTAAGAAATGTTTTTTTAAGAATTTTCAAAATAGGTAATAGACAAGGATTGATTACTTTAAAATACTAAAAACCTTTTTGATAGTATTTTCAATATTTTTTTCTAGTGTAATATATTTATTCAAGATCTTAAAAATGATTTTTTATCTATTTTCAAGTATTAATCTTATGTTTATAAAATTCCATAAAGGATCAATTATATTTGAATATTAACTTAAAATTTTATTTATAAAAGAATTAAGTTATTATTTTACAAAATAATAGATTTATTTTTATACACAAAAATGATTTTTATTAATTTTTTTATGATATTTTCTTATATTGTTAGAATTTATTGAGAATTCTAGTGACTTTAACATTTAATGGTATTTTATTTAACTCAAACAAGTAGTTTTATATTTTCTTAGGAAGGTATTATTTTTGTGAACATTTTGATAAATAATATGTATTTTTAGGATTTTTCTGTATTTTTCTAGAGCTAAAAAGATTTATAGGGTGTTTTGGTAATTAATTTGTTTTATTTTATTTTATTTCTTATTCTACTTAGCCTGGGACATTTGGTTGGACACATGGGTCGACCTGGCCATTTGGACCTGGCTCGGGGTCATCTTGGCCCCGGCCCACTCCCTCATCCCACGCACGCCTCACACACACTTGCATTCTCATTCCCCTCTTGGTTCTGCTCGACGTCGCTCACCTGATTCCGACTGTGCACGACGCCGTAGTTGCTGATGTTGGTCGCCGGGGCTTCGCCACTGTGGCTTTCTCCCTATCTTCCTTGGATTGATCTGCCGCTTCCTTCCTTGGCCGCTCTACTTCCTTCACTAGGGTTAGGGTTTTAACTCTGGTTCACCATGGTGTTTCGACACCGGTGACCTTCCCATGACACGGTTCCTGGTGCCGATGTGGTGTGAACGGTGAAGTCATCCCCTTGCGTGTGCCACTGCAGTAGTGCGGGCCCTGCCTCGCCACGCTATGGTGGTTGCGCTATGGGCGTCAGGTACACATTCGACTCCCTGGTTTCTTCCTTGCTCAAATTGATCTCTCCCTGATGATGTTTCTGTTTTCGGTTCCAGAAGATTGTTTTTTTTGTTTTAGTTGAATATATTCATCTGAGCTCGACTTGAGATTAAATAAAGTAAAGTATATGTTGGTTGGGCTTAAGGTTTTATGTTAGTAGGTTTGTCATGTTTCAAACTGGTAAGAACAGATACAAATCACATCTAATCATCTGATTTTAATGATTACTTCATTTTACTACTCAGATTGTTATGATATTGGATTTTTCTTCTTATTGACTTACTGTCTGAAAATTGTGTATATTGTTTGTGACCTCCTAAAGTTCATATAAGTAATGAAATGCTAGGGAAATGTTTAATGTTTCTTAATTTACTTAGGATAGATATCTTTCTTATGGATTAAAATCACTAAACTCTGAAATTTTTGGTTCAGGGTGTTGTTGGCAATGCTTCTGTCATTAACTTGACAGTGGTTAAATAGTAGACTTGATTACTAATAGTAATTAGGGAATCTGATTACCTGAGGCTTAATTATTTTGTGATTCCCCTGGTTGCTGGACATTGAATTGGTTAGGCATGAAAATTGTATGCTGAGTTGAACCTGACTTTAGTGGTGATTTTTATTGTTTGAATAACCAGACGTTTGTCTCTAGGTGTGGAACTTTTGTTTATATGATGAACTGAACCTATGGTTTCAGTAATGATCTTGGTCCCTTATTGTACATATTCTCCTAGAATAATTCCTCGCCAAAGGTGTCTAGGAAAATGATTTAAAATCATCTTTGTTTAAAAATTGATGTTGGATGCTAGTAATTAGTAGCTTCTGCTATTATCTGACTGTGGAAATTGTATTCAAATGAGTCCTAGAAACACCTTCTGGGAGAATAGCTTGTTCACTATAAAAATAGTCAGTGAGTTAAAGTGGAGCTTTGATTCCTAGAATTATAGCTAGGAAAATGATAAATACTATTTGGGTATATTTGTAAATGTAAATGGATGGCCAATATTAGTATTCTGTCAATATGACAACAATAATTTAAATGATTCCTAAATATCTTTTAGGGAAATGATTTGTGGTTTCAGAAAATGATCTTGAGCTTGTACCCAAGAAACTATGAATCTGCTAGGTACAGAGGTGCTACCCTCTAGGGATGTGCCCTGTAACCTAGCAGCTGTGGTTATGTTTGTCTAGTAAAAAACCTAGATAATAGGCTAATGATGTTGGTCTGAAGCCAAATAACTCAGAGATGATATTTACTTGATTTTTTATGTGGATCTGAGAGTTTTCTCTTTCCTAAACATCCTCCTAGATATATGATTGAGATTAGATACTATGGTTGACTCTTGAGGAGGAAGTTCTTGACCCAGCCTATGATGCAAAGGCTGAGGCACTATTGGATAATAAGAAAAGATATTTAGTTTTGGTGGCTTTCATTCTCTGTGATGAGCTTGCATAGCATCCCTAGTTAAAGGGTAGCTAGGTTTGGATGATTTGTAACATAGTCATTATTTCACTTAAATCTGATGGTGCAAGCTAATAAGAACAGGTGCTACATGATATAATTTATATTTTGGACTTGTACCTCTTGTTGGTAGCCTATTGAGGATCTTGGTCTACTACTACTTGTGATGCTGCTGATCTTGATCTACTCCTACTTGCTGCTCACTTGGCTTGATCCTTCTAATATTGTTGCCTTGCACTTGATCAGCCTACACATGTGAATCTTGTGCTCCTGAGCCTTGTCCTTCTAGATCCTATAGAACTAGATTCTTGTGATTACTTATTCTCCTCTGATACGCCTCCTTCCTCCCTCCTTCTACTACTTGATCTTTTCTTGGATGTCTTAATGAAGCAACCAGATACTGATTAGGTGGTGGATTTGGTGGTGGTGTGAAGAAATGAATGGGTGTTCTTGGGTTGATGATAAGATGGTATAGATGGTAATATAGAGGATGTGCTGTGAAGTGTGGAGGTGTAATGGTAGCTTGTTGCTACGGCTATGCATTCTTATCTGTCCTTGAGGCTTTCTTGTGCTGACAGCACACACACAGTTATGTGTATGCTGCTTACCTATAAGCTTGCACTGTTGTGGATCATCACAAGTAGTTACAGTGCTTTTACTCCTTTCTTTCTACCTCCTCTACTGAATCTTGCCCCTCTTATGGCCAATGATGTAGGACTAAGGCTACACATCTGATAAGAACAAATATTTACTCTTGGCACCTTATTTGGGATTAGCTCTATGATGATTTTAATAGGTGCATTACACCTATATATATGAGAGCACTCTTTCTAACACTAACCTCTCTTCTTCTGTTATCTTTGTTTGTCTTTCTTTTTGTTTTACAGATATCAAGATCAAGGAGTAGACATTAGACAGGAAAAGTCGTGTAGGATTGTATATTCCATTTTCTTTTGTAATATTCTTGTATTTTAATATAGTAAAGAATAGTGTAACCTTGTATTACCTATTTTTGAATTATTGTAATATTCCTTCTATTCTTTTTTCTTTATAGTAATCCTTTATTTATTTACATGTAGATAAAATGTAATATAATTTGTTTTAAATAATAAAGGTAATGTTTTCCTTTACTTTTAATTTTGGACATTTCTTTTTTCCCTTTTATAAAGGGAAATGTAATGTTTCTATCTTACTTATAAATAAGAATTTAATTCTTATTTATTATTATAATTCATTTCTTTAAGTTCAATTTTATAAATTGAGACTTACAAATATTGTATCTTATTAATAAATAAGAGTTCAACTCTTATTCCTTGTTACAATTAAATTTCCATTTATTACTTCATTTCAAATTATTTTTGAATTCAAATCTATCATTTGAATATTCAAATTTGATTGTCCTTCCCTCAAACACAGAAATACAATAAAGGTCATGTCGAAATCTGGCGCACTTGTCCTATCGTTTTCATCAGAACAAAAGAGATCTCGATCCCTCTATAGTTTATTTAGTTTTGCGCGAAAATTCCCCGGATTTTCTGATGCATGAATGCAATGCACACATCTGTGTCCTCTATAATTATAGGTGCTAATCCTGGGATGTTACAGACTCCCCCCCTTAAAATTAACTTCGTCCTCGAAGTTCGTACACTCATGTTTCAGAATGAGGAATTGTCTTGTATTTGTTACGACATTTCTCAACTCCATGGTAACCTTAATGGGAATAATTGTAGTATCCCATATCCATACCTTTTCCTTGAATTCTCCTCATACTTGGCAATCTCCAACTTGTTGTATACAATGCACCAATGTTCCTCTTACTATAATCCCTTAGGGATATGTCCTTACTATAATATCCTTCAATTGGGGTCTCTACTTTAGTTCATTTCCCTGATTAAGTATCCTGATCCAACTCCTTTACTTGATCATCGAACTTCCTTACTATACTATGCAAGGTCTAGGAAGTCTCACTAAATCAGGATTTTAAATTTTTATTTAACAATAGTTGTGGCCAAAAGACTATATCTCTTGTTTGTCATTGTATGATTTATACTGATAGTCCTTCCGAAGATTGCTGTTGAACGCATTTAGTCCACACACATCTGAATTTCTTGTTCCTCTAAACATGTCCAACTGGATGTGATTATTCACACTTAAGGACCACTTAAGAGTTGTTTCCTCTAGAATTAGTCTATTAAGATTAATCTATTTTATTACGTCAAGCTTTTACCTTAGCAGGCTTTGTATAATATTTTATTATCACCTAAAGTACGTCTTTAACTTCCATTTATTAACTATCTTAAGGTCTAAGCACTACTATCTTGAATTTAAGATTCGGTCTTTCTCCAAACATACTTCTGAAAGTACTTTTATAATGATGTCTTCTTTTGAACTTATGAAAATAAGGCTTAATGTTCTCATAGGTTAGTATTTCTTCTCCAACCTTTACTTGAAATTCGGATAATAGTACTTTCGTTTACTGTTTACTCTCCCCCTTAGGGTTTACTAATGGTCTCTAGACTGCGTATATAGCAACCATTGGCTCTGCAACTAGGATATTGGTCTCTGTTCAGCTTATACTATACCTCTTTAAGGTCTCATGAAAGAACTTACGGTATACCCACACAGTTGTGGCCCTCCAAAGTAGATCTTCCATCATTATTTGTCTTACTATTTGTACATTTTCGCTTTGATAGGCCCGACTTCACGAAGCGTCTCGAAATACGGCCGCTTTAATGTTTCTACTCCTTTATGTCTTCTCTAACTTAGGCCAAGTGTTATGCTCTTTATGCAATACTAAGGTGATCTGGTTAACTAAGTCAACCAAATACCAGCTGCGGACAAATACCAGCTGTGAAACATCCTAGGGTGTATGTATTACCCTGCGGTTTCCGACATACTACTGGCATTCTCTCTGAATTGTTAGAGGTTGAATACCATTTTGGTCCCAAAGCTTCTTCTTTGTACTAACTCATGATACTTCCATGAAATAGGTACTACTACTTCATTAACTTCTTAACAACATCACCTACTTCGAGTGAATCTTAAGTTCATTACTTCTTGTTGCTCCATACATCTTCTACATTATTCTTCCTTCTTATGGCTGGCTAGTAATGATCTGAACTTGATCCATCCTTCAAATTATGTTGATACTCCTCATATTTGCTTCATTCTTCATGTAAGTCTTCATCTTGATGTTTGGAACTCGCCACTCCCTTACACGAATTCCCATTCCTATCTAGGTCTATAACATCAAGTAGTAACTGGATGTTGCAACATGCATTTGCACACCAAGTTAAACTTCATGTACAGATCTAGTCAATCAAGAAGATCCAAGAAAAACCAACAAATTCAAATGTGCTACATATAACACACAATATTCTAAGCCCGGAATATAGTGGCTGAGTATAATATCTCTAGAATTCAGGCTTAGTTGTGTAGTATATGACACCTCATATAGGTTTACGTTGTGATACTTAGCACTTAGGGTCAAACTATTCTTTGCCTCATAATTTACCCAAATTGCTCAATTGCAACAAGATAAATTCTAAACAAAGTGGTCTCAATTTGGCTAGTATAACCAACCTGTCATTATTTAGTAATCTACCCTACAAAATCTCTCCAAAGGACTAACCAGATTCTTAAACTAGATATTATTAAAAATTCATGACACTTATGACGTCTACCATAATTATACCATGTTATTTCCTTAGTTCTACCTTAAGATAATTACTAATTACTTGTCATATTTACACCTATATCATGGTTTCGGAGATAATCTCACCATGATCTCGTTATATCTTACAGCTTTATCATGATTCAAGAGCTAATCTAACCATGATGACTTTTTTCTCACTACACTATTATTAATTCTTAACATAATTTCACTTCATTACATAGAATTCTCAAGTGAATCCCACATGATTTTACCCATTATATCAACATTAATCCTAATGCTATTCATCATGTTGTCTTTGTTTACCAATTAACAATAAGATTCCACTGTGCTACTTGAATTCTAGGGTTAGGCTATACCATTAGGACTACTTCAATTGATGTCTTACACTTTCCTATAGTATCTTGGTAGTTTATGTGTCCTTCGGAAGACACTAAATAGAACTATACTGAGAAAAGATAAAATAATTACTCCTAAGAAAGAATGACTTAAGTATCTAGTGATAAAGTTATCCTCAAGTGGATACTTATCACAAGTTATAACAATATTTGGTTTAGATAAGATAGCTTCCTACAGTCACTATCCAACCTACAGATCTTCCTAAAAGGGTTTTAATCCTAAGGTCAAAGCATATGCTTTGATACCAACTGCGGTGACCTAGCATACCATTGCATGATGTGGTACACTATAGTCGTTGACACAACACCAATGAAACACCGTTCACTAGTATTACATCCCTCAGAGTGGTACAACAAAAACACAACAGGTCCAAGACATGGCTATAGGTTACAACTCAACTCTTTACACAAGATCCAGAGAACACTCTAGGTTAAAGAGAGAGAAAGAAACTTCTTACAAAGAAGAATCAGAAATAAACAACTCAAAAACTATCATACTAATAAGACTAGTAAATGAACTATTGGCTTATATTGCTGCTATTGCAGTACTCTACAGAAGTAGGTTCTATGGCTAGAGATTATATTTCTATCTAATCAGCAACTTCGCCTTCACTTTAGTTGATGTATATGTTGACTTCATTGAGAGCTTGATCTTTTTGATGATGATTCCTGGAGCATGAGTTGATGTAGACGTTGTCTGTATTGGCTTCAGAATCTAGCAAGGGTTAAAACGATACGTTGATTACGAGCGTACTCAGCAAGTTCACTAGAAAGGATTGTTTGATGCACTATATCTACAGCCACATACCATAGGTCATAGGCAATGCAAGTTTTCATAAACATTTCTTCAAAGGTTGCTTTATTCTGAAAAGCTATGTCCTGTAGCACCCCGGGTAAACCCTAATTAAAATATCGCATGTTGTCATCTATTTTGTGCTCCATCATTGCATCATGCATATTTTGCTTTTGGAAACATTTTCATTAAAATCTATTTTTGTTTTCCACAAACACCCCGTCTTCATTTAAAATTATAAAGCCCGGTCCTTCGGATATTTTATCTGTCTAAAAACCTATTTACAAATATTTTGTTTTAAACAAAAGAAATAAAACAAATCTAAATATTTTGTTAGGGGAAGGCAGTCTATTCGGTCAGGCCCAAAGGCCCAACCAGACATACCACCTACTACCCCATATATAAAACCTTAAACCTAATTTCCCTAGAAACCCTAGACCACCCACCTTTCCTCCACCCCGCCGCCGCTGTGCACGCACACAGTACCCACACACGCACACCAAACCGAACCACTCTTGCGCACATCACACATCCCCCGCCCACGGTTCCCGAACCCTCCCAGCGGTACCCTGGCCCCACCCCGTTCGATCCCCTCTCCCACCTTGTCGCTCTCCTCGTGCAACCCCTCTCTCTGTTCTGCTCGACCCCGCCGCCAGGAGCAAGGCTCCTCCCTGGTCTCTCCCCCGCCTCCGGTCGCCGTCCTGCCTCATTGGAGCCGGCCGCGCCCCACATCTAGTCTTCGTGCTCCCCGGTCCCGCATGCAACACTTCCCCTTGACCACTATGGGGCTCAGTGGCTTCCCCTTCTTCCTCCTCCACTGACGGGATCCCTTCTGATTATTTCCTGCAGCACCGACGTCCGGTCTCCCTAGCAAGCGACCTCACCGGCCGCCACCTCCTCTTCGACCCCGAGCGCCACCGAGAGCTCGCCACAGCCCCATCCTCCTCCAACCATGCTCGTCTACCCGCCTCTGCTCCATATGCCGCTGCGCCCCCCTTGTCTGTCTCTCTACCGCTGCTCACTGATCCCCTCCTGCGTGCACTGTTGCCAGGTACCCCGCCGCCCTGGACGACGCCAACAACGCCAACTACCGCCAACCATGTGTATTCCGGCCAGCATGAGGACGAGTGGGCACTTCTATGTGTTTATTTTTAAATCCCCGTGCGCAGTAAGTGGCTATCGCCATTTGCTCCGCAGGTGCTTCTTGCATACAGTCTATTTCGCCACCACATGCAACTCTTGGTTGCAGTTCTTCTGAAGTCTTGCTCCTGTGACCCTAGGCTCCGCCGAAGCCCGAAGAGATGCACTAGTCCGAGGTGAAGGGTTGGATACATGGAGGTGTGGAGATGTTTATGTGGTTGGTCAAGACTTCGATGTGTACAAATACCAAAATTGGGCAATGATATTGGTGATGCTCGGATGATCCCTCGACTACTCCTAGTCTGGCAATCGAAGTGGAAACCCCAAGTTCTCCTTCACAGAGCCTGATCCCTCAGAGTGACAAGTACTCCCACTTGGACCGCAAGACCGTTCCGCGAACCTAAAGATCCATCGTACCCGAAGACCGATCCCGGCGTTCTAAGACCGAACTCCCGAACCCCAAGATCTCTGAACCGCCATGTGTGACCCTTCTCCGACCCCTATTTTTATAATATGATATTTGACTTGTTGCATATAAAATTGTCATGCTTGCATTCATATCATGTGGTTTGGGGGCCTTATGCCTATTCACCTCATAATTAAATATGGAGACCATATGCGGGCGAATCTAGTTTAATATTTACCCCATTTAAATTTGTGTAGCGAACCGATGCTATGTTTTGCCATGTTAAGACCATATTTAAATGCAGGGTATCTAAACAACTTGATCCACCTAAATAATTGTTGGAACCCTGGTTCTGCTTAATTTTCCTAATTGCATCGCATCTTTTCCATGCCATACATCATACATGCATCATGCCCGATCTTTTGCCGTAGTATTAAATAGTGCATCCGGTGTTTCTTCTAGTGCTTTGCTTCTTCACGGATTATGCCGAGGAGTTTATGGGAGTGTCGACCCGACCTTCGGATGAACCTTCGGCAATGTTTTCAGGAGAGCATCCTCCCTCTTTCTACCTTTCTTATTTTTATAGTCTTTATTTCCTCCTGTTGATCTATTGCTATCTCTGATGCGATGCTCTAGTTTACGTACCCCTGATATCCCTTGCAGCCATTAAATTGCCTTGGACACATCCTATTACCTGTTGTTTGGTAGATAGTCAGCCTTGCAAGTCATAGTTGCTTGCGCAGGTGTTGTGTTGCGCTGTCAATGTTCCACAGTTGATGTAGTAATGCCTCATGTTTAATGTTGGAGATGATTATGACTTTAATTACCGTTTAATAACTAAAATTGAAGTAGGTAAATAATGTAGAGGCACAAGTGGGCAATAGATGTTATTTGGTTTTTAACCGTCCACTTGTATCCCGTAGGACTCCGAGTACTTGATACCTGTTTTTTGAATATTCGCACTATTCGCATGTGGGACCATGAATCCCCCTAGCCAGAGCATGAGTCATATATTATTTCTTGGGGCCACAAACTAGTTTGGGGCTTTATTACTATCATGTACTTATGCCATGCTTTACTGCTTTATTTACTATTGCGTGTGGAGCGCCTGTACTATTTTGGATCGCTGCACGATTACGTAGTATCGACAAGCCTAGTCACACTCTCGGGTTCCTAGTCGTTTACAGCCGTTCTCGCAAACCTCTGGGTAGCCTGGTGGGGTGGCCCCCTAAAATATTATATGAATCTTGCAATTGCTCTGTCGTAATGCCTCGTTGGGTTTTCATTTGGTTTTTCTCGAGGTTGATCGTGCGTGTGTAGCTATTTGTGCCCCCCTGCATAGTAAAACTTTCTGAAAGGCGTGTCCGCGGTTATGGACGACTTGGAGCACAGTATCTCAATCATAGACAACTATAACTAAAGTAGTGCTATAAATTTGACTTTATAATGACTAGTAATCAGCTTCACTACAACGGAATGGCTAAATAAAAGTACCAACAACTGCTGGGTTTTGGGATGCCTCATGCTATATGTATCTGACTAGTAAGTATTGCAATTACAACGGAATGGTTAACTAAAATTGCCCACTGTTTATAATATCAGGATAACTCATGCTACTATATCTGACTAGTAATTGCCGCAACTATAATGGATTGAATAAAAGTGCCAACTATGTGAGTTCCTCGGTTGACTTCCTCGTTTGGTCTCCAGGGGGGAAATACCAGGATGGGTATGCTTGGTTATAGTTTCAGGTTAGATCCGAATAGGTATTTCTTATCCCTATCTGATAGCCGCCTGTTGTATTGAGTCTCTATAGGTTGTTTAGTGCATGCTGTGCTGCCGCTTCAGTCCACCATACCTATGTAGGCAAGGACCGCCGAATTCTAGTCTCGCCGTGAACTGGCCTCAGTACTGATCGCTCTCTTTTTCTTTTTCCCTTTGCCGGCAACCCTTTTGTTTAAGCATGTTTTGAGATCGATGTCGTTAGCAGGGTTACCCTTACGGCTTGTCCTGGGCAGGGTTATGGATGCCATTGGTTATTCTTCAGGGCTCTTAGCTCAATTTGCATCTTGTCCATACTCGGACGCTGTATCGTTTTCAAGGTGATTTGGATCTTTGCACTGTATATTTGTATTATTGACTCGATGAGTCGTTGTTGTATATATCTGTTCTGTGGGTTCCATCGTGGACTATTGTGTAATGGTATTACTTCGTTTTCCACCCGCACGAAAGTGCCTGGTGGGCACCTTTGAATCGTTTCTATGCGGGTTTGGCGAGAATCGCTAAAACTTGCATAGGGCCAATATGAGGGTGTTACATGTCCGTTAGCCTTCACGGGTTTACCAGAACTTTCATGGAGTTCCTTTCCCGCTACGTTCACAGCTCCTTCCCGGAACAAGTAGTAACAAGTTACAATTCATACACTCTGCAGAGCTGCGTTACTTTACCCATGAGAGTTCGAGTCCTTGTTGCACAACCGGGAGATCTTTCCCATCGACACTTCCTATGGTGTGGGGCCCAGTAGATGATCCGAGCCAATCACTGTCGTTCTCCGCGACCCCGCATACACCACAATTGTTGTATGCCCAAACTCAAGGTACACCTTTCCCCGTATAAAACGACTATACCTTAGTTGGATACACACAACAACCATTAACACTAGAAATCTGTCTTTTGTAATCCCATATCCACGGTAGACTTTTCCCCGTATAAAATGGCCATACCCATGATCTTCCACTTACAAATGCCTAGAACAGTGGCCAATGCATGCGAAAGGGAGCCGATCCAGCTGACTTCTCCGTCCCATTCCAAATCTCATGGTTAACGCGTAATATACGGTGCAAGAATCACGGGCAACATTGGTTGTTAAGTCCTAGATAATATGTTCCTTTACCGCCGGAACTTTCATAGTAGGTTATTACCTCTTGGTAAATAACCTATAATCATATTATTATGAAAATAGTGTTTTCTGACCTTTTTGAAATGCAGGTGATGACAACACTGCATTTGTAAAGTACTTTACTGAAAATAATCAAAGGACATGAGCAAGTGTGAACTTTCCTTTTGTGATTGCGAGATTATGCACTCAAGGTCTTTGAGACGACATAAGATCCAATATCTGAAATCTGCATCATTGGTCCGCTAAGGACTAATTTTTAAAGAAGCAATATGCTTTTGTGCATAAGTAATTCTATGATTTTTGTAAATCTCCCAAAGTGAACCCCCAATACTATAAGTGAAGTGAACTTAGGTGATTCCTTTAATAGTTGGTCCATCTTCCAATTTTTACTTCACATGAAATGCATTTATAGGAATTTTAAGTCTTGATATACAAGTTATAAAAATAGAGTGTAATAGTAATCTAACATTTAGATTAGTTTCTATTTGGTGATTATGATGGAAGTCTATGTATTGGATTATTAAGGTTTGAAAGAACTTTCAAAGAGTTGTTGCTTGAAGTGGCAAAAAGAATAATATTTGAAGAAAATATTTCTTTTCCAAGGTTTAAACAATCTTTATAGTTAATAGAAAGTGATCAATGCCTTTTGGTGTTTGATTGATTAGTTTGGACTTGAGATGCTTTATGTCTTAATTGGAATGGACCAAAGTTAACTATAAAAACATAAGTTGTTTATTAGACATGAAGCTTTGAGACTAAAGTTAACTTTTAAAAGGGTAAGTAAAATTAAAGTGTAACATGTTTTAATTATTTCCAAGTTTTAAATTTATGATAGGTATAACTAAGGTGTAGAATTGTTCACGTTTTATTTAAGTGAATGATTAGATTAAGTTTGTTTTGCTATTATGAAAATAATATGCAATTATTAAATGAAAGTATAATTTGGATGATATATTAATGTGTTAGATTTACAGTCATGTTAACTATTATTTAGATTTTGAGATTATTCCCCCTTAGTATCAGTGAAATGATGTATAGTTATTTTGAAGGTTGTGGTTTTGAATTTTTGATTTAAGGTTTCAAAATATATTATAAAGTTAATATTTTAAACTTAAGTTTTTATTATAAACCTTAGTTATGGTTTAGAACTTTAGTAATTTGATTTTATGGTTTTAATATTTCTAAAGAAATATAATTATTTTTTATTTAAGAAATGTTTTTTATTTAAGAATTTTCAAAATAGGTAATAGACAAGGATTGATTACTTAAAAATACTAAAAACCTTTCTAATAGTATTTTCAATATTTCTTTTCTAGTGTAATATATTTATTCAAGATCTTAAAAATGATTTTTTATTTATTTTCAAGTATTAATCTTATGTTTATAAAAATCCATAAAGGATCAATTATCTTTGAATATTAACTTAAAATTTTATTTATAAAAGAATTAAGTTAGTATTTTTATAAAATAGTAGATTTATTTTTATACATAAAAATGATATTTATTATTTTTTTACAATATTTTCTTATATTGTTAGCATTTATTGAGAATTCTAGTGACTTTAACGTTTAATGGTATTTTATTTAACTCAAACATGTAGTTTTATATTTTTCTTAGGTAGGAATTATTTTTGTGAAAATTTTGATATATAATTTGTATTTTTAGGATTTTTCTGTATTTTTATAGAGCTAAAAAGATTTATAGGGTGTTTTGGTAATTCATTTGTTTTATTTTATTTTATTTTATTTCTTATTCTACTTAGCCTGGGCCGTTTGGTTGGACACATGGGTCGACCTGGCCCATTTGGACATGGATTGGGGTCATCTTGGCCCCGACCCACTCCCTCATCCCACGCACGCCTCACCCACACTTGCATTCTTGTTCCCCTCTTGGTTCTGCTCGATGCCGCCGCCGCTCACCCAATTCTGACTGTGCACGACGCCGTAGTTGTTGATGTTGGTCGCCGGGGCTTCGCCGTTATGGCTTTCTCCCCTACCTTCCTTGGATTGATCTTAGCTTCCTTCCTTGGCCACTCTACTTCCTTCACTAGGGTTAGGGTTTGAACTCTGGTTCACCATGGTGTTTCGACGTCGGTGACCTCCCCATGACACGGTTCCTGGTGCCGATGTGGTATGGTAACGGTGAAGTCATCCCCTTGCGCGCGCCAGTGTAGTAGCGCGGGCCCTGCATTGCCACGCTGTGGTGCTTGCGCCATGGGCATCAGGTACACATTCGACTCCCTGGTTTCTTCCTTGCTCACATTGATCTCTCTCTGATGTTGTTTCTGTTTTCGGTTCTAGAAGATTTTTTTGTTTTAGTTGAATATATTCATCTAAGCTCAACTTGAGATTAAATAAAGTAAAGTATATGTTGGTTGGTCTTAAGGTTTTATGTTAGTAGGTTTGTCGTGTTTCAAACTGATAAGAAAAGATACAAACCACATCTAATCGTGTGATTTTAATGATTAGATCATTTTACTGCTAAGATTGTTATGATATTTGATTTTTCTTCTTATTTACTTACTGTCTTAAAATTTGGTATATTTTTTGTGACCTCCTGAGGTTCCTATAACTAATGAAATGCTAGGTAAATGTTTAATGTTTCTTAATTTACTTAGGATAGATATCTTGCTTATGGATTAAAATCACTAAACTCTGAACTTTTTGGTTCAGGGTGTTGTTGGCAATGCTTCTGTCATTAACTTGATAGTGGTTAAATAGCAGACTTGATTACTAATAGTAATTAGGGAATCTGATTACCTGAGGCTTAATTATTTTATGATTCCCCTGGTTGTTGGACATTGAATTGGTCAGGCATGAAAATTGTATGCTAAGCTGAACCTGAATTCAGTGGTGCTTTTTATTGTTTGAATAACCAGACGTTTGTCTCTAGGTGTGGAACTTTTGTTTATATGATGAACTGAACCTATGGTTCAGAAATGATCTTGGTCCCTTATTGTACATATTCTCCTAGAATGATTCCTAACCAAAGGTGGCTAAGAAAATGATTTAAAATCATCTTTGTTTAAAAATTGATGTTGGATGCTAGTAATTAGTAGCTTCTACTATTATCTGACTATGGAAATTGTATTGAAATGAGTCCTAGAAACACCTTCTGGGATAATATCTTGTTCACTATAAAAATTGTTAGTGAGTTAAGGTGGATCTTTGATTCCTAGAATTATAGCTAGGAAAATGATAAATACTATTTGGGTATATTTGTAAATGTAAATGGATGGCCAATATGAGTATTCTGTCAATATGACAACAATAATTTAAATGATTCCTAAATCTCTTTTTGGGAAATTATTTGGGGTTTCAGAAAATGATCTTGAGCTTGTACCCAAGAAACTATGAATCTGCTAGGTACAGAGGTGCTACCCTCTAGGCTTGTGCCCTGTAACCTAGCAGTTGTGGTTATGTTTGTCTAGTAAAAAAACTAGATAATATGCTGATGATGTTGGTCTAAAGCCAAATAACTCAGGGATGATACTTACATGATTTTCTATGTGGATCTGAGAGTTTTATCTTTCCTAAACCTCCTCCTAGATATATGATTGAGATCAGATACTGTGGTTGACTCTTGAGGAGGAAGTTCTTGTCCTAGCCTATGATGCAAAGGCTATGGCACTATTAGATAATAAGAGAAGATATTTAGTTTTGGTGGCTTTCATTCTCTGTGATGAGCTTGCATAGCATCCCTATGCATACTAAGAGAAGTCTCCTTCTAATCCTCCTACACAACCTCTAGTTGAAGGGTAGCTGGATTTGGATGATTTGTAACATAGTCATTTTTCACTTGAATCTGATGGTGCAAGCTAATAAGAACAGGTGCTGCATGATCTAATTTATATTTTGGACTTGTACCTGTTGTTGGTGGCCTATTGGGGATCTTGGTCTACTACTACTTGTGATGCCGCTGATCTTGATCTACTCCTACTTGCTGCTCACTTGGCTTGCTCCTTCTAATATTGCTGCCTTGCACTTGATCAGCCTACACATGTGAATCTTGTGCTCCTGAGCATTGTCCATCTGGATCCTATAGAAAAGGATTCTTGTGCTTACTTATTCTCCTATGATACGCCCCCTTCCTCCCTCCTTCTACTACTTGATCTTTCTTGGATGTCTTAATGAAGCAACCAAATACTGATTATTTGGTGGATTTGGTGGTGGCGTGAAGAAATGAATGGGTGCTCATGGGTTGATGATAAGATGGTACAGATGGTAATATAGAGGAAGTGCTCTGAAGTGTGGAGGTGTAATGGTAGCTTGTTGCTATGGCTATGCACTCTTATCTGTCCTTGAGGCTTTCTTGTGCTGACAGCACACACACATGCGGTTATGTGTGTGCTGCTTACCTATAAGCACACACTCCTTTCTTTCTACCTCCTCTGGTGAAACTTGCCACTCTTATGGCCAATGATGTAGGACTGAGGCTACACATCTGATAAGAACAAATATTTACTCTTGGCACCTTATTTGGGATTAGCTCTATAATGATTTTAATAGGTGCATTACACCTATATATATGAGAGCGCTCTTTCTAACACTAACCTCTCTTCTTCTGTTATCTTTGTTTGTCTTTATTTTTGTTTTACAGATATCAAGATCAAGGAGTAGACATTAGACAGGAAAAGTCGTGTAGGATAGTATATTCCATTTTCTTTTGTAATATTCTTGTATTTTAATATAGTAAAGAATATTGTAACCTTGTATTACCTATTTTTGAATTATTGTAATATTCCTTCTATTCTTTTATTCTTTATAGTAATCCTTTATTTATTTACATGTAGACAAATGTAATATAATTTGTTTTAAATAATAAAGGTAATGTTTTCCTTTACTTTTAATTTTGTACATTTCTTTTATTCCCTTTTATAAAGGGCAATGTAATGTTTATATCTTACTTATAAATAAGAATTTAATTCTTATTTATTATTATAATTTATTTCTTTAAGTTTGATTTTATTAATTGAAACTTACAAATATTGTATCTTATTCATAAATAAGAGTTCAATTCTTATTCCTTGTTACAATTAAATTTCCATTTATTATTTCATTTCAAATTATTTTTGAATTCAAATCTATCATTGGAATATTCAAATTTGATTGTCTTTCCCTCAAACACAGAAATACAATAAAGTTCATGTCGAAATTTGGCGCACTTGTCCTATCGTTTTTATCAGAACAAGAGAGATCTCGATCCCTCTATAGCTTTTGTAGTTTTGCGCGAAAATTCCCCGGATTTTCTGATGCATGAATGCAATGCACACACCTATGTCCTCTATAATTCTAGGTGCTAATACTGGGATGTTACAGAAGTTTACCGTATGAATTATCTTTTGCCCAACAAGGTCGGGGAAAGGGTATGACTGATAAAATAGTTTATTTTCCTACACCTGCTATGTTTAACTTTGATAACAGCCACGGATCATCGCTTACAGAGGAGGAGTTTGACACATATGTGGGGGAACTCTCCCAGCAAGAGGAGAATGTTGAAGAGGATGCCGAAGACAATTCGGTTCAGCCCTCCAATTTGGGAGAGTCTTCATACCAGCAACCCTCATTTGATTGGGGCGCGTCTTCTTGTTCATCGCAGGCCCCTGACTATGATCATTCCTATGATGACCCGCCAACATGGGGTTACTACCCGCACTATTGATCCCCACTTAGGACAAAATCCTAAGCTTGGGGGGAGGTATACCGACATCACACTCATATATATATATATCATGTTCGATCGGTTTGTTGTACATCCATTGTTTTCTCTTTATTTTTTGTTTTTGTTGCTTCTTTCTAAAAACACAAAAATACCAAAAATATTTTTGTTGTTTCTCTTGGTTTGTTTCTTTGTTTCCTTGCTTTGGTTTGCCTTAAAAGAAAAATCCAAAAATATTTTTCTTTGTTTGCTTTGCTTTGTTTTGTTTGGTTTTTCTTTGTTTGCTTGTTTCTAAAAAATTCGAAAACACCAAAAATATTTGTTGTTCTTCTTTGGTTTTGTGAGTTATTTGCAGGGTTCAGTCGCCCTTAGTGGATTTTGGTTTCATGTTAATTATTCAAGTCACACAAGTGAAGGGCAATAATGAAGATTAAGACCACTTGAGGTGTGGTAAGAGGCTGGTAACGAACTCTATTTGTTTCATTTTTGTACATATACTAATCATTGTGAGCATGCTTAGCCTGTTTGTGTAAGGTGTATGTCATTATGGATGCTTAGTAGTTCTTGCTTGTCTATGATTAGCTCCATCTTGCTAATAGTTTGTAGCATGTCATATGAATGTTTGCTTGTATTACTTTATTCATATTTTGGTATGACATTGTGGTATCCTCCTCTGACTGTTCATGTGAATCGACTTGGCACATGCTCACACATGCATATGACTAATCAGTAGTCAGTAAGCCTCGATGATTTATTTTCCCCAGAGTTCTTGTATCACTTTCATGCCATAATTAGTCCTGTTTTGTTGCAAGCATGATTATGACAGCTATTGCTCTCTCATTTGTCGCTCCCTCTCTATTGCTAGAATTCACTTGAACTGAGTATATGCTCTACCTGTGCTTCCAACTCCCCAAAACCAATATTGCCAGCTGTGTCCACTATACCTACCTATTAGCATCATTTGCTACTTCAGAGCATATTCTATATGCCGTGTTTTCTTCCAAAATAAAATGTTTGTCTATTTTGAGAAAGTTAGTTAGTAAAGCTCTCACGAACTTGATGGCACACTTTTTTCTTTGAGCCTAATAATTCTGAACCACCGTGACGTGTCCATGAAAGTTATATGCTTACTAATTATATGGTGGGAGTCAGCAGAACCGTGCTGTCATGGGGAACGCTTTCAACACTTTTTGGATATCTCATCCAGTTGATTCCTTCCTCTTTTGTTTACGGATGTCGACGATGTGACATAAAAGTGGAGGTTGTGAGTTCATGGAGTTTATACATTGTGTTAGAGAAACTCCTGGGCCACTAGCCTAAGCCATGCGTAATCATGGTGGAAACTTGCAGCATCACCATAATGAGCATCTATGAAGCATGCTCAATAAAAAATCTATGCATATGGTAAATAAAAAGATTGCTGAGATGCTCATTGTCTGCTTGCCTTGTCATTTTGGTTATGGGAAAGCTCATGTACCATGTGCAAGGGGTACCCCGTTGGTGGTTCTCGATGATATGCATGTATTTACAATGACAAGAACTTCCAGGTGACCAAAGTTGAGTAGCATGCGGAGCGACCCTCGTACTCAAGGGACTTGGGATTTCCAGTCTATGGTATGTCAAGCATATGATTCAAGCATATGAAACCTCGAACATGATAGGTCATTTCTGTGAAGGTCTTTAGAGATGTTTGCAATATACGAAGATTGGTATTTTCCTTGCAAATATTTCATATAATATGACACCACACGAAGGTTTTACATTGGTTGGACCGTTTTTGAATTTATTATGCCTGTTTCAAACTATGGTCAAAATGGCGGGCATGAAGGTTCGTAGATAGGGGATGCTGCTCGCAAAACTCTCAATGGATCTCTGAAGAAACATCATATTGTGAGTCTAAAAATGATTTTTTCAAAAATTCATGAGCATTAGATCATGTACCTGTAGTTCAAACCGGACCCACTTGACAAGGTTTAATCTCATCAATGCCCATTGTTATGAGCTTGGGTTTTGGAGAAGATGGGGGTGTTGGAGATCGTGGAACGGTTAGCAGACAAGCAACCAGGGGACACGAGATTTACCTAGGTTCAGGCCCCCGGATGGGAAACCCTACTCCTGCTTGTCTGCTCTTGATTACGGCGGAACCGAAGGTTCTAGGGGTGAGAAGATGCAATCTGGCGTGGACGTGTGTATGCGGTGAGGTGAGAGAGATCCTCCTCGTCGTGCCCTCCTAGCCTTTATATAGAGATAGGAAGGTCCCGGGTACGGATCGAGTCGGTTACAAGTTTAGGGTTTGCCCCTTTGAATATTCTATCTGTTCTAGTCTTGCTCTCCAAGGATCCGAGGACGTCATGGGATTGGGACACCCGAAAATCTTCATGGGCCGCGTATATTCTCGTGGGCCTTCCTTGGGCTGGACCAGATATGCTAATGTTGTGTACCCGTCGGGTATAACGTGGCCTCCTTTCGAGGACTTCGGCAGTTTGTGGATCATGTCGAGGCCCCATTGGGCGAAGGGCCAGGCCAAGGGTATGGGCCTGAGCTCCGATCCTGGTGCGTGCGGTTTGTCTGCGAACCTCTGGCACCCGTTGCACCTTTGAACGATGTCCTTGGAATTGTTCATGGTCGTTGTCCAGTAGAACCCATCTCGTAGAGCTTTGGCGACTAGGGCGCAGCTACCCGCGTGATGGCCGCAGATGCCCTCGTGGATGTGTTGGAGGATGATATTGCCGTCCCCGATGGTGACGCACCTTTGGAGTACACACGAAAAGATGCGCTTGTACAGCTCTCCATTGATGATGGTGAAGGCCTTGGACCGGCGAGATATGCGTCGGGCATCTGTCGGGTCATCAGCGTTCCTCGTTTATCGTGCACCGTAATGCGTGCGTCCATGTTTCCTCGATTGCCATGACCTGCATCAGGTTGACCACCACGATCTCTGTGTCGAGCTTTTCGGGTCCTTCCTGTCCTTCGGGTAGTGCAACCCCCGAGTGCTCTGCTTCTTTGGGTGATCCCTTGGGGAATTTCCTTTTGATGGAAGGCACACAGATTTGTTCGAGGAACATGAAGGGTTTCGCGGCATAGTAAATCAAAATTTTCTACGGAAGCGAACAGAGGGAAAGCCAAGATCTAATCTAGGAGATGCAAACAACGAGAGAGATTGGATTAGATCTTCATACCCTTGAAGATTCGCGGTGAGCGTTAAATCGGAACGTGGGTGATGTAGTCGTACTCGCTTCTCCTCCTCGCGATCCGATCCGATCTAGCACCACAAGTGGCGGTGCCTCCGTGAGATGCACACGTGCAGCACCTCGACGTCTCCTCCTTCCTCGGACCAGCAAGTAGGGTGGAGAGATAGATTGGATCTACAACACGACGGCGTGGTGTATATGGTGGAGAATTTTTGTAGCAGGGCTTCGCCTACAAACAGTCGGGAGGGAGAGAGGAGGGCAGCAGGGCAATTAGGGTTTGGAGGAAGGTGTAGGTTGGGGGGAGGGGGCGCACCAGCCCTCTATATATAGAGGGGGGGTGAGGCCAGACCTTGCCCATCCTCCAAGCCTATCTCTAGTTTAAACGATTTAAACTTTCCCTTATCTAGAAACCCTATCTCTAGTTTAAACGAGTTTAAACTTATCTAGGATCGGCTGGGCCCTATGGGGCCTTGTGCCCCTGGCCCAATGCGGCCAGGACTTCCCTCATAGGCCCATGCCCCCTCCCAGAAGGTGGGACCACGTTGTCCCCCTTCCGGAAGGTTCTAGAAGCTTCCGGTACAATACCGATTAACCCGGAACTATTTCGAACTCCAAAAACTGCACTGCCTTATATGAATCTTATTCTCCGGACCATTCCGGAACCTCTCGTGATATCCCGGATCCCATCCGAGACTCCGAACAAAAATTCATAAACCAATTATCCAATCTATCCTAGCGTCGAGACACGTTAAGTGTGTGACCCTGCGGGTTCGGGAATATGCAGACATGATCTTCTATCAATAATCAATAGCGGGGTCTGGGCACCCATATTGACTCCTACACATTCATCGATGATCATATCGGATGAACCACGATGCCAGGATTCAATCAATCCCATATATATATTCCCTTCATCTCGCGATATTTTACTTGCCCGAGATTCGATCGTCGGTATCGTCATACCTAGTTCAATCTCGTTCACAGCAAGTACTTTACTCGTTCCGTAATCCGATATCACTTTGTGATTAACTCCTTAACCACATGCTTGCAAGCGGTGTTGATATCGATTACCGAGTGGGCCCGAAGTATATCTCTCCGACTTGGGAGGGACAAATCCCATCTCGATACATACAACCCAACAGATACTTTCCGATTACCTGAGAGACACCTTTATGATCACCCTCTCATAGGATGACGTTTGATGACCTCAAAGCTTTCTTCCGATACCAGGGAGTTGTATTATCTCATGGTCTAAGGAATACAATATTTGACATAAGAAAAACTTCACAAAGACGAACATGATGACACGATCTAATTGCTTGGCGTAGTTTGGGTCTGTCCATCATATCATTCTCTCAATGATATGATCTCATTATCAATTGACAACTCATGTCTATGGTTAGGAAACCTTAACCATCAATGATCAATGAGCTAGTCCATAGAGGCGTACTAGGGACACGGTGTTGTTCACAAACCACACAAGTATTAATGTTTCCGCTTAATACAATTCTAGCATGGAATATAAACTTTATCATGAACAAGAATTATAATAATAACATCTTTATTATTGCCTCTAGGGCATAATTCCAACAGTCTCCCACTTGCACTAGAGTCAATAATCTAGTTTACATTTGGCAACAATCTCACACCCATGGCACTGAGGTGCTGATCATGTTTTACACGTGGAAGAGGTTTAGTCAATGGATCTGCAATATTCAGATCTGTATGTACTTTGCTGATCTTCAGATCTCCATCTGCTATATAATCTCGGATTATATGAAACTTGCGGTTGATATGCTTGGTCTTTGGATGATATCTTGGTTCCTTAGCGAGTGCTATGGCGCCAGTGTTGTCACACAATATCTCCAGTGGGTCCAATGCACTTGGAACCACGCCAAGCTCAGTGATGAAGTTTCTGATCCAAACTCCTTCACTTGACGCTTCTGCAGCAGCCATGTATTCCGCTTCTCAGTAGATCCCCGACCACGCTTTGCTTGGCTTCTCCAGCTCACAGCTCCTCCATTCAAAATATACACGTATCACATCGAGATTTAGCATCATCCTTGTCGGTGTCGAAACTAGCATCGACGTAACCTTTTATGACTGTTCATCACCCCATAGACTAAGAACATTTCTTTAGTCCTATTTAGGTACCTTAGGATGTTCTTCACAGCTGTCGATGTTCCTCTGGATCACTTTGATATCTGCTCGTCAAACTAAGAGCATTGGACACATCCGGTCTAGTACACAACATGGCATACATGATGGAACCTATGGCCGAGGCATAAGGCACTTTGCTCATAGCTTCCCTATCATTTACCGTAGCTGGACACTGAGCCTTGCTCAATATCTTACCTGACAACATAGGCATTGAACCTTTCAATGCCTTATCCATTCTGAACCTTTTCAGAACTTTGTCTAGGTATGTACTCTGGCTTAAAGCTATCAGGCGTCTTTGTCTATCTCTATAGATCTTGATGCCCAATATAAGCAGCTTCACCTAGGTCTTTCATTGAAAAACACTTGTTCAAATAACTCTTCACATCGTTAAGCATGTTGATGTCATTTCCAATAATCAATATGTCATCCACATATAGTACCAGAAACTTCACCGAGCTCCCACTCACTTTCTTGTAGATGCAAGCTTCATAGCAATTTGGAACAAATCCAAAGCTCTTGATCACTTGATCAAAACGAAGGTTCCAACTCCGAGATGCTTGCTTCAGTCCATAAATGGAACGCTGAAGTTTGCATACTTTATCAGCATCCTTAGGATCGACAAAACCTTCGGGTTGCATCATATACAACTCTTCATCAATGTTGCCATTGAGGAAAGCAGTCTTGACATCCATTTGCCATATTTCATAATCATGAAACGCAGCAATTGCTAATAAAATCCGAATGGACTTAAACATCGCTACGGGAGAGAAAGTCTCATCGTAGTCAACACCTTGAACTTGTCGAAAACCTTTCGCAACAAGCCGTGCTTTATAGACGGTAACATTACCATCCGCATCCGTTTTCTTCTTGAAGATCCATTTGCACTCAACGGCCTTTCGGTCGCTAGGAGGGTCCACCAAAGTCCATACTTGGTTTTCGCTCATGGATCCCAATTCGGATTTCATGGCTTCTAGCCATTTCTCAGAGTCTGGGCTCATCATCGCTTCCTCATAGTTCGTAGGTTCACTGTCTTCTACTAACAAGACAGTCAAGACAGGGTTGCCGTACCACTCAGGAGGGGCACGCGACCTTGTCGACCTGCGACGTTCAGTAGCAGCATCGTCCGAAGCTTCATGATCCTTGTCATTAGCTTCCTCTATTGTTGGTGCAGGCGGCACTGGAACAATTTTAGGTGCTGCGCTACTCTCCAATTCAAGAGAAGGTTCAATAACCTCGTCTAGCTCTACTTTCCTCCCACTCACTTCTTTCGAGAGAAACTCCTTCTCAAGAAAGGAACCGTTCTTTGCGACAAACACTTTGCCTTGTTACGTGATAGAAGGTATACCCAATAGTTTCCTTAGGGTATCCTATGAAGACGCATTTCTCCGCTTTGGGTTCGAGCTTGTCCGGCATCAACTTCTTGACGTAAGCTTCGCATCCCCAAATTTTAAGAAACGACAACTTAGGTTTAGCACCAAACCATAGTTCATACGGTGTCGTCTCAACGGATTTAGATGGAGCCCTATTTAAAGTGAATGCAGCGGTTTCTAATGCATAACCCCAAAATGATAACGGCAAATCAGTAAGAGACATCATCGATCGGACCATATCTAATAGGGTTCGATTCCGGCGTTCAGACACACCATTGCGCTGTGGTGTTCCGGGTGCCGTGAATTGTGAAACGATTCCACTTGCTTTGAGATGCGTGAGAAAATCATAACTCAAATATTCGCCCCCACGATCGGACCGTAGAAACTTAATCTTTCTGTTACGATGGTTCTCCACTTCATTATGAAATTCTTTGAACTTTTCAAACGTTTCAGATTTATGTTTCATTAAATAGATATACCCATATCTACTTAAGTCATCGGTAAAAGTGAGAAAATAGCGATATCCACAGCGTGAAACACTCATCGGTCGCATACATCGGTATGTATGATTTCCAACAAGTCCGTTGCTCGCTCCATCATCTGGGAGAACGGGTTTTGATCATCTTGCCCATGAGGCATGGTTAATGTGTCAAATGATTCAAAATCAAGAGACTCCAAAAGTCCATCGAATGGAGTTTCTTCATGCACTTTACACCAATATGACCTGAGCAGCGATTGCCACAAATAAGTAGTATTATCACTATCTACTTTGCATCTCTTAGCCTCAATGTTATGGATGTGTGTTTCATCCCTTTCGAGATTTAGAAGAAATAAACCATTTACAAGGGGTGCATGACCATAAAAGGTGTTACTCATATAAATAGAACAACCATTATTCTCCGATTTAAATGAATAACCGTCTTGCAATAAACACGATCCAGAAATAATGTTCATTCTCAACGCAGGCACATAATAACATTTATTAAGGTTTAAAACTAATCCGAAGGTAAAACTAAGGAGGCGTGCACGGCCATCACATCAACTCTTGATCCGTTGCCAGCGCGCCGTCACCTCATCCCTCATAGCCGTCGTCTATTCCGTAGCTCTGTTTGAGTTACAAATATTAGCAACGAACCAAAGTATCAAATACCCGAGCACTACTAGCGAGGGCTAGTAAGGAAAACATCAATAACATGTATATCAAATATACCTTTGATGGTGCAGCCTTCTTGTATGCGCTAAGTACTTCGGACGATTATGCTTCCGGTGACCCTTGTCCTTGCAATAGAAGCACTCGATGTCCGGCTTAGGTCCAGACTTGAGCTTCTTCTCAGCGAGAACAGCGCTTGCGCCGCTTTCTTGAAGGGCTTCTTTGCACCTTTACCTTTCTTAAAGGAGGCTTGTTGACCATCAACACATGATTATCCTTCTTGATGTCCACCTCCGCAGCCTTCAGCTTTGCGAAGAGCTCGGTGATCGTCGATGGAACCAATCTGATTATGAGTCACTACAAAACTTTTGTAGCTGGGAGGGAGTGATTGCAGAACCCTGTCAATCTTGAGCTCCTCTGGAATCTTGCAGTCCAGTTGCTCAAGGCGTTGAGTGTAGCCTGACATCTTAATGGCGTGCTCACTAACGGAACTCCCTTCCTCCATCTTGCAGTTAAAGAACTTCTCGGAGATCTCATATCTCTCGAGCGGGCTGAGTAAAACATGGTTTTCAGCTCCTCGAGAATCTCAAAGGGCCGGATAGTTTTCAAAACGATTTTGAAGTTCGGTTCCATAGCAAACAACATGGTGCTCTTAATCACACCATAATCATCTTTCTTGTGTGATAGACAGCTTTCTCATCAGCCATAGCTTGATTGCGGGGTCACCTAACGCTTTCCCAAGGACATAGTCCTTTGTCCGCTGCAGAATGATTCTTAGATTGCGGAACCAGTTGGTGAAGTTAGACCCATTGTTTCTAAGCTTTTCTTTCTCAGCAAAAACGTTGAAGTTGAAGTTGGACTTGGCCATGTGATCTACAGTATTTGCAAGTACAATTTAGACTATGTTCATGATAAATAGTTCAACTTAATCAAATTACTAGATGAACTCCCACTAAATTCAACATCCCTCAAGTTGTTTAGTGAACACGATCCAAATTCACCACACCTAATCCGATCATCACGAGAAGAGATGTGGTTTCAATGGTGGACAACGAAGTGTCGATCATATCATTCATATGACTCATGCTTAACCTTTCGGTTCTTGTGTTCCGAGGCCATGTGCATACATGCTAGGCTCGTCAAGTTAGACCCAAGTATTTCAGCGTGTGCAAAACTGGCTTGCACCCGTTGTATGTGGCGTAGAGTCTATAGCACCCGATCATCACGTGATGCTTGGACACGACCAACTTTCGCATAGCGGTGCATACTTGGGGAGAACACAGTTTTATCTTGATCTTTAAGTGAGGAATCATCTTATAATGCTACCGTCGATCTAAGCATAATAAGATACATAAAAGGATAAACATCACATGCATATAACTTTATGTGACATGGTATAGCCAATCTTCGCAATGATCTCCATCTTGTGCGTTCCGCATGATCTCCATCACTCCACCATGATTGCCTCCACCATGAATAGCAACTACAACTATTGCTAACTACTTAGCGATAAAGTAAAGCTATTACATGGCGTATAAGAAGTTGACTCGCAGGTCATACACAATTATAAAGACAACCATATGGCTCCTGCGGTTGTGTACTCATCGACATGCAAGTCGTGAAACATTACAAAACATGATCATCGCATACAATATACACATCACATCTTGGGCCATACCATATCACAGAAAACACTCCCTGCAAAAACAAGTTAGACGCCTCTACTTTGTTGTTGCATGTTTTACGTGGCTTATGGGAGTAGATGCTAAGAACGATTCTTACCTACGGAAAGCCACAACAGTGATATTATGGTTGCCAAACTCCGGTGTTAATCCCATGACAACTATAGTGAGAGAAACTGACATCCACCAGCCGCATGTGTGGTACAAGCCACACGTCAAGTCGAGCGGTCTCATGACGGACGTCGCGTAAGGTTGGCCTGGACCGCTTCAATCTCACTATCCCGCGCCATAAGAAGAACACAAACAAGACGCTTGCAACAGAAAACATCAACGCCCGAATCAACCATGTTGTGTTCTACTCGTGAAACACATCTACGCATAGATCTAACTCTGATACCACTGAAGGGTTTCGCGGCATAGTAAATCAAAATTTTCTACGGAAGCGAACAGAGGGAAAGCCAAGATCTAATCTAGGAGATGCAAACAACGAGAGATTGGATTAGATCTTCATACCCTTGAAGATTCGCAATGAGCGTTACGTCGAGCGTGGGTGATGTAGTCGTACTCGCTTCTCCTCCTCGCGATCCGATCCGATCTCGCACCACAAGTGGCGGTGCCTCCGTGAGATGCACACGTGCAGCACCTCGACGTCTCCTCCTTCCTCGGACCAGCAAGTAGGGTGGAGAGATAGATTGGATCTACAACACGACGGCGTGGTGTATATGGTGGAGAATTTCTGCCGCAGGGCTTCGCCTACAAACAGTCGGGAGGGAGAGAGGAAGGGCATCAGGGCAATTAGGGTTTGGAGGAAGGTGTAGGTTGGGGGGAGGGGGCGCACCAGCCCTCTATATATAGAGGGGGGTGCGGCCAGCCCTTGCCCATCCTCCAAGCCTATCTCTAGTTTAAACGATTTAAACTTTCCCTTATCTAGAAACCCTATCTCTAGTTTAAACGAGTTTAAACTTATCTAGGATCGGCTGGGCCCTATGGGGCCTTGTTCCCCTGGCCCAATGAGGCCAGGACTTCCCTCATAGGCCCATGCCCCCTCCCGGAAGGTGGGACCACGTTGGCCCCCTTCCGGAAGGTTCTAGAAGCTTCCGGTACAATACCGATTAACCCGGAACTATTCCGAACTCCAAAAACTGCACTGCCTTATATGAATCTTATTCTCCGGACCATTCCGGAACCTCTCGTGATATCCCGGATCCCATCCGAGACTCCGAACAAAATTCATAAACCAATTATCCAATCTATCCTAGCGTCGAGACACGTTAAGTGTGTGACCCTGCGGGTTCGAGAATATGCAGACATGATCTTCTATCAATAATCAACAGCGGGGTCTGGGCACCCATATTGACTCCTACACATTCATCGATGATCATATCGGATGAACCACGATGCCATGATTCAATCAATCCCATATATATATTCCCTTCGTCTCGCGATATTTTACTTGCCCGAGATTCGATCGTCGGTATCGTCATACCTAGTTCAATCTCGTTCACAGCAAGTACTTTACTCGTTCCGTAATCCGATATCACTTTGTGATTAACTCCTTAACCACATGCTTGCAAGCGGTGTTGATATCGATTACCGAGTGGGCCCGAAGTATATCTCTCCGACTTGGGAGGGACAAATCCCATCTCGATACATACAACCCAACAGATACTTTCCGATTACCTGAGAGACACCTTTATGATCACCCTCTCATAGGATGATGTTTGATGACCTCAAAGCTTTCTTCCGATACCAGGGAGTTGTATTATCTCATGGTCTAAGGAATACAATATTTGACATAAGAAAAACTTCGCAAAGACAAACACGATGACACGATCTAATTGCTTCGCTTAGTTTGGGTCTGTCCATCATATCATTCTCTCAATGATATGATCTCATTATCAATTGACAACTCATGTCTATGGTTAGGAAACCTTAACCATCAATGATCAATGATCTAGTCCATAGAGGCGTACTAGGGACACGGTGTTGTTCACAAACCACACAAGTATTAATGTTTCCGCTTAATACAATTCTAGCATGGAATATAAACTTTATCATGAACAAGAATTATAATAATAACATCTTTATTATTGCCTCTAGGGCATAATTCCAACAGAACACACCTGGTGGCAGCCGTGCGAAGGTGGAGCCGATATTGGCGAGTCTATTGTCTTCTTCCTTGCTTTCTCTTCCAAAGTGCCGAAGCTCGCAGCCGTCAAAGTCTCCTTCGAGTGATTTGTAGAGCGCGCGGTACGCGATCATGTTGGCGGCGTGTGCGTCGCACTCGTTCATCGTCTGCTGGATGACGAAGTTTGAGTCACCGTAGATGACTAGGCGCGTTGCGCCGCAGATCTTGGCCATCCTCATGCCGTGGATGAGGGCCTCATATTCGGCTTCATTGTTGGAACCTCGAAATTTCATCCGGAGGACGTACTTCATCTTGTCGCCCTGCGGTGATGTCAGTATGACAACGGCTCCTGCTCCAGCCTCGCGCTTGGAGCCATCGAAGTGCATCGTCCATGACTGTGTCATATCCAGGGTGTTCGGCAGTTGTAGCTCCATCCAGTGGACGAGGAAGTCCGGTAGGACCTGAGACTTGATCGCATGGCGCTTCTCATAGACTATGTATAGAGGGGACAGCTCGATGCCCCACAGGGCCACGCGTCCTATGGCTTCTGGGTTGTTCAGGATGCTATTCAAACGTGCTTCATTGACGACCATCACCTGATGCTCCTGGACGTAGTGGCTCAACCGTCGAGCCGTCATGAACACGCCGTAGGCGAGTTTCTGGTAGTGAGGGTACCTCTATTTTGTTGGCGTCAATACCTCGCTGAGGTAGTAGATTGGGCGTCGGACCCCATGAGTCTTGCCATCTTCGGGTCATTCGACCATGAGTATGGTGCTTACCATGTGATGCGTGGCTGCTATGTATAGCAATAGAGGCTCGCGTTCCTTTGGCGTGACTAGGACGGGCGAGGTGGAGAGAAGTCGCTTCAGATCATCGAATGCGTCGTCTGCTTCAGGTGTCCACACGAATTTCTCTGCTTTGTGTAGTAGCTGGTAGAAAGGAAAAGCCTTCTCACCCATGCGGCTGATGAATCTGCTCAACGCCGCGATGCGCCCAGCGAGCTGCCGGACACCTTTGAGGTTCTTTGGTTTCTCCATGGCTAGTATGGCCTGGATTTTCTTTGGGTTCTCCTCAATTCCTCGCTGGGAGATGAAGTAGCCAAGCAGTTGGCTGGATGGGATGCCGAAGGCGCACTTTTCTGGGTTCAGCTAGATCTTGTAGTGATCAAGATTGTCGAATGTCTCACGGAGATCGTCGATCAACGTCTTGGCCTCCCTTGTCTTGACTACTATGTCATCGACATAGACCTGTATATTGCAGCCGATCTAGTTCTTGAGGCATGCCTACATGCACCGCTGGTACGTGGCACCTGCGTTCTTCAGCCCGAAGGGCATTGTGTTGTAGCAGAATAATCCAAACGGTGTGATGAACGCCGTTTTCTCCTGATCTTCGACCTTTCGTCGAATTTGATTTGTCGTGGGAATGGTCACGGCAGATGCTGCAATCGGCAGCGAGTAGTAGAACGAGGGGCAAGGGCGGCCAGCCATCTACGGTGCGAGATGAGGGCGGAGACACAGGGTTTTACCCAGGTTCGGCCCCGGGGTAAAGACCTACTCGCTAGATTGTATTATGGATGTGGTACAATGGGCGAGCTCGGCGGCTAGCGGCGAGTCGCTTGGGGTATGATGGAACGTATCTCTACGCCTGGTGAGGTTTATATAGGCTCACCTCTAGGGTTTACATATCTCAACCGATTCAGTTAAAGCTTGATTTTCGTTTAACCTAATCCGGTGGGCCTATCTACTCGGGCCTTCAGCTTCGATCGCTTGGTTCCTCGCTAGGCTTCAATCCGATCGCCGTCTTCGAGCCCACTCGCCAAGTCTTGGGCGATCGGAAGCGTCTGCTGGGTATACCCGGTACATATCCCCATCGGTAGTCCCGAGGCCGTCGTCGATTTGGCGTGGGTGGTCTTTGGCGATCGGAGCATACTGGCTGAGTAGACATCCAGTCGAATCAATGGCGGGCTCCTGTATAAAGGAAAAACTAATCACACTACTCACAGCTTTGGCGAGTCGAGTCGGCGAAACACTGTCATAGTGGTTGGGTCGGCGAGCCGATTGGCTGAAGTTGGACCGTTAAACATGGTCAAACTAGCCGTTGGAGTTAATCCAACGGTAACTTTTGGCGTAATCATCGCGAGGTAACGGTTCCCTGATTTGGCGGGTAGCAACCGCTATATAAGAGGAATGGCTAGCAATCAGAGGACCACCGTCTCACCATTTCCTTCGACTGTGCGCACCTTTCGCCTCCCCTCACCGTGACCAGTGAACGGAAATCCTCCGAGCCCCCACAAATCTTTCCGCCATGGCCCTCTCCACCGAACCTTAGGGCAGATCGAAATGCACTAGGGCGCAACTAGCTTCCTTTGAGGAGGCTGGGATTCTGCAAGCCGGCTGCTGGCGCATCCCCGCGGCCGGAGAGGTGACTCCAAACCCGCGAGAGAGGGAGTTCATCTGCTTCACCAGTGATCTCGAACGGGGGCTAGGGTTCCCCACGTCCCTATCCTTCCGGTGCTTCTGCTCCTACTACGGGATCCAGCCGTCGGATCGGGGCCCCCATAGCGTCGAGCAGCTCGCCATCTTTGTGGCGTTCTGCGAGTGCTACTTGGGCTGCCGGCCCTACTTCCCTCTTTGGCAAGATCTGTTCCATGGACGGATCAGCCGCGAGGAGGCGGGCGGCCCAATGCTCGCCGCGGGTGGCCTAACCTTCTAGCTGAAGTCGAAGGCCTCATTCTTCGACCTGATGCTGGCCGCCAAGGCAGCGAGCGACTGGAAAAAGTCGTGGTTCTACGTTGCCGAGGCGACTCCAGAAGGCGAGACGGCGATTCCGCGGTACTCCGCCGATCGGTCCGAGCCGCGCCGCCTTCAAATCGGCAAGCTTCCCGGCGACCAGCGGATGGTTGTCGACGAGATGCTTCAGACCATCCGTGGTCTGAAGAAGAAGGGCCTCTAGACGATAAACTTGTACAACTGCTGGCTCGGGCGGCGACTCGTCCCGCTGGCGGTAGCGAGCACTACATGTACCAAGACACGGCGGGACGACCCGACAAAAGCTAGCTTGACCGAGTGGAGGCTTGATGACTACACCATGCCCGACGAAAAATCCCAGCGGTGTACTTGGACGCTCAAGCTGGGGTCGCCCCCTATACCGCGAAGCGCTCAGCCCCAACGGTAATCACTTCGTATCATTCGCAGTCGCAGTCCTTTTGCAGTCGCGGTCATACTAACTTCAATTTGCCTTTGTTGCAGCTGTTCCAAGTGGTGGAAGGGTCGCTCCCGCCCTCGGATGACGAGAATTCGAGCTCGTCCGTCCGAGACATGGGCGGGTCGCCCGCTAGGAGCAACGGCGGCAATGACGACGAATCCGAGGAGAAGCTGCCCCAGCTCACAAGACCCGCGAACGCCGTCAGCTCGAGGCGAGCAAGAGCCTCGAGCGCCATGATGATGAAGAAGAACTTCCGGAGACGACCTCGCGCCGCCAAGCTACTCCGTCAAAGAAGAAGAAGAAAGAGAAGGAGGCGAAGGCCCCTCCAAGAAGGAAGACGAAACTGACGAGGCCGGCCTCGCCACCACACTCGGCAAGCAGTTCCGACGCCCCCAGCCCAGCCAAGGATGAGGCGCCGCCGACAACGGCCGCGCTGGACACGGCCACCATCGAGGTGCCCCTGGCGTCGATGCCTCCGCCATTCGCCCCGGTCTCGGGGCTGGGGAAACTCCGCCGCAGCGACCGCCTGCGGGAAGCTCTGTCGAAGAAGTTACGAGGCTCGATGCCGGCTTCAACGACGAAGAAGCCGTCCGTGTCTTGGGCACGTGACGTCCTGGACATGGGGCTCAGCCGCCGACTGGGCCCTGAGCTGGAGAAGCCAGCCGGCCTCCGTACGGGGCTGCGCTTCATTCCGGTCACCAAGTGAGTGCACTCGCCTTATTTTGTCTCCCATAATCATTGAATTATCTTGCTTATATGATCAATGTACAGGACCGGAGTAAAGAATATGGGCCATCCAACCGTGGCTAAGGTGTCGTCCATCGTCAGCGAGGAGGATTCTTCCCGCAAGAGGAAGGCGGACAAAGTCGTCGTCCCTGCGGATGGCGGCAAGAAGGCCAAGGGTGACGCCGTCGTCACGATTTCTGACGACACGGCGGCCGCGCCGGCTGGTCCTGCAATGGAGGCGGCCGCGTCCATGAAGGAGGGCGCTTCGTTGCCTGGAACAGCCGAGCCGACCTCTTTTGGGGCGGGTGCCTCTATCGCCACCTTCCCGCGCTTCACGACCAAGGCGGCCGCGGTGAGTCGAACTTCGCCTTCGAGCCACGCTCCAGGAGTCGCCGACGCCAAAGTCGACCAGCGCCGTGGGCATACGCCAGCTCTCCTTGCGTCCGTGGACGCGATACAACTCCACGGCATGCTTGGTGCAGCCATCCAGGTACATCCAGTCCCCGAGGATCAGGTCGGTGTTTTGCAGCGGCCTGATTCTTTTAGTGTCTTTTATTCGCTTGCATCCGGTCCCGAAAGCGCATCGCTGAATTTCAGTGGGTGGGCACTTTAGGAAATTCCTTTGAGTACCGGTCCCGAGTGCGCTTTCGCTGAATTTCAGCGGTGGGCACTTTAGGAGTTTCTTTGATTGCCGGTCCCGTGCGTACTGCTGAATTTCAGCGTGTGGGCACTTTAGTTTCTTTGATTGACCTTTTGGTGATGTGCGAGTCTGCGGCTTGAATCGGCCGACCGATTGGCGGCAAAAAGCGGCGGAAAAAGGAACTAGCCATCGTCCGGGAGGCAACGAAGGGCTTGAGCTGTTGCCTTGAAGGCGAGGAAGCTTCGCCCCGCTAGTGAATTGGCGGCGCGATCGGCTTTGAGTTCGGCGAACAACGGATCGCCGACCTCGGCGCCAGCTGCGGGAGGCGAAGGAAGCAAGATCAGCCGATGGGCGAGCCAAGGCCACCGTTACGCCACGAAGAGGACCGCAGAGTGTCGGAAGTCCTTATTTACGGGCTTCGGGGCGACCATATCGTTTCAATGCTTCATCACGACCCTCGCCCGCCCGTTGATTGGTAAGCGCGTCTGCCTCTTTCAGTAGCTGTGCCATTTGTGGTGTCCGTCGTATTCATTATTGTCTTCTACTCGCAGGTCGCATCATCGACAGCGCGGAAGAAGCAAGCACGTTCGACGCGCATCCGTGCCTACCTCCAGGAGATATCGCCCACGGAAGTGATTCCCAGCGACCTCGTTGAGGTGTGGAGGTATTTGGAGAAGGCGCCCGCGGTCGTGGAGTTCATGACGCGGTCGGCGTTTCAGCGCAGGGCGGCGACGGCGCTTAGCCTTGGTCTTGCCCACTTCCCCGAGGACTTCGACATCGACGATGTGACGAGTGGCTACCCATCGTCGACTGGCGCGGTGGAGCTTTCCGAGGTTCTCAAGTTGCAAGACCGCGCCGCCAAGTACTCGGAGCATGTCTTGGCGATGGGCGACTTCCTCCCGTACCAGGAGACGGTCGTTGTGTCTGGCGACCCCGAGCCGCCGCATCGTGATCTCAAGGTTGAGAAACCCTTCCGCGTGGCGATGGCGGGTGAACTGACGACGTATCCGTCGAACCCGTACACGCCGTTCATTTGCAATCGCCGGGGAGTTGGCGAGTCGTCGTCTAAGCCTGTAGAATAGGATAGTTTGCCACGTGGCGTTAGCAGCAGTTCTGCCATGCGGGCATATTTTGTAATGCGAAACAATGCAACATGCTATCGAATGAGATGTCGTGTCTATTTTGGTAATTGTCAAGTGTTTGTGATTGTTGTTTGAACGAGTCCCCGAGCACGTCCGCCCTTTTGTGGGGTTTACCTCGTATGTGGTGTGTTTGGTGTCTCTGTGTGTTTTATTATTGTGGTCGACTACTTGGGACTCGAAGAGCCAGCCGCTAAGCGACTCCTTGAACGCTGTACTTGCCGCCGTTTTCCGTCTTGTGAACGAGGTCGGGTGGCCGAGTCCCCGAGCGTGGAACTTGGCTGTTCCAGGCACGACTCGAGGGTGAGTGAGGACTTGGCGCGTTAGTTTGTGCGCGTCACTCCTGCCTGGCCCGTGGGGTCAGTCGCGTGGCGAGTCCTGGGCATGCTCTCCTACTTGGCGTTTTCCCGGACCGCTCGAGGTGAACTGGTCCGCAGTCCCCGAGCGTGGTACTTAGCCGTTCGAGTCGCTATGTCGAGGATGCGGAGGATCGTGGTCGCTGTAAGCGTGGCGATAGTCTTGGTTAGTAGAACCGGTCGAGCTAAGCGACTCAATGGGGCTCCGGGTAGGCGTTTTTGACGATGCAAGACCTGAGGTAGCTCGGTGCTCTTGCACCGCATTACTTAGCGCCGATCGCTTTACCAAAGTTTAACTTCTGCGGTTAGCGTGATGCTGTTATTACGAGTGCGAGTGGCACAAGACACGGAGAGTAGGCGCAATTTGCGGTAACCGTTTCTTTTTATTTCATATCGACTGGAGAGTACATATGTGGGGTTCTAGGCGTAGAACTTCCGTAGGAGGTTTACATTCCATGGTCGCTTGACGTCGAGTTCGCCGTCCCCGCGGACGTCGATGAGGTAGTAGGCGTCGTTGCCGAGTATACGGCCGATGGCGAATGGTCCCTCCCATGGAGGGGAAAGCTTGTGCATGCCCTTCTTGTCCTGGATGAGACGCAGCACCAGGTCGCCTTCTTGGAAGGTGCGAGTTTTCACCCGCCGGCTGTGATAGCGGCGGAGTCCTTGTTGGTAGATGGCGGTGCGCGAGCGAGCTAGGTCGCGTGCCTCGTCGAGTTGATCGACTCCATCCTGTCGTGCGAGTTCGTTCGCAGCTTCCGTGTAGTGGACTACCCTTGGCGAGTCGTGCTCAAGGTCGGTGGGCATGACTGCCTCGGCGCCGTACACCATGAAGAAGGGGGTGAATCCCGTCGACCTGTTGACCGAGGTGCGGATTCCCCAGATGACGGAGGGTAGCTCCTCGACCCAGCACCCGGCGGTGCGCTCGAGTGGTACTTGGAGTCGCGGCTTCAGGCCGTGGAGGATGCTTTGGTTGGCCCGTTCCGCCTGGCCGTTGGATTCCGGGTGGGCGACTGACGCGAGGTCGAGCCGAATGTGCTGCTCTTCACAGAATTCGGCCGTGGCTCCTTTGGCGAAGTTTGTGCCGTTGTCCGTGATGATGCTGTTGGGGAACCCGTAGCGATATATGAGTTCGCGTAGGAATTTTGTGGCGGTCTTCCCGTCGCATTTCCGGACTGGCTTGGCCTCCACCCACCTTGTGAATTTGTCGACTGCAACCAGGAGGTGGGTGTAACCGGAGGGAGCCTTCTTGAAGGGGCCCACCATGTCCATGCCCCATACGGCGAATGGCCAGGTGATGGGGATTGTTTTGAGCGCTGAGCTCGGCACGTGCGTCTGGTTGGCGTACTTCTGGCACCCGGCGCACCGCTGGACAATGTCGACAGCGTCGGCGTGTGCGGTGGGCCAGTAGAAGCCATGTCGCATAGCCTTGGCGACGAGGGAGCGGCGTGCCGCAGCGATCCGGAGTGGATGTCGTGGAGGATCTTGCGTCCTTGGCGGGTTGGACGCAGCGTTGGAACACGCCGGTGACATCAAGGCTTGTGGAGCTCACCGTCGATGATGGCGTGGGACTTGCATCGACGGCGATCATCCGAGCTTCCGTCTCGTCTCCGGCAAGGTGCCGCTTCGTGTAGGCGATGTAGGGCTTGGTCCAGGTCGTTCGCTCATTGACGAAAGTGCGACTGTGGCTGCCTCTGATTGGAGCGGGACTCCGATGTCGATCTCCCTTGGGGGAGAGACTGATGGCTTGGTGATCTTGTCGAGGAAGACACCGGCGGGTGGTGCGAGTCGAGCCGACCCGATGCGAGAGAGGGCGTCGGCCTCCTCGTTCTTCCGCCTATCGATCCACTCGACGGAGTAGCCTGTGAAGTGTCCGACCAAATTGTCCATCGCTTGGCGATGCCGCCATGGTGGGGGAGACGGCGTCGCAGGTGCCAGCGACTTGTCCTGCGACGAGGTCGGAGTCGCCGTAGCAGCGTAGGCGGTTGACATTCATCTCCCTGGCAGCCCTCATGCCGTGTAGTAAGGCCTCGTACTCGGCCATGTTGTTTGTGCAGGGTGTGAAGTCCAGGCAGAGGACATAGCGGAGCTTGTCGCCCTTCGGAGAGGTTAGCACGATCCCTGCGCCTGCGCCGTCCGCGTTCTTGGAGCCATCAAAGTGCAGGCTCCAGTAGTGGAGGTATGGCAGCTTCTCTGGCTGCTGGGCCTCTTCCCAGTCGGCGATGAAGTCCGCTAGGGCTTGCGATTTGATCGCTCTTCGTGGCTCGTATTTGATGTTGTGGACGCCGATCTCGACGGCCCACTTGGCGACTCGCCCGGTCGCCTCACGGTTGCGGATGATGTCCTGCAACGGTGCGGAGGAGACGACCGTGATCGGGTGCTCCTGGAAGTAGTGCGGCAGGCGTCGCTGTGCCCTGAAGACCGCGTATACCAGCTTCTGGTACTGCGGGTACCGCTGGCGCGACTCGGTGAGGACCTCGCTGATGTAGTAGACCGGTCGCTGTACTGGGCGCTCCTTTCCTTCCTCCGGTCGCTCGACGACCATGACCGCACTGACGACGCGCTCGGAAGCAGCGACGTAGACTAGCATGGGTTCTTTGTCGACCGGGGCGGCGAGTAGCGGTGCGACGAGTAGCACCTTCTTGAGGTCGCGGAGCGCGTCGTTCGCCTCCTTGTCCCACTGGAATGTGGGGTTCTTGCGCATCAGGCGATATAGAGGAATTGCCTTTTCGCCCAAGCGGGGGATGAAGCGACTGAGAGCCGCTACTCGCCCAGCCAGTTTCTGAACGTCGCGCAGGCACTCGGGTTTTCCGAGTCGGGCGATCGTGTCGATCTTGGTGGGGTTCGCCTCGATCCCGCGCTTGGAGACGACATAGCCCAGTAGCTGTCCTGCGGGTACACCGAAGGTGCATTTTCCTGGGTTGAGCTTTATCTTGTATTTTCGCAAGTTGGCGAACGTTTCCGCCAGGTCGGCGAGTAGGTCGCCCTGGCGAGCGGACTTTACGACCATGTCGTCGATGTAGACGTGGATGTTGCGGCCAATTTGGCTCGCAAGGCATTCTTGCATGCACCGCTGGTAGGTCGCCCCGGCGTTCTTGAGGCCGAAGGTCATGGCGGTGTAGTAGAAAGCTCCGAATGGCGTGATGAACGCCGTCTTCTCCTCATCCTCGACAGCCATTTTGATCTGGTTGTAACCTGAATAGGCATCGAGGAAACACAGCGATTCCGAGCCCGCGGTGGAATCGATTATCTGGTCGATCCGCGGGAGGACGAACTGCTCCTTTGGGCAGGCGCTGTTCAGGTTTGTGTAGTCGACACATCCTCCAGGTCCCGTTTTTCTTCTCGACCAGGACTGGGTTTGCCAGCCACTTGGAGTATTTGATTGGCCGGATGAAGCCTGCAGCGAATAGACGCTGCACCTCTTTGGCGATTGCTCGGCGGCGCTCTTCATTGAAGGGCCGCAGCGACTGCTTGACAAGTCGCACTTTGGGGTCGGCGTTTAGCTTGTGCTCAGCGAGCTCCCTGGGGACACCGGGCATGTCAGAGGGCTTCCATGCGAAGATTTCTCTGTTTTCACGGAGGAACTCGATGAGCGCGCCTTCCTATGCCGGGCTCATGCCCGTCCCGATCGTCACCGTCTGGCTGGAGTCGCCTGGGACCAGCTCGACGGTATGGGTGTGCGTGGTGGCCTCAAAGGTTGAGGTGTTTGCACCCTCCAAGTTGGGCTTCTTGAGTATGGTGGGGTCGTCGTTGTTGACCCCGCTCGCGTATTTGGCGAGTTCATCTGCGTGGTTGGTCTCCGCCGCGATGACGGCGTCAGCAAGCTCGACGCCTTTGGCCTCGCACTCGGCGGCCATGTCGGGGTCACCGTTGATCATGGTGATGACGCCGCACGGCCCGGGGAGCTTCATCGCGTTGTATGCGTAGTGGGGCGCTGCCATGAACTTGGCGAACGCCTGGCGCCCCAGGACGCAATGGTAGGGGCTGTCGAATGGCACGAGCTTGAAGACGATCCGCTCGGTGCGGAAGTTTGCTGGTGTGCCGAAGGTGACTGGCAGCATGACCTTGCCGATCGGGTACGCCTTCCGACCGGGGACGATGCCGTGGAACGTGGTGTGGGTCGTCTCGATCATCGACTGCGGGAGCTGCAGCCGCCTGAAGGTGTCCAGGTACAGGATGTTGATGGAGCTTCCGCCGTCCATCAATGTCTTGGGGAGCCAGTAGTCGCCGACCTTAGGCTTGACCACCAGGCGACTCGACCTGGGTACTCGATGCGTGGCGAGTGGTCTTGTCGACTCCAGGTGATGGGCTGCTCCGACCAGTTGAGGAACTGGGGAACGTCCATCTGGGCCACCGCGTTGATGGCGACGGCGCGGGCGATGACCTTCTTCTCGCGCTTCGTGTTGAAGCCCGTGAAGGTGTGGAGCGAGCCGGCCACTTTGCCGAATTTTCCGCCGTTTGGCGGGTCGTTGTCGGGGTCCTCCCGTGCTCGCCATGCCTTCTCGATCTCCCTGAGGGTGTGGCAGTCGGCGGTGGTGTGCGTGGCGGGCTTTCCTTCCCTGCTATGAAACGCACATGGTTGGTTAAGGAGAGCCGCGGGGTCGAACCTTGGCTTGGCCTTGTAGTTGCCACCGTCGCGGCGTTGTCCTCCGTCGCAGCGGAAGCTCTTGGGCTCGCGTTTCGTATGCCCGGCGTTGGCGACGAAGTCGACTCGCCTGTCACTGCGGCGCTTGCCGGTGAGGCGAGTGTTGCTGTAGCGCAGGTCGGACCGTCGTCCGCTGTCGTTGCCGCTCGTGCGGCGTTGACCTCCTGACTCGTCGTCGGTTTCCGGGTTTGGATCTTCCTCCGCATACCGTTTGGCGATCTCGAGGAGGTCGGGGATGTTGTCGAGTGTGCGAGAGTGTCGCTTGAGCTTGGCGACCAGGGGCTCGTAGCGGCACGAGGTCTTGAAGCAATGGATCGCGGTGTCCGGGTGGATGCCGACCGCGTTGTACCAGAGTTCTTGCCACCGTTGGACCCAGTTGCGGGTCGACTCGCGGGGTCCCTGGACGCATCGCTCCAGGTCCTCGATAGTGGTGGCGCGGGTGTAGGAGCACTCGAAGTGCCTGACGAAAGCGTCGCGCATATCCTCCCCGGAGTCTATACTGTCCTGAGGGAGGGTGTTGATCCACTTGCACGTCCCTCCATCATCGGGAGGTAACGGGCGGCTAGCAGGTCGGTGTGGCCTGCGATCCCCATTGCCATGAGGTATGTGTCGAGCCAGACGGCGGGGTCGTACGAGGAGTCGTACTTTTCTATCTCCTTCGGTGCCTTAAAGTTTGGCGGGTACTTCTCGCCTCGGATCATTGGTCCGAAGCACTTGGGGCGTCGACTTGCGACCCCCTGGGCTCGCCGTCGCGGCGATTGGTTAGGGTGTGTCGCAGGTCGTCGGGCTGGCGTGCGCGCCAGCTTTGGTTGTTGATGATGTGGGTGCGGGCGTCGATGGGTTGACCGTTGGCGGCGATGAGGTTGGTCATCGGCCTAGGGTCGTTGGTGGAGAGTGCCGCGTTCGCGGGTCGGTGTTGGAGCTGCAGTGGCTCCGGTGGTGGGCAGTTGAGTGTGTTTGCCGCCATTGGGCGGCCGCTCGAGGCCGCCCTGCTTCCCGAGGAACGCGAGTATACTCGACCTTGCGAGTCGGCGCCCGCTCTTTGCTGCTCGACGACCTTTGTGAGCAGGGCCCTGACGTATTGGATCTGCAGGGCGCCGTCGCCGGTGGCCGCGATGCTGTCGGCTGCTGCCCGGCCTGCCACGAGGTTGTCCATAGGGGTGGAGAACAGTGGGAGGCCGTTTGCGTCTCGCTCCCGTGAGGAGACGACTATCCGCGGCTGGTCCCTGGGGGGTGTGCGGTTGGGTGGAGGCGGGGCGCCCATCGTCGTCGACCTGGCGGTCGGCGCTTCTCCTGGTGGCGCGTTCTCGCAGATCGCGCGCTCGGCCACGCGGGCCAGGTCGTTTTCATCATCGAAGTTCAGGGCGCGCCCCTGAACGGTGGGGTTCAGGCGCGACCTGATCCGCTGTTGGTGGTAGCGCGATAGCTCCTGCGCCGTCACCTGCTCAAGGCGGAATTTCTCGCTCGGCTTGCTCGCGCCGCCTCCGCCATTTCCAGCGGAGTTCCTCGACCTCCGTCGTGTGGCGTTAGGAGGGATTGGGGTGGAGAATGGATCCTCCGACGGATCGGTGCGGTCGCCATGTAGGTCGCATGGCGTGGCGGCTGGTTCCACGGAGGTCGTGAGTTCTCGACCGGAGTCGACCAAGATCCCGAGGATGGAGGGTCCTCGAAGTCTCCACGTTGGAGACCTGAGTAATGGAGCCAGCGGGTGAAGCCGGTGATGGATCCGGCGTGTGGCGCCGGTCGCCGAGTCGGCGTCGTCGTTGAGGCGCGTCTTCGCGGCCGCTGAGTTTCGCCCACGTCGTTGTGGGCGAATTGTACTTTCGAGGCGATGGATCGTGCGGATCTGGCTCTCGGAGAGCCGATCGCATGGCGGCGACTTCGCGGTCTGAGCCGAGTCCTCCGAGACGATGGCGTCGGTGAGGCCGACGAAGAGGCTGATCATGCCGACCGGCAGGATCACGCTGTGCGTGACGGGTCACACCGCCGGGACGTAGCTGCTCGGCAAGATTTGGAGCATCTTGCCGATCGCTATCATGCGGCCGGTGGCGACCGTCTCGTTGATGGGCGGATTGGATCTCGCCGCAGAACACCGGCCTGACCGGCCAGGCCCCACGGGGGGCGCCAGCCGTGGGAATGGTCACGGCGATCTTGCAATCGCAGCGGCAGTAGTAGAATGAGGGCAAGGGTGGCCAGCCATCTGCGGTGCGAGATGAGGCGGAGACACAGGTTTTACCCAGGTTCGGCCCCGGGTAAAGACCTACTCTGCTAGATTGTATTATGGATGTGGTACAATGGGCGAGCTCAAGGCTAGGCGAGTCCCTTGGGGGTATGATGGAACGTATCTCTACACGCCCCGCAAGGAGGTTTATATAGGCTCACCTCCCCTAGGGTTTACATATCTCAACCGATTCAGTTAAAGCTTCGGTACTCGTTTAACCTAATCCGACTGGGCCTATCTACTACTTTGGGCCTTGACTTCAATCGCTTGTTTCCTCGCTAGGCTTCAATCCAGTCGCCGTCTTGCAGGCCCACTCGCCAAGTCTTGGGCCAGTCGGAAACGTCCTGCTGGGTATACCCCGGTAGGCATATCCCCATCATGATTGTAGCCTGAGTAGGCATCAAGGATGGAGAGTTTCTCGCATCCTGTAGTTGAATAGATGATCTGATCGATCCGAGGGAGAGGGAAGTGATCCTTTGGGCAGTGCTTGTTGAGCGACATGAAGTCCATGCACATCCGCAGGATGTCTGTGTCCTTTTTAGGGACTAGCACAACGTTGGCCAGCCACTCGCTTTCATTTATCTCCCTGATGAAATCAATGTCGAGTAGTCTGTTGACTTCGACACCGACGGCTTCGGCCTGTGGATCGGACAATCGTTGGATGGACTGCTTGACGGGCTTGGCATCTGGAAATATATTGAGTGCATGCTCGGCGAATTCCCTAGGAAATCCTGGCATGTCCGCAGGACACCAGGCGAAGATTTCCCAGCGCTCATGGATGAATTCAATGAGCGCGCTTTCCTATGCGGGGCTAAGGTCGTTTGCGATCAGCGCCGTCTTGGAGGCGTCTGTCGGGTGGACCTGCACCTTTTTCGTGTTAACTGTGGAGTCAAACGACATATCGGGTGCGTTTTGCCTGGAGACCAGGGGTGCCCCATTATCTATCAGCTCTCGAAGCCTTGTGAGCTCCTCCTGCATGCCGAACGACTGGGAGATTCTGTTGAAGTCCCTGTCGTAGTGGTCGGATCGGATGAAGCTCCCTTGGACCATCATGACGCCCCTAGGTCCTGGCATCTTGAGTAGCAGGTACGCATAGTGCGGTACTGCCAGGAATCTTGCGAATGCCACGCGCTCGAGGATGGTGTGGTATTGTGATGGCCAGTCAACCACTTCGAACTCGAGCCGCTCACACCGAAAGTTGTCGGGTTTGCCGAAGATGACATCGAGCCATATCTTTCCCAGGGGAAATATGCCCTTCCCTGGGACAATGCCGTGGAACGTTGTGTCAGATTGTTCCAGGCTGCACAGCGGGATCCGCATTGCTGCTAAGGTGCTAGCGAACATCAGGTTGATGCCACTGCCATCATCCATGAAGATGTGGCTGATGTCGAACCCTCTGATCTACGCCTCAAGCACCAGGGCAGCATGACCTAGGCGAGGGATCTGGCAGGGTTGATCCGAACGACTAAATGTGATGCATGACTCCAAACCGCTGAGGTACTCAGGGATGAGCGGTCACGACCAAGCTGACCTGGCGGGTGATCTTCTTTTGCACCCTGTTTTTGGGCGCCCTTTTTGCATCATTAGTGACCCTTTCGGTGCGGGGTACCCGTTTATGCCGTTGTTCTGCATGGGTACGACCGGGTGATTCGAAGGTCCCACGAGTGGTGGCGGAGGAGCTCCTTGGGCGATGTCTCCTGGTGAGGGTGCATGTCCGAACTCATTGTTCGGGACTTGCTGTCTCATCTTGGACAGGCTCTCGCTGAGTTTCTGGAACTCGCGGAAGTCCTTGAGCATGTGGCTGGCCTTCTTTTTGCCATCCTACTTGTCGATGTAGAAGTGGATGGTGCATGGGCCCGACAACTTGTTGTATGCCAAGGGTTCGTCGTCGCGGCCACGACATTGCCATGTTTTGCGTTGGGCGTCCTCCATCCTCGAAGTTGTTTCCACGATATCCGCCGCTGCTGCGGTTGCTTTTGTTACGACGGTCGGTGTAGCCAGCCGCGACCATGTCGGGTCTGTCACGAACATCGTAGACGCGTGATCTTCGCTTGCTATGATGCTCGCGTCGGCCGCCGTAGTCATCCTCCTCATCCGTGTGTGCTCAGTGGACAGAGTCCTCGCCATCTGCCCACCTGTTGGCGATGCCCATGAGGTGGTAAAGTATCTTGGGCTTGATGCGCCCAAGTTCTTCCTTGAATTCCTAGCGCTTGACGCCATCTTTGAAGGCGTCGATTGTTCTCTCCTCGGATATGTGTGCCGTAGAGTTCTTGATATTGTACCAGCGTACTATGTTCGAGCGAATGGACTCGCCCGTTCGTTGAGTGCAGGCCCGCAGCTCCTCGATCGAGGCTGGCCTCTTGTTGGTACCTTTAAATTTTTGGATGAAACTGTAGGCCAGTTCCTCCCATCTTGGGATGGAGCCTGAGGACAGGCCGCTGAGCCAGATCCGGGCTGCGCCTATCAGCTGCAGCTGAAGGCACGACAGAGCGGTGTTTTTGTTTCCGCCGTGCAGCTTGACGGACGACAGGTGGTCACTGAGCCACGCCTTAGGGTCCTGCGTGCCGTCGAACTTCAGAGTGTTCGAAGGGATCTTGAAGTTCCACAGCATTCGTGTCCGCCGAATAGATCTGCTAAAGCATCGAGCTTCGCAGAGTTCTCCTTCATCGTCATCCTCTTTGGATTCGGATGAGCACTCGCGCTTGGCACGTGCCTTGTCGATCTTGCGCTAGGCGAGGTCGCTTCGAGCGTCGTAGTCGCGGCTGCGACACCGTGGACTCTTGCTTCGTCGAGGTAGGTCGTGCTCGTCCTCGTCGGATGAGGGTGTGGGGCTATGGTTGAATCTGACCGCAGCTTCCTTTTTCGGCTCCGCAGGAGCTTCCTCGTGGAGCGCAACTCCAACGAGTCCGAGTCCGGCTAGTGCGGACTTGTGCATGGCCCTCTTCGGGTCCCCCACCGGAGGTGGATGGGACGCAAGATATGTGGTGTCTGCCATGATCGTAGCTTGCGGCATCTTCGGGATGACGTTGTCGTTGGCGTCCATCTCCATGAAGGACATGTTGAGGGTTCGGGTCATCTCGCGACGTGCAGCGGGATCCATGTTCTCTACACGAGAGCGATGCTTGTTGGCATTGTTGCCATGCGAGCTGGAGCCGCCAACGGCGGAGAGCGCAGCTCACCGCGCGCTAGACTCCGAGGCCGCTTGCTTGCGTTTGTCGAGTACCTCTTGCATCTTCACCTGGTTTTTGTGTTCGTCGATGAGGAGCAGGTGGTATGCCATCAGTAGGTCCTGCGAGGCACCCACAGGCAGGATCTTGTTGCCCGCCATGGCTTCGCGTTCCTGGTTCCATCCTTCCTCGCTGAGGTGGATTACTCGATTGGCATCAGGGTCGTCCTTGTTGGGTGGGGGGAATGGTTGCCTCCTGTTTTTGCCGTTTCTACCCTGCGGGTTGAGTGGTCGTACGTGATCACCCAAACCTGGTGGTTGTTGCTTGTTTTTGCTTTAGATGACCACAGCGCATTGGTATCATCCGCGGATTGGATCGCTGCTGCCGCAGCGTTCAGATCCGGAACCGTAGGTCCCTTCATCCGACGGGGGGTCGCACAGGTCTGAGTTGCAGCTTCTGCTGTCGTATGACTCATATGTCGATGTTGACATGTGAAGCACATTGGGATGCGGATCCCACAAAGTGGGCCAGATCGATGGCAGTGGCACCCGCTCTGGGAGGCGGAGAGTACCGTTCTGTCCGACCTAGAAGCAGAAGCTCCCGAACTGGATCTCGAGCCCGTCGCCTACGGGATCGAAGTCCTTCATGGTGGCTGTCGAGTGGGCGGTGAAGTCGAAGGCGCCGAAGAGGAGATGACTCTCCGTCACCGAGGAGTTGTAGATCGCTTTGGTCGGGACCATCACAGTCGCACAATCAGCATACCCGATTCCCACAGACAGCGCCAATTGACGAGGTTTAATCTCGTCAATGCCCATTGTTATGAGATTGTGTTTTGGAGAAGATAGGGGTTCTAGAGATCGCGGAACGGTTAATAGACAAGCAACTAGGGGACACGATATTTACCTTGGTTCAGGCCCCCGGAGGGAAAACCCTACTCCTGCTTGTCTGCTCTTGATTACGGCGGAACCGAAGGTTACAGGGGTGCGCAGATGCAATCTGGCGTGGAGGTGTGTATGCGGTGAGGTGAGAGAGATCCTCCTCCTCGTGCCCTCCTAGCCTTTATATAGAGATAGGCAGGTCCCGGGTACGGATCAAGTCGGTTACAATTTTAGGGTTTGTCCCTTTGAATATTCTATCTGTTCTAGTCTTGCTCTCCAAGGATCCGAGGACGTCATGGGCTTGGGACACCCGAAAATCTTCATGGGCCACGTATATTCTCGTGGGCCTTCTTTGGGCTAGACCAGATATGCTAATTTCGTGTACCCGTAGGGTATAACCATGTCACCACTTCCTACCTATTCGGCAGACATTTATCTTTTTCGTGAGGGGTGGATAGAAAGTTTTGAGATACCCGGATTGGGACATTTTCCAGGGAACATGGTCTAGTATTTTTGAAAAATGGGATGATGGCATTTTAAAACATTCACTTGGTGGTTGCTTCACAAAACGACCTGTTATTTGCATTCGTAAAATAGAAAGTGTATTTTTTGTGCGGCAAAAAGGAAAACTTCCTCCTGTAACATTGTTCGCCATCCGAAGATGCACATGCATGCACAATATGGGCATGTTATCACAAACTATGCCATGATTCTGGCTATCACATTGGTTGTTTGACCTAAAAGCAATGAAACATCGTACAAGATAGGTCATTTTTGTAAAGGTTTTTTCGAGATGCAATCAATATACCAAGTTTGGTATTTTTACTGTCAAATATGTCACATAATATGATACCACGCAAAAGAATTACCTCGTTTAGACCATTTTTGACTTTATTATGCCCGTTTAAAACTATTATTTTTGTGCAACCAATCAGAAGAGAAAACCAATCTACCCACGGATCACCCACCGAATTAGATATCAGCCATTGATAGGGCGTCCATCCAACACTCCAAATTCGCAGCACCCGTTTCTGCCGCCTCGCACACTTGGACGTGAATGGACCAAAATGCCCTAGTTCCTAGTATTTCACCACATAAGTGATAATGGACAATTTGGTAAAATCCCCCCACATCCACCACCCATCCGCCCAAACCCAACCCTAACCCCACACACGCCCTACCCCGCCGCCACTTATTCCTCCTTTGTAAACCCTAATCCCGCTGGTGCCTCCCTCTCTCTGCTTCGCATACGCCACCTCTGTGCACCATCGCGCCACCCACCACCTCTCCTTCCGCCCCAGTATCCCGCCATCTGCTAGCGCACTCACCACCGCCCCTCTTCCCCCGTATCCCACCATGTCGGGGTAGCCAGATCTGGCCACGCGGTTGCTGGGTCAACCGGAGCAACAACATCGCCAACCTCGAGGTCAATGTCGCCACTCTCCTCGACCTCCTTCTCCTACCAAGAGGACGCGCACTACGCCGTGGCTGCGTCGCTTGACCACTACTACTTCCATGCGGCCACTGTGATCATCGTCAGCAGGAGGACGCCATCCTGGCGGGCACTGCGATGCTACGAATCTCCCACTCCGCCGTTGCACCATCGACTCCCCACCCGGTCTGCGCCCGCCGCCGCCCAGAAGCTTGTCCCTGTCATCGACCAGCACAGATCGATGCAAAGATACCGAAGCTCGAGCGCCGGAGAACCTGCGGTGGGTGATCTCCTAGGAGGTTCTTTCCTCCGCCTACTGTCTATCTCATTCTCGTTCTACGTATTTTTTATTGATTGACTGATGTCGTTACGTTGCCCCTGCTTCGCCTCCCTTGTCTCTGTTAACCGAGGGCACCCCAACTATGAGGGAGGGAGCACCCCAACAACGCCGCCGCTGGATCCACTCCACCCCATCAAGGCTTCCACCAGATCCTGTCATTCCCAGACAACACGGACCCCAAATCCGCTCCTTAGCAACAACCTAGTCACCGACGAGCACATGGATGTTTCGTTCAGGTAACCTCACCATCTTGTATCAGTACCACTAGAAAATTACAGATTCATGATTTAGATTTATTTGGAGAATCCCAAAATTCTGGAAACTCCTGTTTACCACATGCACACAAATGCTAGTGGTTGCAGTTCCATAGATTTTGTGCATCTAGCTCGATTCGATATGATCAGATAGGTTAGGGTGTGATGTTAATTTGTGATCCATCTTCTTGTGTTCTACTTATATACTGTACATCATCTATTCCGCTAGTAGCAGTAGTACTACTTATTCATGTATAGCAATATAGGTATAGAATATGTATATACCTCGTTTCTCTTGTGTGTACACCTCTTCTAGTAGCTGATCTGTGTTGAATGCATGCTGACATTAGGTTTTTCCCATGACACCTTGTTGTTCCAGTGTTGGTGGTGCCTTCCAATGGTGTTCTGGTGGTGGTGGTGCCCTCCTCTTGATCACTTGTGTGTACTCCTTCAACATGTAAGGATATTATCCTGAAGTGGTTTGTTAGGATATTCAACATGTAAGGATGTTAGAAGCACTGTTTCTACTCATTTTAACTGCGAAGATGTGCGATTATCTGGTACCTTGCTATTTGTTGTTGTTTGATCACCATGTATATGAAGGATTTGTGTATAGGTTACTTGTATATGACAAGTTTGACTACTCAATAAGTAGCTATAACTGTTCTCTAGGAAGGATTTGTCTACAGGTTACTTATACATGACAAGTTTGACCATGTTGTTTGTTGACGTTTGATCACCAAGTTTGAACCTACTATGATAAGTGTGAAATAGATAATTACTTCTTGATTTCTTGTTGTGTGCTTTGATTGATGTTGAAGAGTATCAGTTCTTTTTCAAGTGTTTCTGAAATAGATGGTGTTTTTAGATCTGACGTGAATGCCATGACACTGTTTTTCATGAGTTTTTTCAATTTTCCTGTACCCCTAAATAAGTTGAATGTACAGCATTAGCATGCCCATTGATACATATGTCTTGGGATCACCTGGTGGTCCTGGTGCAATGGCAATCACTCCTGTACATATTAGTATGAGTTAGTGTGTCTATGCTATTTATGTTGTGTGAGAAGTGTGGATTTTTGTATCACTATAGGTTTAGATCAAGATCATTGTAACATCCCAGTTTTAGCTAAATATTAGTTAGAGTTTGATTGCGCATCATACTTTAAAATGGATGCATTGAAGGAAATAAAATAAAACCTAAAACCCTAATCTTCCCCTCTCTCCCTGGAAAACCTTTTTAAATGGTTTTGAATATTTTGAAAATCCCAAAATTAATGGATTCCAAATTGAATACAAGGGCTCATAAGTATTTTATATATTTGATAAAAGCCTCTAGCATTTTAAAAGTATTCAAAACAGTTTACAAATTGAATTATACAAAGAGGAATACAAAACATGAAAAGAAAAAGGAATTTCCAAAGAAAAATCAGTTGCTAAACCTAATCAGGCCGCAGCCCAGCCGGCCCACCTTCCTCCTCTCTCTTCCTGACACCCACGCGTGCCCGTATCTGGCCCAGCAACGGCCCGTACCAGTTCATCATGTCTGTCCTTCGTCGTCTTCGCAGGCGATGCGAAGAAGCACCGTGTCGGCAGCACCGCCGTTGATCCGTGTCGCCTTCATCCCGCCGTCCGCCGAGCTCAAGGAGGTGGATAAGAATGCCACGACGCCTCCGCACCATCCTTATCCTCCCTCCCTATCCCTAGAGACCTCCCTCCCTCAATTTTATTCCCCTGGCCGAACCGTAGCCGACGAGCTCGCCGTCGACATGTTGTCTCCGTCCACCCCTCACCATTCTGAGGACACCATCAGCTCCGCCTCGCCGTTGTGAGCCACCTCGTCAAAGGAATCGACGCCGCATGCCTCCAATCGTCGCCATGGTCATCGTTTTCCCCAAGCCCGACGACCTCTGCCGCATGCATCCCCGTCGCTCTGGTCCATCCCGTGTCTCTTCATCGACCCCTTAAGCTCCAGGGTGAGCATGCGATCCTCCTGGACCTCTCCTTTGCCCCCTCCCTCTCTGTGCTTGTCGTGCGCCATAGACCTGTGAGCACTGCCGCTGTTCGCCGTCGTAACATGTGCTCCGACGACCAATAGATGACAGCGCCGCCCTTTTCTGGATCAGCGTGAAGCACAGATTTGAACGGAACCAACCGCGTAGTGCTGCGTCGCCTCTATCACCGAATCCGCCGCCGATCTGAGGTCACCAGCGTGTTTGCGTCAACATGACATCAGCCGAGCGCTGGTCTAACCCATTCAAACCAGCCCCGGTCCATTAGCTTGCATGGCTGACGACGTGGCCTCGGCCCCATCGGCCAGTCACTGTAGCTAGGTAGACCCCCAGTGCAAACAAGACCCACCCCTGTGCTGACGTCACAGTGACGGAGTAAACCCTTTGAAATGGTTTAATAAATCTAGAAATTGGTTTAATCTTGTAAATTCAATATCTAATTAATTATAAGTCAGAAAAATACAAATAATATATCAAAATGTTCAGAAAAATGAGAACTACCTATCTAAGCAATAATCATGCATTTTTAAGCAACTTACATGACAAGTTTAATTAGAAGAACATTGTAACCCCTCCTAGGTGATTCCGGAGTTTCCCCGAGTTAGGGTTTGTACCCCTCGGAACCCCTATTAAATTGTCGAGTATGCCTTAGGCTTACTTCTAAATACAATTTAACTTGTCATATCATCATCCTTGCTTGAGCATTGCATCCATGCCATTGTTGATTGTTTCCCTTCCTTTCCGACGTTTAGTTCTTCCCGGTAGAATATGATATCGAGATCGAGATCGAAGACCAAGGTCAAGACCATCTAAGATCGACGAACAATACTTGGCCAACTATAATTATCAACACACGGATTTTTAATCCTAAATGCCTGTTATGCCATACATCGCAATCATAGGATTACCATTTTTGCGAGACATAACAGATTGGTACCATAGTTCATCATCCATTATAAACCATAATAAAGGTATTACAAATAAAGGATCTGATGATCCAGTCTTATTAAAATCAACCCAGCAGAATAATAATAATAATAGTAGCATGGTCGAAGATCCATCTTTAGGGTCAGAGGCAATGCTGACGATGGGAGATGATCCAAGTTGTCATAGACTTCCTGCTATCCATCATCCTGGTAGTCCTCCTCATAGTCTGGCCATAGGAATAGACAGGGACAAAGCCATGAGTACTCTTCAAGTACTCGCAAACTATAACTAACAAGTAAAGTGGTTCAAGTAGAAATACTAAGCTCTAGGTTTATTTGCAAAAAGCCATGTTTATCTTAACTGAGTTCAGAAGTAAACAAAACTAGTTTTCATATTCACAACCCTGTTGTGGTCAAGTCAAAGTCATAATTCATTTCACAAGTATTTTTGAAAACATCTGACGAAGGAACAGCATGGACACTCCAACTGTCCATAATCGCGGACGCGGCTAATCGAATAGTTTGACACTCTGCAGAGGTGGTACACTTTCACCACAACATTCGATACATCCGTTAGGAACCATCCTGAATCACCATACTCAGTATGCAGATAATCAATCCTAACCTTTCAACTAGACAGCCTAGTATAGGCACCCCCCTATGAGTTTGGCCTCCCAACCATGACCATCTATCATCTTGGGAACTGCATGTCAACATCCGGAATTTTAATCCCAGATGCCTGTTATGACATACATCGCAATCCCAGGATTACCATTTTTGCGAGACATAATATATTTGGATATCACAGTACATCATCCATTACAAACCATACATAAGGTCTTACACAAAAAAGGATCTCATGATCCAGTTCTTAGTACAACTCAAGCAGCGGGATAACGTAATAGTAACAATAACATAGGCGAAGCTCCATCTTCGGGATCACAGGCAATGCAGACGATGGGAGATGATCCTAGTTGTTGTAACCTTCCTGCGTTCCGTCATCCTGATACTCCTCTTCGTAGTCTGGCCACGGGATTATCCAGGGACAAAGCCATGAGTACTCTTTAAGTACTTGCAAACTAATACTAACAAGTTAAGGGGGTTTTTGTAGTAGGATACTAAGCTCTAGGGTTGTTTTGCAAAAATCCAGATTTACCTCAACTAAGTTTAGATGCAAGAAAAACTAGCTGAAAGTTTTATAACACCTAAGTGGTAATTTGAATTTCATATCACAGCTCTGTTATGGTCAAGTCAAAGTCACAATTCATTTCATAAGTCTTTTGATAAACATCTGACAGGGGAACAGTATGGCCACTCCAACTGTCCATAACCACGGACGCGGCTATTCGAATAGTTTAACACTCTGTAGAGATTGTACACTTTCACCACAACATTCGATACATCCGTCACGAAAAAATCCTGAATTCACCATACTCAGTATGCGGATAATCAATCCTAACCTTTCAGTTACATGCCCTAGTATAGACACCTCTCCTGTGAGTTTGGCCTCCCAACCATGACCAACTGTCATCTTGTGTACTACACAGGTGGACAATCCTCACAAGGTAGCCTCATCTCAGACCTTGGCCGCGGGGAACCCATACTAAGGTATATAAATGTCTAGTAAGGCCCTACCGAAATTTCGGGTATTATGGTTGTACGATAAAATTGGAATGGTGTCGCATCTAGACAACCATCAGTTATATAAAGGGCTAAGGCTCATGCCTCCACATTTTCATCATCAAGATCATCTGGTGTTCGGAAACACATGTCAAATCATTTCAGTAGAATGACTCCTCATTCTAAGGTTTTCATAACCATTTTCACCAAGTATTCCCATCTAAAGTTGATCAAGTTTTATACTTAGCACTAGCATCTACAAGTGGTGGTAAATACTAATGAGGGGTGGTAAATAAGTGGGGATTTGCTAAGTTCAATCTCATGCCTTAGGATGACATCAAGATTATCTAACTTAGGCCAAATTTTATGCTCTTTATGCTACCTTTAGTTATCTTTCTAGAATCTACAAGTTACCATGTAAACTCTAAGAGAAAGCTTTGATAAAGAAATAAAGTATAAAGCTTGCAAGTAAAACTAGGGTTGGGTTATCAAGTGGGTATGATCACATATGCTTAATGCATATAGTTGTTATGGTAACAAGCAAGTATTTGCCTGCATAGGTTAACTTGTGTAGTAATGCCTGCATAAGTAGGGTATCTTGCAAGTGTTAGCTTGCCTTGTGCAGAGAAGTGGTTGAAGTTCTCCTCGGCTTCTTCCTCGTAGTATCCTTCTTCCTCCTCGTATCCTTGGTCGGTACTAGCGTCTCTAAATAAATACAAGGTACACAATCACCAAACAATACTTAACTATTTCCAATCATCACACAATGGTTCACACTAGATGATCTAGCATCATCACTTAATATTACAAGATTAATGCACTTGTCTTATTTGTTTTATTTTTAGAAAAGTAATTTCTACTCATTGAAAAACTACTTAAGATTTAATATTCTCCAACTCAAACATGGGATCATGTTGACACATGTCATCACCACATATTTCAGTACATGGGAATGTGATTTAAAGTGGTGTCACAATTTAATAAGGTTTAACCTTTTTATTTTAACTAAATAAAGTGACTAGAAATGCCTATGTGGCATTCTTTTATTACTTGAACATTATTTCTGCAAGTAAACCCATATGTTTTTATATATTCTTAAAGGTATGATCAAATGTGATTTTTGAGAGTTGGAATCAACTCAAAAGCGTTTATGGTTGAATTTTGAAAAATGATTGAATGCAGAAAAGCTTCTGCCTTGTTATTTTTACCATGGTTGATCAACAGTTCCAAATGATATGAATCCAACGGGCATGGATTAAGCATTTCAGTGCCTTTCTAGAAAAATTGGTTTCATGCATTTTGGTTCAGTGAATCGAGCTGGGTTGATTTTTAAATATAGGTACATAACTATGTTTGTAATTAAAAGAATAAAGCTTATTTTGAATTGTTGGGTTGCGCAGGATGTTTTACTAGGCCGGCCCATTAAACATAGCGGGTACGCGGGATGGTTAAGTGGCTGTCCCCACATGTCAGTAAGACGGGGCGGGGCGAAGCGGTACAGGGTGATCTCGGCCGCACGATGTAAATCTAATCGAACGGCTACAACTCATCATCCATGTCGGGCAGCGCCGGTGAGACAGAACCATAATGCGGCAGGTGGGGGTCGTGGGAGGCTCACCGAGGCTCAGGCGAGGGTCGGTGACGGGGGCGAACGACGAAGTCGACGACGGCGGTTCTCCTGGTACCAGTAGCTCCTACTGGGGCGGCTCCAATCGATGGCTTCCTTCTTCTGTAGTAGCGGCAGGCTCCGGCCAAATTCTGGCGATGTGCTGCTCGCCTTGCTCTGGGAGTGAGGTGGGGTGGTTCTGGGTGAGAGGGGAGTGAACTGGTGTGGCGAAAACGAGCGGTGGAGGCCTCTATTTATATTGGCGAGAGGGGACAGACGGGCGCAGGCTGAGCTCGTCATGCTCGACGGCACATGCAGCTATCAGCATGGGCGACGGTAGGGGGCGGTGCTATGTTCCCTGGCGAAGCTCAAAAGCGCGGTGGCGAGGCGTGGGGCGGTGCTGATCGGTCGGAATGCTTCGACGCTCTAGGCGGGTCCAACGGAGGTTTTGATGGCGCACAGCGCGCGTGGTCCGCGCGGCGGCGAACGGGCATGTCTGGCGGGGTGTTGGGGTGCTGGCGATCATCCCTGCAAGCGGCGAGGGCGGCGCACGGTCTGTGGGTGCTGGTCGAGCATGGCGCACGGGCTCACTCTCGGCATGGTCGCAGAGAGGTTTGGCATGGGCGTTGCGTGTGGTCCAGGGGCTAGCATTGCTCGGGGCTGGGACAGAGAGTGACGATGGGCGGTGCTGCATGTCACAGACAAGGTTGGCAAGGCTAGTACGGCCGCTAGCTCGCTGGCGACAATGGGGTGGCAAGTTTGCTCTCGGCATGCTCACCATTGATGGCTAGGCTTGCTTACAATGGCGCTAAAGATAGTTAAAGGGGTTAGATGATCTACTAAGGGCTAGTTCCAACCAGAGAGGGAACAAGTTAGGCCAATTTTACTGCACACTATAGTGTTTGTTGTTTGTTTGATTTGAATCTGCAAGGTGTTTGATGAAATGGCCGCAAGAACTTTAAATTTGAATTTTCAATTAAAACTTTGTGGGTTTGCTAGGAACATGCTAGGGAGTGTCTGGTTAGTTGGATTAGTCAAGGGGCACTAGTTTGGTTGGGTTTTGAAAATGGATGATCTTCACATATGAATAATATTCAATTTTGAATTGTGATTTAAATGGGGTTGCCAAATGGTTCTGCAAGTTTGAAAAGTGGGCCTTGATTCACTTTTACTAGTTCTATCAAGGGGTGAAAAGAATTGGGAAAGTTTATGTTTGAAATCTTGGACTAGAAACACTCAAAGTGACCTAGTGAACAAGATTGGCAAAAATGGCCATTTGCTTTATTTGGTTTGTTTTTGATTTTCTCTTTATTTGTTTCTGTTTGGAAATGTTCTAGATGATGTTATAATTGTCTTTAAACGATTTCTTGCTAATTAGATTAATCACACAAGTCCATTCAAGCAATTGTCAAATAATTTTATTCACACATGCATTCACATGATTTTAATTAATCAAAGTTTTTGTTAACCCTAATTTTAGTGATTAGAGTTTGATGGTCCATGTTTTATATTTTTGGCATGTTACAAACCTTCCCCCCTTAAAAAAAATCTCGTCCCGAGATTTGAAAAAGGACGAAAAAGATTACCTAGGATTTAAAGAGATCGGGAAACTCCGTCATGATGTGATCTTCGAGCTCCCAAGTAGCTTCTTCTTTAGTGTGGTTGCTCCACTGAATCTTGAGAAACTTGATGCTTCGGGTCCTGGTGGTCCTGAAAGCTTCTTCCAAAATGTGGACGGGTACTTCGGGATAGGTCAGGTCATCATTGATTTCTATGGTCCGGTGATCAATATTCTTGAAAACTTCAGTCTTCTCCGGAACTTCGGGGCATTTGCGAAGTAACGATATATGGAACACATTGTGCACGGCTGACATTTCTTATGGAAGTTCCAATTGATATGATACTTCTCCTCGATGATTCAGAATTTTGAAGGGTCCGATATATCTGGCGGCTAACTTTCCTTTCAGCTGAAAACACTTCATTCCTTTCAATGGAGACACTTTAAGATACACAAAATCTCCGATATTGAAAGCGAGGTCTTGATGTCTCTTGTCGGTGTAACTCTTCTGTCTTGACTGGGCGGTCTTGAGGTGCTCACGAATCTTGTGAACTTTCTCTTATGCTTCTCGTAGGATATCGGGTCTGAAAATATGACTCTCTCCTACTTCCGACCAATTCAAAGGGGTGCGACATTTCCTTCCATACATAAACTCAAATTGGGCCATTTGCGGACTTCCTTGATAATTGTTGTTGTAAGAAAATTCTGCGAAAGGCAGACAGTCTTCCCATTTAGATCCATACTCTAGCACACATGCCCTCAACATATCTTCGAGTATTTGATTTACTCGCTCTATTTGCCCATCAGTCTGAGGGTGATACGCTGTGCTAAAATCTAGTCGGGTTCCTAAACCTTCTTGGACTTTCTTCCAGAATCTCGAGGTAAACTAAGTTCCTCAATCCGATACGATGTTCTTGGAGACTCCGTGCAAACTGACGATTCTAGCGATGTATAACTCCGCTAGCTTCGAACTTTGGTATGTGGTCTTGACTGGTAAGAAATGGGCTAATTTGGATAGTCTGTCAACTATGACCCAGATAGAGTCATTTCCTCTAATAGAAGTAGGCAATCCGGTGATAAAGTCCATTCCAACTAAATCCCATTTCCATTCCGGAATTTGTAGAGGTTGCAACAGTCCAGCGGGTCTTTGATGTCCCGCCTTGACTCTCTGACATATATCACACTTGGCGATATAGCTTCCGATTTCTCTCTTCATCTTATGCCACCAAAATTGTTCCTTCAAATCCTGATACATCTTCGTTCCTCCGGGGTGGATAGAATAAAGAGTATCATGGGCCTCGTTCAAAATCACTTCTTTCAATTCCGAATCTGCTGGTACACAAAGGCGTCCTTTGTACCACATAACTCCTTCTTCGTCTTCGGTGAATCCTGGTACTTTGCCTGTACCGATACGATGCTTGATTCCGTCGATACTAGCAAAAAATCCTTCACTGATCAAAGTGGGTTGAAGTTCTATGCTAGCCAAAAATCCTTCACTCACTAATTCCATTCGGAAATCTTCCATCTCTTTGTACAAACTTGGTTGCTCCTTCAAAATCATGGAGTTCAAGCGGCATAGCAATCTGCTCAGGGCGTCTGCTACCACATTGGCTTTACCGGGGTGATAGTGAATGTCCAGATCATAATCTTTGATTAGCTTAATCCATCTTCTCTGTCTCATATTCAGCTCCTTCTGAGTGAATATATACTTCAGGCTCTTGTGATCCGAGTAAATCTCACAACGGTTTCCCATCAGGTAATGCCTCCATGTCTTCAACGCTAGAACTACGGCTGCGAGTTCGAGGTCATGGGTTGGGTAGTTCTGTTCATGCTGCTTCAGTTGTCGAGATAGATATGATATAACTTTGCCTTCTAGCAATAGCACACATCCCAAACCGATCTTGTATGCGTCTCAATACACGTCAAAGGGCTTCGTGATATCCAGCATGATCAAGATGGGGGCTGAAATCAATCTTCTCCCGAGTTCTTGAAAACTCGCTTCACATTTTTTCCGTCCATTCAAACTTCTTGTCCTTCTTTAGCAATTGGGTCATGGGTCTGGCGATACTCGAGAATCCCTCTACGAACATGCGGTAGTATCCCACTAATCCAAGAAAGGCACGAACTTGGGTTTGAGTGGTTGGGGCTTGCCAATCTTCGACATCTTTCACCTTTGCAGGGACAACGGCAATTCCTACGGCTGATATGATATGTCCGAGGAATCCTACCTCCTGTAACCAGAATTCACATTTGCTAAACTTGGCATACAACAAATGCTCTGTAAGGATTCCAAGAATGGTCCTTAGGTGTAGCTCATGTTCTTCTTCTGATTTGGAATAAATCAGAATGTCATCGATGAAAACAACGACAAACTTATCCAGGAAGTCAATAAAAATCTTATTCACGAGATTCATGAAATAAGCGGGGGCATTGGTTAATCCAAAAGACATGACAGTATACTCGTATAATCCATATCTGGTGGTAAAGGCAGTCTTTGGAATATCCTCTGCGTGAATCTTGAGTTGATGATAACCAGTTCTAAGATCAATCTTAGAAAACACTTTGGCACCAGTTAACTGGTCAAACAAATCTTCTATCTTGGGCAACGGTATTTGTTTTTGATAGTGACATCATTCAACTTCCGCTAATCCGTACACAAACGGTTACCTCCATCTTTCTTGTCCACAAACAAGACAGGTGATCTCCATGGTGACGCACTTGGTTGAATTAATCCAATTTCCAGCATGGCATTCAATTGCTTCTTTAGTTCTACTAGTTCAAACGGGTTCATACTATATGGTCTCTAGGCTATGGGTCCGGTTCCAGGGATTAGTTCAATGATAAACTCGATATCCCGATCTGGGGAAATATAGGGCAAAACATCTGGAAATACATCGGGGTATTCATAGACTATCCGGACTTGGTCAATGGTGGGCTGGGCTATACTCTTGTTGCACTTGAATTGTCGAGGCAACATTTCAGATACATGCTCGAATGATACTCCCGCTGTACTGGTCATGGTTATGGCTTTCTTGGCACAGTCAATTAATCATTATGTTTGGACATCCAATCCATTCCTAGTACTACTTCCATACCTTTAGTTCCGAGTACTATTAGATTAGCATAAAAATCTATGCCATGGATTCGGATAGGGATGGCTTTGCAAATTTGCCTAGCTTTGGTGGTTGAACCGGGGATTTGAACAATCATAACATGCTTCGATTTGGTTGGTTGAATATTACTAGTGCATGCAAATTCTTCAATGACAAATGAGTGCGATGTTCCAAAATCAAACAACACTCTTGCAAGTACTGAGTTAACAGAAAACATACCCAGCACGACGTCTGGCGCTTCCTGGGCTTCTTCAGCATGCATGAGAAAGAGACGGCCGTTGCGGCTGAGCGAATTCCCTGGGGCAAACCTTCTTCCGGGCTGAATACGACGCTGTTGCTGAGCTGGGGCATTTGCATTGGGGGCTGTGGCATTCTTCTTGGGGCACTCATTGGAGTAGTGACCCTTTGTTCCGCATTTATAACAAGTCACTTGCGACTTGTCCTTTGCTACTACAGGCACAACATTGCTTCTAGTCCTTGGGGCAGTGTTGGTATTGGTGGCGGCATTGTTGTTGTTGAACTTGGGTGGTGCACGGTTGAAATTGCTAGAGTTGCCGGGGTTGTTGTGGTTTCCTCCTGGCCTTGATTGTTGTTGGCCATCTAAGCTATGTGTTGAAGGGTGGCTAGGTTGGCTTGACGTTCGGCTCTTTTAGCTTCGCGGTCAGAAACCAACATTTGCAAGATCTGCAACATTGGGTCCGGGGATGAACCGCTTCCTCCACGAGGCATCTGAATCTTGAGATAGATCATGAGAAAAGAGGGAAATTTTCTAAGGTTCAGAGGTTGTTGAAAAGTTTTTAAAGTTTGACACAGATTTTTTTTTGCAACTTGCTTTTCATTCATTCATTCATAGCACTCGATACAAACACACACCACAACAAATAAAAATAGATGGTTTAGGAACCATTCTGGAATCTACGATACAGTGGAACCAAATACAATTTACTAACGCTAGTGCTCAAGTGCTACTACTCCTCGGAGTCAGTGTACTCATCATCATCATCGTCATCGATGAAGGCGAAATCATCCTCATCGGTGAAGAAGTCCATGGACTGATCCTCCAGAAAGTCATCATCATCGCTAAGATAGGAGTAGGGGTCTCCACGAAGGTCTTCTCCGGCATTCTCCCTCTCCTCCAACTGCATGTCTCTCTTGTGGATGGTCTCCTCCAAATCAGTGATCCGGTGGCGAAGACGGGAAATGATGCGCTCCTTCGTGTCGAGCTGACGGCGACGAGACTTGCGATCCTTCACTAACATGGCGAGGGTCTGATCCTTCTTCTTGGCGATGGCGTACTTGTGGTTGGCGTAGGCACGGGCATTATCCAACTCCTTCTGACGATCGTACATCATGAAGCTGAGATGGTCCACTTGACTCTTCAGCTTGGGATGATGTGGGGCCTCCAGTGGTTGTCCCATACCATCACGCCTTGGGTAGAACTCAAAACGGGTACCCTTGATCTGATTGATACTCTGCCCACATAGACAAGCAAGATCTTCCTGCATTGCCTGGCCAGTCCATCGAGCCAGTTGTTTTATCTTAAGGTGAACTGAATTCCCTCGGTAGTGGGAGGTTCAATCTTCCCTCGGAGACTTGCAACAACTACCCACTGTAGGTCTTCTCCTTCATGATCATTGAGTTGAGCTCCGAAGAACTCGGGGTGCGGACACTCCAGAAGTTCCAAAAGCTGGTCCAAGTCACGCTCAAAGATGAGGTCTCCTCCATTCCCCAACTGATAAAACTTGTTGTACTTCACGTCCATCTATAAGAATATAGGATGAGTAAGTTAGTAGAGTGATCAAGTGTGTCAAATTTTATGTATTTTGCAAGAATTTTTTAGGAACATGAAATTTTGATGAAAGAGTCCAAGGGATAAGAATGAGAATAAGTTTTTGTAAATACTCACTTCCTTTGGTTTTGAAACTAAGTTTTTGGTTCAAACGTCCATTCTAACTAGGGTCTTCGATGGTCAGGATGGCTCTGTGACCAACTTGTCAACACCCGGATTTTTAATCCCAGATGCCTGTTATGCCATACATCGCAATCCCAGGATTACCATTTTTGCGAGACATAACAGATTTGGATATCACAGTACATCATCCATTACAAACCATACATAAGGTCTTACACAAATAAGGATCTCATGATCCAGTTCTTAATACAACTCAAGCAGCGGGATAACGTAATAGTAACGATAGCGTAGGCGAAGCTCCGTCGTTGGGGTCACAGGCAATGCTGACGATGGTAGATGATCCTAGTTGTCGTAACCTTCCTGCGTTCCGTCATCCTGATACTCCTCATCATAGTCTGGCCACGGGAATAGCCAGGGACAAAGCAATGAGTACTATTTAATTACTCGCAAACTAATACTAACAAGTTAAGTGGGGTTTTGTAGTAGGATACTAAGCTCTAGGGTTGTTTTGCAAAAAGCCAGATTTACCTCAACTAAGTTCAGAAGCAAGAAAAACTAGCTGAAAGTTTTATAACACCTAAGTGGGAATTTGAATTTCATATCACAACTCTGTTGTGGCCAAGTCAAAGTCACAATTCATTTCATAAGTCATTGGAAAACATCTGACGGGGAACAATATGGCCACTCCAACTGTCCATCACCGCAGACGCGGCTATTTGAATAGTTTGACACTCTGTAGAGATTGTACACTTTCATCACAACATTCGATACATCCATCAGGAACAAATCCTGAATTCACCATACTCAGTATGCGGATAATCAATCCTAACCTTTCAGTTACACGCCCTAGTATAGGCACCTCTCCTGTGAGTTTGGCCTCCCAACCATGACCAACTGTTATCTTGGGTACTGCACAGGTGGACAATCTTCACAAGGTAGCCTCAGCTCAGACCTTGCCCACGAGGGAACCCATACTAAGATATATAAATCTCTAGTCAAGACCTACCCAAATTTTGTGTATTGTGGTTGTACGGTAAAATTGGAATGGTATCACATCCAGACAACCATCAGTTTTATAAAGGGCTAAGGCTCATGCCTCAACATTTTCATCATCAAGATCATCTGGTGTTCGGAAACACATGTCAAATCATTTCAGTAGAATGACTCCTCATTCTAAGGTTTTCATAACCATTTTCACCAAGTATTCCCATCTAAAGTTGATCAAGTTTTATACTTAGCACTAGCATCTACAAGTGGTGGTAAATACTAATGAGGGGTGGTAAACAAGTGGGATTTGCTAAGTTCAATCTCATGCCTTAGGATGACATCAAGATTATCTAACTTAGGCCAAATTTTATGCTCTTTATGCTACCTTTAGTTATCTTTCTAGAATCTACAAGTCACCATGTAAACTCTAAGATAAAGCTTTGATAAAGAAATAAAGTATAAAGCTTGCAAGTAAAACTAGGATTGGGTTATCAAGTGGGTATGATCACATATGCTTAAGTCATATAGTTGTCATGGTAACAAGCAAGTATTAGCTTGCATAGGTCAACTTGTGTAGTAATGATTGCATAAGTATGGTATCTTGCAAGTGTTAGCTTGCCTTGTGCAGAGCCGTGGTTGAAGTTCTCCTCGGCTTCTTCCTCGTAGTATCCTCCTTACTCCTCGTATCCTTGGTCGGTACTAGCGTCTATAAATAAATACGAGGTACACAATCACCAAACTATACTTAACTATTTCCAATCATCACACAATAGTTCACACTAGATTATCTAGCATCATCACTTAATGTTACAAGATTAAAGCACTTGTCTTATTTGTTTTATTTTTAGAAAAGTAATTTCTACTCATTGAAAAACTACTTAAGATTTAATATTCTCCAACTCAAACATGGGATCATGTTGACACATGTCATCACCACATATTTCAGTACATGGGAATGTGATTTAAAGTGGTGTCACAATTTAATAAGGTTTACCCTTTTTATTTTAACTAAATAAAGTGACTAGAAATGCCTATGTGGCATTCTTTTATTACTTGAACATTATTTCTGCAAGTAAACCCATATGTTTTTATATATTCTGAAAGGTATGATCAAATGAGATTTTTGAGAGTTGGAATCAACTCAAAAGCTTTTATGGTTGAATTTTGAAGAATGTTTGAATGCAGAAAAGCTTCTGCCTTGTTATTTTTACCATGGTTGATCCACAGATCCAAATGATTTGAATCCAACGGGCTTCGATTAAGTATTTCAGTATCTTTCTAGCAAAATTGGTTTCATGCATTTTGGTTTAGTGAATAGAGTTGGGTTGATTTTTGAATATAGGTACATAACCGTGTTTGAAATTAAAAGAATAATGCTTAATTTGAATTGTTGGGTGCATACAGATGTTTTATCGGGCGGCCCATTACATATGCAGACGCTGGAGTTGGTTAAGTGGCTGTCCCCACTAGTTAGTGAGACGGGGAGGGGGAAGAGGTACAGGGTGATCTAGGCCGCACGATCCAAATCTAATCGAATGGCTAAGGCTCATCGTCCACGTCGGGCAGCGCCGACGAGACAAAACCCTAACGCGGCAACGGGTCATGGGAGGCTCACCGGGGCTCAGGCGAGGGTCGGCAACGGGGGCGAATGAAGAAGTCGATGATGGCGGTTCTCCTGGTACCGACAACTCCTCCTAGGGCGGCTCCAATCGATGGCTTCCTTCTTCTCCAGCAGCGGCGGGCGCCGACCAAATTCCGGTGATGCGCTGTTCGCCTTTCTCCGGGAGTGACGTGGGGTGGTTCTAGGTGAGAGGGGAGTGAACTGGTGTTGCGAAACCGAGCGGTGGAGGCCTCTATTTATAGTGGAGAGAGGGGACAGACGGGCGCGGGCTGAGCTCGTCGTGGTCGATGACACAAGCAGCTATCGGCATGGGCGACGGTAGGGGCGGTGCTATGTTCCCTGGCGAATCTCAACGGCGCGGTGGCGAGGCATGGGGCGGTGCTGATCGGTCGGAATGCTTCGACGCTCTGGGCGGGTCCGACAGAGGTTTTGATGGTGCACATCGCGCATGTTCCGCGCGGCGGCGAACATGCATGTATGGCGGGGTGCTGGGGTGCTAGTGATCATCCCTGCAAGTGGCGAGGGAGGCGCACGGTCTGTGGGTGCTGGTCGAGCATGGCGCATGGGCTCTCTCTCGGCATGGTCGCAGAGAGGTTTGGCATTGGCGTTGCATGTGGTCCAGGGGCTGGCATTGCTCGGGGCTGGGACAGAGAGTGGCGGTGGGCGGTGCTGCATGTCACAGACAAGGTTGGCAAGGCTAGTGCAGCCGCTAGCTCGCTGGCGACAATGGGGTGGCAAGTTTGCTCTCGGCATGCTCACCATTGATGGCTAGGCTTGCTTACAATGGTGCTAAAGATAATTAAAGGGGCTAGATGATCTACTAAGGGCTAGTTCCATCCAGAGAGAGAACAAGTTAGGCCAATTTTACTGCACACTATAGTGTTTGTTGTTTGTTTGATTTGAATCTGCAAGGTGTTTGATGAAATGGCCGCAAGAACTTTAAATTTGAATTTTGAATTAAAACTTTGTGGGTTTTCTAGGAACATGCTAGGGAGTGTCTGGTTAGTTGGATTAGTCAAGGGGCACTAGTTTGGTTGGGTTTTGAAAATGTATGATCTTCACATATGAATAATATTCAATTTTGAATTGTGATTTAAATGGGGTTGCCAAATGGTTCTGCAAGTTTGAAAAGTGGGCCTTGATTCACTTTTACTAGTTCTATCAAGGGGTGAAAAGAATTGGGAAAGTTTATGTTTGAAATCTTGGACTAGAAACACTCAAAGTGACCTAGTGAACAAGATTGGCAAAAATGGCCATTTGCTTTATTTGGTTTGTTTTTGATTTTCTCTTTATTTGTTTCTGTTTGGAAATGTTCTAGATGATGTTATAATTTTCTTTAAACCATTTCTTGCTAATTAGATTAATCACACAATTCCATTCATGCAATTGTCAAATCATTTTATTCACACATGCATTCATATGATTTTAATTAATCAAAGTTTTTGTTAACCCTAATTTTAGTGATTAGAGTTTGATGATCCTTGTTTTATATTTTTGGGATGTTACACTACACAGGTGGACAATCATAACGTGGTAGCCTAAGCTCAAACCACTTCCGCAAGGGAACCCATTCTAAGATATATAAACTTCCAGTCAAGCTCTACACAAATTTTGGTATTGTAGTTGTACGGTAAAATTGGAATGGTGTCGCATCCGAACCCAACCATCGGTTTTATAAAGGGCTAAGGCTCATGCCTCAACATTTTCATCATCAAATCATCTGGTGTTCATAACACATGTCAAAACATTTCATTAGAATGACTCATGATTCTAAGGATTTCGTAATCATTTTCACCAAGTATTCCCATCTAAAGTGATCAAGTTTTATGCTTATCACTAGCCACTAATTTGGGGGTAATCACTAATGAGGGGTGCTAATCAAGTGTGACTTAGCCAAGTCTAATCTCATGCCTCAGGATGACATCTAGTTCAAACTAACTCAGGACAAGTTTTATGCTCTTTATGCTACCTATAATATCTTTCCAAAATTCACAAGTCACTAAGTAAAAGCAATAAAGAAGTTTTGATAAAGAAATAAAAATAATAAGCTTGTAAGTAAAACTGGTATTTGGTATAATAAAGGGGTATAACCAAATATGCCTAAGGCATTCAATAGGTTAAGTGGTATGGTGGGGCTTGCAGGTATTAGCTTTCATGGTTAGTTTAGCTTGCATCGCTAAGAAACTTGCAAGTGGTAGCTTGCCTTGAGTAGTGCAGTGATTGAAATTCTCTTCTTCTTCTTCTTCTTATTCTTCATAGTAGTAGTCTCCTTCCTCTTCATATATCTTGGTCGCTAATAGCGTCTATAAATAAATATGAGTTACAACAATCACCAAACAATACTTAACTACTTGTATTTAGCACACAAAGGTTCACACTAGATGATCTAGCATCGTCACAATAATCACAAGGATTAAAGACTTAGTCTTATTTATTTTATTTTGGAAAAGTAAATTCTACTCATTGAAAAACTACTTAAAATCTATTATTCTCCAATTAAAATATGGTATCATGTTGACACATGTCATCACCACATATTTTAATACTTGGGAATGTGATTTAAAGTGGTGTCACAATTTAATAAGGTTTAACATTATTATTTTTATTAATTAAAGTCACTAGAAATGCCTATGGGGCATTATTTTAATACTTGTCCATTATTACTGCATGTAAACCTAGATCTTTTTACATATTCAGAATGATCTGATCAAATGTGATTTTTTGAGAGGTGGAATCAACTCAAAAACATTTATGGTTGATTTTTGAAAAATGTTTGAATGCTAAAAAGTATCTGACTTGTTATTTTTACTATAAGTGATCTATATATCCAAATGGTTTGAATCCAATGGGCTTAGATTAATAATTTAAATACCTTTCTAACAAAATTGGTTTCATTCAATTTGGTTTAGTGAACCTCTCTGAATTGATTTTTGAATCTACTGACAGAACTAGAGTTTGAATTAAATGAAAAATATAGATTTGAACCTACTAGGTTGCGCGGGAGAGCTAAATTGGTCGGCCCAGCTGCACAGCGCGCGCGCAGTAGGCTGCTACCAGAGCGATCCCATGCGTCAGTGGCTCTAGCTACGCGAAGCGTTAAGTTTCAACCTGGGTCGTGCGATTAGATTCTACGAATGGGGGTGCGTCGTCTCCGTTGGGTAGCGTCAGCGAGATTGAACCCTAACGCGGCGGTGGGGGTCATGTGAGGCTCACTAGGGCTCCAGCTAGGGTCGACGTTGGGAGAGAACGAGGTTGTCGACGATGGGGTTCGAATGGTGGTCGCGGCGGATCCTGGGGTGGCTCTAATCAATGGCTCCCTTCTCCTTCTATAGCACCGGGCTCCGGTGGAATTCCGGCGATGCTGATCTCGCCTTGCTCTGGGGAGAGGTGTGGGAGGTTTAGTGAGAGGTGGGGAGTGAGATGATGTGGCGAATTGGGGCTAGGATGGCCTCCTTTTATAGCCGAGCGATAGATGTAGTGCGGCATGGGCATAGCTTGTTGGGGTCGATGGCACAAAGAGCTAATGGCATGGCTCAGAGGCTAGGATGGTGCGCGGTCTCCGGGCAATGCTTAAGGACTTAATGGCGCGACAAGGGGTCGGTGTTGGTCGGAATGGGCTGGTGCTCTGAGCGGCACCGACGGTGGTTTTGACGATGCACGGGTGCCACGGGTCGCGCGGCGATGAACAAGGTTGTCTAGTGGGTAGCTGGTGTCACGGTGAGTGTAGGCACGGGCGGATAGGGCAAGGCGTGGTGTGTACGTGCGTGTCGGGCGCGGCGCTCTAGCGTTCTCTCGGCATGGCGCAGAGACAATGGGCGCGGCGTGTTCTCTGTGGTCCATGGCCTGGCTACGTGCGAGGGCTGGACAGGGGGTGGCAGTGGATGGTCCCCTGCCTCCTGGAAATCTTGGTCGGGCGCAGCGGTGGCTCCTGTATGCTGGCCATGGTGGCTTCGGGTGGCACTGCACTGGTGCAAGGGTAGGGGTTCTAGCTTGTTTAATGCATTGGTAGTCACTGGAGGTAACAAGGAGTGAGAATTGGGGACAATGTTTTGAATGATCACTGCTCAAAATAGTGTAGTTAGGCAGAGTTTGATTTGTGTCTCTAGGTGTTTGATGAAATGGCCGAAAGAAATCAAGTTTGAAAATTTTGAATGAATTTTGGTGGGTGCTCTGGTCACATGCTTGGTATTATATGGTTGCTTGGGTTTGTCAAGGTGAACTGGTTTGGTTGGGTTTTGATAAATGGTGATCTTAGTACATACACTTTATTCAATTTTGAATTGTCATTTGAATAGATTTGCAATCTGTTTCTGTTGGTTTGCAAGGTGGGCTTGGGTTCACTTTTACTTGGTCTAGCAAGGGGTGAAAATAATTGGATTTGTTTCTGTTAGAAAACTTGGACTAGAAACACTCAAAGTGGTCTAGTGGTTAACTTTGTTCAAAATGACCATTTGCTTGCATATCTTATTTTTTATTTTCTCTTCATTTGATTATGATTGGAAGTGATTTAGAGGATGTTGTTTTCATCTTTAAACCAATCCTTGCCGTTCATAACAATCAAACATGGCAATACAAGCATTCATCACTGTAAGATCCCTCCTTTATAAATGAAAAAGGATCCCTGTGTTTACAATGCTAGTCCCTGGATCAATAGCTAGCATCCACAGTTAAGATGTAATATCAAGAAAAAAAAAGGTCATAATACAACTTTATAACTAGGAATAACATAATTTATTACATCTTACATAGCTCATTTGGCTATTACATTACATTGCAGCAGAATATCTATAAGCATGGGGTCCTTCATCTTCAAAGTACCACAGGCAGACATGTTGGTTGTAGACTTGTAATCCTAATCAATAACTTCACTAATAATCAAACATGCAACATAAGAAGTTACATCCACAAGGGTCAATACATTTGAATTGTATTGGCAAGTGATACTATGGTAGTATAGTGGAGTCTATCATCTATATGCATTTGGCTAAGTGGAGCTTAGGCCTGCATTGCTCAAAAATAGATTTTCCTTATCATTTGAAACCACTAAGTTTTTGCTTGACAAAAAATCACCCAAGGAACCACCAATAGAAATTGGGGAACCTTAAACCCTTGTTCCACCACAAGTTTTTAACTTAGAAATTTGGATGATGAGATTCTTGATATCTTCCATGTCTTGATGCTCAAATTGTCCTTTGCCAGGGACATGGCTAAGTACTTAGATTTTCCATCTGCAGAGGTTGTGCACTTTCCCCACCAGACTTGGTTTCACCAAGACAGGACCTTTCAGAAGCCTTCCCTTAGACCAAATGGACGCGCTCCAACCTATCATTCCCACTACCACCAACTGTCCAAATGGCTAAGTTCTAGCAACCTATGTGGTCCAGGCAGAGCCCATATTGCCAAGTGGCTGCACTAGAAGCTTCTTAACACTTGGCCTCTAAAATCTCTTTGTTCCTGGGTGGCTTTCCACAAGTGAGATACACAAGGTAAACCATAGAGATGGGCCTTGTGTAACCACTCAACATAAACCAGTCCTTCCATTCCACCCAGGTGTTTCATTAACTTAGTTGTTTTATTAGGCAAAACACAAGTCTAAAGACTTAGAAATATTTTAACATAGCATGTATATTTCACCACCCTTGGTTGCTACTAGCTAGTCTAAGCATGGCATAGTTAGTATCTTAACTTAGAAATTACTAGAAATTCTATAAACTACTAGGATTTCCCAACATGGCATATAAGCAAAATATAGCATGCAAGTCTAACAAAATATTTCTAATGCTTAGTAGAAAACATAGGGATAAAAATATTCATGAAGCACGACTTGCCTTTTTGGTAGATAGTATAAGTTCACTTCTTTATCTTTGCAATGTTCACACACTTCAAGTCACTACAATTCAATCAAGCAAACAACATTTCAAACTACCATTCAAGCAATTCATCACATAAAATGATAGAATCAAAGTAATGCATGCAAGCATGCAAATGATTGTTTTATTTGTAAAAGTGGTTTCTAATAGGTTATAAACATTTGGAAACACCTATTGGTCATTTTATAAAGTGGAAAAGTCATTTGCAAAAGGTTTTACTTCATAAACCATTTTTAAAACAAGGTATCATTTTATGTGGTGTAGAAATGTTTTTAATAAGGCATTAATATATAGGATTCACAAAATATGTTTTCAAACCATAAATCTTGTGTTTAGGGTCAGAGAGTTTATTTCCAAAACATTTCCCAAGGGTTTTCCTCAAAAATCATTTTTAACAATTAAACTATATTTTTATTTGACTAGAAATAGTTTAAATCAAAGATTCATTCTTTTGTTTCACCAAATACATTTTGAAACCTCAATTTGTTTCCTATGGTCAGTAGGTTCAAAACACTCCATTTCCCTTTCATTTCAAAAAAAAAATTATTTTGGAATATATTTTATATCCTAAACAAGCATACATAAGTTTCTGCAAAAACAAACATTTTACCAGAAGCTTTTTACTAAACAAAGTGCATGGTTGGCTAGGGCTTGTTTTTCTGAATCCATTGATATAAAGTTTGCAAAATTTGGACGTGTAGATTTAAAGTTATGGATTTTTCAATTTGGCATATCTAATAGAACAATTCTGTTTCAAAACAAACGAGCTAAGCCACGTGTCATATTTTCATTCGCCGGTACTGCTTCGGTTGGATCATGCACTGGGAGGCATTGGATCTAAGTTAGATTGTGTGGCACAGAGGCGAGCGTACCCCTTCGATTAGTTTCTATCGCGAGCGTTGGATTTAAATCCTACGGCATACAACCCTTGACCATTAGCTAGCGGTGCTGGCGGCGGTGACTGCGGTGGAGCTGTCAAACGACGAAGGTGGCAATGTTACAGTAAGAGGGGAAGGAAGGGGAGATGCTCACCGGATTCAGGAGGTCACGACGATGCTCAACGTGTTGATATCTCGTCGAGGGGTGCACGGAGGTGACGGCAATCGCTCGCCGGAGCTACGCTGCACCTCGGGTTCGTACGGTCGTTGACGGGGGCGGCGATATATGGCGTGCTAAGGCAAATAAAAGGCACCATTAGGTTCATATGGAAGTCGCGATCTTGTGAGTATCCAAGAGGGGGAAAGGGGCGGTCTAGACTCACCAGTAGTGCTTGCCGGAGTTGCAGGGTTCTTCGGTGGCGCTCAGACGAAGACGGAGGCGGGGTTGTGGGGCAAGCGAGAGAGAGCTGGAGGCACTGGAGTGTGCGTCAGAGTCTGGGGAAGATGTTCGCGTGCTCGAGGAGGCGAGGGGTGGCGTGGGGCTTCCGGAATCGTCGTCGGAGACAGCGGCAGTTGAGGCTAAAATTTGAGCAGCCTAGTGGCTCCGGTTGGGTGAGGTCTGAGGGGAAAAGAAGAGAGGGAAGAGGCGAGTTAATGTGCGCGATTACTGGCCAATTCATTCGCGGCATTGATGTGAATTAAACTCACGAATTCAACGGTAGAAACGGGAGAAAGGGAGGAAGAACAGGTCGCGGGGTGAGGAAGATGACTGCGTGGCAGTGGGGTCCTGGCATCAGTGAGTGAGAAAGAGTGGGAGTGGGGTCCGTCTGTCAGCGTCGCTGCGGTTGAGAGTTTGAGTAGAAAACACTTCGCGCTGCGAGGGAGAGGGAGTGGGCTGCGGTTGGGCTTAATTGGGCCAGTTAGGTTGGGATGAGTCTTTCAATTTTTTTTGTTCTGTTTGTTTTTCTTTTTCCTTTTCCTTTATTCTGTTTTGATTTCCTTTAATTATTTCAAGCACTCATTTGATTTCAAATCTTTGTCAAAATTTGTGTAGATTTAAATATTGATTAGTAGCACATTCTGATGTCAATTTTGGAATTTATTTTATTCTTTTTGGGGTCTTTTTAATTAATAAAAAGGGCCCTTGTTTTAAATCAAAATAGGATTTAATAATGTTTTTAATTTCCATTTGACTTCTCAATTCTTCCAAAACCTTTCAGTAAGTTTTGTTTAATTAAAAGGGTGCCAAATAATTCATCATGAATTATTTTGAAAAGTTTTTAATAAGATTTATTAATCATTTAAAATTTGGGTTTGTCTTTATTCCAATAGGATTTGGTCTAAGCCATTTTCATTTTAGTTTGGAAATTCTTTATCCAATATTATATTTGGATTTGGATTATAATTTATTCCATTTGCTTATGGATTTGGCCAAGATTTGATTTGGTCTTTAAATATTCTTTATTAAATATTTCTTTCTTCATCTTATAAAATCCTTATCTTTTTATTTAGAGATCCAAACTTGGTGATTCCAATTTGTGAAATCTTGTTTGATATTTCTTTATCCTTTTAAATCCCTTTAGGATCATTTGCTCACCAATTGGTATGGGTTTATTGATAGATTCTTTATTAACTTTGGGAATTTAATTCCTTATCTTATTTAAATTCATAAGATTTTATTTATGGTTCCAATTTAATGAAACCAAATTCTATGGTTTTATAATATTTCTGTTTGTCTTTCTTGATCCTTTGTGAATATTTGTTGATCAAGTTTTATATGGATCAAATCCATATACTTGGAGATAACTTTGGAAATGATTTTTATTCCATTAGTGTTAAGGGTTTGGATTTATTTTCCAAATGTTTAAATTTCCAGATACATTCATTGAGGAATGCATTTCACTTGATTTGGATTTTTTTTGGATTCAAACTTTTATCAAAGTTTGTTCAAGATGGTGTTTTAAGTTTCCATTTAGAAACAAAAGTTTTTTTCACCCTGTTTTCAACAAAAATTTATTTTGTTTATTTTATTTTTCACATTACAAGATTTGGAAAATCTTGGGATGTGAGAGGCTACCACCCTTAAAATAAATCTCGTCCCGAGATTTGGGAAGGCTAGGGTTACAAGTTGGTTCAAAGCATCTAGGGTACTACCACCCTTAAAATTTTTCCAACTAAATTACATTTTGGCTTGCTTGGAATCTTGCGAAAAATTCTCTGGGCAAACATCTGCATAGTGTCCTTTGTTTCCACACTTGAAACATGTGACAAGGCTGAGATCCTTCATAGGCTTGTTTATCTTGTGCGTCATCTTTTCTGGACAGTTGCTTGCATAATGTCCTTGGTTACCACAATTGTAACATGTGATAAGATTGAGTTCTTCACGTATCTTTTGTGGACAAGTTGCTACATAATGGCCTAGATCTTTGCAGTTGTTGCACCACACTTGGCTAATCTCCTTATACTTATTCTTCTCTGGACATTCACTGGCATAGTGTCCCATTTCTTTGCAATGACAACATTGCACATGGCTTTTGTCCTTCTTTTTCTTGGGTTTCTCCAAAGCTAGGAGTGCTTCTAGTTCATGTTCTTCATATGTTATCTCATAGGTAGGAATGTTTACTGGTCTCCTTGACTTTCTATTGCTCCTTGGATAATACATATGTCTCCTCTTTGGTCCTTTAAATTGAGTCATGTTGCTGGGAGGTACAAGATGAGATTTTCCTTTGTCTTCATCCTTCTTGGTAGACTTGGCTCTCTCATGATAGTCTGCAATCAATTGTTGCACTCCACCTTGTTTCATTTGTTCAACTATGGAATAGATGGGGGATTGGATAGGGACATGATTGTTTCCTTCACATAGGTAACAAGTAGCTTGGGATGTGGGGCATTGGTCAATTGGATGTTTCTCTTCACAATTGGGGCATTGATCTTCATGCTCCTTGGAAGTGTGATCCTTGTCTCCAAAAATATTGCAAGCTTGGATTCCTTCTAGAATAACATCTTTGTCATCCTTGTTATCACAAACTCCTTTGGAAGAGCTGCCTCTCATGTTGATCATTTGATCTGTCACCTTATGCAATAGTTGGGTTTGGGTTTCCAAAAACTTTTGCATGGTTGGATCTACCTCACTAGTGTTGGCTATAAATTGAGCTGTCACTTGGTTCAACTGGGTTTGGGTTACTATGAGTTCTCTCATGTTGACCTCTTGGTTGTTGTTGTTATCATCAATCTTGATGTTGGAGTCTCTTGGAGTAGTCATCTGTTTGGGTTGGATTGAGATTAGAATAGGTAAGATATTTCTAAAGAAATAATTCTAATCACACACATCACAAACCACACTAGCAATGTGCAAGCAACCACAAACAAACATTCCACTCAAACAACAAAGTTCAAGCACATTTTTAAGCCAACAAAATATTTTTGTTACACCACATAAGTTGGTGGGTTTGACTTAAACTAAATATGGTGGTCCATCTACATGGTTCACTTGAAATCATTCTATCCTTCTTGGTTGATTCTTCATGAACAAAATCTTTGTATCATTGGATAATTTCTTGCATCTTGGTTTTAAATCTTCAAGGTGATGATGGTTCCTTCTAAGTTGTGTTTCCTTAGTCTTCAAGTCTTGAGCAAGATTTATTGTCTCACTTGTATCCTTAGTGATATCCAAGTTGGAGTCCTTGGTGAAAATGCTGAAGATGTTGAAGTCATTAGAGTTGAAGATGTTGAGGTCATTAGAGTTGAAGATGTTGAAGTCATTAGAGTTGAAGATGTTGAGGTCATTAGAGTTGATGAAGTCCTTTGCACATGGTGAAGTCTTTGGCCAGGGGTAGGATTTATCCATCAAGTTGAAATAGAAGAGATGTAGAGTCAAAACCAAAAAGGTTGAGGAAAGAGTTTACAAGATCGTTTGTAAATAAGTTTGGAACAAATACAACTCCTATTTTTTTCTAAGGGGTTTTGTCCAATCCTAGGGTTACAATCCTACAGGCAACACAATGCTCTAATACCATCTGTAAGATCCCTCCTTTATAAAGGAAAAAGGATCCCTGTGTTTACAATGCTAGTCCCTAGATCAATAGCTAGCATCCACAGTTAAGATGTAATATCAAGAAAAAAAGGTCATAATACAACTTTATAACCAGGAATAACATAATTTATTACATCTTACATAGCTCATTTGGCTATTACATTACATTGCAGTAGAATATGTATAAGCATGGGGTCCTTCATCTTCAAAGTGCCACAGGCAGACATGTTGGTTGTAGACTTGTAATCCTAATCAATAACTTCACTAATAATCAAACCTGCAACATAACAAGTTATAGCCACAAGGGTAAATACATTTGAATTGTATTGGCAAGTGATATTATGGTAGTATAGTGGAGTCTATCATCTATATGCATTTGGCTAAGTGGAGCTTAGGCTTGCATTGCTCAAAAATAGATTTTCCTTATCATTTGAAACCACTAAGTTTTTGCTTGACAAAAAAATCACCCAAGGAACCACCAATAGAAATTGGGGAACCTTAAACCCTTGTTCCACCACAAGTTTTTAACTTAGAAAATTGGATGATGAGATTCTTGATAGCTTCCATGTCTTGATGCTCAAATTGTCCTTTGCCAGGGACATGGCTAAGTACTTAGATTTTCCATCTGCAGAGGTTATGCACTTTCCCCACCAGACTTGGTTTCACCAAGACAGGACCTTTCAGAAGCCTTCCCTTAGACCAAATGGATGTGCTCCAACCTATCATTCCCACTACCACCAACTGTCTAAATGGCTAAGTTCTAGCAACCTATGTGGTCCAGGCAGAGCCCATATTGCCAAGTGGCTGCACTAGAAGCTTCTTAACACTTGGCCTCTAAAATCTCTTTGTTCCTGGGTGGCTTTCCACAAGTGAGATACACAAGGTAAACCATAGAGATGGGCCTTGTGTAACCACTCAACATAAACCAGTCCTTCCATTCCACCCAGGTGTTTCATTAACTTAGTTGTTTTATTAGGCAAAACACAAGTCTAAAGACTTAAAAATATTTTAACATAGCATGTATATTTCACCACCCTTGGTTGCTACTAGCTAGTCTAAGCATGGCATAGTTAGGATCTTAACTTAGAAATTACCAGCAATTCTACAAACTACTAGGATTTCCCAACATGGCATATAAGCAAAATATAGCATGCAAGTCTAACAAAATATTTCTAATGCTTAGTAGAAAACATAGGGATAAAAATATTCATGAAGCACGACTTGCCTTTTTGGTAGAGAGTATAAGTTCACTTCTTGAGCTTTGCAATGTTCACACACTTCAAGTCACTACAATTCAATCAAGCAAACAACATTTCAAACTACCATTCAAGCAATTCATCACATAAAATGATAGAATCAAAGTAATGCATGCAAGCATGCAAAAGATTGTTTTATTTGTAAAAGTGGTTTCTAATAGGTTATAAACATTTGGAAACACCTATTGGTCATTTTATAAAGTGGCAAAGTCATTTGCAAAAGGTTTTACTTCATAAACTATTTTTAAAACAAGGTATCATTTTATGTGGTGTAGAAATGTTTTTAATAAGGCATTAATATATAGGATTCACAAAATATGTTTTCAAACCATAAAATCTTGTGTTTAGGGTCAGAGAGTTTATTTCCAAAACATTTCCCAAGGGTTTTCCTCAAAAATCATTTTTAACAATTAAACCATATTTTTATTTGACTAGAAATGGTTTAAATCAAAGATTCATTCTTTTGTTTCACCAAATACATTTTTGAAACCTCAATTTGTTTCTTATGGTCAGTAGGTTCAAAAAACTCCATTTGCTAGGGCTTGTTTTTTCCTCAACAAACATTTATAGATGATCCAAAAATGATAAATAAAAATATTATATGATCATAGAAATTGGTTTCATTTAATTTGGTACCATGGATAAAAACTTATGAATATAATATGATAAAAGGAAATAATTTCCAAAGCTAATAAACCTCCTAACCAAAATCCATACCAAATTATGAGCAAATTAATCCCAAAAGGATTTAAAAAGATAAACAAATATCAAATAAAAATATACAAGATGGAAATCACCAATTTTGGACCTATAAATAAAAAGATATGGATTTTCTAAGATAAAGAAAGAAATGAATAAATAAGGAATATTTAAAAGCCAAATTAAATCTTGGCCAAATCCATAAACACATGAAAGTTATTGAATAATAAAAAGGAGTAAAAGATTATTTAATCATAAGGATTGAACAATATCCAATCTTATTTAAATAAAGACAAATTGCCGAAATAAATAATAAATCCCAATAAAATTATTTAGAAGACAATTTAAACCTTGAATTAAATCCATAAAAAATGTAATAAAGATAACCGAAATAAAATAAAGGGATAAAGAATATTCAAATAAAATTATATGGCATTAACCAAATTCAATTCTATTTGAATAAAGACACATTCCCAATTTAAATGAATAGTAAATAATATTAAAATATTTTTAATAATTCAAATGAAATATTTAACATACTAATGAATAAATAAAACCTACTGAAAAAGGTTTGGTAAAAATTAGAATTCAAATAGAAGTTTGAAAATATATTAAAAATCTTATTTAAATAAATACAAGTGCCTCTTTTAAATAAATAATAAACCATAAATGAATAAAGGAATTATTCTAAAATGAGCTTTAAAGTACATTAATAAAAAATATTAAAACATAATGAAAATTGGGAAAAGTTTGAATTCAAATAAGGGTTTGAAATCAAAAAGAAAATGAAACCAAAAATAAAAGAAATGAAAAGGACCAAGCCCAACAGGCCCAGCGCAGCCCACTCTCACTTTCTTCCCCGAACCGTTTTTCACTCGCAAACAAACCCTCTCAGCTCACTGACCCGTGGACCCATGCCACATCAGCATCATCTTCCCCACCCCGCAGACCATACTTCCCCAAACCCCGTCGCCATTTCTGCTCTAATTTGTCGATGTAAATTCCCGTGAATGCGCCCGTAACTCGCCTCGTAACCTCGCGCATTTAAGCGCCCACGTCTCCTCTCCCTTTCCCCCAGTCATCACCCCACCGGAGCCACCAGGCTACTCCGTTTTCACTCGAAACCCCCACTGTCTTCGACGTGTTCTTCGGCCGATTCCGGCGATGTCGACCTTCCCCACTGCCCCTAGGCTCCACGATCGTGATCCCCATCATCTTGCGCATCCGCCAGTAGCTCCCACTTGGCCGCTCATGCCCTAGAGGATCGGCAACTTCGACAACAGAGCGCCACTGCCTCCTTCTCCAACTCCAGTGACGCCCCCTGGTATTTTCTTGTCACATCCCAAAATTTTCCAAATTTTGAAATGTGAAAAATAAATAAACAAAATAAATATTTTTTGTAATTTAGGGTGAAAAGAAACTTTTTGATTCTAAATGGAAACATCAAAACCCATCTTGAACAAACTTTGAATAAAAGGGAATCCAACAAATTTCAGTCAAGTGAAATGCATTCATCAATAAATGTATCTTGAAATTTAAACACTTGGAGAAGTTAAACCAAAACCCAAAAACCCTAATGGAATAAATCGTTTCCAAGATCTCTCTAAGACTATGGATTTGATCCATATATAATTTAGCAACACATTTATGATAAAAAATGATAAATAAATATATTATAAAACCATAGAAATTGGTTTCATTCAATTTGGAGCCATGGATAAAAACTTATGATTTTAATAAGATAAAAGGAAATAATTTCCAAAGCTAATAAAGCTCCAACCTAAAAACCATACCAAATTGTGAGCAAAATAATCTTAAAGAGATTTAAAAAGATAAACAAATATTAAATAAAAATATACAAATTGGAATCACCAATTATGGATCTATAAATAAAAAGATATGGATTTTATAAGATAAATAAATAAATAAGGAATATTTAAAAGCCCAATTAAATCTTGGCCAAAAAAATTAAATGAAGGATCATGGAATAATAAAAAGGAGTAAAATATTATTTAAATAAAATCATAAGGATTGAACAATATTCAATTTTATTTAAATAAAGACAATTTGCCTAAATAAAAAATCCCAAAAAAATTATTTAGAAGAACAATTTAAATTAAATCCATAACAAATGTAACAAAGATAATTCAAATCCAAATAAAATAAAGGGATAAAGAATAATCAAATAAAAACATATGGGACTAAACCATATTCAAATTTTTTAAATGGAGACAAATCCCTAATGTAAATGAATACTTGAATCATGAGAAAATAATAAATGGGAATTTACCAAAATGCATTAAAAATTTATCTAATTAACTCAGAAGAATTATTTGAATAAAATTTATATGGATTTAAAACCATATTGGATATTATTTGAATCAAGACAATTCCCCAATTTGAATGATTGATAAATCATAAAATATTTAAATAATTCAAAGTGAATTATTTGCACTAATGAATAAATAAAACCAAGTGAAGAAGTTTGGTGAAAATTAGAATTCAAATAAGAGTTGGAAAATATAATTAAAATCTTATTTGAATTAAGACAAGTGTCTATTTTAAATAAAAAATAAAACATAAATGAATAAAAGAATTATTCAAAAAATGGTGTTTAAAATACATGTTTAAACAGTATAGAAACATACTGAATATTTGGAAAAATTTTAAAAAAGGAATCTGAATTCAAATTGTAGTTTGAATTGAAATAAGAAAATGAAAACAAAAAAAGAAAAAGAAAATAGAAGAAGAATAAATAAAAATAAGCAGCCCAACAAGCCTCGAGCCTAACTAGCCAGCTATAACATCCCAAAAATATTAAACTTGAATCATCAAACTCTAATCATCAAAATTAGGGTTAACAAAAACTTTCCCAACTAAAAATATGAAAGCATTCATATGTTTGTGTATTCAAAATTTGGATTCTTTTGAATTGCCATGGTTCCGTGTTTCATTGCTTGAAAAATGATTCTTAGGTGAAATAAACATCATCTAAACAATCCCCAAACTTTTCCCAAAGACAAACAACTGAAAATAAACAAATGAAGTGAATGGTCATTTTTGCCAAATTAACTCTCTTGTCTACTTTAGCTATCCCTAGTTTTCAAAACTCAACAGAAACATTTGTGGATCTTTGCACCCCTTGTTAGTACTCATAATAAGCTACCAAGGCCCACTTTGTGAACATCAAAAAACATTCAAATGCTCAGTTTAAATGACAGTTTAAAATTGAATCTATCTCATATGGGAAGATCCCACTATTTAAAAAACCACTCAAACAAGCTCAATTTTCAAAACCCAGGCACTCACAGAATCCCCAGCACCTTCCTAGCACACCCACCAAAAATCTTTCAAAATTCAAAAGTAAGTTTCTTGCGGCCATTTCATCAAACACCTTGCAGATTCAAATCAAACAAATCACAAACACTATAGTGTGTAGTAAATTTGGCCTAACTTGTTCCCCCTCTGGTTGCAACTAGTCTTTAGTAGATCATCTAGCTCATTTGTAAACATCTAGAACCACTATGAGCTTGCCTTGCCATCAATGGTGAGCAGGACGAGCCTCAACATGCCACCCCATTGTCGCCGGCGAGCTAGCAGCCACCCTAGCCTTGCCAACCTTGTCTGAGAGGTAGCTAGCACCTCACCGCCGCCCATTGTCCCCTCCCCAAGCCAGTGCAAGCCGTGGACCACCAGGAACACCGCGCGCCCAGTGCCACTGCGACATGCCGAGCCCGCCCCAGAGCGCGGCACCCCTCACGCGTGCACACGCCGCCCCTCGACCGCAGCCCGTGCCTATCGCTTCGCCATGATCCCAGGAACACGCCAGACACCCCCGTTCGCCGCCCGTGCCTCACAGCCACCGCAAGCCATCGAAGACGCCGCCTCTGCCGCGCAGAGCACCGCACGTTCCCGACCGATTACCACCACCCCTAAGCATGCATTTAATATCTATAGCATCGCCAGGAGACCGCCCGTCGATCGCCAAGCTCAGCCATGCCGCTAGCCGCCCGTAGCCATTTCACCACCGTCACCTGCCCACCCCTCTCGGTCTCGCCGTCGATCCTATAAAAGGAGGCCACCGCTAGTCGTTTGAAGCAAACCATTCCACTCCCCTCACCTCACTGATCATTCCACCCTCTTGTCGGAGCACGAGGAGCATCAGCTCGCCTTAATTGCGCCGGAGCAGGCCGCCTCTAGAGAAGAAGGGAGCTGTTGCTTTCGACCACCCCTGGAGCTGCCTCGACCATCCCTAAGCTCGCCGTCGACCACTCGTTCGTTTGCCCGCCTCGCCGTCGTCACTGGAGCCCTGGTATGCCCCCTATGCACCCCCACTGAGCCGCTAGGGTTCGAGCTCGCCAGTGACATGTTCATCGTCGATGACGATCCCCAGCCGTCGATCTTCCTTCTAATCCAACAAACCACACAGCCCCGTACCGCTTCGCGTGTTATGAGCCACTGACTGGTGGAACCCCCCTGTCAGCTGAGCCCCGCGCTGTGGAGTGACACTGGGCCGGCCCATGAACCTCTCCCGCGCAGCCCAATCGTTTGAATTTAGATTTTTCCATTTTAATTCAAACACAGTTCAGTACATAGATTCAAAATTTAACCCAGCTCGATTCAGTGAACCAAAATTCATCAAACGAATTTTGTTATAAAGGTACTGAAATGCTTAATCCAAGCCCGTTGGATTCAAATCATTTCGATCTGTAGATCACCCTTGGTAAAAATAACAAGGCAACAGCTTTTCTGCATTCAAACATTTTTCAAAATTGAGTTGATTCCAACTCTCAAAAATCACATTTGATCATACCTTTCAGAATATATAAAAACATATGGGTTTACTTACAGAAATAATGTTCAAGTAATAAAAGAAGGCCAAGGCATTTCTAGTCACTTTATTTATTTAAAATAAAAAGGTTAAACCTTATTAAATTGCGACACCACTTTAAATCACATTCCCATGTACTGAAATATGTGGTGATGACATGTGTCAACATGATCCCATGTTTGAGTTGGAGAATATTAAATCTTAAGTAGTTTTTCAATGAGTAGAAATTACTTTTCTCAAATTAAAAGAAATAAGACAAATGCTTTAATTTGGTAATATTAAGTGATGATGCTAGATCATCTATAGTGCACCTTTGTGTGATGAGTGAAAATAGTTAAGTATTGTTTGGTGATTGTGTACCTCGTATTTATTTATAGATGCTGGTACCAACCAAGGATATGAGGAGGAAGGAGGATACTACGAGGAAGAAGCCGAGGAGAACTTCAACCACTCCTCTGCACAAGCCAAGCTTATACTGATACCTATTCAAGCCTAATACTACTAGTTGACTTGGCAATCTAACCCTTGAAAGATACCCTAATTATGCAAGCTAATACTTACTTGCTACCATGCCAACTATATGCCTTAAGCATATGTGATCATAGCCACTTGATAACCCAATCCTAGTTTTACTTGCAAGCTTTATACTTTATTTCTTTATCAAAGCTTTCTCTTAGTGTTTACTTAAGTGACTTATAGATTCTAGGAAGATAATTGAAGGTTGCATAAAGAGCATTAAATTTTCCCTAAGCTAGATAATCTTGATGTCATCCTAAGGCATGCGATTGAACTTCATTAATCTCCACTTGTTTACCACCCGTCATTAGTACTTAACCCCACTTGTAGATTCTAGTGCTAAGCATAAAACTTGATCAACTCTAGATGGGAATACTTGGAGAAAATGGTTATGAAAACCTTGGAATGACGAGTGTTTCCGAAACCCAGATGATTTTGATGATGAAAATGTTGAGGCATGAGCCTTAGCCCTTTATAAAACTGATGGTTGTCTTGATGAGATACCATTCCAATTTTACCGTACAACCATAATACCCGAAAATTGGGTAGGGATTGACTGGAAATTTATATACCTTAGTATGGGTTCTCTCATGGCCAGGGTCTGAGCTGAGGCTACCTTGTGAAGATTGTCCACCTGTGCAGTACCCAAGATGACAGTTGGTCATGGTTGGGAGGCCAAACTCACAGGAGAGGTGACTAACTAGGTCGTGTAATTGAAAGGTTAGGATTGATTATCCGTAGACTGAGTATGGTGAATTCAGGATTTGTTCCTGACAGATGTATCGAATGTTGTGGTGAAAGTGTACAATCTCTACAGAGTGTCAAACTATTCGAATAGCCGCGTCCGCAGTTATGGACAGTTGGAGTGGCCATAATGTTCCCCCGTCTGATGTTTTCAAAATGACTTGTGAAATGAATTGTGACTTTGACTTGACCACAACAGAGTTGTGATATGAAATTCAAGTTCCCACTTAGGTGTTATAAAACTTCAACTAGTTTTGTTTGTTTCTGAACTTAGTAGAGGTAAATCTGGCTTTTTGCAAAACAACCCTAGAGCTTAGTGTCCTACTACAAAAAACCCTTAACTTGTTATTATTAGTTTGCGAGTACTTAAAGAGTACTCATGGCTTTGTCCCTGGCTATTCTAGTGGCCATACTATGAAGAGGAGTACCAGGATGATGGACAGCAGGAAGGTTACGACAACTAGGATCATCTCCCATCGTCAGCATTGCCTGTGACCCTGAAGATGGAGCTTCGCCTACGTTACCTTTATTATTACGTTATTCTGCTGCTTGAGTTGTATTAAGAACTAGACCATGAGATCTTATTTGTGTAAGACCTTATGTATGGTTTGTAAGGGATGATGTACTGTGATATCCAAATCTGTTATGTCTCGCAAAAATGGCAATCCTGGGATTGAGATGTATGGCATAACAGGCATCTGGGATTAAAAATCCGGGTGTTGACAAGTTGGTATCAGAGCCATCCTGACCATAGGAGACCCTAGTTAGACTGGACGTTTGAATCAAAAACTTAGTTTCAAAACCCAGGAAAGTGAGTATTTAAAAAAACTTATTCCCATTCTTATCACTTTGATTCTTTCATAAAAATTCATGTTCCTCAAAAACTCTTGCAAAATACATAAAATTTGACACACTTGATCACTCTACTAACATACTCATCCTATATTCTTATAGATGGACGTGAAGTACAACAAGTTTTATTAATTGCGGAATGGAGGAAACATCATCTTTGAGCGGGACCTGGACCAGCTTTCGGAACTTCTAGAGCGTCCGCACCCCGAGTTGTTCGGAGCTAAGCTCAATGATCAGGAAGGAGAAGATCGGCAGTGGCTAGTTGTTGCAAGTCTCCGAGGAAAGATTGAACCTCCCACTGCCGAGGGAATTCAGTTCACCTTAAGAGAGAACAACTGTCTCGATGGACTTGCCAGGGCCATGCAGGAAGCTCTTGTCCGTCTGTGTGGGTAGAGTATCAACCAGATCAAGGGTACCCGCTTTGAGTTTTGTCCAAGGCGTGATGCTATGGTACAACCACTGGAAGCCCCATACCACCACGAGCTGAAGACTCAGTTGGACCACCTCAGTTTCATGATGTATGAGCGTCACCAAGAACATGACAATGCTCGTGACTACTCCAACCACAAGACCGCCCTCATCAAGACGAAGGATGAGACCATCGCCATGCTAGCGAAGGACCGCAAGTCTCGTCGCCGTCATCTTGACAAGAAGGAGCGCATCATTGCCCGTCTCCGCCACCATATCTCGGGTTTGGAGGAGACCATCCACGAGAGAGACATGCAGTTGGAGGAAAGGGATAATGTCGGATAAGATCTTCGTGGAGACCCCTACTCCTATCTCAGCGATGACAATAACTTTCTGGAGGACCAGGCCATGGACTTCTTCACCAATGATGAGGATTTCGCCTTCATCGATGATGATGAGGATGATGAGGATGACGATTAAACCGACTCCGAGGAGTAGTAGCACTTGAGCACTAGCGTAGTGAGTTGTATTCGGTCCCACTGTATCATAGTTTCCAGAATGGTTCTTAAAACCATCTGTTTTTCCTTAGTTGTGGTGTGTGTTGTATCGTGTGCTATGAAGAATGAATGAAAAGCAAGTTACTAGAAAATCTGAGTCAAACTTTAAAAACTTTTCAAAGTCCCGGAACCTTAGAAATTTACCTCTTTTCTCATGATCTATCTCAATCTTTAGACGCCTCGCGGAGGAAGTGGTTCATCCCCGGACCCGATGTTTGCAGATCCTGCAAATGTTGGTTTCTGACCACGAAGCTGAAAGAGCCGAGCGCCAAGCCAACTTAGCCACCCTTCAGCAGATAGCTCAGCTGGCCCACAACAATCAAGTCCAGGGAAATCAGGACAACCATGGAACTAAGCTCAAGAATTTCCAGAACACCAACCCACCTGTTTTCACTAAGTTAGAAGAGCCCCTAGATGCAGATGATTGGCTGCAAACCATGGAAAACAACTTGGAAGTTGCCGCAGTGGAAGCTAACGAGAAAGTTCTGTTCGCCACCGACTATCTAGTCGGAGATGCAAGAGCATGGTGTAACACCGTTCGTGCAATGACCAGATGACAGATGATGACCTGGGAGGAATTCAAGGTCAAGTTCAGCAGAATCCATGTGCCACCGGGTTGGATCAACAGAATGAGAGATGAGTTCAGAGAACTAAAGCAAGGAAGGATGACCGTAGTGGAATACCGTGACAAATTCTTGTCATTAGATAGGTATGCCCCAGATGAGATCGACACTGAAGCCAAGAAGAAAGAAAGATTCTTGAATGGTCTGCACGATGAGATGCAGACGGTGTTGGTCAATATCCCCTTTGCTGATATTGAAGACCTAGTCGACTCTGCCATTCAGATGGAAGGAAAGATCAACCAAGCCAATGAGAACCGCAAGCGCCACATGATGCATCAGCCAGGAACCCATCATACCCCAAAGTATCGCCCCAACCCATCTCCAGGATTTGCCCCGAGAACCAACAGATCCCCGGTGAATCGTCCGACCTATCCCAACCGTGGAAACCCTAGGCCCGGAGGAAATCACAACAACCCCGACAACTCTGGCAATTTCAACCGTTCCCCACCCAAATTCAACAACAACAATACTGCCGCCCACACCAACACCGCCACGAGGACTGGAAGCAATGCTGTGCCTGTTGCAGCAACGGACAGGTCGCAAGTGACTTGTTATGACTATGGGAATAAGGGTCACTACTCCAATGAGTGCCCCAAGAAGAATGCTGCAGCCCCCAATGCAAATGCACCAGCTCAGCAGCAGCCTCGTGTTCAGCCCGGAAGAAGGTTTGCCCCAGGGAACTCGCTCAACCGCAACAGCCGTCTTTTTCTCATGCATGATGAAGAAGCCCAGGAAGCGCCAGACATCGTGCTGGGTATGTTTTCTGTTAATTCAGTACTTGCAAGAGTGTTTGTGATTCTGGTGCATCGCACTCATTTGTCAACGAAGAATTTGGATGCACTAGTAAGATTTAACCCACCAAACTGAAGCATGTTATGATTGCTCAAATCCCTGGTTCAACCACCAAAGCTTGGAAAATTTGCAAAGCCGTCCCTATCCGAATCCATGGCATAGATTTTTATGCTAATCTGATAGTACTCGGAACTAAAGGTTTGGAAGTAGTACTAGGAATGGATTGGATGTCCAAACATAAAGGATTAGTTGACTATGCCAAGAAAGCCATAACCATGACCAGTACAGCCGGAGTATCAGTCGAGCATGTATCTGAAACCTTACCTCGTCAATTCAAGTGCAACAAGAGTATAGCCCAACCTACCATTGACCAAGTCCGGATAGTATGTGAATACCCTGATGTATTTCCAGATGTTTTGCCCGGTATGCCCCTAGATTGGGATATCGAGTTTATCATTGATTTAATCCCCGGAACAGGACCCATAGCCCAGACACCATATAGTATGAACCCGTCTGAGCTAGCAGAACAGAAGAAGCAACCGGATGCCATGTTGTAAATTGGATTGATTCAACCAAGTGCGTCACCATGGAGATCACCTGTCTTGTTTGTGGACAAGAAGGATGGAGGTAACCGTTTGTGTACGGATTATCGGAAGTTGAATGATGTCACTATTAAGAACAAATACCCATTTCCCAAGATAGAAGATTTGTTTGATCAGTTGACCGGTGCCAAAGTGTTTTCTAAGATTGATCTTAGAACTGGCTATCATCAACTCAAGATTCGCGCAGAGGATATTCCCAAGACTTCCTTTACCACCAGATATGGATTATACGAGTATACTGTCATGTATTTTGTATTAACCAATGCCCGCGCTTATTTCATGAATCTCATGAATAAGATTTTTATGGACTTCCTGGATGAGTTTGTCTTTGTTTTCATTGATGACATTCTGATTTATTCAAAATCAGAAGAAGAACATGAGCTACACCTAAGGACCATTCTTGGAACCCTTAGAGAGCATTAGTTGTATGCCAAATTTAGCAAATGTGAATTCTGGTTACAGGAGGTAGGATTCCTTGGTCACATTGTATCAGCCGAAGGAATTGCCGTTGACCCTGCAAAGGTGAAAGATGTCGAAGATTGGCAATCCCCAAACACTCAAACCCAAGTTCGTGCATTTCTCGGATTGGCGGGATACTACCGCAAGTTCGTAGAAGGATTCTCGAGTGTAACATCCCAAAAATATTAAACTAGAATCATCAAACTCTATGCATCAAAATTAGGGTTAACAAAAACTTTTCTAAATAAAAATATGAAAGCATGCATGTGTGTATGCATCCCATTTTGAATTCTTTTGAATTGCCTTGTTTATGTGTTTCTTTGCTTGTAAAAGGATTCTTAGGTGAAATAAACATCATCTAGACAATCCCCACACTTTTCCCAAAGACAAATAAATCAAAACAAACAAAATAAGGGAATGGTCATTTTGACCAATTTAACTCCCATGCCTACTTTGGTTGTCTCTAACTTTCAGAACTTAACAGAAACTTGTTTGGATCTTTGCACCCCTTGATAGTACTCATAACAAAGTATCAAGGCCCACCTTGTGATCATCCAGAAACATTCAAATGCATAGTTTAAATGATAGTTTAAAATTGAATCTTTATCATATGGGAAGATCCCACTTTTTCAAAAACCACTCAAACAAGCTGAACTTTCAAAACCCAAGCATCTACAGACTCACCAGCACCTACCTAGCACACGCACCAAAAATCTTTTCAAAAATTAAAACTTGAATTCATGCGGCCATTTCATCAAACACCTTGCAGAAGCAAATCAAATAAAATCCAAACACTATTTGGAGTAGTGATTTGAGCCTAACTTGTTCCCTCTCTGGTTGCAACTAGGCTTTAGTAGATCATCTAGCTCATTTGTAAACATCTAGCACCACTGTAAGCTTGGCAATATCATCAATGGTGAACAACCGAAGCCACCCATGCCACCCAGTGTAGATAGCAAGCTAGGAGAGGAACTAGCCGTGCCAACCTTGTCTGGGAGATCACCCATGCCTCACCGCCCCCTCTCGACCAGCCCTTCCTCGAAGACATCGACCAGAGCACCCAGGAACACCGCGCCTGTGACTCTGTCAACCATGTCGAGCGTGCGCCAGAGCGCCACCCTCAAAACACGCCCACAGACCACGCGCCGCCCTCGCCGCGTGCATACGCGATCACCACTGTCCCAGGAGACCTCCAGACATCCCCGTTCGCCGCCCCATGCCTCACAGCCACCGCTCGCCGTCGAAGACGCCGCCTCTGCCGCGCAGAGCATCGCATTTTCCAGACCGTTTGCCACCGCCCCTACACGCGCATTAAAGCCATAGATCATCGCCAGGAGACCACCGATCGAACGCCACTGTCAGCCATGCCTCTAGCTTCCCGTAGCCGTGTCACCACCGTCGCCTGCCCATCCTGTTCGGTCGCGTCGTCGAGACTATAAATAGAGGCCTCCCCCGCTCAAACTCTTCACACCATCTCACTCCCCTCTCCTCACTGATTGTTCCACCCCGTTCCTGGAGCAAGGCGAGCAGCGCATCGCCGGAATTTGGACGGAGCAGGCCGCCTCTGGAGAAGAAGGGCGCGGTCGATTTCGTCCACCCTAGGAGAAGCTGTCGGTACCAAGAGGTTTGCCATCATCGACTTCGTCGTTCACCCACCTCGCCGACCCTCGCCTGAGCCCCGGTGAGCCCCCGACGACCCCCACCTACCGTGTTAGGTTTCTGTCTCGCCGGTGCCGCCCGACATGGACGATGAGTAGAAGCCGTTTGATTAGACTTTGATCGTGCGGATGAGATTGCCCCGTACCGCTTCGCGTTTAAAGAGCCACTGACTGGTGGAACCCCCCTGTCAGTTGAGCCCTGCGCCGCGGAGTGACACCGGGCCAGCACATTATCGTTTCCGTGCAGCCCAATCGTTTGAATTTAACTTTTTCCATTTTAATTCAAGCACAATTCTGTACCTAGTTTCAAAAATCAACCCAGCTCGATTCAGTGCATCAAATTGAATAAAACCAATTTTGTTAGAAAGATATTGAAATTCCTAATCCAAGCCCGTTGGGTTAAAATCATTTGAATCTATAGATCAACCTTGGTAAAAATAACAAGGCAGAACCTTTTCTGCATTCAAACATTTTTCAAATGTAAACCATAATAGCTTTTGAGTTGATTCCAACTCTCAAAAATCACATTTGATCATACCTTTCATAATATATAAAAACGTTTGGGTTTAGTTACACAAATAATGTTCAAGTAATAAAAGAATGCCACATAGGCATTTCTAGCCACTTTATTTAAGTAAAATAAAAGGTTAAACCTTATTAAATTGTGACACCACTTTAAATAAAATTCCCATATACTGAAATGTGTGGTGATGACATGTGTCAACATGATCCCATGTTTGGTTTGGAGAATATTAAATCTTAAGTAGTTTTTCAATGAGTAGAAATTACTTTTCTAAATATAAAAGAATTTAAACCAAGCTTTAATCTTGTAATGTTAGTGATGATGCTATATCATCTATAGAACCCCTTTGTGTGATGATTGAAAGTAGTTAAGTATTGTTTGGTGATTGTGTACCTCGTATTTATTTATAGAAGCTAGTACCGACCAAGGATACGAGGAGGAAGGAGGATACTACGAAGAAGAAGCCGAGGAGAACTTCAACCACTGCTCTGCACAAGGCAAGCTTATACTGATACTTTTGCAAGCTAACACTTGCAAGATACTCTACTTTAGCAAGCCTTACTATACAAGTTAACCTTGCAAGCCAATACTTGCAAGCTTATACTGATACTGATGCAAGCCTAATACCACTAGGTGATTGAGCAAGCTAACACTTGCAATTATGAGAGTTACCTAACCTAGGCAATGCACTAAGCATTCTTGGTTAGACACCTTTGATGATACCCAATCCTAGTTTTACTTACAAGCTTTACACTTTATTTCTTTATCAAAGCTATTACTTAGAGTTTACTTAAGTGAATTGTAGATACTAGAAAGATAATTGAAGGTTGCATAAAGAGCATAAAATTTGGCCTAAGCTAGATAATCTTTATGTCATCCTAAGGCATGAGATTGAACTTAGTTGAACTCCACTAGTTTACCACCCCTCATTAGTACTTACCCCCACTTGTAGATGCTAGTGCTAAGCATAAAACTTGATCAACTTAAATGGGAATACTTGGTGGAAAAATGGTTATGAAAACCTTGGAATGATGGATCATTCTATTGAAATGTTTTGGACATGTGTTTCCGAACACCAGATGATTTATGGTGATGAAAATGTTGAGGCATGAGCCTTAGCCCTTTATAAAACTGATGGTTGTCTGGATGCGATACCATTCCAATTTTACCGTACAACCACAATACCCAAGAATTGGGTAGGGCTTGACTGGAAGCTTATATATCTTAGTATTGGTTCCCTCACGTCCAAGGTCTGAGCTAAGGCTACCTTGTGAAGATTGTCCACCTGTGCATTACTCAAGATGATAGTTGGTCATGGTTGGGAGGCCAAACTCACATGAGAGGTGCTTATACTAGGGTGTGTAATTGAAAGGTTAGGATTGATTATCCGCATACTGAGTATGGTGAATTCAGGATTTGTTCCTGACGGATGTATCGAATGTTGTGGTGAAAGTGTACAATCTCTACAGAGTGTCAAACTATTCGAATAGCCGCGTCCGCGGTTATGGACAGTTGGAGTGGCCATACTGTTCCCCCGTCAGATGTTTTCAAAATGACTTGAAATGAACTGAGACTTTGACTTGACCACAACAGAGTTGTGATATGAAATACAAGTTCCCACATAGGTGTTATAAAATTTGACTAGCTTTTCTTGCTTCTCAACTTAGTAGATGTAAATCTGGCTTTTTGCGAAACAACCATAGAGCTTAGTGTCCTACTACCAAAAACCCCCCTTCAGTTGTTAGTATTAGTTTTCGAGTACTTAAAGAGTACTCATGGCTTTGTCCCTGGCTATTCCCGTGGCCAGACTATGAAGAGGAGTACCTGGAGGATGGACCCCAGGAAGGTTACTGACAACTAGGATCATCTCCCATCGTCAGCATTGCCTGTGACCCCGAAGATGGAGCTTCGCCTACGCTACCATTATTATTACGTATTTCCACTGCTTGAGTTGTATTAAGAACTGGATCATGAGATCCTTATTTGTGTAAGACCTTATGTATGGTTTGTAATGGATGATGTACTGCGGTATCCAATTCTGTTATGTCTCGCAAAAATGGTAATCCTGGGATTGCGATGTATGGCATAACAGGCATCTAGGATTAAAAATCCTGGTGTTGACATCGAGTATCGCCAGACCCATGAACAAATTGCTGAGGAAGGACAAGATGTTTGAATGGACAGACAAATGTGAAGCGAGTTTTTAAGAACTCAAGAGGAGATTGATTTCAGTCCCAATCTTAATCATGTCGGATATCACGAAGCCCTTTGACGTGTATTGTGACGCATCCAGGATCGGTCTCGGATGTGTGCTAATGCAAGAAGGCAAAGTAATATCTTATCTATCCTGACAACTGAAACAACATGAGCAGAACTATCCAACCCATGACCTCGAGCTCGCAGCCATAGTTTTAGCCCTGAAGACATGGAGGCACTACCTGGTGGGAAATTGTTGTGAGATTTATTCCGATCATAAGAGCCTAAAGTATATGTGCACTCAGAAGGAGCTGAATATGCGACAGAGAAGATGGATTGAGCTAATCAAGTATTACAATCTGGACATTCACTATCACCCCGGTAAAGCCAATGTGGTAGCAGATGCCCTTAGCAGATTGCCGTGCCGCTTGAACTCCATGATTTTGAAGGAGCAACCAAGTTTGCACAAGGAGATGGAAGAGTTCCGAATGGAATTAGTGAGTGAAGGATTTTTGGCTAGCATATAACTTCGACCCACTTTGATCAGCCAGATCAAGGAGGCGCAGAAAGGAAATGCTAGTATCGACGGAATCAAGCGTCATATCGGTACATGCAAAGTACCCGGATTTAGCGAAGACGAAGAAGGAGTTATGTGGTACAAAGGACGCCTTTGTGTACCAGCAAATTCTGAGTTGAAAGAAGTTATTCTGAAGGAAGCTCGTGATACCCTTTATTCTATCCACCCCGGAGGAACGAAGATGTATCAAGATTTGAAAGAGCAATTTTGGTGGCATAATATGAAGAGAGAAATCGGAAGCTATATCGCCAAGTGTGATATATGTCAGAGAGTCAAGGCGGGACATCAAAGACCCGCTGGATTGTTGCAACCATTGCAGTTTCTGGAATGGAAATGGGATTCAGTTGGAATGGACTTTATCACCGGATTGCCTACTTCTAGTAGGGGAAACGACTCTATCTGGATCATAGTGGACAGATTGTCCAAAGTTGCCAATTTCTTACTAGTTAAGACCACATATCAGAGTCCGAAGCTGGCGGAGTTATACATCGCTAGAATCGTCAGTTTGCACGGAGTCCCCAAGAACATCATATCTGATCGAGGAACTCAGTTTACCTCGAGATTCTGGAAGAAAGTCCAAGAAGGTTTAGGAACCCGACTAGATTTCAGCATAGCTTATCACCCCCAGACCGATGGACAAATGGAGCGAGTAAATCAAATACTCGAAGATATGTTGAGAGCATGTGTGTTAGAGTATGGATCTAAATGGGAAGACTGTCTGCCGTTTGCAGAATTTTCATACAACAACAGTTATCAAGCTAGTTTGCAAATGGCCCCATTTGAATTCATGTATGGAAGGAAGTGTCGCACCCCTTTGAACTGGTCAGAAGTAGGAGAGAGTCAGATTTTCGGACACGACATCCTACAAGAAGCAGAACAGAAGGTTCACAAGATTCGTGAGCACCTCAAGACCGCCCAGTCAAGACAGAAGAGTTACGCCGACAAGAGACGTCGAGACCTCTCCTTCAACATCGAAGATTTTGTGTATCTGAAAGTGTCACCATTGAAAGGAATGCAACATTTCCAACTGAAGGGAAAGTTAGCCCCCAGATATATCGGCCCCTTCAAGATTCTGAACCGTTGAGGCGAAGTGTCGTATCAATTGGAACTGCCAGAAGAGATGTCAGCAGTGCACAATGTGTTCCATATCTCATTACTTTGCAAATGCCTCGAAGTCCCGGAGAAGACGGAAGTGTTCAAGAACATTGATCACAGGACCATAGAGATCAACAATGACCTGACCTATCCTGAAGTAACCATCCGTATTTTGGAAGAAGCTTTCATAACTACCAGAACCAGAAGCATCAAGTTTCTCAAGATTTAGTGGAGCAACCACACAGAAGAGGAAGCTACCTGGGAGCGTGAAGATCACATCAGGACGAAGTTTCAAATCTCGGGACAAGATTTTTCAAGATTCGTGAGCACCTCAAGACTGCCCAGTCAAGACAGAAGAGTTACGCCGACAAGAGACGTCGAGACCTCACCTTCAACATCGAAGATTTTGTGTGTCTGAAAGTGTCGCCATTGAAAGGAATGCAGCGTTTCCAACTGAAATAAACATGATTGTAAACATCATTTAAACAATCATTTAAAATCATTTAAACAATCCCCAAACTTTTCCCAAAGACAAACAACTCAAAATAAACAAATGAAGTGAATGGTCATTTTGGCCAAATTAACTCTCATGCCTACTTTAGCTATCCCTAGTTTTCAAAACTCAACAGAAACATTTGTGGATCTTTGCACCCCTTGTTAGTACTCATAATAAGGTACCAAGGCCCACTTTGTGATCATCCAAAAACATTCAAATGCACAGTTTAAAATTGAATCTATCTCATATGGGAAGATCCCACTATTTCAAAAACCACTCAAACAAGCTCAATTTTCAAAACCCAAGCACCGACAGAATCCCCAGCACCTGCCTAGCACACCCACCAAAAATCTTTTCAAAATTCAAAGTAAGTTTCTTGCGGCCATATCATCAAACACTTTGCAGATTCAAATCAAACAAATCACAAACACTATAGTGTGCGGTAAATTTGACCTAACTTGTTCCCCCTCTGGTTGCAACTAGTCTTTAGTAGATCATCTAGCTCATTTGTAAACATCTAGCACCACTGTGAGCTTGCCTTGCCATCAATGGTGAGCAGGCCGAGCCTCACCATGCCACCCCATTGTCGCCGGCCAGCTAGCAGCCACCCTAGCCTTGCCAACCTTGTCTGGGAGGTAGCCAGCACCTCACCGCCGCCCACTGTCCCCTCCCCCAGCCAGTGCAAGCCGTGTACCACCAGGAACACCGCGCGCCCAGTGCCACTGCGACATGCCAAGCCCGCCCAGAGCGCCGCACCCGGCACGCGTGCACACGCCGCCCCTCGACCGCAGCCCATGCCTACCGCTTTGCCATGATCCCAGGAACACGCCAGACACCCCCGTTCGCCGCCCCGTGCCTCACAGCCACCGCTCGCCGTCGAAGACGCCGCCTGTGCCGCGCAGAAACTGCATGTTCCCGGCCGATTTCCACCGCCCCTAAGCGCTCATTTAAGCTCTAGAGCATCGCCAGGAGACCGCCCGTCGATCGCCATGTCGCCGCCGTCGCCTGCCCATCCATCTCGGTTTTGCCGTCGAGCCTATAAAAGGAGGCCACCCCCAGCCGTTTGAAACACACTATTCCACTCCCCTCACCTCACTGATCGTTCCACCCTCAGGCCGGAGCACGAGGAGCAGCAGCTCGCCGAAATTGCGTCGGAGCAGGCCGCCTCTAGAGAAGAAGGGAGACGTTGATTTCGACCACCCCTGGAGCTTCCTCGACCACCCCTAAGCTCGCCGTCGACCACTCGTTCGTTTGCCCGCCTCGCCATCATCACTGGAGCCCTGGTATGCCCCCTATGCACCCCCACTAAGCCGCTAGGGTTCGAGCTCGCCGCTGACATGTTCATCGTCGATGACGATCCCTAGCCATCGATCTTCCTTCTAATCCAACGAACCACATAGCCCCGTACCGCTTCGCGTGTTATGATCCACTGATTGGTGGAACCCCCTATCAGCTGAGCCCCGCACTCCGGAGTGACATTGGGCCGGCCCATTAACCTCTCCCGCGCAGCCCAACCGTTTGAATTTAGATTTTTCCATTTTAATTCAAACACAGTTTTGTACATAGATTCAAAATTCAACCTAGCTCGATTCAGGGAACCAAAATGCATGAAACCAATTTTGTTAGAAAGGTACTGAAATGCTTAATCCAAGCCCGTTGGATTCAAATCATTTGGATCTGTAGATCACCCTTGGTAAAAATAACAAGGTAGAAGCTTTTCTGCATTCAAACATTTTTCAAAATTCAACCGTAGGAGCTTTGGAGTTGATTCCAACTCTCAAAAATCACATTTGATCATACCTTTCAGAATATATAAAAACATATGGGTTTACTTACAGAAATAATGTTCAAGTAATAAAAGAAGGCCACATAGGCATTTCTAGTCACTATATTTATTTAAAATAATAACGTTAAACCTTATTAAATTGTGACACCACTTTAAATCACATTCCCATGTACTGAAATATGTGGTGATGACATGTGTCAACATGATCCCATGTTTGAGTTGGAGAATATTAAATCTTAAGTAGTTTTTCAATGAGTAGAAATTACTTTTCTCAAATTAAAAGAAATAAGACAAATGCTTTAATTTGGTAATGTTAAGTGATGATGCTAGGTCATCTATAGTGCACCTTTGTGTGATGAGTGAAAATAGATAAGTATTGTTTGGTGATTGTGTACCTCTTATTTATTTATAGACGCTAGTACCGACCAAGGATACGAGGAGGAAGGAGGATACTACGAGGAAGAAGCCGAGGAGAACTTCAACCACTGCTCTGCACAAGGCAAGCTTATACTGATACCTATGCAAGCCTAATACTACTAGTTGACTTGGCAAGCTAACCCTTGCAAGATACCCTACTTATGCAAGCTAATACTTGCTTTCTACCATGCCAACTATATTCCTTAAGCATATGTGATCATAGCCACTTGATAACCCAATCCTAGTTTTACTTGCAAGCTTTATACTTTATTTATTTATCAAAGCTTTCTCTTAGAGTTTACTTAAGTGACTTGTAGATTCTAGGAAGATAATTGAAGGTTGCATAAAGAGCATTAAATTTGGCCTAAGCTAGATAATCTTGATGTCATCCTAAGGCATGAGACTGAACTTCATTAATCTCCACTTGTTTACCACCCCTCATTAGTACTTAACCCCACTTGTAGATGCTAGTGCTAAGCATAAAAATTTATCAACTCTAGATGGGAATACTTGGAGAAAATGGTTATGAAAACCTTGGAATGATGAGTCATTCAACTGAAAATGTTGAGGCATGAGCCTTAGCCCTTTATAAAACTGATGGTTGTCTGGATGCGATACCCTTCCAATTTTACCGTACAACCACAATACCCGAAAATTGGGTAGGGCTTGACTGGAAATTTATATACCTTAGTATGGGTTCCCTCACGGCCAAGGTCTGAGCTGAGGCTACCTTGTGAAGATTGTCCACCTGTGCAGTACCCAAGATGACAGTTGGTCATGGTTGGGTGGCCAAACTCACATGAGAGGTGCCTATACTAGGGCGTGTAATTGAAAGGTTAGGATTGATTATCTGCATACCGAGTATGGTGAATTCAGGATTTGTTCCTGACGGATGTATCGAATGTTGTGGTGAAAGTGTACAATCTCTGCAGAGTGTCAAACTATTCGAATAGCCACGTCCGCGGTTATGGACAGTTGGAGTGGCCATAATGTTCCCCCGTCAGATGTTTTCAAAATGACTTGTGAAATGAATTGAGACTTTTACTTGACCACAATAGAGTTGTGATATGAAATTCAAGTTCCTACTTAGGTGTTATAAAACTTCAACTAGTTTTCTTTGCTTCTGAACTTAGTAGAGGTAAATCTAGCTTTTTGCAAAACAACCCTAGAGCTTAGTGTCCTACTACAAAAAAACCCTTAACTTGTTAGTATTAGTTTGCGAGTACTTAAAGAGTACTCATGGCTTTGTCCTGGCTATTCCCGTGGCCAGACGATGAAGCGGAGTACCAGGATGATGGATAGCAGGAAGGTTAAGACAACTAGGATCATCTCCCATCGTCAGCATTACCTGTGACCCTGAAGCTGGAGCTTCGCCTAAGCTACCTTTATTATTACGTTATTCCACTTCTTGAGTTGAATTAAGAACAGGATCATGAGATCCTTATTGGTGTAAGACCTTATGTATGGTTTGTAATGGATGATGTACTCTGATATGCAAATCTGTTATGTGTCGCAAAAATGGTAATACTGAGATTGCGATGTATGGCATAACAGGCATCTGGGATTAAAAATCCGGGTGTTGACAAGTTGGTATCAGAGCTATCCTGACCATAGGAGACCCTAGTTAGACTGGACGTTTGAATCAAAAACTTAGTTTCAAAACCCAGGAAAGTAAGTATTTACAAAAACTTATTCCCATTCTTATCACTTTGATTCTTTCATAAAAATTCATGTTCCTCAAAAACTCTTGCAAAATACATAAAATTTGACACACTTGATCACTCTACTAACTTACTCATCCTATATTCTTATAGATGGACGTGAATTACAGCAAGTTTTATCAGTTGGGGAATGGAGGAGACCTCATATTTGAGCGGGACCTGGACCAGCTTTCGGAACTTCTGGAGCGTCCGCACCACGAGTTCTTCGGAGCTCAGCTCAATGATCAGGAAGGAGAAGATCGACAGTGGCTAGTTGTTGCAAGTCTCCGAGGAAAGATTGAACCTCCCACTGCCGAGGGAATTTAGTTCACCTTAAGAGAGAACAGCTGGCTCGATGGACTTGCCAGGGCCATGCAGGAAGCTCTTGCCCGTCTGTGTGGGCAGAGTATCAACCAGATCAAGGGTACCCGCTTTGAGTTTTGTCCAAGGCGTGATGCTATGGGATAACCACTAGAAGCCCCATACCACCACGAGCTGAAGACTCAGTTGGACAACCTCAGCTTCATGATGTATGATCGTCAGCAAGAACTAGACAATGCCCGTGACTACTCCAACCACAAGTCCGCCGTCATTAAGACGAAGGATCAGACCATCGCCATGCTAGCGAAGGACCGCAAGTCTCGTCGCCGTCAGATTGACAAGAAGGAGCGCATCATTGCGCGTCTCCGCCACCGTATCTCGGGTTTGGAGGAGACCATCCACGAGAGAGACATGCAGTTGGAGGAAAGGGAGAATGTCGGAGAAGATCTTCGTGGAGACCCCTACTCCTATCTCAACGACAATGACTTTCTGGAGGATCAGGCCATGGACTTCTTTACCGATGAGGCGGATTTCGCCTTCATGAATGATGATGAGGATGATGAGGATGACGGTTACACCGACTCCAAGGAGTAGTAGCACTTGAGCACTAGCGTAGTGAGTTGTATTCAGTCCCACTGTATCGTAGTTTCCAGAATGGTTCTTAAAAAGATCTGTTTTTCCTTGGTTGTGGTGTGTGTTGTATCGTGTTCTATGAATGAATGAATGAAAAGCAAGTTACTAGAAAATCTGAGTCAAACTTTAAAAACTTTTCAAAGTCCCTGAACCTTAGAAATTTACCTCTTTTCTCATGATCTATCTCAATCTTCATATGCCTCGCGGAGGAAGTGGTTCATTCCCGGACCCGATGTTTGCAGATCCTGCAAATGTTGGTTTCTGACCGCGAAGTTGAAAGAGCCGAACGTCAAGCCAACTTAGCCACCCTTCAGCAGATAGCTCAGCTGGCCCACAACTATCAAGGCCAAGGAAATCAGGACAACCATGGATCTAAGCTCAAGAATTTCCAGAACACCAACCCACCTGTTTTCACTAAGTCGGAAGAGCCCCTATATGCAGATGATTGGCTGCAAACCATGGAAAACAACCTAGAAGTCACCGGAGTGGAAGCTAACGAGAAAGTTCTGTTCGCCACCCACTATCTAGCCGGAGATGCAAGAGCATGGTGGAACAACGTTCATGCAATGACTGGAGGACAGATGATGACCTAGGAGGAATTCAAGGTCAAATTCAGCAGAACCCATGTGCCACCGGGTTTGATCAAGAGAATGAGAGATGAGTTCAGAGAATTGAAGCAAGGAAGGATGGCCGTAGTGGAATACCATGACAAATTCTTGTCATTAGCTAGGTATGCCCCGGATGAGATCGACACTGAAGCCAAGAAGAAAGAAAGATTCTTGAATGGTCTGCACGATGAGATGCAGACGGTGTTGGTCCATATCCCCTTTGCTGATATTGAAGCCCTAGTCGACTCTGCCATTCAGATGGAAGGAAAGATCAACCAAGCCAATGAGAACCGCAAGCGCCACATGATGCATCAGCCAGGAACCCATCATACCCCAAAGTATCGCCCCAACCCATCTCCAGGATTTGCCCCGAGAACCAACAGACCCACGGTGAATCGTCCGACCTATCCCAACCGTGGAAACCCAAGGCCCGGAGGAAATCACAACAACTCCAACAACTCTGGAAATTTCAATCGTGCCCCACCCAAATTCAACAACAATAATACTGCCGCCCATACCAACACTGCTCCGAGGACTGGAAGCAATGTTGTGCCTGTCGCAGCAAAGGACAAGTCGCAAGTGACTTGTTATGACTATGGGAATAAGGGTCACTACTCCAATGAGTGCACCAAGAAGAATGCCGCAGCCCCCAATGCAAATGCACCATCTCAGCAGCAGCGTCGTGTTCAGCCCGGAAGAAGGTTTGTCCCAGGGAACTCTCTCAACCGCAACGGCCATCTTTTTCTCATGCATGCTGAAGAAGCCTAGGAAGCGCCAGACGTCGTGCTGGGTATGTTTTCTGTTAGGACACACTTACCTACATGTTACTGGAAGAGAAACTGCAGCAAGTACCAGGCTTCCAAGACGTGAGGCTCCTCGATTTCTAAGGCATGAGGCTCCTCTGAGGTGACCGTTGGTTGGCCTCCGGCCTTCGCCGGCTTCTCTCCAGCGTGGGTCCTGCATGGACTCCTCTAGTGGCGGTTGGAAGGTCACCTACTTTGGGGTGACCACGGGTGGTGAGTTTTTGAGGGATCACTCGTTCTCTCGGCTGATTCTTGGCTGGTTCTTCTAAATGCTAAAGCTTCTCCCCTTGAGGGTAGATGTTTGAAAAATGGGGAGAAGATTTCTATTGGATCTGTTTTGAGGTTCCCCTCTCGCCTCTCTCGTGTTAATGATCTTTTGGTCCCTTCATATGGATTTCTTGGTAGATCTCCTACCATCTCTGGAACAGATGAGGACACTGGTCTTAAATGGCATGCTCTTTGCTCCAACCTGCCAGTTGATAATATGGAACCTTCTAAGGGTTTTCTGATGCTTTTCCCTAGTGCTAAAAGATTGGTTCTCCTCAACCACAATGAGGTGGTCATCGATGCTAGATATTTGCTCCAAGGGGAGGTTGTGACCACTGGGGTTTCTATTGATCTTCAAATGAAGAGGGTTGTGGTTGGTACTCAGATCTTTCCTCGCTCTTTGGTAAAAGAAAATTCTCTCAAAGCTGAAAAGATTGTACCAAAAACCTTGGATTTCGTCAAGGATTTTCCTAAGGAGTTTCTTCATAAGGATGCATTAATGAATCGACCTGCCCTGGATTTCTCTTTTGGGCAGGAATTTGAGAAGAAGTTGTTTGATAAGTTTAGGCATCAAGTTAATTTCCTTGGTGGTTTCAGAAAGAGACCTTTCTATCTGGTTTGTTCTTTTGGAAGAGCAAATTTTAAATTGGATATCCATACGGTTGGTCTTGCACTCCAAGCTTGTTTTGGTGGCCAGGCTTCTAAATTCCAAGTGAAATTGTTGCAAGATAGAACTTTTCGTTTCTCGGTTGCTTCAAGGGCGGTGGGGTTTGAAATTTACAATATTTCAAAATTTTCATGTGAGCCTTTTATGGTTCATGTTAATCTTTGGGGTAATGGTTGCCCAAATTGGATTTTTGAAGAAAAGGAATTTTACAAAGAATCTGCTGGAGATTGGAAAGTTGTCACGTACAAAAAGAAAACCCCCAAAAAATCTCCTGTGTTGAAGCATGGCAAAAAGGTTCTGTCTGTTTTCCAACGGCTCAAATTTCTGATTGCTGCTGCGGATTCCTCGCCTGATCCTATTGTGAGCAGTAAGTGTGATATCATTTCGAGTAATCATGATAGGTCTTACGCGTAGGTTCTCGCTGATTATGGTGTTAAACCTGTGGTAACGCCGGTCGGGTCAAAAGGTGACGCTAATCGCGCGGCATTTAACTCCCTGGTGTTATTCTTTGTTTGAAATTCCTTCCTTCCCAAAATGTTTGTGGCCCGACAAGTCTTACATTCGGTGGTTCAAGGCCCAGAAAATCCTCATTTTCGGCCCACTGTATACAACGGTTTTAAAGAGTTCTCCATTTCATTGCAAAAAACAACTGCTCGATTCCCTGTCCCCTCAACTCCCTCGCCTGCAGAAACCCCAACTCTTCCTTGCTCGTCGCCGGTGAGGTCTGACGCAATGGCGAACATTCCGATTGATCCTGAGCCGTTCTTGCCGAATGGCTTTCAAGTGCTGCAAGTGGCTGGAAGAACCCGGGTTAAGAGGGTTGTGGTTCCGCGACGGTCGCGGACCCATGAACAGTATGCTATCGCAACCATTAATCCCCTCCCCCCTGGTCAGGTTCCTTTCTTGAATATTCGTGAGGTTCTTGTCAATTTCCTCAACAATGAAACTCGTGTGCACTTTCGGGGTGTTCAGGCCTATCCTTTTGGGGCTGCATATGTGCAATTTCATCATGTTAGTGACAGGGACAGGCTCATCGCGGCCAGCCCTATCCCTTTCCAAGACGTGCATGTTTCTTTTGTAAAGCACAACGAGGGGGGAAATTGGATGAGAGCATAGTTCAACAACGAGTGTTGGGTGATGCTAGTTGTCCCCCCTGGGACCACTGGCATACTGAAGATCTGAATGCATTTTTTGCTGATATTGGGAAGGTTCTTCTATTGGAGCAGGACCAGGACCACAAAGGACGGATTCTTGCGAAAATTCGTGTTACTGATCTGGTGGATATTCCCAAGAGTGTCAGGTTCACTATAGGTGATTTGGTGGAGTCTGAATCTTGGACCTTTTCTGTTGAGGTTTTACAGAGTGACTTGCTTGGGCGGGGGGCCCACCTGAGGAGGACCCACTTCTGGCTCACAATGAGGACCCACATCCCTTACCTGTCTTTGGGCCCCAGATCCCCCCTCCTCCACCTCCCCCACCTTCTCTTGGGGGTGACGCTGGTGGTTGGGGTCAGTGGTTGGCTCCTGTGCAGAATCCTGCTCCTGGTGGGGATAACAATGAAGGTTGGGACCCTTGGGAAGCTGCTGCTGCTCCAGTTCAAGGTCCTGTGATTGCTCCTGGTGAAGACATGCGAGTGGATAATCATAATCTTCCCCCACAGGATGTTAACAGTGGATTTACTGGTGCTATCCTTGTTAATGACTGGGAGTCTGATGATGACTCTGTGAATGTTGAACCTGCAGTTGTCGAGGGCAGGCAGTGGTTGAGGAGCCTCAGGTTGTTGGTATTGGTGAGGGCCTGCAGAACATCCTTCAGAACTACTTGGTGGAGGATGAAGCTAACTCTGATGAAGAGGGGTTGGTGGAGAGCCCCATGGACACTGGTGCTGAGGCTGAAGAGAATAATGATTGGATGATGGAAGACCAGCACCTACTTTCCCCTAATGAAGCTCATGTTCAGGTTGGAATGGTCAGAACTTTTGTTTCCATTCCTCATGTTCATGCTGCAAAACAGGGCTTTTCTCGACAAGGTCAGGAGCTCTAGGAAAGCTACTTTGCTCCCCATATTCAGAAGGACTCTTCTTCAAAGGACTCACTCATGTGTGAAATTCCTGTAAGTTGGTTCAATTTTATTACCCTCATGCTTGCTACTCCTGAGAAGTTTAACTGGGTCAAGAGCTTTCTTACTTCTCCATTATGGGAAATTATAAAAGAACCTATTGCTGAGGAGAATTCAATCTCTTTCATCATCCCTAATGAAAGCATTTCACAAATGGCACCCCCTTGTCTGGGCATTAAGGCCAAGCAGTCCTCTTGCTCTCCTTGCACTCCTTCTAGAAAGAGAAAGGGCAAGGAACCTCTTGTTGAAACTGAGGTGAGAAGAAGTCCTAGAATTGTTGAATTAAATGGGGGTTTCAAAAGTCACTTAAACTGCTCAATTAATAACTGTCTGACTTGCAATGCTGCTCCACCTTGTTTAAATCCTAAAGTGGTTAAAAATCTTGCTGCCTCTTTCTGCAAGGTAAAGGATGGTGACCTGGAGAAGATGTTTCTCAAGAAAGGGAAGGCCACTGAAGTGGCAGTCAAGGCTCCTCCAAAAGGCATCATCAAAGGGAATGGATCCTCAAGCTTGAACCTTGGAGGCAAGAAGAAATCTGGGGCTGCTGGTACCTGTGGTCAGCAAGCCAAGAAGAAACCCCCAACTTAAGTGTTTAATGTATCACAAGCTGTCTTTTGATGGAGCCTTGTTGGTTCCCTATTCTGAAACCTGTATTAGTGGTTATCTGATGTGTTTGCTACCTAATGTCATCATGGATGTTGAATCTGTTAGTGGGTTTATGGTATGGAATGCATTTTGTCTACTTGGTTGTGATCTTTTTAGTTGGGTGATTACATTGGTTGTATCACCTCTTAACTCAATATACAATTGGTTTTTTAATGGATAATAAAAGAATTTGGAAGATTCTAAATTGGAACATCAGGGCATTAACTCAGAAAAATGGGTTGCTCTCAGAAATAAAATTGATGAATCTGGTTGTGACATTATTTGCCTCCAAGAAACTAAGAGGGAAGTTTTTGATATCTCTTACATTAGAAAATTCTGTCCCTCCAAATTTACCAAATTTGAATTTCTTCCCTCCAGGGGGGCTTCCGGGGGTTTGATTATCATTTGGAATAGCTCTCTGTTTTCTAGGAAACTTTCTTTCCAAAATGAGTTCTCCATCTCCATCACCTTCACATCTCTCTTGTCCAATGAAACCTGGATTCTCACCAACATTTATGGGCCATGCCTAGCTGAAACAAGCAGATTTTCTATAATGGTTTGGAAATATTGACATGCCTGATGACATGGATTGGCTCATTGTGGGTGATTTCAATTTTATTAGAAAACCCTTTGACAGAAACAGGCAGGGAGGGGATGTGAATGATATGCTACTTTTTAATGAAGCCATTAGAAATCTGGGACTCATTGAATTACCCCTTAAAGGTAGAAAATTCACATGGAGCAACATGCAAAAGGAACCTCTTCTAGAAAGGCTGGACTGGTTCTTTACATCTCCTTCCTGGACTTAGAGCTTTCCTTCAACTTTTGTTGTCCCTCTTACCAAGCCTACCTCTGACCATCTACCTTGTGTCATCTCCATTGGCACAATGATTCCAAAATCCCAGGTTTTCAGATTTGAGAATTAATGGATGCATCATAGTGATCTTAAAGCAATTGTTCAAAATGCCTAGAACATCCCAGTTGGCTTCCCTGATTCTGCCAAAAATATTAATGCTAAATTCAAAAATGTTAGAAGGGGGCTGAAGATCTGGGCAAAAAATCTGCCTTGTTTGAAAACTCAAATTAGTAATGTCAATGCCACCATTGATCTCTTGGATGTCTTGGAGGAAATGAGAACTCTTACTGTTCTGGAATGGAATCTCAGGGATCTTCTGAAAAGTATTATAATCTCACTTTTTCAAGATCAAAATGCTTATTGGAAGCAAAGAGGAAAAGTCAAATGGGTCAAGTTGGGTGATGAGAACATAAAATTCTTTCATTCAAAAGCCACCATAAGCTTCAGGCATAAATACATCTCCATGCTCAAAGATTACTCTAATGAAGAGATTCATGCTCATTCTAGTAAAGCTGATTTACTCTGGAATGCCTTCAAAGATAGAATGGGAACATCTGATAAGCCTAAAATGCAATTTAACCTTAGTGAGTTGGCAGGGGAATGCTTGAGTCCAGAGGAAAAAGATGTTTTAGAAGAACCATTCTCTGATAATGAGATTGAAGGTGTAATCAAGGAACTTCCTAATGACAAATCTCCTGGTCCTGATGGATTTAATAATGAATTCATTAAGCAATGCTGGCCTATTATTAAGGAGGATGTTAAACAACTCCTTGTAGATTTATATGAAGGCAGGACTTCTTTGGAAATCATTAATTCTTCTTTTATCACCCTCATTCCAAAAAATGAGGCCCCTTTGACACCTGCTGATTTTAGGCCTATTTCACTGCTCAACAGTGTCTTCAAGATTATAACCAAGCTTCTAGCTAACAGGCTTCAAAAATTATCCTTAAACTTGTCCACAAAAATCAGTATGGATTCCTAAAACAAAGATCTATTCAGGACTGCCTAGGATGGGCTTTTGAATTCCTTGATCAATGCCACAAGTCCAAAGAAGAAATTTTAATTCTGAAGCTTGATTTTGAAAAGGCTTTTGATAGAATTAAGCATTCAATAATCATCAATATTCTCAAAGCCAAAGGTTTTGGTCAAAAATGGATTAATTGGATTCAGTTGATCTTTGGTTCTGCTTCATCCTCTGTTTTGTTAAATGGAGTGCCTGGGAAATGTTTTATTGCAGAAGAGGTGTAAGGCAAGGGGATCCTTTATCACCACTGTTGTTTGTCCTGGCTGCTGATCTTCTCCAATGCATTCTCAACAAAGCAATGATCCTTGGGCTTCTCTCCCTTCCTCTTGAAGGTGTGTTCTGTCCTGATTTCCCTGTAATACAGTATGTAGATGACACCTTATTAATCCTTAAGGCTGATTCAAAGAAATTAATGTGTCCTAAGGCTCTACTTCATACTTTTTCCCTCTCCACTGGACTCAAGGTTAATTATTCTAAATCTAGTATGATGCCAATCAACATGAATTCTGAGAGACTAAGACACTTTGCTATCACACTTTCATGCCTCACTTGTTCACTACCCTTCACTTACCTTGGATTGCCTTTATGCATCAACAAGCCTGTAGTGGAGCATTTTCTGCCTATTGTTCAGGGAGTGGAGAGAAGATTATGTGGTATTGCTGATTTCCTAAACTATGGGGGAAAATTACAGTTGGTTAAATCTGTCTTATCCTCCCTCCCCATATATTATATGAGTTGTTTTGAACTTCCTGTCTCTATTAAAGATCAGCTGATTAAGTATATGAGGCAGTGCTTGTGGAGGAAGAAAACCACTGATGTTCAAGCTAGAGGGCAAGCTCTAGTGGACTGGAATAAAGTTTTTAAACCAAAGAATCATGGAGGTTTGGGGGTTCTTGATCTTAACATTCAAAAATCAGCACTTCTTTTGAAAAATTTGGATAAATTCTACAATCACAAGGATATTCCATGGCTTCATCTTGTCTGGAACACTTATTACTACAATGGTCAATTGCCTGGTAGAAGTCTGGAGGGACCCTTTTGGTGGAAGGCTCATCTAAAATTAGTTGACATATTTAAAGGAATGGCAAAGTGCTCGGTGGGAGATGGAAAATCCACTCTACTCTGGACTGATATGTGGAGAGATGAATGCTTACAGCACAAGCTTCCTCATCTTCTTTCCTATGCAAAAAATCCTCACATTTCTGTTTGTGAGTTCTTGCAGACACCCAACATGCAAGAACACTTTTTTCTTCCTCTGCCACAACAAGCTTACTTTGAATATCAATGCCTTGAGCAAATTCTCAGTGATGGAATGCAGGGAGAAATAGACAGCTGGAGCTATATTTGGGGTTGTGCTATTTTCTCAGTCAAAAAGTCCTATTCTTCATTATCTGGATACTAGTCAGTACAACCACATTTTTCCTGGTTGTGGAAGTCCTCTTGCCAGCAAAAACACAAGTTCTTCTTCTGGCTTTTTCTCCTTGATAGACTAAACACCAGAAATCTTTTGAAAAGGAAAAGATTTGTTCTGGCCTCATATGATTGTGTGTTCCATGGTTGCACGAATGAGGAAACTCTACTTCACTTATTTTGGGGCTGTTCTTTTGCAAAAGCATGTTGGGCTGAAATTTTTCATGTCCGAGACAATGATCTAAATCTCATCGAGGCGTTGACTAGTATTAAAAGCAGCCTAAAAGTCCCCTTTGCAATGGAAATCATTATTCTTGGGGCTTGGGGCATATGGATGTGCAGAAACAATGAAATCTTCAATAACAAACATGCTTCCCTTGATGAATGGAGGGCTATTGTTTCTCAGGAATTAAGATTGGTCCTGTGTAGAATTAAGAAAAATTATTACCAGGACCTCAAAGATTGGATTAGCAATAATTTAGACAGGAGATAGTTAACCATGGTGTTTCTTATCCATCATTGAGGTGGCCTGAAACTTGTAAATATACATTACTTGTAACTCTTTATGGTTTATAAAAATTGCAGTGGGGTTTTTTACCCTACTGTTTTACCATCAAAAAATGTTTTCTATTAATTCACTACTTGCAAGAGTGTTGTTTGATTCTGGTGCATCGCACTCATTTGTCACCGAAGAATTTGTATGAACTAGTAATATTCAAGCCACCAAACTGAATCATGTTATGATTGTTCAAATCCCCGGTTCAACCACCAAAGCTAGGCAAATTTGCAAAGCCGTCCCTATCCGAATCCATGGATAGATTTTTATGCTAATCTGATAGTACTCAGAACTAAAGGTTTGGAAGTAGTACTAGGAATGGATTGGAGGTCCAAACATAAATGATTAATTGACTGTGGCAAGAAAGCCATAACCATGACCAGTACAGCCGAAGTATCAGTCGAGCATGTATCTAAAACCTTACCTCGTCAATTCAAGTGCAACAAGAGTATAGCCCAACCTACCATTGACCAAGTCTGGATAGTCTGTGAATACCCTAATGTATTTCCAGATGTTTTCCTCGATATGCCCCCAGATCGGGATATCGAGTTTATCATTGAACTAATCGCCGGAACAAGACCCATAGCCCAGAGACCATATAGTATGAACCCGTCTGAGCTAGCATAAATGAAGAAGCAACTGGATGCCATGTTGGAAATTAGATTGATTCAACCAAGTGCGTCACCATGGGGATCACCTGTCTTATTTGTGGACAAGAAGGATGGAGGTAACCGTTTGTGTATGGTTTATCAGAAGTTGAATGATGTCACTATCAAGAACAAATACCCATTGCCCAAGAGAGAAGATTTGTTTGATCAGTTGACCGGTGCCAAAGTGTTTTCTAAGATTGATCTTAGAACTGGCTATCATCAACTCAAGATTCACGCAGAGGATATTCCCAAGACTGCCTTTACCACCAGATATGGATTATATGAGTATACTGTCATGTCTTTTGTATTAACCAATGCCCCCGCTTATTTCATGAATCTCATGAATAAGATTTTTATGGACTTCCTGGATAAGTTTGTCGTTGTTTTCATCGATGACATTCTGATTTATTCCAAATCAGAAGAAGAACATGAGCTACACAAAATGAGCATTCTTGGAACCCTTAGAGAGCATCAGTTGTATGCCAAGTTTAGCAAATGTGAATTCTGGTTACAGGAGGTAGGATTCCTCGGTCACATTGTATCAGCCGGAAAAATTGCCGTTGACCCTGCAAAGGTGAAAGATGTCGAAGATTGGCAAGCCCCAACCACTCAAACCCAAGTTCGTGCATTTCTCGGATTGGCGGGATACCACCGCAAGTTCGTAGAAGAATTCTCGAGTATCGCCAGAGCCATGACCCAATTGCTGAAGAAGGCCAAGAAGTTTGAATGGACAGACAAATGTGAAGCGAGTTTTCAAGAAGTCAAGAGAAGATTGATTTCAGCCCCAATCTTAATCATGCCGTATATGACGAAGCCCTTTGACGTGTATTGTGACGCATCCAAGATCGGTCTCATATGTGTGCTAATGCAAGAAGGCAAAGTAATATCTTATCTATCCCGACAACTGAAACAACATGAGCAGAACTATCCAACCCATGACCTCGTGCTCGTAGCCATAGTTTTAGCCCTGAAGACATGGAGGCACTACCTGATGGGAAATCGTTGTGAGATTTATTCGGATCACAAGAGCCTAAAGTATATATTCACTCAGAAGGAGCTGAATATGCGACAGAGAAGATGGATTGAGCTAATCAAGGATTACGTTCTGGACATTCACTATCACCCCGGTAAAGACAATGTGGTAGCAGATGCCCTTAGCAGATTGCCGTGACGCTTGAACTCCATGATTTTGAAGGAGCAACCAAGTCTGCACAAGGAGATGGAAGAGTTTCGAATGGAATTAGTGAGTGAAGGATTGTTGGCTAGCATAGAACTTCAACCCACTTTGATCAGCCAGATCAAGGAGGCACAGAAAGGAAATGCTAGTATCGATGGAATCAAGCGTCGTATCGGTACAAGCAAAGTACCTAGATTTACCGAAGACGAAGACGGAGTTCTGTGGTACAAAGGACGCCTTTGTATACCAGCAGATTCTGAGTTGAAAGTAGTTATTCTGAAGGAAACTCATGATACCATTTATTATATCCACCCCGGAGGAAATAAGATGTATCAAGATTTGAAAGAGCAATTTTGGTGGCATAAGATGAGGAGAGAAATCGGAAGCTATATCGCCAAGCGTGATATCTGTCAGAGAGTCAAGGCGGGACATCAAAGACCCGCTGGATTGTTGCAACCATTGCAGATTCCGGAATGGAAATGGGATTCAGTTGCAATGGACTTTATCACCGGATTGCCTACTTCTAGTACGGGAAACGACTCTATCTGGGTCATAGTGGACAGATTGTCCAAAGTCGCCCATTTCTTACCAGTCAAGACCACATATCAGAGTCCGAAGATGGCGGAGTTATACATTGCTAGAATCGTCAGTTTGCACGGAGTCCCCAAGAGCATCGTATCTGATCGAGGAACTCAGTTTACCTCGAGATTCTGGAAGAAAGTCCAAGAAGGTTTAGGAACCCGACTAGATTTCAGCACAGCTTATCACCCTAGACCGGCGGACAAACGGAGCGAGTAAATCAAATACTCGTAGATATGTTGAGAGCATGTGTGTTAGAGTATGGATCTAAATGGGAAGACTGTATGCCGTTTGCAGAATTTTCATACAACAACAGTTATCAAGCTAGTTTTCAAATGGCCCCATTTGAATTCATGTATGGAAGGAAGTGTCGCACCCCTTTGAACTGGTCGGAAGTAGGAGAGAGTCAGATTTTCGGACCCGACATCCTACGAGAAGCAGAAGATAAGGTTCACAAGATTCATGAGCACCTCAAGACCGCCTAGTCAAGACAGAAGAGTTACGCCGACAAGAGACGTCGAGACCTCGCCTTCAACATCAGAGATTTTGTGTATCTAAAAGTGTCGCCATTGAAAGGAATGCAGCGTTTCCAACTGAAGGGAAAGTTAGCTCCCAGATATATCGGCCCCTTCAAGATTATGAACCGTCGAGGAGAAGTGTCGTATCAATTGGAACTTCCAGAAGAGATGTCAGCAGTGCACAATGTGTTCCATATCTCATTACTTCGCAAATGCCTCGAAGTTCCGGAGAAGACGGAAGTGTTCAAGAACATTGATCACCGGACCATAGAGATCAACAATGAACTGACCTATCATAAAGTACCCATCCGTCTTTTGGAAGAAGCTTTCATAACTTCCAGAACCAGAAGCATCAAGTTTCTCAAGATTCAGTGGAGCAACCACATAGAAGAGGAAGCTACCTGGGAGCGTGAAGATCACATCAGGACGGAGTTTCCCGATCTCTTCAAATCCTAGGTAATATTTTTCGTCCTTTTTCAAATCTCAGGACGAGATTTTTTTAAGGGGGAAAGGTTTGTAACATCCCAAAAATATTAAACTTGGATCATAAAACTCTAATCATCAAAATTAGGGTTAACAAAAACTCTCCCAACTAAAAGTATGAAAGCATTCATATGTGTGTGTATTCAAAATTTGGATTCTTTTGAATTGCCATGGTTCTGTGTTTCATTGCTTGTAAAATGATTCTGAGGTGAAATAAACATCATCTAAATAATCCCCAAACTTTTCCCAAAGACAAACAACTCAAAATAAACAAATGAAGTGAATGGTCATTTTTGCCAAATTAACTCTCATGCCTTCTTTAGCTATCCCTAGTTTTCAAAACTCAACAAAAACATTTGTGGATCTTTGCACCCCTTTTTAGTACTCATAATAAGGTACCAAGTCCCACTTTGTGATCATCCAAAAACATTCAAATGCTCAGTTTAAATGACAGTTTAAAATTGAATCTATCTCATATGGGAAGATCCCACTATTTCAAAAACCACTCAAACAAGCTCAATTTTCAAAACCCAAGCACCCACACAATCCCCAGCACCTGCCTAGCACACCCACCAAAATTATTTTCAAAATTCAAAAGTAAGTTTCTTGCGGCCATTTCATCAAACACCTTGTAGATTCAAATCAAACAAATCACAAACACTATAGTGTGCAGTATATCTGGCATAACTTGTTCCCCCTCTGGTTGAAACTAGTCTTTAGTAGATCATCTAGCTCATTAGTAAACATCTAGCACCATTGTGAGATTGCCCTGCCATCAATGGTGAGCAGGCCGAGCCTCACCATGCCACCCCATTGTCGCATGCCAGCTAGCAGCCACCCTAGCCTTGCCAACCTTCTCTGGGAGGTAGCTAGAACCTCACCACCGCCAACTGTCCCCTACCCAAGCCAGTGCAAGCCGTGGGCCACCAGGAATGCCGCGCGCCCAGTGCCACTGCGACATGCCGAGCCCACACCAGAGCGCCGCACCCGACACGCGTGCACACGCCGCCCCTCGACCGCAGCCCATGCCTACCGCTTCACCATGATCGCAGGAACACGCCAGACACCCCCGTTCGCCGCCCCGTGCCTCACAGCCACCGCTCGCCGACGAAGACGCCGCCTCTGCCATGCAGAGCACCGCACGTTCCCGACTGATTGCCACCGCCCCTAAGCGTGCATTTAAGCTCTAGAGCATCACCAGGAGACCGCCCGTCGATCGCCAACCTCAGCCATGCCGCTAGCCACCCGTAGCCATGTCGCCACCGTCGCCTGCCCATCCCTCTCGGTCTCGACGTCGAGCCTATAAAAGGAGGCCACCCCAGCCATTTGAAGCACACCATTCGACTCCCCTCACCTCACTGATCGTTCCACCCTCTAGCCGGAGCACGAGGAGCAGCAGCTCACCGGAATTGTGTCGAAGCAGGCCGCCTCTAGAGAAGAAGGGAGCCGTTGATTTCAACCACACCCGGAGCTTCCTCGACCACCCCTGAGCTCACCGTCGGCCACTCGTTCGTTTGCCCGCCTCGCCGTCGTCACTGGAGCCCTGGTATGCCCCCTATGCACCCCCACTGAGCCGCTAGGGTTCGAGCTCGCCGCTGACATGTTCATCGTCGACGACGATCCCCAGCCGTCGATCTTCCTTCTAATCCAATGAACCACACAGCCCCGTACCGCTTCGCGTGTTATGAGCCACTGACTGGTGGAACCCCCTGTCAGCTGAGGCCCGTGCTGCGGAGTGACACTGGGCCGGCCCATTAACCTCTCCCGCGCAGCCCAACCGTTTGAATTTAGAGTTTTTCATTTTAATTAAACACAGTTTTGTACATAGATTCAAAATTCAACCTAGCTTGATTCAGTGAACCAAAATGCATGAAACCAATTTTCTTAGAAAGGTACTGAAATGCTTAACCCAATCCCATTGGATTCAATTCATTTGGATCTGTAGATCACCCTGGGTAAAAATAACAAGGCAGAAGCTTTTCTGCATTCAAACATTTTCCAAAATTCAACCATAGGAGCTTTGGAGTTGATTCCAACTGTCAAAAATCACATTTGATCATACCTTTTAGAATATATAAAAACATATGGTTTTACTTACAGAAATAGTGTTCAAGTAATTAAAGAAGGCCACATAGGCATTTCTAGTCACTTTATTTATTTAAAATAAAAAGGTTAAACCTTATTAAATTGTGACACCACTTTAAATCACATTACCATGTACTGAAATATGTGGTGATGACATGTGTCAACATGATCCCATGTTTGAGTTGGAGAATATTAAATCTTAAGTAGTTTTTCGATGAGTAGAAATTACTTTTCTCAAATTAAAAGAAATAAGACAAATGCTTTAATTTGGTAATGTTAAGTGATGATGCTAGATCATCTATAGTGCACCTTTGTGTGATGAGTGAAAATAGTTAAGTATTGTTTGGTGATTGTGTACCTCGTATTTACTTATAGACGCTAGTACCGACCAAGAATATGAGGAGGAAGGAGGATACTACGTGGAAGAAGCCGAAGAGAACTTCAACCACTGCTATGCACAAGGCAAGCTTATACTGATACCTATGCAAGCCTAATACTACTAGTTGACTTGGCAAGCTAACCCTTGCAAGATACCCTACTTATGCAAGCTAATACTTGCTTGCTACCATGCCAACTATATGCCTTAAGCATATGTGATCATAGCCACTTGATAACCCAATCCTAGTTTTACTTGCAAGCTTTATACTTTATTTCTTTATCAAAGTTTCTCTTAGAGTTTACTTAAGTGACTTGTAGATTCTAGGAAGATAATTGAAGGTTGCATAAAGAGCATTAAATTTGGCCTAAGCTAGATAATCTTGATGTCATCCTAAGGCATGAGATTGAACTTCATTAATCTCCACTTGTTTACCACCCCTCATTAGTACTTAACCCCACTTTTACATGCTAGTGCTAAGCATAAAACTTGATCAACTCTAGATGGGAATACTTGGAGAAAATGGTTATGAAAACCTTGGAATGATGAGTCATTCTACTAAAATGTTTTGACATGTGTTTCCGAAACCGAGATGATTTTGATGATGAAAATGTTGAGGCATGAGCCTTACACCTTTATAAAACTGATGGTTGTCTGGATGCGATACCATTCCAATTTTACCGTACAACCACAATACCCAAAAATTGGGTAGGGCTTGACTGGAAATTTATATACCTTAGTATGGGTTCCCTCACGGCCAAGGTCTGAGCTGAGGCTACCTTGTTAAGATTGTCCACCTGCAGCATTCCAAGATGACAGTTGGTCATGGTTGGGAGGCCAAACTCACAGGAGAGGTGCCTATACTAGGGCGTGTAATTGAAAGGTTAGGATTGATTATCCGCATACTAAGTATGGTGAATTCAGGAATTTGTTCCTGACGGATGTATCAAATGTAGTGGTGAAAGTGTACTATCTTTGCAGAGTGTCAAACTATTCGAATAGCCGCGTCCACGGTTATGGACAGTTGGAGTGGCCATAATGTTCCCCTGTCAGATGTTTTCAAAATGACTTGTGAAATGAATTGAGACTTTGAATTGACCACAAAAAGTTGTGATATGAAATTCAAGTTCCCACTTAGGTGTTATAAAACTTCAACTAGTTTTATTTGCTTCTGAACTTAGTAGAGGTAAATCTGGCTTTTTGCAAAACAACCCTAGAGCTTAGTGTCCTACTACAAAAAACCCTTAACTTGTTAGTATTAGTTTGCGAGTACTTAAAGAGTACTCATGGCTTTGTCCTGCTATTCCGTGGCGACTATGAAGAGGAGTACCAGGATGATGGACAACAGGAAGGTTACGACAACTAGGATCATCTCCCATCGTCAGCATTGCCTGTGACCCCGAAGATGGAGCTTCGCCTACGCTACCTTTATTATTACGTTATTCCACTGCTTGAGTTGTATTAAGAACTGGATCATGAGATCCTTATTTGTGTAATACCTTATGTATGGTTTGTAATGGATGATGTACTGTGATATCCAAATCTGTTATGTCTCGCAAAAATGGTAATCCTGGGATTGCGATGTATGGCATAACAGGCATCTGGGATTAAAAATCCGGGTGTTGACACCAGCCCACTCCCTCCCCCACGCGAATCGTTTTTCTACTCAAACTCCCACCCTCACACTCTCTGACCGCCGGACCCTACCGCGTAACCCTTCTCACTCGCTGACGCCCAGGTCCCACCTTCCACTCGTCGTCTCCACCACCGCGACTCGTTCTCCCCCCCATCGCTGTTTCCTGTCGATTTAAACCTTGCGTAAATTCGTTTTACTGCGGCATTGATTCCGCCCCGTGATCACGCTCATTTAATCGCCCTGTCCCCCTCTTCTTTTCCACCAGACATCACGCCACCGGAGCCCCTAGGCTGCCCGAATTGCGACGTCAAACTCCCTCTGCTTCGACAAGCGTCTCCACCAATTCCGGCGAGCCTAGCTACCCCTTTGCCCCCTTGACCACACGAGCTTGATCTCCAACCTCAGGTGCACCTACCAGTGTCTCCCACTCGCCCGCGCCAGCCCCAGAAGCTCGGCAACAACATTGATAAGACACCACGCCTTCCCGCTTCGATTCCCGCGTAAGCCACGTCCTCCCCTCTCTCTCTGAATAATACTCCTACGCTCTGCTCTCTCTCGCACAACTAACTAACCCTCTGCCTCTCTTTTCCGTGCACCATAGCGTCACCTCCGTCATCGATACTGAGCACCGATCGCTAGAAGGAACTCCGACAAGCAATCTACGCCAGCACCGTGCGCCCCTGTCCAGGAAAAGACTACCTTGAGCTTCGCCACACCCCTGCGATCACTATGAGCTATTTCTCTCCCTCTCTCGCTTCCTGTATCACCGGCGACGCCACCACCAGAGCGCTCCGCCACTCGCCACCGTCGCAGCGCCGCCAGATCGTGGTCAAATAGGTTAGGGCCGTTAGATTTTAATTTTGTGGTTGCGATAGATTGACTTGTAAAAAGGGTATGGATCAATCTGAAGCATGCGATGCACTTTAGATCTGACGGCCAGTGTCGCTCGATCCAAACGAAATGGTACCGACGAATAAGATTCAGACACGTGGCCCTGGCTGTTGATTTCAAAACAGATTTGATCAATTAGATGTTAGATTTTGTAAAATTCATAACTTTTGATCCACATGTCCAAAGTTTGCAACCTTTATATCATTGGAATCATCAAGAAGAATACTTTCCAACCATACACTTTTTTGAGTGTTTTGCTTCTGGAAAATTAGTTTTTTTGCAGAAACATGTTTAGGCATATTTTGTGTATAAAATTCAATCTAAAAATGTTTTTAGGTAAAATCTTTTGTAAATGAAATGTTTTGAATCTACTGACCATAAAAACCAACTTGTATATTTAAAAGTATATTTTGTGATACTAGGGAGTAAATATTTGAATAAAAGCATTTCTAGTTAAATAAAATTATTGAATATGTTTTAAAAATAGTTTTTGAGTAAAACCTTTTGCAAATGGGTTAAATTAAACTCTCTGACCCTAAACAACAAGTTTTGGGACTTAAAAATATATTTGGTGAACCCTAGAAAATTATTACTTTGTTTAAAGGAATTTCCAACAAAATAAAATATTGCTTATATTTAAAAATGGTTTTAGGTGAAACCTTTTTCAAATGGTTTAATATTGAACAGTTTGACCATAAACATTAATATTTGTGTTTAAAAGACATTTTGTCTAACACTAGAAGTTATTCCTTTGATTTAAATCATTTCTAGCAAAACAAAATGATTTAAAGTGGCCATTTTCACTAACTTAATATCAAATGGTTTTGCCACTTTTATAAATGACAAATAGGTGTTTCAAAATGTTTATAACCTATTAGAAACCACCTTACAAAATAAAGCAATCTTTTGCATGCTTGCATGCATTGTTTTGATTTATTTATTTTATGTGATGAATTGTTTGAATGCTAGATTGAATTTGTGCCTTGATTGAATTGTAGTGAAATTTGAAGAGTGTGACTATTGCAAGATCAAGGAGTGAATCTATGTTCTCTACTAAAAAGGAAAGTGGTGCTTCATACTTTTGTCCCATTATTTTCACTATGCATTAGTGATATTTCTAAGTAGGACTTGTATGGAATTTTACTAAGTATGCAATGCCTTGGGAAATCCTAGTAGATGATGCCTTAGTAGAATTTTCCTAAGTTAAGATCCCTACTACTATCATGCTTAGCTTAGCTAGGAGAAAACAAGGGTGGATTATATTCATGATATGAAATATTTCTATGTCTATGACTTGTGTTTTGTTTAATAAAACAACTATGTGAATGAATCACCTAGGTGGAATGGTGTGAATGGGTTATGTTGAGTGGTTACACAGGGCCCCATATTTATGGCCTACCCTAGTGTATCTCACTTGTGGAAAGCCACCCAGGAACAAAGATATTTGAGATGTCAAATGTTGAGAAGCTTCAAGTGCAGCCACTTGGCATTATGGGCTCTGCCTGGATCATATAGGTTGCAGTAACTTAGCCAGATGGACAATTGGTGTAGGGTGATAGGTTTGGGAACGCGTCCATTTTGGTCTAAGGGAAGGCTTCTAAAAGATCTTGTCTCGATGCATGTCGAGTCTTGTGGGGAAAGTGCATCACCTCTCGAGAGAGAAAAATCTAAGTACTTAGCCGTGTCTCCGGCAATGGACAATTTGAGCATCAAGACATGGAATCTATCAAGGATATCCTCATAATTTCTAAGTTAAAAACTTGTGGTTAAACAAGGGTTAAAGGATCTTCAATCATGGATTGGTAGATGCCTTGGGTGATTTTGACAAACAAAAACTTAGTGTTTTCAACTTATAAGGAAAATCTATTTTGAGCAAAACAAGCCTAAACTCCACTTAGCCAAATGCATATAGATGATAGATACCACTATTCTACCATAGTATCACTTGCCAACACAATTCAAACGTATTGACCCTTGTGGCTGTAATTATTATGTTGCAGGTTTGTTTGATGTTAGTGAAGTGTGTTGATTAGGATTACAAGTCTACAACCAACATGACTGCATGTGGCACTTTGAAGATGAAGGACTCCATGCTATAGTTATTTCTGCTGCACTATAATGAGATAGCCAAATGAGCTATGTAAGATGTAATGAATTATTTTATTCCTGGTTATAAAGTTGTATTATGACCTTTGTTTCTTGATATTACATCTTAACTATGGATGCTAGATATTGATCCAGGGACTAGCATTGTAAACACAGGGATCTATACCTTATTAAAGGTTGGGACCTCTACATTTCTGACCTCCCCTCTTCCTCTCGTTGATACGCGTGTGATCACCGACCCCGTGCGCATCTAACGCAACCTTTTTCCTGTCTTAGCGTGGTCTGTAACATTGCCAACGACGACATCCCGAGCACACTATCGTCAGCAACATCTCCGGCGAGCAATCCCCTTCGCTCCCGTGCGCACCTTGGAACGACAAACACCTCGAGCTTTAGCACTTCGCGACGAACCCAGTGCGCAACTTCCCCCTCTGCGTTGCTTCCTGTTTTCACCGGAACACTCCTACTCGGTAGCCGTTAGATGTTGATCGAGAGGACATGATAGAATCACTAAACGAAGGGGTACGAAATGATCTGATCTGAGCCGATACCAGCGAATAGGAAACAAACACATGGCATGTGTTTTGTTTTAAAAACAGAAACATATCTATTAGATGTTTAGATTTGAAAAAATCATAACTTTAGATCCACACGTCCAAATTTTGCAAATTTTATATCATTGGAATCAGAAAAAGGAGGCCTTTGCAACCATGCCCTTATTTTATTATTTTTCTTCTGTAAAATTGGTTGTTTTACATAAACATTTCTTTTCTTATTTTGTGTATAAAATTTATTCTAGAAATGATTTGGGGGTAAAATCTTTTGCAAAAGATTTTTTTTGAACCTACTGACCATAAAAACCAACTTTTAGATTTAAAAGAATTACACTAAGGAATTATTCTTTGAATAAAAGCATTTCTAGTAAAACAAAAATTGTTGATTATGTTTTAAAAATTATATTTGAGTAAAATCTTGTGCAAATGGTTTGATTTAAACTCTCTGACCCTAAACCACTAAGTTTTCGATTTTAAAATATATTTGATGAACCCTAGTAAAATTATTACTTTGTTTAAAGGCATTTCTAACAAAATAAAATGTTACTTTGATTTAAAAATGATTTTGAGTGAAACCTCATGTAAATGGATTTGTTTTAAAACACTTTGACCATAAACATTAATATTTGTGTTTAAAAACATTTTGGCTAACACTAGAAATTATTACTTTGATTTAAATCATTTCTAACAAAACAAAAATGATTTAAATGACCATTTCCACTAACTTGATTTTAAATGGTTTTGCCACTTTTATAAATGACCAATAGGTGTTTTAAATGTTTATAACCTATTAGAAACCACTTTTCCAAATAAAACAATCTTTTGCATGCTTGCATGCATTGTTTTGTTTTCATTATTTTATGTGGTGAATTGTTTGAATGGTAGTTTGAATATATGATTGCTTGATTGAGTTGTAGTGAACTTTGAAGAGTGTGACAATTTCAAGATCAAGGAGTGAATCTATACTCTCTACCAAAGGCAAGTGGTTCTTCATACATTTTTTCCTAATATTTTCACTATGCATTAGTGATGTTTTGAGTAGGACTTGCATGGAATTTTTACTAAGTATGCTATATCTTGGGAAATCGTAGTAGATGATGCCTTAGTAGAATTTTCCTAAGTTAAGATCCCTACTACTATCATGCTTAGCTTAGCTAGTAGAAAACAAGTGTGGTTTATATTCATGCTATGAAATATTTCTAAGTCTATGACTTGTGTTTTGTTTAATAAAACAACTATGTGAATGAATCACCAGGGTGGAATGGTGTGAATGGGTTATGTTGAGTGGTTACATAGGTCCCCATATTTATGGCCTACCCTAGTGTATCTCACTTGTGGAAAGCCACCCAAGAACAAAGAGATTTGAGATGTCAAATGTTGAGAAGCTTCAAGTGTAGCCACATGGCAATATGGGCTCTGCCTGGAACATATAGGTTGCAATAACTTAGCCAGATGGACAGTTGGTGGTAGGGGTGATACGTTTGGAGCACGTCCATTTTGGCCTAAGGGAAGGCTTCTGAAAGATCTTCTCTTGATGCATGTCGAGTCTTGTGGGGAAAGTGCACCACCTCTCGAGAGAGTACAATATAAGTACTTAGCCGTGTCCCCGGCAGTGGACAATTTGCGCATCAAGACATGGAAGCTATCAAGGATCTCCTCATCCCAATTTCTAAGTTAAAAACTTGAGGTTGAACAAGGGTGAAGGATCACCAATGTCTATTGGTAGTTCCTTGGGTGATTTTGACAAATAAAAACTTAGTGTTTTAAACTTATAAAGAAAACCATATTTTGAGCAAAGCAAGCCTAAGATCCACCTAGCCAAAAGAATATAGATGATAGATACCACTATTCTACCATAGTATCACTTGCCAATACAATTCAAATGTATTGACCCTTGTGGCTGTAACTTATTATGTTGCAGTTTTGTTTGATGATAGTGAAGTGTGTTGAATAGTATTACAAGTCTACAACCAACATGACTACATGTGGCACTTTGAAGATGAAGGACTCCATGCTATAGTTATTTCTGCTGCACTGTAATGAGATAGACAAATGAGCTATGTAAGATGTAATGAATTATTTTATTCCTGGTTATAAAGTTGTATTATGACCTTTGTTTCCTGATATTACATCTTAAATTGTGGATGCTAGCTATATATCCAGGGACTAGCATTGTAAACAGAGGGATCTCTACCTTATCAGGTTGGGACCTCTACAAATTCTGCTCATGTTGCTTCAGTTTTCGGGATAGATAGAATATGACTTTTCCTTCTTGCGTTAGCACACATCCGAGACCAATCTAGGATGCATCACAAAACACATCAAAAGGCTTCATGATATCTGGCATAATCAAGATTGGGGATGAAATTAATATCCTCTTGAGTTCTTGAAAACTTGCTTCACATTTGTCCGTCCATTCAAACTTCTTATCCTTCTTCAACAATTGGGTCATGGGTCTTGCGATGATCCAAAATCCTTCTACGAACTTGCAGTAATATCCCGCTAATCCGAGAAATGAGCGAACTTGGGTTTGAGTGGTTGGGGCTTGCCATTATTCAACATCCTTGACCTTGCCAGGGTCAATAGCAATTCCCTTGGCTGACACAATATGTCCGAGGAATCCTACTTCCTTTAACCAGAACTCACATTTGCTAATCTTGGCATACAACTGATGCTCTATAAGGGTTTCAAGGATGGAATATATCAGACCTAGCTCATGTTCTACTTCTGATTTGGAATAGATCAGAATGTCATCGATGAAAACAATAACAAAATTATCCAGGAAGTCCATAGAAATCTTATTCATGCGGTTCATGAAATAAGTGGGGGCATTGGTTAATCCCAAAGACATGACAATGTCCTCATACAGTCCATATCTAGTGGTAAAGGAAGTCTTTGGAATATCCTCTGCGCAAATCTTGAGTTGATGATAACTAGTTCTAAGATCAATCTTAGAAAACACTTTGGCACCTGTCAACTGGACAAACAGATCTTCTATCTTTCGCAGTGGCTACTTGTTCTTAATGGTGACATCATTCAGCTTCCGATAATCCGTGCACAAACAGTTACCTCCATCTTTCTTATCCACATACAAAACAGGTGATCTCCATGGCGACGAACTTGGTTGTATTAGTCCTATCTCCAACATAGCATACAGTTGCTTCTTTAGCTCCACTAATTCAGATGGGTTCATACTATAAGGTGTAACATCCCAGCATTTAGAAACCAATGAAGGATAGATTTAGGAATCTATGTAATTGCATGCATTCATCTGTAAAAATGTGGGTAAATTTTTCACCAAATAAAAAACCTAAAGTGATCAAAGTTCCTTTCACTCTTTAATATTAGGAATAGCCTTGAAGAATGATCGTTATAAACTTTGATATGACCATTGTGGATTAGTGTGTTTTGGGTAATGATGAATTCAAACTTGAGTGTTGGATTGATAATTTAAAAGGATTTAGAAATATGTTTGCGTAATTTGATTTAATCAAGAGTTAACAATTAGTAACTCAAACTTTAAATAAAATAAAAATAAACTAGAAAATGAATATTCATTCCATAATTTTATTCAATAAATAAGTTACAAAATGTGACTTATGAAAATGATCATGACTCTTTACAATAGTAAATGAAATAAAAGAAGAACATTTATATATTGAGTAATATTACAATCTTTATTACAAAATAAAATAAAGCCTACAAAAGAATAAAATAAATATTACAAGGGATTATTCTATAAAGAAAAAGAAAAAACCTAATCTAAATCTTGAATCTTCAAGTCTTGTACCTGCAAAACAAAACACAAACTAAAAGAGAAAAATCAAGGATTAAAATATGTTACTCTCATTATTGACACTGAGTTGCACTGTTCAAACTCTACATCACTGAGTAAACTTTAAGGGGCAAGTTTCACCAATATGAAATAACTTAATCTTTCATAACTTTTAAGCCATAAGTCAAATAACTCCAAACAAGAAGAAGGGGCAAGTTTCACCTAAATGCATTGTGTGTGCTGTCAACACAGCAACAACCGGCCACACAAACAAAACTGCTCAGCACAGCCATGGGAAGCACCTCCAACACCATTTCCTTGTTCATACACATCAAGCACAGCAGCCAAACCAAACCAAACCAAACCAGATCACACCAACCACAACCTTGATCATCTCACCAAGATGGTGACATAAGGAGGGGGTATATCAGGTGGATAGCAAGAAGAAGGTCAAGCCAATAGGACCAGGAGGTGGATAGCAAAATCAAGGACAAGTCTAGGAGCTATAAGTAGCAGGAGAAGCATCAAGAGATGCACCAAATCAGGCTAGCCACACAACCAGCAAGATCAAGCCACAAGATCAACAAATTGCAACCCCAACCACTCCATTGTTGTGGTGAGTAGTAAAAGACCATCACATGATTTATCTGTCTAAGCTAGACAACTTCTCAGAAAAACAACCAAGTTGGATGAATCCATCATTGAAGTTTTTAAACACTAAGAGCAATCAGAAAACTATATAGATCCAACTAGGATCTCAGAAAAACATCATTGATCCTAGCTATCAAGCTTTATCTTAAATTCCAGGAATGGATATAGCTAAAATCTGAACTTCTAGGCACACCTCTTACACAGGAGTAGCACCTTATAATTTCTACATCTTATGGATCTATATAACTTAATAAGCTTACAAACCATTTTTCCAAACTTTGACTTAGGAATCAGTAGCTGGTATCACTACCATAACATATAGGAACAACAAGATAAGGACCTGGTCCCTAAACCTCGGACCAACTTCATAGGCTTTAGAGATTCAAGGAAAGAAGTTTCCACTTATCTCTGATGACAAGCTAATCTTAAGCTTAAACAAAATCAAGCCAAGTAATAGAACCTAGTTTTGTGTGCCATACCAGGATGGTGTCACAAGAACATCCTCTAAACCAAGCAGATTAGTCATCTAGCTTTCACAGATACAATTACAGACATCTACAAATCATTTTCTTGATACTAATCACAGGAATCATTTCCAGGAATATACATATACATAACATCACTGTAAGAGACAAGTTAATCTCAAACTGTATAAGAATCCATAAGCCAACAACTATAGATACATTTACTTCATCACTCAAAAATCACTGTCAATAACTAAGTGATGACAGTGGAGAGCTCCCAATCCACTAGAATCTCCAAGTAGTGATTCTAGAGTAACCTTATCATATGAACCATATCAAATTAACCAATGGAATCAATCTGGTAAGCCACTAGCATCATCAAAGCCAACCATCAGCAATAATCCACATCAAAAAATCACTCATCATGCTTAGGGATCATTGATACATGATCCAAATCATCAGATATTCAATCAATAGAGGGATATGAACCCTAAAAAGAACAGAAAACCCTAATCAGGACATGACCACTAGCCAGGAGTAGCCACTACAAACACATAGCACAGGGTGGCACAGCATAGAGGACACGAGGGGAAGAAAAGGAAAATTTACTGAAGGCTGTCGTTGTGGGCGAGAAAAAGAAGTAGAGGGTGTCGACGAGCACGGTGGCACGAGGAGCACTCCAAGGGGATGCTACGAGCCACACCACGCCAAGGTGGTGACCACAGCCACGCCTGAAGGCGAGGAACACCACCACGACACACGGGAGCAGCGGTGGCGGCAGCACCAGCACCACCCAAAACCTAGGGTTCAGGACAGGAAGGTGGAGCAGGGTCAATAACCACCCCATACATCATGGCGGCGGCCGGGGAGGTCCACGGCCGCGTGAATCGCCGGCGGTGGCATCGCCGACCATGGGGTCGGAGGAGGAGAAGAAGGGAGATGAGAACGAGAGAGCGACAGAGAGAGTGTGGGCTGGATGGGCTAGGACCCCTTCGGGGGAGTCATTTTGGTTCTGTCCAATTGGGCCAAAAGGGCCCAATAAACCCAACACAATCAGCCCAAATCATCTAAAGCCAGATTTTAATAAATAAGAAAAGACCAAAATGCCCCTGAATTTAAATAATTTCTAAAAATTAAAATAAAAATCCAAAAATTATAAATAAAATATTTTAGGATTCACAATAATCCAAATTATCTAAATAAATTAAGAAATAAAATTTTAGGCACATAATTTTTATTAAGAATTTTGTAATATATATTCCTTATGGAATTTTATAAAATTAAAGAAATATGATAAAAATAAATAAAAATCACTTTTATTATGTACCAATATTGTAGTAATTTAGAAAAATACTAAACAAATAATTTATATATTTGTTAATAATAATTCTTAAAGGAATTATTAAATAAGTAAAATTTAAATAAAAGAATAGAAAAGAAAGAATACAATATTCAATAAATGTTAATAATTTACAGTTATAAATTCTTTACTTATGTGAAGAGTTTAATAATTTAAAATAATGGGGGAGAATACACACCATACTAAATGATGCATTACATTACTTTACATATTCATTTTGCTTCTTTAAATATTATCCTTACATGGCAATAATGATGTTTTGTAGACATAGAAGCTCAAGGTCCAATGCAAGCATCTGACTTCACTACCTTGCAATCACAAGGCAAGTTCATCACTTTCTCATGTCCTTTGAAGAGTCCTTATCAAAGTATTTGCAAATTGTGTGTTATTATATATATACTCCAAAGAAAGAAAATATTATTTTCACAAACAAATAAATATTAGATATCATCCTAAGTGATGATATAATGGAGCAATAGAACTTAGGGTTCTATTTGCAACAATGATGATCAATTAGGGACTTAATAACCAATGACATCACTAATTCTAGCGCCGTATATCACACGTTAGCCATGAGATTTGGAATGGGACAGAGAAGTCAGTTGTATCTTCTTCCTCTCGCATGTAGCCGGATGTGTAGGTCGTGGCTGTTATCCTCATAGCGTGCATATTAATTGGTAATTCGTAGAGGATATGCAGAATATGGGTGGGAGCCCTCAACGTCCCATAATAGTTCTGGCATCTAACGGTCTGTCCAAACCATTGTCGTAATTCATTATGTGGGCATGGTGTACACCAAGGAGGCATGCGAGGTCACGAAGGGGGAAGTGATTGGCTTGGATCTCCTACTGGGCCCCACATCATGGAATTGTGGACGGTAAAGTACGCCCGGTTGTGCAACAGGGAGTTGATCTCTCATGGGTAAAGTAATGCACCTTTGTAGAGTGTAAGAATTGTAACTTGTTACTCCCTATTCCGGGAAGGATCTACAAACGCGACAGGAAAGGAACTCCATGAAAGTTCTGGTTTACCTGTGAAGGCTGATTGTCATAGATTTTATAATAAAATCAATCTTTGAAGAAGGATTTACAAAAAATATATAGCACCAAGGACTTATAGTCTGAGGTGGTAGTTAGAGCATCAAACTACCCACCTTCCATATAATGAACTTGCTGGGTAACGTTGTTACTCATCCTTTTCTTTGATCCCTTGCTTAGACTATAAGGATCCTAAAATAAGGCCAATGTATGCAGCCGAATGCCAAGAAGTTGTGTTCTCCGAGGAGCCTAACCTGTCAGGAGGTGTTGAAGGAGTAGATTACGAAATCCGCTGTGTTGTTGATGACAACGAGTCCAACTAAGTATCCTAGTTAGTAGTAACCGATGGAGCCGAGCAGCATGAACCATATAGAATAAGCTGCTGAGCTTAACTCCTAGTTGGAGTTGCTACTTTTAAATTCAGTTGAAACACTTTATATTTTGGTTTTTAAGTTGAATCCTTTTGAAGTTTTGAACTTCTGGTATTGTAATAATAATGTGTGAATGTTTGTATTATGGACTCGCAATGTTTCTGTTGTACCACTCTGAGGGATGTGATATTTACAGAACGGTGTTCTGTGGATGTCATGTCAACGACTATAATGTACTACACATGAAGTCGTATGCTGGGTCACCGCAGTTGGTATCAGAGCAAATTTCTTTGACCTTAAGTTGGAAACCTAGTAAGGGTATTACCTGTAGGAGTGTGTAGCAACGATAAATAATTCTCTAAAAAAATATAATGGGTATTCAAATGAGAATATTTCTTATATGTTTTAGTGCGATAATTCTTTGTTATGATGCAATATATTATTGGTTACTAATAAAAATATTTTTCTTATATACAAATCTATTACACCAAAGTTTCCAAAACAGACTTTGGTAAGGAAAGAAGAGACTCTTGATGATTACCAAGGATCATTCACAGACCAACTTCGTAAACTTTTAAAGATTTTTAGTTGTCCAACTAGAATTCCAGTGAACACCATAACCTATTATGATGGTCGAATGTTATCCAAGTATCGTGTGAGTATTCAACTCCCAGAGGAGCTTGGATTATATCACGATCTACCTATAGGTGAAGGTAGGAGTCACTTAGCAGCATATCATGTTGCTGTTGTAGAGGCGATAGCTAATATCCGGGAGCATAAAGCCAAAGAGTTGGACGGTAGCACATTTTCTGTGATACCTCATGATTCTATAGACTCGGAGCCTGTACAGGATCATCTTACTTTAATTAAGAAGCATCCTAAGTTAGCTTCCAAGTTTATGGATAGATACCGAACACTCGTTGCGTCTTTTCATAAGACACATCAAGTCATTGTCGAAGATAAAAATGACATGTTAGAGGATCTAACAAATCCTGAAAGGAGGAAGTAGTTAGCATTCCAGTTGGAGAAGGAAGAAAGTAGTAGTGCAAAACCTATCTTTAAGGATATACCTATAGATCCTAAATCTTTTACACCATATCCTTATTCACCAAGGCCTGAACCTATATATGATCCTAATATGGATACGAGGTATGCAGTACCACAGGGTTCAGAGGACGGTTCTGATTCAGAACTTCCTATTGTGAATTCTGATGGTTCGAGGATGGGATCATCTGAAGGATCTCAGGAACACCAGATGTCCATAGATAGTTCTAACAGAAATGTTGGACAATCTAGCTGGATGGGTGCACGAATTAACCCTAGTAACAGTAGTAGAAATGCCATGTTCATAAATAATCAGGATGAAGAAGAAGATCATGAGGAGAGAGTGTTTGAATCATCAACACCTTCTCAAAACCCAGGGAATATACATTATCCGGTGTTTAACTATCTTTCCCAAAGGACACCTGGGGACCAGCAGGATCTGCGTATTCTGTTGATGACTCAAGGAATGAAGCTCAGGAGATGCAAGTGGGAGATAATGTTGAATATGTTTCTGAAGACTTTTCAGCTAAGCTGGAGGGGGTCAATGCGCTCAGGTTGAGTAATGACTCAAGTCCTGACACTTCAGATACTGAGTATGTTCCTTCTGGAAGGCCATTTGTTCCACAAACTGTGCAACGAACGTCACGTCATCACGGTTGGACATTAGGCATGTATGATCAACGTAGTTACTACTAGAAGTAGGCAACTAATTAGAGGTATCGAGTACCGTATATTGTAATCCGAGAAATAAGGTAGTGTATGATTATACCTATATGGTATATGTTGTAATGACTTTGTATTATTATGATATTGTAATGTATATTATGTGAAATGCATATTTGGATTTTATTTGGATTTTCATTGTGTGACTAGTTATGTGCGTAAGTCGAGCTCAGAACACATATGCATGATGTAATTATGAGTATTCACTTTATGTGCAGGACTAGGGGGTCATGGATACGGGTCTAGAGACCAAAGATGAACAGCAGCAGATGGAACATGAGGCCAAGGAGAAGGCCGATGCAGATGCAGGAAATCAGGGAACGTTACCACCACCACCAATGAGGCTGTTAATGGAGCAAAACTTTATGAAGTGTATGCAAATGATGCAAGAGACCCAGAACAAGTTCATGGAGGAGTTGCTGGGACGAGCAAATCAGAGAGCACCTAAAGGTGGAGGAGTGAGTCTTTCTGACTTCCAGAATGCAAGGCCATTACCTTTTGCATCATCTCCTGAACCAATGGATGCAGAAGATTGGCTAGCAGATGCAGAAAGAAAGCTGAAGACTATAGGTTGTAATGATGAGGAGAAATTGAGGTATGCAACTCATCTTCTGACTGCACCTGCAGCATCATGGTGGGAAAATTAGTTAGCCATGCAACAGCCAGGAAGGGAGTACACCTGGGGAGAGTTAAAGCAGAGATTCCATGAATATCATGTTCCGGAGAGTGTAATGGAGTTGAAGCAGAGAGAATTTGAGGAGCTTCAGATAGACTGAAAATAGCTCAAAGTAGGCAGAAAAGTTATGCTGATCAAAGTCCAAGATCATGACATCCTGAAGTGGGAGACATGGTATATTTCAAAGTAAGTCCAATGAAAGGAGTTAAAAGGTTCGGAGTTAAAGGAAAATTGAGTCCAAGATATATCGGGCCATTCAAGATACTGAGTCAGAACAGGACTATAGCTTATTCTTTAGAGTTACCATCAAGATTGGCTCAAGTTCATAATGTTTTCCATGTGTCACAACTTCTTAAACAAATTATTAAATAAGTAAAATTTTAATAAAAGAAAAGAAAATAAAGAATACAATATTCAATAAATGTTAATAATTTCCAGTTATAAATTCTTTACTTATGAAACGAGTTTTATAATTTAAAATAATGGGGGAGAATACACAACAGACTAAAAGATGCATTACATTACTTTGCATAATCATTTTGATTCTTTAAATATTGTCCTTACTGGGCAATAATGATGTTTTGTAGACATAGAAGATAAAGGTCCATTGCAAGCATCCGACTTCACTACCTTGCAATCACAAGGCAAGTTCATCACTTGCTCATGTCCTTTGAAGAGTCCTTATCAAAGTATTTGCAAATTGTGTGTTATCATATATATATATATACTCCAAAGAAAGAAAATATTATTTTCACAAACAAAGAAATCTTAGATATCATCCTAAGTGATGATATAGTGGAGCAATAGAACTTAGGGTTCTATTTGCAACAATGATGATCAATTAGGGATTAATAACCCATGACATCAGTGATTCTAGCGCCGTATATCACGCGTTAGCCATGAGATTTGGAATGGGACAGAAAGTCAGCATGTAGCCGGATGTGCAGGTCGTGGCTGTTATCCTCGTAGCATGCATATTAATTGGTAATTCATAGAGGATATGTAGAATATGGGTGGGAGCCCTCAACGTCCCATGATAGTTCTGGCATCTAACGGTCTGTACAAACCATTGCCATAATTCATTATGTGGGCATGGTGTACACCAAGGAGGCATGCGAGGTCGCGAAGGGGGAAGTGATTGGATTGGATCACCTACTGGACCCCACATCACGGAATTGTGGATGGGAAAGTATGCCCGGTTGTGCAACAAGGAGTTGATCTCTCATGGGTAAAGTAATGCACCTCTTCAGAGTGTAAGAATTGCAACTTGTTACTCCCTGTTCCAGGAAGGAGCTACGAACGCTGCAGGAAAGGGACTCCATGAAAGTTCTGGTCAACCTGTGAAGGCTGATGGTCATAGATTTTTATAATAAAATCAATCTTTGAAGAAATATTTACAAAAACTACATAGCACCAAAGACTTATAGTCTGAGGTGGTAGTTAGAGCATCAAACTACCCACCTTGCATATAATGAACTTGCTGGGTAACGCTGTTACTCATCCTTTTCATTGATCCCTTGCTTGGACTCTGAGGATCCCGAAGATACGCCAATGTATGCAGCTGAATGCCAAGAAGATGTGTTCTACGAGGAGCCTGACCTGTCAGGAGGTGTTGAAGTAGTGGATTACGAAATCCCTTATGGTGTCGATGACAACGAGTCCAACTAAGTATCCTAGTTAGTAGTAACCGATGGAGCCGAGAAGCATGAACCATATAGAATAAGCTACTGATCTCAACTCCTAGTTGGAGTTGCTACTTTTAAATTCCGCTGAAACACTTTATATTTTGGTGTCCCTTTTGAAGTCTTGAACTTCTGGTATTGTAATAATAATAATGTGTGAATGTTTGTATTATGGACCCGCAATGTTTCTGTTGTACCACTCTGAGGGATGTGATATTTATAGAACGGTGTTCTGTGGATTTCATGTCAATGACTATAGTGTACTACACATGCAGTGGTATGCTGGGTCCTCGCATAAGGTCTCTGAGATATAGGTCCAGTTCCAGGGATTAGTTCAATGATAAACTCGACATCTTGATCTGGGAGCATACCGGGCAATACATATGGGAATATGTTGATGTATTCATAGAATACTCGGACTTGGTCAATAGTTGGTTGGGCTAGACTTTTTTTGCACTTGAATTGATGAGGCAAGGTTTCAGATACATGCTCTACTGATACTCCAGCGGTACTAGTCATGGTTATGGCTTTCTTGGCACAGTCGATGTAACATCCCAGGATTAGCACCTGGAAATAGAGAGAACACATGTGTGTGCATTGCATTCATGCATAAGAAAATCCAGGAAATTTTTGCGCAAAACCAAAAGAGCTATAGAGGGATCGGGATCTCTATAGTACTAAAGGAAACTTCAGAGTAAGTGCGATAGATTTTGACATGACCTTTGTAGAATTCTTTGTTTCGGGGAAAATTTGTTCAAACATGTATTTGAATTTCACATATGAAATTCAAATGAATTTATAAAATTCACAAATAGGAATTGGAAATATTTAATAACTTAAATAAAATGATTACAGAAATGATATAAAAAGGATTCTTTATAAATATAAATATATATACATATAGTATTACTTTTATATTTTACAATAGATAAATAAAAGTAAAGTATCAGGAAACAAATAAGTAGAAAAAAATTACATTATTGAAATAAATAAAAGAATTCTTGATTTCAACAAAATATATATGACATTGTCTTTACAAAAGAATTGTAAAAGAAAAGAAATGAAATAATTAAACTTTATTGAATAACATACAATAGTACAATGTCTTTACAATATTCTAACAGAATATAAATTACAATATTTGATACTAAGAAATTCCTAAGCTACTGTTCTCTTACCCCTTCATCATCTGGCATTTTCTTTCTTATTTTCATTTCCTACAAACACAACAAAAAGAAGAAGAAAAATAAAAAAATAAAAATAAAAGAATGATTAGTTGGTTTGTGTTTGGCTCTCAGGTTTGACATACAAATGCTATGTTCAATTCATCATTGACCTAAATTTTAGAAGGGGCAAGTTTCACCAAATAAGTAGCATTTGTTCATATCAGTATTTTTTGCCTCAAGACACCATCATTGGCTATCTAAGAATCCACTTGGAAACATCAAACATTTAGCTCAACCTCAGATAATACCAAACCAGCCGAGCACATCCATAGACAAAGATCTCACAGATGGAACCTGGACAAGTGAGGGTTCCAAGACCATACCAGGCACACTCACAAGCAGCACTATCACCACATGCAGTTGAGTGCTGTCATCACCACAGCAACCCAGGAAATCAGATAAGAAGGAAGCAACTGTAGCTAACCAGTACATGCCCACACCCCACAACACATCAGCACAATACTACCACCTCTCTAGCTCTGGTTTCTCCCAGGAGCCATCCAAGAGCTAGAATAAGGGGAAGACAGATCCAGGAGCACCAGTAGAAGGAAAAGCAGTAGCAGATTCAATAGGTCAAGTCAGGAGCACAAGGAGGAGGCCTAGGTGACATGGAGAGTAGCAGCAGTAGATACCTCAGTGGTTGATCAAGATCAACACAAGACAGCAGCTGCAATAACTCAACAAATCACAGGTTAACCACCAAATTCATACTATAACACCGGTTCTTCTTAAACTGCATCATCAGGCTCAAGTAGAAATACAGCTGTGATACAAACTCATCCAATTTCAACTTTCCTTCAACTAGTGTTTCATCTAGGAGGAGTGGTTAGGGTGATACTCTCAGTATTGCGAAGAATTGCTTTGCCAAAATCATCATAGAGTTATTAAAAGCCATATAATAGCATATTTTCTTATTTTGATTAATGCCTTAGTCTTTGCATCACAGTCCAGGTGTATAATCTGATCAAATAAAATCATCTAGCTCACAGCAGTTCAAGTATACACCACTTATCACTATGCATACTCCAAAATGGAGGCACCATAGTGACAGTCCGATGCACAACAACTATTAGAGTATATCCTCACACAAAATGGTCACTAAGATATTTTGGCTTAAATATACTTATCATTTTCCTAGTAGAAGTCTCTAGGAATCAATTGTATACTTTGTTTACTATCAATAAGGATAGTAAGTCAAATTTGTTCTTATTAGATTTTGATAGGAGCAAATAGTAGTGCAAATAATAGCCTTCAGATCTGCATACACCTGGATGTAAGGATCATCATAGAGCATATAGAAGGCCAACCATAGCATCTATTTCTCTATCATATGCTGGCCTCAGTTTCCACATCATTGGCAAGGAAATAATCCACCATAATTTTTCATCATTGCATCATCAGATATATGATCTTATAATGTAAAACCACTAAGCGTAGTAGATCATGCATAATAGGAAACCAATATGCACGCTCCAATGGAGTCACCATAGTGGTAGCTATTAAGCAAAAGCCTTGCCAAATGAAACAATCACATCAGCCCAAATAAAAGAAAATCATCTTCCTAGCCAAATCTTGGAACAATTATAATTATTTGACTATCATGTTGATAGTATATGTATTGGTCACTTCCTCACCTATGAAGAATACAAATCACCTTCCCAGATCATCTGATCTAGGAATCATTTATTTAGTTATCCAGCAATTAAGTAGATAAAGAAATCTACTTTAAATCTTCTAATTCCCGATTGCTCAAGATCATGCCTTTGCATGATATGATCATAATAGATCATTCAAAACATCCGCAAGCAACCTTTTGCATATCATAAACCATTGTGGTATTCACAACCTCTTCTAGAAATAATCAGAGAGGGAATTTTAAATCATTTCCCTAGTAAAGAATCAAGGAATCATATCTTACAAATTTTCTATTATATAGATGGGCAGAAACTAATCAAATCATCCTATTGAAATAAAAGTTCAGTAACTAAGGATGAAATATCCCCAATACAGCCAAGCCTAAGATATTAGCCCAGGTTAAGGTAAACATAGCAACAAGTACATCATTTCTCTATCTGACATCACCATTTCATTTAGCACCAACGCTTGGGATAATTTAGTCATCCAGATATAAGCATCAGAGCTAGTACAACATCCTTAGTAGTTAAACACCAAACTCACAATCTATGTATAACATGAATCAATAGGAGACATAAACACAACTACCAACATTAACCACATTATCATCAACCAAAACCATCAGCACGAATGCTGGTCATAGAGAATAGAGGGGAAAGAAGAATTTTCGCATATACCTGACGCCCATGGCACAACCACAATGGTGTGGCGAGGCAGAGCCCGCGCGACCGAGGTGGCACAACACAGGGAAGGCTTCACCGTACACCATCACCAAGACCAATTGCGACATGGCGGTACAGAGAACACCACCACCTAGCCAGCATCAACCTCACTACCAAGGCGGCACAGGGAGCAACCATGAGGGCCACAACATCCTATATCGGCCTAGGATGTTGACTACAGCGAGCGGCATCGCCAGAATCGACAGCTGCCATACCCGGGTCAGAGCTAGTGTTTCAGCCTAGTGCGCGTGAGGGTGCGCGCAAGCCAAATTGGCGGGGGAAGAGAAAGGGGAAGAGGTGGCGAGGCAGCACCAGGGTGCGACGAAGGCGGAGACGGCTAGCAATGGCCGGAGTAGCGGCCGGCAGTGGCGTACACACTAGGAATAGTAGGGGAATGAGGATCAGAGGCGTGTGTGGTCGTGCTAGAGAGGCAGATAGGAGAAGTGAGAGAGGAGGTGGATCGGGCTGGGGTTGACCCCCTAGATCGGACCAGGGTGGGCTCTAATGGGCCTGGTCTCTTAAACTAGTCCAGTTGCCAGCTGGGCCACAACCCAAACTAATATTAGTAAAAAAAATTATTTTGCCTATTTTAGCAAGACTTAAGAAAACATGTCAATTCAAAACATAACTATACAATGCCATTAAAATTCTAAAAAAATAAAAAATATATCAAAATATTCACAATAATAATCTCTATTTAATAAAAATATAACATTATTTATTTAAATGAAAAATAATAAAGATAAATATTAAAGCTATTAATTCTTATGTGAAATTTCATAAAATAAGAAAAACCCCAAAAATTAATAAAAATCATTTTTGTGTACCAGAATAAATTTATTATTTTATAAAAATACTAACCTAATTTTTATATAAATTTTGAAGTAAATATTAAAAAACATTTAATACTTTATGGAATTTTATAAATATAATAAAGGTAATTAAAAATAAATAAAAATCATTTTTAAGGTCTTGTATAAATAAATTACACTATGAAATGTTAAATATATTATTAGTAAAGTTTTTAAAGGTTTAAGGTAATAAATCGTTGTCTATTATCTATTTTAAGAAAATTCTTTTAAGTAAGAAATAATTATATTTCCTTAGAAATATTGAAACCTTACAATATAACTACTAAAATTCTAAACCATAACTAAGTTTTATATAAAATCTAAGTGTAACTATTAACCTTTTAAATATTAAATTCAAATTAAACCCCTTTTAAATAAATATTTTATATCACTCATTTATAAGATGATGAATAATCTTCATCTCTTAACCACTCTTAAAAATGACTCTAAACTAAATTCATCTTTCACTTAAATTAAAAGGAATAATCCATAATCATATTTGTCAAAATCCTAAAACTAGATGATGTTCTAAAACTCACTACATCTTAAGATTAACCTCTATTTTTATAGTTAACTTAGGTCTAAACAATCATAAACATCTCATTTGAACTTTATTCATGTTTTTATAGTTAACTTTGGTCACTTGTACCATCAATTAAAATATAATAACTTAATATCATCCGTAACCATCTCAAACCCTAATGTAAAGCCTAATAACCCTCAAGACTGATTAACATTAACTAAACACTAGTTTCTTCAAATGTTATTCTTTTTGCCACTTCAAACAACAAGTATATAATAGTACCTTCAAACTCTTAACAACTTAACCCAAGGACTTTTATCCTAGTCACCAGATAACAATTAATCATAATCACATTACTTTATCTTTACTTGTATATTTTGGATTGTTAACACTTAAGTTCCTTATCAATGCCATTGCTTATGAAGTAAACTAAAAAATAAACCCAATCTTAAAGAAGATACCTAAAATGAACTCGTTTATAATGTTGAGGGTTTTACTTTGGGAATTAAAAAATTGCATAGCATTATTTATGCATAAGGGCATCTTGCTTCTTTAAACATTAGTCCTTATCGGACCAATGATGCTGATTTTAGATATTGGATCTTCTATCATCTCGAAGACCGTGAGTGCATAATCTTGCAATCACAAAAGTAAAGTTCACACTTTCTCATGTCCTTTGATTATTTTCTGTAAAGTATTTTGCAAATCCAGTGTTGTCATCACCTGCATATCAAAAAGGTCAGAAAATACTATTTTTGATAATAGCGTGAACTATTGGTTACTGATCCAGGGTGATCAGCTAATCTATTAAACCTGGTAGTTGGAATACCACTAGTTAGGAGTATATCATCTAGGACTTAACAACCAATGTCGCCAGTGATTCTTGCGTCGTATATTACCGGTTAACCATGAGATTATGAATGGGATGGAGAAGTCAGCTGGATCGGCTCCCTTTCGCATGCATTAGACACTGTTCTAGGAATTTGTAAGTTGTTGGTCGTGGGTATAGCCGTTTTATACGGGGAAAGGTCTACCATGGATATGGTCTTACAAAAGACAGATTTCTAGTGTTAAATGGTTGTTGTGTGTATCCAACTAAGGTATAGCCGTTTTATACGAGAAAATTCTACCTTGAGTTTGGGCATACAACAATTGCGGTGTATGTGGGGTCGCGGAGAAGGACAGTGATTGGCTTGGATCTTAGTCTGGGCCTCACACCAAGGAAGTGTGAACGAGCCTATAACTCGGATGTGCAACAAAGCTAAGATCTCTCATGGGTAAAGCAATGCACCTTTGTAGAGTGTAAGAACTATAACTTGTTACTCCCTGTTCTGGGAAAGAGCTACAAACACGGCAGGAAAGGAACTCCATGAAAGTTCTGGTAAACCTGTGAAGGCTGACGGACATAGTTTTTCATAATAAAAGCATCCTTTGAAGAAATATTTTCGAAAACTTGCATTGCCTATGACTTATGGTCTGTGGCTGTAGATAGTGCATCAAACCGTATCTTCTTAACCCTTTCTAGATCTTGGATAAACCAATGGCGTTCCCAGGAAATAAGTTACTTGAAGAGTTGAAGATATATGATGGAGATCAACGGAGTCGAAGACCTTACCGGAAGCTATCGAAGACAAGCTGAAGCCTAGAATGTAAATAAAACTCCTAGAATCTAAAACCTACTTCTGTAGAACAATACTCTAGTAGTACTTTCAATCCTTATACATATACTAATAGTAGTACTTCTGAAGTAAACTCCAAGTGGATCTTTCTGGTTCTTTCTATATAATATTCCTCACTGTTCGAGGATGTTCTCTGGATCTTTTGTAATATGTTATATGTAATTTAAAGTAATGTCTTGGACCCGTGATGTTTCTGTTGAACCACTCTAAGGGATATAATGCGGATGGAACGGTGTTCCATTGGTGTTATGTCAACGACTATAGTGTACTACATCATTCAGTGGTATGCTGGGTCACCACAGTTGGTATCAGAGCATATGCTTTGACCTTAGGTTGGAAACCTAGTAAATGGGTATAACTTGTAGGTTGGATAGTGACTATAGGAAGCCATCTTATATACACCATATTTCCTTACACAAGTGATGGGTATTCACTTGAGAATAACCTTATCACACCTTAGTGGAATTTTTAGGTTACTTTTTTTCTTATTAATGATATTTATCTACTGTATAATTTAGGAAGTAACTATCAAGTATTTCGTAAGTAGGCAATATATCTTCTACTAGACTATTATATACTCTAACTAAACTAGAGTAGTATATCACCAAGTCAGAGTACCTCATAAGGGAGTAGTTAATCATGGTGCTATCTTACTAAGAGAAGCCATGAAACGACGTAAAACTTTGTTATTATCTTTATACTAGTGGTAAATACCAGGGGAGTATGCCCCAAAACCATAAACAACATGTTACTATAGGGATAGTAACCGATGTTTGGTTTAATTAAAAACTAATACATGAAGTATAGAATCTTATCGAGAGTAACAAATAGGGTTGTGCTTATCTAACCCCATGGAATATGCCAAATACATAGTGGCATGAATAAAAAAGAAGTATTCTTGTAGTACAAGTAGAGCTACATAGGTTATGAAACTAGTTAAAACTTGAGAATTATTCATTGTTATAATAAATGTGCTTAGAGCAGTTAATATTAGTAACAAAGGGTAGAAATGTGAGGATGATGTTTAGTATGTCACTCCAAGGATAAGTAAGTTATAACCAGTTATAGAGTGAATTAACAAACTATCTCTAGAGTCGGGTCAAATTTTGCCAAAAGTTATCCCTTTGCAAATGGGCAGATGGTGTAATTTCGGAGACAAAGAACATCATGAGCCGTACAAATAGGTATATAATGGTAGAAGTCCATACACTAATATGTATCAAAAATTGTAGTGTATAACATCAAAGCCTATGTACAGGAGATGTTTTACTCGAAGTACTGTTTCTACAGGCTTTTGATGTATGTTTTCTAGAGGTAATATTTGGATTTGCTGAATTTTATTGGATTTTATTGTGTGACTAGGTATGTGCATGAAGTTTGAACTTTATGGGCATATCCATGATGTTACATGGAGTCCTTACTTGATGTACAGGTCTAGAAGGGAAAATCGGTTCGCATGAGGGAGAGGTGAATTATCACTTTAATGTTGGAAAGATGAAGGCTCATGAGATGTTGGTGATACAACAAAATGAGGCTAACCAGGAAATTCAGAAGGAAGGATCAAATCAAAAGCTGTATTTAACCACCAATAAAGAAGTTCTTCAGTATATGAGGAGTACGGAAGAAGGAAGAAAGGTTGAAACAGAAAGGAAAAACCAGTTTTATCAGGAGACATTAAAGGTTAGGCAAGAGAAGCAATTCAAGGAATTACATCCAAGGGTTAAATTGGTGGAATTCTTAGAAACCAAACCCTGGAGTTTTTCCATGGTTGAAGAACCTATGGCGACGGAGAATTGGTTAATGGATACATCCCGTAAGCTTAAAAGTGTGGGATGTAAGGATGAAGAAAAGGTGCATTATGCAACTTATCTATTGACAGGAAACACAACCATGTGTTGGGAAAAGTCCAAGTTCGTGATCCCGGAAGGAGGTGTCAGTAATTGGGTTGATTTTAAACAGAAGTTTCGTGAATAATTTGGTCATCAGAACAATGGAAAAAAGAAGAATAATGAAGCCTTAGAGAACAAGAATCTTGTGAGGACCGGAACTTAACTTCCAGACCCCCCTGTGTTTATTCGTCAATCCCAAGATCAACGTTGACGACACAGCGAAATGTATATCAATGCAGACATATAAAATAGTAATTTATTACAAAGTCTGAATAACAACATAGTGAAATGTCTAGTGACATTTAGTACATCCAGCCACAGCGGGAATATAAAATGCGTAGCGACTCCATCTCAGCCACAGGCAGTCGATGTAGTCCACCAGGCCTCACTCATCAGCGTCATCGTAGTAATCATAGTCATCTCCTTCTCCTTAGTACTCTGAAGTATCAACAAAAGTATTGCCATGAGTACATGACGTACTCAACATACCCCTTATGAAAAACCTATAATAACTACATGTGGCTTCAAGGAAGGTTGTATGGTTCTTTTGCATAAAGACAATTTTATTTGCAATATGGTAATAGTTTTGATGAACGCAGTTTTTGACGAAAACATGTTTATTATCAATGTGGTAATTCTTAATAGTGTGATTGTCCACGACAACTCACACAGTTCATAGATTCCAGGATAAGGATAGGGGCAAAGAGGGAAGTAGCAAGACAGGTTCTCGTGGTCAAGAAAGATTCATGTGTCGTCCATGACCGTGGACACGGCTATTCGAATAGTTTAAACTCTGCAGAGGTTGTACACTTTTTCCACACGACACAATCCCGTATTGACGCCCACCAGCCGTCGCTGTTTAATACACACCAATTGGTGTACCGGCAGATGGATTGTGACAAGGCTCACTGGGTATGACGCACGGAACTGAGAGTATGTCCCCAAACCGGTCCCCCCAGCTGTGCCAAAGGTTCTCCCAGAGTGACACCTCATCACTGCATCTGACATCAACACCTAAGGCTGACTAACTTACTTGACCAAGCCAGTGCCCATTATAGCATGTGGTTGTATGGCTGGTCACAATCTTCAAATCCAATACTTATTAGGACCTCATGCGGCACAGATGACGGATTTCCCCCTCCAACTAGTGAAGGGCAGCCAATCGCTACTTCCTTTGACCCAGCTGTCGGCCGCGCCAGTTTTTAGACGGTAAGTTTTACCCATAGTAGAATATAGTAGAGGACACAACAACGGCTAGCTCAGCGAGCTCAACAAGTTTCAAAAGGGGTGTATGTGACCCGAGGATCACTCAATTCCTCCGAAGAGGGGAATCAAGGATCCTACTTATTGTTAAGCATGGCTAAGCAATTCTACTCTAATAAGACTACTATATAGTATCTACTCAGGGTATTGTATGGCGACAGGTGTATCAAGGTATGTGTGTAACCAAAATAGCATATATTTGTAAAACAATAAAATATAATGCACTTTATAAATCTGGGATAAGACATGGTAAGGGGCATGCCTTTGTTGTCGTGAAAGTGCTCTTCCCCAAAATCTTGATCCTGCTCGAACCCGTCACTGCCTACGCGTCATAACGATGAACCACCGATCAATACACATCTCAAAATAATCACAAATAATATCCAAATATAAAGATCCAACAAAAGAGCTAATTAGGCTTGCGAGGTTTGAATAGTTCGGTATAATAAGGATCGGTCTACCGTTATTAATTAATAAAGTAAGTTATGAAAATAATATGTTTCTTTAAGATATCCACGTCGCATAAATAAAATATGTCAGGCACGTACTACAAACTAACTAGTCATACATAGTGCATATGAATCAAGCAACATGCTACTGTAACTTCATATGCAAAAATAAACACAGTAGCTAAGACAGAATTATGGGTATAGCAACATGACCCCAATGAACATTTAGCAAAACTACCGTATCCAAAGCAACAATATACTAGCAAAAATCTAGCAAAACAAGCTACCGTGCAATAAAAAGGTATGCAATATACTTACTCCACTTATAAGCACGATCGGCAAGACAAGGATAAATAAAGTATAATAACCATATGAGAGACTCTTCTGGCAATAGTCAACTAATTTCAATAGTAGCAACACTAATATATGTTAAATTAGTCTATCCATAAAATCTAAGCTAACCATGTATAGTCAATCGTATGTACCATGATTACTAGTCATATCTGGATACTACTAACTAGCAATAGTAAGTCAAATCTGTTCTTATTAGATTTTGATAGGAGAAAATAGTCGTGCAAAGAATAGCCTTCAGATCTGCATACACCTGGATGTAAGGATCATCACAGAGGATATAGAAGGCCAACCATAGCATCTGTTTCTATATCATATGTTGGCCTCAGTTTCCACATCATTGGCAACGAAATAATCCACCATACTTTTTCATCATTGCATCATCAGGTATATGATCTTATAAAGTAAAACCACTAAGCATAGCAGATCATGCATAATAGGAAACCAATATGCACACTCCAACGGAGGCATCACAGTGGTAGCTATTTTCAAAAGCCTTGCTAAATGAAACAATCACATCAGCCGAAATAAAAGAAAATCATCTTCCTAGCCAAATCTAGGTATCAATTATAATTATTTGTCTATCATGTTGATAGTATACATATTGGTCACTTCCTCACCAATTAAGTAGATAAAGATATCTACTTTAAATCTTCTAATTTCTGATTGCTCAAGATCATGCCTTTGCATGATATGATCATCAATAGATCATTCAAAACATCTGCAAGCAACCTTTTGCAGATCATTAACAATTGTGGTATTCACAACCTCTTCTGCAAATAATCAGAGCGGGAATTTTAAATCATTTCCCTAGTAAAGAATCCAGGATTCATATCTTACCAATTTTCTATTATCTAGATGGGCAGAAACTAATCAAATCATCCTATTGAAATAAAAGTTTAGTAACGCAGTATGAAATATCCCCAATACAGCCAAGCCTAAGATATTAGCCCAGGTTAAGGTACAACAACAAGTACATCATTTATCTATCTGACATCACCATTTCATTTCGCACCAAAGCTTGGGATGATTCAATCATCCAGATATAAGCATCAGAGCTCGTACAACATCCTTAGTAGTTAAACACCAAACTCACAACCTATGTATAACATGAATCAACAGGAGACATAAACACAACTACCAACATTATCCACATTATCATCAACCAAAACCATCAGCATGAAGGCTGATCATAGAGAATAGGTGGAAAGAAGAATTTTCGCATGTACCTGACGCCCATGGCACAACCACAACGGTGTGGCGAGGTAGAGCCCGCGCGACCGAGGTGGCACACCATAGGGAAGGCGTCACCGTACACCATCACCTAAATTTGACTTACTATCAAAATATGAAAGCATGCATGTGTGTATGCAATCAAATTTGGATTATTTTGAATTTCCTTGTTTATGTGTTTCTTTGCTTGTAAATGGATTCTTAGGTATAATAAAAAACATCTAAACAATCCCCACACTTTTCCCAAAGACAAATAAATCAAAACAAACAAAATGAGTGAATGGTCATTTTGACCAATTTAACTCCCATGCATACTTTGGCTGTCTCAAACTTTCAGAACTTAACAGAAACTTGTTTGGATCTTTGCACCCCTTGATAGTACTCATAACAAATTATCAAGGCCCACTTTGTGATCATCCAGAAACATTCAAATGCATAGTTCAAAAGACAGTTTAAAATTAAATCTATATCATATGGGAAGATCCCACTTTTTCAAAAACCACTCAAACAAGCTCAACTTTCAAAACCCAAGCAGCTGCAGACTCACCAGCACCAACCTAGCACACCCACCAAAAATATTTTCAAAATTCAAAACTTGAGTTCATGTGGCCATTTCATCAAACACCTTGTAGATACAAATCAAACAAAATCTAAACACTATTTGGAGCAGTGATTTGAGCCTAACTTCTTCCCTCTCTGGACACCACTAGCCTTAGTAGAACATCTAACAACCTAAACTAATCTCTAGCACTACTGTAAGCTAGCCATTGTCATCAATGGTGAGCAGGCCGAGTGCACCCTTGCCACCCACATGCCGACAGCGAGCTAGGAGCAGCACTAGCCTCGCCAACCTTGTCTGGGAGCAAGCTAGCAGCCCACCGCCACTCCCTGTCCAGCGCTCGAACCTTGCCAGCCCCTGGACCACACGCACAGACCATACCAAGCTCGCTAGCAACCATGCCGAGAGCGCGCCACGCTCGACAGACGTCCACAGACCGTGCGCCGCCCTCGCCGCGTGCATACGTGATCACCACCGTCCCAGCAATCCCGCAGACACGCTCGTTCGCCACCGCGCGGACCACGCGCGCTGTGCGCCATAAAAACTTCCGTCGGGCATGCGCAGAGCACCGCCGCGTTCTGACCAATCCGCACCGCCCCACGCCTCGCCACCACGTCGTTGAGCTTCGCCAAGGCGCACAGCACCGCCCCCTACCGTCGCCCATGCCGATATCCCTCTATGCCGTCGACCACGACGAGCTCATCTTGCGCCCGTCGGTCCCCTCTCGCTACTATAAATAGAGGCCACCCCCAGCCGAATTGAGCACACCATCTCACTCCCCTATCCTCACTGATTGTTCCACCCTGTTCCCGGAGCAAGGCGAGCAGCGCATCGCCGGAATTTCACTGGAGCCCGCCGCTCCTGGAGAAGAAGGGAGTCAGCGATTGGAGCTGCCCCAGGAGAAGCTGCCGGGACCAGGAGGTTCGCCGTCGTCGACTTTGTCGTAAGCCCGCCTCGCCGACCCTCGCATGAGCCCCGGTGAGCCCTCGACGTCCCCCATCTGCCGCGTTAGGTTTCTGTCTCGCCGGCGCTGCCCGACGTGGACGATGAACCAGGGCCGTTAGATTAGAACAAGATCCCACAGCTCACATTGCCCCGTACCGCTTCGCACCCCACTGTCTCACTGACGTGTGGGGACAGCAAGTTAACCAGTATCGTTTCCCGCGCAGCCCATTTGTTTGAAATTAGATTTTTCCATTTTCATTAAAACACACTTCTGCACCTAGTTTCAAAAATCAACCCATCTCGATTTAGTGAATCAAATTGAATGAAACCAATTTTGTTAGAAAGGTCTGGAAATGCTGAATCCAAGCCCGTTGGATTCAAATCATTTGAATCTATAGATCAGCCTTGGTAAAAATAACAAGGCAGAACCTTTTCTGCATTCAAACATTTTTCAAATTTAAACCATAATAGCTTTTGAATTGATTCCAACTCTCAAAAATCACATTTGATCATACCTTTCATTTGGGTTTACTTACATAAATAATGTTCAAGTAATAAAAGAATGCCACATAGGCATTTCTAGTCACTTTATTTAAGTGAAATAAAAGGTTAAACCTTATTAAATTGTGACACCACTTTAAATCACATTCCCATGGACTAAAATATGTGGTGATGACATGTGTCAACATGATCCCATGTTTGGTTTGGAGAATATTAAATCTTAAGTAGTTTTTCAATGAGTAGAAATTACTTTTCTAAAAAAAATAAAAGAAATTAAACCAAGCTTTAATCTTGTAATGTTAGTGATGATGCTAGATCATCTATAGGACCCTTGTGTGTGATGAATGCAAGTAATTAAGTATTGTTTGGTGATTGTGTACCTCATATTTATTTATAGACGCTAGTACCGACCAAGGATACGAGGAGGAAGGAGGATACTACGAAGAAGAAGCCGAGGAGAACTTCAACCTATGCTCTGCACAAGGCAAGCTAACACTTGAAATTTAGCAAGCTTATCCTGATAATGATGCAAGCCTAATACCACTAGTTGAATGTGCAAGCAAATACTTGCTTGTTACCATGACAACTATATGCCTTAAGTATATATGATCATAACCACTTGATAAACCAATCCTAGTTTTACTTACAAGCTTTATACTTTATTTCTTTATCAAAACTATTACTTAGAGCTTACTTAAGTGAATTGTAGATACTAGAAAGATAATTGAAGGCTACATAAAGAGCATAAAATTTGGCCTAAGCTAGATAATCTTTATGTCATCCTAAGGCATGAGATTGAACTTAGTTAAACTCCACTAGTTACCACCCCTCATTAGTACTTACCCCCACTTGTAGATGCTAGTGCTAAGCATAAAACTTGATCAACTTAGATGGGATTACTTGGTGGAAAAATGGTTATGAAAACCTTGGAATGATGGATCATTCTATTGAAATGTTTTGGACATGTGTTTCCGAACACCAAAGGATTTATGGTGATGAAAATGTTAGCCCTTTATAAAACTGACGGTTGTCTGAATGTGATACCATTCCAATTTTACTGTACAACCACAATACCCGAGAATTGGGTAGGGCTTGACTGGAAACTTATATACCTTAGTATTAGTTCCCTCACGGCCAAGGTCTGAGCTATGGCTACCTTGTGAAGATGGTCCACCTGTGCAGTACCCAAGATGACAGTTGGTAATGGTTGGGAAGCCAAACTCAGAGGAGAGGTCCTTATACTAGGGCGTGTAATTGAAAGGTTAGGATTGATTATCCGCATACTGAGTATGGTGAATTCAGGATTTGTTCCTCACGGATGTATCAAATGTTGTGGTGAAAGTGTACAATCTCTACAGAGTGTCAAACTATTCAAATAGCCGCGTTCGCGGTTATGGACAGTTGGAGTGGCCATACTGTTCCCCCGTCAGATGTTTTCAAAATGACTTGTGAAAATGGATTGAGGCTTTGACTTGACAACAACCGAGTTGTGATATGAGATACAAGTTCCCACTTAGGTGTTATAAAACTTCAACTAGCATTCTTTGCTTCTGAACTTAGTAGATGTAAATCTAGCTTTTTGCAAATCTACCCTAGAGCTTAGTGTCCTATTACAAAAAAAACCCTTCACTTGCTAGTATTAGTTTGCGAGTACTTAAAGAGTACTCATGGCTTTGTCCCTGGCTATTCCCGTGGCCAGACTATGAAGAGGAGTACCTGGAGGATGGACCCCAGGAAGGTTACGACAACTAGGATCATCTCCCATCGTCAGCATTGCCTGTGACCCCGAAGATGGAGCTTCGCCTATGCTACCGTTATTATTTCGTATTCTGCTGCTTGAGTTGTATTAAGAACTCGATCATGAGATCCTTATTTGTGTAAGACCTTATGTATGGTTTGTATTGGATGATGTACTGTGGTATCAAATTCTGTTATGTCTTGCAAAAATGGTAATCTTGGGATTGCGATGTATGGCATAACAGGCATCTGGGATTAAAAATCCGGGGTGTTGACAAGTTGGTATCAGAGCCATCCTGACCATAGGAGACCCTAGTTAGACTGGACGTGTAGAATAAAAAACTTAGTTTCAAAACCAAATAAAGCAAATATTTACAAAAACTTATTCCCATTCTTATCACTTTGATTCTTTCATGAAAATTCATGTTCCTCAAAAAATCTTGCAAAATACATATAATTTGACACACTTGATCACTCTACTAACTTACTCATCCTATATTCTTTTAGATGGACGTGAAGTACAGCAAGTTTTACCAGTTGGGAAATGGAGGAGACCTTATCTTTGAGAGGGATTTGGACCAGCTTTCGGAACTTCTGGAGCGTCTGCACCTCGAGTTCTTCGGAGCTCAGCTCAATGATCAAGGAGGAGAAGATTTGTAGTAGCTAATTGTTGCAAGTCTCCGAGGAAAGATTGAACCTCCCATTGCCGAGGGAATTCAATTCACCTTAAGAGAGAACAACTGGCTCGATGGACTTGCCAGGGCCCTGCAGGAAGCTCTTGCCCATCTGTGTGGGCAGAGTATTAACCAGATCAAGGGTACTCGCTTTGAGTTTTGCCCAAGGCGTGATTCTAATGGACAGCCACTGGAAGCCCCATACCACCATGAGCTGAAGACTCAATTGGACCACCTTAGCGTCATGATGTACAATCGTCATCAGGAGTTGGATAACTGTCGTGACTACTCCAACCACAAGTCTGCCATCATCAAGACGAAGGATCAGACCATCGCCATGCTAGCGAAGGATCGCAAGTCTCGCTGCCGTCAGATCGACAAGAAGGAGCGCATCATTTCTCGTCTTCGCCATCGTATCTCGTCTTTGGAGGAGACCATCCACGAGAGAGACATGTAGTTGAAAGCAAGGGAGAATGCCGGAGAGGATCTTCGTGGAGACCCGTACTCCTATCTTAGTGATGATGATGATTTTCTAGAGGATCAGGCTATGGTTTTCTTCACCGATGAGGAGGATTTCGCCCTCATCAATGACGACGATGAGGATGACGACTACACCGACTCCGAGGAGTAGTAGCACTTGAGCACTAGCGTAGTGAGTAGTATTTGGTCCCACTGTATCGTAGTTTCCAGAATGGTTCTTAAAACCATCTATTTTCCTTTGTTGTGGTGTGTGTTTGTATCGGGTGCTATGAATGAATGAATGAATGAAAAGAAAGTTGCTAGAAAATCTGAGTCAAACTTTTCAAGATCCCAAAACCTTAGAAATTTCCCTCTTTTCTCATGATCTATCTCAATCTTTAGATGCCACGCGGAGGAAGTGGTTCATCCCCGGACCCGATGTTGCAGATCCTGCAAATGTTGGTTTCTGACCGCGAAGCTGAAAGAGCGGAACGTCAAGACAACCTAGCCACCCTTGAACAGATAGCTCAGCTAGCCCACAACAATCAAGGCCATGGAAACCAGGACAAACATGGATTTAAGCTCACGAATTTCCAGAACACCAACCCACCTGTTTTTACTAAGTCAGGAGAGCCCTTAGACGCCGATGATTGGATGCAAACCATGGAAAATAACCTAGAAGTCGCCGGAGTGGAAGCCAACGAGAAAGTTCTGTTCGCCACCCATTTTCTTGCCGGAAATGCCAGAGCATGGTGGAACATTGTTCGTGCAATGACCGGAGGACAGATGATGACCAGGGAGGAATTCAAAGTCAAGTTCAGCAGAACGCATGTGCCACCGGGTTTTATCAAGAGGATGAGATATGATTTCAGAGAACTGAAGCGAGGAAGGATGACTATAGTGGAATACTGTGACAAATTCTTGTCATTAGCTAGGTATGCCCCGGATGATATCGACACCGAAGCCAAGAAAAAAGAAAGATTCCTTAATGGTCTGCACGATGAGATGCAGGCGGTGTTAGTCAATATCCCCTTTGCTGATATTGAAGCCCTGGTCGACTCTGCCATCCAGATGGAAGGAAAGATCAACCAAGGCAATGAGAACTGCAAGCGTCGCATGATGCATCAACCAGGAACCCATCAGACCCCAAAGTATCGCCCTAACCCATCTCCAGGATTTGCCCCAAGAACCAACAGACCCCTGATGAACCGTCCGACCTATCCCAACCGTGGAAACCCTAGGCCCGGAGGAAATCACAACAACCCTGGTAACTCTAGCAATTTCAACCGTGCCCCACATAAGTTCAACAACAACAATGCTACCACCAACACCAACACTGCCCCGAGGACTGGAAGCAATGTTGTGCCTGTTGCAGCAAAGGACAAATCGCAAGTGACTTGTTATGACTGTGGAAATAAGGGTCACTACTCCAACGAGTGCCCCAACAAGAAGAATACCGCAGCCCCCAATGCAAATGCCCCAGCTCAGCAGCAGCGTCGTGTTCAACCATGAAGAAGGTTTGCCCCAGGTAATTCACTCAACCGCAACGGCCGTCTTTTTCTCATGCATGCTGAAGAAGCTCAGGAAGCGCCAGACGTCGTGCTGGGTATGTTTTCTGTTAATTCAGTACTTGCTCGAGTGTTGTTTGATTCTGGTGCATCGCATTCATTTGTCACCAAAGAATTTGCCTGCACTAGTAAGATTCAACCAACAAAACTGAAGCATGTTATGATCGTTCAAATTCCCGGTTCAACCACCAAGGCTAGGCAAATTTGCAAAGCCGTCCCTATTCGAATCCATGGCATAGATTTTTATGCTAACCTGATAGTACATGGAACTAAAGGTTTGGAAGTAGTACTAGGAATGGATTGGATGTCTAAACATAAAAGATTGATTGATTGTGCCAAGAAAGCCATCACCATGACCAGTACAGCCGTAATATCAGTCGAGCATATATATCTGAAACCTTAACTCGTCAATTCAAGTGCAATAAGAGTATAACCCAACCTACCATTTACCAAGTCAAGATAGTCTGTGAATACCCTGATGTATTCCCAGATGTTTTGCCTAGTATGCCCCTAGATCGGGATATCGAGTTTATCATCGAACTAAACCATGGAACTGGACCCATAGCCCAGAGACCATATAGTATGACCCCGTCGGAACTAGAAGAACTGAAGAAGCAACTGGATGCCATGTTGGAAATTGGATTGATTCAACCAAGTGCGTCACCATGGAGATCACCTGTTTTGTTTGTGGAAAAGAAAGATGGAGGTAACGGTTTGTGTACGGATTACCAGAAGTTGAATGATGTCACCATCAAAAACAAGTACCCATTGCCCAAGATAGAAGATTTGTTTGATCAGTTGACCGGTGCCAAAGTGTTTTCTAAGATTGATCTTAGAACTGGTTATCATCAACTCAAAATTCGCGCAGAGGATATTCCAAAGATTGCCTTTACCACCAGATATGGATTATACGAGTATACCGTTATGTCCTTTGGATTAACCAACGCCCCCGCTTATTTCATGAATCTCATGAATAAGTTTTTTATGGACTTCCTAGATAAGTTTGTCGTTGTTTTCATCGATGACATTCTGATTTATTCCAAATCGGAAGAAGAACATGAGCTACACCTAAGAACCATTCTTGGAACCCTTAGAGAGCATCAGCTGTATGCCAAGTTTAGTAAATGTGAATTCTGGTTACAGGAGGTAGGATTCCTCGGTCACATTGTATCAGCCGGAGGAATTGCCGTTGACCCTGCAAAAGTGAAAGATGTCGAAGATTGGCAGGCCTCAACCACTCAAACCCAAGTTCGTGCATTTCTCGGACTGGCGGGATATTACCGCAAGTTCGTAGAAGGATTCTCGAGTATCACCAGGCCCATGACCCAATTGCTAAAGAAGGACAAGAAGTTTGAATGGATGGACAAATGTGAAGCGAGTTTTCAAGAACTCAAGAGAAGATTGATTTCAACCCCAATCTTAATCATGCCGGATATCACAAAGCCCTTTTGACGTGTATTGTGACACATCCAAGATCGGTCTCGGATGTGTGCTAATGCAAGAAGGCAAAGTTATATATTATCTATCTCGACAACTGAAACAACATGAGCAAAATTACCCAACCCATGACCTCGAACTCGTAGCCGTAGTTCTAGCCCTGAAGACATGGAGGCATTACCTGATGGGAAATCATTGTGAGATTTATTCGGATCACAAGAGCCTGAAGTATATATTCACTCAGAAGGAGTTGAATATGAGGCAAAGAAGATGTATTGAGTTAATCAAGGATTATGATCTGGACATTCACTATCACCCAAGTAAAGCCAACGTGGTAGCAGATGCCCTTAGCACATTGCCATGCCGCTTGAACTCCATGATTTTAAAGGAGCAGCATAGTTTGCACAAAGAGATGGAAGATTTTCGAATAGAATTATTGAGTGAAGGATTTTTGGCTAGCATAGAACTTCAACCCACTTTGATCAGCCAGATCAAAGAGGCGTAGAAAGGAAATGCTAGTATTGATGGAATCAAGCATCGTATCGGTACATGCAAAGTACCCGGATTCACCGAAGATGAAGAAGGAGTTCTGTGGTACAAAGGACGCCTTTGTGTACCAGCAGATTCTGAGTTGAAAGAAGTTATTCTCAAGGAAGCTCATGATACTCTTTATTCTATCCACCCCGGAGGAACTAAGATGTATCCAGATTTGAAAGAGCAATTTTGGTGGCATAAGATGAAGAGAGAAATCGGAAGCTATATCGCCAAGTGTGATATATGTCAGCGAGTCAAGGCACGACATCAAAGACCTGCTAGATTGTTGCAACCCTTGCAGATTCCAGAATGGAAATGGGATTCTGTTGGAATGGACTTTATCACCGGATTGCCTACTTCTAGTAGGGGAAATGACTCTATCTGGGTCATAGTGGACAGATTGTCCAAAGTCGCCTATTTCATACCCGTCAAGACCACATATCAGAGTTCGAAGCTAGCGGAGTTATACATCGCTAGAATCGTTAGTTTTCATGGAGTCCCCAAGAACATTGTATCAGATCGAGGAACTCAGTTTACCTCGAAATTCTGGAAGAAAGTTCAAGAAGGTTTAGGAACTCGCCTAGATTTCAGTACCGCTTATCACCCTCAGACCGATGGACAAACGGAGCGAGTAAATCAAATACTCGAAGATATGCTGAGAGCATGTGTGTTAGAATATGGAGCTAAGTGGGAAGACTGTCTGCCGTTTGCAGAATTTTCATACAACAACAGTTATCAAGCTAGTTTGCAAATGACCCCATTTGAATTCATGTATGGAAGGAAGTGTCGCACCCCTTTGAACTGGTCGGAAGTAGGAGAGAGTCAGATTTTTGGACCCGACATCCTATGACAAGCGGAAGAGAAGGTTCACAAGATTCGTGAGCACCTCAAGATAGCCCAGTCCAGATAGAAGAGTTACACCGACAAGAGACGTCGAGACCTCGCCTTCAACATCGGAGATTTTGTATATCTGAAAGTGTCGCCATTGAAGGGAATGCAGCTTTTCCAACTCAAAGGAAAGTTAGCCCGCAGATATATCGGACCTTTCAAAATTCTGAACCGTCGAGGAGAAGTGTCGTATCAATTGGAACTACCCGAAGAGATGTCAGCCGTGCACAATGTGTTCCATATCTCATTACTTCGCAAGTGCCTCGAAGTCCCGGAGAAGACGGAAGTGTTCAAGAATATCGATCACCGGACCATAGAGATCAACAATGACCTGACCTATCCTGAAGTACCCATCCGTATTTTCGAAGAAGCTTTCCGAACCACCCGAACCCGAAGCATCAAGTTTCTCAAGATTCAGTGGAGCAACCACACAGAAGAGGATGCTACCTGGGAGCGCGAAGATCACATCAGGACGGAGTTTCCGAATCTCTTCAAATCCTAGGTAATCTTTTTCGTCCTTTTTCAAATATCGGGACGAGATTTTGTTTAAGGGAGGAAGGTTTGTAACATCTCAAAAATACTAAACTTGGATCATCAAACTCTAATCTTCAAAATTAGGATTAACAAAAATATGAAAGCATGCATGTGTGTATGCATTCCAATTTGGATTATTTTGAATTGCCTTGTTTATTTGCTTTTAAAAGGATTCTTAGGTAAAATAAACATCATCTAATCAATCCCCACACTTTTCCCAAAGACAAATAAATCAAAACAAACAAAATGAGTGAATGGTCATTTTTACCAATTTAACTCCCATGCCTACTTTGGCTGTCTCAAACTTTCAGAACTTAATAGAAACTTGTTTGGATCTTTGCACCCCTTGATAGTACTCATAACAAAGTATCAACGCCCACTTTGTGATCGTCCAGAAACATTCAAATACATAGTTTAAAAGACAGTTTAAAATTGAATCTATATCATATGGGAAGATCCCACTTTTTCAAAACCCACTCAAACAAGCTCAACTTTCAAAACCCAAGCATCTGCAGACTCACCAGCACCAACCTAGCACACCCACCAAAAATCTTTTCAAAATTCAAAACTTGAGTTCATGCGGCATTTCATCAAACACCTTGCAGATACAAATCAAAAAAATCTAAACACTATTTGGAGCAGTGATTTGAGCCTAACTTCTTCCCTCTCTAGACACCACTAGCCTTAGTAGATCATCTAACAACCTAAAATAATATCTAGCACTACTGTAAGCTAGACATTGTCATCAATGGTGAGCAGGCCGAGTGCACCCTTGCCACCCACATGTCGACAGCGAGCTAGGAGAAGCACTAGCCTCACCAACCTTGTCTGGGAGCAAGCTAGCACCCCACCGCCACTCCCTGTCCAGCACTCAAACCTTGCCAGCCCCTGGACCACACGCACAGACCATGCCAAGCTCGCCAGCAACCATGCCGAGAGAGCGCCCCGTGCGCCAAGCTCGACAGACTCCCACAGACCATGCGCCGCCCTCGCCGCGTGCATACGTGATCACCACCGTCCCAGCAACCCCACAGACACGCTCGTTCGCCGCTGCCCGGGCCACGCGCGATGTGCGCCATAAAAACTTCTGTCGGGCACGCGCAGAGCACCGCCGCATTCTGACCAATCCGCACCGCCCCACGCCTCGGCACCACGTCGTTGAGCTTTGCCAGGGAGCACAACATCGCCCCCTACCGTCGCCCACGCCGATAGCCCTCTGTGCCGTCGACCACGACGAGCTCAACTTGCACCCGTCGGTCCCCTCTCGCCACTATAAATAGAGGCCACCCCCAGCCGAATTGAGCACACCATCTCACTCCCCCCTCCTCACTGATCGTTCCACCCCTTTCCCGGAGCAAGGCGAGCAGCGCATCGCCGGAATTTCACCGGAGCCCGCCGCTGCTGGAGAAGAAGGGAGCCAGCGATTGGAGCCGCCCAGGAGAAGCTGCCGGTACCAGGAGGTTTGCCATTGTCGATTTCGTCGTTCGCCCGCCTCGCTGACCCTCGCCTGAGCCCCGATGAGCCCCTGACGTCCCCCACCTGCCGCGTTAGGTTTCTGTATCACCAGCACTGCCCGACGTGGACGATGAACCAGGGCCGTTAGATTAGAACAAGATCCCACAGCTCACATTGCCCCGTACCGCTTCGCACCCCACTGTCTCACTGACGCGTGGGGACAGCAATTTAACCAGCCCACATAAGCGCTGTGCTTAGCAGGTCGGCCCAGTATCGTTTCCCACGCAGCCCATTTGTTTGAAATTAGATTTTTCCATTTTCATTCAAACACACTTCTGCACCTCGTTTCAAAAACCAACCCAGCTCGATTCAGTGAACCAAATTGAATGAAACCAATTTTGTTAGAAGGTCTGGAAATGCTGAATCCAAGCCCGTTGGATTCAACTCATTTGAATCTATAGATCAACCTTGGTAAAAATAACAAGGCAGAACCTTTTCTGCATTCAAAATTTTTTCAAATTTAAACCATAATATCTTTTGAGTTGATTCCAACTCTCAAAAATCACATTTGATCATACCTTTCAGAATATATAAAAACATTTGGGTTTACTTACAGAAATAATGTTCAAGTAATAAAAGAATGCCACATAGGCATTTCTAGCCACTTTATTTAAGTGAAATAAAATGTTAAACCTTATTAAATTGTGACACCACTTTAAATCACATTCCCATGGACTAAAATATGTGGTGATGACATGTATCAACATGATCCCATGTTTGGTTTGGAGAATATTAAATCGTAAGTAGTTTTTCAATGAGTAGAAATTACTTTTCTAAAAAAATAAAATAAATTAAACCAAGTTTTAATCTTGTAATGTTAGTGATGATGCTAGATCATCTATAGGACCCTTGTGTGTGATGAATACAAGTAGTTAAGTATTGTTTGGTGATTGTGTACCTCATATTTATTTATAGACGCTAGTACCGACCAAGGATACGAGGAGGAAGGAGGATACTATGAAGAAGAAGCCGAGGAGAACTTCAACCTCTGCTCTTCACAAGGCAAGCTAACACTTGCAATTTAGTAAGCTTATCCTGATAAGGATGCAATCCTAATACCACTAGTTGAATGTGCAAGCAAATACTTGCTTGTTACCATGCCAACTATATGCCTTAAGTATATATGATCATAACCACTTGATAAACCAATCCTAGTTTTACTTACAAGCTTTATACTTTATTTCTTTATCAAAACTATTACTTAGAGGTTACTTAAGTGAATTGTAGATACTAGACAGATAATTAAAGGTTGCATAAAGAGCATAAAATTTGGCCTAAGCTAGATAATATTTATGTCATCCTCAGGCACGAGATTGAACTTAGTTAAATTCCACTAGTTACCACCCCTCATTAGTACTTCCCCACTTGTAGATGCTAGTGCTACGCATAAAACTTGATCAACTTAGATGGGATTACTTGATCATTCTATTAAAATGTTTTGGACATGTGTTTCCGAACACCAGAGGATATATGGTGATGAAAATGTTGAGGCATGAGCCTTAGCCCTTTATAAAACTGATGGTTTTCTAAATGCGATACCATTCCAATTTTACCGTACAACCACAATACCCGAGAATTGGGTAGGTCTTGACTGGAAATTTATATACCTTAGTATTAGTTCCCTCATGGCCAAGGTCTTAGCTGAGGCTACCTTGTGAAGATGGTCCACCTGTGCAGTACCCAAGATGACAGTTGGTCATGGTTGGGAGGCCAAACTCACAGGAGAGGTGCTTATACTAGGGCGTGTAATTGAAAGGTTAGGATTGATTATCCGCATACTGAGTATGGTGAATTCAGGATTTGTTCCTGACGGATGTATCGAATGTTGTGGTGAAAGTGTACAATCTCTGCAGAGTGTCAAACTATTCGAATAGCCGCGTCATGATTATGGACATTGGAGTGGCCATCTGTTTCTCGAGATGTTTTCAAAATGACTTGTGAAAATGGATTGAGGCTTTGACTTGACCACAACCGAGTTGTGATATGAGATACAAGTTCCCACTTGGGTGTTATAAAACTTCAAATAGCATTCTTTGCTTCTGAACTTAGTAGATGTAAATCTGGCTTTTTGCAAATCAACCCTAGAGCTTAGTGTCCTATTACAAAAAAGAACCTTCACTTGCTAGTATTAGTTTGTGAGTACTTAAAGAGTACTCATGGCTTTGTCCCTGGCTATTCCCGTGGCCAGACTATGAAGAGGAGTACCTGGAGGATGGACCCCAGGAAGGTTATGGCAACTAGGACCATCTCCCATCGTCAGTATTTCCTGTGACCCCGAAGATGGAGCTTCGCCTACGCTACCGTTATTATTACGTATTCCGCTGCTTGAGTTGTATTAAGAACTAGATCGTGAGATCCTTATTTGTGTAAGACCTTATGTATGGTTTGTATTGGATGATGTACTGTGGTATCCAATTCTGTTATGTCTCGCAAAAATGGTAATCCTGGGATTGCGATGTATGGCATAACAGGCATCTGGGATTAAAAATCCGGGTGTTGACAAAACACTTCTCTTTAGTGAACTTGGTGAGTATGCTCGTACTCAACCGTATCTTCTTAACAGTTGCTAGATCTCGGAGAAAACAATGGCGTTCCTAGGATATAAGTTACTTGAAGAGTTGAAGATATCTGATGGAGATCAACGGAGTCGAAGACCTTACCGGAAGCTATCGAAGACAACCTGAAGCATAGAATATAAATAAAACTCCTAGAATCTAAAACCTACTTCTATAGAACATTACTCTAGTAGTACTTTCAATCCTTATACATATACTAATAGTAGTACTTCTGAAGTAAACTCCTAGTGGATCTTTCTGGTTCTTTCTATATAATATTCCTCACTGTTCGAGGATGTTCTCTGGATCTTTTGTAATATGTTATATGTAATTTAAAGTAATGTCTTGGACCCGCGATGTTTCTGTTGTACCACTCTGAGGGATATAATGCGGATAGAACGGTGTTCCATTGGTGTTATGTCAACGACTATATTGTACTACGTCATGTAGTGGTATGCTGGGTCACCACAGTCGATCAATACTTTATGTATTTACATCCAATCCAATCCTAGTACAACCTCCAAACCTTTGGTTACAAGTACTATTAGATTAGCATAAAAATCTATGCCATGTATTTTGATAGGTACGGCCTTGCAATTTTTTCTATCTTTGGTGGTTGAACCAGGTATTTGAACTATCATAACATGCTTCAATTTTGTTGGTTGAATCTTACTAGTGCATGCAAATTCTTCTGTAACAAACGAGTGCGATGCTCTAGAATCAAACAACACCCTTACAAGTAAAGAGTTAACAGAAAACATACCCAATACGACATCTGGCACTTCCTAGGCTTCTTCAGCATTCATGTGAAACTGACGGCCGTTGCGGTTGAGTGAGTTTCCTGGGGAAAAACATCTTCCAGGTTGAACACGACGCTACTGCTGAGATGGGGCATTCACATTGGGGGATGCGGCAAGCTTCTTGGGGCACTCGTTGGAATAGTGACCCTTGGTTCCGCATTCATAACAAGTAACCTAAGACTTGTCTTTTCCTAAAACAGGCATGACATTGCTTCCAGTCCTTGGGGTGGTATTGGTGTTGTTGGTGTTGCTGTTGTTGTTGAACTTGGGCGGAGCACGGTTGAAATTGTTGGAGTTGCTAGGGTTGTTGTTGTGGTTTCCTCCAAGCCTTGGGTTTCCTCCTCCACGGTTGGGATAGTTTGGACGGGTCATCGAGGGTTTATTGTTTCTCGGGGCATATCCTGCAGACGGGTTGGGGCGATACTTCAGGGTATGGTGGGTTCTTGGTTGATTCATCATTCGACGCTTGCGATTCTCATTGGCTTGGTTGATCTTGCCTTCCAGCTGGATTGCAGAATCCACTAAGGCTTCTAGATCAGCAAATGGAATATTGACCAGCACTGTCTGCATCTCATCATGCCAACCATTCAAGAATCTCTCCTTCTTAGCTTCAGAACTAATATCATCAGGGGCATACCTAGAAAGCGATAGGAATCTGTCACGGTACTCTACCACATTCATTCTTCCCTGCTTCAGCTCCTTGAGTTCATCCCTCATCCGCAGAATCAAACCTTGTGGCACATGGGTTTGGTTAAACTTGAGTTTGAATTCATTCCAAGCCATCATCTGTCCTCCATTCATGGTGCGAACGCTATTCCACCGAGCTCTTGCATCTCCTGCCAGATAATGGGTGGAAAACAGTACTTTCTCATTGGCCTCCACTCCGGTGACTTCTAAGTTGTTCTCCATAGTCTACAGCCAGTCATCAACATCTAGTGGCTCTTTAGACTTACTAAAAATGGGTGGATTGGTGTTCTAAAAGTTCTTGATCTTGGATCCATGGTTGTCCTGGTTTCCATGGCCTTGATTGTTGTTGGCCATCTGAGCAATGTGATGAAGGGTGGCTAAGTTGGCTTGACGTTCGGCTCTTTCAGCTTCACGGTCAGAACCTAACATTTGCAAGATTTGCAGCATTGGGTCCGGGGATGAGTTGCTTCCTTCACGAGGCATTTGAAGACTGAGATAGATCATCAGACAAGAGGGAAATTTCTAAGGTTCAGGGGTTTGTTTTTGAAAATTTTATAAACTTTAAGTTTGACTCAGGTTTTTCCAACTAGAAACTTACTTTTCATTCATGGATTCATAGCACACAATACAAACACACACCACACTAAGGCAACAAATGGTTTTAAAAACTATTCTGTGAAACTACGATACAGTGGAACCAGATACAACTAACACCTACGATAGTGCTCAAGTGCTACTACTCATGAGAATCGGTGTCTTCATCATCATCATCATCATCATCAATGAAGGCAGAATCATCATCAGTGTGGAAGTCCATGGCTTGATCCTCCAGGTAGTCATCATCATCATTGAGGCAGGAGTAGGGGTCTCCATGGATATCTTCCCCTTCATTGTCCCTCTCCTCAAGCTGCATGTCCCACTCATGGATGGTCTCCTCCAAGTCTGACACTTTGTGACAAATGCGAGCAATGATGCGATCCTTCTTGTCACGCGTACAACAAAATGACTTGCACTCCCTTGCAAGGATGGCGAGGGTCTGGTCCTTTACTGCAATGGCATACTTTTGGTTGGCGTAGGCCCAGTGTCAACACCTGGATTTTTAATGCAAGATGCCTGTTATGCCATATATCGCAATCCCAGGATTACCATTTTTGTAAGACGTAACAGATTTGATATCACAGTACATCATCCATTACAAACCATACATAAGGTCTTACAACAAAATAAATCATCACATGATACAGTCTTAATACAATCATAGAAGCAAAATAATATAATAATAACGATAGCATGGGCGAGACTCCATCTTCATGGTCACAGGCAATGCTAACGATGGGAGATGATCCTAGTTGTCGTAACCTTCCTACAGTCCATCCTCCTGATATTCCTCTTCATAGTCTTTCCACGGGAATAGCCAGGGACAAAGCCAAAAGTACTCTTTAAGTACTCGCAAACTAAGACTAACAAGTGAAGGGGTTTTGAGTAGGAAATACTAGGCTCTAGGTTGTTTTGCAAAAAGCCAGATTTACCTTAACTAAGTTCAGAAGCAAAGAAATCTAGTTGAAATTTTTTATAACACCTGTGGGAACTTAGTTTTCAAATCACAACCCTGTTGTGGTCAAGTCAAAGTCATGATTCATTTCACAAGTCATTTTGAAAACATCTGACGACGGAACAGTATGGCCACTCTAACTGTCCATAACCGCGGACGCAGCTATTCAAATAGTTTGACACTCTTTAGAGGTGGTGCACTTTCAGCACAATATTAGATATATCCGTTAGGAACAATCCTGAATTCACCATACTCAGTATGCGGATAATCAATCCTAACCTTTCAATTACACGCCCTAGTATAGGCACCTCTCCTATGAGTTTGGCCTCCAAACCACGACCATCTGTCATCTTGGGAACTGCATAGGTGGTCAATCTTCACAAGGTAGCCTCAACTCAAACCTTGGCCGCAAGGGAACCCATACTAAGGTATATAAATGTCCAGTGAAGCATTACCCAAATTTCCGGTTTTGTGGTTGTACAGTAAAATTTGAATGGTATCGTATCCAGACAACCATTAGTTTTATAAAGGGCTAAGGCTCATGCCTCAACATTTTCATCATAAAAAATCATCTGGTGTTCAAGAACACATGTCAAAACATTTCATTAGAATGACTCATCATTCTAAGGTTTTCATAATCATTTTCTCCAAGTATTCCCATCTAAAGTGATCTAGTTTTATGCTTAGCAATAGCCACTAAAGTTGGGGGTAAACACTAATGATGGGTGGTAAACAGGTGCGACTTATCTAATTTCAGTATCATGCCTCAGGATGACATCTAGATTTATCTAACATAGGCCAAATTTTATGCTCTTTATGCTACCTTTAATAGTCTTTCTAAAATATACGAATAACTAAGTAAACACAAATAAAAGCTTTGATAAGAAATAAAATAATTAAGTTTGCAAGTAAAACTGGGATTTGTTATGATCAAGTGGTATAATTAGTGCATGTCTGATGCATCTAGTTGGCATAGTTATAATTCAAGGTTTAACTTGCAAAGTTCTAGCTTGCCTTGTGTAGAGCAGTGGTTGAAGTTCTCCTTTGCTTCTTCCTCATAGTATCCTCCTTCCTCTTCGTATCCTTGTTCGGTACTAGCGTCTATAAATAAATACGAGGTACACAGTCACCAAAAAATACTTAACTACTCTATTTAGCACACAAAGGTTCACACTAGATGATCTAGCATCATCACTATTATCACAAAGATTAAGGAAAAAGTTCTATTTATTTTATTTTAGAAAAGTAATTTCTACTCATTGAAAAACTACTTAAGATTTAATATTCTCCAACTAAAACATGGGATCATGTTGACACATGTCATCACCTCATATTTTAGTACTTGGGAATATGATTTAAAGTGGTGTCACAATTTAACAAGGTTTAACCTTTTTATTTTAATTAACAAAGTGACTAGAAATGCCTATGAGGCATTCTTTTATTACTTGTCCAATATTAATGTAAGTAAACCTAGATATTTTTACATATTTAGAAAGGTCTTATCAAATGTGATTTTTGAAAGTTGGAATTAACTCAAAAGCATCTACTGTTGAATTTTCAAAAATGTTTGAATCTAGAAAAGTCTCTGCCTTGTTATTTTTACTATAGGTGATCTAAAATTCCAAATTATTTGAATCCAACTGGCTTGGATTAAGAATTTCAATACCTTTCTAGAAAAATTGGTTTCATGCCATTTGGTTTAGTGAATATATCTAAATTGATTTTTGAATCTAGAGGCAGAACTAAGTTTGAAACTAAATTGAAAAACCTAAGTTTGGATTACTAGCTCGTGCGGGAGTGCTAACTAGGACGGCCCACCGCGCACAGTGCACGCGCAGGCTGTTTAAGTGGTTGTCCCTGTCAGTCAATGAGACAGGGGGTGCGAAGGGGTATGGGGTGATTAGGGCCATAGGATTAGAAGTGCGCTCGACGACTGAGGTTCATCGTCCACGTCTGAACAGAACGCGGCGAGGTCGAACCCTAGCGCGACCAGTGCGGGTCAGTGGGGGCTCACCTGGGCTCCGGCGATGGTCGACGATGGGGGCGAACCACGAAGTCGACGACGGTGATCCGACTGGTACCAGTGGCTCCTCCTAGGGCGGATCCAATCGACGACGCCCTTCTCCTCTAGTAGTGGCAAGCTTCGGTGAAATGCTGGCCACCTAGTGCTCGCCTTGCTCCGGGGAAAAGGTGGGGTTTTTTCTAAGAGAGAGGGGAGTGAAATGGTGTGGAGAATTCGTTCTAGGGAGGCTACCTTTTATAGTGCGACGAGGTGACCGAAGGGTGCGGGTGGAGCTCGCATGGTCGTCTCCACAGCGAGATAACATGGCTGGGGGTAGGGGACGGTGTGCTGCCTATTGGCGAATCTAACCGGCATGGTGGCGAGGTGTGGGGCGGTGCGATGCGGTCAGAACACTTCTATGCTCTTGGAGGCTCCGACGGAAGTTTTAAGGGCGCACAACGTCTACGGTCCGTGCGGCGGAGAATGGGCATTTCTGGGAAGTTCCCTGGGCGGTTGTGATCACGCATGCGAGAGGCGAAGGCAAGGCGCGGTCTGTGCAAGCGTTTCGAGCGCGGCGCTCTGGCGTGCTCTCGGCATGGTCGCAGAGAGGTGGCGTGCTGGATTACGTGTGGTCCGTTAGATGGCTTGGGCGGCTGAGGGGGAGTGGGCTTCTTGGCTAGATAAGGTTGGCGAGGCTAGTGAGGCTTATAGCTTGTTTTCGACAGTGGGTGTGGCAAGTGTGCTCGGCCATGGTCACCATTCATGGCATTATCAAGTTACAGTGAGCTAGGGCTGGTTAAACAAGTTAGATGATCTACTGAGAGTGTGTTGTGAGATAGAGAGGGAACAAGTTAGGCACAAACACTGCTCACTGTAATGTTTCATGTTTTATTTGATTTGTGATCAGAAGGTGTTTGATGAAGTGGCCACAAGAGATTTGAATTTGAATTTTTGGATGAAAATTGGTGGGTGTACTAGTCACATACAAGGTAGTCTATGGTTGCTTGGTTTTGTCAAGGTGCACTGGTGATCCTCACATATGATATAGATTCAATTTGGAATTGTCATTTGAATCAAGTTGCCAAATGTTTCTGTGAATTTGGAAGGTGGGCTTGGGTTCACTTTTACTTGGTCTAGCAAGGGGTGAAAAGAAAAGGAATTGTTTCTGTTTGAAATCTTGGACTAGAAATGGCCTAGTGAGCAAGATTTGCAAAAATGACCATTTCCTTGTTTTGTTTGTTTTTGAATTTCTCTTGATTTGTTTATGCTTGGAATTGATTTAGATGATGCTGTTTTCATCTTTAAAACATTCCTTGCTATTCTACAATCAAACAAGTCCATTCATACATTCATCACATACACACATGCATTCATAATGATTTTAATTAACAAAAGTTTTTTTAACCCTAAATTTGGTCATTGGAATTGATAACCTTGATCAATATTTTTGGGATGTTACGAACCCTCCCTGCTTAAACAAAATCTCGTCCAGAGATTTGAGAAAAAGAGAAAACTAGGATATAAAGAGATCTGGAAACTCCGTCCTAATGTAATCTTCTCGCTCCCAGGTAGCTTCTTTTTCAGTGTGGTTACTCCACTAGATCTTGAGAAATTTGATGCTCCGGGTCCTGGTGGTTCTGAAAGCTTCCTCCAAAATACGGATGGGTACTTCAGGATACGTCAGGTCATCTCCGGGACTTCTACGGTTCGGTGATCAATGTTCTTGAAAACTTCGGTCTTCTCCGGGACTTCTAGGCATTTGCAAAGTAACGATATATGGAACACATTATGCACGGCTGACATCTCCTCTGGCAGTTCCAGTTGATACAATACTTCTCCTCAAGGATTCAAAATATTGAAGGGCGCGATATATCTAGAGGAAAACTTTCCTTTGAGTTGTAAATGTTGCATCTCCACTAAAAAGAGCCAGACAGGCAGATCCGAAGCATCTTAGCCGTTTAAACTTCGAAATCAGTGGCTGAGATGAAACTAAAACACATGGTTAGACGTCCCTAACGCACGCGCAAACATAGGAGTCTCCATAAACACACCCTTCCTCCGGATTGAAAAAAGATTAGCAACGCCCCGCGCGGCCGCGCCCCAGCAGAACCGCCGCCTCCGCATCGCCCAACACGCGCTCCAGCAGAACCGCAACCGACGCTGCCGCATCATGCCCACGAGCCAGCCGCCGCCGCTGCCGCATCGCACCCTTGCGCCCGACATCGCTGGAAGACGCTGCCGCCGCATCACGCCTCCGCGCCAGATGCCGCTGCCCCGCTGCCACACCCCCTCCCCCAACCCCACCACCTGCATCAGGCTCTCCAAGCTTTGCAGGTGTGCCAACAATCATCCTGTTATCTTCGCCTAAGCAAGAAAGTAACCCTGCCGTGAATAAACTCAAACCAGTCCTATCATCCAGGTAGCAATGAACATTATCTGTCCTTTCTTTTAAAAATCAGGCAATGCAGTTTGGTGCGTGAGTGCAGAAAATATTTGTCAAACTTTCTTGAGTTTCTGAAAACTATAGTCTGAGTTCATCGGTTCCACCTAGAGGGATGACTCCACCCAAGTCGTTCAGAAAACCATCATGTTGTGAAAATCTTTGCAACATGCCGTCAATAAATTCAGGTATGATGAAGTTGAAATTTAGTTCACGTCATACAAGTGAGTATCCAGATTAATCAAACCAGTGTCAACACCCGGATTTTTAATCCCAGATGCCTGTTATGCCATACATCGCAATCCTAGGATTACCATTTTTGCGAGACATAACAGAATTGGATACCATAGTACATCATCCATTACAAACGATACATAAGTTCTTACACAAATAGGGATCTCATGATCCAGTTCTTAATACAACATCAAGCAGCGGAATACGTAATAATAACGATAGCATAGGTGAAGCTCCATCTTCGGGGTCACAGGCAATGCTGATGATGGGAGATGATCCTAGTTGTCGTAACCTTCTTGGGGTCCATCCTCCAGGTACTCCTCTTCATAGTCTGGCCATGGGAATAGCCAGGGACAAAGCCATGAGTACTCTTGAAGTACTCGCAAACTAATACTAACAGGTAAAGGGGTTTTGGATAATAGGACACTAGGCTCTAGGGTTGTTTTGCAAAAGCCAGATTTATCTCTACTAAGTTTGGAAGCAGCGAATGCTCGTCACAATTTTATAACTCCTAAGTGGGAACTTCTATTTCATATCACAACTATGTTGTGGTCAAGTCAAAGTTTCAAATCATTTCACAAGTCATTTTAAAAAGTCTGACGGGGGAACAGTATGGCCACTCCAACTGTCCATAACCGCGGACGCGGCTATTCGAATAGTTTGACACTCTGCAGAGATTATACACTTTCACCGCAACATTCGATACATCCATCAGGAACAAATCCTGAATTCACCATACTCATTATGCGGATAATCAATCCTAACCTCTCGATTACACGCCCTAGTATAAGCACCTCTCCTGTGAGTTTGGCCTCCCAACCATGACCAACTGTCATCTTGGGTACTACACAGGTGGACAATCTTCACAAGGTAGCCTCAGCTCAGACCTTGGCCGTGAGGGAACTAATACTAAGGTATATAAGTTTCTAGTCAAGCCCTACCCAATCTTCAAGTATTATGGTTGTACGATAAAATTGGAATGGTATCGCATCGAGACAACCATCAGTTTTAGAAAGGGCTAAGGCTCATGCCTCATCGTTTTCATCACCAAAATCATCAGGTGTTTGGAAACACATGTCCAAAACATTTCAATAGAATGATCCATCATTCCAAGGTTTTCATAACCATTTTTCCACCAAGTATTCCCATCTAAAGTTGATCAAGTTTTATGCTTAGCACTAGCATCTACAGGTGGGGTAAGCAATAATGAGGGGTGGTAAACTAGTGGAGTTCTAACTAATTTCAATCTCATGCCTTAAGATGACATCAAGATTATCTAGCTTAGGCCAAATTTTATGCTCTTTATGCAACTTTCAGATATCTTTCTAGTATCTATAATTCACTTAAGTAAACTCTAAGGAATAGCTTTGATAAAGACATAAAGTATAAAGCTTGTAAGTAAAAACTAGGATTGGTTGGTCAAGTGGGTTGGATCATATATGCTTAAGGCATATAGTGGGAAGAGTAACAAGTAGTGGGTTGTGGCATCAGTAGGGTATCTTGCAAGGGTTAGCTTTCATTGGTCCACTTAGTTAATAAAGCTTGCACAATATCAGTATAAGCTTGCTAAATTGCAAGTGTTAGCTTGCAAGGTTAATAGCTTGCAAGTATTGGCTTGTCCTGTGCAGAGCAGTGGTTGGAGTTCTCCTCGGCTTCTTCTTCGTAGTATCCTCCTTCCTCCTTGTATCCTTGGTCGTTACTAGCGTCTATAAATAAATACGAGGTACACAATCACCAAACAATACTTAACTACTTGCAATCATCACCACAAGGGTCCTATAGATGATCTAACATCATCTCTAACATTACAAGACTAAGGCTTGGTTTAATTCCTTTTATTTTTAGAGAAGTAATTTCTACTCATTGAAAAACTACTTAAGATTTAATATTCTCCAAACCAAACATGGGATCATGTTGACACATGTCATCACCATAGATTTTAGTCCATGGGAATATGATTTAAAGTGGTGTCACAATTTAATAAGGTTTTACCCTTTTATTTTAATTATTTAAAGTGGCTAGAAATGCCTATGTAGCATTCTTTTATTACTTGAACATTATATTCTGAAAGGTATGGTTAAATGTGATTTTTGAGAGTTGGAATCAACTCAAAAGCTATTAGGGTTTAAATTTGAAAAATGTTTGAATGCAGAAAAGCTTCCGCCTTGTTATTTTTACCGTGGGTGATCTATATATCCAAATGACATGAATCCAACGGGCTTGGATTCAGCATTCTCATACCTTTCTAATGAAATTGGTTTCATTCAATTTGGTGCACTGAATCGATCTAGGATGATTTTTGAAGTTGGGTACAGAAGTGAGTTGAAACAAAATGAAAAAGGTTTAATTCAAATAACTAGGCTGCGCGGGAAAAGTTAACGGGCCGGGCTGCTAAGCGTAGTGCTCCCCCGGGCTGCTTAAGTGGGTGTCCCCACTCGTCAGTGAGACATGGAGGGGCAAAGCGGTACGGGGCGATGTGGATCGTTCGATCTAGTTCTAATCCAACGGCTGAGAGTCATCGTCGACGTTGAGCAACGCCGGCGAGAAAGAAACCTAGCGCGACCAGTGAGGGGTGCTGGGGGCTCACTGGGGTGCAGGTGAGGGTCGGCGAGGCGGGCGAACGACAAAGTCGATGATGGCGAACTCAGGGGTGGTCGCGGCAGCTCCTGGGGTGGACGAAATCGATGGCGCCTATCTTCTCTAGAGGCGGCGGGCTCTGGTGAAATTCTGGCGAGGTGGTGCTCGCCTTGCTCTGGGAACGGTGTGGCATGATCAGTGAGGAGAGGGGAGTGAGATGGTGTGAAGAAATCGAGCGGGGGTGGCCTCTATTTATAGTCGAGCGAGGGGACCGACGGGGCGCACGGTGAGATTGTCGGGGGCTATGTTACAGGCGGCTATTGGCATGGGCGAAGGTAGGGGGCGGTGCGGTGTTCCCTGGCTATGCTCAATGACATGGTTTTTAGGCGTGGGGCGGTGCGGCTTGGTCTGGAACATGCGACGCTCTACGCGGCAGAGGCGGCGTCTTCGACGGCGAGCGGTGGCTGTGCGCCACGGGGCGGCGAACGAGGATGTCTGGTGGTCTCCTGGGTCAGTGGGGATTGTGTATGCACACGGTGAGGGCGGCGAGCAGTCTGTGGGCGCTAGTCGAGGGTGGCACTCTGGCGCACGCTAGACATGGTTGCTGGCGAGGTTGGCATGGTTTGTGCGTGTGGTCCAGGGCTTGGCAACGCTCGCGGCTGGGACAGTGAGTGGCGGTGGATGGTGGGCTGCCTCCCAGACATGCTGGCTAGGCTTGATTTTCTTCCTAGCTTGCAGTCGACATGGGGGTGACATGGGTGTGCTCGGCTGTTCACCATTGATGGCAATGCCAAGCTTACAGTGATGCTAAGGGTTATTTTAGGTTGTTAGATGATCTACTAAGGCTAGTGGTGTCCAGAGAGGGAACAAGTTAGGCTTCAATCACTGCTCACTATAGTGTTTAGATTTTGTATGATTTGTGTCTGCAACCTGTTTGATGAAATGGCCACATGAAATCAAGTTTTGAATTTGGAAAAGATTTTTGGTGGGTTTGCTAGATTGGTGCTAGTGAGTCTGTAGATGCTTGGGTTTTGAAAGTTGAGCTTGTTTGAGTGGTTTTTCAAAAAGTGGGATCTTCCCATATGGTAAAGATTCAATTTTGAATTGTCATTTAAACTATGCATTTGAAAGTTTCTGGATGATCACAAAGTGGGCCTTGATACCTTGTTATGAGTACATTCAAGGGGTGCAAAGATCCAGAAAAGTTTCCATTAGGTTCTGAAAGTAGGCATGGGAGTTAAATTGGTCAAAATGACCATTCCTTTATTTTATTGGTTTTGATTTATTTGTCTTTAGGAAAAGTTTGGGAAATGTTTAGATGATGTTTATTTCACCTAAGAAACATTTTACAAGAAAGGAAACATACAAACAAGGTGGTTCAAAAGAATTTCAAATTAAATGCATACACATATGCATGCCTTCATAATTTTAATTAGAAAAGTTTTTGTTAACCCTAATTTTGATGATTAGAGTTTGATGATTTAAGTTTAATATTTTTGTGATGTTACAAACCTTCCCCCCTTAAACAAAATCTCGTCCTGAGATTTGAAAAAGGACGAAAAGATTACCTAGGATTTGAAGAGATCGGGAAACTCCGTCCTGATGTGATCTTCGCGTTCCTAGGTAGCTTCCTCTTCTGTGTGGTTGCTCCACTGAATCTTGAGAAACTTGATGCTTCGGGTTCGGGTAGTTCAAAAAGCTTCTTCAAAAATACAGATGGGTACTTCGGGATAGGTCAGCTCATCGTTGATCTCTATGGTCCGATGATCGATATTATTGAACACTTCGGTCTTCTCGGGGACTTCGAGACACTTGCGAAGTAACGAGATATGGAACACATTGTGCACGGCTGACATCTCTTCGGGTAGTTCCAATTGATACGACAGTTCTCCCCGACGGTTCAGAATTTTGAAAGGTCTGATATATCTGGGGGCTAACTTTCCTTTGAGTTGGAAACACTGCATTCCCTTCAATGGCGACACTTTCAGATAAACAATATCTCCTATGTTGAAGGCGAGGTCTCGACGTCTCTTGTCTGCGTAACTCTTCTATCGGGATTGGGCGGTCTTGGGGTGCTCACGAATCTTGTGAACCTTCTCTTCTGCTTCTCGTAGGATATCGGGTCCGAAGATCTGACTCTCTCCTACTTCCGACCAGTTCAAAGGGGTGCGACACTTCCTTCTGTACATAAATTCAAATGGGGCCATTTGCAAACTGCCTTGATAACTGTTGTTGTATGAAAATTCTGCAAACTGCAGACAGTCTTCCCACTTGGATCCATATTCTAACACGCATGCTCTCAGCATATCTTCGAGTATTTGGTTTACTCGCTCTGTTTGTCCATCGGTCTGAGGGTGATACGCGGTGCTGAAATCTAGACGGGTTCCCTAACCTTCTTGGACTTTCTTCCAGAATCTCGAGGTAAACTGAGTTCCTCGATCCGATACTATGTTCTTGGGGACTCCGTGCAAACTGGCGATTCTAGCGATGTATAACTCCGCTAGTTTCGAACTCTGTTATGTGGTCTTGACGGGCAAGAAATGGGCGACTTTGGACAATCTGTCCACTATGACCCAGATAGAGTCATTTCCCCTACTAGAAGTAGGTAGTCCAGTGATAAAGTCCATTCCTACAGAATCCCATTTCCATTCTGGAATCTGCAAGGGTTGCAACAATCCAGCGGGTCTTTGATGTCCTGCCTTGACTCGCTGACATATATCACACTTGGCAATATAGCTTCCGATTTCTCTCTTCATCTTATGCCACCAAAATTGCTCTTTTAAATCTTGATACATCTTAGTTCCTCCGGGATGGATAGAATAAAGAGTATCATGAGACTCCTTCAAAATAACTCCGTTCAACTCGGAATCTGCTGGTACACAAAGGCGTCCTTTGTACCACAAAACTCCTTCGTCCTCGGTGAATCTGGGTACTTTGCCTGTACCGATACGACGCTTGATTCCGTCAATACTGGCATTTCCCTTCTACGCCTCTTTAATCTGAGTAATCAAAGTGGGCTGGAGTTCTATGCTAGCCAGAAATCCTTCACTTACCAATTCCATCCGAAAATCTTCCATCTCTTTGTGCAGACTTGGTTGCTCCTTCAAAATCATGGAGTTCAAGCGGCACGGCAATCTGCTAAGGGCATCGGCTACTACGTTGGCTTTACCAGGATGATAGTGAATGTCCAGATCATAATCCTTGATTAGCTCAATCCATCTCCTCTGCCTCATATTCAGCTCCTTCTGAGTGAATATATACTTTAGACTCTTGTGATCCGAATAAATCTCACAACGGTTTCCCATCAGGTAATGTCTCCATGTCTTCAGGGCTAGAACTACGGCTGCGAGTTCAAGGTCATGGGTTGGGTAGTTTTGCTCATATTGCTTCAATTGTTGAGATAGATAAGATATAACTTTGCCTTCTAGCATTAGCACACATCCCAGACCAATCTTGGATGCATCACAGTACACATCGAAGGGCTTCATGATATCCGGCATGATCAAGATTGGGGCTGAAATCAATCTCCTCTTGAGTTCTTGAAAACTCGCTTCACACTTGTCGGTCCATTCAAACTTCTTGTCCTTCTTCAGCAATTGGGTCATGGGTCTGGTGATACTCGAGAATCCTTCTACGAATTTGCGGTAATATCCCGCCAATCCGAGAAATGCACGAAGTTGGGTTTGAGTGGTTGGGGCTTGCCAATCTTCTACATCTTTCACTTTGGCAGGGTCAACGGCAATTCCTCCGGCTGATACAATGTGACCGAGGAATCCTACCTCCTGTAACCAGAATTCACATTTGCTAAACTTTGCATGCAGCTGATGCTCTCTAAGGGTTCCAAGAATGGTCCTTAGGTGTAGCTCATGTTCTTCTTCTGATTTGGAATAAATCAGAATGTCATCGATGAAAACAACGACAAACTTATCCAGGAAGTCCATAAAAATCTTATTCATGAGATTCATGAAATAAGCGGGGGCATTGGTTAATCCAAAAGACATGACCGTATACTCATACAATCCATATCTAGTGGTAAAGGCAGTCATTGGAATATCCTCTGCACAAATTTTGAGTTGATGATAGCCAGTCCTAAGATCAATCTTAGAAAACACTTTGGCACCGGTCAACTGATCAAACAAATCTTTTTTCTTGGGCAAGGGGTACTTGTTCTTGATGGTGACATCATTCAATTTCTGATAATCCGTACACAAACGGTTACCTCCATCCTTCTTGTCCACAAACAAGACAGGTGATCTCCAAGGTGACGCACTTGGTTGAATCAATCCAATTTCCAGCATGGAATCCAGTTGCTTCTTCGATTCTGCGAGCTCGACAGGTTCATACTATATGGTCTCGGGCTATGGGTCCGGTTCGAATTAGTTCAATGATAAACTCGATATCCCGATCTGGGGCATACGGGCAAAACATCCGAAATACATCGGGGTATTCACAGACTATCCGGACTTGGTCAATGGTAGGTTGGGCTATACTCTTGTTGCATTTGAATTGGCGAGGTAAGGTTTCAGATATATGCTCGACTGATATTCCGGCGGTACTGGTCATGGTTATTGCTTTCTTGGCACAGTCAATTAATCCTTTATGTTTGTACATCCAATCCATTCCTAGTACTACTTCCAAACCTGTAGTTACAAGTACTATCAGATTTGCATAAAAATCTATGCCATGGATTCGGATAGGGACGGCTTTGCAAATTTGCCTAGCCTTGGTGGTTGATCCGGGAATTTGAACAATCATAACATGCTTCAGTTTGGTTGGTTGAATTTTACTAGTGCAGGCAAATTCTTCGGTGACAAATGAGTGTGATGCACCAGAATCAAACAACACTCGTGCAAGTACTGAATTAACAAAAAACATACCCATCACGATGTCTGGCGCTTCCTGAGCTTCTTCAGCATGCATGAGAAAAAGACGGCCGTTGCGGTTGAGCGAATTCCCTGGGGCAAATCTTCTGCCTGGCTGAACACGACACTGTTGCTGAGCTGGGATATTGGTATTGGGGGCTGTAGCATTCTTCTTGTTGGGGCACTCATTGGAATTATGGACTTTATTTCCACAGTCATAACAGGTCACTTGCGACTTGTCCTTGTCGGCTACAGGCACAACATTGCTTCCAGACCTCGGGGCAGTGTTGGTGTTGGCGGTAACATTGTTGTTGTTGAACTTGGGTGGGGCACGATTGAAATTGCTAGAGTTGTCGGGGTTGTTGTGATCTCCTCCGGGTCTAGGGTTTCCACGGTTGGGATAGGTCAGACGGTTCATCGGGGGTCTGTTGGTCCTTGGGGCAAATCGAGGAGATGGGTTAGGGCGATACTTTGGGGTCTGATGGGTTCCTGGCTGATGCATCATACAACGCTTGCGGTTCTCATTGGCTTGGTTGATCTTTCCTTCCATCTGGATAGCAGAGTCGACAAGGGCTTCAATATCCGCAAAGGGGATATTGACTAACACCGTCTGCATCTCATCATGCAGACCATTCAGGAATCTTTCTTTCTTCTTGGCTTCAGTGTCTATTTCATCCGGGGCATACCTAGCTAATGACAAAAATCTGTCACGGTATTCCACCACAGTCATCCTTCCTTGCTTCAGCTCTCTGAACTTGTCTCTCATTCTCTTGATCAAACCCGGTGGCACATGGGTTCTGCTAAACTTGACCTTGAATTCCTCCCAGGTCATCATCTGGCCTCCGGTCATTGCGCGAACACTGTTCCACCATGCTCTGGCATCTCCGGCTAGATAGTGGGTGGCGAACAGGACTTTCTCGTTGGCTTCCACTCCGGCTACTTCTAAGTTATTTTCCATGGTTTGCAGCCAATCATTGGCGTCTAGGGGCTCTTCGGACTTAGTGAAAACAGGTGGGTTGGTATTCTGGAAGTTCTTGAGCTTAGATCCGTGGTTGTCCTGATTTCCGTGGCCTTGGTTGTTGTGAGCTAGCTGGGCTATCTGCTGAAGGTTGGCTAGGTTTGCTTGACGTTCCGCTCTTTCAGCTTCACGGTCAGAAGTCAACATTTGTAGTATCTGCAACATCGGGTCTGGGGTTGAACCACTTCCTCCACGTGGAATCTGAAGATTTAGATAGATCATGAGAAAAGAGGGAAATTTCTAAAGTTTTGGGTTTTTAAAATTTTTTATGGTTTGACTCAGATTTTCTAGCAACTTGCTTTTTCATTCATTCATTCATTCATTCATTCATATCACCCGATACAATACACACCACAACAAAGAAAAGCAGATGGTTTTAAGAACCATTCTGAGAACAACGATACAGTGGGACCGAATACTATTCACTACGCTAGTGCTCAAGTGCTACTACTCCTCGGAATCCGTGGCTTTGTCATCATCATCATCATCGATGAAGGCGAAATCGTCCTCATTGGTGAAGAAATCCATAGCCTGATCTTCCAGAAAATCATCATCATCCCTGAGATAGGAGTAGGGGTCTCCACGAAGATCCTCTCCGGCATTCTCCCTTTCCTCCAACTGCATGTCTCTCTCGTGGATGGTCTCCTCCAGAGATGAGATGCGGTGGCAAATACGGGCAATAATGCGCTCCTTCTTGTCGAGCTGACGGCAGCGGGACTTGCGATCCTTGGCTAGCAGGGTGATGGTCTGGTCCTTCGTCTTGATGATGGCAGACTTGTGGTTGCAGTAGTCACGGCAGTTGTCTAACTCCTGCTGACGATCGTACATCATGAAGGTAAGGTGGTCCAATTGGGTCTTCGGTTCGGGGTGGTATGGGGCTTCCAGTGGTTGTCCGTTAGCATCACGCCTTGGGCAAAACTCAAAGCGAGTACCCTTGATCTGATTGATGCTCTGCCCACACAGACGAGAAAGAGCTTCCTGCATGGCTCTGGCAAGTCCATCGAGCCAGTTGTTTTCTCTCAAGGTAAACTGAATTCCCTCCGCAGTGGGAGGTTCAATCTTTCCTCGGAGACTTGCAACAATTAGCTACTGCAGATCTTCTCCTCCTTGATCATTGAGCTGAGCTCCGAAGAACTCAGGGTGCGGACGCTCTAGAAGTTCCGAAAGCTGGTCCAAATCCCTCTCAAAGATCAGGTCTCCTCCATTCCCAAGTTGGTAAAACTTGTTGTACTTCATGTCCATCTATAAGAATATAGGATGAGTAAGTTAGTAGAGTGATTAAGTGTGTCAAAATTTTATGTATTTTGCAAGAGCTTTTGGAGGAACATGAATTTTCATGAAAGAATCAAAAGGATAAGAATGAGAATAAGTTTTTGGTAAATATTTGTTTTCTTTGGTTTTAAAACTAAGTTTTTGATTCAACGTCCAATCTAACTAGGGTCTCCTATCATCAGGATGGCTCTGATACCAACTTGTCAACACCTGGATTTTTAATCCCAGATGCTTGTTATGCCATACATCGCAATCCCAGGATTACCATTTTTGCGAGACATAACAGAATTGGATACCATAGTACATCATCCATTACAAACGATACATAAGTTCTTACACAAATAGGGATCTCATGATCCAGTTCTTAATACAACATCAAGCAGCGGAATACGTAATAATAACGGTAGCATAGGCGAAGCTCCATCTTCGGCGTCACAGGCAATTCTGACGATGGGAGATGATCCTAGTTGTCGTAACCTTCCTGGGGTCCATCCGCCATGTACTCCTCTTCATAGTCTGGCCATGGGAATAGCTAGGGACAAAGCCATGAGTACTCTTTAAGTACTCGCAAACTAATACTAACAGGTAAAGGGGTTTTTGGATAATAGGACACTAGGCTCTAGGGTTGTTTTGCAAAAGCCAGATTTATCTCTACTAAGTTTAGAAGCAACGAATGCTCGTCACAATTTTATAACTCCTAAGTGGGAACTTGTATTTCATATCACAACTCTGTTGTGGTCAAGTCAAAGTTTCAAATCATTTCACAAGTCATTTTGAAAAGTCTGACGGGGGAACAGTATGGCCACTCCAACTGTCCATAACCGCGGACGCGGCTATTCGAATAGTTTGACACTCTGCAGAGATTGTACACTTTCACCACAACATTCGATATATCCGTCAGGAACAAATCCTGAATTCACCATACTCAGTATGCGGATAATCAATCCTAACCTTTCGATTACACGCCCTAGTATAAGCACCTCTCCTGTGAGTTTGGCCTCCCAACCATGACCAACTGTCATCTTGGGTACTGCACAGGTGGACAATCTTCACAAGGTAGCCTCAGCTCAGACCTTGGCCGTGAGGGAACTAATACTAAGATATATAAGTTTCTAGTCAAGCCCTACCCAATCTTCGGGTATTGTGGTTGTAAGATAAAATTGGAATGGTATCGCATCCAGACAACCATCAGTTTTAGAAAGGGCTAAGGCTCAGGCCTCATCGTTTTCATCACCAAAATCATCAGGTGTTTGGAAACACATGTCCAAAAAATTTCAATAGAATGATCCATCATTCCAAGGTTTTCATAACCATTTTTCCACCAAGTATTCCCATCTAAAGTTGATCAAGTTTTATGCTTAGCACTAGCATCTACAGGTGGGGGTAAGCAATAATGAGGGGTGGTAAACTAGTGGAGTTCTAACTAAGTTCAATCTCATGCCTTAAGATGACATCAAGATTATCTAGATTAGGCCAAATTTTATGCTCTTTATGCAACTTTCAGATATCTTTCTAGTATCTATAATTCACTTAAGTAAACTCTAAGGAATAACTTTGATAAAGAAATAAAGTATAAAGCTTGTATGTAAAAACTAGGATTGGTTGGTCAAGTGGGTTGGATCATATATGCTTAAGGCATATAGTGGGCAGAGTAACAAGTAGTGGGTTGTGGCATCAGTAGGGTATCTTTCAAGGGTTAGCTTGCATTGGTCCACTTAGTTAATAAAGCTTGCACAATATAAGTATAATCTTGCTAAATTGCAAGTGTTAGCTTGCAAGGTTAATAGCTTGCAAGTATTGGCTTGCCTTGTGCAGAGCAGTGGTTGAAGTTCTCCTCGTCTTCTTCTTCGTAGTATCCTCCTTACTCCTCGTATCCTTGGTCGGTACTAGCGTCTATAAATAAATACGAGGTACACAATCACCAAACAATACTTAACTACTTGCAATCATCACCACAAGGGTCCTATAGATGATCTAACATCATCTCTAACATTACAAGATTAAGGCTTGGTTTAATTCCTTTTATTTTTAGAAAAGTAATTTCTACTCATTGAAAAACTACTTAAGATTTAATATTCTCCAAACCAAACATGGGATCATGTTGACACATGTCATCACCACATATTTTAGTCCATGGGAATATGATTTAAAGTGGTGTCACAATTTAATAAGGTTTTACCCTTTTATTTTAATTATTTAAAGTGGCTAGAAATGCCTATGTAGAATTCTATTATTACTTGAACATTATTTCTGAAGGTAAACCTATATATTTTTATATATTCTGAAAGGTATGGTTAAATGTGATTTTCGAGAGTTGGAATCAACTCAAAAGCTATTATGGTTTAAATTTGAAAAATGTTTGAATGCATAAAAGCTTATGCCTTGTTATTTTTACCATGGGTGATCTATAGATCCAAATGACTTTAATCCAACGGGCTTGGATTCATCATTCGCATACCTTTCTAACAAAATTGGTTTCATTCAATTTGGTGCACTGAATCGATCTGGGTTGATTTTTGAAGTTGGGTACAGAAGTGAGTTTGAAACAAAATGAAAAATGTTTAATTCAAATAACTGGGCTGCGAGGGAAAAGTTAACGGGCCAGCCTGCTAAGCGTAGTGCTCCTGCGGGCTGCTTAAGTGGGTGTCCCCACTCGTCAGTGAGACAGGGAGGGGCGAAGGGGTACGGGGCGATGTGGATCGTTCGATCTAGTTCTGATCCAACGACTGAGAGTCATCGTCGACGTTGAGCAACGCCACAGAAAGAAACCTAAGCCTTGCCGGTGAGGGGTCTTTGGGGGCTCACCGTGCAGTAGGTCGGCGAGGCGGCGAATCGACGGAAGTCGACGGCGAACTCAGGGGTGGTCGCGGCAGCTCCTGGGGTGGACGAAATCGATGGCGCCCTTCTTCTCTAGAGGCGGCGGGCTCCGGTGAAATTCCAGCAAGGTGGTGCTCGCGTTGCTCTGGGAACGGTGTGGCACGGTCAGTGAGAAGAGGGGAGTGAGATGGTGTGAAGAAATCAAGTGGGGGTGACCTCTATTTATAGTCGAGCGAGGGGACCGACGGGGCGCACGGTGAGCTCGTCGGGGGCGATGTTACAGGCAGCTATTGGCATGGGCGAAGGTAAGTCAAAAAAATACAAATAATATATCAAAATGTTCATAAAAATGTGAACTACCTATATAAGATATAATCATGCATTGTTAAGGAACTTACATCACACGTTTAATTAGAAGAACATCATAACCCCTCAAAGGTGATTCCGGAGTTTCCCCGAGTTAGGGTTTGTAACCCTCGGAACCCCGATTAAATTGCCGAGTATGTGTTAGGGTTACTTCTCAATACAATTTAACTTGTCATATCATCATCCTTGCTTGAGCATTGCATCGATGCCATTCTTGATTGTTTCCCTTTCTTTCTGGTGTTTGGTTCATCCAAATAGAATGCGATATCGAGATCGAGATGAATACCAAGGTCCAGACCATTGAAGATCGACGAACAATAATTTGCCAACTATAATCAACTCAAGTAACAGATGTCCGAAGATCTTATTATTGGTTATCAATGGGCAAAGGAAAGCATAGCCCCACCATGCTATAATCCTATGATTTTGAAAGCATTTCAATTCTTGCCATGATGCATACGATTCTACTGTGGTCTTTTATCAGAGTATCCTATCTGTTGCATTACTTCCTTTGAGCTTATATTACCTGATCCACTTCTCCTAGCATAACTAGGTTTGGCTTGTGTGCACTGCTAGAGCTTATATTTGTGTCTTGCTTAGCCATGCATAACTGTCAGTGCTAGTTCACACATTTGATGTACCATATGCAAAGAATTTAGTATGACATGAGAACGTGATGAGATGAGTTCAGAGGTAATGTGAGATTAAACATGCTAAGGCTTGTATGGGAGGCCACTGTGGGAAGTGGTTTTTCTAGTCCCATGCTCGCCACCAATAGGAACTGAGTTCTTGCCTTTGGAACCGAGACGAGCGTACAACCACATGGGGATTGGGAAACCCTTTATTGACTAACTTGCCTAGTATATTCCATGAGTCACATAGTTCGGGTGTTCCATTCGACATGCATTATGGATCTTCTCGAAGGCGGCGAAGGAGTTGCATTGAAAACATGTAGGAAATATTGGACCGGGTTGCTTGGGGTCGATGGAGCCCCTGGTGAACCAACCTCACCTCACATCTTTAAGGACCGTCTTCGGTATTTGACCCTTTATGGCGGAACCATCCTTATTGCATGACTCATGGTCTCGGCGAAACCAAGCAAAAGGTCATGTCCAACCACACCCACTACCGGCCTTCCAAGGAAGATGGCTAATCATTGTGGCATTAAGAGTCGGTTGGTATGTGTGGGTAAAGTTGTACACCCCTGCAGGGTTAAATCTTTTCGAAAAGCTGTGTTCACGGTTATGAATGCTTGGTGACTAGATTCTAAGATAATAGAGAACTTGAACCTAATAGTAAAACTTGGCAGATCAACGTGTGCTTAAGGATGCTTCCGTATGGTTACGAGGGGGTGATCCTAGTTAGGGTTCAGATGATGATGATTTGGTGGATATTAAAAGATGATGATCAATACTTTGGAGATGTCCCTCTCTTATCCCCTTTTAAAATACACTAATTAGACGAGCTTCTTCTCTCTCTTGTTTTATAAACAAAGATGGCTTGATGCAAAACAACTCCACCAGCCATAAGTCTTGCGGAGTACACCTTGTACTCACCCTTTCTTTGTTGGTACTTTTGGCAACGTAAGTGTTCCCTGAAGATCAGTTTGGTACTACATCGAGATCGATGAGTAGCTTGGGGTTCCCTGCCGACAGCCTGGAATCGATGGGCTGGGACATCATCATTATGCTTCAGGCCTCTTAGGCCATTTGTTAAGTTTGCTATAATTAATAGAATAATTTTCCTTCCGTTGTTTGATGTTTGTGGTCAGCGACCTCTTCTTGTAATAATTTGGTTCTCTGCTCCATTATGAGCTTGCTGTAATAAATTTTGTGTCGTAGGGTCACTGTTGCATTACCGATTCTTCACTGGATATCCTCGAGCTCAAGGTTAAGCTTATGTCAGACGGAGGTCTGGAATTTGTTTAGCCCTGATCCCAGGGGTGTCACAATCATCAATCTGTTAATATCATCTTGAAATTTGGTTGCTTGTTGTGGATATTATATTCAAGGGAAATTGCTATTTGTTATAATGTATTCCAATTATGTATGTGGCTTAGATTTCGTCCATTTACTATAAAATATTACCTAGACTTTGTATGATTTTTTCTCGGTAGGTTATGTCGTAGGAATGTTTGTGGTATTCAATTTGAAGTAATGTCTAGTTGGGTATTTTGATTGGTTTTGTTCATCTATGTTCACTCTATTGGCTTGATGATGATGTCTTGCTCAGGAGGCTTCTTTATCTTGCAGTTTAGCAGTAAGTATGCACTGTTCTTAATACATCTTCTATGAAAAAGTACTCACGTTCTTCCATTCTCTATACTTTCCACTCTATTATATCAGATTAAGCCTGTTGACCTTGTTTATCCTTGTGTTCTAGCTAGCAGAATGAAATAACCACTCAGCTGCAGATATGTTTATGGATGGCTGGTGCCTACTGTCCATTTAATTGTGCCAAATCGCTATAGGGATGTCACAGTGATGATTCTCAGGTACTATATAGTTTGCACCCATGCGCTTCTGTTTGTGGTAATGGTTCAAAGTAGTGAACAACCAGGATGATGCATTCATATCTTCCTTTACAGTTTCTCATTGTGCTGGCTGGAGGCGAACATGACTGGAGCATGCTGTGCTTTCTGGAGGCGAACATGACTAGAGCTTTCTATGCTTGCTGGAGGCCAACATGACTGGAGCATGATGTGCTTGATGGAAGTAATGCCCTGCTTATTGTGTGTAATGCTTATTGTAGCTTGTGCCATGCTTGTTGTTTGTCATGTCTACTTTTTTGTAATCATAACTGTGTTTATTCTTAACCCAGATCCTTGGGTCTTATAAGAATGACATACTATTAAATAAATTATGCATGTTATTTTATGATTTTCTTTCTTAAATGTGGTTTATTGACTCTAAATAGTAGAAATTGAAACCTGGCTGTAATATTACATTCTAAAAGGGCCACGACCAAAATAATGGCGCAACTAATATTGACATAATGCTAAAAACGGTCCGTGTAAGTCCAAGCCCAAATAAAGAACTGAACCACAAAAAGGCCAAGGCCCAAGAGAAATGTACTGAAAAAATGCTATGGCCCAAACAAGAAATGAACACTAAAATGCCAAGGCCTAAATAGAAACGGACTACAAATAGCCAAGCAGACCATGTAAAAAGACCATAACTGTTGGGTTTGGCCCATGTAAAACACCTAACTGGACTGGGCTAAATCTGATCGACGACCTTTCCAATTGGTCACATATTTGCCACGTAGGATCCTACGTGGACAGGGCAAACAATCTATGACCAATACAGTTGGTCATAGAATCTATGACCATCTATATCGGTCATAAACGTCTATGACCAATTTAGAGAAAAGGTCGTGGTTTTTAACTTGTGATGATTAGCTTTTGACCATCTGTATTTGGTCACAAAAAGTTCATAAATTAAAAACTATGACCTTTCAGTGACCAATATGGAGGGTCATGTATCACCAGATTTCTTGTAGTGTATATATTCCTTATAGTAACATTCTAGCAAATCAAATATAGAATTTTTGGAGGTTGTCGTCTAATTGTCGACAAGTATGACATAGGGGGTACTAAAGGCATTGAGAAGATGGGGCGTGAGCCGTACGGTCTTCCGAGAACAGTGAGCACAAGTTTACCCAGGTTTAGATCTGATTGTGGTGATCGGATCCTACTCTTGCTAGCAAAGCATTAATATATCGGCTAGAGCCTGATGTTATAGTTGATTACAAGAGAGGTTCGCCTGTGCGAGTAGGTTGTGGTTGATCTATGATCTGGTGCCCTAAAGTATCCCTCATGTCCTGTATATATAGTCACTAGGGCCTAGGGTTAAAGGAGAGACATATGTGGATACGTTACAGAGTCGGTAACTAGATACAGCTTGGACTACATGTAATACTATAGGCCTAAGTCGGTAACTCTTCTGGGCCTTGTCGTAGCCAGAAGTGACTCCAACTCTTTCCCTGACTAGGCCGCCCGTGAATCAAATCTCTAACCCGTTGGTGGACCACCCTAGTCAACGAGTCCTATGGGTATACCTAGAAACTATATGCCCAACAGTGGCTCCCAGAAGTCTTCAAGATCGAAAGTCGGACAAATCGTCTTGATTGATGGTTTCTTCGTGTTGAGAATCTTGAAGGGTTCCCAAAAACATCATCCAGTAGTGTAGGATTGCAAGTCTTATCTGAGTCGGATATGTCTTATTGACTTCAGTCCTTTTCCTGCTTGTTTCAAAACATGAGCGGGATTTAAATAGTGTCATGCTATTTGACACTTTTTAGGCCAGGTCTTGTCACTGACAAACATTATGTTAGAACGATCATTGGTGGGTCCGTTATTTATGGAACGGAACACCGTTTCAATGCTCGCACAAGAATCGAGAGGGCGGAGGCATTTCCAGGAATCCACCCATCTCTCTCCTAATCACGCGGATCAACTTGAATCTTGGCGTGAAGGTTAATAAAAGTAGATATTTCTATCTCCCAGATTCATTCCTCATACTTCTCTAGCGCTTCGTATCCTCCCCATCAGCACACCCAAAAAACCATTAGTGCCACCAGTTCTTGACCCTCTCCGGCGATATGGAACCGTCATCAAGCTCTGGAGTGGCAACAACAACTGGAATGGCGGCGCCAGATGAGAGGAAGCTAAGGGGCCTCTGGGTCCCAAGTGCCATGGACGACTCCAAGCTCCAACCTATTGAGGGCGAGGGCTACCTCATCGCCGGCACGTGGTGGAGCGATGCTGGAGATGCCGTTATCGCACCGTATGACGGCGAGCGAGTCCTCTTCAGAACGCACGTCGGCCGTGGCTTCAACCTTCCACCATCGGAATTTGTCACTGAAGTTCTCCAATATTACAGTGCGCAGCTTCATAACCTCCCTCCCAATTCCTTGCTCGAGCTTAGCACTCACACAACTCTTAGTAAGGGATTTCTTAGCATGAGGACGAGTCTTACCCTTTTCCTGTACTACTATGGTACCCGGAAGAACTCCATCAGTGCCGGTGTTCCTTACACCACTAGAACTCTTAGCTTATTCCTCAGGAGAAACCAAATTTGACCTAGGATTAATGATAGTGAAACAGTAAAGAGATGGGCTGGAACTTTCTTCTATCATAAGGATATTCTGGCTCTAAAAAAGGCGGAAGGTCTTCCGACCTTCGTCGACGGTGCTTCTCCCCACCAAGAATCATTGTACATAGGGGCTCGCCAAAGGAAAAACCAAGACTTGATCCTCGCTAAAAGGTGGATTGAGTTTTTGATGAAGAACTAGGGGCTCTGTTGGGCATATACTTTCTGGGTATACCCACACGACTCATTGACCAGGGTGGCAACTAATGGGTTAGAGATTTGTGTCACGGGCGGCCCCTTTAGAGAAAGAGGAAGAGCCACTTCCGTCTACGACAAGGACCAGAAGAGTTACCGACTTAGGCCTATAGCATTACTTGTAGTCCAAACTGTATATAGTAACCTACCCTATAACATAGCCGGATAGGTCTCTCCTGTAACCCTAGGTCCTGGTGACTATATATACCAGCCCTATGGGATCCTTTAGGGCATAACCAGAATCACAACTCGCACAAGTGAGCCTCTCTTGTAATCCTATATAACGTTCGTCTCTTGCCGATATATTACTGGGTTGCTAGCAGGAGTAGGATCCGATCCTGCAGTCGGATCTGAACCTAGGTAAAATGGTGTTCACCTTTCTCGGAACACCCGACGTATCACACCCCATCGTATAAACACCGTCAGGACCACCTATGGCATACATGTCGAAAATCTGACGACAGTTGGCCACCGTGGGGCGGGTGACTTTCGGAGCTTCGTTCCGAGCGGAATCTGCACGTGCAGGAATCGGCAAAACAATCACCATGGGTGGCGTGGTCTATGACAGTGATGTCCCTCTTGTTCTTCTCGACGAGACTTGGATTCCGTCTATTAAACCCGTGACAACCTACATGATCATGTCTATCGGCGAGGTCTATATCTATCTCTATTTCACTGAACCCGCCCAACCCACCCTTGAGGTGATGACCATGGCGGAAGAAAAATCTAGATCTGCTCTGTCCATGGAGGCGGAAGAGTTCAAGATCCCGAAAAAAATTGAACCCACCCAGCCTGCTCCTATAGTGGAAGAAGTGGTGGAAGAAAAATCCGGATCTAATCTCCCTGTTGAGATCGGATATATGGATGAGGAATATATCCTCTACGGATCCGGTCCTAACGAGGCCATAGCAGAAAAAACACTTGTGAGGAACATGATAAAGAATATGACGAAACGCCCCTACATCGACTATGAAGAAATCGCCGACATAAAGGGAAGCTTTGAGATGGCAGAGGCGGAAACCCAGTTGTGCCACTACCTTCAGAAGATGAACAAGAATAAGAACTACTTTGTATACCACGTAAGCTCTGGATCCGACTCTGTCAATGCTGGAGCCGAAAACGAGTCAGTTCTTGATGAAATAGAAGAAAACGCCAACTTACCTGGTTCCCCGCAGGAACTTCAAAACTTTGCGAAGGAGATGGCGGAGTACGTAGAAGATTATGCCTCCAAACCAGCGCAAGGTGAGCTGGAGACACCTCCGAGTCCGACGATAGCATGGATGAATACTACACCTCACAAGATGATATAGACACCGGAGACTCTTCCGAGGTCCAGAATACAACTTCTATAGAAAGTACCGACGGAAGTTTATCTCTCGGTACCGGACCAAAAGCCGTCTTTTCCACCGGTACGCACATTAAGGCTACTGGGCGGTCAAATAAGAATAAGAAGAATAATAAATATCCAACACCGGTAGAGATAGACGTCGAGGAAACCAACGAGGAAAAAGTTGATGAAGAGATCAAGATGGAGAATCAGGATGGAGATCCGATTAAACCCACGCCGATCGACCCTCCTTGGATGGACACGTTGTCACCAAGGGTGCACGTGAGATTTACGGAGATGCTCTCACCATACCAGTCCCAACAGCTTCGGATCTTACTCCTGATGCGCTGGAGAAAAGGGCTGAGGACTTGGAAAAGCACCATTTGTTTTTACTCGAAGAGGCCGCGCGCATCGTTGAGCTTAAATAGCAGTTAGACAGTGACCCTGCCAAATATCAGTCAGATATCAAGCGACTACCAAACAAGACAAGGGTAGGTATGGTTCTTGCTAATAGGAACCCGGATATCCACAGATATCTATTCGATGGAAAATCTGGAGAGAAAATCCAAGTCTACAACACGCCGTTGGAGAACGATGCAGCTCGATCTATCCTCGCTAATAATCCGTCTCATAAGCACAAGAACACCTCGGAAGATAAACCGGCTCCGGACAGCGCAGCTATTAACGCAACATTCAGAACTGGAGGATGAGGAGGGCGCGAAGGCGGCCGAGGTCGAGGCTGCAAAACTTCCCGCATCCAGGGCAGAGGAGAGCAGCAACCCGAAAGAACCTATACCTGGGCCGACATTGCCAACAATCCCTATGTCCACCACTTGGATAGTAACAGAGGATCTACCCACACAAATGCCTAGTGTCATTTCAATCACGATGTAAAAAATTTGAATCCGCTGGCTACAGGGCCAAGCGACGAAAAGGAAAGAAAAATTCTAAGAACAGCAAGGAGCCCAAGGAAGATTACGACATGGAAGAAGCGGACGCTGCACATCCCAAGTCGGATGGAATGAAGGATTATACCACAAACAAAGACGCATATGTCTACTTCCTTTGGTCTCAGACGGCTAAGGCCAAGAATGCGGTTCTCTGTGAGCTCAATGCTACGGTTCCGGGTGTTCCCCAATTTCTGGATTGGTCAGATGTAACCATCACCTTTGACCGCTCAGATCACCCGAGGAAAACACATCGTTTTGAAAATACCCTCTAGTCATCAATCCTCTTATTAATGTCTATGAGTTCTCTAAAACTCTCATGGACGATGGTAGAAGCATTAACATCCTCTACATCAAAACGCTCTACCGCATGAAGATCCACGAGAGCCAGTCGAAGTACAACAGCGTAACTTTCCATGGCATTGTAACAGGGATACAGGCGGATTCTTTGGGTGAGATTACAATAGAAATGACATTCGGAACCCGAGACAATTATCTGACCGAGCCACTCTCTTTCGAGGTGGTACCGTTCAAAAGTGCTTACCACGCCATGTTCGGGCGTCCGACTTACTGGGTGTTCATGGCTCACCCCTTTTACATTTAAAATATGATAAAACTTCTAGGTCCAAAGGGCGTCATCACCATCTGGGGAAATCCGAGGAAAGCACGAGAGTGCAACGAAGGATCTTCTGCCTTTGTCGAAGCCGTGCTGCACGCCGAGGAGTACCAGGAGATAAAGAAGACTATCGATCCGTCCAAGATGCCCGCTATGAAGAACGAGGTGCTGAAGCCAAGCATGCAGTTCAAGTCGTCGAAAGAAATGAAAAAACATCGATGAAGGAAGAAGGTCCCTCCAAGACGACGAACATAGGGGTAGTCTTAGACGGTGCATAGGAAAGCACACTCGTCGAGTTCCTCAAAGGTAATAGTGATATCTTCGCATGGCAGCCTTCTGACATGACCGGAGTACATAGGGAACTTTACGACCACTCTCTTAATGTGTACCCTGATGCTAAACCCATCAAACAGTCCCTACGACGGTTTGGTGTTGAAAAGCGCAAAGCAATAGACAAAGAATTATCCCGACTAGAATTAACCAGATTCATAACAGAGGTCATCCATACAGATTGGGTGGAAAATCATGTACTCGTCCCTAAAAAGGACACTATTGATTTAAGGATGTGTGTTGATTATACCGATTTGAACAAACCCTGTCCAAATGGCCCGTTCCCTTTGCCAAGAATCAATCAACTTATCGACTCAACGGCAGGGTCGGAATTACTCTATATTCTTGACGCATATTCTGGATATCACGAGATACCGATGAAAAAATCGGATCAAATCAAGACGTCTTTCGACACTCCTTTTGGAACCTTCTACTACAAAACTATGCCTTTTGGCTTAAAGAACACATGAGGAACATATCGATGTACTATGCAACGTTGTCTGAATGATCAAATCGGACGCAACGTCCATGTATATGTAGGAAACTTTAAGGATGTGTGTTGGAGGGGGCGTGCAGGCAGTGGATTAACACCCTTCCCGCGGATAGCCTCGACTCATGGGAGGAGATGCGCGAGGCCTTCATCAGGCAATTCGAGGGTTCATACACCCGCGCCACCACCATCGAGACCACGGTGGGTCCAAGGGACCCCGCGAGACGACCTGCAGCTGGGTCCAACGGTGGCAAGATCTGTGGTACAACGTAGTCGGAATCCACCCAGACACTACGATCCACTGCTTCAAGACCTCGTGCCGCTACGAGCCCCTGGTCGCCAAGCTCAAACGAGCGTACCGCACACTCGACAACATACTGGACCTCCTGGAGATCGCAAAAAGGAACGTGGAGGAGGACCCAAACCAAGAAACCGACGACGAGTCGGGAGGACACCACCGCACGAGCGGCCACAACAACGGGATATGACCCGACTTACGCTACAGCAACACTCGCCTCACCGTCAAGCGCCACAGTGACGGGCGAGTCGACTTCATCGCCAACGCTCGATACGCGTAGCGCGAGCCCAAGAGCTTCTGCCGCGACGGGGGACAACGCCGCCACGGTGGCAACTACAAGGCGAAGCCGAGGTTCGAACCCGCGGCCCTTCTTAACCAACCTTGTGTATTTCACAGCAGGGAAGGAAAACCCGCCACGCACATGACCCCCGACTACCACTCTCTTAAGGAGATTGAGAAGGCACGGCGCGCGCGGGAAGACCCCGACAACAACCCGCCAAACGGCGGAAAATTCGGCAATGTCGCCGACTCACTCCACACCTTCACAGGCTTCAACACGAAGCGCGAGAAGAAGGTCATCGCCCGCGCCGTCGCCGTCAATGCGGTGGCCCAGATAGATATCCCCCAGTTCCTCAACTGGTCTGAGCAACCAATCACTTGGAGCCGCGCGGACCACTCGCCACGGATCGAGTATCCGGGCCGAGTCGCCCTGGTGGTCAAGCCCAAGGTGGGAGACTACTGGCTCCCCAAAACATTGATGGACGGCGGCAGCTCCATCAACATCCTGTACCTGGACACCTTCAGGCGACTGCGGCTCCCGCAGTCGATGATCGAGACGACCTACACCACGTTCCACGGCATCGTCCCCGGTCGGAAGGCGTACCCGATCGGCAAGGTGACGCTGCCAGTCACCTTCGGCACACCGGCAAGCTTCCGCACCGAGCGGATCGTCTTCGAGCTGGTGTCCTTCGACAGCCCCTACCACTGCGTCCTGGGGTGCCAGGCGTTCGCCAAGTTCATGGCAGCACCCCACTACGTGTACAACGCGATGAAGCTACCCGGGCCGTGCGGCGTCATCACCATCCACGGCGACCCCGATATGGCCGCCGAGTGCGAGGCCAAAGGAGCCGAACTCGCCGACGTCGTCATCGCGGCAGAGGCCAATCACGCCAATGGGCTCGCCAAGTACGCGAGCGGGGTCAACAACGATGACCCCACCATACTCAAGAAGCCCAAATCAGAGGGTGGCAACTCCACCGCCTTCGAGGCAACGACGCATACCCGTACCGTCGAGCTGGTCCCAGGCGACTCCAGCCAGACGGTGACGATCGGGACGGGCATGAGCCCAGCATAGGAAGGCGCGCTCATCAAGTTCCTCCGTGAGAACAGGGACATCTTCGCGTGGAATCCCTCTGACATTCTGGGTGTCCCGAGGGAACTCGCTGAGCACAAACACAACGCCTACCCCAAAGTGCGACCTGTTAAGCAGTCGTTGCGGCCCTTCAATGAAGAGCGCCACCGAGCCATCGCCGAGGATGTGCAGCGTTTACTCGCTGCAGGCTTCATCCGGCCAATCAAGTACTCCAAGTGGCTGGCAAACCCAGTCCTGGTCGAGAAGAAAAACGGGACCTGGAGGATGTGTATCGATTACACAAACTTAAACAGCGCCTGCCCGAAGGAGCAATTCGTCCTCCCGCGGATAGACCAAATCATCGATTCCACCGCGGGCTCGGAGTCGCTATGCTTCCTCGACGCCTACTCTTGGTACAACCAGATCAAAATGGCAGTCGAGGACAAAGAGAAGACGGCATTCATCACGCCATTCGGAGCCTTCTGCTACACTGCCATGACCTTCGGCCTCAAGAACGCAGGGGCGACCTACCAGCGGTGCATGCAGGAGTGCCTTGCGAGACAAATTGGCTGCAATATCCACGTCTACATCGACGACGTGGTGGTAAAGTCCGCTCGCCAGAACAACCTACTCGCCGACCTGGCGGAAACATTCGCCAACCTGCGGAAATACAAGATAAAGCTAGACCCAGGGAAGTACACCTTCGGTGTGCCAACTGGACAGCTACTGGGATACGTCGTCTCCAAGCGCGGGATCGAAGCGAACCCCGCCAAGATCAACACGATCGGTCGCCTCGGCAGACCCGTGTGCCTGCGCGACATCCAGAAGCTGGCCGGGTGAGTCGCGGCTCTCGGTCGCTTCATCCCCCAGCTAGGCGAAAAGGTGATGCCCCTCTACCGCCTAATGGGCAAGAACCCCACCTTCAAGTGGGACAAGAGGCAGACGACGCGCTCCACTATCTCAAGGAGGTGCTACTCGCAGCACCGCTACTCGCCGCCCCCGTCAACAAAGAACCCATGTTGGTCTATGTCCCGGCTTCCGAACGCGTCTTCAGCGCCGTCATGGTCGTCGAACGGCCAGAGGAAGGAAAGGAGCGCCTGGTGCAACGGCCAGTGTTCTACATCAGGGAAGTCCTCACCGAGTCGCGCCAACGCTACCCGCAATACCATAAATTGGTATACGCGATCTTCAGAGCACAGCGGCGACTACCGCAATACTTCCAGGAGCACCCAATAACGGTCGTCTCCTTAGCACCGTTGCACGACATCATCCGCAACCGCGAGGCGACCGGGCGAGTCGCCAAGTGGGACATCGAGATCGGCGTCCACAACATCAAGTACGAGCCATGCAAGGCGATCAAGTCCTAGGCCCTCGCAGACTTCCTCGCCGGCTAGGAGGAGGCCCAGCAGCCAGAGAAGCTGCCATACCTCCATTACTGGAACCTACACTTCGACGGCTCCAAGAACGCGGACGGCGCAGGAGCAGGGATCGTGCTAACATCTCCGAAGGGCGACAAGCTCCGCTACGTCCTCTACCTCGACTTCACCCCCTGCACGAACAACATGGCCGAGTACGAGGCGCTACTCCACAGCATGCGAGCTGCCAAGGAGATGAACTTCGACCGCCCGCGCTGCTACGGATACTTCGTCCTAGTCGCTAGGCAAGTTGTCGGCAACGGCGACGCCGTCTCCCCACCATGGCAGCGTACCACCAAGCAGTGGACCAGCTGGGTGGACACTTCGCAGGCTACTCCTTCGAGTGGATCGACGGGCGGAAGAACGAGGAGGCCGACGCACTCTCTCGAATCGGCTAGACTCGCCTCACCCCACCCACCGGCGTCTTCCTCAACACCATCACCAAGCCCTCCGTCTCTCCCCCAAGGGAGATCGACATCGGAATCCCGCTGCAACCAGAAGCATGCCTGGTCGCACTAATCGCCGAGCCAAACGACTGGACCGCGCCATACGTCGCCTACCTTGAGGGAGGCACCCTGCCCGCGGACAAAGCGGACGCTCGGATGATAGCACGTCGCTACAAGTCCTTCGTCATCATCAACGGCGAGCTCCACAAGCGCAACGTGACCGGCATGTTCCAACGCTACATTCAACCCGCCGAAGGACACAAAATCCTCCAAGACATTCACTCCGGCGACTGCGGCCACCACGCTGGCGCACGCTCTCTGGTCGCAAAAGCTATGCGACACGGCTTCTACTGGCTCACCGCACACGCAGACGTGGTTGACATCGTCCAGAGGTGCGCCGGATGCCAGAAATACGCCAACCAGACCCATGTGTCGAGTTCGGCGCTCAAGACAATCCCCATCACCTGGCCATTGGTCGTATGGGGCATGGACATGGTATGCCCCTTCAAGAAGGCCCCATCCGGCTTCACCCACCTCCTAGTCGCAGTCGACAAATTCACAAAATGGGTGGAGGCCAAGCCAGTCCGCAAATGCGACGGGAAGACTGCCACCAAGTTCCTCCATGAGCTCATCTACCGCTACGGCTTCCCCAACAGCATCATCACGGACAACGACACCAACTTCACCAAAGGAGCCATGGCCAAGTTCTGCGAGGAACACCACATCCGACTCGACCTCGCCTCAGTCACGCACTCGGAGTCCAATGGCCAGGCGGAACACGCCAATCAGAGCATCCTCCACGGCCTGAAGCCACGACTCCAAGTCCCACTGGAGCGCTCTGCCGGATACTGGGTCAAGGAGCTACCCTCCGTCATCTGCGGCATCCACACCTCCGTCAATAGGTCAATAGGATTCACCCCCTTCTTCATGGTGTACGGTGCCGAGGCAGTCATGCCCACCGACCTCGAGCATGATTGACCAAGTGTGGTCAACTACACAGAGGCTGCAAACAAACTTGCATGCCAAGACGTAGTCGACCAGCTCGACAAGGCACGCGACCTAGCTCGCTCCCGCACGACCATCTACCAGCAAGGGCTCCGCCGCTACCATAGCCGGCGAGTAAGGGCTCGCACTTTCCAGGAAGGCGACCTGGTACTGCACCTAATCCAGGACAAGAAGGGCATGCACAAGCTCTCCCCCCCTTAGGAGGGACCATTCGCCATTGGGCGAGTCCTAGGAAACGACGCCTACTACCTCACCGACGTCCTAGGGGACGGGAAACTCGACGTCAAGTGGCCATGGAATGTAAACCTCCTACAGAAGTTCTACTCCTAGAACTCCATACATGTACTCTCCACCCGGTATGAAATAAAGCAGATCGGTCACCGAAAATTGTGTTTACTCTCCGTGTCTTGTGCCACTCGCACTCGTAATAACAGCGTTATGCTACTCGCAGAAGTCAACCTCTGGTAAAGCGACCGGCGCGACCAAGTAGTGCGGTACGAGGGCACTGGGAAACTCTAGGCCTCGTAACGTCCACGAAAATCGCCAACCCAGAGCTCCATTGGAGTCGCCTAGCTCGATTGTCTCAACGAGCCAAGACAACTGCACTTGCTCCTCATAGCGATCAAGGTCCTCCGCATCCTCGCACAGCGACCCGAACGACCAAGTACCATGCTCGGGGACTAACACCCAGCCAAATACGAGCGACTAGGGAAAAATGCCAAGTATGAGAGCGCGCCCAGGACTCGCCATGCGACTGATCCTCCGGATCAGGCAGGAGAGACGCTCTAACCAAGACGCGCTTAGTCCTCACCTACCTTGGAGTTGCGACTAGAACCACCAAGTACCACGCTCGGGGACTCGGCAACCCGACCCCGTTCACGCCTGGGAAAGCGGTCAAGTAAAGAGCACCCCTTGGATTCGCCTTGCGACTGGCTTTCCGAGCCATGGCGAGTCGAACTCAACTCATTAAAAGTTAACAAACATATAACAACGAGATAAACCCCATAAAAGGGCGGACGCGCTCGGGAACTCGTTCAATCAAAATCCAAAATTGCAAAACAAATGACAAAACAACACGAATTTCCTTTATAGCAGCACAAAGTTGTTCCAAAATACAAGGAAAGTTCAATAGTTATCTTGTACTAACGCCCAAGGGCACAATGCTTCTACTCCACAGGTTTTGACGCAGACTCTCTGCCACCCCTGCGGTTACAGATTAAGGGCACGTACGGGTTCGATGGGTACGTCGTTAGCTCGCCCGCCATCGCCGCACGGAATGGCTGCTCAACCTTGAACCCGATGTTTCGACTCAGGATCGTTGGGGGCGACAACCGTCTCCTGATAGGGGATGAGGTCGCCCATCGCCCAAACGCGGTCGGAGTACACCGCGACCCGGTCCGTCAGCTTCAGCACCTCGGCAATCTCCACCGAGCCCATTGACGAGGGGTAGGCGCTCGTGACATCGTCGAGGTCGAAGTCCTTCGGGAAATGGGCAAGCCCAAGGCTGAGCGCCGTCGCTGCCCCACGCCGGAAGGCCGACCGCGTCATGAACTTGACCACCGACGGAGCCTTCTCCAGATAACGCCATACCTCAACAAGGTCACTGGGGATCATCTCCGTGGGCGATATCTCCTGAAGATATGCTCGAAGGCAAGTCGCCGACAATGCGTCCGAGTCGACCAGAGTGGCCACGCACTGTCGCGCATCATACGACTGCGCTTCTTCCATGTTGTCAGTAATCCGGCCTGCAGCACATCAATAAACAGTAAGCGACTTGTCAACATCACAATAAAGTTAGTGCCACAGAGAATTGGGTGAAGGAGAATTTACCAATCAGAGGGCCACAGAGGTCCGTGATGAAACGTTGAAGAGAAGAAAGGTCATCCTGCAGCCCAGCAACGAGCACGTCAGATAATTTCCGTTCTTCACGATAGAAGTAATAGCAGCTTTCGCATGACCCTCCGCTGAACTCGCTTCCGCCCTCGCCTTCTTGAGATCGCGCTCCAGGTCAGCGACCCGCTTTTCGGACACGCTCAAAGCGGACTGAGCCGCCGTCAAGTCACCCACCGGGACAAGGCCCCGGCGGACCTCCTCCGCCTCGGCTGCAATCGCTTGAAGCCCCTTGTTCGTCTCCTGGACGACAACGAGTTCCTTCTCCAAGCGACACTTTGTAGCAACCCGATCGGCCGATTCACGTTGCAGGCCCTGCGCACACACTGCAACCTCAACAACAATGAAATTCCTAAGTGCCCACTCGCTAAAATTCAGCGACTAGGCACTCGGGGACTGGTTAATGAAATTCTTAAGTGCCCACCCGCTGATATTCAACTACTAGGCACTCGGGGACTGGATAATGAAATTCCTAAGTGCCCACCCGCTGAAATTCAGCGACTAGGCACTCGGGGACTGGATGGCATAAAAACATTAAGAATCCAACCACTGAAATTCAGTGGCCTGATCCTCGGGGACTGGACATACCTGGATGGCAGCGCCTAGCATGCCGTGAAGGTCCAGCGCATCCACAGACGCAAGCACAACCGGAGTAGGGCCGAGACGCTGCTCAACCTCCACTTCGGCGACCCCAGGAAACCGGCTCGTCGGCACCGAGCCACTCGCTGATGACGCTTTCGCCATGAAGCGAGGGAAGGTCGCCGCAGACGCCGCTGCACCACTCGGAGTCGGCTCGGCCACATCGGGTGAGCCAACACCCTCCTTGCTCTTCGAGGCGACGTCCGCGGTAGTCGGATGATCGCTCGGAGCAACCACTGGGTCATCAGAGACCGTGACGACATCGTCGCCCTTCGTCCTCTTGACGCCTTCGGCGGGAGCAGCGACTTCGTCGGCTTTCCTCTTCCGCGAGGAGTCCGCCTCGGTGGTGACTGGCGGAACCTTGGCCATGGAGGGATGGCCGATCTTTTTAACACCAGTCCTATGAAACAACGATATGAATAACACTGTCCGACTACAACGAAAAACGAGTAGATGAACAACACTCACTTCGCGTCTGGTATAAACCGCAGACCGTTGCGGATGCTAGACGGCTTTTCCAACTCGGGCCCCAACCTCCGAGTGAGGCCCGTCTCGAACACATCGTGTGCCCAAGACACTGACGGCTTCTTCGAAGATGAAGCCGCGGCAGGAGCCTCCGCGATAATTGCCGCGGGAGCCCCCCTTGGAGGCGAGGCCCCTGTGGCTGGAGCATCGCCCAAACCAGCGATCGGGGCGAATGGAGGTGGTAACAACGCCAGCGGCGCCTCGTCCCTAGGGGCGTCAGCATCCGGTGCCACAGTCGCGTGTGCCGCTGCGTCCCTAGACGAGCTGGTGGCATCGGAACTGGTCGCAGATCGTGGCGGAGATATCCGCTTCGCCGGCTTCGCCTTCTTCTTCGGTGGAGCCGTCTTCTTCTTATTCCTCTATAGCGTGGCCTCATGATGTGAGGTGTGCTCGGGAAGCTCGTCATCGTCATCGTCGTGAGGCTCGAGGCTTTTACTCGCTTCAAGCTCGCGCTGGTGTTTCTCGCGGGTCTTGCGAACTGTGGGGGCATCAACTTCCACGGGCTCGTCTTCGTCATCGTCGTCGTCGTCATCCCCGTCGCTGTTGGCGTCATCTTTGGTGGGAGATGACTCGCTTCTGTCCTGGACGGACGAGCTCGAGTTCTCATCATCCGCGGGTGGAAGCCACCCTTCCACCACTTGGAACAACTGCAACAAGAACAAACAGACTTAGCACGACCGCGAGTGCACAAGCTGCGACTACGAGTGTTAATAGGATAACAACGTTCTGTTGGAGCTGGGCGCCTGGCAGTATAAGGGGCGACCCCGGACTTCGTATCAAGGTACACCACCTAAGTGATCTTCTTCAGGGCCAGGGTGTAGTCGTTGAGTCTCCACTCAACGAGGAAGGACTTCGTCGGGTCGTCCTTACCTGTGTACTCGTACATATAGTGCTTGCGGCTGGACAAGGGCACGATCCGCCGCCTGAGCTAGCAGTTGTAGAGGTTGATGGTCTGGAGGCCCTTCTTCTTTAGGCCGCGGATGGTTTGCAGCATCTCATCAACAACCATCCGCTGGTCCAGTGGGAGCTTGGCGACCTGGAGCCGACGCAGCTCGGGCCGGTCGGCGGAGTATCTTGGAAGCGCCACTTCATCGTCTAGAGTTGACTCGGTGACGTAGAACCAGAACTTTTCCACTTGTTCGCCGCCTTGGTGGGCAGCATCAGATCGAAGAACGACGCCTTCGCCTTCAGCTGGAATGTCAGGCTGCCCGCGGCTAGCATCGGGCCGCCTGACTCCTCGTGGCTGATTCTCCCATGGAACAAGTCTTGCCATAGGGGAAAGTAGGGCCTGCAGCCCAGATAGCACTCGCAGAATGCCATGAAGATGGCGAGTTGCTCGATACTACGCGGACCCAGATCCGATGGCTGGATTCCGTAGTAGGCGCAGAAACGCCGGAAGAAGAGGGAAGTTGGGAAGCCCAGCCCCCGTTCCAGGTGGCTGGTAAAGCAGATGAACTCTCCCTCGCGTGGATCCGGAGTCACTTCTCCGGCCACGGGGATGCGCCATCTGCCGGTGCGGAGGATCCCGACCTCCTCGAAGGATGCCAGTAGCGCCTTAGTGCATTTGGATCTGCCCCATGGCTCGGTGGAGGGGGCCATCGGTTGGTGATTCGTGGGGGTCGGAGCTCTCTGGATTGTTCAGATCGCTGTGCGGAATGCGGAAGCGGAGACGAGCGAGATTGGAGGAAGAAAGAATAACTGTTTCCCTGTCCGCCTATCATTCTCCTTATATAGCGGTTGCTACCCGCCAGTTTCGGGAGCCGTTACTACGAGGTAATTACGCCGAAGTTACCGTTGGATTACCCAACGGCTATTTTGACCCCAATTGATGGCCCAACTTCATGCATTCAACTCGTCGCTCCCAGTGGCTCGACGATTCGCCGACCCGATCACTATGACAGTGACTAATTATTCGCCGACCCGCTCGCCGAGCTGCGACACGATTGGTCACCGTTATTGCGACTAAAATGACTAGTTCTTCCCTTTGTTCAGGAGTCTGCCGCTGATTCGACTGGACGTCCGCATTGGACCCGCATACTCCGACAAAGCGCTGCGACAAATCAACGATGGCCTCGGGGACTGCGATGGGGATATGCCTACGAGGTATACCCGGTGGACTTTTCCTCTTGGCCCAGCGTCGGAGTGGGCTGAGACGGCGACTGGATCAAGACTTGGCGTGGACTCAAGCGACTGGAAGCTGAAGGCCCAGTCGGACTAGGTCATAGAATCTCTGAATCCTTAACTAATTCGGTTGTGATCTGTAAACCCTAGCGAGGTGAGTCTATATAAACCTCCCTAGAGGACGCATAGAGGACACGTCCTATCATACACCCTAACGACTCGCCGCCTAGCCGCTGAGCTCGCCCCATTGTACTCTCACCATAATACAATCTAGCAGGAGTAGTTCTTTACCCTCCGGGGGGCCGAACCTGGGTAAACCCTTGTGTCTCTGCCCTCATCTCGCACCGCAGATGGCTGGCCGCCCTTGCCCCATGTTCTACTACTCGCTGCCGATTGCAGCATCTGCCGTGGTCATTCCCACGACATCGAGCGACTCCGTCAAGCTCCGCCTTAAGGACATCGTCAAGGTGAAGGATAAGAAGCGTGGCTTCACCATCACCTACGACATGTTCATATACGGCAAGTGCCCAAAGGTAGGTATTTATTTTCCGTATATGACATATACTCCAGTTCTTCCGTCTTGCAAATGTCAATCTACGATGCCCAAATCTACGATCCAAAGATGGCTTAGCGATCTAGAGGAGGGCAACCTGGATGCCCAAATCTACGATCCAAAGATGAAGGAAGTCACGGTCATGTCCGATGATGAGGCTCCGTTGGCGCGAAAGCGGAAGAGCTCCACCTCTGACGCTGCCGACGTAGGCAAGAAGAAGAAGACGGAGGGTGGAGCCTCCAAGAAGACTACCGCCGCCCTGGAGGCGGAAAAGAGAAAACTTACTGGGATCCCCTTTGCAAAAGCACCCCCACTTCTGTAAGCTTCTCATGATCCTACATTGTCTATTTATCTTTCTTGCTCCTGTACTTATGCATTTTGCACGTTTTAGGAAGAAAACCACGACCAGCCTCAAGAACTCCAAAACAGCAGGGGCTTCTCAAAATATTAAGGATATGTTGCATCGCGACGCCTCCCCCGCCATCACCCCTGCCACTCCTGCCGTCAAGCCCTCGTCTGCCCCAACAATCTCACAAGCTAAGGAAGCATCAGACCCTTCCGCCATGGAAGTGGATACTGGCGCCTCTACCGAGCTTGATGTTGTCGGCGAGCAGGCGACACAGGAAAGTACTGCCGAGCAAATGGCTGAAGCTCCGGCTAAGGATGCCATCGGTGTCGGTAAGGCGATGGTGGAAGCAGGTACCTCTACCGTTGGCGGCGCCCCCGCACCCAAGAAAACCATATCCTATCCGAAGATAGTCTATCCGGTTCTTACACCGGGTAGTACTGCTTTGGTCCCTGGTGCGGCGACGACATCTCCGACGTGCGGTCTAGAGGAGCTCCGCCGGCAAGCAAAATCTTGCAAGGAAACAGCGAATCCTTTGCCAAGCTACTGGCCGAGAGTGCTACGAACCTCAAGATCATCGCACTTGTAAGTTTTATTTGCCTTTTGTATTTCATATGAGTATCCCACTGTAGTGCCCGAGGATGTAGACGAAAAATCATAAGCTTTTGTGTCTAGATGCTCTAAGAGTGACTAAGCTAGAAAACTTCTCACTGTAGCCCCAAGCATTTAGATGGAATGAAATGTTCCGACTAGATGCTTTAAGAGTCGGATACGCAGTGTTTATAAATTTCAGTACTGTTGCCCCCAAGCTTCTAGTTGCAACTGAATTAGTTCCGACTAGATGCTTAAAGAAAGCTAAGCATATTGTTAAGTCAAAAACTCTCGTTGTAGCCCTCGAGCGTCTAGGTGGAAAGTTTCCGACTAGATGGTCCAAGCAGACTAAACAACGTTTAACTTTTTCCTTTTTTCCACAGAACAAGAATGCTCGGAGGGCCATGGCCAATGACAAGTACCAGAAGATGCGCGTAGACCTGGAAGATGAAAATGGTAAAACTGCCTTCTTGAAGGAACAGATCACCAAGAGCAAGCATCTTTTTTCTTTTTCGCATTCCGACTTGGTATTGTGCCCATATTCTCCGAGTACTTACTGTGTACTTTGCTTTCTCCGACTTGCAGAAACCATCGCCAAGGCCAAGAATATTGTCGAGCAATCCAAGCGCATTCAAGAGTTTGATAGCAAGAACAAAATTCTTAATCAGCAGAGGAAGGACATGCTAAAAATGCACGAGGAGTCGATGAAGGTCCTGCAGGACTCTGCCACCGAGGAAATCAATCTCTTGAAGGAGGAGATTGCGATCTTAAAAGATCAGAAGCAAGCTTCCGATGAGAAAAATCAACGCCATAGCGAGGCGTATAAGCTCCTCCAACAAGAGAAAGAATCCTTGGCGGAAACCCTCTGGCAAGCTGAGGCCATCATCTTCAGTAAGTTTTCTCCGTCTTGGATTTTTGTAGTCTGGGTACTTTGAATTGTTGAACTCATGCGCTCCTTGTTGAAATTTGCAGCTCCTATGGGTTTATCCCGATCACCTCCTCCAGCCAAGGAATGCATGGTTCTTGCCCGAACTTCATCAACACCGCCATCACGCAAGCCAAGGAGATCGCCAAGCCTCTTCAGATAAACATCAAGGCATTGGACTCCGTGGTGAAGTACTCGGAGATTTTGCGCCGAGCCCCCAAGCGTATCACAAGTTGGAAAGCTTCATGTGCACGGGCTGGCGCAAGGAAGCCATCTTGTCATCGCTCGCGGGCTATGACACCAGAGTTGCCGAGTTGGTGGACGTCGACGTCTTCGTGCCCATGAACATCATCGACAGCGGCGACCAAGGTTCCTCTGAGTCCCACCATAGTGCCGACTTCGAAGGTGGCTCTCTGGCTGGTGATGACGATGCCTCCAAGTCACCTACACCAAAGGAGTGAAGAACAACTTTGTATCATTTGTTTCACCTTTGGTGTACATGTGGAAAAAACTTTGTTTATGTAACTTAAGGCGGAAAACAATGGTTGTTATTTCCTGCTACTCAAGAATTAGATTACATCATGTATATATTTTTTAAGTAAGTCCTGGCTTATCCATTACTTTGGCTCTTATGCTTGACTTTTCGTGAGTCATAAGACTCATTGTCGGAACCATGCACTTAGGTGATGATGCCCAATGGCACCGTTAATAACCTGAGCACAAAATCGCCGACAATAAGTGCCAAAAGTCACTACTCCAGAATCCACATAAAAACGACAAAGAACGTGTAGACCAGAAAACTTAAGCTAACGCCCGTAGGCGGAATTTTCACAAGTGCAATTGCAAAGCTTGTGCATAAAGGTTTTACATGATCCAAAAATGATAACTAAAGGAGGTAAAAGACTCAAAAATATGATTGAACCAGAGAGCTTTATTTCATTGATCATATAAGAGGTACACTATCAGATAAAAAATGCTAAGTGTAAAAAGGACATAGCTGTGCTATGTTCCATGGCCGATCAAGCTCCGGGTAGTCATCATCCGGGTGACGTCGCTTATGCTTATGATCCTTGTTGGGTCTATCCTTCAGTTCAAGATTATCAACAAGGTAGTAAGACCGATTGAGTAGCACCTTGCTTATGATGAACGGTCCTTCCCATGGTGGGGATAGTTTGTGTGACTTCTTATGCTTAAGTCGGAGCACCAAATCCCCCTCTTTAAACGAGCGATGCCAAACGCGGCGACTATGGTAGTTGCGTAGCTTCTGCTGGTAGATGGCGGATCTTTGGCATGCCAAAACACGCTCTTCCTCGAGAAGGTCCACATCTAGGCGTCTAGATTCTTCAGCGTCATTTTCGTTGTAGGCGGCAACTCTTGGTGCATCATGAAACCATGATGGCTTCTGCTCCATATACCATGAAGTAAGGGTTGTAGCCGGTGGATCTGTTGGGTGTAGTTCGTAAACTCCACAGCACAAATGGCAATTCTTCCGCCCAGGCTTCAGCTGCTCTATGTAGCGGTGCCTCAAGACATGGCTTGATTCCCTGCAGAATTAATCCATTGGCTCGCACAACCTGACCGTTGGATTGTGGATGTGCCACAGATGCAAGGTCAAGTCAGATGCCTTTCTCCCAACAATAAGACTCCACTTCTCCGAGTGACAGATTTCTACCGTTGTTGGTGATAATGCTGTGTGGGAGACCAAATCTCACCACTAGATCCCGGACAAACCTAAGGGCAGTTGCCCCATCAAGCTTTCTAATGGGTTTAGCTTCTATCCATTTAGTGAATTTATCAACTGCGACAAGCAGATGCGTAAACCCACAAGGTGCCGTCTGTAATGGTCCCACCATGTCTAGTCCCCAGATTACAAATGGCCAAGTTCTTCAGCAGGAACATGTGGTTGTCGGGCATAATACTGGCATCCCATGCATGTCTCAACCATCTTGTCGACGTCCGCCTTTGCGGTCAGCCAGTAGAATCCTTGCCGGAAGGCTTTCGTGACCAACGATCGAGGAGTGGCGTGATGCCTGCAATCTCCGAGATGGATCTCGCGTAGGATTTCCATACCTTCTAGATGGGAAACACACTTTAGGTATACACCAGTAGTGCTCCTTTTGTAGAGTTGCCCATTGATTATGGTATAACCCTTTGCTCGTCGTACTATTTGCCGTCTTTCGACTTCATCGTCGGGCAAAGTTCCGTATTCGAGATATTCCATGAACGGTTTTGTCCAAGCCGGAGGGACCTTAGTCACCATGTTGACGAAAGAGTCAGCTCTATCCGGGTTGTCGATTTCGGCTCCCTTCATAGATGGTGTGCGTAGATGCTCTAGGAAAACTCCTGGCGGAATTTGCTTGCGCCCTGATCCAAGTTTAGACAGCAGATCAGCCGCCTCGTTTTGCTCCCTAGGTACATACTTGACTTCGTACCCCAAGAAGCTCTTGGCTATCTCGTCCACTTTGTCTCGATATGCCGCCATAATAGGGTTTCGCGCATTCCAGGTGCTAGCCACCTGCTGGGCAACCAAGTCGGAATCTTCACAGCAAACTATGCGCTTGATTCCAATATCCTTGGCTACATGTAGTCCGTGAATGAGTGGTTCATACTCCGCCATGTTGTTTGTAGCCTCGAAGTGGATCTGTAGAACGTAGTGTAGCTTGTATCATGTTGGTGACTGTAGCAATACACCAGCCCCCGAGCCGTTGAGCAGCTTTGATCTGTCAAAGTGCATCACCCAGTACTCTGGCTCCGGTAACGGAGTAGCATCTGGCATCTCCGTCCAATCTGCAACAAAATCCGCCAAGGCTTGTGATTTGATAGCGTCACGTCTCTTGTAGGTGATCTCGAAGTCGGCAAGTTCAATGCCCCCACTTCGCAACCCTTCCCGTAGCGTCACTGTTGTTGATAATGTCAGACAGTGGAGTCTTGCTCACCACTGTGATTGGGTGCTCCTAAAAGTAATGCCTTAGCTTCCGAGAAGCAAATACTCCATAAGCTATCTTCTGGTAGTGCGGGTAATGCTGCTTGGACTTCGTCAAGACCTCGCTCACATAGTAAACTGGCCGTTGAACTCCATGCTCATAGCCTGGTTCCTCCCGCTCTACCACGACGACGTTGCTGATTACCCGGTTGGTTGCCGCCATGTAAATTAACAGGGGCTCTCCGGGCTCGGGTGCTGCAAGGATGGGAGTTGAGGAAAGAATCTCCTTGAGCTACTTCAATGCTCCATCTGCTTCGTCTGTCCATGTGAATTTGTCCGCCTTCTTCAGCAACTTGTACAGCATAACCTATTAGTCGCTGAATGTCCTTTAGTCATGTTGGACGATTTATGTTTAAGATCGCCTTGATTTTCTCCGGGTTGACCTTGATTCCGCGTTGGGAAACGGTGAAACCCAACAATTTGCCGGCTGGAACCCCGAAGACGCACTTCTTAGGGTTAAGCATGATGTTGTATTTCTAGAGATTATCAAAGGTTTCTTTTAAGTAGGAGATTAAGTCGTTGGACTTTATAGACATCACCGCGATATCTTCCACATAGGTGTGAATGTTCCGACCAATTTGGTCGTGGAGGCAACGTTGCATTGTCCGCTGGTATGTAGCACCTGCGTTTTTCAGCCCAAAGGGCATCGTGACATAGCAAAACGTGCCATATGGGGTAGTGAACAAAGTGGCCAATTGGTCCGACTTCCTCATCTTGATCTGGTGGTATCTCGAGTATGCATCGAGAAAACATAAAAGCTTCGAGCCAGCCGTCGAGTCAATGACTTGGTCAATGCGAGGCAAAGCAAACGGATCTTTGGGACATGCTTTGTTCAAGCCGGTGTAATCAACGCACATCCTTAATTCATTGGTTCCCTTTTTGGGTACAAGTACAGGATTGGCCAACCATCGAGTGTGAAGGACTTCTCGGATAAATCTAGCTTTAAGTAACCTAGCTATCTCTTTGCCAATGGCGTGTCTCTTCTCATCTCCAAAGCGTCGTAGAGGTTGTTTCACTAGTTTTCATTTTGAATCAATGTTTAAGCTATGCTCGGCGAGTTCCCGAGGTACACATTTCATGTCGGCAGGTTGCCAGGAAAAGATGTCCCTATTCTCACGGAGGAACTTGACGAGCGCGCTTTCCTATTTGGGATCCAGGTTCGTCCCAATGGCGGTGACCTTGGAGGCATCGCCAACCACAAGTTCCACCGGCTTGGTCTCGATGGCGGCCTTGATCGCAGGAGCAGAGTCAGAGATCTGCTTCTTCGATGCAGGCATCTCTGAGTCATCGACCTTGCTCTGGATCTCTTTGAATTCGCGGTAGAGGACAGCTTCTGCAATGGCTGCTTCATTGATCTCGCAGTCCCTTGCCTTGGTAAAGCTTCCGGATATGGTGATAACACCGTTTGGTCCGGGTATCCTGAGTTTGTTGTAGATGAATCATGGCTTGGCCATGAACGTGTGGAATATGTCGCGGCCGAATATGACGTGGTACACGCTGTTGAAGGGAACCACCTCAAAGGTCATACGCTCTTGGCGGTAATTGTTAACATCGGCAAAGGCAACCTAAAGTGTAATGCAACCAAGGGACCGAGCCTCCCGACCAGGAACTACGCCATGGAAGATGGTGTTGTTCCGCCTTAGGTTAGCCTCCGTCAAGTTCTTCTTTTGCAGTGTAGCCAGGTACATGATGTTGATGCTGCTTCCACTATCCACAATACACTTTGTGAACTCCACGCCGTCAATCAAGGGGTTGATGACCATGGCGTACTGATTCTCCGTAGGTATGAGATCTGGGTGGTCCGTCCTGTCCCAAATTATTGGAACCTCCGACCAGCACAGGTACTAGGGAACTGGGGGGAGAGTGGCCATCAGGATCGAGACGTCTTCTGTTGTCGGACGGTGGGGGTGCTAAGGAACGTGTGATAGATTGGTGCCTTCTTTGTGAAGGGTTTCTTGCCCTTGTCGTCTCCCTTGTCGGCGTGCTTGGGGTCAACATCCTCGTCCATGTCACTTGAATCCTTGGGTCCTCCTTCTTCCTCCCCTTGACCTTGCCTCGCGGTCTGTTCTTCTGACTTTGCTTGTAGCCGGACTCCGGGTCTTCCTTGAGGTCGTTGACGAACTTGAAGTGTCGATTGGTATGGGTGGCCTTACCATTGGCATCGAGGTGTACGAGGCACGACATATCGCGGTACTCCTCGTAGGTTTGGGGAACGCGGAGCAGCGCCGAGGTGGTTTCACTTCCTCGTTGCTGCCCACGACCAGCTCCCCTTCCTCGGCCACGTTGTCCTCCTTAACCTCGCCCTACAAAAGTCATAGCGACCATGTCGGTAGATTGCTTTTCTTCTGGTGTGGTTTTCCACTTTGTACTGGTGTTCCTCCGAGCTTGAGTTGGAAAGGCTGTTGCCGGCAAGGAGTCGCGAGCATCGTCGTCGGCAGCTGCGAACTCACTAGCCAAACGAATCATCTAGTTCAAATCAAGCTGGTGATTGTCCTGCAAGTGCTTCAGCTTATGCCGGAGCAACGTGCCATTTTCCAACCCATCGATGAAGGCGGCCATGGCGGTCTGAGCGTGCACTCCTGCGCAGGAATTCGTCATGTCCAGCCAGCGAGAGAGGTAGGCACGAGATGTCTCGTCTTTCTCATGCACGCACTGCTGTAGATCGCCCACAGTGCAGGGACGCTTGTATGTACCCTCAATGTTCTTGGTGAACACTTCTTGCATGTCCAACCAGCTGTAGATAGATTTCTCCGGCAAGTCGTCGATCCATTGACGGGCCGTGCCTGCCAACATTAATGGGAGGTACTTGACGGCGACGTTAGGGTTGCCTCCGGCAATCTCCACCGCGTTTCCATAGTCCTGCAAGCATGTGGTTGGTTTGGCGGTGCCGTCATAGGGCTTGATGGTCTTGTCAATCCGGAAAACTTTGGGTTAAGTTGCGGATCGTATTGCAGGTCCAAAGCAACGTGGTCCCAGGTATGGTACTTCTCGGGCCTCGTGGATCTTATCGATCCGCGAACGTGCATCGTACGGCTTCGGGTTCTTCTTCTTCTTGTCAACAGGGGATGGGCTGCGTGAATGACGCGGGCCTCCTCCGCCATGGTGAATTCTTGGTGGTGACGGAGGCGGAGGTGGCGGTGGGTTAGCCTTCTTGCTGTTACCCTCCTACGACGCCTCACGCCTGTCATGGTTGCTTGTCGGACGTGGAAGGTCGTGGTGCGACCTGCTCCTGTGCCCTTTGTTGCGCTCTCCGTCATAACGGGTCTGCTGTGTGTTGTCGCTGATGACGATGGCACACTGCTTTGGTGGGGGCATATCCATATGATGGTGAGCCTTGTAATCTTTGTGATGTCGGGGAGATCGGGGCGGTGGCGACGGGCGACGAGGTCGGGCCTTTTCTCCATGGTCGGAGGATATTGGGATTGCATCCTTCCTTTTGCGCGTGTCCCTCCGCCTTCGTTCTGATGAACCCGTCTGGGACCCGACATCAAGAGGAGATATGTCCCTTGGCGGTTTGTACTTAATAAACTGGCAAAGCGCTGGGTCGGACTCGAGCCTCTGAGAGGTGGCCTTTTCCTGCTGCTTCACAACCTTGGCCACTAGGTCGTAGACTTGTTCCACTGCCTCGGGCGATCTATCCTGCTCCTGAAGGGTCTTGGTGACGGCGAGGTTAAGGAGTGGGGTGGGCATCACCTGCTTGCCTTAACTGTCAATGTATGGCTTGGCTTGTGCCGGCTTCGAGGGAGCCCATCCTAGGTTGCGCCGTACACCACGATCGTTGATGACGCGAGCCGGAGATTTCTTAGCCTTCTGCTGCTGCAGTAAAGTCTTGTACTCGGCCTCCATTGCTCTAGCTTCCTCTAGCAGCTGCTGGCGCTTCTCGTCAAGCTGGGTCACGTTCCAGATATGAGCAACGAACAGTGGCTCGACGAGAAGATTTTCGTACATCACTCTATCGGCTGGAGTAACTTGGGCTGCTATAGACGTAGATGCCGGATGGCGGCAAGTTTGCGGTGTTGTTGTTGCTCGGGCCGGTGCCGAGTTCCTCCGGCTGCTGCACTGGGTTCGGCGGAGGAGGCATGACTTTTGCGCGATCATCGTCAGCAGCAATAAGTGGCCCCTTCCCCTTTTCCAACGCTGTAGGCGGAGCTCGACCGGGTTGATCTTCATCCATCACCGTCCCAATGGTGACGAACACCCCTCGAGACATGACAGCGTTGTTGGCTTGCTCGTCGCGTGAGTACTCCTCCTCCATCTCCTGCATAGCGGAGTCTAGTTCTTCTGGACTGAAATCTATCTCCTCAGAATCTGCACTGAAGTCAGCATAAAGCGCGTCAATGACAGAGTCGGAGGGTGCCAGGACTTTTTCGATGACGGGCGGTGGAGGTGCAACGGCAGCGACGATGACTGGAAGTGGTGGTGCAGCTGCGATGATGCTGGCCAGAGGCGGTGGTGGCGGTGGCTGAATCGGAGGTTCTCCGTCGATGAGCGCGAGTGCTTTCTGGGCCTCCGTGTCGGCCTCTGCGTAGTTGTTGACAGTGCTCACCATCTGTTCAAGGGTGAGGCGTCATGTTGCCTGCTGCCGTCTTAAAGAATGTCGGAGAAGTGTGCCACGGTCCAGTCCTTCCACGAATTGATACAAAGCGTTATTATCGGGGTAGTGGGCCAGATTAGCCCATATACGGAGCCACCTGGCCAGGTAATCGCGGGGGGTTTCGCCTTCTCTCTGAACATAGCGCGCCAGATCGAAGATGGTAACCATGCTGACGAACTTGGATCTCTGCTGTCCAGACGTACGGGCGAAGCCGGCAGACTTGCAGTGATCTTCCACCTTTATATCCTGCACAGGGGCGGTTTGGGTGGGCCTTGAATTTTTCCGATCTTTGCTGGCAAACTCCGAAGAGATATCCGACATCGATCCTTCCGCAATCGTATCCTGCCCGTAGGCGGTCCGTGCGGGCCTTGATGCTCCTCCGACTACCAGGGAACTAGTGCCTGAGTCGGTTTCGCCGATGAAGAGGTGGATGTCTCCGATAGGAACGATCAAACACCCTGTAGGGTTCGTCTTCGCCGGGATCCAGAATTCGTCAGGAGGGATGATCGGAACGTTGCCGGAGAAGAGAATGCGACCGATGGCTACGGTTTTGCCGATTCCCGTGAAGATCTTGGTCCTCGCCCACTGAAGAGCCTGAAGCGCCTCTTGCCCCACGGTGGGCGCCAACTGTCATGGTATTACCGACGAGTAGTCCATGGAGGGGTCCTCACAGTGCGTGTTTAGAGACGTGGGGGAAGGCAGACGGTTGACGGGTACGAGGTAACACAGCTTACCCAGGTTCAGATCCCACGATGGTGGCGGAATCCTACTCCTGCTATAAATCACTATAAGGGCAATACTCTGAGTTACAGGGATTGGTTCGCTGTGCGTGGTTGTCTGAATCGATGCTAAGTTGTCGTGCCCTAAAGGCTCCCATAGTCCCGACTTATATAGTCGCCAGGTCCTAGGGTTATAGGGAAAAGTCCTAGCCGGACAGGTTACAGAGTCCTACACCGTCTATTACTAGTCTTGTGTATCTTTCACTCCAAGGCTCCTGGTACGCTGGTGACTCCATCGTAGCCTCCCTATATCCGGCATGGGCCTCCCTTCTGGATCCATCTAACTGGGCCGCCTAGCAGGCCATAGGCCATGCTACCAACTGTGGGCCACCTGGGTTATCCGGATAGGTGACATGCTATGAGGATACCCATATAGCATATCCCCAACAATAGCGGCGCTCTACTAGGCGCCGACAACAAGGTATCCCTCATCCTCCATGACCTGGAGCTCAGCGTCGTCCATGCCGCTCGGGACCCAGAGGCCCCGCATCTTCCTTTCTTCCGCCGCAACCGTACCCACCGCCACCGCTCTAGAGCCAAATGCTGATGCCGTCGCGCTTGGAGAAGATAAAAAATTGGTGGAGGTTGGGGTTTTCTCGCGGTTCATAGATGAGAATGGGTGCGGAAGGATCGAGGAGTACGAGGAGGTAATAAGTAAAATGGTGGAGAGATGAATTTGGGGAAGAAAGGTTCCTTCTCTCTTTTATTTTCCTCTGCGCCAAGATTCGCGCTCAAGTCGCACGATTTACGCCACACGTATAGGAGAGAGGGAGGTGGCTTCCTCGCGATTCCTCCACCCCATCGATTCTAGCGTGAGAATTAAAAACGATGCTCTATTCCGTAGGGAGCGGACCCACCAATGGTCGTGTTGACGGGACTCCTGTCAGTGACAGGACCTGGTCTGTAAAGTTGTCATACAGCGCACTGCTGTTGAAATCCGACTCATGTTTCAGACTTAACAAAGGAAAATACTAAAGGTTAGAACAAAATATATCCGACTCAGATGACTCGGAATCCTACATTATTGAAAGAAGTTTTTTGGAACCCTTCAAGATTCTCAAGACGAAGAAACAACCAAGATAGACGATTTATCTGACTTTGGATCTTGGAGACTTCTGGGGGCTACTGTTAGGAATATACTTTCCGGGTATACCCATAAGACTCACTGACCAGGGTGGCCCACTAATGGTTTAGAGCTTTTCTTCACGAGCGGCCCAGTCAGAGAAAGAGGAAGAGCCACTTCCGACTACGACAAGGCCTAGAAGAGTTACTAATTTAGGACTGTAGCATTACTTGTAGTCCAAGTTGTATCTAGTTACCGACTCTGCAACATAGCCGGATAGCTCTCTCCTGTAACCCTAGGTCCTGGTGAGTATATAAACCAGCCATATGGTAGCCTTTAGGGCATAACCACAATCACAACTCGAACAAGCGAACCTCTCTTGTAATCCGCTGTAACGTCCGGCTCTCGCCGATATATTACTGGGTCGCTAGAAGGAGTAGGATCTGATCACCGTAGTCGGATCTGAACTGGGTAAACCTGTGTTCACCGTACCTGGAACATTCTACGTCTCACACCCCATCTTCTCAACGCTGTCAGGACCCCCTATGGAGTACTTGGCAACAATCTGACGATAGGCTTCACAGATCTGATTTGATCCACTACTCGCTGGATCGCCGGATTCAATGACTGCACCATCACGAAGACCGCCTGATGCACACGGTCACCGGAGACTGGAAGGATAGCCTGAAGGTCAGTCTGAATCGCATTCCTGTGAAGGATTACAAGACTCGGATGCAGTTTTTGATCAAGGTGAGGGCGAACAAGAAGATCCCTGAAGTCTCCATGAAGATGTATACAGCCGATCGTCCTCTTACTCTGGTAATTTCTCGACTCTATCTTTATGCATTTTTCCTTTTCATCTCGTATCTGCCTTTGTTTTGCACTGATGTTTTTATAACTTCTCAGCTTGAGCAGCATCCCGAGTCTGAGCTTGCCCCACCTTGAGGGCTATCCCTCATCTGACTCCAAAATGATGGAGGATGACAAGGTGAGGGAAGTTCCTGCCTCTTCTTCCAAGAAGTGTAAGGCCAAGGAGATTGTTGCTACCACTGGTGCAGAAGTGTTTCCTGTCGTTAAAAGGTAAGCACCTTGTGATCTTTAGTACTTTGTCCATAGTTACTTTCTAAACCACACCTAACATACATTCTTGTGTGTTTCAGAGATAAGTCAGTTTTGAAGAGTAAGCTTAAGTCGGAAAGCAAGTCGGTCAAGAAACTGCGCCAGTAGAAGCTTGCATTATCTCTAGATGTGCCTCCTCCAACTCCCAGCGGAACTCAAACCTCAACATCAGAGGTTTCTGTCTCTCCTAGTGTTAGTTCTATTGTCCCTGATGCTGGCGCAACCTCGCAAGCATTGGCTACCATTGGTAGCCAGGCAACTAACAAGGGTGACCCTATCAAGGGTAATGATCCCATGGTAATGTCACCAGGGAAGATTGACAAGATGGTCGTCTTTGCTGCCTCCGTCCTAAAGCGGAAGACGGAGGAGATTATCAAGTTGACGCAATCCAGCCTTGAGAAGCAAGTCCTTACTCCAGAGACAGCGAGCCAGGAGACAGAGGTCATCAAGCTGGTGAACCTCCTAGACCAAATTTTGGTCCGGGATAAAAAGATTGAGTTTGGCGAGTGTAGCACCCCGGGCAAATCTACTACTAGAAAATCGCTGTTATTTTTATTCTATGCATCATCATGACATCATCATACATCTTTTAACCTAAAAACTATTTCTCAAAAATCCTCTGTTTGTTTTGTAAAATGTCCCCCCTTTATTCAAATCAAAACCCGGTCTTTCCGGATATTTTTGTTCATCTAAAACTAATTACAAAATCTTTTACTAAAATTATAATAAACAATAATTTTTTTATAAAACAGTTTTGATCGGGGGAGGCAGCCCGACCCAAAATCCAGGCCACCTACCACCCCGATCAGCCCAACCCAACCCCACCAAAAACCCTAACCTAGAACCACCCCAAACCCTAAAACCAACACCCCATCCATCCAAACCCTACTCCGTACTCCCTCCAGCCGCCACCCACCACTCAACCATCTCCCAGCCGCCACCACCCTGGCCGTGTGCCACAACAAACAACACCAACCTCACCACCAACCCGACCCCGAGCTGGACCCACTCCCCCCGACACAGGATCCTCTCTCGCTCTCGACCCCATGTCACCCACGATGCCCACCCCGCGGTACTCCTGGCCCCACCACGCGGTCGATGCGTCGTCCTCCACCTGCGGCCCGCGTCCTCTTCCTCCCCGACGCTCCTTCCTCACCAGGCGCCGCCACCGCGGCCTTATCCTCCGCCCGAGCACCGCATCCCTATCGCCTACACCCCGACCCCCGCCTCTGCCTCCTGCGTCGATCCGCGTGCGCCGCGCGTCCCCGTCGCCAGGGGCGCCCTCATCTCCCTGCGGCTTCCCTGCCGTCCCGGCGACGCCCTCGTCTTCCCCAAGCCGTCTGTAGCTCCTCTCCATCGCCCTCGTCCCTCTGCCTAGGGCCTCTCTGCAGCAAGCCGCGAGCACCGCCTCGTCACTCCGGCCGCCCTTCCTCGCCCCAAGCACTGACGCACGTTTCCTGTGAGGCCCCGCGCCTTGCCTGCGCCATCCGTCGTCGGCCTCGGTCGCAAGGCTCCTCTGGCTACGCCCTGCCTCGTCCTCGACGTGGGAGCTCCGGCCAACCGTCTGTGGTGCCCTCCTCCGCCGCCAGGACCAATCTTGTCCTGGGCTCGGTCGCCCTGCTGCAGGCACCGGCCTCTGTCCACGTCCGTCTCGGCCTTCCTGTTCTTGTCGTCGCCTGCTGGTGCCTCTTTCCGTTACCATATGTAGCTGCCTGTTGAACGCTCGGCTGTGGTCACCAAGATGGTTTTTCTCTGATTCTGCAAGTGAGGATGTTTCTCTCTAAGTCGGCAACTTCCTATTCAAGCACATCTTGGCACTTCGACTAGTTTCTGTCTTTTGCAATGTTTGGCCTCCTGGTGTTGCGTTGCGAGTGATGTGTGTGGTGGAGTGAGACGATGTGGATGATGCGTCTATTCTAGCATCGCGAATCCGCACCTTCCACATGCGACGATCATCTACTCATGTCTCCGTCAAGACCTTCCGAAGACCGATCCCAAACCCGTTGAACCACTGGGGCCAAACCCTTGGCACGACAAGGACACCCTCATGGAAAACGAAGGCAATAATGCCGGATCCTCAAGTTCTGCTTCACGGACGCCAAGGTATACACCCGGAGGCCGAAGACCGAACCAAACCGTCGGAACCCCAAGATAACCGAGTTCCCCATGTGTGACCCCTTTTCCAAGCCCCTATTTTATAATATGACACAAACTTGTTCCATATAAAATTGCCATGCTTGCATACATATTGTCATGTGGTTTGGGGGCCTTATGCCGATTCACCTTATAATTAAATATGGAGGTCATATGCGGGCTAATCTAGTCATATATTTGCTCCATTTAAATTTGTGTAGCGAACCGATGATATATTTTGCATTGTTAATACAACATTTAAATTGCGGAGTATCTAAATAACTTGAACACTCTAGTTAATTGTCGGGACCCCGGTTCCGCTTAATATTGCCTAATTGCATCACATCTTTGCCATGGCATACATCATACATGCATCATGCCCGATCTTTTGTCGTAGTATTAAATAGTGCATCCGGTGTTTGTGCTAGTGTTTTGCTTCTTCATGGACTAGGCCGATGAGTTGATGCGAGTGCCGACCTGATCCCCGGTGAACCTTCGGCAATGTTTTTCAGGCGAGCAATCTCCCCCTTTCTACCTATCTTACTTTTATAGTATTTATTCCCTCCAGTTGATCTATTGCTATCTGTGTTGCGATGCTCTAGTTTCCGTACCCGTGATATCCCTTGCAGCCTTATATTGCCTTGGACACACCCTATTACCTATTGTTTGGTAGATAGTTGGACTTGCGTGTCGTAGTCGCTTGCTCAAGTGCTGTTGCGTGTCGTCAAGTACCACAGTTGTTGGAAGACTACCATATGCTTTATGTTGGAGATGATCATGGCTTTAAAATAATGCAGAGGCACAGGTGGGCAATAGATGTTATTTGGTTTTTAAAAATCCACTTGTGTCCCGTAGGACCCCGAGTACTTGATACCTGTTCTTTGAATATTCGCACTATCTGCATGTGGGACCATGAATCCCCCTAGCTAGATCTTGAGTCATATTTATTTCTTGGGGCCACAAAGTAGTTTGGGGATTTATTACTATCCTGTACTTATGCCATGCTTTACTGCTTTATTTACGATGGCGCGTGGAGCGCCTGTACTATTTAGGTAAGCGGAGTGTTTTTGCGGTATCAAGCCCAGTCACACTTTCGGGTTCCCAGTCGTTTATAGCCATTGACGCAAACCTCTGGGTCCGTTCCGGAGCCGGCCAACTTCGTCGCAGGTAGCTTGGTGGGGTGGCCCCCTAAAATTTATATGAATCTTGCAATTGCTCTGTCGTGATGCCTCGTTGGGTTTTCATTTGGTTTTTCTCGAGGTTGATCGTACGTGTGTTGCTATTTGTGCCCCCCTGCAGGGTAAAACTTTCTGAAAGCCGTGTCCGCGGTTATGGTCGACTTGGAGCACAGAATCTTGATCATAGACAACTATAACTAAAGTAGTGCTATAAATTTGACTTTATAATGACTAGTAATCAGCTTCACTATAATGGAATGGCTAAATAAAAGTGCCAACAATTTCTTGTTTGGGTTGTCACCTCTTACCATTGTATCTGACTAGTAAGTATTGCAACTACAACGGAATGGCTAAATAAAAGTACCAACAACTGCTGTGATTTGGGATGCCTCATGCTATATGTATCTGACTAGTAAGTACTACAACTACAACAGAATGGTTGACTAAAACTGCCCACTACTTATTATATGTGGATGACTCATGCTATCTATATCTGACTAGTAATTGCCGCAACTATAACGGAATGAATAAAACTGCCAACTGTGTGAGTTCCTCGTTGCACTTCCTCGATTGGTCTCGAGGGGGAAACACCAGGATGGGTATGTCTGGTGTTAGAATCAGGTTGGATCCGAATAGGTCTTTCTTATCCCTATCTGATAGCCTCTAGTTGTATTGAGTCTCTATAGGTTGTTTAGTGCATGCTGCGCCGCCGCTTCAGTCCACTATACCTATGTAGGCGAGGATCGCCGAATTCTAGTCTCGCCGTGTACTGGCCTCAGTACTGACCGCTCTCTTTTTCCTTTGCCCTTTGTCGGCACCCCTTTTGTTTAAGCAGGTTTGAGATCAACGTCATTAGCAGGGTTACCCTTCCATCTTGGCCTGGGCAGGGTTATGGAGGCCATTGGTTATTCTTCAGGGCTCTTAGCTCAATTTGCATCTTGTCCGTACTCGGACGCTGTATCGTTTTAAAGGTTATTTGGATCTTTGTTTTGTATATCTGTATTCTTGACTCTTTGAGTCATTGTTGTATATATCCGTTCTGTGGGTTCCATCGTGGACTATTGTGTAATTGTATTACTTCGTTTTCCACCCGCACGAAAGTGCCTGGTGGGCACCTTTGAATCGTTTCTATGCGGGTTTGGCGGGAATCGCTGAAACTTGCATAGGGTCGATTCTGAGGGTGTTACAGCGAGCATCCAGCGATGAGCGTTTCTCCCCTCTCCCTTGCCGATAATGTGTTTCACAACACAAAACTCGTATTTGAAAAGTTTCACCTAGAGCACATTGTAAGTTTTCCGATTCTCGTTTGTAGTATTTATCATCATATCCTCTATCCCCGAAGCATAAAGTCGTATAAAGATCGTATCATAAGATCTGAGTTGATGCTTATAGGATGCAAAACAACAATATAGTGTAGCCCCCAAGGCACATGCTAGATTTTGACTTTGTTAAAGTTGCAGCCCAAGTCTTAGTAGGCGTCTGACATTATTCCGTCTTTAACTTATAGAAAGTTACATCTTACAACTAGGACTTGTGTCTTGAGAACTCCAAGCTGCAAGGAGAAGGATGAGGTGGAAGGTAATCTTTTCTGACCATTAACCTTAGTTATTGTCATAGTAGAATTGTTTAGCCTACTGATATTTTTTATTTGCATAATTGTTGAACCAGTCCAACAAGATGGTGGAGGAGGCTGAAAACTTCAAGGTCTGCCAGATGGAGAATGCCGAACTCCGGGATGAGCTTAATAAACTTAAAAATGAATCAGAAAATACCTGTATGCCATCCTGGAGTCAAGCAATATGGATACCTCATCGTCCTCATCGGCGATGCCCTTGGTGACGTGCCAGATCTCCATATCACTATGGTGTCTCATAACCATGGTAAGGGCGGTCTGCGTAGCAGTTCGAGCATAGGAGATCTTCCAGTCTTCGATAATCTATGGAATCTCCTTGGATCTATCCCTAACCTCGTGCACTGGCATTTTGTGCAAGTCGGAAAGTGTAACATCCCAAAAATTACCAAACTTAGATCATCAAACACTAATAATCAAGATTAGGGTTAACAAAAACTTTTCTAAATAAACTCATGAATGCATGTATATGTGTATGCATGGATTTTTAATTTCTTTAAAAACCACCTTGTTTGTGTGATCCCTTGCTTGTAAAATGTTTCTTAGGTGAAATGAACATCATCTAAAACATTTCCCATACTTTTCCTAAAGACAAGTAAATCAAAAAATATATATATTAAGTGAATGGTCATTTTGACTAATTTAACTCCCATGCCTACTTTGGCTGTCTCAAACTTTCAAAACCTAACAAAAACTTTTCTGGATCTTTGCACCCCTTGAATGTACTCATAACAAAGTATCAAGGCCCACTTTGTGATCATCTAGAAACTTTCAAATGCATAGTTTCAATGACAATTGAAAATTGAATCTTCTTCATATGGGAAGATCCCACTTTTTCAAAAACCACTCAAACAAGCTCAAATTTCAAAACCCAAGCATCTGCAGACTCACCAATACCAATCTAGCAAACCCACCAAAATTCATTTCAAAATTCAAAACTTGATTTCATGCGGCCATTTCATCAAACAGGTTGCAGACACAAATCAAACAAAACAACAAACACTATAGTGTGCAGTGATTCTTGCCTAACTTGTTCCCTAGTTAGCTCACACACAACTCAGTAGATCATCTAGAAAGATTAGCCCAACACTAGCACCCCTGTGAGCTTGCCATTGTCATTAATGGTGAACAGCCGAGCACCTCAATGCCACCCCATAGTAGACAGCAGGCTAGAGGAAGAACTAGCCGTGCCAACCTTGTCTGGGAGGCAGCCCACCGTCCACCGCCACTCACTGTCCCAGCCGCGAGCGTTGCCAAGCCCTGGACCAAGCGCACAAGCCGCGCCCAGACCATGCCGAGCGTGCGCTAGAGCGCCACCCTCGACCAGCATCCACAGACCGCGCGCCGCCCTCACCGCGCGCACACACGATCACCACCGACCTAGGAGACCGCCAGACATCCCCTTTTGCCGCCCCGTGCCATACAGCCACCGCCATTGGAAGACGCCCGCCTACCTTGCAGAGCACCGGCCGTTCCAGACCAAACCACACCGCCCCACGCCTCGTGAACATGTCGTTGAGAATCGCCAGGAGACACAGCACCGTCCCCTACCCTTGCCCATGCCATTAGCCGCCTGTAACGTCACCCCCGACGAGCTCACCGTGCGCCCCGACGGTCCCCTCGCTCGACTATAAATAGAGGCCACCCCCGCACGATTTCTTCACACCATCTCACTCCCCTCTCCTCACTGACCGTGCCACACCGTTCTCAGAGCAAGGCGAGCACCACCTCACCGGAATTTCACTGGAGCCTGCCGCTGCCGGAGAAGAAGGGAACCAGCGATTGGAGCCGCCCTAGGAGAAGCCACCGGTACCAGGAGGTTCGCCGTTATCGACTTCGTCATTCACCCGCCTCGCCGACCCTCTCCCGTACCCCGGTGAACCCCCAGCACCCCTCACTGGCCGCGCTAGGTTTCGTTCTCGCCGGAGCTGTCTCGCGTCGACGATGACCCTCAGCCGTTGGATTAGAACTAGATCGAACGATCCATGTTGCCCCATACCGCCCAGCCCGTGTCAGCGGCAGTGGGGACACCCACTTAAGCAGCCAGCAGGAGCCTTAAGCAGGCGTCCCCGTTAGAATTTCCTGCGCAGCCCAGCAATTCAAATTAAACCTTTTCTTTTTAAATTCAAACCCACTTCTGTACCCAACTTCAAAAATCAACCCAGATCGATTCAGTGCACCAAATTGGATGAAACCCCTCATTAGTACTACCCTCACCTGTAGATGCTAGTGCTAAGCATAAAACTTGATCAACTTTTAGATGGGAATACTTGGTGGAAAAATGGTTATGAAAACCTTGGAATGATGGATCATTCTATTGAAATGTTTTGGACATGTGTTTCCAAACACTTGATGATTCTGGTGATAAAAATGTTGAGGCATGAGCCTTAGCCCTATATAAAACTGATGGTTGTCTGGATGCGATACCATTCCAATTTTATCGTACAACCACAATACCCGAATATTGGGTAGGGCTTATTTGACCGAAACTTATATTCCTTAGTATTAGTTCCCTCACGGCCAAGGTCTGAGCTGAGGCTACCTTGTGAAGATTGTCCACCTGTGCAGTACCCAAGATGACAGTGGTCATGGTTGGGAGGCCAAACTCACAGGAGAGGTGCTTATACTAGGGCGTGTAATTGAAAGGTTAGGATTGATTATCCGCATACTGAGTATGGTGAATTCAGGATTTGTTCCTGACGGATGTGTCGAATGTTGTGGTGAAAGTGTACAATCTCTGCAGAGTGTCAAACTATTCGAATAGCCGCGTCCACGGTTATATGGACGGTTGGAGGCCATCTTGTTCCCGTCAGACTTTTCCAAAATGACTTGTGAAATGAATTGAGACTTTGACTTGGCCACAACAGAGTTGTGACCTGAATTACAAGATCCCACTTAGGAGTTATAAAATTGTGACTAGCTTTGGAACTTAGTAGAGATAAACCTGGCTTTTTGCAAAACAACCCTAGAGCCTAGTGTCCTATTATCCAAAAACCCCCTTACTTGTTAGTTTTAGTTTGCGAGTACTTAAAGAGTACTCATGGCTTTGTCCCCGGCTATTCCCATGGCCAGACTATGAAGAGGAGTACCTGGAAGATGGACCCCAGGAAGGTTACGACAACTAGGATCATCTCCCATCGTCAGCATTGCCTGTGACCCCGAAGATGGAGCTTCGCCTACGCTACCGTTATTATTATGTATTCTGCTGCTTGATGTTGTATTAAGAACTGGATCATGAGATCCATATTTGTGTAAGAACTTATGTATCATTTGTAATGGATGAAGTACTATGGTATCCAATTCTGTTATGTCTCGCAAAAATGGTAATCCTGGGATTGCGATGTATGGCATAATAGGCATCTAGGATTGAAAAATCTGGGTGTTGACAAGTTGGTATCAGAGCCATCCTGACCATAGGAGACCCTAGTTAGATTGGACGTTGAACCAAAAACTTAGTTTCAAAACCAAAGAACAAAAATATTTACGAAAACTTATTCTCATTCTTACCTCTTTAATTCTTTAATAAAACTTCATGTTCCTCATAAAATCTTGCAAAATAGATAAAATTTTTGACACACTTGATCACTCTGCTAATCTACTCATCCTCTATTTTTATAGATGGACATGAAGTACAGCAAGTTTTATCAGTTGGGGAATGGAGGAGACCTTATCTTTGAGAGGGATCTGGATCAGCTTTCGGAACTTCTGGAGCGTCCACACCCCGAGTTCTTCGGAGCTTAGCTCAATGATCAAGGAGGAGAAGATCTATAGTGGCTAATTGCTGCAAGTCTCCGAGGAAAGATTGAACCTCCCACTGCGGAGGGAATTCAGTTTACCTTGAGGGAAAACAACTGGCTCGATGGACTTGCCAGAGCAATGCAGGAAGCTCTTTTCCGTCTGTGTGGGCAGAGCATCAATCAGATCAAGGTTACTCGCTTTGAGTTTTTCCCAAGGCGTAATGCAAATGGACAACCACTGGAAGCCCCATACCACCCCGAGCTGAAGACTCAATTGGACCACCTTAGCTTCATGATGTATGATCGTCAGCAGGAGTTGGACAACTGCCGTGACTATTGCAACCACAAGTCTGCCATCATCAAGACGAAGGACCAGACCATCGCCATGATAGCAAAGGATCGCAAGTCTCGCCGCCGTCAGCTCGACAAGAAGGAGCACATTATTGCCCGTCTTCGCCATCGCATCTCATCTCTGGAAGAGACCATCCACGAGAGAGACATGCAGTTATAGGAAAGGGAGAATGCCGGAGAGGATCTTAGTGGAGACCCTTACTCCTATCTCAGCGATGACGATGATTTTTTGGAGGATCAGGCCATGGACTTCTTCACCGATGAGGATGATTTCGCCTTCATCGATGATGATGATGATGAAGCCACAGACTCCGAGCAGTAGTAGCACTGAGCACTAGCGTAGTGAGTAGTAGTCGGTCCCACTGTATCGTAGTTTCCAGAATGGTTCTTAAAACCATCTGTTTTTCCTTGCGGTGGTGTGCGTTGTATCGAGTGAATGAATGAATGAAAAAGCAAGTTGCTAGAAAAACCTGAGTCAAACTCTAAAAACTTTTCAAAAACCCAAAACATTAGCAATTTCCCTCTTTTCTCATAATCTATATCAATCTTCAGATGCCACGTGGAGGAAGTGGTTTAGCCCCGGACCCGATGTTGCAGATCCTGCAAATGTTGACTTCGACGCGAAGTCGAAGAGCGAACGTCAAGCCAACCTAGCCACTCTGCAACAGATAGCCCAGCTAGCCCACGACAACCAAGGCCATGGAAATCAGGATAACCACGGATCTAAGCTCAAGAATTTCCAGAATACCAACCCACCCGTTTTCACCAAGTCAGAAGAACCCCTAGACGCCGATGATTGGCTGCGAACCATGGAAAATAACTTAGAAGTAGCAGGAGTGGAAGCCAACGAGAAAGTCCTGTTCGCCACCCATTATCTAGCCGGATATGCCAGGGCATGGTGGAACAGTGTTCGTGCAATTACCGGAGGCCAGATGATGACCTGGGAGGAATTCAAGGTCAAGTTTAGCAGAACCCATGTGCCACCAGTTGTGATAAATATAATGAGAGACGAGTTCAGGGAGTTGAAGCAAGGAAGGATGACTGTAGTGGAATACCGTGACAAATTTTTGTCATTAGCTAGGTATGCCCCGGACGAGATAGATACCGAAGCCAAGAAGAAATAAAGATTCCTGAATGGTCTGCATGACAAGATGCAGACAGTGTTAGTCAATATCCCCTTTGTTGATATTGAAGCCCTTGTCGACTCTGCTATCCAGATGGAAGGAAAGATCAACCAGGCCAATGAGAACCGCAAGCGTCGCATGATGCATCAACCAGGAACCCATCAGACCCCAAAGTATCGCCCCAACCCATCTCCAGGATTTGCCCCAAGAACCAACAGACCCCCTATGACCCGTCCAACCTATCCCAACCGTGGAAACCCTAGACCCGGAGGAAATCACAACAACCCCGGCAACTCTAGCAATTTCACCCGTGCCCCACCCAAGTTCAACACCAACAATGCTACCGCTAACCCTAACACTGCCCCGAGGACTGGAAGCAATGTTGTGCCTGTCGCAGCTAAGGACAAGTCACAAGTGACCTGTTATGACTGTGGAAATAAAGGCCACTATTCCAACGAGTGCCCCAACAAGAAGAATGCTACAGCCCCTAATGCCAATGCCCCAGCTCAAAGCGGCGTCGTGTCCAACCAGGAGAAGATTTGCCCCAGAAATTCACTCAACCGCAATGGCCGTCTTTTTCTCATGCATCTTTGAAGAAGCTCGAGCGCCAGACGTCGTGCTGGGTATGTTTTCTGTTAATTCAGTACTTGCAAGAGTGTTGTTTGATTCTGGTGCATCGCATTCATTTGTCACCGAAGAATTTGCTTGCACTAGTAAAATTCAACCAACCAAATTGAAGCATGTGATGATTGTACAAATCCCCGGATCAACCACCAAGGCTAGGCAAATTTGCAAGGCCGTCCCTATCCGAATCCATGGCATAGATTTTTATGCTAATCTAATAGTACTCGGAACTAAAGGTTTGGAAGTAGTACTAGGAATGGATTGGATGTCTAAACATAAAGGATTGATTGACTGTGCCAAGAAAGCCATCACCATGACCAGTACCACCGGAATATCAGTCGAGCATATATCTGAAACCTTACCTCGCCAATTCAAGTGTAACAAGAGTCTAGCCCAACCTACCATTGACCAAGTTCGGATAGTCTGCGAATACCCCGATGTATTTCCAGATGTTTTGCCCGGTATGCCCCCAGATCGGGATATCGAGTTTATCATCGAACTAATCCCCGGAACAGGACCCATAGCCCAGAGACCCTATAGTATGAACCCGTCAGAACTAGAAGAACTAAATAAGCAACTGGATTCCATGTTGGAAATCGGATTGATTCAACCAAGTGCGTCCCCATGGAGATCACCCATCTTGTTTGTGGACAAGAAGGATGGAGGTAACCGTTTGTGTACGGATTATCGAAAGTTGAACGATGTCACCATCAAGAACAAGTACCCCTTGCCTAAGATAGAAGATTTGTTTGATCAGTTGACCGGTGACCAGGTGTTTTCTAAGATTGATCTTAGGACTGGCTATCATCAACTCAAGATTCGTGCAGAAGATATTCCAAAGACTGCCTTTACCACCAGATATGGATTGGATGAGTATACAGTCATGTCTTTCGGACTAACCAATGCCCCCGCTTATTTCATGAACCTCATGAATATGATTTTTATAGATTTCCTGGATAAGTTTGTCGTTGTTTTCATCGATGACATTCTGATTTATTCCAAATCAGAAGAAGAACATGAGCTACACCTAAGGACCATTCTTGGAACCCTTAGAAAGCATCAGCTATATGCAAAATTTAGCAAATGTGAATTCTGGTTACAGGAGGTAGGATTCCTCGATCACATTGTATCAGCCGGAGGAATTGCCGTTGACCCTGCCAAAGTGAAAGATGTAGAAGATTGGCAAGCCCCAACCACTCAAACCCAAGTTCGTGCTTTTCTCGGATTGGCGGGATATTACCGCAAATTTGTAGAAGGATTCTCTAGTATCGCCAGACCTATGACCCAATTGCTGAAGAAGGACAAGAAGTTTGAATGGACCGACAAATGTGAAGCGAGTTTTCAAGAACTCAAAAGGAGATTGATTTCAGCCCTAATCTTGATCATGCCGGATATCACGAAGCCCTTTGATGTGTATTGTGACGCATCCAAGATTGGTCTCGGATGTGTGCTAATGCAAGAAGGCAAAGTTATCTCCTATCTCTCGCGACAATTGAAGCAACACGAGCAAAATTACCCAACCCATGACCTCGAACTCGCAGCCGTAGTTCTAGCCCTAAAGACATGGAGACATTACCTGATGGGAAATCGTTGTGAGATTTATTCGGATCACAAGAGCCTAAAGTATATATTCACTCAGAAGGAGCTGAATATGAGGCAGAGAAGATGGATTGAGCTAATCAAGGATTACGACCTGGACATTCACTATCACCCTGGTAAAGCCAATGTGGTAGCAGATGCCCTTAGCAGATTGCCGTTCCGCTTGAACTCCATGATTTTGAAGGAGCAACCAAGTTTGCACAAAGAGATGGAAGATTTTCAAATGGAATTAGTAAGTGAAGGATTTTTGGCTAGCATAGCACTTCAGCCCACTTTGATCGGATTAAAGAGGCGCAGAAGGAAATGCTAGTATCGATGGAATCAAGCGTCGTGTCAGACAGCAAAGTACCCGGATTCACCGAGGACGAAGAAGGAGTTTTGTGGTACAAAGGACGCCTTTGTGTACCATCAGATTCTGAGTTGAAAGAAGTTATCTTGAAGGAGGATCATGATACTCTTTATTCTATCCATCCCGGAGGAACTAAGATGTATCAAGATTTGAAAGAGCAATTTTGGGGGCATAAGATGAAGAGAGAAATCGGAAGCTATATCACAAAGTGTGATATATGTCAGCGAGTCAAGGCAGGACATCAAAGACCCGCTGGATTGTTGCAACCTTTGCAAATTCTGGAATGGAAATGGGATTCTGTAGGAATGGACTTTATCACTGGACTACCTACTTCTAGTAGGGGAAATGACTCTATTTGGGTCATAGTGGACAGATTGTCCAAAGTCGCCCATTTCTTGCCCGTTAAAACCACCTATCAGAGTTCGAAGCTATCAGAGTTGTACATCGCTAGAATCGTTAGTTTGCACGGAGTCCCCAAGAACATCGTATCGGATCGAGGAACTCAGTTTACCTCGAGATTCTGGAAGAAAGTCCAAGAAGGTTTAGGAACTCGCCTAGATTTCAGTACCGCGTATCACCCTCAGACAGATGGACAACGGAGCGAGTAAACCAAATACTCGAAGATGTGCTTAGAGCATGTGTGTTAGAATATGGATCCAAGTGGGAAGACTGTCTGCCGTTTGCAGAATTTTCATACAACAACAGTTACCAAGCCAGTTTGCAAATGGCCCCATTTGAATTCATGTACGGAAGAAAGTGCCGCACCCCTTTGAACTGGTCGGAAGTAGGAGAGAGTTAGATTTTCGGACCCGACATCCTACGAGAAGCAGAAGAGAAGGTTCACAAGATTCGTGAGCACCTCAAGACAGCCCAATCCCGACAGAAGAGTTATGCCGACAAGAGATGTCGAGACCTCGCCTTCAATATCGGAGATTTTGTTTATCTGAAAGTGTCACCATTGAAGGGAATGCAGCATTTCCAACTCAAAGGAAAGTTAGCCCCCAGATATATCGGACCTTTCAAAATTCTGAACCGTCGAGGAGAAGTATCGTATCAACTGGAGCTACCAGAAGAGATGTCAGCTGTGCACAATGTGTTCCATATCTCGTTACTTCGCAAGTGTCTCGAAGTCCCCGAGAAGACCGAAGTGTTCAAGAATATCGATCACCAGACCATAGAGATCAACGATGACCTAACCTACCCTGAAGTACCCATCCGTATATTGGAAGAAGCCTTTCGAACTACCAGAATCTGAAGCATCAAGTTTCTCAAGATTCAGTGGAGCAACCACACAGAAGAGGAAGCTACCTGGGAGCGCGAAGATCACATCAGGACGGAGTTTCCCGATCTCTTCAAATCCTAGGTAATCTTTTCGTCCTTTTTCAAATCTCGGGACGAGATTTTGTTTAAGGGGGGAAGGTTTGTAACATCCCAAAAATTACCAAACTTAGATCATCAAACAATAATCATCAAGATTAGGGTTAACAAAAACTTTTCTAAATAACTCATGAATGCATGTATATGTGTATGCATGGATTTTTAATTTCTTTACAAACCACCTTGTTTGTGTGATCCCTTGCTTGTAAAATGTTTCTTAGGTGAAATGAACATCATCTAAAACATTTCCCACACTTTTCCTAAAGACAAGTAAATCAAAACAAATATATTAAGTGAATGGTCATTTTGACCAATTTAACTCCCATGCCTACTTTGGCTGTCTCAAACTTTAAAAACCTAACAGAAACTTTTCTGGATCTTTGCACCCCTTGAATGTACTCATAACAAAGTATCAAGGACCACTTTGTGATCATCCAGAAACTTTCAAATGCATAGTTTAAATGACAATTGAAAATTGAATCTTCTTCATATGGGAAGATCCCACTTTTTCAAAAACCACTCAAACAAGCTCAAATTTCAAAACCCAAGCATCTGCAGACTCACCAATACCAATCTAGCAAACCCACCAAAATTCATTTCAAAATTCAAAACTTGATTTCATGCGGCCATTTCATCAAACAGGTTGCAGACACAAATCAAACAAAACAACAAACACTATAGTGTGCAGTGATTCTTGCCTAACTTGTTCCCTAGTTAGCTCACACACAACTCAGTAGATCATCTAGAAAGATTAGCCCAACACTAGCACCCCTGTGAGCTTGCCATTGTCATTAATGGTGAACAGCCGAGCACTCAATGCCACCCCATAGTCGACAGCAGGCTAGAGGAAGAACTAGCCGTGCCAACCTTGTCTGGGTGGCAGCCCACCGTCCACCGCCACTCACTGGCCCAGCCACGAGCGTTGCCAAGCCCTGGACCACGCGCACAAGCCGCGCCCAGACCATGCCGAGCGTGCGCCAGAGCGCCACCCTCGACCAGCGTCCACAGACCGCGCGCCGCCCTCACCGCGCGCACACACGATCACCACCGACCTAGGAGACCGCCAGACATCCCCGTTTGCCGCCCCGTGCCATACAGCCACTGCCCGCCGTCGAAGACGCCGCCTCTGCCGCGCAGAGCACCGGCCGTTCCAGACCAAACCACACCGCCCCACGCCTCGCAAACATGTCGTTGAGAATCGCCAGGAGACACAGCACCGTCCCCTACCCTTGCCCATGCCATTAGTCATTTCCGCCTGACGTCGCTTCGCGCCCCGTCATGCGGTCCCCTCGCTCGACTATAAATAGAGGCCACCCCCGCGCGATTTCTTCACACCATCTCACTCCCCTCTCCTCACTGACCGTGCCACACCATTCTCAGAGCAAGGCGAGCACCACCTCGCCAGAATTTCACTAGAGCCTGCCGCTGCCGGAGAAGAAGGGAACCAGCGATTGGAGCCGCCCTAGGAGAAGCCACCGGTACCAGGAGGTTCGCCGTTGTCGACTTCGTCGTTCGCCCGCCTTGCCGACCCTCGCCTGTACCCCGGTGAGCCCCAGCACCCCTCACTGGCCGCGCTAGGTTTCGTTCTCGCCGGAGCTGTCTCGCGTCGACGATGACCCTCAGCCCCGTGGATTAGAACTAGATCGAACGATCCACGTTGCCCATACCGCCCAGCCCGTGTCACCGGCAGTGGGGACACCCACTTAAGCAGCCCGCGGGAGCCCTGCGCTTAGCAGGCCGGCCCGTTAGAATTTCCCGCGCAGCCCAGCAATTCAAATTAAACCTTTTATTTTTAAATTCAAACCAACTTCTATACCCAACTTCAAAAATCAACCCAAATCGATTCAGTGCACCAAATTGGATGAAACCAATTTTGTTGGAAAGGTCTGTGAATTCTTAATCCACGCCCGTTGGATTCAAGTCATTTGGATCTGTAGATCACCCATAGTAAAAATAACAAGGCATAAACTTTTCTGCATTCAAACATTTTTCAAAGTTAAACCATAAAAGCTTTTGAGTTGATTCCAACTCTCAAAAATCACATTTAACCATACCTTTCAGAATATATAAAAATATATAGGTTTACTTGCAGAAATAATGTTCAAGTAATAAAAGAATGCTTCATAAGCATTTCTAGCCACTTTAATTAATTAAAATAAAAGGGTAAAACCTTATTAAATTGTGACACCACTTTAAATCACATTCCCATGGACTACAATATGTGGTGATGACATGTGTCAACATGATCCCATGTTTAGTTTGGAGAATATTAAATCTTAAGTAGTTTTTCAATGAGTAGAAATTACTTTTCTAAAAATAAAAGATTTAAACCAAGTCTTAACCTTGTAATGTTAGAGATGGTGCTAGATCATCTATAGGACCCTTGTGTGTGATGATTGCAAGTAGATAAGTATTGTTTGGTGATTGTGTACCTCGTATTTACTCATAGACGCTAGTACCGACCAAGGATACGAGGAGGAAGGAGGATACTACGAAGAGGAAGCCGAGGAGAACTTCAACCTTGCTTTCTGCATAAGGCAAGTTGATACTATACCAATGCAAGCCTTACTAAACAAGTTGACCTATGCAAGCTAACACTTGCAATTTAGCAAGCTTATATTGACATTGATGCAAGCTAACCCTTGCAAGATTACCCATTTGATAAACCAATCCTAGTTTTATGAGCAAGCCTCTCACTTTATTTCTTTATCAAAGCTTACTTAGAGTCTACCTAAGAGTTTGGTAGATACCAGACAGTTGTGCTGAAGGTTGCATAAAGAGCACAAAATTTGGCCTAAGCTAGAAACCTTGATATCAGCCTAAGATATAAGGTTGGACTTAGTAAAACTCCACTAGTTACCACCCCTCATTAGTACTACCCTCACCTGTAGATGCTAGTGCTAAGCATAAAACTTGATCAACTTTTAGATGGGAATACTTGGTGGAAAAATGGTTATGAAAACCTTGGAATGATGGATCATTCTATTGAAATGTTTTGGACATGTGTTTCCAAACACACTATGATTCTGGTGATAAAAATGTTGAGGCATGAGCCTTATCCCTATATAAAACTGATGGTTTCCTGGATGCGATACCATTCCAATTTTATCGTACAACCACAATACCCGAATATTGGGTAGGGCTTGACTGGAAACTTATATTCCTTAGTATTAGTTCCCTCACGGCCAAGGTCTAAGATGAGGCTACCTTGTGAAGATTGTCCACCTGTGCAGTACTCAAGATGACAGTGGTCATGGTTGGGAGGCCAAACTCACAGGAGAGGTGCTTATACTAGGGCGTGTAATTGAAAGGTTAGGATTGATTATCCGCATACTGAGTATGGTGAATTCAGGATTTGTTCCTGATGGATGTGTCGAATGTTGTGGTGAAAGTGTACAATCTCTGCAGAGTGTCAAACTATTCGAATAGCCACGTCCGCGGTTATGGACAGTTGGACTGGCCATACTGTTCCCCCATCAGACTTTTCCAAAATGACTTGTGAAATGAATTGAGACTTTGACTTGACCAGAACAGGGTTGTGACCTGAATTACAAGATCCCGCTTAGGAGTTATAAAATTGTGACTAGCTTTGGAACTTAGTAGAGATAAACCTAGCTTTTTGCAAAACAACCCTAGAGCCTAGTGTCCTATTATCCAAAAAACCCCTTACTTGTTAATTTTAGCTTGCAAGTACTTAAAGAGTACTCATGGCTTTGTCCCTGGCTATTCCCATGGCCGGACTATGAAGAGGAGTACCTGGAAGATGGACCCCAGGAAGGTTACAACAACTAGGATCATCTCCCATCGTCAACATTGCTTGTGAACCCGAAGATGGAGCTTCGCCTACGCTACTGTTATTATTATGTATTCCGCTGCTTGATGTTGTATTAAGAACTGGATCATGAGATCCATATTTGTGTAAGAACTTATGTATCGTTTGTAATGGATGAAGTACTATGGTATCCAATTCTGTTATGTCTCGCAAAAATGGTAATCCTGGGATTGCGATGTATGGCATAACAGGCATCTAGGATTGAAAAATCCGGGTGTTGACAGAAAGTCTGACCGACTATCTAACCTCTTCAAGAATCTCGCGGAAGTCGAAAAGAATGTATCCGACAAGCTTTATGTGCTCGAGGCGGGGTTTAGAGGTAGAAGACTCGAAAAGGTTCAGAGGATCTGGGAAAGAACCAAAAATCAAAACTGACTAAAAGAAAGTCGAAAATCAATCGAAGAAAGAAAGTAGGAAATCTTACCTAGCACAGAGTGGTTCAACTGAGCATGCTCCTCTCGAAGTCTATTCAGTTCCCTCTCCGTGGCATGGGAAAGATCCCTCTGGCTATCAAAGTCCTTCTTGAGATCATCAAGCTGTTTATCTCGGAGGGCTAGCAGCCTTTCGGTCTCCATATTGCTTGACTCCGGGATGGTATTTACGGATTTATCCGATTCAGCCTTTAGCTTCTCGAGCTCGTCCCAGTTGTCAGCATTCTCAATCTCCAAGACCTTGAATTTCTCAGCTTGCTCCATCATCTTGCTAGATTCACCATGTAATTCTACAAAGGGAAAAATATTAGTCGAACATAACAGTTTGACTATGGAAAATTACTAAATGAAAAAGAGGGAGTCGGAAAAGTTTACCTTCTGATTCATCTTTCTCAATCTTCAAATTTGAATTCTCAAGGCGCAGAGCGTTAATCTCTTTTCGCTTATTGCATATATTCTTGAGCAATTCACTACTAGGAAAATGGCTATAGGTAATCAGCACATCCGTGGCTCACATGGTTGAAGTGCCCCACGGCTAAAACAGGCGTGGCTCACCTGTGGGTAGTGCCCTACTAGTAACTAGAACAACCGTGGCGCACATGGTCATAGTGCGCCACAGATATGTGTGGGCCAGGGCCCAGCTGGCCGCATGCCGCATACCCGTAGCGCACATGGGGGAGGTCCACTACGGTTGTTACGGTTAACCATGGCGCACATGCAGGTCGTGCACTATGCCTAAGTGAAGGCCCCTCTGTTCTGTAAATGGGCAGAAACATTCATGGCGCACTCTGGTATGTGCGCCACAGTTGCGATTTTCCCTGTGGCGCACTAGGGCCATGTGGGCCACGGATGTGTCGACCAGTATTTTTTGGAAGCTCCACTTTGTGCACATGTGTGATCATCCACCACCCCACACTTCACTTTCCCCTTCTTCTTCCTCCTTAGATCTAGTCGGGATCCTTCTCCTTCCCACCTCAATTTCTCCACTCATTCACCATTTTTTAGCATGTAGAACTTGCCTTTTATGTTACATACATAATAGAGGAAGCTCTTCGGTCTCTCATCTCTTTCTCCAGTCTCGCGCGCACCTCTCCTTTCCATCTTCTCGCGATCGGTCTCTCATCGCGGTAAGTTGTCCATGTAAGGATGTGTTCATGTGTATATGGATGATATGCTCATATGTATGTAGATGATCGATGCTCATGATGTGTGTATGGAGAGGATCGATGGTCATGTGTGTGTATATATGTGGAGAGTATGGATGCTCATGCATGCATGTGTGTATGGAGAGTATAATGATATGTTCATGTATGTATGGATCGGTCTCTCTCTCTCTTGTGTTTGTGTGTGAACAAGTTGCCATTTGTTTTGCCACAATGTTGATTCATTTCCATTTTAGCAAGACTTTGGCATTTCGCAAAGGTCCTAATTTTAGGATAGGTCATGCCGAAATTTTCTATAGACCATTGCATGCATGCATTGATTATGTGGTTCTAATAGACTTCTAATTGTACCGCGTACACCGTGTATGCAAAAATGGTGCTCATAATGAGCGAAGGCATTGTGGCTAGATTTTTGAAATGTGCGATGACAGACATGATAAGAAATAACAAGATGGAGATAAGATGTCTGTGCAGAAGATGCAAACTCAACTGGGTGATCAACCCAGATTCCGGGAATCTGGAGGCGCACCTGCTCCGACATGGTTTCATGGATGGATACACTCGTTGGATAAGCGATGACGAATACGATGGAGACGGTGAAAGTGGGCAACATGACGATGATCATCACGGCGAGAACAGGCGAGATGATGAAGAGTCTCCTGGAGATGGTGAAGGTGCGGAAGCAGACCGGGATGATGATGATCTAGATGCCGGAGGAGCAAACGACGATGGAACAACGTTAGGCTGGGTGCGGGACCCTTATGTGCAAGAGCTGCTTCTCAAGCAGATGAGTAATGCCAGGGCTGCCGCTAGAGAGAAAGCCAAGCTTGCGCAACTTGAGAAAGACGCGGTTACTCCATTGTATGAAGGATGCAGGCCCGATGATACCCGGTTGAATGTAACACTCAAGGCTATGGAGATGAAGGCAAAACACAAATTGAGCGACGCAAGCTTCGACGATATGATGACATTCTGGCACGATCGTCTCCCGAAGGGGAACACCTGTCTAACTAGTATCGAGGACGCCAAGAAAATCGTCTGTCCTCTTGATCTACCGCACGTTAGATATCACGTATGCATCAATGATTACATCATTTATCGGGGCGAGGACACGGAGAAAACCACATGTCCGATGTGCGGCGTGAGTCGATACAAGAAAGGGAAGAAAGCACCTCGAAAAGTGGTATCATACTTTCCTATCACTCCTCGTCTGTAGCGCTATTTCACGGACCCTAAGGAAGCGAAGCTCATGCGATAGCATGCGGAAAGGAAGAAGCCAGGAGATGACAATGACCCCGAAAAGGATGAGCTGCTGACGCACCCTTCAGATGCTAGCCAGTGGAAAGCATTGGACATTGAATTCCCATAATTCGGTGGAGATTCGAGGAACATCAGGCTTTGTGCGAGCACCGATGGACTCAATCCGTTCAGTAGCCAGAGCAGCACGCACAACACTTGGCCCGTGTTTGTATGGATGTACAACCTCCCTCCATGGTTGTGCATGAAGAAGAAGTACATAGAAATGACTATCCTAATTCAAGGGCCGAAGCAACCTGGTACCGACATCAATCTGTATCTCGGGCTGTTGAAAGAGGAGCTAGCCACGTTATGGGAATCTGGAGCCAATACTTACGACGCCGTCGCACACGATTATTTCACTATGAGAGCCACGTTGGTCACTATGGTGAAAGACTATCCAGGTTGCAGGTATATCTCGGGGCAGGTTATCCAAGGATTCTGCGCATGCGTTAGGTGCATGGATAACACAAGATATCTCCAACTAGAGAAAGATCCAGGGTCTTTGAAAACCGTGTTCATGGCGCACCGGAGGTGGCTCGGCAAGAATGATCCATGGAGAAAAGGTGGAGACCTGTTCGATGACAAATCCGAGACCCGAGGAATCCCAGAGTGTAGGAGCAGCGAAGAAGTGGAAGAGTTGCTGAAAAACTGGAAAGATTGTCCTAAGCCTGGAAAGAAGCGAAAGAGGCAGCAAGACAAGCCGCTGATGAAGGTATGGAAAACAAGGTCTGTTTTATGGGAGTTGCCATACTGGAAGTTGCTCCGCATGCCTCATAGCCTTGACATCATGCATATCACGAAAAACGTGTGCGAGATTTTGGTCGCCACCATAATCAACATGCCAGATAGGACGAAAGATGGTCCGAAAGCAAGGCACGACCTGATATTCATGGGTATCCGGAAGGATCTTCACGGAGGACGCACTACTCCTGATGATCAGGAAGATGACGATGATCATGAATCGGAGACGACACAAGGTCGTCGGAAGGGTAAAAAGTTCAAGAAGAACGACTATTACTGCCCTCCTTCTTGCTTCACTCTAAGCCAGGATGAGATCAAACATTTTTTAAGTGCCTACTAGGAGTCAAATTTCCTTACGGCTACGCGGGCAAGATAAGCAGATACCTAGACGAGGCGAAGCAGAGGTTAAGTCACATGAAGTCTCACGACTATGTCGTGCTAATGACGCATGTACTTCTAGTTGCACTAAGAGGGATAATGGACGAGCATGTCCGTGAAACGTTATTTGGCCTCTGCAAGTTTTTCGACGTCATCTCTAGGAAGTTGATTGGCGTGAATCAGCTCGGGAGGCTACAGGAGGAGATCGTGGTGATACTATGCGAGCTTGAGGTCTACTTCCTGCCCGCATTCTTCGACATTATGCTGCATCTGCTGGTCCATGTCGTGGAGGACATCGTCCAACTCGGGCTGATGTTTCTCCGCAGCATGATGGCATTCCAAAGGATGAACAGACACATCAAAGGATATGTTCGCAACAGGTCCCATCCAGATGGAAGCATAGCCAAATGCTTTCTGTCCGAAGAGTGCATCTCTTTCTGAACGAATTATCTAGACATCGAGAACATGTCGGTCTTCCTGTCAACAGGCACCTTGGCAAGCTCGACGGATCTGGTCACCGAGAGGGTCATCGCATACTGCAGGCACACTTCGATTTTCGACGCGCGGACTTTGATCGAGCAAACCTCGTTGCGCTATAGCATTTAGAACTGATTGACCTTGGGTACAGAAGCACAAAAGGTTAATCAAGAAGAAGTACAGTGACCGGGGCATACAGAGGACGTAGGGAGAAATAATCAAAGAGCACAACTCAGATTACATGCGTTGGTTTAGGCAGACACTCCTTGATAATCCCCCGGGACCGCATTCTTCTGACACGAAAAAGATCATATGAACCTTGTCGCAAGGACCGATGCAGAACCGGGTGACCTATCAGGCGTTTGATATCAACGGCTACACATTCTACATGGAGGAAAAGGAAAACAAGTGTAATTATCAGAACTCAGGCATAACATCCGAATTCTACACCGATGACAACATGAAGGAGAGATTCTACGGAAGGATCGAGGAGATATGGGAGCTCGACTACTGTGGAGAATAGGTGCCGATGTTCCGTGTCAGATGGCCAAAGAGCGTCGAAAGAGAAGACCGGTATTTCACAACCATGGTTATACCGGAGGCAGCCAAATCCAAGGCCGCCGGTGCGAACGTGGCCGCGAAAAATGAATCGTGGGTACTGGCTACCAAAGTGGACCAATGTTTTTTCATTACCGACCCGACAAAGCCTAGCTGTGTTGTCGTGAGGAGAGGAAAAGGAAACATCATAGGAATGGATGGAGTCACCAATGAGCAAGACTTCGACCAGTACGGCGATCCAAAGATTGAAGATGACGACGACTACGATGCAGCAACATACATCACAAGAAGAAAAAGAAAAACCCTACCCAAAAAAGGTATCCCGTTCGAAATAAGAAACATTAAAGTGTCTGGGCTAAATTATTCAATCGCGACAAAGAAGGGAAAAAACTAGCTCAAAAAATATTATAAAACGCGTGGTCGAAAAAGATTGTAAAGTGCGGGTGGTCAGGATTTGAACAAAACAAAACAAATATGGCATATATTACCACTTTTGGGCATTTTTGGAACATTTAAAAGTATTTTTAAAATAAAAATAAAAAAGGGGGGCAGAAAGATTCGAACCTGGATGCTCAGAAGTTTAGAATAGAGTAATGGGCAGAACCAGTGGGATAGGGTAGTGAATCTGTTAGATAGTGGGACGGCTTTTTTCTTATATAGTTGCTAGAGGAGGTAGGCGTAGCGCACTATGGCATAGTGTGCTATGGATATCTGTAGCGCACTATGCCAGAGTGCGCTGCGCCTATCTTTGCCTTATCCACGTGCACACACGAGCACGTCCCTCATCCCCATCAGACGCGCCCACCCATCTCGCTCGAGCCCGAGCATCCGCCGCCGCTGTCGATCCGCCGCCTCGCCAGCCCTGCTAGCCGCCGCCACTCAGGAGGAGATCGTGGAGGAGGAGGCCCGCGTCACTGCCAATCCGTGGAGGAGGAGGTCACCATCGCTGCCGATCTGTGGAGGAGGTCGCCATCGCTCGAGGAGGAGGAGGTCCCCGCCGCTCGAGGCTGAGGAGGAGGAGGCCGCCGCCTCGCCCGCGCGCTCGTCGTCATCCTCGTCTCAAAGGTGAGCCTTCTCCCCTCTCTCGCTCTCTCCCCTCTCCCCTTCTCGGTTGATTTAGGTTTAGTCTTAGGCTTAGGCTTCATTCATTGTAGGAAACAGAAATAGAGAGCTTGACAGTGAGCAAACAGAAGATGTTCTGTCTGAATTTTATCTTGTAGTTCTTGTCTGAATGTTCTGTTAGAAATAGAGAGAAAACAGAAGATGTTCAGAAGATGTTAGAAACAGAGAGCTTTACTGTGAGGTTGTTGATAGTATAGAAATTGTTTGTGCTAGTTCAGAGTAGGAATTGTTTGTGACAGTATAGAAATAGTGAGGTTGTTGACTGTATAGAAATTGTTGACAGTAGTTTTGTTGACAGTGAGGTTGTGAAAGTATAGAAGATGTTAGAAACAGAGAAAATGACAGTGCTTGTAGTTGAGAGTGAGGTTGTTGATAGTGAGGTATATAGATAAAGCAATGCATTTTAAGAAAGCAATGCATTTTATTCAATGGCTACTACTACTGAGCCTACAGCATCAGATCTATAGTATATAGATAAAGCAATGCATTTTAAGAAAGCATTATGCTAAAGGAATTTGTACTTAGTCTGAATTTTGTACATCAAGCATTATAGTTAGCAGTGGAAATTTTGTACTTAGTCTGAATTTTGTACATCCCTACTAAGTCACGCATGTTCTTCTTGTACTGTAGTTAGCATCCCTACTGAGTCACTCATGTTCTTCTTGTACTGTAGTTAGCATCCCTACTGAGTTACTCATGTTCTTCTTGTACTGTAGTTAGCATCCCTACTGAGTCACTCATGCTTGAATTGTGCACATCCCTTTACTGAATCTTGTACATCCCTACTCAAGCTACTGAATCTTGTACATCCCTACTGAGTCACTCATGCTTGAATTTTGTAAATCAAGCATTATAGTTAGTAGTAGGAATTTTATGGTTAGCATTGTAGCGTGTAGAAGTTAGCTTGTAGCTTGTAGCTTGTCTGAATGTTTGTAGCAGTTAGCTTGTCTGAATGGTTAATGGTGTATGTCTAAACCTAAAACTGCTAAGTCCAAACCTGAAACCTGTGTTGTGTTGGCCATTTATTGTTAGCAGTACTGGTTGTGTTGGTCATGTATTGTGTGTTGAAATCTGAAACTACTAAGTCCAAACCTGAAACTGCTAAGTCCAAACCTGAAACCTGGCCATTTATGCTTGTTGTACTAGTTGTGGTGGCCATTTATTCTGGTTGCTCCATTTTTGCCTGAAACTGAATATGCTTGCTGTACTGGTTGTGTTGGCCATTTATGTGCTGGTTGTGTTGGCCAGATTATCCTATGTGACCAGATTATGTGTTGGTTGTGTTATTGCCCATTTATTGTGTGCTGGTTATGCTGGCTATGCTGGCCATTTATTGTGTGTTGGCTATACTGGCCATATATATGCATGTTCTTGTATGAAATGAGTCCTGATTTTTTCCAGAATGTTGATTAACTTCCGTTTCGGCAGAAATCAGGCACTCCTAGTTTAAGAAAATTAGCAAAGGTCATGCCAGATTTTTCCGTGCATTTAACCAATTTTTTTATTAGTGCAAAGATGTGTGACAACGACGAGGCTGGATGTTCTAAGCGCATCAGCGTTGAAGGAGAACTCAGACCTCCGAATAAACAATTGACATTCTGGGAGGCAGCCCAGCGGCTAGAAGACGATGACGAATACCATCCTTCGGAGAGCGAGGATGATGAGATGGAAGAAGCGGAAGAAGAAGCCGAAGGAACGGCGGGTGATGAAACCACTGATGGCGGCGAGGGCACAGGGAGTGGTAGCAATCCTCCTAAGAAGAAGAAGCCGAAGGATTGGCGCCCAACACGGTCAGCACCGTCAGGGAGGAAATTACTGAAGTGAGCCCAACAGGGGTTCCTTTGGAGCCCGACCTTGTCGTCAGAGGGTACGGTGGGCAAGTGGTGGCGATCACCCGGACAACCATCTCAATCAACACCAAGAATCTCCGGCATAAAGATAATGGCCACTTGCACACACTCCTCTTCGAGAAGCTGCAAGCAAGATGCAAGTTCCCCGATGAGTATCGGAACACAAATTATCATGGGAACGAAGTAAACAAATCCTCCCTCACAAAGATGAGCACCGCCCTGGCCAGCTGGAGAACCCGATAAAGAAGAAGATCTATAAAGAAGGCAAAAGTCTCGAGGAGATCCAGAAGATTGACCCGCGGATCACCGAAGATCAGTTCTGGGAGTTCAAGGAGAGGTGTGAATCCGAAAGAGCCCTGGCCAATAGTAATCGAGGAAAGGTGCCAGGCGATGAATATAGGTCATCACCATCTCGGATCTGGTGGATACAGAACCGCGGAGGCCAAATGGAATAAGGAGGACAAAGAGTATAGATCTAAGGGGATAGAAAACCCCTTTGCGAAATTCGAACCCGGGCAGGTTCGAAACTTTATCAGGGCCCGTTACCATGTGGACCCAAAAACCAAACAACTCAATGCGGATCCTGCGGTGAAGGAATTCGAGGAAATTGTGGTAAGTAATCTAACTACCACGGATCAACTCGATTGCATTCTAATCGATGAAGTCTAGTTTCTAAATGGTTCACTGTTACTTCTTCTACAGGAGGAGGAAATTGTTGCTAGTCATGAATCCCAGGGTTCCTCATCCCAGGGGTCGACGGCGGCCACCCGGTGGGATAACCCTTTTAACAGGGCGATGAACCGGGCCGAGAAAATAGAGTCGGTTACGAAGAAGCCGTCGTCGGCTGGCCGTCTGTCTGGCCACGGGGGTAAGAATTGGGTGGATAATTTGGTCCACCGCCAAGGACACGTGTGGCGTCGTCGGGAAGGAGCAAGGAGGAAAACCGCGAGGTTCAAGAACTTAAGGAACAAGTGGCGCGGATCCCGCAGATCGTCCAAGACAACATGGCAATCACCCTCACGTCCATCCTGCGTACCTTGGTGGAGTCAATAGCGAACTGGAGTGCGGGTGGTCGAGTAGGGCCGTGACCGATTCCAAGCATGGTCAGCATCCACTCGTACAACGCGGCGCCGATGAATCAGGCGAACTATGTGTTCGTGACTCCGCCCGCAAGCACCGCGGCGCCGCAAGTTTTGGTGACTCCCCCTGCCATCACCGCGGCGCCGGACATGTTGGTGGCCCCCCTACCATCGTCGCGACGGCACCATAGCTCCAAGAACCCGGTAGGGAGAATACACCGGTGGCTAGCACCGCTCCATCAAGCAGCCCCTCCATCTCTTGCACGCCCATCGTCATATGTGGTGCCTCGACATTATCTGATCTCGACGCCATCACGTTAAACAAATTGCTTTACCGCCCTTCACGCCATCTATTACTCTTATGGCATCTCTGACGATGCCGTACATGTTTTCCGCAGACGGATGTTCCTTGCACTCTCTTATGCTACGTGAACAACGAGCTGAGGGATGTTGCCAAGGGTACCATCGTTCAACCCTTGTAGCGCACATTCCACTCAAGCCGATGCCATATAGCATGCACAGGGTTAAAATTAGTCGGGTGCTAAGGGGCTGTGATGACCTGGAACCTCCCATTCAACCCCCAGGAGAGAATGAAGAAGAGCCGTCTATCCTTAGAAGTTGCTTCGGCTTATTCTTGCAATGTCCAAAGAGCATGATCCATTTGGGTACTACGGGGGCCATCACGCCACAGACAACAGCACCACCTGTCGTGCCAGCGATAAGCGGTGGCAAGGCCCCCTTTCCGCCCTCGCCGTCACCTCCACATGGTGGGTCAGATGATCATGTTGATGATATGCACATGGCGCAGGATCCGGCCGAGGACGACGAAGACCGGAATGATCACTTCTTCAACACTTAGTTTAGCAACGAAGACCTAGCTGGTGGCCCCACAGATAAACCCATTATCACCAAGCGTCTGTTTGGTTCTCAGGAGACGCCTCCAGCTTGCGCCTTTATAGAGCCAGCTGATACAACCAATCGGCCTTTTATTCTAAGCCCCGACACACTACATAGGGCGGCCGGTGCTAATATTGTGGTGCCTGCCCGCTCTCCAAAAGGTAAAAAGGGCAAGAAAAGAAAATCTAGCAGCTCGAGCCAGCCGGTGGTGTCAACTTCGAATCCGATCAGGTTTCGGGATGGGCCACCAAGACCTGAGGGTATTATGTGGAGGATTCATGTGGCGGGTGAGCCCATGATACATAATAATTTGCGGAGGCTCGCTAGTTCGTAACTGCAGAGTGTGCATGACGGCGTGCTGATGATAGAGAGACGCCTTCTGACGGAGAAAGATCCCTCGCACCCGGTATTCGTGGTTAAGGTGCCACCAGGCTTGGGCTTCATCGACAATGCCCCTGCGGTTCGACGACATCTTCAATATGTTCCACCTATACCCGCTACACTATACCATGGTCCGCATGTTTTCTCTCAGCCTGGCCATGCATATCATTAGAGAGAACACACTGGGAATCACTATAGTGGACCACTACTACATGCGTGACGAATTCTTGGGTTCCCCTGAACGACGTATCGTGGCCTCGTACCTAAAAAGAATCTTCGTGGCGAACAAGACAAAGGAATACATTCTCGTGCCTTACTTTCCCGAGTAAGTCGTTATTCACTCACCACCATTGATTGGCTTTATTAGATTATCATCATTCTTTTTCCAACACATTCCATTTGAATTTTTTGCACAGGGATGAACACTGCACGCTCATCTCCTTATCACCGAAGCATTCCCACGCCACGTATTTCGACTCGGGGAGTCTAGAAAATAAGAAAAACTACGACAAGATCAAGGAAGTTCTAGATGATGCTCTCACTGGCTATGCCTCGACGGAAGGCACCACCTTCGTGCGTATGAAGGTCAAGTTCAGCAGGCACGTCTTCAACCACGTAACGAGTTCCCCTGCATGAAGCAGCCGGAAAGCAGTAAGAAGGAAGCCTACTATGCACTCCATCACATGAGGGAGTTCCTACTACACTAGCAGAATTCTATGCTGCCAGATCAACTCAAACAGTGGGCCAAAGCAAAGGCCAAGATCACTGATTCAGATATTAGACAAGAGATGTATCGCATCCAGCAGCAGTTTGGGGCAATCATCTTTCGTGATGTCATGATTGGGGGGGGGGGTGGATCTTCTACGGTGGAAATATCTCGAATAACCGTGACATAGAAGATCGCCTAGAGATGCAGGGTAACTATAGGAAGTTCATGACGAGACAAGGCGTCCTCCCGTTCCCTAAGCCGAGCCAGAAGGCTTGATGTTGGCCTAGTTATAGTTCCAAACTATAGATGACCTTTGTGTGTGTGGACAAGTGTACATGCTACTACTTATCGTATTTGGTTTATGAATCAGCGCTTACTTCTTTTGCTTATTATTATTATATATCAATCAATGCTTGGTTTTTTTGCTTACTCTTTGGTCCTTTGCTCACTTTGGTCCTTCTTTTTTCCTTACTTTATTAGTCTTTTTTTCAAGAATAATGCCGATGATTGAAATGTCGTGGCACACTATATATGTGAATGTGCTACGACGGTATTGTGAGCCTTGTGTTATGCACAAGTCTAGGTCTTGTGCATCCTACTTGGCTAACTGTTCCGTCGTAGCATATTCCTGTGTCCAATGACCTATTTATATATGAGGCATGAGTTTTGAGTTATTTTGGTCTTTTTTGAGAATGCCGATGATTGAAATGTCGTGGCACACTATATTTGTGAATGTGCTGCGATGGGATTGTACGCCTTGTGCTATGCACTAGTCCAGGTGTTGTGCATCCTACTTGGCATACAGTTCCATCATAGCATATTCCTATGTCCAACAACCTAGTTATATATGAGGCATGATTTTTGAGTTACTTTGGTCTTTTTTGGAGAATGCCGATGATTGAAATGTCGTGGCACACTATATATGTGAATGTGCTGCGATGCGATTGTCCGCCTTGTGCTATGCACAGGTCCAGGTGTTCTGCATCCTACTTGGCGGACAGTTCCATCGTAGCATAGTCCTGTGTCGAACAACCAAGTTATATATGAGGCATACTTTTTGAGTTTGGTATTTTCGATTTAGGAGTACTTTCTATAACTGTATCTTCATATGCGACTTTAATAATACATGTTTTTTTGCAATCACCGGTTAATTATTATTGTCAACTTGTAGATTACGTGGTACATCGTGTATAAGGGACGGGTTTCCGGAGTCTACGATGATTAGGAAGACTGCTGGAGACAGGTGCACCGTTTCAGCGGCAATAGTTACAAAGGGTACAACACTATGGCGGAGGTGGAAGCTAGATACACGTGCTATCTAGCGGGAGTTAGGATGAGGAACCGGATGAAGACCTACACCTTCGTGCCGGTGATCATGCTTATCGTCTTTGGTTGTTTATCCCGCGTTTGTGTCTAGCTAGTTTAGATGTCTAGGCGAGCTTCCGAGCTCTAACTTGTTCGAGACACATGTATTCGCATGTCACCAACTACTTTGTAACTTGATCGAAACAATGTAACGTATACTATGTATTCATGTATGAGAGTTATCTATATGTATTTGTTTCAATCTTGTTTTGCAAATTGTGTATTTATATATATAATTGTATATCTCGTATCTATGTCTATATATCTTCCTGTAATATTGTATATAATTTGTATTGTATATCATCTGGCTCTGAAGTTAAAAAAAATAAAAAACCTGTGGTGCACATGACCCAACTTTTGTGGCGCACTACATCTAAAGCGCACCTGCGCAGCTTAGTCCCGCACTGCAACGTGCGCCACAGAAGATTCAACGCGTAGCGCCCCTGCCCACATAGTCGTGGCGCACTAGCAGGTGTTCTACGCCTATCTCGATACAACCGTGGCGCACCAGGTAGTGCCCCATGGCTAGGAGATAGCCGCAGGGAGAGGCTAGTGGCGCACTGCTAGTGCGCCATGGATGGTCATTCCATGTGCGCCACAAACAAGCATTTTCCTAGTTGTGATTCCTGGTTGGAAGATGCAATTTTCTGTCAGTTTAAAGATCGAATACCGTTAGACGCCTACTAAGACTCGGGTTGCAGATTTAACCAAGTAAAAATACAGCACGAGCCTTGGGGGCTACACTACATCATTCTTTTGCATCCTATAAGCGTCAACTCAGACTCAATGCTATGATGTTCATCCGACTTTATGCCTGGGGTCTAGAGGATATGAGAATAAAACACTACAAATAAGAATAGGAAATCTTACAATATGTTCGAGATGCAGCTTCTCAAACCCGAGTTTAGTGTTGTGAAACACTTTCTCAACAAGGGAGAGGGAGGGAACATCCGTCGCTGAGAGTTCACCAGACTCAATCTTCGCATCCCGGACCAAAATTTGGTCCAAGAGGCTGACTAGATTCTCGTCCTCTATATCCTGGCTCGCTGCCTCCGGATTGAGGATCCGTTTCTCGAGACTGGACTGAGCCATCTTGAGGATCTCCTCCTTCTTCTTCTGCTTCAAGTCGGAGATAGCAGAGCCGACCACTTTATCCATTTTCCATGTAGACATTACCATGGGATCATTACCCTTGATGGGTTCACACTTGTTAGTTTCCTGGCTACCAATTGTAACCAGGACATTCAAGGTGGTGTTGGCGTCAGGGATAGTAGAACCGACATCAGGAGAGGTGGAAACCTCTAGTGCTGATGACGGGGCACTGATTGGAGTTTATGGTGGCATCACTAGGGAGATGACAAGCTTCTGCTGACGCAGCTTCTTGCCCGGCTTGCTATCTGGCTTCACTTTGCTGTTCAAAATTGCTTTTCTATGAAACATATAAATCTAAATATCATGTGTGCTTTGGAAAGAAAGAAATATGCACAACACTACATATACTAACAAGGTGCTTATCTTTTAACTACTGGCAACACTTGGCTGCCAGCAGTGACAACAAACTCCATGGCCTTGCGCTTCTTGGAAGCGGAGGTGGGAACTTCCTGCACCTCATCATCCTATGTTGCCATTGGATCATCTCAAGGATAGCCCTCTAGTGGATCTAGCATAGACTCGGGGAGTTTCTCAAACTGATAAAGTCGGAAAGTGTCGATGAAAATAGAGTCGGAAGAAAAAGATAGAAAAGAACGACAAAATGCAAATGTAGAGCCGAAATATTTACCGGAGTCAGAGTACAAGTAGACATAAACATCTTTAGGGGGACATCCAGAACATTTCTTTCCACTCTCTGCTAGATAAAAAATTGCATGCGGGTCTTCTAATCCTTCGTCAGAATACGATGTGAGCTGACCCGCAGGTTGTCTTTCTTGTCGTTAGTGAATGTGTGCATGAGGCGATCTCCATGATGCTGTAGAGGCTGGATCCGACGATCCATCCAGCAATGGATCAAGTTGGATCCGCGGAGGCCCTTGTGCTTCATCAGAAATTCAATCCACCTCTTGGCAAGGATCAAGATAAACGAAAGTTCTGGCGCCTCCGCCTCATGACAAGAAACCCCTCGCTCAAAGCTGCATGAGCACTAAGATCTAGCAGGGAGTTGGGAGGAAGACTATGGAGCTGCACACCGTAGTATTTGAGGACCTCGATGAAGAAGTCCGATGGTGGAAGGCTGAGGCCACGGTCAACGTGCATGCCGATCATCATGGTGTGGGAATAGCGTGTCTAGCGGCACTCTACCAGGCGCCGGCGACGAGGTATCCCTCATCCTCCATGACTTGGAGCTCAGCGTCGTCCATGCCGCTCAGGACATAGAGGCCCCGCATCTTCCTTTCGTCCGTCGCAACCGTACCCACCGCCACCGCTCTAGAGCCAAATGCTGATGCCGTCGCGCTTGGAGAAGATAAAAAATTGGTGGAGGTTGGGGTTTTCTCGCGGTGCATAGATGATAATGGGTACGGAAGGATCGAGGAGTATGAGGAGGTAATAAGTGAAATGGTGGAGAGATGAATTTGGGGAAGAAAGGTTTCGTCTCTCTTTTATTTGCCTCTGCGCCAAGATTCGCGCTCAAGCCGCGCGATTGACGCCACACCTATAGGAGAGAGGGAGGTGGCTTCCTCGCGATTCCTCCGCCCCCTCGATTCTAGCATGAGAATTAAAAACGATGCTCTATTCTGTAGGGAGCGGACCCACCAAAGGTCGTGTTGACGGGACTCCTGTCAGTGATAGGACCTGGTCTGAAAAGTTTTCATACAATGCACCGCTGTTGAAATCCGACACATGTTTCAGACTGAGAAAAGGAAAAGACTAAAGGTCAGAACAAAATATATCCGACTCAGATGACTCGGAATCGTACATTATTGAAAGAAGTTTTCTGGAACCCTTCAAGATTCTCAAGACGAAGAAACCATCAAGCTAGACGATTTATCCGACTTTGGATCTTGGAGACTTCCGGGGGCTACTGTTAGGAATATACTTTCTAGGTATACCCACAAGACTCACTGACCAGGGTGGCCCACTAACGGTTTAGAGCTTTTCTTCATGGGCGGCCCAGTCAGAGAAAGAGGAAGAGCCACTTCCGACTACGATAAGGCCTAGAAGAGTTAATGATTTAGGACTGTAGCATTACTTGTAGTCCAAGCTGTATCTAGTTACCGACTCTGTAACGCAGCCGGATAGCTCTCTCCTGTAACCCTAGGTCCTGGTGAGTATATAAACCAGCCCTATGGTAGCCTTTAGGGCATAACCACAATCACAACTCGAACAAGCGAACCTCTCTTGTAATCCGCTATAACGTCCGGCTCTCGCCGATATATTACTGGGTCGTTAGCAGGAGTAGGATCCGATCACCGTAGTCGGATCTGAACCTGGGTAAACTTGTGTTCACCGTACCTGGAACATCCGACGTCTCACACCCCATCTTCTCAATGCCGTCAGGACCCCCTATGGAGTACTTGTCGACAATCCGGCGATAGGATTCACGGATCTGATTTGATCCACTACTGGCTGGATCGCCGTATTTAGTCACTACACCCTCACGAAGAGCGCCTGATGCACACAGTCACCGGAGACCGGAAGTATAGCCTGAAGGTCAGTCTGAATCGCATTCCTGCGAAGGATCACAAGACTCAGATGCAGATTTTGATCAAGGTGAGGGTGAACAAGAAGATCCCTGAAGTCTCCATGAATATGTATACAGCCGATCGTCCTCTTACTCTGGTGATTTTCTCGACTCTATCTTTATGCATTTTTCCTTTTCATCTCGTATCTGACTTTGTTTTGCACTGATGTTTTTATAACTTCTTAGCTCGAGCAGCATCCCGAGTCTGAGCTTGCCCCCTCCCCTTGAGGGCTATCCCTCATATGACTCCAAAACGATGGAGGATGACAAGGTGAGGGAAGTTCATGCCTCTGCATCCAAGAAGTGTAAGGCCATGGAGATTGTTGTTACCGCTGGCGCAGAAGTGTTTCCTGTCATTAAAAGGTAAGCACCTTGTGATCTTTAGTACTTTGTCCATTGTTTCTTTCTGAACCACACCTAACATACATTCTTGTGTGTTTTAGAGATAATTCAGTTTTGAAGAGTAAGCTTAAGTCGGAAAGCATGTCGGTCAAGAAACTGTGCCAGTAGAAGCTTGCATTATCGCTAGATGTGCATCCTCCAACTCCCAGTGACACTCAAACTTCAGCATTGTGCTAGTTATGTTGTCCCTGATGCTGCCGCAACCTCGCAAGCATTGGCTACCATTGGTATCCATGCAACTAAAAAGAGTGAACTTGTCAAGGGTAATGATCCCATGGTAATGTCACCAGGGAAGATTGACAAGATGGTCGGATCTGCTGCCTCCGGCCTAAATCGGATGGAGGAGATTCTCAAGTTAATGCAATGCAGCCTTGAGAAGAAGTCCTTACTCCAGAGGCAGCGAGCCAGGAGACAGAGGACATCAAGCTGGTGAACCTCCTAGACCAAATTTTGGTCTGGGATAAAAAGATTGAGTTTGGCTAGCATCCAGCGATGAGTGTTTCTCCCCTCTCCGTTGCCGAGAAAGTGTTTCACAACACGAAACTCGTATTTGAAAAGTTTCACCTGGAGCACATTGTAAGTTTTCCAATTCAGTTTATAGTATTTATCATCATATCCTCTATCGCCGAAGCATAAAGTCGGATAAGGATCGTATCTTAAGATCTGAGTTGATGCTTATAGGATGCAAAAGAACAATATAGTGTAGCCCCCAATGCTCGTGCTAGATTTTGACTTTGTTAAAGTTGCAGCACAAGTCTTATTAGGCGTCTGACATTATTTCGTCTTTTACTTACAGAAAGTTACATGTTACAACCAGGACTTGCTCAAGAATATTTGAAATAAGTGCAAAGAGATTAAGGCTTTGTGTCTTGAGAACTCCAAGATGCAGGGAGAAGGATGAGGTGGAAGTTAATCTTTTCGGACCATTAACCTTAGTTATTGTCATAGTCGAATTGTTTAGCCTACTGATATTTTTTGTTTGCAGAATTGTTGAACCAGTCTAGCAAGATGGTGGAGGAGGCCGAAAACTTCAAGGTCTTCCAAATGGAGAATGCCGAACTCCGGGATGAGCTTAATAAACTTAAAAATGAATCGGAAAAATATGTGTACGCCATCCTAGAGTTAAGCAATATGGATACCGAGAGCCAAAAGGATATAGCCCAAGACACAGAAGAAGAATTGAAAAGTCTCCGAGAGGAGCATTCTTAGTGGAACCATTGTGTGCTAGTTAACATTTTCGCCTTTACTCATCCTTTGATTTCTAACATTTCCTTTTAGTCAGAGTTTGATTTTTGGTTCTTTCCCAGATCCTCTGCATATTTCTGACTCCTCTTCCTCTGAACCTTGCCTCGAGCGCAACATACTTGTAGGAGATGTTCTTTTCGACTTTCGGTAGACTCTTGAGGAGTCTGGCGAGTCAGTTAGACTTTCCGGCTGAAACAACTTGCTAGTTCTCGATGTGAGGGACAAAGCAAAGGAGATTCCGAAGCTTATCGAGGGTTGGAAGATTTCCCATGCCCGAACCGCACAGAAGGCCCTGACTATGTTGATGAGTCACCACAATTATATGAGGGTAACCCACAGGACATCAAGGCCATCCAAGAATCTTGCATGGGTTATGCTTGTAAAGTGGCGGAGATGATGAACCATACAACACCATTCTTCCAATCCGTCGATGTGCCTCCTTTCCCCAAAGAGCCTGAAGATAGCCTCGTCGAAGACGAAGAAGATTCTGAGTCTCTAGAGCAAGGGGCTACGATGTCGACTCTAGAATTATCCTGAACTTTCAATTGGTCTGTACTGATGGGAACAATATTTTGTTTTAAATGTGCTGGTATGTAACAAACGATGACTTACTACTTAGCACTTATTGTATATATTTTGATGTGTGTGCTCAAAATTTTCTTAAGCACTACGCGTTTACACTTTTCGTTTTATCTGTCTCTCTATCTTGTCCCTTTCATGAGCCAGCCAACCTTTAGCACGGAAACTCTACCAAGTCAACGAAGTGCAATTGCTAAACCAGTTTAATCTCGGAAATAGAGCCAGAATCCTGTACCAACAATTCATTATTTGGAATATGCCCGCGTCTAAGAAATCAGATAAAAAACCAAAGTCTAAACACAAAATTAGATTTACACCCTAAGGTAACATTTTGTATACATATTAAAAAATCATAACTAGAACGATATTGAGTATAAAGTACTTTCAAGCATCCTAGGATTTTTGAAAACGACATGGTCTTTTGGAAATAATATGGCAAAAAACTTCTCAACAATAATATATGAGGAAACCAATACTTTATTTATCAATGAACATGTACATATATGATTGCAAGGAAATATAACTAAGAATAGAAGGGACGTAGCTGTGCAATATTCCATGGACGGTCTAATTCATCCGGGTCTGTTCTACTTCCAGCTCTCTTTGTCTTCCGAGTATCAGATCTTTCCTTGATTGGTCTCATATCGGTTAAATAATCTGACCCATTATGCTAAACTCGGCTGACCATAAAAGGTCCTTACATAATTGGGGAAAGCTTGTGCTTTCTTTTTTGCATGAGTCCGTGACCAAATCGCCCTTCCTGAAAGAACGATTTTGCACTCTTTGACTATTATACTTGCGTAACTTCTGCCGATACTCTATGGATATCTGCTCAGCAACAACGCGAACTTATTCGACTATATCGATATCATATTGTCAAGACACTTTTGCATCTTCTTAAATATACTATTTGACTATAGGAGACCGATGAATTAAATCACTCGGAATAACTGCTTCTGCCCCATAGACCAAGAAGAAAGGAGTCTATCCGGTTGATCTGTTAGAAGTTTTACGCAAGCTCCATATCACAGACGGTGATTCTTCCGCCCAAGCCCTAACGGAACGACGAAGTGGTGCCTCGAGACGAGGTAGGAGTCCTTGTAAAATGAGACCATTTGATCTTTAGACTTCTCCAATAGCTTGTGGGTGCGGGACTGATGCAATATCAAGTCGGATCCCTTGTTGTTTTGCAGAATTTGGCTAATTCTCCTATGGAAAAGTTGCTTCCGTTGTAAGTATTAATACTATGCGGATATACGAATATGATGATTACGTCGTCGACGAACTTTCTGGCTATGGCTGCATCGCAATTTGTTACGTGTTTAGCCTGAATCCATTTTTAAATTTATCCACCATAACTAGTAGGTGCGTAAATCCACACTTTGTTGTTTGAAACGTTCCTACCATATCAAGCCCCCAGACCACAAATGGCCATGTAATAGAGATTGTTCACAGCTGATCAGCCAGAACATATGCTTGACGGGCGTACTCTGGCAGCCTTTGGATGTCTAAAAGATTTTTCCACTAAAGATTTGGCTGCAGCATGGTGAACACACTCGTCTTCATGGATATCTCATAAAATTTCCACTCCTTTTGGAGGAATACAACACTAGAAAACCCCAGAAACACTACGCTTATAGAGCTCACCATTGGTTATCATATAGGCTTCTGTTTGTCGGATGATGTGTCATCCCAGAACTTCATCTTCGGGTAATTTTTCGTCTATCAGGAAATTTAGATAGGGTTTTTTCTAGCTGGGAATTACAGCCAGAACTGCTACTAAAGGTGAGTCAGATTTCGTCGGACAGTCCTCATCAACTCCTGTGATAGAGGGGACTTTTAGGTGCTCTAGAAAAGCACCAACCGGGACTTGTTTCCGTCTAGAGCCTATTCTTGATAAAGCATATGCTTCCTCATTTCTGCTCGAGGGATGTGTTCAACCTCAAAACCCTCTAACGATTTAGACAATTCATCCACACCAGCTTTTTAAACTGCCATGTGTTTGTTTGCATTGCAGATATCGGATACTTGTTGAGCAACTAAATCCGAGTCTCTGTAACATGTTAGTCTAGTTACGCATTTATTTTTGGCCATGTGTATTCCATGAAACAGTGCTTCCTATTCGGCAATATTATTGGTTGTCATGAAGTGTATCTATAATAGAACAACTTATCTCCTTGGGGTGACTTGGGAACCATGCCAGCCCCCTAGCCTCCTCGTGCTTTTGACCCATCAAAATGTCGAGTCCAAAATTCCAAGTCTGGAGGACTTGTATTTTCTACCGTCTCTGTCCAATCAGTGATGAAATCAGCAAGTATCTGGGATTTGATTGTTGTTCGTGGTTTGTACTCGTTGTCGAAAACAGCAAGATCTATTCCCCCCTTTGTGAAACATCCTGTGGCATTGCAATTGTTGATTATATCTCGCGGTGGAGTAGTACACACCACTATAATCTTATGCTCTTGAAAATAATGTCGTAGCTTTATGGCAGCAAAGAATACTCCATAGGCTAGCTTTTGGTAATGTGGATACATTTTCTTGGAATCTGTCACGACCTCACTCGGGAAGTATGTTGGATGTTGCACCTTAAGCTCCTGGCCTTCTTCCTCGCGCTCTACTGATGTTACCGCACTTACAACCTTGTTAGTCGCTGCGTTCTAAAGTAACATAGGCTCCTGTGGCTCTGGTGCTGCGAGAATTGGTCGATTTGAAAGTTGATCTTTCAAAGCTTGTAGGGCTCCGTCGGCTTCCTTGGTCAAAAAAATTTGTCGGGTTTCTTCAAGAGTTTGTACAAAGGCACGGCTCTTTCTTCGAGCCGGCTGACGAACCAGTTTACTGCTACTATGCAACCAGTGAGTCGTTATACGTCCTTCATGCGAGTCAGTCTGGTGATGTTTAGTATAGCCTTGATTTTGTCCCGGTTCACCTCTATGGCCCTTTCTGACATGATGAAACGTAAAAATTTTCTGGCTAGGATTCCAAAGAAACCCTTCTTTGGATTTAGCATTATGTTGAATTTTTGTAGGCTAGCAAATGTTTCCTCTAAGTCGGAAATAAGTGTTTCCTTTTTTTTGGACATTACTGCTATATCATCTACGTATGCATGGACGTTGCGTCCGATTTGATCCTTAAGGCAATGTTGCATGGTGTGTTGATATGTAGCTCATGTGTTCTTTAATCCAAAAGGCATAGTTTTGTAGCAGAAGATTCTGAAAGGTGTGACGTAAGACGTCTTGAGTTGATCCGATTATTTCATCGATATTTGGTGATATCCTGAATATACATCGAGAAAACAGAGTAATTCTAACCCTGCTGTGGATTCGATAACTTGATCGATTCTTTGCAAAGGGAACAGATCTTTAGGACAAGCCTTGTTCAAGGCAGTATAATCAATTCACATCCTTAAATCAATAGTGTCCTTTTTAGGGACGAGTACATGATTTGCCACCCATTAAGCGTAGATGACCTCTGCGATAAATCCAGCTAATTCTAGTTGGGCTAATTCCTTAGCTACAGGTTTGCGCTTTTCGTCACCAAACCATCGTAGGGACTGTTTGATTGGTTTAGTGTCGGGGTACACATTAAGATAGTGCTCGCCAAGTTCCCTATGTGCTCTAGTCATGTCAGAAGGCTGCCATGCGAAGATATCTTTATTAGCTTTGAGGAACTCGACGATGGGGCTTTCCTATGCGCGGTCTAAACCTACCCCTATGTTCGTCGTCTTGGAGGGAACATTTTTCTTTAGTGACATCTTATTTGTCTCTTCTGATGCCTTTAATTGCAAACCTGGCTTTAGCACCTCGTTCTTCATAGTGGGCATCTCGGATGGATCAATGATCTTCTTGATTTCCTAATACTCCTAGGCTTGTAGCATGGCTTCAGCAAAGGTGGAAGATCCTTCCTCGCAGTATCATGCTTTCTTCGGGTTTCACCGAATGGTGATAACACCCTTTGGATGCGGAAGCTTAATCATGTTGTAGATGTAGCAGGAACGAGCCATGAACGCCTAGTAAGACGGACACCCGAAGATGGCGTGGTAAGAACTTTTGAATGGTACCAACTCAAAGGAGAGTCGCTTGGCTAGTAATTGTCTCAGGTTCCGAATGTCACGTCCAGTGTGATCTCACCTAGAGAATCTTCCTGTCTCCCTGGTGACGAGGGTTCGACATGTCAATGCCCATTGTTATGGACTTGGGTTTTGGAGAAGATGGGGATGCTGGAAGTCGCGAGATAGTTAACAGTAAAGCAACATAGGGACATGAGGTTTACCCAGGTTTAGGCCCCGGAGGGAAAACCCTACTCCTGCTTGTCTATTCTTGATTATGGTGGAACCGAAGGTTACAGGGCATGCGCAGATCCAATATGGCATGAGGCGACTTCGTCCTTTTGGCCATGCCCTCCTGGCATTTATATAGATAGGCCAGGTCCTAGGGGTAGGTCGAGTCGGTTATAGATTAGGGTTGAACCCTTTGAAATTCTATCTACAACTAGACTTGTCCTCCAAGGAGTCGAACTCGCCATGGGCTTGGGCCAGCCAAAATGTCCCTGGGCTGTAGGTCTTAACATGGGCCTTCCTTGGGCTGGACCGGGTATACCAACGTTATGCACCTGTAGGGTATATCCATGTCACCTGGTACAATGCAATGAAAAGTCGCCTTGCTATGATTTAACTGGCTTTCGTGGATCTTCATGCCGAGAGTCTCAATGTAGAGAATCTTGATGCTGCTACCATCGTCCCTGAGTGTTTTAGAAAACTCATAACCATCAATAAGAGGATTGATGACTAGAGGGTACTTTCCCCGATGATGTGTTTTACTTGGGTGATCATTGCGGTCAAAGGTGATGGTTACATCCGACCAGTCCAAGAATTGGGGGACAGCAGGAAACGTGGCGTTGAGCTCATTGAGAACCGCCTTTTTGACCTTAGATGGCTGAGTTTCAAGGAAGGAAGCATATGTATCTTTATTTGTGGGATAATCCATCTTTCCATCCAACATGGGCTATGCGGCATTCGCTTCTTCCATGTTAGAATCTTCATTGGGCTCCTTGCCTTTCTAGGAATTTTTCATTCCTATTTGTTGCTTGGCTCTATAGCCAGAGGATTCATCTTTCTTGACGTCTTCATTGAAACGACACTCAGCATTGGTATAGGTAGAACCTCCATTCGCATCCAGGTGATGAATATAAGGGTTATTGGCGATGTTGGCCCAGAAATATGATTTTACAGGTTGTTCCTCTCCTCTACCTTGGACCGAATAAGTTCCACGACATCGTCCCTGGTCGCCTCCGCGCCCTCCTCGTCCTATGGATCCAAATGTTGTGTTGACAGCTGCATTGTCCTGTGCCGGTTTATCTTCTGAGGTGTTCTTGCGCTTCTAAGTTTGTAGTTTTTGCTGCTTGGCCGCATGTGGATTGGCCAGAATATTCAGCAGTCCATCTAAAGCGTCATCGACATCAGCATATTTTCTTGCCGTTTTTGTCATCTCTGCTAGGTCTATGACATGGTCACTCTTTAGTCTATGACGCAAAAGTCATGCAATGAAAGCGTCAATCACAAAAGTCTATGACGCAAAAGTTCTTTGTGTCGATCTAGCGTCCGAGGTTATCCTGGAAAGTTTCTCTGGGTCTTTGAGTGCAAAGCTGCAAGTCTCCGACTATGCAGGGCCTCCTGTATGTTCCCTCAAAGTTTGAAAATAACGCACTTTGCATGTCATACCAGTTGTGAATTGAGTTCTTTGGTAGGACACTGATCCATGATCGAGCCATCTTCCGCAACATGAGTGGGAGATATCGAACTACGACCAAGTTGTTCCTCCTTTGGCGATTCAGCATGCCTGGAAGAAACCTGAAGCCAAGTATCTGGCCGAGCTGCACCGTCGTAGGGCTGAATGTGTTTGGCAATGCCGAAGTCAACCGGAAACTTTGTTTGACATATATGTGGGCCAAATATTTTGGGTCCCACATATATGTCTCCCTCCTCATACCGTCGTGCTGGAATTTTTGATTCAATGCGATGGCGAGCGTCATTTTGTGAGAGAAACCTACGCCTTGGAAACTTGTGGCTTGTGCGAGACGGAGTCAGATTCCTGCTTCTCCTCCCACCGTCGTCGCCTTCACCCCTACGGCTTCCATGGCCACGATGAGATCCTTCATGATCGCTTCCAGGCGGTGATGGTTGCTCTGGCGGATTATTTTCGGCTGATCGGCGCGGTCTTAGAGCCTCATTATGATGGCTCCGAGGTTGATTTCGTTGGGCTCCATCCCTGCCTTATACAAGGCGGTCCGGGTCATTTATTTGTCCGGTGTTGCCAGCCAGACGGCTGGGGGTGGCATCCTTAGCCAATCTTGTTCTCACTGGCGGTGCACCTCTAGGTCTTCCATGTGGCCATTATTCTGCCGATGTTGGGCCTGGTGAGGTACCAATGCCATGATGGCATCGTGAGATGTAGAAGGAATATGTCCCGACCAGTCCCGCATGGCCCTGTGAGGATGACAGTTTGATCCGGTCCTTGACTTTTCTTATTCCTGGGGATGATGACGTTGATCCACATCCCTATGGGGTCTTTCATCGCCGCTTTGGCATGCGCTAGTGTGACAAAATTCCGACCTTGAGGCCAATTGACCACTAAATGACGCGGCTGTCTTTTGCTGTTTCAATCCTTTGTCAAGCAATGCTATGCATTGTCGGACCTATTCTGGAGACGGATTATTGGCGAGGATGGCTCGAGCAGCCGCAGTGTTCTCAACTAGAGTGCTATAGACTCGGATCTTCTCTCCGGTTTTACTGTCAAAAAATCTCTATGGACATTTGAATTCATATTAGCAAGAATCGGAACCCCCTTGTATTTTTGGCAGTCGCTTGAATTCTGGCTGGTAGTAGGTAGGATTGCTGTCTGAGCTCGACAATGCGGGCAGCTTCCTCGAGCAAAAACAAGCGATGCTTTTCCAGGTCCTCAGCTCTTTGCTCCAGCGCCTCTGGAGTAAGATCTGAAGCATTTGGGATTGGTATCGTGATTGCATCTCCTTAGATTTCACATGCACCCTTGATGACAACGTGTCCATCCATAGGACACTACTAGGAAAATAGCTATAGATAGATAAGACTTTTGTGGCAAATATGTGTTGCCATGCGCCACAGAAAAATAACAGCGACGCATTATAGCAAATGCGCTATAGAACCTTTCACTGTTATGTTGTGCATGCACAGAGACGGTGCGCCACAGAAGTTTGGCGGGACCCGCCACCGGGATTGGGCACCCGGGCTTTCTGTGGTGCACATAGCCATATGCGCCATAGAAAACCCTGGTGGTCCCTACCAAGGAATCTCATTGACCGCACTCTGACTATCAACACCCGGATTTTTAATCCCAGATGCCTGTTATGCCATTCATCGCAATCCCAGGATTACCATTTCTGTGAGACATACCAGATTGGATATCACAGTACATCATCCATTACAAAGCATACATAAGGTCTTACAATAAATAAAGGATCTCATGATCTAGTCTTAGTACAAATCAAGAAGCGGAATAATATAATCATAACGGTAGCATGGGCGAGACTCCATCTTCATGGTCACAGGCAATGCTGACGATGGGAGATGATCCTAGTTGTCGTAACCTTCCTAGGTCCATCCTCTAGATAGTCCTCTTCATAGTCTAGCCATGATAATATCTAGGGGAAAGCCATGAGTACTCTTCAAGTACTCGCAAACTACCATTAACAAGTAAAGCGGTTTGAGTAGGAATACTAAGCTCTAGGTTGTTTTGCAAAAATCAAGGTTTACATTAACTGAGTTCAGAAGCAAAATAAGCTAGTTGAAGGTTTTATAACACCTACGTGGGAGCTTGAGTTTCATATCACAACCCTGTTGTGGTCAAGTCAAAGTCATGATTCATTTCATAAGTCATTTTGAAAACATCTGACGACGGAACAGTATGGCCACTCCAACTTCCCATAACTGCAGATGCGGCTATTTGAATAGTTTGACACTCTACAGAGGTGGTACACTTTCACCACAATATTTGATACATCCATCAGGAACAATCCTGAATTCACCATACTCAGTATGCGGATAGTCAATCCTAACCTTTCAATAGCACTCCCTATTATAGGCACCTCTCCTATGAGTTTGGCCTCCCAACCATGACCAACTGTCATCTTGGTAACTGCACAGGTGGACAATCTTCACAAGGTATCCCTATCTCAAACCTTGGCCGCAAGATAACCCATACTAAGGTATATAAATTTCCAGTCAAGCCCTACCCAAATTTCGGGTATTATGGTTGTACGGTAAAATTGGAATGGTATCGCATCCAGACAACCATCAGTTTTATAAAGGGCTAAGGCTCATGCCTCTACATTTTCATCATCAAAATCATCTAGTGTTCAAGAACACATGTCAAAACATTTCAGTAGAATGAATCATCATTCTAAGGTTTTCATAACCATTTTCACCAAGTAATCCCATCTAAAGTGATCAAGTTTTATGCTTAGCACTAGCATCTACAAGTGGGGGTAAACCCTAATGAGGGGTGGTAAACAAGTGCGAATGATCTAAGTTCCATCTCATGCCTCAGGATGACATCAAGATCTATCTAACTTAGGACAAGTTTTATGCTCTTTATGCTACCTTTAAATCTTTCCACAATCTACAAGTCACTAAGTAAACTCAAATAGAAAGCTTTGATAAAGAAATAAAATAACTAAGGTTGCAAGTAAAACTAGGATTGGGTATCATCCATTTGTACAATTAAGGCATGCCTAATGCATTGCATAGATTATCTTATAGGTGTAAGCTTTCAAGTAAGACTAGCATGGTTTATCTTAGCTTGCTAAGATAGTAGCTTGCCTTATGCACATCAGTGGTTGAAGTTCTCCTGGGCTTCTTCCTCGTAGTATTCTCCTTCCTCCTCGTATCCTTGGTCGGTACTAGCGTCTATAAATAAATACGAGGTACACAATCACCAAAAAAAATTTAACTAAATCTATTTAGCACATTAAGATTCACACTAGATGATTTAGCATCATCACTATTATCACAAGGATTAAGGAAATAGTTTTATTTATTTTATTTTAGAAAAGTAATTTCTACTCATTGAAAAACTACTTAAGGTTTAATATTCTCCAACTAAAACATGGGATCATGTTGACACATGTCATCACCACATATTTTAGTACTTGGGAATGTGATTTAAAGTGGTGTCACAATTTAATAAGGTTTAACCTTTTTATTTTAATTAAATAACTGATTAGAAATGCCTATGGGGCATTCTTTTATTACTTGTCCATTATTTCTGCAAGTAAACCTAGATATTTTTATATATTCAAAAAGGTCTTGTCAAATGTGCTTTTTTATAGTTGGAATCAACTCAAAAGCTTTTATGGTTGAATTTTGAAAAATGTTTGAATGCAAAAAAATCTCTGCCTTGTTAATTTTACTATAGGTGATCTACAATTCTAAATGATTTGAATCCAACGGGCTTGGATTAAAATTCTAGTACCTTTCTAGAAAAATGAGTTTCATGCAATTTGGTTCAGTGACTCAATCTAGGTTGATTTTTGAATCTAGAGACAGAACAATGTTTGAAACTAAATGGAAAAACCTAGATTCGAACTATTGGGTCACGCGGGAAGTTAATTGGGCCGGCCCACGGTGCACAGCGCGCGTGGGTGGGTTTAATTGGCTGTCCCCACCAGTCAGCAAGACAGGGGGTGCGAAGGGGTACGGGGCAATCCAGACCGTGCGATCAACATCTAATCCAACGGTTGGGGCTTGTCATCTCCGTCGGCCAGCGCCGGTGAGACTGACCACTAGCGCGGCTAGTGGGGGTATGTGGGGGCTCACCGGGGCTCAGGAGATGGTCGGCGATGGGGGAGAACGATGAAGTCGACGATGGCGAACCTCTTGGTACCGGTGGCTCCTCCTGGGGCGGCTCCAATCGACGGCTCCTATTCTCCTCCTCTGCGGCAGACTCCAGCAAAATTCTGGATACCTGCTGCTCGCCTTGCTCTGGGGATGAGTGGGTATGATCAGTGAGAGGTGGGGAGTGAGATGGTGTGCTGAAATCAAACGGGGGAGGCCTCTATATATAGTGCAGCGAGGGGACCAAAGGGCACGGGTGGAGCTCATTGTGGTCGTCTGCACAGCGAGCTAACGACATGGCTGGGGGTAGGTAACGGTGCAGTGTTCCCTGGCGATGCTCGACGGCATGGTGGCGAGGCGTGGTGCGGTGCGAATTGGTTGGAATGCTCTGATGCTCTGGGCGGGTCCAACAGAGGTTTTAATGGCGCACGGGTTGTCCTGGTCGTGCGGTGATGCATGGGCATGTCCTGGCGGTTCCTGTTGCGGTGGTGATCGTGCACGCAAGCGGCGAGGGCGACGCGCGGTCTGTGCTCGCGTGTCGAGCATGGCTCTCTAGCACGCTCTCAGCATGGCACAGAGGCATAGGGCGCGGCCGGTCTAGGGTGGTCCAGGGGCTGGCAGTGCTTGGGCTCTAGACAGGGGGTGGCGGTGGATGGTGGTATGTGTCCCAGAAAAGGTTGGCAAGGCTAGAGCTGCTCATATCTTCCTGTCGACAATGGGGTGGCAAGTTGGGCTCGGCATGCTCACCATTGATGACAATGTCATGCTTACAGTGAGGTAGGGCTAGTTAAATTAGTTTGATCAGCTATTGAGAGGGTGCTGTGAGCTAGAGGGGAGACAAGTTAGGCACAAACACTGCTCACTATAGTGTTTGATGTTTTTATTGATTTGTGTTTACAGGGTGTTTGATGAAATGGCCGAAAGAGATTTGAATTTGAATTTTTGGATGAAAATTGATGGGTTTACTAGTCACATACTAGGTAGTCTCTGGTTAGTTGGTTTTCTAAAGGTGCACTGGTTTGGTTGGTTTTTGAGAATTGGTGATCTTCACATATGATATAGATTCAGTTTTGAAATGTCATTTGAATCAAGTTGCCAAATGTTTCTCTGAGTTTGAAAGGTGGTCTTGGGCCCACTTTTACTTGGTCTAGCAAGGGGTGAAAAGAATTGGAACTGTTTTGTTTGAAATCTTGGACTAGAAACACTCAAAGTGGTCTAGTGAGCAAGATTGGCAAAATTGACCATTAGCTCATTTTGTTTGTTTTTGAATTTCTCTTCATTTATTTCTGCTTGGATTTGATTTATATGATGTTGTTTTCATCTTTAAACCATTCCTTGCTATTCAAAACAATCACACAAGTACATTCATACAATCATCACATACACACATTCAATCGTAAGATTTTAAATATAAAAGTTTTTGTTAACCCTAATTTTGGTGATTGGAAATTTGATAACCTTGATCAATATTTTTGGGATGTTACAAACCTTCCCTCCTTAAACGAAATCTCGTCCTGAGATTTGAGAAAGAAGAAAAAGAAAACTAGGATTTAAAGAGATCGGGACACTCCATATTGATGTAATCCTCTCGTTCCTAGGTAGCTTATTCTTCAGTGTGGTTACTCCACTAAATCTTGAGAGACTTGATGCTTCGGGTCCTGGTTGTTCTAAAAGCTTCCTCAAAAATACGGATGGGTACTTCGGGATACGTCAGGTCATTGTTGATCTATATGGTTTGGTGATTAATGTTCTTGAAAACTTTAGTCTTTTCCGGGACTTCTAGCCATTTGCGAAGTAATGATATATGGAACACATTATGCACTACTGACATATCCTTTGGCAGTTCCAATTGATATGATACTTCTCCTCAATGATTCTGAATATTGAAAGGTCCGATATATCTGAGGGATAACTTTCCTTTGAGTTGGAAACATTGCATTCCTTTCAAAGGTGACACTTTGAGATACACAAAATCTCCGATATTGAAGGCGAGATCTCAACGTCTCTTGTCGGCATAACTCTTATGTCTGGATTGGGCGGTCTTGAGGTGCTCACATATCTTGTGAACCTTCTCTTCTGCTTCCCGTAAGATGTCGGGTCCGAAAATCTGACTCTCTCCAACTTCCAACCAATTCAATGGGGTACGACACTTCCTTCCATACATGAATTCAAATGGGGCCATTTGCAAACTGGCTTGAAAACTGTTGTTGTACTAAAATTCTGCGAAAGGCAGACAATCTTACCATTTAGATGCATACTCTAGCACATAGGCTCTCAACATATGTTCGAGTATTTGATTTACTCGCTTCGTTTGTCCATCAGTCTGAGGGTGATAAGCTGTGCTGAAATCTAGTCGGGTTCCTAATCCTTCTTGGACTTTCTTCCAAAATCTCAAGGTAAACTGAGTTCGTCGATCCGACACGATCTTCTTGGGGTCTCCATGCAAACTGACGATTCTAGCAATATATAACTCTACTAATTTCGAACTCTGGTAAGTGGTCTTGACCGGTAATAAATGGGAGACCTTGGACAATCTATCAACTATGACCCAAATAGAGTCATTTCCCCTACTAGATGTAGGCAAACCGGTGATAAAATCCATTCCAACTGAATCCCATTTCCATTCTGTAATCTGGAATGGTTGCAACAGTCCTGCGGGTCTCTGATGTCCCGCCTTGACTCTCTAACATATATCACACTTGGCTATGTAGCTTCCAATCTATCTCTTCATCTTATGCCACCAAAATTGCTCCTTCAAATCCTGATACATCTTCGTTCCTCCGGGGTGGATAAAATAAAGGGTATCATGGGCCTCTTTCAAAATAGCTTGCTTCAACTCTGAATCTGCTAGTACATAGAGACATCCTTTGTACCACAAAATTTATTCTTCATCTTCGGTGAATCCGGGTACTTTTCCTGTACCGATATGATGTTTGATTCCGTCGATACAAGCATTTCCTTTTTGCACCTCCTTGATCTGACTAATCAAAGTGGGTTGAAGTTCTATGCTAGCCAAAAATCCTTCACTTACTAATTCAATTCTAAAATCTTCCAACACCTTGTGTAAACCTGGTTGCTCCTTAAGAATCATGGAGTTCAAGTGACACGACAATCTTCTAAGGGCATCTGCTACCACATTGGCTTTACCGGGGTGATAGTGAATGTCCAGATCATAGTCCTTGATTAGCTCTATCCATCTCCTCTGCCTCATATTCAGCTCCTTCTGAGTGAAAATGTACTTTAGGATTTTGTGATCCGAATAAATCTCACAACGGTTTCCCATAAGGTAATGCCTCCATGTCTTCAAGGCTAAGACTATGGTTGCTAGTTTAAGGTCATGGGTAGGATAATTCTGCTGATGCTTCTTCAGTTGTCGGGATAGAAATGATATTACTTTGCCTTCTTTCATAAGCACACATCCGAGACCGATCTTGGATGCGTCACAATACACATCAAAAGGCTTTGTGCTATCCGGCATGATCAAGATTGGGGATGAGATCAATCTCTTCTTAAGTTCTTGAAAACTCGCTTCACATTTGTCCGTCCATTCAAACTTCCTATCCTTCTTCAACAATTGGGTCATGGGTCTGGTGAAACTCGAGAATCCTTCTACGAACTTTCGGTAATATCCCGCTAATCTGAGAAATGCACGAACATGAGTTTGAGTTGTTGGGGCTTGCCATTCTTCAACATCCTTTACATTGGCGGGGTCAACTGCAATTCATCCAGCTGATAAAATATGTCCGAGGAATCCTACCTCCTTTAACAAGAATTCACATTTGCTAAACGTGGCATACAGCTGATGCTCTCTAAGGGTTCCAAGGATGGTCCTTATGTGTATCTCATGTTCTTCTGATTGGAATAGATCAGAATGTCATTGATGAAAACAATGACAAACTTATCTAGGAAGTCCATAAAAATCTTATTCATGAGGTTCATGAAATAAGCGGGGGCATTGGTTAATCCAAAATACATGGTAGTATACTCATACAATCCATATCTAGTGGTAAAGGCAGTCTTCGGAATATCCTCTAGACGAATCTTGAGTTGATGATAACCAGTTCTAAGATCAATTTTAGAAAACAATTTTGCACCAGACAACTGGTCAAACAGGTCTTCTATCTTCGGTAGTGGATACTTGTTCTTGATGGTGACATGATTCAGCTTCTGATAATCCGTACACAAACGGTTACCTCCATCTTTCTTGTCCACAAATAAAATAGGTGATCTCCATGGCAACGCACTTGGTTGAATCAGTCCTATCTCTAGCATGGCATCTAGTTTCTTATTTAGCTCCACTAATTCAGACGGGTTTGTACTATATGGTCTCTGGGCTATGGGTCCGGTTCCAGGGATTAGTTCAATGATAAACTCGATATCCTGATCTGGGGGCATACCAGGCAAAACATCTAGAAATACATCAGGGTATTCACAGACTACTCTGACTTGGTAAATGGTTGATTGGGCTAGAATCTTGTTGCACTTGAATTGACGGGGCAAGGTTTCAGATACATGCTCTACTGATATTCCGGTTGTACTGTTCATGGTTATGGCTTTCTTGGCACAGTCAATTAATCCTTTATGTTTTGACATCCAATCCATTCCTAGTACTACTTCCAAACCTTTAGTTCCGAGTACTATTAGATTAGCATAAAAATATATGCCATGGATTCGGATAGGTACAACCTTGCTAATTTGTCTAGCTTTGGTGGTTGAACCAGGTATTTGAACTAGCATAACATGCTTAAATTTTGTTGGTTGAATCTTACTAGTGCATGAAAATTCTTCAGTAACAAATGAGTGCAATGATCCAGAATCAAACAACACTCTTGCAAGTACTGAGTTAACAGAAAACATACCCAGCATGACATCTGGCGCTTCCTGGGCTTCTTCAACATTCATGGAGAAATAGACGGCCGTTGCGGTTTAGTGAATTCCCTGGGGAAAATCATCTTCTGGGCTAAACACGACGCTGCTGCTGAGCTGGGGCATTCACATTGGGGGCTGCTGCAATCTTCTTGGGGCACTCATTGGAATAGTGACCCTTGGTTCCACATTCATAACAAGTAACTTGAGACTTGTCCTTTGCTGCAACAGGCATATCATTGCTTCCAGTTCTCGGGGCAGTATTGGTGTTGGTGGCGACATTATTGTTGCTGAACTTGGGCGGTGCACGATTGAAATTGCTAGGGTTGCCGGGGTTGTTGTTGTGGTTTCCTCTGGGCCTTGGGTTTCCACGGTTGGGATAGGTTGGACGGTTCATCGGGGGTCTATTGGTTCTTGGGGAAAATTCTGTAGACAGGTTGGGGCGATACTTTGGGGTATGGTGGGTTCCTAGTTGATTCATCATTTTACACTTGCGGTTTTCATTGGCTTGGTTGATTTTGCCTTCCATCTGAATGGAAGAGTCCACTAACGCTTCAATGTCCGCGAATAGGATGTTGACTAACATTGTCTGCATTTCATCATGCAGACCATTCAAGAATCTTTCCTTCTTCTTGGCTTCAGTGTCAATCTCATCTGGTGCATACCTAGCCAATGACAAAAATTTGTCACAGTACTCAACTACTGTCATCCTCCCATGCATCAATTCTCTGAATTCATCTCTCGTCCTCTTGATCAAACCCGGTGGCACATGGGTTCTGCTGAACTTGAGTTTGAATTCATCCCAAGTAATCATTTGTCCTCCATTCATGGCATGAACGCTGTTCCACCAAGCTCTTGCATCTCCTGCCAGATAGTGGGTGGCAAACAGTACTTTCTTGTTGGCTTCCACTCCTGCAACTTCTATGTTGTTTTCCATGGTTTGCAGCCAATCATCTGCACATAGGGGCTCTTTATACTTAGTAAACATAGGTGGATTGGTGTTCTGAAAGTTCTTGAGCTTCGATCCATGGTGGTCCTGGTTCACATGGCCTTGGTTGTTGTTGCCCATCTGAGCTATGCGTTGAAGGCTGGATGAGTTGGCTTGACGTTCGTCTCTTTCAGCTTCGCGGTCCGAAACCAGCATTTGCAAGATTTGCAACATCGAGTCTGTGGATGAAGTGCTTCCTCCATGAGGCATCTGAAGATTGAGATAGATCATGAGAAAAGAGGGAAATTTCTAAGGTTCAGGGTTTGTTTTTGACAAGTTTTTGAAGTTTGACTCAGATTTTTCTAGCAACTTGTTTGCATTCATTCATAACACACCATACAAACACACACCACAACAAGGAAAACAGATGGTTTTAAGAACCATTCTGGGAAACTACGATACAATGGGACCGGATAGAACTCACTAACGCTAGTGGTCAAGTGCTACTACTCCCCGGAATCGGTGTCCTCATCATCCTCATCATCATCATCAATGAAGGAAAAGTCATACTCATCAGTGAAGAAGTCAATGGCTTGATCCTCCAGAAAGTCATCATCGTCACTGAGATAAGAGTAGCGGTCTCCATGGATGTCCTCCTGTGCATTCTCCCTCTCCTCAAGCTACATGTCCCTCTCGTGGATGGTCTCCTCCAACTCTGTGATCCTGTGGCGAAGGTGGGCAATGATGTGCTCCTTCTTGTCGAGCTGACGGCGACGATACTGGCGATCCTTCACTAGCATGGAAATGGTCTGATCCTTCTAGACAGTGATGGCATAGTTGTGGTTAGCGTAGGAGCGGGCATTGTCCAACTCTTTCTGCTGGTCATACATCATGAAATTGAGGTGGTCCACTTGATTCTTCAGCTCAGGGTGATATGGTGGCTCCACTGGTTGTCGCATAACATCACGCCTTGGGCAGAACTCAAAGAGGGTACCCTTGATCTGATAGCTACTCTGCCCACACAGAAGGGCGAGAGCTTCTTGCATTGCCCTGGCAAGTTCATTGAGCCAGTTGTTCTCTCTAATGGTGAACTGAATTCCCTCTGAGGTGGGGGCTTCAATCTTTCCTCGGAGACTTGCAACAATCAGCCATTGCAGTTCCTCTCCTTCCTGATCGTTGAGCTGAGCTCCAAAGAACTCAGGGTGCAGGCGCTCCAGAAGTTCCGAAACCTGGTCCGGGTCACGCTCAAAGGTGAGATCTCCACCATTTCCCAACTGATAGAACTTGTTATACTTCACGTGCATCTATAAGAATGTAGGATGAGTAAGTTAGTAGAGTGATCAAGTGTGTCAAATTTTATGTAAGGTTGCAAGAATTTTGAGGAACATGAATTTTCATGAAAGAATCTAAGTGATAAGAATGAGAATAAGTTTTCATAAATACTCACTTCCTTGGTTTTGAAACGAAGTTTTTGATTCAAACGTCCATTCTAAACTAGGGTCTCTTATGGTCAAGATGGCTCTGATACCAACTTGTCAACACACGGATTTTTAATCCCAGATGCTTGTTATGCCATTTATCGCAATCCCATGATTACCATTTTTGCCAGACATAGCAGATTGGATATCACAGTTCATCGTCCATTACAAACCATACATAAGGTCTTACAACACATAATGGATCTCATGATCTAGTCTTAGTACAAATCAAGCAGCAGAATAATATAATAATAACGGCAGCGTGGGCGATACTCCATCTTCATGGTCACAGGCAATGCTGACGATGGGAGATGATCCTAGTTGTCATAACCTTCCTGCTGTCCATCCTCCTGATAGTCCTCTTCATAGTATGGCCACGGGAATAGCCAGGGGCAAAGCATGAGTACTCTTTAAGTACTCACAAACTACCACTAACAAGTAATGCGGTTTGAGTAGGAATACGAAGCTCTAGGTTGTTTTGCAAAAAGCCAGGTTTACTTTAACTGAGTTCAGAAGCAAAAGAAGCTAGTTGAAGGTTTTATAACACCTAAGTGGGAGCTTGAGTTTCATATCACAGCCCTGTTGTGGTCAAGTCAAAGTCATGATTCATTTCATAAGTCGTTTTGAAAACATCTGACGACGGAACAGTATGGCCACACCAACTGTCCATAACCGCATACGCGGCTATTCGAATAGTTTGACACTCTGTATAGGTAGTACACTTACACCACAATATTCGATACATCCATCAGGAACAATCCTGAATTCACCATACTCAGTATGCAGATAATCAATCCTAACCTTTCAATTACACGCCCTAGTATAGGCACCTCTCCTATGAGTTTGGCCTCCCAACCATGACCAACTGTCATCTTGGGAACTGCCTAGGTGGACAATCTTCACAAGGTAGCCTCAGCTCAAACCTTGGCCGCAAGATAACCCATACTAAGGTATATAAATTTCCAGTCAAGCCCTACCTAAAATTTGGGTATTATGGTTGTACGGTAAAATTGGAATGGTATCGCATCCAGATAACCATCAGTTTTATAAAGGGCCAAGGCTCATACCTCAACATTTTCATCATCAAAATCATCTGGTGTTCAAGAACACATGTCAAAACATTTAAGTAGAATGACTCATCATTCTAAGGTTTTTATAAGCATTTTCACCAAGTAAACCCATCTAAAGTGATGAAGTTTTATGCTTAGCACTAGCATCTACAAGTGGGGGTAAACACTAATGAGGGGTGGTAAACAAGTGTGAATGATCTAAGTTCCATCTTATGCCCCGGGATGACATCAAGATCTATCTAACTTAGGCCAAGTTTTATGCTATTTATGCTACCTTTAGATCTTTCCACAATCTACAAGTCACCAAGTAAACTAAAATAGAAAGCTTTGATAAAGAAATAAAATAACTAAGCTTGCAAGTCTAGGATTGGGCATCATCCATTTGTATAATTAAGGCATTCCTAATGCATTGCATAGATTATCTTATATGTGTAAGCTTGCAAGTAAGACTTGCATGGTTTAGCTTAGCTTGCTAAGATAGTAGCTTGCCTTGTGCAGAGCAGTGGTTGAAGTTCTCCTCGGCTTCTTCCTCATAGTATTGTCCTTCCTGCACGTATCCTTGGTCGGTACTAGCTTCTATAAATAAATTCAAGGTACACAATCACCAAACAATTCTTAACTACTTCTTTTTAGCACACAAGATTCACACTAGATGATCTAGCATCATCAATATTATCACAAGGATTAAGGCAATAGTTTTATTTATTTTACTTTAGAAAAGTAATTTCTACTCATTTAAAAACTACTTAAGATTTAATATTCTCCAACTAAAACATGGGATCATGTTGACACATGTCATCACCACATATTTTAGTACTTGGGAATGTGATTTAAAGTGGTGTCACAATTTAATAAGATTTAACCTTTTTTATTTTAATTAAATAACGTGACTAGAAATGCCTACGGGGAATTCTTTTATTACTTGTCCATTATTTCTGCAAGTAAACCTAGATATTTTTATATATTTAGAAAGTTCTTGTCAAATGTGATTTTTGAGAGTTGGAATCAACTCAAAAGCTTTGATGGTTGAATTTTGAAAAATGTTTTAAAGCAGAAAATTCTCTGCTTTTTAATTTTACTATAGGTGATCTACAATTCCAAATGATTTGAATCCAACGGACTTGGATTAAGAATTGCAGTACCTTTCTAGAAAAATTAGTTTGATGCAATTTGGTTTAGTGAATCGATCTGGGTTGATTTTTGAATATAGATACAGAACTATGTTTAAAACTAAATGGAAAAACCTAGATTCAAACTCCTCGGTCACGCGGGAAGTTAATTGGGCTGGCCCAGAGCGCACAGCCGCGTGCGGGTGCGTTTAAGTGGCTATCCCCACCTGTCAGCGAGACAGGTGGTGCAAAGGGTTACGGGGCAATCTAGACCGTGTGATCAACATCTACTCCAACGGCTGGGGCTTGTCTTCTCTGTCAGGCAGCGCCGGCAAGACTGAACCCTAGCACAGCCAGTGGGGGTCTGTGGGGGCTCACCGGGGCTCAGACGATGGTCAACGATGGGGGTGAACGACGAAGTTGACAATGGCGAACCTCCTGGTACCGGTGGCTCCTCCTGGGGCGGCTCCAATCGACCTGCTGCTCGCCTTGCTCCGAGGATGAGTGGGTGTGATCAGTGAGAGGTGCAGAGTGAGATGGTGTGCTGAAATCGAACAGGGGAGGCCTCTATTTATAGTGTAGAGAGGGGACCAAAGGGCGTGGGTGGAGCTCATCGTGGTCGTCTGCACAGCGAGCTAATGGCATGGCTGGGGGTAGGGGACTGTGCGGTGTTCCCTGGCGATGCTCAATGGCATGGTGGCGAGGCGTGGGGCGGTGCGAATTGGTTGGAACATTGCGATGCTTTGGGTGGGTCCGACAGACGTTTTAATGGCGCACGGGCTGTCCTGGTCGCGCGGCAACGAACGGGCATGTCGTGGTGGTTCCTAGGGCGGGGATGATCATGCACGCAAGCGGCATGGGTGGCGCACGGTCCGTTCTCGCGTGTTGAGCGTGATGCTCTGGCTCGCTCTCGACATGGCATAGAGGCATTGGGCACTGCGGTTTTAGGGTGGTCCAGGGGCTGGCAGTTCTTGGGCTCTTGAAAGGGGGTGGCGGTGGACTATGGTCTGTGTTCCAGACAATGTTGGCGACAATGGGGTGACAAGATGGGCTCGGCATGCTCACCATTCATGAAAATGTCAAGCTTACAGTGAGGTAGGGCTAGTTAAATTAGTTTGATCATCTACTGAGAGGGTGTTGTGAGCTAGAGGGGAGACAAGTTAGGCACAAACACTGCTCCCTATAGTGTTTGATGTTTTTATTGATTTGTGTTTATAAGGTGTTTGATGAAATGGCCGAAAGAGATTTGAATTTGACTTTTTGGATGAAAATTGGTGGGTGTACTAGTCACATACTAGGTAGTCTCTGGTTAGCTGGTTTTGTCAAGGTGCACTGGTTTGGTTGGTTTTTGAGAATCGGTGATCTTCACATATGATATAGATTCAATTTTGAAATGTCATTGGAATCAAGATGCCAAATGTTTATGTGAGTTTGAAAGGTGGTATTGGGTTCACTTTTACTTGGTCTAGCAAGGGGTGAAAAGAATTGGAATTGTTTCTATTTGAAACCTTGGACTAGAAACACTCAAAGTGGTCTAGTGAGCAAGATTAGCAAAAATGACCATTAGCTCATTTTGTTTGTTTTTGAATTTCTATTGATTTGTTTCTTCTTGGATTTGATTTAAATGATGTTGTTTTCATATTTAAACCATTCCTTGCTATTCACAACAATCACACAAGTCCATTGATGCATTCATACAATCATCACATACACACATGCATTCATAAGATTTTAAATATAAAAGTTTTTGTTAACCCTAATTTTGTGATTGGAAATTTGATAACCTTGATCAATATTTTTGGGATGTTACATTGACCAACATTCTATGCGCCACATAAGTGATGATTCTGTGGCGCATATAGAGCTATGTTCCATAGAAGTCGAGTAGGAAAAACAGATCCCACCCCCCCTATGGATTGCCTTTTAAATGGGATTTTTCTAGAGATTATAATCTCATTTAAATGCACTTCTTAAAAAGTGTTGAAGTAGATTATGGAGGCTAAGATGATATTTTTACATTGGTCAAGCTTGGTTTTTAACGTGAGATGGTCCTAAATACCATAACACACATTGTAGAATTTTATTGGGATTTATTGAGATGGAAAAGTATTTTTGGGGAATTATTTCTTGTTTATGCCATTTAAGAAAAAGGGCAAAAAGAAATAATAAAGAATCTCAAAAATATTTATTTTTGAGGTGGAAAGATGGTATATGATAAATAGGCATCAAACATGCCTTGAGTTGGCAGGGTGATTTGGAGAAAAATAAATTTTCCTTTAGAGACAAGGATTTTGAGAATTTGGTAAGTAAAGGAAATAAAATAGTTTAATAATCCAAATAATTGTGGGAATTATTTGGGGGATTCTTATATCCAAGGTAGATGATGTAAACTTGATGTATGCATCAAAGTCAACCTTGATTTTTGAAGAAAGGTGGGAAAAGGATGGAAACTTGATAAGGGAGGATCTAGGGTTTAGTAATTTTGATGCCACCTAAACAGGGTTGAATTAGGGAGCTCATAGCTCACTTGGTACAAGGGGTATATGTATAGATATACCAAGTCATATAGATGATCATGGAAGAAAGAGTTGGGCTTGGTTGCATTTGAGGTGGTGTAGAGGAGATGGCAAACTTTATTGAAAGTAAGGCTGCCATAGTAGATACATCAGGTAGCCTCCTAAACCATGTGGGTTTAAGAAGCACAAGGATTCAATGGAAACAAGTGAAGTGGGGGTTGATAGGACATGATTAGAAGATCATGACCAAGCAAGGATATCATGAGCTTCTGCCAAAGTAGGCAATATGATAAGATTTGGAGAAAAGATTATTATCTTGACTACAAAACCATGATGAGTGGTAAATAGAATGGCTTAGCCAAGGGTAAGAGTGGGCTTTAGTAGTACTAAAGATGTACTAAAAGATGGTTCAAGTACATTCTCAAGAATGTACATAGGTTGGAAAAGGTAGAGTTCCAAAGATTGTATCTATATAAGAAATCTAGACTTAGCCATTTTGGAAGATTTAGGGTTTTAGACTAGAGTGCAAGTGTAGAAGCTTTTCAGAGGATGCTAGGTTACAATCTCATGATCAAGGAGGTGATGTTGAGGTAATAACTAAGTAGATAGGATTCATGCTTAGATTGGGTCTCCACTGAGTTGGAAACCATCCACAAGGATTATACTTGGATTGATCTGAGCATGAGAGGAGATGGTTACTTTAGTGGCTTAGAATAGATCCAGATTTGGATGCTTGATATAGGCTTGATGATTACAAGAAAGGATTGGGTCCTAAGGGATGAGCTACTATATTTGCTCACTCTTGTTCCTAAGCAAAGAAGGTAATCAGCAGATTAAGGCAATTCAATCAACCAGCAGATCAAGGCAATTCATCTTCATACTTATCTATGTACTACTAGGGTTACCGTCAAGCCTGGCTTGAGGTAAGAAGTTTGGTAAGTTGAAAGGGGTTTTGCTTTGAAGTAAGATAAGTACCATCTTGGTATGTCTACCACGATTGAGATGAAAAGGTTTTGGAAACCTAGAGATAAGAGTAGTTGAAGGTTCTGTCTTGAAAACATAAGGAGAGTATAGATAGGTCTCCATATTTTTGTTGATAGAAACTAGCAAAGTAGTTTGTTGTGTCAAAGTCATCTTGGCTCAGGTTTTGAAATGCCAGAACATTTGAGAATATGAATGATGAGCCAAGATATATCTTTTGTAAAATAGATTTTGTAAACTAGTGTTGATATGAGGAGTACACAATAGTACAAAGATAGTTGCATGGGCACGAGCAAACAGTTAAGCAAACACTGCAACACTTAATACAGCAAAAGTTTTTGTTCCCCCTGATTTTTTCCTTTTGGACATTTAATCAGGGTTGCCGAAAATGGGATGTTACCACGGGACCCTCCAATTAGGTTGTGGATGTGTGCCCTGCTAAAGTTGTAAAGGCACCGGTTCCCGCCTCGAAGGGTACCAATTGTGGCACCCTAGATTTACGGTCCGGGAATACCCGTTATGCATACAATTCACGTTCCCATGATTAGTGAGCCGTGAGCATAACCGGCTAGTATCATTACAACATCCATAATTGTAACGAGTACAAAACTTAAATAAGAGCCATTATGGCGATTACAACACAAGTAGCGGAAGTCTTCAGCGCAGAGCTCGTGCCTTAACCTACAGGCAACTGACTGGGAAGGCGGCCTAGCTCGCATAGACGTCAGCATCTTTGTTCCTTCTTAACATCTACAATCTGGCCAAGTAAATAGCCAGGGACAATGCCGGTGAGTACTTTCAATGTACTCGCAAACCACCGGGACAAGGTAATAAGATAAATGCATATCTAGCTGTGGCGAGATAGCTCTACACTATAGTTGTTTTGTAGGGAAAAAGCCTAACATTGGCATCTCTATATCTTGGTTGAAAAAGAGTTTTTAAGAAATATGTCTCCCTTTTAGAAAACCCGTACATCTCCACATCCTTGTTAAAAAAAATTCGAAAACATTTTGTTGTAAACCCTTTTTAAAACCTTATCGACCATCTCTGGTCAAAACCAACTTATTCTTTATCTTGTCCTCGTGACCACGTCACATCCTTTATTTCATCTCAACTTAACCAAAGGGTCCTCCTAGCACTTGGCATTCGAACCGTCCTTGACCGTGGACACGGATATTCGAATAGATTAGACTCTGCAGAGTTTGTGCACTTTACCCACAAGAATCAATACATCCTCCGGGATAAAACCACGGCCTGCTACACACGGTAGACAGGGGCTCGGATGACCAAACTTACACTTTTCATTTGTCTATCCCTAGCAACGGTGGCTTTTCCTTTTGGGTTTATCTCTTTGGTACGAGTATGGGGTACGACGACCCTGGTCCTTCCTTTCGTACTGATCCCTATCTCCAGACCGAAGTCTGGCAGATAGCAATAGTGACAATATTCCATCCGTACTACCTAAAAGCATATAGTTCGTGAGAGACCCAATTGTTGCACCAGTGACTTACCCAACAGGTATCTCGGATTACAAGGTATTTCTCCCCTTTAGCGAGTAAGAGTAGCCCCAGCTAAAGATCACAAACTACGAGCTAAGCCCCAACGTCTGGGGTAATGTGGTTGCACAGATAAAATTGTTCCGGACATTGGCTTAGAACATCCCTTCCTTTCTCTTACTTAACTTTCTATTCATCCACCTCATATCTTCTTTTAGTAAAACTTCCACTTGGAAAGGATGCCTCCTTCCAAGGGTTTTATTTTGAGAACTTGCAGTAGGGTATAACCCAAAATAGTTTTATCATTGAAAATCCATGGGTTCCAAGAGGAAGATGCTAATCATCTTAGCCACGTTCTAAGGGGTAAAAGTAGGTGTAAATGGGGTAGGTGTCCAAGGGACACTCATTCATAACTTGGAGGAGCTAAGTTACTCACGTCTGTTTATTTGAATCAATTCATGCCTTTGATCATGCAATTCATAAACGAGATATAAAACAGTTGATAAACAGAAGTAGGTGAATATAGGAGTTCAGGAATGGTGGCTTTCTTGTGACCAGAGAGAAGTCCCTTGTTGGTGTTAGATAACCAGAATAACAATAGTATCAATAATAAGATAACCCCGATGCTTCCTTCTTGGCGTCTCACAATCGCAACTATCATCGTTATCGAGCATAGATGCAAACAAACAGTACACCAATCAACACAAGGCATACAAGCAACACAAGGCATACAAGCAACAATCCATACAGCAAGTAAGGGATAACTAAAAGATATACATCAGTAGGATGTGGGAGGTTGGTGGATAAGATTGTCAAAAGATTTCGGAGGCATTAGGGAAAGGATCCCTTTGGATTTATGGTTTAGGAAATACCTAAGAGAGGGGTTTTTGACCAAGATCTTGATCTGTATGATCCCATTGTGTAAAAATGATACCATTAGATAGGTATTTACAAAATGAAGCCAACAAAAGTGGTTTCACTATTTTATCAATTTTCTAGGATTTGTAAAAGATTTTATAGTGATTAAAGATCTATTTTTAGGAAATAATTCACCAGAACTTATCTGGAGTTCCAAAAATTATTTCCTTGGGTGATTCAGTAGTATTTGGTGGACTGAATCCAGAGGAGTTGGAATCTTCTCAAAAAAACTACCAGAATGCCTTTGAGAAATTCCCAAAGGCAATACTGGATGAAATTTTTCTTTTTCATCAGATTTATTTTACAGAAGCTTTTTAGTTGGTTCCAAGGACACATGTTAGGTGATGAAAATAACTTTCTGTATAAATTGGATTCAACCCTTTTTGGAGTTACATAGCTACTGTAATGATTTCGCTAGTGAATAAACTATGCCCAGAAGAATTTAGTTCACTAAAATTCAACAGAGACACATAAAAATATGATCTGCTGGATTTAGATGGATATGGTTATGTTTGTCATCTAGGAGTTGGAATTAGGTCCAAACCTTGTTTGGTTTGACCTAGGTAAATTCCTAAAGTCAGAAAGTCTCTTCATTTGTTATTTTTACTAGGGGCAAGTTAGGAAGCAAATCAGGGAGGGGCCAGCGAGGCATGAAAGGTATGGTTAATGCCTTTCAACACTCATTGGATTTAACCCAATTGGATTTGTAGAATTTACGCAAGAAATTATTTAGTGTTCTGGATAGATCTGGGTATAAGATTTCTCATATTTATTTTATTTATCTATTTAGTGTAAATCTTTGTCTGCCTGTTAGGGTTAACAGTAGGGTGTCCAAAGAAATTTAGATCTGGGAAAAAGGGGCTTTTTTCCATCTTCATTTGTATTTAAAACAAAAACCTAAATACTGGATCGGGAATAAATAGAAAAGAAGTGGAATGGTTCTGGGCCAGATCTTGGACGCTATAGGCCGGGAGAGGCGATTACGGCCCACCCGGGGATCTCTCTACGCTGGAGCCACATTTCGGATGGGCCAAGGTGGGGCCCGTCTTTCAGCGGTGGAGGCACTGAAAAGGTATGCTGCGCTACTAGCCGTTCGATTAGAAACAGATGAGCGACGAGGCCCTTCTTCCTCGCTGGGATGGGGGTGTCAGGGCTGAAACCCTAGGTCGAGCCAGAGATGGTCGGGAGGCTCACCAGAAGGCTCGGGGCACCGTGGGGACTGGCGGAGGAGACGCGGCTCTTGATGAAGACCTCAACGGGGGGCGTGAAGCTAGGGTTTGATGTCGGAGGGGGTCGCGCGCGTCCGTGCTGGAGAGGCTTCCTCCGGTGCTCGCCGGAGCTTTCTCGGGGTTGCATGCATGGCAGTCTATGGGAGGCTTGAGCGGAGCAGGGGACACTGGGGCCATCGGCAGGTCTTCGGTGTTTCTACAGGGGCTCGAGAGGCTCGCGTTTCGTCGGGAGGGAGCTCGTCTTGGACATGTAGCGGTGGCGGCGGCTCTGTGTACATCAGAAGGAAGGTGATGCACAGGGGTGTACGTCAGCGATAGGAGAGCACCAGGAGGCAAGAGAAAAGAGAAGGGGTGGTCAGGATATGGGCTTATCTTCACGGGAAGCATTCATGCAAGCCTTAACCCGAGAGGGTTTCCCCTCTTTCTCCATGGCTAAGGGGAGCGGGGGAAGAGGGTCTGGAGCTCGGGAAGAGGTGAGAGGAGCGTTCTGGGGGCAAATAAGGACCAGAGAGGCACCTGGGTGGCCTCTGCCCTCCTTATACCCAAGGGGTTTGGGGTAGGATGGATATTGAGCATGGTGGCCTCTTATTGGGCAGCAAGGGCGATGGGGGAGTGTGTGGTGGGGTTCTGGTCGTGCTAAGGGATAGGGGTGGAGCGGGTGGCTGCTGCTATGGCTTTTAATATGATGGGACAAGACAAGGATGCTTTGTCTCCCTCTCAACAAGAGAAAAAGGACAAAAACTTGGGTTTGGTCACTATAGATCTTTAGTGCTGCGACCAGGAGGAGGGAGGGGTGCTGGGGTGGTGTATGAGACAAGTTTTTATGGGGTTTAATGGGGTTGGTTTAATGGTTTTCAGTTGTTTGCCATATTTGACCAAAGCTTGGGTCATGAATGAATTCCAAAATTTTACATTGGCCAAGATGGGAAAATGTTACGGGTAGATGGATAAGGTCCTGGTACACCTCCAAGATTTATTTGGGATTTTTCTGATGATTAAAGTTGCACTTAACATCCAATATTCAAAAATTTCAGAAGTAGTTTCTAGAGGCTTATTTGATAGTTTTATATTGGAAAAGCTTGGTTTTTTATGTGATATGGTCCTAAATACCATAACACACAATGGAGAATTTTGGGAGGGACAAATCCCATCTCGATACATACAACCCAATAGGTACTTTTCGATCACCTGAGAGACACCTTTATGATCACCCTCTCATAGGATGACGTTTGATGACCTCAAAGCTTTCTTCCGATACCAGGGAGTTGTATCATCTCATGGTCTAAGGAATACAATATTTGACATAATAAAAGCTTCGCAAAGATGAACACGATGACACGATCTAATTGCTTCACTTAGTTTGGGTCTGTCCATCATATCATTCTCCCAATGATATGATCTCATTATTAATCGACAACTCATGTCCATGGTTAGGAAACCTTAACCATCATTAATCAATGAGCTAGTCCATAGAGGCGTACTAGGGACACGGTGTCGTTCACAAACCACACAAGTATTAAAGTTTCCGCTTAATACAATTCTAGCATGGAATATAAACATTATCATGAACAAGAATTATAATAATAACATCTTTATTATTGCCTCTAGGGAATAATTCCAACAGTCTCCCACTTGCACTAGAGTCAATAATCTAGTTTACATTTGGCAACAATCTCACACCCATGGCACTAAGGTGCTGATCATGTTTTACACGTGGAAGATGTTTAGTCAATGGATCTGCGACATTCAGATTTGTATATGTACTTTGCTAATCTTCAGATCTCCATCTGCTCTATAATCTCGGATTATATGAAACTTGCGGTTGATATGCTTGGTCTTTGGATGATATCTTGGTTCCTTAGCGAGTGCTATGGCACCAGTGTTGTCACACAATATCTCCAGTGGGTCCAATGCACTTGGAACCACGCCAAGCTTAGTGATGAAGTTCCTGATCCAAACTCCTTCACTTGACGCTTCTGCAGCAGCCATGTATTCGCTTCTCATAGATCCCGCGATCATGCTTTGCTTGCAGCTTCTCCAGCTCACAGCTCCTCCATTCAAAATATAAACGTATCATGTCTGAGATTTAGAATCATCCTTGTCGGTGTCGAAACTAGCATCGACGTAACCTTTTACGACAAGTTGTTCATCACCTCCATAGACTAAGAACATTTCTTTAGTCCTATTTAGGTACTTTAGGATGTTCTTCACGGCTGTTCAGTGTTCCACTCCTGGATCACTTTGATATCTGCTCGTCAAACTAAGAGCATTGGACACATCTGGTCTAGTACACAGCATGGCATACATGATAGAACCTATGGCCGTGGCATAAGGCACTTTGCTCATAGCTTCTCTATCATTTACCGTAGCTGGACACTGAGCCTTGCTCAATATCTTACCCGACAACATAGGCACTAAACCTTTCTTTGCCTTATCCATTCTGAACCTTTTCAGAACTTTGTCTAGGTATGTACTCTGGCTTAAAGCTATCAGGCATCTTTTTCTATCTCTATAGATTTTGATGCCCAATATATAAGGAGCTTCACCTAGGTCTTTCATTGAAAAACACTTGTTCAAATAACTCTTCACATCGTTAAGCATGTTAATGTCATTTCCAATAATCAATATGTCATCCACATATAGTACCAAAAATGTTACCGAGCTCCCACTCACTTTCTTGTAGATACAAGCTTCGTAGCAATTTGGAACAAATCCAAAGCTCTTGATCACTTGATCAAAACGAAGGTTCCAACTCGAGATGCTTGCTTCAGTCCATAAATGGAACGCTGAAGCTTGCACACTTTATCAGCATCCTTAGGATCGACAAAACCTTCGGGTTGCATCATATACAACTCTTCATCAATGTTGCCATTGAGGAACGCAGTCTTGACATCCATCTGCCATATTTCATAATCATGAAACGCAGCAATTGCTAACAAAATCCGAATGGACGTAAACATCGCTACGGGAGATAAAGTCTCATCGTAGTCAACACCTTGAACTTGTCGAAAACCTTTTGCGACAAGTCATGCTTTATAGACGGTAACATTACCATCCGCGTCCGTTTTCTTCTTGAAAATCCATTTGCACTCAACGACCTTTCGGATTTTCGCTCATACTTGGTTTTCGCTCATGGATCCCAATTCGGATTTCATGGCTTCTAGCCATTTCTCAGAGTCTGGGCTCATCATCGCTTCCTCATAGTTCGTAGGTTCACTGTCTTCTACCAACAAGACAGTCAAGACATGTTTGCCGTAGCACTCAGGAGGGGCACGCGACCTTGTCGACCTGCGACGTTCAGTAGCAGCATCGTCCGAAGCTTCATGATCCTTGTCATTAGCTTCCTCTATTGTTGGTGCAGGTGGCACTGGAACAATTTCAGGTGCCGCGCTACTCTCCAATTCAAGAGAAGGTTCAACAACCTCGTCTAGCTCTACTTTCCTCCCACTCACTTCTTTCGAGATAAAATCCTTCTCAAGAAAGGAATCGTTCTTTGCGACAAACACTTTGCCTTCGGTCCTATGAAAGAAGGTATACCCAATAGTTTCCTTAGGGTATCCTATGAAGACGCATTTCTCCGCTTTGGGTTCGAGCTTGTCCGGCATCAACTTCTTGACGTAAGCTTCGCATCCCCAAACTTTAAGAAACGAAAACTTAGGTTTAGCACCAAACCATAGTTCATACGGTGTCGTCTCAACGGATTTAGATGGTGCCCTATTTAAAGTGAATGCAGCGGTTTATTGATCGGACCATATCTAATAGGGTTCGATTCCGGCGTTCAGACACACCATTGCGCTGTGGTGTTCTGGGTGGCGTGAGTTGCGAAACGATTACGCTCGCCTTAAGATGCGTGAGAAAATCATAACTCAAATATTCACCTCCACGATCGGATCATAGAAATTTAATCTTTCTGTTACGATGGTTCTCCACTTCATTCTGAAATTCCTTGAACTTTTCAAATGTTTCAGATTTATGTTTCATTAAATAGATATACCCATATCTACTTAAGTCATCAGTAAAAGTGAGAAAATAGCGATATCCACGGCGCGTCGAAACACTCATCGGTCTGCATACATCGGTATGTATGATTTCCAATAAGTCCGTTGCTCGCTCCATCATACCGGAGAACGGGGTTTTGATCATCTTGCCCATGAGGCATGGTTCGCATGTGTCAAATGATTCAAAATCAAGAGACTCCAAAAGTCTATCAGAATGGAGTTTCTTCATGCGCTTTACACCAATATGACCTACACGACAGTGCCACAAATAAGTAGTATTATCACTATCTACTTTGCATCTCTTAGCCTCAATGTTATGGATGTGTGTTTCATCCCTTTCGAGATTTAGAAGAAATAAACCATTCACAATAGGTGCATGACCATAAAAGATGTTACTCATATAAATAGAACAACCATTATTCTCCGATTTAAATGAATAACCGTCTTGCAATAAACAAGATCCAGAAATAATGTTCATGCTCAACGCAAGCACATAATAACATTTATTGAGGTTTAAAACTAATCCCGAAGGTAAAACTAAGGAGAGCGTGCCGATGACCATCACATCAACTCTTCATCCGTTGCCAACGCGCATCGTCACCTCATTCCTTGCAAGCCGCCGTCTATTCCGTAGCTCCTATTTCGAGTTAAAAATATTAGCAACTGAACCAGTATCAAATACCCAGGCACTACAACGAGGGCTAGTAAGGAAAACATCAATAACATGTATATCAAATGTACCTTTGATGGTGCCAGCCTTCTTGTCCGCTAAGTACTTCGGACAGTTGCGCTTCCAATGACCCTTGTCCTTGCAATAGAAGCACTCAGTGTCCGGCTTAGGACCAGACTTGAGCTTCTTCTCGGCGAGAACGCGCTTGCCGCCGCCTTTCTTGAAGGGCTTCTTTGCACCCTTACCTTTCTTGAAGGTGGGGGGCTTGTTGACCATCAACACATGATTATCCTTTTTGATGTCCACCTCCACAGCCTTCAGCTTTGCAAATTGCTCGGTGATCGTATCAGTGGAACCAATCTGATTGTGAGTCACTACAAAACTTTTGTAGCTGGGAGGGAGTGATTGCAGAACCCTGTCAATCTTGAGCTCCTCTGGAATCTTGCAGTCCAGTTGCTCAAGGCGTTGAGTGTAGCCCGACATCTTAATGGCGTGCTCACTAACGGAACTCCCTTCCTCCATCTTCCAGTTAAAGAACTTCTCAGAGATCTCATATCTCTCAGAACGGGCCTGAGTCTGAAACATGGTTTTCAGCTCCTCGAGAATCTCAAAGGGCCCGGGATAGTCTTCAAAATGATTTTGAAGGTCCGATTCCATAGCAAACAACATGGTGCTCTTAATCACACCATAATCATCTTTGCGCGACTGATAGACAACTTTCTCATCAGCCGGCGCAGTAGCAGCAGGAGCGTCACGTAACGCATTCTCAAGGACATAGTCCTTTTGACCGCCAGAGAGAATGATTCTCAGATTGCGGAACCAATTGGTGAAGTTAGACCCATTGTTTCTAAGCTTTTCCTTCTCAGCAAAAACGTTGAAGTTGAAGTTGGACTTAGCCATTTGATCTACAATATTTGCAAGTACAAATTAGACTATGTTCATGATAACTACTTCAACTTTTAATCAAATTACTAGATGAACTCCCACTAAATTCAACATCCCTCAAGTTGTTTAGTGAACATGATCCAAATTCACCACACCTAATCCGATCTTCACGAGAAGAGATGTGGTTTCAATGGTGGACAACAAAGTGTCGATCATATCATTCATATGACTCATGCTTAACCTTTCGGTTCATGTGTTCCGAGGCCATCTCTGTACATGCTAGGCTCGTCAAGTTAGACCCAAGTATTTCCGGCTTGCAAAAGCTGCGTTGTATGTGAAAGTAGAGTCTATAGCACCCGATCATCACGTGATGCTTGGACACGACGAACTTTCGCAACGGTGCATACTTGGGGAGAACACAGTTTTATCTTGATCTTTAAGTGAGGAATCATCTTATAATGCTACCGTCGCGATCTAAGCATAATAAGATACATAAAAGGATAAACATCACATGCATATAACTTTATGTGATATGGTATAGCCAATCTTCGCGCAATGATCTCCATCTTGTGCGTGCCGGCATGATCTCCATCACTCCACCATGATTGTCTCCACCACGAATAGCAACTACAACTATTGCTAACTACTTAGCGATAAAGTGAAACTATTACATGGCGTATAAGAAGTTGACACATAGGTCATACACAATTATAAAGACAACCATATGGCTCCTGCCGGTTGTGTACTCATTGACATGCAAGTCGTGAAACATTACAATACATGATCGTCGCATACATTATACACATCACATCTTGGGCCATACCATATCACAAGAAAACACTCCCTGCAAAAACAAGTTAGACGCCTCTACTTTGTTGTTGCATGTTTTACGTGGCTTATGGGAGTAGTAAGCTAAGAACGATTCTTACCTACGGAAAGCCACAACGGTGATATTATGGTTGCCAAACTCCGGTGTAAATCCCATGACAACTATAGTGAGACAAACTGGCATCCACCAGCCGCATGTGTGGAACAAGCCACACGTCAAGTGCGGAGCCGGTCTCGCGAACGACGTCGCGTAAGGTTGGCCTGGACCGCTTCAATCTCACTATCCCGTGTCATAAGAAGAACACAAACAAGAGTCTTGCAACAGAAAACATCAACGCCCGCAACAACCATGTTGCATTCTACTCGTGAAACACATCTACGCATAGATCTAGCTCTGATACCACTGAAGGGTTTTGCAGCATAGTAAATCAAAAAAATTCTACGGATGCGAACGAGAAAGCCAAGATCTAATCTAGGAGATGAAAACAACGAGAGACATTAGATGAGATATTCATACCCTTGAAGATTCGCACAGCGGAATGTTCGTCGAAACGTGGGTGATGTAGTCGTACTCGCTTCTCCTCCTCGCGATCCGATCCGATCTAGCACCGCAAGTGGCGATGCCTCTGGGAGATGCACACGTGCAGCACCTCGACGTCTCCTCCTTCCTTGGTCCAGCAAGTATGGTGGAGAGACGGATTGGATCTACAACGCGACGGCGCGGTGCAAGTGGTGGAGAGTTTCTGTAGCAGGGCTTCGCCTACACGCAGTTGGGAGTGAGAGAGAGAGGAGGGCAGCAGGGCGGCTAGGCTTGAGGGGAAGGTGTGTGGGGGTGGTGCGCCCCCAGCCCTCTTTATATAGAGGGGTGGTAGGCAGCCCTAGCCCCTCCCCAAGCCTAGGCTGGCGGCCAAGGAGGGAAGAGTGGGGGGCAAGTTTCCCCCCTCCTTCTAGAAGCTCCAATTAGGGTTTCCCCTTGTTTGGCCGGCTGGGCCTATGGGGCCTTGTGCCCCTGGCCCAATGCGGCCAGGGCACTCCCTGATAGGCCCATGCCCCCTCTCAGAAGGTGGGGCCACGTTGGTCCCCCTCCGGAAGGTTCTAGAAGCTTCCGGTACAATATCGATTAACCCGAAACAATTCCGAACTCCAAAAACTGCATTGCCTTATATGAATCTTATTCTCCGGACCACTCTGGAACCTCTCGTGATGTCCCGGATCCCATCCGAGACTCCGAACAAAAACTCATAAACCAATTATCCAATATATCCTAGCGTCGAGACACGTTAAGTGTGTGACCCATCGGGTTCGAGAACATGCAGACATGATCTTCTATCAATAATCAACAATGGGGTCTGGAAACCCATATTGACTCCCACACATTCATCGATGATCATATCGGATGAACCATGATGCCAGGATTCAATCAATCCCATATATATATTCCCTTCGTCTCGCGATATTTTACTTGCCCGAGATTTGATCGTCGATACGCCATACCTAGTTCAATCTCGTTCACAGCAAGTACTTTACTCGTTCCGTAATCCGATATCACTTTGTGATTAACTCCTTAACCACATGCTTGCAAGCGGTGTTGATATCGATTACCGAGTGGGCCCAAAGTATATCTCTCCGACTTGGGAGGGACAAATCCCATCTCGATACATACAACCCAACAGGTACTTTCAGATCACCTGAGAGACACCTTTATGATCACCCTCTCATAGGATGACGTTTTATGACCTCAAAGCTTTCTTCCGATACCAGGGAGTTGTATTATCTCATGGTCTAAGGAATACAATATTTGACATAACAAAAGCTTCACAAAGATGAACACGATGACACGATCTAATTGCTTCGCTTAGTTTGGGTCTGTCCATCATATCATTCTCCCAATGATATGATCTCATTATTAATCGACAACTCATGTCCATGGTTAGGAAACCTTAACCATCATTAATCAATGAGCTAGTCCATAGAGGCGTACTAGGGACACGGTGTCGTTCAAAAACCACACAAGTATTAAAGTTTCCGCTTAATACAATTCTAGCATGGAATATAAACATTATCATGAACAAGAATTATAATAATAACATCTTTATTATTGCCTCTAGGGCATAATTCCAACAGTTGCACGGATAAAATTGTCCCGGACATTGGCTTAGAACATCCCTTCCTTTATCTTACTTAACTTTCTCTTCATCCACCTCATATCTTCTTTTAGTAAAACTTCCACTTGGAAGGGATGCCTCTTTCAAAGGGTTTTATTTTGAGAACTTGCAGTAGGGTATAACCCAAAATAGTTTTATCGTTGAAAATCCGTGGGTTCCAAGAGGGAAGATGCTAATCATCTTAGCCTCGTTCTAAGGGGTAAAAGTAGGTGCAAATGGGGTAGGTTTCCAACAGACACTTATTCATAACTTGGAGGAGCCAAGTTACTCACGTTTGTTTATTTGAATCAATTCATGCCTTTGATCATGCAATTCATAAATGAGATATAAAAAAGTTGATAAATAGAAGTAGGTGAATATAGGAGTTCAGGAATGGTGGATTACCTGTGACTAGCAAGAAGTCCCTTGCTGGTGTTAGATAACCAGAATACCAATAGTATCAATAATAAGATAACCCCGATGCTTCCTTCTTCTCGGCGTCACACAATCGCAACTATCGCCGTTATCGAGCATACATGCAAACAAACAATACACCAATCAACACAAGGCATACAAGCAACGATCCATACAGCAAGTAAGGGATAACTACACGATATACATCAGTAGATTGTGGGAGGTTGGTGGATAAGATTGGCAAAAGAATTTGGAGGCATTTGGGAAAGGATCCCTTCGGATCTATGGTTTAGGAAATACCTAAGAGAGGGGTTTTTGACCAAGGGATTGATCTGTATGATCCCATTGTGTAAAAATGATACTATCAGATAGGTATTGATAAAATGAAGCCAACAAAAGTGGTTTCACTATTTTATCAATTTCCTAGGATTTGTAAAGGATTTTATAGTGATTAAAGCTCTATTTTTAGGAAATAATTCACTAGAATTTCTCTGGAGTTCCAAAAATTATTTCCTTGTGTGATTAAGTATTATTTGGTGGAGTGAATCTAGAGGAGTTGGAATCTCCTCAATAAATTACCAGAATGCCCTTGAGAAATTCCCAAAGGCAATACTGGATGAAATTTGTCTTTTTCATCAGATTTATTATACAGAAGCTTTTTAGTTGGTTCCAAGGACACAGGTTAGGTGATGAAAATACCTTTCTTTAGAAATTGGAATCAACCGTTTTTAGAGTTACATAGCTACTGTAATGATTTTGCTAGGGAATAAACTACGCATAGAAGAATTTAAATAAATAAAATTCAACAGAGACTCATAAAAATACGAGCTGCTGCATTTAGATGGATATGGTTATATGTGTCATCTAGGAGTTGGAATTAGGTCCAAACCTTGTTTGGTTTGACCTAGGGATATTCCTAAAGTCAGAAAGTCTCTGCTTTTGTTATTTTTACCAGGGGCAAGTTAGGAAGCAAAGAAGGGTGGGGCCAGCGAGGCATGAAAGGTATGGTTAATGCCTTTCAACAACCATTGGATTTACCCCAATTGGATTTGTATAATTTTCTGGAGAAATTATTTAGTGTTCTAGATAGATCTGGGTATAAGATTTATCATATTTATTTTATTTATCTATTTACTGTAAATCTTCGTCTGTCTGTTAGGGATAACACTAGGCTGTCCAAAGAAATTTAGATCTAGGAAAAAGGGGGTTGTTTTCCATTTTCATTTGTATTTAAAACAGAAACGTAGATACTGGATATGGACTAAATAGAAAAGAAGGGGAATGGTTCTCGGCCAGATCTTGGACATTATGGGCCGGGAGAGGGGGATTCCGGCACACCCAAGGATCTCTCTGCGCGGGAGCAAGTTTTTGATAGACCAAGGTGGGGCCCGTCAGTCAGCGGTGGAGGCACTGAAGAGGTATGCTGCGCTATTGGCCGTTCGATTAGAAAAAGATGAGCGGCCGAGGGCCTTCTTCCTCACTGGGATGGGGGCGACGGGGCTGAATCCCTAGGTCGAGCCAGAGATGGTCGGGAGGCTCACTAGAAGGCTCGGGGCGCCGTGGGGACTGGCGGAGGAGACGTGGTGCTTGATGACAACCTCAGCGAGGGGCGGGAAGCTAGGGTTTGACGTCGGAGGGGGTCACGCGCGTCCGTGCTGGCGAGGCTTCCTCCGGTGCTCGCCAGAGCTTGCTCGGGGTCGCATGCAGGGCTGTCTGTAGGAGGCTTGAGCGGAGCAGGGGACACTGGGGCCATCTGCAGGTCTTCGGTGTTGCTGTAGGGCTCGAGAAGCTCGCATTCGTCGGGAGGGAGCTCCTCTCGGACATGCAGGAGTGGCGGCGGCTCCGTGTACCTGAGAAGGAAGGAGAAGCACAAGGGTGTACGTCAGTGATAGGAGAGCACCAAGAGGCAGGAGAAAATAGAAGGGGTGGTCAGGATTTGGGCTTATCTTCACGGGAAGCTTTCATTCAAGCCTCAACCCGAGAGGGTATCCTCTCTTTCTCCATGGCTAAGGGGAGCGGGGGAAGAGACTCTGGAGCTCGGGGAGAGGTGAGGGGAGCGTTCTGGGGGAAAATAAGGGCCAGAGAGGCACTGGGGTGGCATCTGCCCTCCTTATACCCAAGTGGTTAGGGGTAGGATGGACATTGACCATGGTGGCCTCTTATTAGGCAGCAAGGGTGGTGGGGGAGTGTGTGGTGGGGTTCTGGTCGTGCTAAGGGAGAGGGTGGGAGAGGGTGGCTGCTGCTATGGATTTTAATATGATGTGACAAGACAAGGATGCTTTGTCTCCCTATCAACAAGAGAAAAAGTAAAAGAACTAGGGTTTGGTCACTGTAGATCTTTAGTGCTGCGACCAGGAGGAGGGATGGGTGCTGGGGTGGTGTATGAGACAAGTTTTTATGGGGTTTAATGGGGTTGGTTTAATGGTCTTGAGTTGTTTGCCATATTTGACCAAAGCTTGGGTCATGAATGAATTCCAAAATTTTACATTGGCCAAAATGGGAAAATATTACGGGTAGATGGATAAGGTCCTAGTACACCTCCAAGATTTATTTGGGATTTTTCTGATGATTAAAGTTGCACTTAACATCCAATATTCAAAAATTCCAGAAGTAGTTTCTAGAGGCTTATTTGATAGATTTCTATTTGAAAAGCTTGGTTTTTGATGTGATATGGTCCTAAATACCATAACACACAATGGAGAATTTTATTGGGATTTGTTGAGCTGGAAACTTATTTTTGGAGAATTATTTCTTGTTTCTGCAATTTAATAAAAAGGGCAAAAAGAAATAATAAAGAATCGGAAGATGGAATATGATTTATAGGCATCAATTGTGCCTTCAGTTGGCAAGGTGATTTGGATAAAAACAAACTTGCCTTTATAGACAAGGATTTTGAGGAATTGGTAAGAGAATGAAATAAAACAGTTTAATAATCCAAATAATTGGGGAGAATTATTTGGGGATGCTTATATATAAGGTAGATGATGTAAACTTGATGTAGGCATCAAGGTTCATCTGGGTTTTGAAGAAAAGTGGTGAAAAGGATGGAAACTAGATTCGGGGAAGATCTAGGGTTTTGTTATCCTGATGCCATCTAAACAGGGTTGGATTAGTGAGCTCAGAGCTCACCTTGGTACAAGGGGTATATGGATGGATGGACAAAGTTATATAGTTGATCATGCATGCAAGGGTTGGGCTTGGTTGCACTTTAGGTTATCTAGATGAGATGGCAAACTTTGTTGAAAATAAGGCTGCCATAACATATACATCAGATAGCCTCCTAAACCATGTGGGTTTAAGTAGAACAAGGATCTAATGGAAACAAGTGAGGTGGGGATTGATAGGCCATGATTAGTAGATCCTAACCATGTGAAGAGTTGGTCAAGGGGAGGTGGCATATAGATGTGAGATTCGGCCAAAGTAGGCAAGATGATAAGATTTGCAGAAAAGGGTTATTATCTTGACTACAAAACCATCATGGATGAGTGGGAAATAGAATGTCTTAGCCAAGGGAAAGAGTGGTCTTTGGTAGTACCACTAATTTACTACAAGATGTTTCAAGTACATTCTCAAGAATGCACATAGGTTGGAGAAGGCAGGGCTCTAAAGATGGTATCCAGATAAGAATTCCAGACTTAGCCATTTTGGAAGATTTGGGTTTTATACTAGAGTGCAAGTGTAGAAGCTTTCAAGAGGATAATAGGTTCCAAGCTTAAGATCAAGGAGATGATGTTGGGGTAATAACTAGGTAGATAGGATTCATGCTCAGATTGGGTCTCCACTAAGTTGGAAACCATCTAGAGGGATTATCCTGGGATTGATCTGAGTAGGAGATGAGAGGGTCATTTGAGTGGCTTAAGATAGATCCAGTTTGGATGCTTGCTTTGAGGTTGATGGTCACAAGCAAGGATTGGGTCCTAAGGGATGAGCTACTAAATTAGCTCAATATAGTTCCTATGCAAACAAGGCAATCAGCAGATCAAAGCAATTCACCAGACAGCAGATCAAGGCAATTCATTAACCAGCAGATCAAGGCAATTCATCTTAATACTTATCTAACTACTACTAGGGTTACCATCAAGCCTAGCTTGAGGTAAGGATGGGTATGTTGAAAGGGTTTTGCTTTGAAGTGAGATAAGTACCATCTTGGTATCTCTACCAAGACTGAGATGAAAAGGTTTTAATAAAGATTTTTTTTGGAAAACCTAGGGATAAGGGTAGTTGAAGGTTCTGTCTTGAGAACATAAGGAGAGTATATATATAGGTCTCCATAGTTTTGTTACTAGAAACTAGCAAAATATTTCATTGTGTCAAAGTCATCTTGGCTCAGGTTTTTGAAATGCCAGAACATTTGAGAATATGAAGGATCAGCCAAGGCATCTCTTTTGTAAAATAGTTTTTGTAAACTAGTGTTGAGATGAGGGATACATAACTAATACATAAACAGTTGCTTGAGCACAAGAAAACAAGTAAGCACACATTGCAAGAAATAGTTTTTGTTCCCCCTGATTTTTGCCTTTTGAACATTGAATTAGGGTTGCTGAAATTGGGATGTTACACCAATAGTGGAGAAGGTGGATATGGCCTTTCATGGCTAGATCCATCGGAGAATAGGGTGAGACCTATTGTGGCGTGGTGATCTTAGAACCGCCCACCCCTCCAACGTAGATGTACTTCAATTAACAAGGAAGGAACTGCGGTAAAACAAAAACCTGTGTCTCCGCGTGCTCCACTATGGTTTCCTCGATCCTCACTTTAAGTGCTTAGTAGCTAGGGTTGCATATAGGGAAATTCTCGTAGTTGCATATCTAGAGAATTTACTTTGTGTCAAGCCTAAAATTGAAAAAGAACTAAAAATTGAGTAGCACCTATTCACCCCCCTCTAGGTGCCCATACGGTCCATTTCAATTGGTATCAGAGCCCCGGATCTTATTTCGGGCTGAACTAACTAAGATAAGTATGGGTTCCAAGGGATATGCGAGTGATGCTCTGGAGATAGTCACCATGAACAATCTCAAGATGTTGGAAACAACGTTGATTAGTTCCATGGAGGCTAAGATGGAATATATGCGTCAAATGATAATGCATCTCTCCCCATCCACAGCATCACCTCCATCTGCCTCTGAGGCTACCACTTCGCAATCCAAGGAAACGGGTAAAACCGATTCCAAAGAGAACGAAGTGGTTGGTGATGGCACTAGAAAGAGCTCCTCCTCGAAAAAGTATAATGGTAAGAAAGGATACGATGAGGTTTCACATGTGTATTCGTCTGATCCACCTATCCCACACCCTCATATAAATAATAGGGGTGATCCACCAAAACTTTCAGCATCTACTTTTAATCAATGGCAATTTTTGATGAAGTATCATGTGTGCAGCTCCTCCATTGAGTTGTGGAAAATCATAGAGAATGGTCTTTATTTTTTAGATCCCAACAACTTAACAAGAAGAGAGGTTGTGGAAATTCAACTCAATGCAACAGCTCTACACATGATTCAGCTTGGTGTGGGTACCAAAGACATGCCACACATTGAGCATCTCAACACAACTAAGGAAGCTTGGGATGCCCTCACAGAGCTCTTCATCAGAAATGAAAGCATGAGAAGAAATAGATATGATGCTTTGAGTAATCAAGCTGAAGGGTTCTATATGTTGGATGGAGAAGATCACGAGGACATGTATATGAGGCTCAAGTTAATAGCTACCACTTTCAGAAATCATGGTGCCTCTCATGTTGATTATGCTTGGATCAAGCGCAAGTATGTTAGTGCACTTATTCCTTTTGAGACCACGGATTTGAAGAGTCTCCAAGGAAGGCATAATTACCACCTAATGACATCCAATGAAGTTATGCAAGAAATGGCAGCTTTCAAAGTGGCTGCCAAGAATGCCGAAGATACAAAAGGGGGTCAACATGGCCTTGAAGACAAGTGTGGCTGATCAAGATGAAGACGACATAGAAGATATGGACAGTCCCGAAGATGTAGAAAGAGCTCATGGACAATACATGGCCTTCTATGCTAGAAACTTTTGGAAGGATCTGGCCAAAGCCAAATCTGAACTAGAACGCAAGAGTGGAGCAAATGGAAGAAGGGAGAACGGTCCCAAGATAAGAACGTGCTTCAGCCAGGAGACGTTGCACTTTGTAGCTGAGTATCCTTATCAAAGTAGAGAGGATAATGGAGGAAGACTCATTCTTAAAGTGAAGTCAAAGGCTCCACGAAAGACGCAATTTGTGAAGAAGAATGCTCCATTCAAGAAGCAACCAAAGATAGTCTTAGTGGCTCAAGAGTAGTATACATCGGGAAGCGAAGATGAAGATGAGGATGAAAACTCTCGAGAGGTGGCTGCTATAGTCACCACATCTACACCAACATCTCTCTTCGACTCTCCAAACAAAAATGTCATCAACAAGAACGCTACTTGTCTCATGGCAAGAGGTTCCGAGGTATCATCTTCTAACACTTCTTTTACAAAGGCTATGATTGACATGGATGATCCTACTATTCTTAAGGTTAAAGAAGAAATTATTTCTTTAGACTCTTATGGACCAGCTGGCCCAAAATGAAGTGCTTCTTGAAGAAAAGGGTAGGATTGAAAGGGAGGATGCAATGAAAATTGCATCCTTAAAAATGCACTAGATAAGGACAAAGCTTGTCAATGAAACCACTCCCAAAGGTAAGGGTCTACTTGATGATATTATTGTCAAGCAAAGATCAAATCTTGGAAAAGAAGGACTTGGATATGTCTCCAAGTCCAAGAAGAACAACAAGAACAAGAATGTCACAAAAGACAAAACTGACCATATTGGTTTTGTAGGGTCTAACATCCAAATTATGAACTTTTTTGTGATTACTATGGTGATGTCTATGCAAATTATGTTGGTCCTTTTGATGAATAAGTTGCTTGGTCTATTTGGGTTCCAAAGACCCTTGTTCCTAACATGAGAGGACCCATTGAAAAATGGGTACCTAAAACCAAGAAGTAATTCTCTTGTAGAGCTATGCTTCCGGTGGGTCTAAATGGGCGCTGGATAGTGGGTGCACTAGTCATATGACCGGAAGCAAGGAGATCATCACGGAGATGCGACCCAATCATGATCATATTACAGTCTCCTATGGTGATAAGTCTAAATCTGAGGCATTGGGTCTTGGCAAGGTTGTGGTTGCCCATGATATCTCTCTCTCTTACAATTTACTTTTTGTTCTACTAGTAGAAAAAGAGGCTTCAGTTCGATTTAGAGTCTGACACTAGTCCCGATTTATTACCGACCGGGACTAGTATGAGCACTAGTCCCGGTTCGTACCGTTTTTAGTGGCCAGGAGACCGAGGAAACTCTAATCCCGGGTCATTTCGGACCTTTAGTCCCGGGTCGTGATACGGTCCGGGATTAAAGGTGTGCAGGCATGGGCAACACCCTTTAGTCCCGGGCCATGATACATCCCAGAACTAAAGACCCTTTAGTCTCGGGTCGTGATACGGCCCTGGACTAAAGGGGTGTGACGCGGGCAACTTAAAATTGCTATAACTTTTGCGTACGATGTCGAAAAAAAATGTACAACCTATCAAAATGTGTGGAAAAAATTTTGAGTTTGATTTTAACAGCTTTATTTGGATTCCTCACATTTTTAGATTTTCAAAATTATAAATAATGGATTCCTCACATTTTTCTGATTCTTTTACTTTTTTAAAATATGAAAAGGGAAAAAAGTTATTTTTTTTATTTAGCAAGTTTTTATTCCATATTTTGATTCCTCACATTTTTCTGATAATAATGAATATATTATTTGTCAAATTTCGATTTGCAGATTTAAAGATATTATTTATACCATATTAAATGAATAATGGAAAAAATGAATAAAATATTATTTTATTTAGTTTTTTACTTTCATTATATTAAAATATTATTATTACTTATTTATTGTTGTTTACTAAAATAGTTGTTTGTAGTTTCAATAAATAAAGATGTATGGCATATTGATATGGACTAATAGGATTGATATGATAGTGTTGACAACAAGGTATAAAAGGGCTTCACGCAAGGACATCCGGATGGAACAGAGAAGTTAAGCGTGCTGAGGGTGGAGTAGTGCTAGGATGGGTGACCGAATGGGAAGTTTGACCACAAGTATAATTTGACCTAAGATGAAATATACTTAGTGCTAAAAATGTTCCAAGTGAGATGATTACGAGTCAAACAATTCAAAAGTTTAAGAAAAAATTCGAAAAAAATTAAAAAAAATCGAAAAAAATAATAAAAAAAATCTTTAGGCCAGGGCCGTATTACGACCCGGGACTAAAGGTCCTTCATCCCCCTGTAGCAAAAAACGCCCATGTAGTGGCCCTCTAGTCCCGGGTTGTAACAAACCGGGACTAGATATAGGGGCCTTTAGTCCCGATTTCGCAGTCCCGGGTGCAAAACCGGGACTAAAGGCCCTTGCAAACCGGGACTAGAAGCCCTTTTTCCACTAGTGTTCGTGCCCTTACTAAGATGGGATTTTTTTCATTTATGGTGATTTAGTGGTACTCTTGTGGATCAAGTCTCTAAAGGTCGCCTTCGTTGGGTACGTCGAAAATGACCTGTATGTGCTGGAATTTTCGAGGAAAACCACTGCGGGTCCGATGTGCTTATTTGGAAAGGTCGACGTGGGCTGGTTGTGGCATCGCTGTTTAGCTCATGTCAACATGAGAACTTTGCAAAGTCTTCACAAGGGCGGCCACATCCTTGGACTAAAAGACAATGTTTCTTTTTCCAAAGATCGTGTTTGCAGGGCTTGTGTTGAAGGTAAGATGCATGACTCACCCCACAAGAGGAAAACTATTGTTTCCTCAAAGAGGATCTTGGAATTACTTCATGTGGACTTATTTGGTCCTCCATCTCATGCTAGCCTTGGTGGGAAGAAATATTGCTTGGTGATAGTTGATGATTACTCAAGATACACTTGGGTCTATTTCTTCAAGCTAAAGAGTGAGACTCAACAAACTATCATTGATTCTGCAAATGAAGTTCAGCGTCAACACAATGTCCCCATAATGGCTATAAGAAGTGACGACGGCTCCGAGTTCAATAACTACACTTTAAATGAATTTCTAAGTGAAGAGGGGATAAGACATCTGTAATACCCTCAGATCGGCCCTATGCAAGTTTCAGCGATACCCGCCCAACCTGCATAGAAACAATCCAAAGGTGCCCACCAGGCACTTTTGTGCGGGTAGAAAACAAAGTAATATCATTACACAATAGTCCTCGATGGAACCCATAGAACAGATATATACAACAACGACTCCACGAGTCAACAATACAGATATATAGTACAAACATCCAAATCACCTTGAAAACGATACAACATCCGACTACGGACAATTTGCAAATGGGGCTAAGAGCCCTGGAGAATAATCAATGACGTCCATAACCCTGCCCAGCCCAAGCCAAAAGGGAAACCCTGCTAACGACGTCGATCTCAAAACCTGCTAAAACAAAAGGGGTGCCGACAAAGGTCAAAAGAAAAAAGAGAGCGGTCAGTATTGAGGCCAGTACATGGCGAGTCTTGGAATTCGGCAGTCCTCACCTACATAGGTATGATGTACTGAAGCGGCAGCGCAACATGCACTAAACAACCTATAGAGACTCAATACAATTGTCGGCTATGAGAGAGGGATAAGAAAAACCTATTCGGATCCAACCTATTACTAACACCAAACATACCCATCATGGTATTTCCTCCTCGAGACCAAACGAGGAAGTCAACCAAGGAACTCACACATTTGGCAGTTTTATTCATTCTGTTATAGTTGCGGCAATTACTAGTCAGATATAGATAGCGTGAGTCATCCTGATATTATAAATAGTGGGTAATTTTAGTTAACCATTCCGTTGTAGTTGCAATACTTACTAGTCAGATACATATAGCATTAGGCATTCCAAAACCAGCTGTTGTTGGTAATTTTATTTAGTCATTATGTTGTAGTGAAGCTAATTACTAGTCATTATAAAGTCAAATTTATAGCACTACTTTAGTTATAGTTGTCTATGATAGAGATATTGTGATCCAAGTCATCCATAACCGCGGACATGGCTTTCATAAAGTTTTACCCTACAAGGGGCACAAATAGCAACACACGCACAATCAACCTTGGAAAAACCAAATGAAAACCCAACAAGGCATCACGACAAAGAATCGCAAGATTCATATAATATTTCAGGGGGACACCCCACCAAGCTACCCGGTACGAAGTTGGCTGGCTCCGAAATGGACCTAGAGGTTTGTGACGACGGTTGTAAACGACTGGGAACCCGAAAGTGTGACTGAGCTTGTCGATACCGCGAAAACGTGGCACGGGGTTCCAAAACAGTATAGATACTCCACACGTAATAGTAAATAAAGTAGTAAAGCATGGCATAATCATGTCATAAGTACATGATAGTAATAAATCCCCAAACTACTTTGTGGCCCCAAGAAATAAGATAAGACTCAAGCTCATGCTAAGGGGATTCATGGCCCCACATGCGGATAGTGCGAATAATCAAGGAACATGTATCAAGTACTCGGGGTCCTACGGGACACAACTAGACAGTTAAAAACAAAATAATATCTATTGCCCACCTGTTCCTCTGCATTATTTACCTACTTTCAATATTAGTTGTTAAACTATAATTAAAGCCATGATCATCTCCAACATTAAGCATGAGGCATTTCTCCAACAACTATGTTACTTAGCGACATCAAAATAACACCCGACCAAGCGACTACAACTTGCAAGGCCGACTATATACAAAACATCAGGTAATACGAGGTGTCCAAGGCAATATAATGGTTACAAGTGATATCACGGATACGAAAACTAGAGCATCGCAACACAGATATCAATAGATCATCAGGAGGAAATAAATACTAGAAATGTAAAATAGGTATAAAGGGGGAGAATGCTCGCCTGGAAAACATTGCCGAAGGTTCATCCGAAGATCGGGTCGCCACTAGCATTAACTCATCGGCCTAATCCGTGAAGAAGAAAAGCACTAGAAGAAACACCGGATGCAATATTTAATACTACGGCAAAATATCGGGCATGATGCATGTATGATGTGTGACATAGCAAATATGTGATGCAATTAGGCCATATTAAGCGGAACTGGGGTCTCGACAATTAGTTAGATGGTTTATGTTTTTTAGATACCCGTAATTTAAATGTTACCTTATCAAGGCAAAACATGGCATTGGTTCGCTATGCAAATTTATATGGACCATATTCAATTTAGGTTAGCCAACAAAATTCCCCCAAACAAATAAACATGTATGCGATAATGAACAATATATATGCAACAAGGTATATATAGCATTTATAAAAATAGGGACTCGACAAAAGGGTCACACATAGGGGTTCGGTGATCTTGGTTCAGGGGTTCGACGGGGTTCTGCTCGCCAGGATCGGTCTTCGAGGTTCTTCTGGGTCTACAAAGTAGACTTTGTGTGTTTTCTCACAATCCCTAGGGTACGGTTTTGTCAATGGAGTCGCATTGGTGCTCCAATGATAGACAGATCGATAAATTCGGGTACATAGAGGCGTTGCACAACCTGAACTCAGAAACTGTTGAAAGAAACATGAGAAAACAAAACGAGATCGACACTGGCCTGGCGGCACAGTGCCAGGCGAGGTCGAGCACGCTCGTGCAGACACCTTGGAGGACCACCACACAGCATTTGGGATCCTTGAGGGCGACGCGGCTTGCCCTGCTATGGAAGAAGCCAAAGAAGGGAAGAGGCTAGCACTAGTAGAAAATAGGCCATCCGTTCGCGCCCCCTCAGAGCATTAGTCCCGGTTGCGCCACCAACCGGGACTAATGCTGGCACGTGTCCAGGGTTGCGCCACCAACGGGGCCCGGAGGCATGCGTCCCGGTTGGTAAGGAAAATCCTTCGCGTGGTGTCATATTATGTTACATAGTTGAAAGGAAAAATACCAGACTTGGTATATTGATCATGTTTCAAAAAAACCTTCACAAAATGACCTATCATGTTCGAGGTTTCATGGCTTTCGGTCCAAATGACCGATGTTATGTGCTGAATCACGGCATAGTTTGTGATGTTGTGCCCATATTATGCATGTGTGTGGACATTGGTATGGAGAACAATGTTGCAGGAGGAAGTTTTCCTTTTTGTCGCACGGAAAAGCCCTTTTCCATTTTCCGAGCGCAAAAAACAGGACGTTTTGTGAAGTAACCACCAAAATGCCGTTTTAGAATGCTACCATCCCATTTTCCTAAAATATTAGACCACCTTACATGGACTATCTCCCAACCGGGACATCTCAAACCGTTTCGTCCATCCCGGGTAAAAAGGACAAATGTCTGCCGAATCGGTAGGAAGTGGGTCCGGTTTGTACTACAGGTACATGATCTATCGCCCGTGATTTTTTGAATAAATCATTTTTAGACTCGCAATATGTGGTTTCTTCAGAGATCCAATGCAAGTTCTAACGATGCTCGTCCCCTATCTTCATGCACACCGGTTCGACCATAGTTAGAAATTCAGATAATTCAAAACAGGCATAATTAATTCAAAAAAAAATCCGAACAATGAAAATCCTTCGCGTGGTGTCATATTATGTTACATAGTTGAAAGGAAAAATACCAGGCTTGCTATATTGATCATGTTTCGAAAAAAACTTCACAAAATGACCTATCATGTTCGAGGTTTCATGGCTTTCGGTCCAAATGGCTGATGTTATGTGCTGAATCACGGCATAGTTTGTGATGTTGTGCCTATATTATGCATGTGTATGGACATTGGTATGGAGAACAATGTTGCAGGAGGAAGTTTTCCTTTTTGTCACACGGAAAAGCCTTTTTCCATTTTCCGAGCGCAAAAAACGGGTCGTTTTGTGAAGTAACCACCAAAATGCCGTTTCAGAATGCTACCGTCCCATTTTCCTAAAATACTAGACCACCTTACATGGACTATCTCCCAACCGGGACATCTCAAACCGTTTCTTCCATCCCGGGTAAAAAGGACAAATGTCTGCCGAATCGGTAGGAAGTGGGTCCGGTTTGTATTACAGGTACATGATCTTCCCGCCATTTTTTCTCGCCAGTTCTTCCCGCCATTTCTTCCCGCCAGTTTTTCCTGCCGGTTCTTCCTGCCAGTTCTTCCCTCCAGTTATTTTCCTGCCATTTCTCACTATATATATATAGGGTTGGCCTCCATTGTAATTGCACATCTCTAGAGTCATATCTGCAACCTCATCACTCTTTCCCATGACTTCCACCATAGCACTAACTCCCAAGGAAGTAGAGGCGCTTTGCGCCTCGAACTACCCCGCCGCCATCGTGTCCTGCCGGCTGGATGCTGGCCGAGGCGTGCCGGTTCCTCCTGTCCCTCTAGGTGTGGCGCGTCGGATGGCCATCACGAACCACTACTACTTCGAGCTCACGCCGGAGCAGCGGAGGAATCCTAGATGGCATCCCGACTATTTCCCGACTTGGGAAGCCTTCTTCGTGGATCGGCTTGAGAGGGCGCTCGCCAGGAACGATGAGGATGGCCCACCTCCTCCGAACTTCAACGAGGCCAGCCGTCGACTGTGGTGGCGCGACCGGACTCTCTAGAGCGTCATGGCCTACGACACGGCCGCCGACTCTAGCCCCTGCTTGCGCTACCCTCAAGTCGAGCCTACTCGTACTCAGCCTTCAAGGTTCAACTACGGCGACCCCGACGACGACCGCGACGACGGCCGCGGCGAGTACGACGACGATAGTGGCAAGTATTACAGGTGTAGGCAGGAGCATGACTGAATCATTCCAACATTACAAAACAAGTTCGGCCGATTGTGGCTTAATCTGGCCATATATCTTAATTTTCAGTTCTTCTATGTAACTTTGTGTTAGTTGCGTTATGTACTTTAATTCCAGTTCTATCCTAATCAAATTACTTATTCAAATCCAAACACTTTTTATGTTTAAAGTTTTTCTAAATTCCAAATTAATATTAAAAAATATAAGTTAATTCATTTTTAATTGTAAATGGTTCATATTTTAAATGGTTACATTAATTATTTTTTAAAACAGAAAATGGTTTTGAATTATTTATTCAAATCCAAACACTTTTATGTTTAAAGTTTTTCTAAATTCCAAATTAATATTTAAAAAATATAAGTTAATTCGGTTACATTAATTATTTTTTAAAAATAGAAAATGGTTTTGGATTATTTATTCAAATCCAGACACTTTTTATGTTTAAAGTTTTTCTAAATTCCAAATTAATATTCAAAAAATATAAGTTATTTCATTATTAATTTTAAATGGTTCATAGTTTAAATGGTTACATTAATTATTTTTAAAAACAAAAAATGGTTTCGAATTAGTTATTCAAATTCAAACACTTTTTATGTTTAAAGTTTTTCTAAATTCCAAAGTAATTATCATTTAAAAAACATTACAAATTTAAACCCCAAAATAAAAAATAAGGCGGGAACAGAGAGAAAATACCTAAAAAATTTGAAAACAGGGGCATATGTCCCGGTTGGAGCCACCAACCGGGACTAAAGACCTCAGACGCCTTTGTCTCGCTGAAAAATTGAGTATACGTCTGCTGGTGGCTCCAACTGACGATGATTTTAGTCCCGGTTGGAGCTACCAACCGGGACAAAAGGTCCTTTGGTTAATAACTGGATGCCCCTCATCTTGTTCTTCCCCATCTCGCAATCTTCTCGCGCACAGGGACTAAAGCGACGCCGTCAGGCTGCCCCGCCGCCTGCACGCCTTTCCGTCATTGCCGCTCGCCTCGCCCGCCAGAACCTCCCTCCAACAGAATCGACGAAGGGCGCCCGTAACCACCGCAATCAGGAGCTCCTCCCCGAAGTCCGGCCACCGTTGTTCTTGACGATTCCGGCTGCGTCCGAGCTCGCTTGGTCGACCTGAAGCCACCGCCGTCGGCCGCCGTCGTGCTTCCTCTTCCGGCGACCAATCCGGAGCGGCGCCGCTACTAAACGGCTCGGTACGCTAGCCTGTATCCATCGCTGCCGCTCCCGCTGCTCCGCACGCGGTCCAGCGCCCTCCCCGTCGATGATCTGGGGCTGATCCCCGGTAAATGACGTCACGCTGACGTCCTGGTGACATCAGCGGGCGAGGTCAGCGCGGTCAAACCTTCGGTGGGTCCTGCTTGCTTGCGTGGAGGCTGAGTTGGCACAGGGGCCCTTCTGTCAGTCTCACAGGCTAGGAGTCGCCCCGGTGTAAAAACTATTTGCCTTTTTGTTTTTAATTCCAGAAAATGATTTAATATTGTAAAATCAATAACTTATTGTTTATAAGTCAGAAAAATATGTATAATATACCAAATTGTTCAGAAAAATGAAACCTATCTATTTAACCTATAATAATGCGTTGTTCAACAACTTAAATGACAATTATAATTAGAAGGACAAATGCACCCCTATCATATGTTTCGGAGTTTCCCCGAGTTAGGGTTTTCACCCCTCGAAACCCCGATTAAATCGTCGAGCATGTCTTAGGGTTACATTCCAATGCAAATTAACTTGTCATATCATCATACTTGCTTGAGCATTGCATCGATGCCATGTGTTGATTGTTTCCCTTTCTTTCCGGTGTTTGGTTCTTCCCGGTAAATACGATATCGAGATCGATCGAAGCCAGAGATCAACACCGTTGAAGCTCGAAGACAAATACTTGACCAACTGTAATCAAGTCAAGTACAAGGATCCTGAAGCTCTGCTTTCGGCTATCAGCAGGAAAAGGCAAGCATATCCCTACCATGATATAATCCTATGATTTCGAAAGCATTTCAATTCTTGCCATGATGCATACAATTCCACTTTGGTCTTTTATCGATAGATAGAGTGTCCTATATGTTGCATTACTTCCTTTAATCTTATCGATAGATAGTTTGGTATTATTAGTCTTCGGCCCCACTGGTCAGTCACTGTGGGTAGCCCCAGACCCGATTCACATTGTCAAGAAACTTAAAAACCCTATCTTAGATAAGGAATCATGAATACCCCTTAGGTGCATGTGGGTTCGACGATGTGCCTTTGCCAGGGCATTCCGAACCCTCTTAAATCAATTCCAATATGGTATTTTGTTAGTATCTAGTGTTACCTATCTGCTGGATAGTTTCCCTTTTGTAGCCTTATACTCATGTTCCCTTCTCATATGCATCCGAGGTTTCTCCGAACTAGGTTTTACACCCCTCGGAACTCCGGAATATTGATTTTAGTTGATTTTAGCTAGAGTTACCTATCTACTACACAGTTTCCTTTTTGTAGCTAGGTTTAGGGTTTAGGGTTTATCTTCATTTTTATTATTGTGTATGTATATATTAGGGTTTCTCTGAATTAGGGTTTATATCTCTCAACACCGTACCTAACTTTCTCCCTTAGCCGCTTTGACTTATTCGTTTTTCCACCTATGCAGAAAATATGGACCAACACGTCAGAGATGAAGAAAAGGAAGAGTTGATCCAAGGTGTGATCCGCAGGGAAGAAAATTTAGATGTATCAACGTTTCTGAACAACTCCGGTGAGGGTGATCCTCTTTTTGCCGGAATAGACAACTTGTTTGAGGTTGAAGGTGTTGCCTTCCGCGAGGGAGAAGGCGATGCCTTGTGTAATCGTGAAGACGACCGCTCCGGCGAGGTGCATGTAATATAATTAATTCATTAATTAATCATCTGCTATCTATATAGAAATAGTAACGACAATCTTTCTTCTTTTAGCCCTCCGGATCGAAGGAATCTACTAAAAAGAGCAGACGAGGCCCAACCAAAAAGTTGCAAGACCATGAGAGGTTCAGGATCGAAGATGTCGCTGAAGACGGCAAATCGACGGCTCCCGAAGTTGTCGCAAACAAATTTGTGGCACAATGCGGAGTAATCGTTAGGGACTTAATCCCGATCACCATTCGAAATTGGAATAGGCCTGCTGATGCGGAAGAAGAGGGAACATGTTTATTTGTCCCTAACCACGCCAAATATTTACTATGGAAGAGGCTCATGGTTAATTTCAAACTACCGAAGATAGAGCTAGATCCAAATGCGGAGGATCCAGTTGAGGACGCCTTAGAACATGGGAGAGCCATGGAGGCTAAGGTCAAGGAGTGGGCTTTGAAGAAGATGACCCAGTGTTTCACCAAGTGGAAGAAAAGATTGCACCTTGACTATGTCATGAAAGAGAAGACTCCCGATTTCAAGAATATTCAGTTTGAGAAGATAAAACCATTCTGGGCTGAGTTTGTGAAATACAAGACATCATAAAAAGCTAAGAAAATGTCTGCAACGAATAAGCTGAATGGTGCTAACAAGTAGTATCACCATACTATGGGGCAAGGTGGCTACATGGCTGGCATTCCTAAGTGGGAAAAACTTGAGAATGAACTGCGTGCTAAAAAGATCACCCCAGAGACAGAAGATTAGATAGAACATGCAAGGAAATGGTTTTACGGGCATGGGGGCACGTTGGACTCGGAAGGGAAGTGTATATATAACATACGACATAAAGAAGACCCCTTGCCAATCAAGAAGATGAGAAAAGCAGTAAAGGCTGTTAAAGATGGGGACTTCATTCCCGATAGAGAGAATGATGAGCTCACACTCGCCCTTGGAAATAAGGAACATGATGGACGAACACGAGGCACAAGAGGCTCCCAACCATGGAGAACTGGGTTTCCCGAAGAGAGGAAGAAATATCCTGATAGAAGCTGTCAGAGGAGAAAGGACAGGGCGGAAGTTGAAGCAGAGAGTCAGAAGGAGCAAATGCGTATAATTGAAGAACAAATAAAGGAACAACAAGATGAAATTAATGCACTTAAAGAGCAAAGTACTACCGGCCCGTCTCATCAGCACACTGCATTCAATGCTACCGGCCTATCGAATAATCGAAAAAGCAGTGTGGCTTCCACCGAGGTCCCGGGTGATGACAATGGCGATGACGATGGTGCATCGACGATGGCTCCTGTTGGCTACCCAGTGGATGATATCACAGAGATGACACACTGCGAGCTACATGTCAAAGTTGTGAACATATCAATGAAGGTGGTGGTCGGCTATGCCTTACCAATTGGACCCACACCAACTTACCACTGACGTCCGGTTCTAGAGGGCTACGCTGTTGTCGGGGTGGATGAAATCATGCCCACCTTTGAAGTTTTGGATGTTGACTACCCTGCAGGTGAAGGGGATGTGACTGTACTGGGAGACGCAAAAAACGTCACCATTCTATGGCCAAAGGAATGTATCGAGCAAACAACTCTCAGAATTAAGAATGAAGATCTCGACAAGCGATGTTTGAAAACAGAGGAGTGATGCATACTCTACATTGGATCTGATGTAGATGAGGTCGTCGCGTTGAGTAACATCGGAAGGTACAAAGAAATTTTTTTGGTGAATTTTTGGTCCACTAAAAGGTACAACACATGAAAGATTCATCAGATAGCATGAAGGCCGAATGTCGAAGCAGCGTTACAAGAGGAGGAAGCGAAACCCTAAAGATACGACGGAAACCCAACCACGAAAATTCCTCGACTCAAAGAAAAGGTAAGAGAGTAGATTTAAACACGTAGAGATAAGAGGAGATAGAAGAGGGGTAAGGAGTAAAATCAGGCCTAATCAGATCTATCCAACCGATTTTCCAAAATAGTTTTGACACTCTACTACGTCTGTTAGCTAGGTTGTCCTACAGACTGGACCAGTGGGGTATCGCAAATGTTGATCTCTGATACCACTCTGTAACACCCTCAGATCGGCCCTATGCAAGTTTCAGTGATACCTGCCCAACCCGCATAGAAACGATTCAAAGGTGCCCACCAGACATATTCGTGCGGGTGGAAAACAAAGTAATATCATTACACAATAGTCCTTGATGGAACCCATAGAACATATATATACAGTAACGACTCCACGAGTCAAGAATACAGAGATACATTACAAATATCCTAATCACCTTGAAAACGATACAACATCCGAATATGGACAAGATGCAGATGGGGCTATGAGCCCTGAATAATAATCAATGGCGTCCATAACCCTGCCCAGGCCAAGCCAGAAGGGTAACCCCGCTAACGACATTGATCTCAAAACCTGCTAAAACAAATGGGGTGCCGACAAAGGGCAAAGTAAAAAAGAGAGCGGTCAGTACTGATGCCAGTACACGGCGAGTCTTAGAATTCGGCGGTCGTTGCCGACATAGGTATGGTGGACTGAAGCGGCAGCGCAACATGCACTAAACAACATATAGAAACTCGATACAACTGTCGGCTATCATACAGGGATAAGAAAGACCTATTCGGATACAACCTGATACTAACACCAAACATACCCATCCTGGCATTTCCCCCTCGAGACCAAACAAGGAAGTCAACCAAGGAACTCACACAGTTGGTAGTTTTATTCGTTCTGTTATAGTTGCGGTAATTACTAGTCAGATATAGATAGCATGAGTCATCCTGATATAATAAACAATGGGCAGTTTTAGTTAACCATTCCGTTGTAGTTGCAATACTTACTAGTCAGATACATACAACACGAGGTATTCCAAAACCAGCAGTTGATGGTACTTTTATTTAGTCATTCTATTGTAGTGAAGCTGATTACTATTCATTATAAAGTCAAATTTATAGCACTACTTTAGTTATAGTTGTCTATGATCGAGATACTATGCTCCAAGTCATCCATAACCGCGGACACGGCTTTCAGAAAGTTTTACCCTGTAGGGGGGCACAAATAGCAACACACGCATGATCATCCTCAGAAAAACCAAATGAAAACCCAACGAGGCATCACAACAAGGAAATCGCAAGATTCATATAATATTTCAGGGGACCACCCCACCAAGCTACCTTCTATGAAGTTTGCCTGCTCCGATACGGATCTAGAGGTTTGTGACGACGGCTGTAAACGACTGGAAATCCAATAGTGTGACTAGGCTTGTCGATACCGCGAAAACGTGGAACGGGGTTCCAAAATAGTACAGACGCTCCACGCGCAATAATAAATAAAAAATTAAATCATGGCATAAATATAGGATAGTAATAAAGCCCCAAACTATTTTGTGTCCCCAAGAAATAAGGTATGACTCAAGCTCATGCTAAGGGGATTCATGATCCCACATGCAGATAGTGCGAATAATCTAGGAACAGGTATCAAGTACTCGGGGTCCTACTAGACACAAGTGGATGATTAAAAACCAAATAACATATATTTCCCACTTGTGGCTCTGCATTACTTACCTACTTTCAATATTAATTGTTAAACTGTAGTTGAAGCCATGATCATCTCCAACATTAAGAATGAGGCAGTTCTCCAATAACTGTGGTACCTGACATCAAAACAACACCTGAGCAAGCAACTATGACTCGCAAGGCCGACTATCTACCAAACATCAGGTAATAGTAGGTGTCCAAGGAAATATAATGGCTGCAAGGGATATCAGGGATACGAAAACTAGGGCATCACAACAAAGATAGCAATAGATCAATAGGAGTAAATAAAGACTAGAAATATAAAATAGGTAGAAAGGGGGAGAAAGCTCGCCTAGAAAACATTGCCAAAGGTTCATACGAAGATCGGGCCGACACTCGCATCAACTCATCAGCCTAATCCGTGAAGAAGCAAAGTACTAGAAGAAACACCAGATGCAATATTTAATACCACATCAAAAGATTGGGCATGATGCATGTATAATGTATGACATAGCAAAGATGCGAATCAATTAGGCCATATTAAGCGGAACCGGATTCCCGAAAATTAGTTAGATGGTTTAATTTGTTTAGATACCCCGCAATTTAAATATTAACTTATCAAGGCAAAACATGGCATTGGTTCGCTACGCAAATTTAAATGGAGCCAATATTAGACTAGATTCGCCCATATATGGTCTCCATATTCAATTTAGGTGAGCCAACAAAATCCCCCCAAGCAAATAAACATGTATGTGATCATGAACAATTTATATGCAACAAGGTATATATAGAATTTATAAAAATAGGGGCTCGACAAAAGGGTCACACATAGGGGTTCGACGGGGTTCGGCTCGCTGGGATCAGTCTTCGAGGTTCTTCTAGGTCTGCAAAGTAGACTTTGTGTGTTTTCTCAGAATCCCTCGGGTACGGTTTTGTCAATGGAGTCACATTGGCGCTACGATGATGGACAGATCGATAAATGCGGGTACATAGAGGCATTGCACAACCTGTACACAGAAACTGCTGAAAGAAACCTGCAGGAAAATAAAACGAGATCGACGCTGTCCTGGCGGCACAGTGCCAGGCAAGGTTGAGCATGCTCGTGCAGACACCTTGGAGGAGCACCACGCGGCATCTGGGATCCTTGAGGGCGATGTGGCATGCCCTCCTTTGGAACACGCCGAAGAATGGAAGAGGCCATGCAGTTAGACAAGGACGGCGATGGCAGGAGGCAGACGGGTCAGGGACGTGCTCGTCGACGAAAGCGGCCAGAACAGGGGTGTCCAGCTGCACGGGGCTCGTTCTGGCGGACGGTGGAGAAAGGCACGGATGTGGGGAATGCGGGCCACGACGGGGAGGCAAGACCGGCCATGGCGGCAGGAGCCCTCGAGGGCGAGGAAGATAACGAGGAGGGGGTGGGGAAGGCGGCCGGCGATGCTAGGAGGCAGGGCGGCGCTGAGGTTGAGGGAGAACGACGGGACATCGGAGCTCCCGGCGGCGGCGCTCTACGACCGCGGGTCGAGGCGGGTTGCGCACGTGTCTAGAGCAGGGAGATCAGCGGCGTACGAGGAGGCGACCAAGGGAGAGCCGGGGGGCGGCGCACTGGTGCGTCTCATATGGAGACGGGGCAGGGATCGTGCGGGGAGAGAAGAGGGAGACGTCAGGGAAGAGGAACGTGAGGAGCAAGACGTGCAGGGTGGGGCCAGGGGAACGTGGCAGGGCAGGGTGGGATTGGCCGGGTGTGTGCGTGTAGGTGTTTGGCTAGGTGCGTGTGTGTGTGTGCGCGCTCTTTGTCTGTGGCGGCGGCACACGGGGAGTGGTGGGGTGCTAGGGTTTGCGTGTAGGTCTAGGGTTAGATGTTTTAGGGTTTAGAAATAGAGGGGTGGTAGGTAGGGGTCGGCATAAAAAACCGAACACCAAAATCGAATTAACCTGAATCGAAACCAAATACACCGAACCTGAATTAGCCGAAACTAATTTCGGTTAGTAAATATGATTAGCCGAATTTATAAATATTAATTCGGTTTTGACTCTCTCTTAACTGAAATAACCATAAAAACCGAAAAATATATGTGACAAAGCTAAATATATTTGTGATTCTGTCCTAGACGTCTATTACTGTACGTAGGTACTAGCTCATGCGACAAAAAGACATGCATGCCGAAGCTGCCAGACAACCCATGCATGTACGTATGTCTCCAGCCACATATTAATTTTGTTGGAAGCCTATTAATTGTTTTCCTGTTTCCGATATAATCATGTATTTTAGCTAAACTCTCAACATATACAATTTGTTGAATGTATACGGCTTGGAAGATAGACATCATTTTTTCAAAGAGATACATCATGCTTATTATGTTCTTTTTTTATACATGCATTCAAGACGTCAACTAGCCATGTATTGCTTCAGATACTCGCTGACCTGGAGGTTGCTTTCGGTGCGCCGATGAGTTGTTTAGCTCATATGGATCTGACATAAATTATGGCACGATGTTGTTATTTTCAGAAGTTCGGTTAAAAACCGAACACCGAACCGAATTGTCCACTAACCGAACTATCGATTAATTAGAAAACCGAAATAATTTTGGTGCCTATTTTATAAAAACCGAGTTATAGAAAAACCCGAAAACCGAACCGAATTAACCGAAAAAACCGAATGCCCACCCCTAGCAGTAGGTGGCTGCGTGCTGGACTTTTGGGCTTCGCCTACGGCTGCCTCCCCTAATAAAATATTTAAGGTTTTTATATTTTATTTTAAAGCTGTTTGTAAATCGTTTTTAGACAAACAGAGATATCCGGAAACACCGCTGTTTTTATTAGAAATAAAAGGGTGGGGATTAATATAGAAAACCAAAAGAGGATTTTAGGGAAATAGTTTTAGGTTAAAAGATGCATGATGTCAAGATGATGCACAAAGTATTATTTAACACGCAATTTTCTAGTAGTGGATTTCCTAGGGTGCTACAACATCAATATTCCGCTGCGTACACCCCTCAACAAAAAGGTGTAGCCGAGAGTAAGAACCGCACTTTGATGGATATGGCTAGATCAATGTTGGCTCAATTCAAGTCTCCATACAATTTTTGGGCTGAAGCCATATCTACCGCTTGTCACTCATCAAATCGACACTACCTCCACAAGATCTTGGACAAAACACCGTGTGAAATACTTACCGGTAACGAGCCCAACATTTCGTACTTTTGGGTATTCGGTTGTAAGTGATTCTTTCTCATCAAAGGAGTTTGCTTGTCTAAATTTGAGTCTGAGGATTTAGAAGGTATTTGTTTTGGTTATGCTGCCGAATCCCACACTAATAGAGTCTAGAACAAGCTCTCCGAAATTGTTGTAGAATCTTGTAGTGTGGAATTCGCTGAAAATGATGGCTCCCATGTGGGGAAAGTTGATGTTTGTGATGCAGATGTTGAAATACCCCAAGATGCCATAAGAAGATTGGGCGTGGGATTTTTCCGCCCCATTGAGGAACGCATTGTGGCGGATCGGGAAGGTCAATGCTCAAGTCGTGGATCCCTCATCTACACAAGATCAACAAGCCCCTACTGCTGGAGAAACCTCTGCACCAACACCACAACCTCCTGAAGATCACCTATCCTCTAGGAAAAATGGTAGTTCCATGCCAGACTATCCGCCCCGTCCAAGGGGCGGACTGTCCGCCCTTGGGACTCCAACTCGCTCTAGGGAAAATCAAGAAGAGCAAGCAAGTCCAGAAAATCCAGGCCGAATTCTTTGGCCCCAAGGGGCGGATTAACCGGCCCTGGCACTCCAAGTTCTGTCAGGGTCATTCAGAAAGAAGAATTTGTAGCCGCATCTCCCAGGCCGGATAGTCTGGCCCACCAGGCGGATTGTCCGCCCCAAGAACCGTAACAGCAAGAATAGCCTCATGTTATCAGCTCGTATCAAGATCAGGGCCAAGGTAGTGGCCAAGACAAGGATCCAAATTCTGAATCAACTCCGTCAAGAAACAATAAGGAAATTGAGGCTCGTCGCAAAGCTCGTGCTGATCGGAACCTTGAGTTAAGGGTCCACACTCTTGACAAGGTTGTAGGTGATCTACGAAAAAGAGTGTCTACTAGAAGAGAACTTGCTAGCTTCTGTGATCATCAAACACACATTTCAATGGTTGAACCAAAGAAGGTATTTGATTCTCTTGAAGATCCCGACTGGGTGGTTGCAATGCACGAAGAACTAAATAACTTCGAGCACAACAAGGTTTGGAAGCTCGTAGAGAAACCCAAAGAATGCCGCAATGTTATCGGCACAAAGTGGATTTTCAAGAACAAACAGGATGAAAATGGCATTGTTGTAAGGAATAAGGCAAGGCTTGTGGCTTAAGGATTCTCTCAAGTGGAAGGAATTGATTTCGGCGAAACCTATGGTCCTGTGGCTCACCTTGGGTCCATATGTATCCTCCTTGATTATCTTGCTCGTCATAATTTTAAATTACAGAAAATGGATGTTAAGAGTGGTTATCTTAATGGTCCACTACATGAGTTGGTATACGTCAAGAAACCCCCAGGATTTGAGGATTCCAAATTTCCGAACCATGTCTACAAACTTGATAAGGCGCTCTATGGCCTTAAACAAGCCCCACGTGCATGGTATGAGCACCTTAAAGAGCTTTTGTTAGACCGTGGATTCTAAGTTGGGAAAATTGATCCCACTCTTTTTTCTAAGAAGGTTAATGGGGACCTTTTTGTATGCCAACTATATGTAGACAACATTTTTTTTGGATCTACTAACCAAGATTTTAATGATGAATTTTCAAAACTTATGACTGTTATGTTTGAAATGTCTATGATGCGAGAATTAAGGTTCTTTCTTGGATTCGAGATAAAGAAACTTAGAGAGGGAACCTTCATTAATCAAGATAAATACATCCAAGACATGCTAAAGAGGTTCAAGATGACGGATCTCAATGGCGTTGCTACTCCAATGCAAACTAAATGTCATCTTGAGCTTAATCCAAAGGGTAAAGACATGGACCAAAAGGTATAACGATCCATGATTGGCTCTCTCCATTACCTTCGCGCATCTAGGCCCGATATCGTGTTGAGTGTAGGAGTGTGTGCAAGGTACCAAGCCGCTCCTAAAGAAATCCACTTAGTTGCGGTCAAGAGAATCTTCAGATATTTGGTTCATTCCCCAAATTATGGTTTATGGTATCCCAAGGGCTCTAGTTTCTCTCTATGTGGTTACACTGATTTAGATTGGGCTAGTGACAAGGACGATCAAAAATCAACTTCAGGTTTATGTCAATTCTTGGGCAGGTCTCTAGTGTGTTGGTCTTCGAACAAACAAAATTGCATATCACTCTCAACCGCCGAAGCTGAATATGTTGTTGCTGCTAGTGATTATACACAATTATTATGGATGAGGCAAACTTTAAAGGAATATGGAGTCAATTGTGACAAAGTGCCTCTTTTATGTGACAATGAAAGTGTTACTCCCTCTGATCCTAAATAAGTGTCGGCATTTTGAACTAGAGTTAGTTCAAAACCGTGACACTTATTTAGGATCGGAGGGAGTATTAAAATTTCTTACAATCCGGTGCAGCATACAAGAACAAAAAATATTGATATTCGCAATCATTTCATTCAGGATCATGTTGCTCGTGGTGATATTGCACTATCTTTTGTCAGCACGAAGAACCAACTTTCTGATATCTTCATGAAGCCTCTTGATGAAGCAAGATATTGTAATTTGAGGAATGAGCTAAATATCATAGATTCAAGGAGCTTGGCTTGACTACCCTTGCATAATGACTTGCACTTCTTCATGTATTTGGTTTAGATGCCGGCATAGACATAGGGGGAGTGTGGTCCTAATTGATTGGGCTAATCCTCCCCCATAATGCCGAAAGCAAGAAAAATCATTTCCCTTAATATCATTTTGTTATTTGGCTAGGTTGGCTTGATGTTTGGCTCTTTCAGCTTCGCAGTCAGAAACCAAAATTTGCAAGATCTGCAACATCGGGTCCGGGGATGAACCGCTTCCTCCGCGAGGCATCTGAAGCTTGAGATATATCATGAGAAAAGAGGGAAATTTTCTAAGGTTCAGAGGTTGTTGAAAGTTTTTAAAGTTTGACATAGATTTTTTTTTGCAACTTGCTTTTCATTCATTCATTCATAGCACTCGATACAAACACACACCACAACAAAGAAAAACAGATGGTTTAGGAACCATTCTGGAATCTACGATACAGTGGAACCGAATACAATTTACTAACGCTAGTGCTCAAGTGCTACTACTCCTCGGATTCAGTGTACTCATCATCATCATCATCGATGAAGGCGAAATCATCCTCATCGGTGAAGAAGTCCATGGCCTGATCCTCCAGAAAGTCATCATCATCGCTGAGATAGGAGTAGGGGTCTCCACGAAGGTCTTCTCTGGCATTCTCCCTCTCCTCCAACTGCATGTCTCTCTTGTGGATGGTCTCCTCCAAATCCGTGATCCGGTGGCGATGACGCGAAATGATGGGCTCCTTCGTGTCGAGCTGACGATCGTTCTGATGATGGCGTACTTGTGGTTGGCGATCCTTCACTAACATGGCGAGGGTCTGATCCTTCTTCTTGGCGATGGCGTACTTGTGGTTGGAGTAGGCACGGGCATTGTCCAACTCCTTCTGACGATCGTACATCATGAAGCTGAGATGGTCCACTTGACTATTCAGCTTGGGATGATGTGGGGCCTCTAGTGGTTGTCCCATACCATCACGCCTTGGGTAGAACTCAAAACGGGTACCCTTGATCTGATTGATACTTTGCCCACACAGACGGGCAAGAGCTTCCTGCATTGCCTGGCTAGTCCATCAAACCAGTTGTTTTCTCTTAAGGTGAACTGAATTCCCTCAGCAGTGGGAGGTTCAATCTTCCCTCGGAGACTTGCAACAACTAACCACTGCCACTACTAGGAAAACGGCTATAGGTAATCAGCACATCCGTGGCTCACATGGTTGAAGTGCCCCACGGCTAAAATAGGCGTGGCTCACCTGTGGGCAGTGCCCTACTAATAACTAGAACAACCGTGGCGCACATGACTATAGTGCGCCACAGATGTGTGTGGGACAGGGCCCTGTTGGCCGCACACCAAACATCTGTTGCGCACTATAGTCATGTGCGCCACGGTTGTTAGTGTCATCTGTGGCGCACATGGGGTGGTGCGCCACGCCTAAGCGCATGCCCCTCTCGCTCAAACGCCACAAACTCGTGGCGCACTCGGCCTAGTGCGCCACAGGAGTAGGCATCCGTGGCGCACATGGCATAGTGCGCCACAGATGTTTCAGATCTGTGGCGCACTAGGGCCGTAGCGCCATGGATGTGTCGATTTCTTTAGGACAACACTTTATGTGCACATGTGTGACCACATCCACCACCCCACACTTCACTTTCCCCTTCTTCTTCCTCCTTAGATCTAGTCGGGATCTTCTCCTTCCCACCTCAATTTCTCCACACATTCACCATTTTTAGCATGTAAAACTTGCTTTGGATGTTACATATATAAGTAATAGAGGAGGTCTCCGGTCTCTCATCTATCCTTCTCCGGTCGACGCGCGCACCTCTCCTTTCCATCTTTCTCGCGATCGGTCTCTCATCTCGATAAGTTGTCCATGTAAGGATGTGTTCATGTGTATATGGATGATGTGCTCATATGTTTGTAGATGATCGATGCTCATGATGTGTGTATGTGGAGAGGATCGATGGTCATATGTGTGTGTATATGGAGAGTATCGATGATGCTCATGCATGTGTGTATGGAGAGGATAATGATATGTTCATGTGTGTATGGATCGGTCTCTCTCTCTCTTGTGTTTGTATGTGAACAAGTTGCCATTTGTTTTGCCAAAATGTTGATTCATTTCCATTTTGGCAAGATTTTGGCATTTCGCAAAGGTCCTAATTTTAGGATAGGTCATGCCGAAATTTTCTATCGACCATTGCATGCATGCATTCATTATGTGGTTCTAATAGACTTCAAAATTGTACCGTGTACACCGTGCAGGCAAAAATGGTCCGCATAATGAGAGAAGGCATTGTGGCTAGATTTTTGAAATGTGCGACGACCGACAAGATACGAAATAACAAGACAGATATAAGATGTCCGTGCAGAAGATGCAAACTCAACTGGGTGATCGACCCAGATTCCGGGAATCTGCAGCGCACTGCCCGCCATGGTTTCATGGATGGATACACTCGTTGGATAAGCGATGACGTAGATGATGGAGACGGTGAAGGTGGCCAACATGACGATGATCATCATCACGGCGAGAACGGGCGAGATGATGAAGAGTCTCCTGGAGATGGTGAAGGTGCGGAAGCAGACCGGGATGATGACGATCTAGATGCTGGAGGAGCAGACGACGATGGAACAACGTCAGGCTGGGTGCGGGACCCTTATGTGCAAGAGCTGCTTCTCAAGCGCATTTAGTAACGCCAGGGCTGCCGCTAGAGAGAAAGCCAAGCTTGCGCAACTTGAGAAAGACGCGGTTACTCCATTGTATGAAGGATGCAGGCCCGATGATACCCGGTTGAATGTAACGCTCAAGGCTATGGAGATGAAGGCAAAGCATAAATTGAGCGACGCAAGCTTCGACGATATGATGGCATTCTGGCACGATCGTCTCCCGGAGGGGAACACATGTCCAACTAGTATCGAGGATGCCAAGAAAATCGTCTGTCCTCTCGATCTACCGCGAGTTAGATATCACGTATGCATCAACGATTGCATCGTTTATCGGGGCGAGGACGCGGAGAAAACCACATGTCCGGTGTGCGGCGTGAGTCGATACAAGAAAGGGAAGAAAGCACCTCGAAAAGTGGTATGGTACTTTCCTATCACTCCTCGTCTGCAGCGCTATTTCGCGGACCCTAAGGAAGCGAAGCTGATGCGATGGCATGGGAAAGGAAGAAGCCAGGAGATGATGATGACCCCGAAAAGGATGAGCTGTGACGCACCTTCAGATGCTAGCAGCTGGAAAGCATTGGACCTCGAATTCTAATTCGGTGGAGATTCGAGGAACATCGTGCTTGGTGCGAGCACCGATGGACTCAATCCGCTCGTAGCGAGCAGCACGCATAAAGACTTGGCCCGTGTTTGTATGGATGTACAACCTCCTCCATGGTTGTGCATGAAGAAGAAGTACATACAAATGAGTATGCTAATTCAAGGGCAAACAACCTGGTACCAACATCAATCTATATCTCGGCTGTTGAAAGAGGAGCTAGCCACGTTATGGGAATCGAGCCAATACTTACGACGCTGTCGCACAAGATTATTTCACTATGAGAGCCGCTGGTCACTACGGTGCAAGACTATCCAGGTTATGGGTATATCTCTGGGCAGGTTATCCAAGGATTCTGCGCATGCGTTAGGTGCATGGATAACATAAGCTATCTCCAACTAGAGAAAGATCCAGGGTCATCGAAAACCGTGTTCATGGTGCATCGGAGGTGGCTCGGCAAGAATGATCCATGGAGAAAACGTGGAGACCTGTTCGATGGCAAATCCGAGACCCGAGGAATCCCGAGCGTAGGAGCAGCGAAGCAGTGGAAGAGTTGCTGAAAAACTGGAAAGATTGTCCTAAGCCTGGAAAGAAGCGAAAGAGGCAGCAACAAGACAAGCCGCCGATGAAGGTATGGAAAACAAGGTCTGTTTTCTGGGAGTTGCCATATTGGAAGTTTCTCCGCACGCCTCATAGCCTCGACATCATGCATATCACGAAAAACGTGTGCGAGTCTGGTCGCCACCATAATCAACATGCCGATAGGACGAAGATGGTCCGAAAGCAAGGCACGACCTGATATGCTTGGGTATCTGGAAGGAGCTTCACGGAGGATGCACTACTCCTGATGATCAGGAAGATGACGATGATCATGAGTCGGAGACACACAAGGTCGTCGGAAGGATAAAAAGTTCAAGAAGAACGAATATTATTGCCCTCCTCTTGCTTCACTCTAAGCCATGATGAGATCAAACAGTTTTTCAAGTGCCTTCTAGGAGTCAAATTTCCTTACGGCTACGCGGGCAAGATAAGCAGATACCTAGACGAGGCGGCAGAGGTTCGGGCATGAAGTCTCACGACCGTGCCGCTAATGACGCAGTACTTCCGGTCGCACTAAGAGGGATAATGGACGAGCACGTCCGTGAAACGTTATTTGGCCTATGCATGTTTTTCGACGTCATCTCTAGGAAGTCGATTGGCTTGAATCAGCTCGGAAGGCTACAGGAGGAGATCGTGGTGATACTATGTGAGCTTGAGGTCTACTTCCCACCCGCATTCTTCGACATTATGGTGCATCTGCTGGTCCATGTCGTGGAGGACATCGTACAACTCGGGCCGATGTTCCTCCGCAGCATGATGGCGTTCGAAAGGATGAACGGACACATCAAAGGATACGTTCGCAACAGGTCCTGTCCAGATGGAAGCATAGCAAAGGGCTTTCTGGCCGAAGAGTGCATCTCTTTCTGCACGAATTATCTAGACATCGAGAACCCTATCGGTCTTCCCACAATGCACACCTTGGCAAGCTCGACGGATCTGGTCACCGAGAGGGTCGCCGTGATCTTGCATGCGAACTGATTTTCGACGCGCAGACTTTGATCGAGCAAACCTCGTCGCGCTACAGCATTTAGAACTGGTCGATCCTTGGGTACAGAAGCACAAAAGGTTAATCGAGAAGAAGTACAGTGACCGGGGCATACAGAGGATGCAGGGAGAAATAATCAAAGAGCACAACTCAGATTTCACGCGTTGGTTTAGGAAGACACTCCTTGATAATCCCCCGCGCTCGCATTCTTCTGACACGGAAAAGATCATATTCACCTTGTCGCAGGGACCGATGCAAAACCTGGTGACCTATCAGGCGTATGATATCAACGGCTACACATTCTACACGGAGGAAAAGGACAACAAGTGTGATTATCAGAACTCAGGCGTAACGTCGGAATTCTACACCGATGACAACGTGAAGGAAAGATTCTACGGAAGAATCGAGGAGATCTAGGAGCTCGACTACTATGGAGAAAAGGTGCCGATGTTCCGTGTCAGATGGGCAAAGAGCGTCGAAAGAGAAGACCGGTATTTCACAACCATGGTTATACCCGAAGCAACCAAATCCAAGGCCGCCGGTGCAAACGTGGCCGCGAAAAATGAACCGTGGGTACTGACTACCAAAGTGGACCAATGTTTTTTCATTACTGACCCGACAAAGCCTAGCCGTGTTACCGTGAGGAGAGGAAAAAGAAACATCATCGAAATGGATGGAGTCGCCAACGAGCAAGACTTTGACCAGTACGGCGATCCAAAGATTGAAGATGACGACGACTACGATGCAGCAGCATACATCACAAGAAGAAAAAGGACAACCCTACCCAAAAAAGGTAGCCCGTTCGAAAGAAGAAACATTAAAGTGCCGGGGCTAAATTATTCAACCGCGACAAAGAAGGGAAAAAGATTGTAAAACGCTAGCTCAAAAAATATTGTAAACGCGTGGTCGAAAAAGATTGTAATATTCATGGACAAAGTATTATGAAATTTAGTTATACTTTAAATCATATTTTTGGGCATTTTTGGAATATTTAAAAGTATTTTAAAATCAAAATAAAACTTCTATGGCATATATCACCACTTTTGGGCATTTTTTGGAATATTTAAAAGTATTTTTAAAATCAAAACAAAAAATTGGGGCACCAGGATTCGAACCTGGGTGCTCTCAGGTTTAGAATAGAGTAGTGGGCAGAACCAGTGGGATAGGCTAGTATAGTTGTTAGCTAGTGGGGCTGTAGTTCTCTTATGCAGTAGTTAGAAGCCGATAGGCGTAGCGCACTAGCCCATAGTGCGCTACAGATATCCGTAGCGCACTATGGCTCAGTGCGCTACGCCTAAGTGGCTTTATCCACACGTGGCGCCCGACCCCCTCTCTCATCCCTATCTCTCCATCGTCTCTCAGCCCGAAGCCGAAGGACCGCCGCTGCGTCTGAGGAGGAGGAGGCCTGCCGGGCCCGAGGAGGAGGAGGTCCGCCCGTACATGTCCGAGGAGGAGGTCCGCCCGCGTCTCAGGAGGAGGCCCGTGTCTGAGGAGGAGGTCCGCCCGCCGTCGTCCGCCCGTCGTCATCCGCCCGTCGTCCGCCCGTCAGAGGTGAGCGTCGCCTCTCCCCTCTCTCCCTCTCTCCCTCTCTCTCCATCTCTCCCTCTCTCTCCCTCTCTCCCCTCTCTCTGCAGGCCATGGTTAGGGTTCTGCAGGCCATGGTTAGGGTTCAGTAGCCTCTCCCTCCCCTGTCTCTCCCTCTCTCCCTCTCTCCCTCTCTGCTTCAAGATTCAGTTAGCAGTCAAGCATGACTGTTTGCATTTCCTATAACAGAATTTGAGTAAAGGGAAAATGTGGAAGAAGTTTCATTCAGGATTTTATCCTGATGGTACACAAAAACTAGAATTGGAAACATATAAGCAATACTCTGTGAGCATTTGCTGCAATGATCTTAGAGAGAAAAAAATTGGCTCCTAAATGAATTTTTTAGGAAAGTGACTAATGTATTTGGCTTATGGTGACTTTCATAAGATGGATTAATGATAGACAGATGATTTTTATCTTAATTTCTAGTGAGGTGCTACCCAAAATTTGGGATGTGCCCAATAGAAAACCATTTTTTGTAATGGCTGGTATCTAGTTTAAAAACTATAAAGTATCAACTTGGGTCAGTGATGCACAGTTTGAGACCTAGGCTGAAGTTTGAACAAGTGCTATTTTACTGCCCCTTTTCTTAAAGATCCTATGATGTGCAGACCATGTCTCTTGCATGATTACTGAGGATATTTCCCAACAACTATTGTATATACATGTATGTGATCAAGTGTTGGATCAAAAGATTGGAGGTTTACCTTGTGTTGCTGTTGCCTTGTGTTGTTGTTGCCTGCTACCCAAGTGTCTGCAGTTGCTGGTTATTACTCCTTGACCTTGCCCTAGAATTCCTGGAACTATAGCTAGTACCAGTACCAGTGCTAGTGCTAGTGCTGACTGGTTATAGAGGTTTTCTATAACTCTGAATTTTCTTTAGAGCATTGCAAAGAACAATCCCTTCATTACTTAGCTCTGCCTAGGATGCAAAGGCTAAGGCTTTGATGATGTTTGTATACAAAAGCTATTGCTTGCTTATGAAACTATCCAATGATGATCTAGTACTCCATGTGAGTACAGAGCTGAGGATTTTCTATTGCCCCCTCTATTTTCTTTAAGATGCAATAGTAAGAACAGATGCAAGGACCATGTGCTGGTAAACCATGTGCTCTGGATTAGTGCTGAACCATGTGCTCTGGATTAGCTAGTAGTAAGAAAATATGCAAAAGTAGTTACACCTCACAGGAACTTGATCAACATCATAAATTCAGAACAGTAAAAAGGAACATATGGTCATGCAAGGAATGGTTTTTAGTTACAGGTGTGGTTATTTCAAATGCAGTAATGATCTTGCTGTCATCACTTGGTCATTTCAAATGCAGTAATGATCTTGCTGTCATCACTTGGTTATTTCAAATGCAGTAATGATCATGCAAGGAATGGTTTTTAGTTACACCTCACAGGAATGCTGTCATCACTTGGTCAGTGATGCACAGTCTGAGACCTAGGCTGAAGTTTGAACAAGTGCTATTTTACTGCCCCTTTTCTTAAAGATCCTATGATGTGCAGACCATGTCTCTTGCATGATTATTGAGGATATTTCCCAACAACTATTGTATATACATGTATGTGATCAAGTGTTGGATCAAAAGATTGGAGGTTTACCTTGTGTTGTTGTTGCCTTGTGTTGTTGTTGCCTGCTACCCTAGTGTCTGCAGTTGCTGGTTATTCCTCCTTGACCTTGCCCTAGAACTCCTGGAACTATAGCTAGTACCAGTACCAGTGCTAGTGCTAGTGCTGACTGGTTATAGAGGTTTTCTATAGCTCTGAATTTTCTTTAGAGCATTGCAAAGAACAATCCCTTCATTACTTAGCTCTGCCTAGGATGCAAAGGCTGAGGCTTTGATGATGTTTGTATACAAAAGCTATTGCTTGCTTATGAAACTATCCAATGATGATCTAGTACTCCATGTGAGTACAGAGCTGAGGATTTTCTATTGCCCCCTCTATTTTCTTTAAGATGCAATAGTAAGAACAGATGCAAGGACCATGTGCTGGTGAACCATGTGCTCTGGATTAGTGCTGAACCATGTGCTCTGGATTAGCTAGTAGTAAGAAAATATGCAAAATTAGTTACACCTCATAGGAACTTGATCAACATCATAAATTCAGAACAATGAAAAGGAACATATGATCATGCAAGGAATGGTTTTTAGTTACAGGTGTGGTTATTTCAAATGCAGTAATGATCTTGCTATCATCACTTGGTCATTTCAAATGCAGTAATGATCTTGCTGTCATCACTTGGTTATTTCAAATGCAGTAATGATCATGCAAGGAATGGTTTTTAGTTACACCTCACAGGAATGCTGTCATCACTTGGTCATTCGCTTGCTGTCACTTGCTGTAATGATCTTCTAGTATAGAACTTGGTCATTTGTTGTATTCTCATTTGCTTGCTGTCACTTGCTTAAATTGATAACAAAAGTATATATGGTTGTGGCACTGTGCTGGGACTGGATGGATGTGGTTGTGAAATGGTTTGTGCCTCTATATGAAGCACTTTATTATGTCGTGTATGCAGGTTCTTGAATGAAATGAGTCTCGATTTTTGCCGGAATGTTGATTAACTTCCGTTTCGGCAGAAATCGGGCACTCCTAGTTTAAGAAAATTAGCAAAGGTCATGCCGGATTTTTCCGTGCATTTAACCAATTATTTGTTTTTTATTAGTGCAAAGATGTGTGACAACGACGAGGCTGGATGTTCTAAGCGCATCAGCGCTGAAGGAGAACTCAGACCTCCGAATAAACAATTGACATTCTGGTAGGAGGCCCAGCGTCTAGAAGACGATGAAGAATACCATCCCCAGGAGAGCGAGGATGATGAGATGGAAGACGCGGAGGAAGAAGCCGAAGGAACGGCGGACGATGAAACCACTGATGGCAGCGAGGGCACAGGGAGTGGTAGCAACCCTCCTAAGAAGAAGAAGAAGAAGCCGAAGGACCGGCGCTCGAACACGGTCGACACGGTCAAGGAGGAAATTACCGAAGTGAGCCCATCAGGGGTTCCTTTGGAGCCCGCCTTGTCGCCAAAGGCGGTGGGCAAGTGGCGGCGATCACCCGGACAACCATCTCGATCAACACCGAGAATCTCCGTCATAAAGATAATGGCCACTCCTCTTCGAGAAGCTGCACGCAAGATACAAGTTCCCCGCTAAGTATCAGAACACAAATTATCATGGGAACAAAGTAAACAAATCCGCCCTCACAAAGATGAGCACCGCCCTGGCCAGTTGGAGAACCCGGATAAAGAAGAAGATCTATAAAGAAGGCAAAAGTCTTGAGGAGATCCAGAAGATTGACCCGCAGATCACCGAAGATCAGTTCCGGGAGTTCAAGGAGAGGTGTGAATCCGAAAGAGCCCCGCCAATAGTAATCGGGAAAGGTGCCGCAGCGATGAATATAGGTCATCACCATCTCGGATCTGGTGGATACAGAACCATGAGTCCAAATGGAATAAGGAGGACGAAGAGTATAGATCCAAGGATAGAAAACCCTTTGCTAAATTCGAACCCGCAGGTTCGAACTTCATCGAGGCCCATTACCATGTGGACCCAAAACCAAACAACTCACCCCGGATGTTGCGGTGAAGGAATTCGAGGAAATTGTGGTAAGTATAATCTAATTACCGCGGATCAACACGATTGCAATCTAATCGATGATCTAAATGATTCACTGTTACTTCTTCTGCAGGAGGAGGAAATTGTTGCTAGTCATGGATCCTGTGGTTCCTCATCCTGTGGGTCGAGGCGGCCACCCGTGGGATAATCCTTTTAACTGTATGGCGATGAACCGCCAAGAAAATAGAGCCGTTACTGAAGAAGCCGTTGCCGCTGGCCGTCTGGCCGGCCTCGGGGGTAAGAATTGGGTGGATCATTTTGGTCCACCGTCGAGGACGCATGTGGCGCCGTCGGGAAGGAGAGAGGAGGAAAACCGAGAGGTTCAAGAACTTAAGGCACAAGTGGCACGGATCCCGCAGATCGTCCAAGACAACCTGGCAATCACCCTCACGTCCTTCCTGCCTACCTTGATGGAGTCAATAGCGAACTAGAGTGCGGGTGGTCGAGTAGGGCCGTGCCCGATTCCAAGCATGGTCAGCAGCCACTCGAACAACGCGGGCGCCGATTTAATCAGCGAACTACATGTTCGTGACTCCGCTAGCCAGCACCGGGCGCCGCAAGTGTTGGTGACTTCGCCATCACCGCGGCGCCGGAGTACATGTTGGTGCCCCCCTGCCATCGTCGCGGCGGCACCGGAGCTCCAAGCACCCGTCGGTAGGGAGAATACACCGGCGGCCAGCACCGCGCCATCAAGCAGCCCTTCCGTCTCTTGCACGCCCGTAGCCGTATGCGGTGCGTCGACATTAGCCGATCTCGACGCCATCACGGTAAACAAATTGCTTTAATTACCGCCTTTCATGCCATCTATTACTCTTATGGCATCTCGCTCTGACGACGCCATACATGTTTTCCACAGACGGATGTTCCTTGCACTCTCTTATGCTACGTGAACAACGAGCTGAGGGATGTTGCCAAGGGTACCATCGTTCAACCCTTGCAGCGCACGTTCCACTCAAAGCCGATGCCAGATAGCGTGCAGTGGTTAAAATTAGTCGGTGCTAAGGGGCTGCGATGACTGAACCTCCCATTCAACCCCCAGGAGCGGATGAAGAAGAGCCGTCTGTCCTCAGAAGTTGCTTCGGCTTATTCTTGCTATGGCCAAAGAGCATGATCCGTTTGGGGACGGCGGGGGCCATCACGCCACAGACAACAGCACCGTCTGTCGTGCCAGCGACAAGCGGTGGCAAGGCCCCCTTACCGCCCTCGCCGTCACCTCCACGCGGTGGGTCGGATGATCATGTTGATGATATGCACATGGCGCAGGATCCGGCCGAGGACGACGAAGACTGGAATGATCACTTCTTCAGACTCGGTTGGCAACGAAGAAGACCTAGCTGGGGCCCCATAGAGAAAGCCACTATCACCAAGCGTCTGCTTTGGTTCTCGAGACGCCCAGCTTGCGCTTTACGAGCCAGCTGATACAACCAAGCGACCCTTTATTCTAAGCCCGACACACTACATAGGGCGGCGGTGCTCAGATTGTGGTGCCTGCTTCTCCAAAAGGAAAAAAAAGGCATGAAAAGAAAATCTAGCAGCTCGAGCCAGCCGGTGGCGTCAACAACTGCGAATCCGATCAGGTTTCGGGACGGGCCACCAAGACCCGAGGGTATTATGTGGAGGATTCATGTGGCGGGTGAGCCCATGCTACCTAAGAATTTGCGGAAGCTCGCCAGCCTGAACTGCAGAGTGTGCATGACGGCGTGCTGACGATAGAGAGACGCCTTCTATCGGAGAAAGATCCCTCGCACCCGGTATTCGTGGTTAAGGTGCCACCAGGCTTGGGCTTCGTCGACACTGCCCCCGCGGATCTGTTCTTCCTGCGGTTCGAGGACATCTTCAATATGTTCCACCTATACCCGCTGCACTATACCATGGTCCGTCTGTTTTCTCTCAGCCTGGCCACGCAGATCATTAGAGAGAACACACCGGGCATCGCTATAGTGGACCCCTACTACATGCGTGACGGCTGCTTGGGTTCCCCAAGCGGCGTATCGTGGCCTCGTACCTAAAAAGAATCCTCGTGGCGAACAAGACAAAGGAATACATTCTCGTGCCTTACTTTCCCGAGTAAGTCGTTATTCACTCGCCACCGTCGATTGGCTTTATTAGATCATCATCATTCCTTTTCCAACACATTCCATTTGAATTTTTTGCGCAGAGATGAACACTGCACGATCATCTCCTTATCGCCGAAGCATTCCCACGCCACGTATTTCGACTCGAGGAGTCTAGAAAAGAAGAAAAACTATGACAAGATCAAGGAAGTTCTGGATGATGCTCTCACTGGCTTTGCCTCGACGGAAGGCACCAGCTTCGTGCGTAAGAAGGTCAAGTTCGGCAGGCACGTCTTCAACCACGTAACGGAGTTCCCCTGCGTGAAGCAGCCGGAAAACAGTAAGAAGGAAGCCTACTACGCACTCCATCACATGAGGGCGTTCCTACTTGACCAGCAGAATTCTACGCTGCCAGATCATCTCAAACAGTGGGCCAAAGCAAAGGCCAAGATCAATGATTCGGATATTAGACAAGAGATGTATCGGATCCAACAATAGTTTGGGGTAATCATCTTTCGTGATGTCATGACTTCGGGAGGGATCTTCTACGGAGGAAATATCCCGAATAACCGTGACATAGAAGATCGCCTAGAGATGCAGGGTGACTATAGGAAGTTCATGACGAGACAGGGCGTCCTCCCGTTCCCTAAGCCGAGCCAGAAGGCTTGATGTTGGCCTAGTTGTAGTTACAAACTATAGATGACCTTTGTGTGTGTGTGGACGACAAGTGAACTTATTTTGCTTATTATTATTATATATCAATCAATGCTTGGTTTTTTTGCTTACTCTTTGGTCCTTTGCTCAATTTGGTCCTTCTTTTTTTCCTTACTCTTTTTTCGAGAATAATGCCGATGATTGAAATGTCGTGGCACACTATATATGTGAATGTGCTACGATGAGATTGTATGCTTGTGCTATGCACAAGTCCAGGTGTTGTGCATCCTACTTGGCGTACGGTTCCATCGTAGCATATTCCTGTGTCCAACGACCTATGTATATATATGAGGCATGCTTTTTGAGTTACTTTGGTCTTTTTCGAGAATAATGCCGATGATTGAAATGTCGTGGCACACTATATATGTGAATGTGCTACGATGGGATTGTACGCCTTGTGCTATGCACAAGTCCAGGTGTTGTGCATCCTACTTGGTGTACAGTTCCATCGTAGCATATTCCTGTGTCGAACGACCTATGTATATATATGAGGCATGCTTTTTGAGTTACTTTGGTCTTTTTCGAGAATAATGCCGATGATTGAAATGTCGTGGCACACTATATGTGAATGTGCTGCGATGGGATTGTCCGCGTTGTGCTATGCATAGGTCCAGGTGTTGTGCATCCTACTTGGCAGACAGTTCCATCGTAGCATATTCCTGTGTCGAACAACCTAGTTATATATGAGGCATGCTTTTTGAGTTTGGTCTTTTTGATTTAGGAGTACTTTCTATAAGTGTATCTTCATATGCGACTTTAATTATATATGTTTTTTCAATAGTCGGTTAATTATTATTGTCAACTTATAGATGACGTGGTACGTCATGTACAAGGGACGGGTTCCCGGAGTCTACGATGATTGGGAAGACTGCCGGAGACAGGTGCACCGTTTCAGCGGCAATAGCTACAAAGGGTACAACACTATGGCGGAGGAGGAATCTAGATACACGCGCTATCGAGCGGGAGTTAGGACAAGGAACCGGATGAAGACCTACACCTTCGTCGCGGCGGTGATCATGCTTATCTTCTTTGGTTATTTATCCCGCGTTTGTGTCTAGCTAGCTAGTTTAGATGTCTAGGCGAGCTTCCGGGCTCTAACTTGTTCGATCGACACATGTATTCACATGTCACCAACTACTACTTTGTAACATGATCGAAACAATGTAATTAACTTAGACTATGTATTCATGTATGAGACTTATCTATATGTATTTGTTTCAATCTTGTTTTTCATATTGAGTATTTATATATATAATTGTATATCTTGTATCTGTGTGTGTATATCTGCTGTAATATTGTATATAATCTGTATTGCATACAATCTGGCTCGGAAATTAAAAAAAACAAAAAATACATCTGTGGCGCACATGGTCTACCTTCTGTGGCGCACTACACCTAAAGCGCACTATGGAAGTTTAGTGGCGCACTAGGTAGTGCGCCACATAAGATCCCAGGGGTAGCGCACCATCCCAAACTTCTGTGGCGCACTAGGAGGTGCGCTACGGCTGAGAGATAGTCAGAAGGCAGGTCTGCGTGGCGCACTGCTAGTGCGCCACGGATGGGCATTCCTGGTGCACCACTAACAGCCTGTTTCCTAGTAGTGTGCAGGTCTTCTCCTTCATGATCATTGAGCTGAGCTTCGAAGAACTCGGGGTGCGGACACTCCAGAAGTTCCGAAAGCTGGTCCAAGTCACGCTCAAAGAAGAGGTCTCCTCCATTCCCCAACTGATAAAACTTGTTGTACTTCATGTCCATCTATAAGAATATAGGATGACTAAGTTTGTAGAGTGATCAAGTGTGTCAAATTTTATGTACTTTGCAAGAATTTTTTAGGAACATGAAATTTTGATGAAAGAGTCCAAGGGATAAGAATGAGAATAAGTTTTTGTAAATACTCACTTCCTTTGGTTTTGAAACTAAGTTTTTGGTTCAAACGTCCATTCTAACTAGGGTCTTTGATGGTCAGGATGGCTCTGATACCAACTTGTCAACACCCGGATTTTTAATCTCAGATGCCTGTTATGCCATACATCGCAATCCCAGGATTACCGTTTTTGCGAGACATAACAGATTTGGATATCACAGTACATCATCCATTACAAACCATACATAAGGTCTTACACAAATAAGGATCTCATGATCCAGTTCTTAATACAACTCAAGCAGCGGGATAACGTAATAGTAACGATAGCATAGGCGAAGCTCCGTCTTCGAGGTCACAGGCAATGCTGACGATGGCAGATGATCCTAGTTGTTGTAACCTTCCTGCGTTCCGTCATCCTGATACTCCTCATCATAGTCTGGCCACGGGAATAGCCAGGGACAAAGCCATGAGTACTCTTTAATTACTCGCAGACTAATACTAACAAGTTAAGGGGGGTTTTGTAGTAGGATACTAAGCTCTAGGGTTGTTTTGCAAAAAGCCATATTTACCTCAACTAAGTTCAGAAGCAAGAAAAACTAGCTGAAAGTTTTATAACACCTAAGTGGGAATTTGAATTTCATATCACAACTCTGTTGTGGTCAAGTCAAAGTCACAATTCATTTCATAAGTCATTGGAAAACATCTGACGGGGGAACAGTATGGCCACTCCAACTGTCCATAACCGCGGACGCGGCTATTCGAATAGTTTGACACTCTGCAGAGATTGTACACTTTCACCACAACATTCAATACATCCGTCAGGAACAAATCCTGAATTCACCATACTCAGTATGCGGATAATCAATCCTAACCTTTCAGTTACACGCCCTAGTATAGGCACCTCTCCTGTGAGTTTGGCCTCCCAACCATGACCAACTGTTTTATCTTGGGTACTGCGCAGGTGGACAATCTTCACAAGGTAGCCTCAGCTCAGACCTTGCCCACGAGGGAACCCATACTAAGGTATATAAATCTCCTGTAAAGCCCTACCCAAATTTTGGGTATTGTGGTTGTACGATAAAATTGGAATGGTATCACATCTAGACAACCAAAGTTTTATAAAGGGCTAAGGCTCATGCCTCAACATTTTCATCATCAAGATCATCTGGTGTTCGGAAACACATGTCAAAACATTTCAGTAGAATGACTCCTCATTCTAAGGTTTTCATAACCATTTTCACCAAGTATTCCCATCTAAAGTTGATCAAGTTTTATACTTATCACTAGAACTACAAGTGGTGGTAAATACTAATGAGGGGTGGTAAACAAGTGGGATTTGCTAAGTTCAATCTCATGCCTTAGGATGACATCAAGATTATCTAACTTAGGCCAAATTTTATGCTCTTTATGCTACCTTTAGTTATCTTTCTAGAATCTACAAGTCACCATGTAAACTCTAAGATAAAGCTTTGATAAAGAAATAAAGTATAAAGCTTGCAAGTAAAACTAGGATTGGGTTATCAAGTGGGTATGATCACATATGCTTAAGGAATATAGTTATCATGGTAACAAGCAAGTATTAGCTTGCATAGGTCAACTTGTGTAGTAATGCTTGCATAAGTAGGGTATCTTGCAAGTGTTAGCTTGCCTTGTGCAGAGTAGTGGTTGAAGTTCTCCTCGTAGTATCCTCCTTCCTCCTCGTATCCTTGGTCGGTACTAGCATCTATAAATAAATATGAGGTACACAATCACCAACTATACTTAACTATTTCCAATCATCACACAATGGTTCACACTAGATGATCTAGCATCATCACTTAATATTACAAGATTAAAGCACTTGTCTTATTTGTTTTATTTTTAGAAAAGTAATTTCTACTCATTGAAAAACTACTTAAGATTTAATATTCTCCAACTCAAACATGGGATCATGTTGACACATGTCATCACCACATATTTCAGTACATGGGAATGTGATTTAAACTGGTGTCACAATTTAATAAGGTTTACCCTTTTTATTTTAACTAAATAAAGTGACTAGAAATGCCTATGTGGCATTCTTTTATTACTTGAACATTATTTGTGCAAGTAAACCCATATGTTTTTATATATTCTGAAAGGTATGATCAAATGAGATTTTTGAGAGTTGGAATCAACTCAAAAGCTTTTATGGTTGAATTTTGAAAAATGTTTCAATGCAGAAAAGCTTCTGCCTTATTATTTTTACCATGGTTGATCCACAGATCCAAATGATTTCAATCCAACGGGCTTCAATTAAGTATTTCAGTACCTTTCTAGCAAAATTGGTTTCATGCATTTTGCTTTAGTGAATAGAGCTGGGTTGATTTTTGAATATAGGTACATAACTGTGTTTGAAATTAAAAGAATAAAGCTTAATTTGAATTGTTGGGTCGCGCGGGATGTTTTACTGGGCCGGCCCATTACACATAGCTAGTACGCGGGCTGGTTAAGTGGTTGTCCCCACTAGTCAGTGAGACGGGGAGGGGCGAAGAGGTACGGGGTGATTTAGGCCACACGATCCAAATCTAATCGAACGGGTAAGGCTCATCGTCCACGTCGTGCAGCGCCGACGAGAAAGAACCCTAACGCGGCAGGTGGGGGTCGTGGGAGGCTCACCGGGGCTCAGGCGAGGGTCGGCAACGGGGGCGAATGAAGAAGTAGACGATGGCGGTTCTCCTGGTACCGGAAGCTCCTCCTAGGGCGGATCCAATCGATGGCTTCCTTCTTCTCCAGCAGCGGCGGGCGCCGACCAAATTCCAGTGATGCGCTGCTCGCCTTTCTCCGGGAGTGAGGTGGGGTGGTTCTGGGTGAGAGGGGAGTGAACTGGTGTTGCGAAACCGAGCGGTGGAGGCCTCTATTTATAGTGGCGAGAGGGGACAGACGGGCGCGGGTTGAGCTCGTCGTGGTCGACGACACAAGCAGCTATCAGCATGGGCGACGGTAGGGGACGGTGCTATGTTCCCTGACGAATCTCAACGGCGCGGTGGCGAGGCATGGGGCGGTGTTGATCGGTCGGAATGCTTCGACGCTCTGGGTGGGTCCGACGGAGGTTTTGATGGCGCACAACGCGCATGTTCCGCGCGGTGGCGAGCATGCATGTCTGGCGGGGTGCTGGGGTGCTGGCGATCATCCCTACAAGTGGCGAGGGCGGCGCATGGTCTGTGGGTGCTGGTCGAGCATGGTACACGGGCTCGCTCTCGGCATGGTCGCAGAGAGGTTTGGCATGGGCATTGCATGTGGTCCAGGGGCTGGCATTGCTCGGGGCTGGGACAGAGAGTGGCGGTGGGCGGTGCTGCATGTCACAAACAAGGTTGGCAAGGCTAGTGCGGCCGCTAGCTCGCTAGCGACAATGGGGTGGCAAGTTTGCTCTCGGCTTTCTCACCATTGATGGCTAGGCTTGCTTACAATGGTGCTAAAGATAGTTAAAGGGGCTAGATGATCTACTAAGGGCTAGTTCCAACCAGAGAGGGAACAAGTTAGGCCAATTTTACTACACACTATAGTGTTTGTTGTTTGTTTGATTTGAATCTGCAAGGTGTTTGATGAAATGGCCGCAAGAACTTTAAATTTGAATTTTGAATTAAAACTTTGTGGGTTTGCTAGGAACATGCTAGGGAGTGTCTGGTTAGTTGGATTAGTCAAGGGGCACTAGTTTGGTTGGGTTTCGAAAATGGATGATCTTCATATATGAATAATATTCAATTTTGAATTATGATTTAAATGGGGTTGCCAAATGGTTCTGCAAGTTTGAAAAGTGGGCCCTGATTCACTTTTACTAGTTCTATCAAGGGGTGAAAAGAATTGGGAAAGTTTATGTTTCAAATCTCGGACTAGAAACACTCAAAGTGACCTAGTGAACAAGATTGGCAAAAATGGCCATTTGCTTTATTTGGTTTGTTTTTGATTTTCTCTTTATTTGTTTCTGTTTGGAAATGTTCTAGATGATGTTATAATTTTCTTTAAACCATTTCTTGCTAATTAGATTAATCACACAAGTCCATTAATGCAATTGTCAAATCATTTTATTCACATATGCATTCATATGATTTTAATTAATCAAAGTTTTTGTTAACCCTAATTTTAGTGATTAGAGTTTGATGATCCTTGTTTTATATTTTTGGGATGTTACACTGCACAGGTGGACAATCATAACGAGGTAGCCTCAGCTCAAACCTCTTCTGCAAGGGAACGCATTCTAAGATATATAAACTTCCATTCAAGCTCTACACAAATTTGGTATTGTAGTTGTACGGTAAAATTGGAATGGTGTCGCATCCAAACCCAACCATCGGTTTTATAAAGGGCTAAGGCTCATGCCTCAACATTTTCATCATCAAATCATCTGGTGTTCATAACACATGTTTCATTAGAATGACTCATGATTCTAAGGATTTCGTAATCATTTTCACCAAGTATTCCCATCTAAAGTGATCAAGTTTTATGCTTATCACTAGCCACTAAATTGGGGGTAATCACTAATGAGGGGTGCTAATCAAGTGTGACTTAGCCAAGTCTAATCTCATGCCTCAGGATGACATCTAGTTCAAACTAACTTAGGACAAGTTTTATGCTCTTTATGCTACCTATAATATCTTTCCAAAATTCACAAGTCACTAAGTAAAAGCAATAAAGAAGTTTTGATAAAGAAATAAAATAATAAGTTTGTAAGTAAAACTGGTATTTGGTATAATAAAGGGGTATAACCAAATATGCCTAAGATATTCAATAGGTTAAGTGGTATGGTGGGGCTTGCAAGTATTAGCTTTCATGGTTAGTTTAGCTTGTATCGCTAAGAAACTTGCAAGTAGTAGCTTGCCTTGAGTAGTGCAGTGATTGAAATTCTCTTCTTCTTCTTCTTCTTCATAGTAGTAGTCTCCTTCCTCTTCGTATATCTTGGTCACTAATAGCGTCTATAAATAAATATGAGTTACAACAATCACCAAACAATACTTAACTACTTGTATTTAGCACACAAAGGTTCACACTATATGATCTAGCATCGTCACAATAATCACAAGGATTAAAGACTTAGTCTTATTTATTTTATTTTGGAGAAGTAATTTCTACTCATTGAAAAACTACTTAAAATCTATTATTCTCCAATTAAAATATGGTATCATGTTGACACATGTCATCACCACATATTTTAATACTTGGGAATGTGATTTAAAGTGGTGTCACAATTTAATAAGGTTTAACATTATTATTTTTATTAATTAAAGTCACTAGAAATGCCTATGGGGCATTCTTTTAATACTTGTACATTATTACTGCATGTAAACCTAGATCTTTTTACATATTCAGAATGATCTGATCAAATGTGATTTTTTGAGAGGTGGAATCAACTCAAAAACATTTATGGTTGATTTTTGAAAAATGTTTGAATGCAAAAAAGTATCTGACTTGTTATTTTTACTATAAGTGATCTATATATCCAAATGGTTTGAATCCAATGGGCTTGGATTAATAATTTCAATACCTTTCTAACAAAATTGGTTTCATGCAATTTGGTTTAGTGAACCTCTCTGAATTGATTTTTGAATCTACTGACAGAACTAGAGTTTGAATTAAATGAAAAATATAGATTTGAATCTACTAGGTTGCGCGGGAGAGCTAAATTGGCCCACCAAGCAAGGCCATGAGGGCTGCTACCAGAGCGATCCCATGCGTCAGTGGCTCTAGCTACGCGAAGCGTTAAGTTTCAACCTGGGTTGTGCGATTAGATTAGATTCTACGAATGGGGTGCATCGTCTCCGTTGGGCAGCGTCAGCGAGATTGAACCCTAACACGGCGATGGGGGTCATGTAAGGTCACCAGGGCTCCAGCTAGGGTCGACGTTGGGGGAGAATGAGGTTGTCGATGATGGGGTTCGAATGGTGGTCGCGGCGGCTCCTGGGGCGGCTCTAATCAATGCTCCCCTTCTCCTTCTACATCAGCGGGCTCCGGTGAAATTCCGGTGATGCGGATCTCGCCTTGCTCTGGGAGAGGTGTGGGAGGTTTAGTGAGAGGTGGGGAGTGAGATGGTGTGGCGAATTGGGGCTGGGGTGGCCTCCTTTTATAGCCGAGCGATAGATGTAGTGCGGCATGGGGAGAGCTCGTTGGGGTCGATGGCACAAAGAGCTAATGGCATGGCTCAGAGTCTAGGATGGTGCACGGTCTCCAGGCAATGCATAAGGACTTAATGGCGCGACAAGGGGCGGTCGTGTTGGTCGGAATGGGCTGGTGCTATGAGCGGAACCGACGGTGGTTTTGACGATGCACGGGTGCCACGGGTCGCGCGGCGAGGAACAAGGTTGTCTAGTGGGTAGCTGGTGTCACGGTGAGTGCAGGCACGGGCGGAGAGGGCAAGGCGTGGTGTGTACGTGCGTGTCGGGCACGGCGCTCTAGCGTTCTCTCGGCATGGCACAGAGACAATGGGTGCGGCGTGTTCTCTGTGGTCCATGGCCTGGCTGCGTGCGAGGGTTGGACAGGGGGTGGCAGTGGATGGTCCCCTGCCTCCTGGAAATCTTGGTCGGGCGCGGCGGTGGCTCCTGTATGCTGGCCATGGTCGGCTTGCCATGGTGGCTTCGGGTGGCACTGCACTGGTTCAAGGGTAGGGGTGCTAGCTTGTTTAATGCATTGGTAGTCACTTGAGGTAACAAGGGGTGAGAATTGGGGACAATGTTTTGAATGATCACTGTTCAAAACAGTGTAGTTAGGCAGAGTTTGATTTGTGTCTCTAGGTGTTTGATGAAATGACCGAAAGAAATCAAGTTTGAAAATTTTGAATGAATTTTGGTGGGTGCTCTGGTCACATGCTTGGTAGTATATGGTTGCTTGGGTTTGTCAAGGTGAACTGGTTTGGTTGGGTTTTGATAAATGGTGATCTTAGTACATACACTTGATTCAATTTTGAATTGTCATTTGAATAGATTTGCAATCTGTTTCTGTTGGTTTGCAAGGTGGGCTTGGGTTCACTTTTACTTGGTCTAGCAAGGGGTAAAAAATAATTGGATTTGTTTCTGTTAGAAAACTTGGACTAGAAACACTCAAAGTGGTCTAGTGGTTTACTTTGTTCAAAATGACCATTTGCTTGCATATCTTATTTTTTTATTTTCTCTTCATTTGATTATGCTTGGAAGTGATTTAGATGATGTTGTTTTCATCTTTAAACCAATCCTTGCCGTTCATAACAATCAAACATGGCAATACAAGCATTCATCACATACACACATGCATTCATATTGATTTAAATTAACTAAAGATTTTGTTAACCCTAAATTTGGGTGATTGGAACTTGATAATCTTGATTAATATTTTTTGGATGTTACAAACCTTCCCTCCTTAAAAAAAATCTCGTCCTGAGATTTAAGAAAAAGGAAAACTAGGATTTAAAGAGATCTGGAAACTCAGTACTAATGTAATCTTCACGCTCCTAGATAGCTTCTTCTTATTCTGGTTACTCCCCTAGATCTTGATAAACTTGATATTCCGGGTTCTGGTGGTTCTGAAGTCTTTTTCCAAAATACGAATGGGTACTTCACGATAAGTTAGGTCATCGTTGAGCTCTATGGTCCTGTGATCAAAATTCTTGAAAACTTCGGTCTTCTCCGAGACTTCTAGGCATCTGCGAAGTAACCAGATATGAAACACATTATGCACGGTTCACATCTCCTCTGGAAATTCCAGTTGATATGATACTTCTCCTCGGCGATTCAAAATCTTGAAGGATTTGGTATATCGGGGGCCTAACTTTCCTTTGTGTTGGAAATGTTGCATTCCTTTCAAGGGTGATACTTTTAGATACACAAAATGTCCGGTATTGAAGGCTAGGTCTCGTCGTCTCTTGTCGGCATAACTCTTCTGTCGGGATTGGGTGGTCTTGAGGTGCTCACGGATCTTGTGAACTTTCTCTTCGGCTTCTCGTAGGATGTTAGGTCCAAAAATCGGACTCTCTCCTACTTTCGACCAATTCAAAGGGGTACGACACTTTCTTCCATACATGAATTCAAATGGGGCCATTTGCAAACTAGCTTGGTAACTATTGTTGTATGACAATTCTGCCAAAGGCAAACAATTTTCACATTTCGATCCATATTCCAACACACAGGCTCTCAACATATCTTCGAGTATCTGGTTTACTCGCTCCGTTTGTCCATCGGTCTGTGGGTGATAAGTTGTGCTGAAATCTAGTCTGGTTCCTAATCCTTTTTGGATTTTCTTCCAAAATCTCGAGGTAAACTGGGTTCCTCGATCCGACACTATGTTCTTGAGGACTCCGTGCAAACTGACTATTCTAGCAATGTACAACTCTGCTAGCTTCGAACTATGATAGGTGGTCTTTACATGTAAAAAATGAGCGACTTTGGACAGTCTATCTACTATGACCCAGATAGAGTTATTTCCCCTACTAGATGTAGGTAGACCAGTGGTAAAATCCATTCCAACTGAAACCCATTTCCATTCCGGAATCTGCAATGGTTGCAAAAGTCATGCGGGTCTCTGATGTCCCTCCATGACTCCCTGACAGATATTACATTTGGATATGTAGCTTCCGATTTCTCTCTTCATCTTATGCCACCAAAATTGCTCCTTCAAATCCTGATACATCTTGGTTCCTCCAGGGTGGATAGAATAAAGAGTATCATGGTCTTCTTTCAAAATAGCTTGTTTCAACTCTGAATCTGCTGGTACACAGATACGTCCTTTGTACCACAAAACTCCTTCTTCATCCTTGGTGAATCCGGGTACCTTCCCTGTATTGATACGACATTTGATTACGTCGATACTAGCATTTCCTTTATGAGCCCCCTTGATCTGACTAATCAAAGTGGGTTGAAGTTCTATGCTAGCCAAAAATTCTTCACTTACTAGTTCCATTCTGAAATCTTCCAACTCCTTGTGCAAACTTGGTTGTTCCTTCAGAATCATGGTGTTCAATCGACACGGCAATCTGCTAAGAGCATCTTCTACCACATTGGCCATGTCAGGGTGATAGTGAATGTCAAGGTCATAGTGCTTGATTAACTCTATCCATCACCTTTGCCACATATTTAGCTCCTTCTGGGTGAAAATATACTTCAGACTCTTATGATCCGAATAAATCTCACAACAGTTACCCATGAGGTAATGCCGCCATGTCTTCAAGGCTAAAACTACGACTGTTGTTCAAGATCATGGGTAGGGTAATTATGTCACATCCCAAAAATTTCCACATTTTGAAATGTGAAAAATACATAAACAAAAGAAATAAATGTTGAAATTTAGGGTGAAAAGAAACTTTTGTTTATAAATGGAAACATCAAAACCCTTCTTGAACAAACTTTGAATTAAAAGGGAATCAAACAAAATTTCAATCAAGTGAAATACATTCATCAATGAATGTATCTTAAAATTTAAACTTGGGAAAATAAACCAAAACCCTAAAACCCTAATGGAAGAAAATCATTTCCAAGATCTCCCTAAGACTATGGATTTGATCCATATAAAATTTAGCAACAAACATTTATAGATGATCCAAAAATGACAAATAAAAATATTATATGATCATAGAAATTGGTTTCATTTAATTTGGAACCATGGATAAAAACTTATGAATATAATATGATAAAAGGAAATAATTTCCAAAGCTAATAAAGCTCCTAACCAAAATCCATACCAAATTATGAGCAAATTAATCCCAAAAGGATTTAAAAAGATAAACAAATATCAAATAAAAATATACAAGTTGGAAATCACCAATTTTGGACCTATAAATAAAAATATATGGATTTTCTAAGATAAAGAAAGAAATGAATAAATAAGGAATATTTAAAAGCCAACTTAAATCTTGGCCAAATCCATAAACACATGAAAGTTATTGAATAATAAAAAGGAGTAAAAGATTATTTAATCATAAGGATTGAACAATATCCAATCTTATTTAAATAAAGACAAATTGCCGAAATAAATAATAAATCCTAATAAAATTATTTAGAAGACAATTTAATCCTTGAATTAAATCCATAAAAAATGTAATAAAGATAACCCAAATAAAATAAAGGGATAAAGAATATTCAAATAAAATTATATGGCATTAACCAAATGCAATTCTATTTGAATAAAGACAAATTCCCAATTTAAATGAATAGTAAATAATATTAAAATATTTTTAATAATTCAAATGAAATATTTAACATACTAATGAATAAATAAAACCTACTGAAAAAGGTTTGCTAAAAATTAGAATTCAAATAGAATTTTGAAAATATATTAAAAATCTTATTTAAACAAAGACAAGTGCCTATTTTAAACAAATAATAAACCATAAATGAATAAAGGAATTATTCTAAAATGGACTTTAAAATACATTAATAAAAAATATTAAAACATACTGAAAATTGGGAAAAGATTGAATTCAAATAAGGGTTTGAAATCAAAAAGAAAATGAAACCAGAAATAAAAAAATGAAAAGGACCAAGCCCAATAACCCTACCCCAGACTAGGCCCAACAGGCCCAGCGCAGCCCACTCTCACTTTCTTCCCCGAACCGTTTTTCACTCGCAAACAAACTATCTCAGCTCACTGACCCGTGGACCCATGCCACATCAGCATCATCTTCCCCACCCCGCAGACCATACTTCCCCAAACCTCGTCGCCATTTCTGCTCTAATTTGTCGATGTAAATTCCCATGAATGGCCCATAACTAGCCTCGTAACCTCGCCCATTTAAGCGCCCACGTCTCCTCTCCCTTTCCCCAGTCATCACCCCACCGGAGCCACCAGGCTGCTCCATTTTCACTCGAAACCCCCACTGTCTTCGACGTGTTCTTCGGCCGATTCCGGCGACGTCGACCCTCCCCACTGCCCCTAGGCTCCACGAGCGTGAACCCCATCATCTCGCGCATCCGCCAGTAGCTCCCACTTGGCCGCGCATGCCCCAGAGGCTCGGCAACTTCGACAACAGAGCACCACTGCCTCTTGCTCCAACTTCGGCGACGCCCCCTGGTATTTTCTTGTCACATCCCAAAATTTTCCAAATTTTGAAATGTGAAAAATAAATAAACAAAATAAATAATTTTTGTAATTTAGGGTGAAAAGAAACTTTTTGATTCTAAATGGAAACATCAAAACCCATCTTGAACAAACTTTGAATAAAAGGGAATCCAACAAATTTCAGTCAAGTGAAATGCATTCATCAATAAATGTATCTTGAAATTTAAACACTTGGAAAAGTTAAACCAAAATCCAAAAACCCTAATGGAATAAATCGTTTCCAAGATCTCTCTAAGAATATGGATTTGGTCCATATAAAATTTATCAACACATCTATGATCAAAAATGATAAATAAATATATTATAAAACCATAGAAATTGGTTTCATTCAATTTGGAGCCATGGATAAAAACTTATGATTTTAGTAAGATAAAAGGAAATAATTTCCAAAGCTAATAAAGCTCCTACCTAAAAATCATACCAAATTGTGAGCAAAATAATCTTAAAGAGATTTATAAAGATAAACAAATATTAAATAAAAATATACAAATTGGAATCACCAATTATGGATCTATAAATAAAAAGATATGGATTTTATAAGATAAATAAATAAATAAGGAATATTTAAAAGCCAAATTAAATCTTGGCCAAAAAAAATTAAATGAACGATCATGGAATAATAAAAAGGAGTAAAAGATTATTTAAATAAAATCATAAGGATTGAATAATATTCAATTTTATTTAAATAAAGACAATTTGCCTAAATAAAAAATCCCAAAGAAATTATTTAGAAGAACAATTTAAATTAAATCCATAACAAATGTAACAAAGATAATTCAAATCCAAATAAAATAAAGGGATCAAGAATAATCAAATAAAAACATATGGGACTAAACCATATTCAAATTATTTAAATGGAGACAAATCCCTAATGTAAATGAATACTTGAATCATGAGAAAATAATAAATGGGAATTTACCAAAATGGATTAAAAAGTTATCTAATTAACATAAAAGAATTATTTGAATAAAATTTATATGGATTTAAAACCATATTGGATATTATTTGAATCAAGACAATTGCCCAATTTAAATGATTGATAAATCATATTAAAATATTTAAATAATTCAAAGTGAAATATTTGCACTAATGAATAAATAAAACCAACTGAAGAAGTTTTGGTGAAAATTAGAATTCAAATAAGAGTTTGAAAATATAATTAAAATCTTATTTGAATTAAGACAAGTGCCTATTTTAAATAAATAATAAACCATCAATGAATAAAAGAATTGTTCAAAAAATGGCATTTAAAATACATGTTTAAACAGTATAGAAACATACTGAATATTTGGAAAAGTTTTAAAAAATGAATCTAAATTCAAATGGTAATTTGAATTCAAATAAGAAAATCAAAACAAAAAAGAAAAAGAAAATAGAAGAAGTTAAAAATAAAAATAAGCAGCCCTGCCAGCCCAACAAGCCCTGGGCCCAACTAGCCAGCTGTAACATCCCAAAAATATTAAACTTGAATCATCAAACTCTAATCATCAAAATTAGGGTTAACAAAAACTTTCCCAACTAAAAATATGAAAGCATTCATATGTTTGTGTATTCAAAATTTGGATTCTTTTGAATTGCCATGGTTCCGTGTTTCATTGCTTGAAAAATGATTCTGAGGTGAAATAAACATCATCTAAACAATCCCCAAACTTTTCCCAAAGACAAACAACTGAAAATAAACAAATGAAGTGAATGGTCATTTTTGCCAAATTAACTCTCTTGCCTACTTTAGCTATCCCTAGTTTTCAAAACTCAACAGAAACATTTGTGGATCTTTGCACCCCTTGTTAGTACTCATAATAAGCTAACAAGGCCCACTTTGTTAACATTCAAATGCTCATTTCAAATGACAGTTTAAAATTGAATCTATCTCATATGGGAAGATCCCACTATTTCAAAAACCATTCAAACAAGCTCAATTTTCAAAACCCAAGCACCCACAGAATCCCCAGCACCTGCCTAGCACACCCACCAAAAATCTTTTCAAAATTCAAAAGTAAGTTTCTTGCGGCCATTTCATCAAACACCTTGCAGATTCAAATCAAACAAATCACAAACACTATAGTGTGTAGTAAATTTGGCCTAACTTGTTCCCCCTCTGGTTGCAACTAGTCTTTAGTAGATCATCTAGCTCATTTGTAAACATCTAGAACCACTGTGAGCTTGCCTTGCCATCAATGGTGAGCAGGCCGAGCCTCACCATGCCACCCCATTGTCGCCGGCCAGCTAGCAGCCACCCTAGCCTTGTCAACCTTGTCTGAGAGGTAGCTAGCACCTCACCGCCGCCCACTGTCCCCTCCCCAAGCCAGTGCAAGCCGTGGACCACCAGGAACACCGCGCGCCCAGTGCTACTGTGACATGCCGAGCCCGCCCCAGAGCGCGTCACCCCACACGCATGCACACGCCACCCCACGACCGCTGCCCGTGCCTATCGCTTCGCCATGATCCCAGGAACACGCCAGACACCCCCGTTCGCCGCCCCGTGCCTCACAGCCACCGCTCGCCGTCGAAGACGCCGCCTCTGCCGCGCAGAGCACCGCACGTTCCCGACCGATTACCACCACCCCTAAGCGCGCATTTAATCTCTATAGCATCGCCAGGAGACCGCCCGTCGATCGCCAACCTCAGCCATGCCGCTAGCCGCCGTAGCCATGTCACCACCGTCACCTGCCCACCCCTCTCGGTCTCGCCGTCGAGCCTATAAAAGGAAGCCACCCCCAGTCGTTTGAAGCACACCATTCCACTCCCCTCACCTCACTGATCATTCCACCCTCTTGCCGGAGCACGAGGAGCATCAGCTTGCCGGAATTGCACCGGAGGAGGCCACCTCTAGAGAAGAAGGGAGCCGTTGATTTCGACCACCCCCGGAGCTGCCTCGACCACCCCTGAGCTCGCCGTCGACCACTCGTTCGTTTAGCTGCCTCGCCGTCGTCACTGGAGCCCTGGTATAACCCCTATGCACCCCCACTGAGCCGCTAGGGTTCGAGCTCGCCAGTGACATGTTCATCGTCGATGACGATCCGCAGCCGTCAGTCTTCCTTCTAATCCAACGAACCACACAGCCCCGTACCGCTTCGCGTGTTATGAGCCACTGACTGGTGGAACCCCCTGTCAGTTGAGCCCCGCGCTGCAGAGTGACACTGGTCCGGCCCATTAACCTCTCCCGCGCATCCCAACCGTTTGAATTAGATTTTTCCATTTTAATTCAAACACAGTTCTGTACATAGATTCAAAATTTAACCCAGCTCGATTCAGTGAACCAAAATGCATGAAACCAATTTTTTTAGAAAGGTACTGAAATGCTTAATCCAAGACCGTTGGATTCAAATCATTTCGATCTGTAGATCACACTTGGTAAAAGTAAAAAGGCAACAACTTTTCTACATTCAAACATTTTTCAATATTCAACCATAGGACCTTTGGAGTGGATTCCAACTCTCAAAAATCACATTTGATCATACCTTTCAGAATATATAAAAACATATGGGTTTACTTACAGAAATAATGTTCAAGTAATAAAAGAAGGCCACATAGGCATTTCTAGTCACATTATTTATTTAAAATAAAAAGGTTAAACCTTATTAAATTGCGACACCACTTTAAATCACATTCCCATGTACTGAAATATGTGGTGATGACATGTGTCAACATGATCCCATGTTTGAGTTGGAGAATATTAAATCTTAAGTAGTTTTTCAATGAGTAGAAATTACTTTTCTCAAATTAAAAGAAATAAGACAAATACTTTAATTTGGTAATGTTAAGTGATGATGCTAGTTCATCTATAGTGCACCTTTGTGTGATGAGTGAAAATAGTTAAGTATTGTTTGGTGATTGTGTACCTCGTATTTATTTATAGACGCTAGTACCGACCAAGCATACGAGGAGGAAGGAGGATACTGCGAGGAAGAAGCCGAGGAGAACTTCAACCACTCCTCTACACAACGCAAGCTTATACTGATACCTATTCAAGCCTAATACTACTAGTTGACTTGGCAAGCTAACCCTTGAAAGATACCCTACTTATGCAAGCTAATACTTGCTTGCTACCATGCCAACTATATGCCTTAAGCATATGTGATCATAGCCACTTGACAACCCAATCCTAGTTTTACTTGCAAGCTATATACTTTATTTCTTTATCAAAGCTTTCTCTTAGTGTTTACTTAAGTGACTTGTAGATTCTAGGAAGATAATTGAAGGTTGCATAAAGAGCATTAAATTTGGCCTAAGCTAGATAATCTTGATGTCATCCTAAGGCATGAGATTGAACTTCATTAATCTCCACTTGTTTACCACCCCTCATTAGTACTTAACCCCACTTGTAGATGCTAGTGCAAAGCATAAAACTTGATCAACTCTAGATGTGAATACTTGGAGAAAATGGTTATGAAAACCTTGAAATGACGAGTGTTTCTGAAACCCAGATGATTTTGATGATGAAAATGTTGAGGCATGAGCCTTAGCCCTTTATAAAACGGATGGTTGTCTGGATGAGATACCATTCCAATTTTACCGTACAACCACAATACCCGAAAATTGGGTAGGGCTTGAATAGAAATTTATATACCTTAGTATGGGTTCCCTCACGGCCAAGGTCTGAGCTGATGCTACCTTGTGAAGATTGTCCACCTGTGCAGTACCCAAGATGACAGTTGGTCATGGTTGGGAGGCCAAACTCACAGGAGAGGTGACTAACTAGGGCGTGTAATTGAAAGGTTAGGATTGATTATCCGCATACTGAGTATGGTGAATTTAGGATTTGTTCCTGACAAATGTATCGAATGTTGTGGTGAAAGTGTACAATCTCTGCAAAGTGTCAAACTATTCAAATAGTCGTGTCCGCGCTTATGGACAGTTGGAGTGTCCATAATGTTCCCCCGTCAGATGTTTTCAAAATGACTTGTGAAATGAATTGAGACTTTGACTTGACCACAACAGAGTTGTGATATGAAATTCAAGTTCCCACTTAGGTGTTATAAAACTTCAACTAGTTTTCTTTGCTTCCGAACTTAGTAGAGGTAAATCTGGCTTTTTGCAAAACAACCCTAGAGCTTAGTGTCCAACTACAAAAAACCCTTAACTTGTTATTATTAGTTTGCGAGTACTTAAAGAGTACTCATGGCTTTGTCCCTGGCTATTCCAGTGGCCAGACTATGAAGAAGAGTACCAGGATGATGGACATCAGGAAGGTTACGACAACTAGGATCATCTCCCATCGTCAGCATTGCCTGTGACCCTGAAGATGGAGCTTCGCCTATGTTACCTTTATTATTACGTTATTCCGCTGCTTGAGTTGTATTAAGAACTAGATCATGAGATCTTATTTGTGTAAGACCTTATGTATGGTTTGTCAGGGATGATGTACTGTGATATCCAAATCTATTATGTCTCGAAAAAATGGTAATCCTGGGATTGAGATGTATGGCATAATAGGCATCTGGGATTAAAAATCCGGGTGTTGACAAGTTGGTATCAGAGCCATCCTGACCATAGGAGACCCTAATTAGACTGGACGTTTTAATCAAAAACTTAGTTTCAAAACCCAGGAAAGTGAGTATTTACAAAAACTTATTCCCATTCTTATCACTTTGATTCTTTCATAAAAATTCATGTTCCTCAAAAAATCTTGCAAAATACATAAAATTTGACACACTTGATCACTCTACTAACTTACTCATCCTATATTCTTATAGATGGACGTGAAGTACAACAAGTTTTATCAATTGGGGAATGGATGAGGTCTCATCTTTGAGCGGGACCTGGACCAGCTTTCGGAACTTCTGGAGCATCCGCACCCCGAGTTCTTCGGAGCTCAGATCAATGATCAGGAAGGAGAAGATCGGCAGTGGCTAGTTGTTGCAAGTCTCCGAGGAAAGATTGAACCTCCCACTGCCGAGGGAATTCAGTTCACCTTAAGAGAGAACAACTGGCTCGATGGACTTGCCAGGGCCATGCAGGAAGCTCTTGTCCGTCTGTGTGGGCAGAGTATCAACCAGATCAAGGTTACCCGCTTTGAGTTTTGTCCAAGGCGTGATGCTATGGGACAACCACTGGAAGCCCATACCACCACGAGCTGAAGACTCAGTTGGACCACCTCAGTTTCATGATGTATGATCGTCAGAAAGAACTGGACAATGCTCGTGACTACTCCAACCATAAGACCGCCATCGTCAAGACGAAGGATCAGACCATCGCCATGCTAGCGAATGACCGCAAGTCTCGTCGCCGTCATCTTGACAAGAAGGAGCGCATCATTGCCCGTCTCCGCCACCATATCTCGGGTTTGGAGGAGACCATCCACGAGAGAGACATGCAGTTGGAGGAAAGGGAGAATGTCGGATAAGATCTTCGTGGAGACCCCTACTCCTATCTCAGCGATGACAATGACTTTCTGGAGGATCAGGCCATGGACTTCTTCACCGATGATGAGGATTTCGCCTTCATCGATGATGAGGATGACGATTAAACCAACTCCGAGGAGTAGTAGCACTTGAGCACTAGCGTAGTGAGTTGTATTCGGTCCCACTGTATTGTAGTTTCCAGAATGGTTCTTAGAACCATCTGTTTTTCCTTAGTTGTGGTGTGTGTTGTCTCGTGTGCTATGAAGAATGAATGAAAAGAAAGTTACTAGAAAATCTGAGTCAAACTTTAAAAACTTTTCAAAGTCCTGGAACCTTAGAAATTTACCTCCTTTGTCATGATCTATCTCAATCTTCAGACGCCTCGCGGAGGAAGTGGTTCATCCCCGGACCCGATGTTTGCAGATCCTGCAAATGTTGGTTTCTGACCGCGAAGCTGAAAGAGCCGAGCGTCAAGCCAACTTAGCCAACCTTAAGCAGATAGCTTAGCTGGCCCACAACAATCAAGTCCAAGGAAATCAGGATAACCATGGAACTAAGCTCAAGAATTTCAGAACACCAACCCACCTGTTTTCACTAAGTCAGAAGAGCCCCTAGATGCAAATGATTGGCTGCAAACTATGGAAAACAACTTGGAAGTCACCGTAGTGGAAGCTAACGAGAAAGTTCTATTTGCCACCCACTATCTAGCCAGAGATGCAAGAGCATGGTGTAACAACGTTCGTGCAATGACCAGATGACAGATGATGACCTGGGAGGAATTCAAGGTCAAGTTTAGCAGAACCCATGTGCCACCGGGTTTGATCAAGAGAATGAGATATGAGTTCAGAGACCTAAAGCAAGGAAGGATGACTGTAGTGGAATATCGTGACAAATTCTTGTCATTAGCTAGGTATGCCCCGGATGAGATCGACACTGAAGCCAAGAAGAAAGAAAGATTCTTGAATGGTCTGCACGATGAGATGCAGACGGTGTTGGTCAATATCCCCTTTGCTGATATTGAACACCTAGTCGACTCTGCCATTCAGATGGAAGGAAAGATCAACCAACCAATGAGAACTACAAGCGCCACATGATGCATCAGCCAGGAACCCATCATACCCCAAAGTATTGCCCCAACCCATCTCCAGGATTTGCCCCGAGATCCAACAGACCCCCGGTGAATCGTCCGACCTATCCCAATCGTGGAAACCCTAGGCCCGGAGGAAATCACAACAACCCCGGCAACTCTGGCAATTTCAACCGTGCCCCACCCAAATTCAACAACAACAATACTGCCGCCACACCAACACTGCCATGAGGACTAGAAGCAATGTTGTGCCTGTTGCAGCAAAGGACAAGTCGCAAGTGACTTGTTATGACTATGGGAATAAGGGTCACTACTCCAATGAGTGCCCCAAGAATAATGCTGCAGACCCCAATGCAAATGCACTAGCTCAGCAGCAGCGTCGTGTTCAGCCCGGAAGAAGGTTTGCCCCAGGGAACTCGCTCAACCGCAATGGTCGTCTTTTTCTCATGCATGCTGAAGAAGCCCAGGAAGCGCCAGACGTCCTGCTGGGTATGTTTTCTGTTAATTCAGTACTTGCAAGAGTGTTGTTTGATTCTGGTGCATCGCACTCATTTGTCACTGAAGAATTTGCATGCACTAGTAAGATTCAACCCACCAAACTGAAGCATGTTATGATTGTTCAAATCCCCGGTTCAACCACCAAAGCTAGGCAAATTTGCAAAGCCGTCCCTATCCGAATCCATCGCATAGATTTTTATGCTAATCTGATAGTACTCGGAACTAAAGGTTTGGAAGTAGTACTAGGAATGGATTGGATGTCCAAATATAAAGGATTAATTGACTATGCCAAGAAAGCCATAACCATGACCAAGATGTCGGAGTATCAATGAGCATGTATCTGAAACCTTACCTCGTCAATTCAAGTGCAACAAGAGTATAGCCCAACCTACCATTGACCAAGTCCGGATAGTATATGAATACCCTGATGTATTTCCAGATGTTTTGCCCGGTATGCCCCTAGATCGGGATATCGAGTTTATCATTGATTTAATCCCCGGAACAGGACCCATAGCCCAGAGACCATATAGTACGAACACGTCTGAGCTAGCAGAACAGAAGAAGCAACTGGATGCCATGTTGTAAATTGGATTGATTCAACCAAGTGCGTCACCATGGAGATCACCTGTCTTGTTTGTGGACAAGAAGGATGGAGGTAACCGTTTGTGTACGGATTATCGGAAGTTGAATGATGTCACTATCAAGAACAAATAGCCATTTCCCAAGATAGAAGATTTGTTTGATCAGTTGACCGGTGCCAAAGTGTTTTCTAAGATTGATCTTAGAACTCGCTATCATCAACTCAAGATTCACGCACAGGATATTCCCAAGACTTCCTTTACCACCAGATATGGATTATACGAGTATACTATCATGTCTTTTGTATTAACCAATGCCCCCGCTTATTTCATGAACTCATGAATAAGATTTTTATGGACTTCCTGGATAAGTTTGTCGTTGTTTTCATCGATGACATTCTGATTTATTCCAAATCAGAAGAAGAACATGACATACACCTAACGACCATTCTTGGAACCCTTAGAGAGCATCAGTTGTATGCCAAATTTAGCAAATGTGAATTCTGGTTACATGAGGTAGGATTCCTTGGTCACATTGTATCAGCCGGAGGAATTGCCATTGACCCTGCAAAGGTGAAAGATGTCGAAGATTGGCAAGCCCCAACCACTCAAACCCAAGTTCGTGCATTTCTTGGATTGGCGGGATACTACCGCAAGTTCGTAGAAGGATTCTCGAGTGTAACATCCCAAAAATATTAAACTAGAATCATCAAACTCTATGCATCAAAATTAGGGTTAACAAAAACTTTTCTAAATAAAAATATGAAAGCATGCATGTGTGTATGCATCCCATTTTGAATTCTTTTGAATTGCCTTGTTTATGTGTTTCTTTTCTTGTAAAAGGATTCTTAGGTGAAATAAACATCATCTAGACAATCCCCACACTTTTCCCAAAGACAAATAAATCAAAACAAACAAAATAAGGAATGGTCATTTTGACCAATTTAACTCCCATGCCTACTTTGGCTGTCTCTAACTTTCAGAACTTAACAGAAACTTGTTTGGATCTTTGCACCCCTTGATAGTACTCATAACAAAGTATCAAGGCCCACCTTGTGATCATCCAGAAACATTCAAATGCATAGTTTAAATGACAGTTTAAAATTGAATCTTTATCATATGGGAAGATCCCACTTTTTCAAAAACCACTCAAACAAGCTGAACTTTCAAAACCCAAGCATCTACAGACTCACCAGCACCTACCTAGCACACCCACCAAAAATCTTTTCAAAATTCAAAACTTGAATTCATGCGGCCATTTCATCAAACACCTTGCAGATGCAAATCAAATAAAATCCAAACACTATTTGGAGCAGTGATTTGAGCCTAACTTGTTCCCTCTTTGGTTGCAACTAGGCTTTAGTAGATCATCTAGCTCATTTGTAAACATCTAGCACCACTGTAAGCTTGGCAATGTCATCAATGGTGAACAGCCGAAGCCACCCATGCCACCCCAGTGTAGACAGCAAGCTAGGAGAGGAACTAGCCGTGCCAACCTTGTCTGGGAGATCACCCATGCCTCACCGCCCCCTATCGACCAGCCCTGCCTCGAAGACATCGACCAGAGCACCCAGGAACGCCCGGCCTGTTCTCATCAACCATGCCGAGCATGCGCCAGAGCGCCACCCTCGACACACGCCCACAGACCGCGCGCCGCCCTCGCCGCGTGCATACGCGATAACCACCGTCCCAGGAGACCTCCAGACAACCCCGTTCGCCGCCCCATGCCTCACAGCCACCGCTCGCCGTCGAAGACGCCGCCTCTGCCGCGTAGAGCATCGCATGTTCGAGACCGTTTGCCACCGCCCCTACACGCGCATTAAAGCCATAGAGCATCGCCAGGAGACCACCAATCGATCGCCACCGTCGGCCATGCCTCTAGTTGCCCGTAGCCGTGTCACCACCGTCGCCTGCCCATCCCGTTCGGTCTTGTTGTCGAGACTATAAATAGAGGCCTCCCCCGCTCAAACTCTTCACACCATCTCACTTCCCTCTCCTCGCTGATCGTTCCACCCGGTCCCCGGAGCAAAGCGAGCAGCGCATCGCCAGAATTTGGACAGAGCAGGCCGCCTTTGGAGAAGAAGGGCGTCGTCGATTTCGTCCACCCCATGAGAAGCTGTCGGTACCAGGAGGTTCGTCATCGTCGACTTTGTCGTTCGCCTGCCTCGCGGACCCTCGCCTGAGCCCCGGTGAGCCCCCGACGACCCCCACCTACCGCGTTAGGTTTCTGTCTCGCCGGCGCCGCCCGACGTGGACGATGAGTAGTAGCCGTTCGATTAGACTTTGATCGTGCGGATGAGATTGCCCCATACCGCTTCGCGTTTAAAGAGCCACTGACTGGAGAACCCCCCTGTCAGTTGATCCCCGCGCCGCGGAGTGACACCGGGCCGGCCCATTATCGTTTCCGCGCAGCCCAGGCATTTGAATTTAACTTTTTCCATTTTAATTCAAGCACAGTTCTGTACCTAGTTTCAAAAATCAACCCAGCTCGATTCAGTGCACCAAATTGAATGAAACCAATTTTGTTAGAAATATATTGAAATGCCTAATACAAGCCCGTTGGATTAAAATCATTTGAAACTATAGATCAACCTTGGTAAAAATAACAAGGCAGAACCTTTTCTGCATTCAAACATTTTTCGAATTTAAACCATAATAGCTTTTGAGTTGATTCCAACTCTCAAAAATCACATTTGATCATACCTTTCAGAATATATAAAAACATTTGGGTTTACTTACACAAATAATGTTCAAGTAGTAAAAGAATGCCACATACGCATTTCTAGCCACTTTATTTAAGTAAAATAAAAGGTTAAACCTTATTAAATTGTGACACCACTTTAAATCAAATTCCCATATACTGAAATGTGTGGTGATGACATGTGTCAACATGATCCCATGTTTGGTTTGGAGAATATTAAATCTTAAGTAGTTTTTCAATGAGTAGAAATTACTTTTCTAAATATAAAAGAATTTAAACCAAGCTTTAATCTTGTAATGTTAGTGATGATGCTAGATCATCTATAGAACCCCTTTGTGTGATGATTGAAAGCAGTTATGTATTGTTTGGTGATTGTGTACCTCGTATTTATTTATAGATGCTAGTACCGACCAAGGATACGAGGAGGAAAGAGGATACTACGAAGAAGAAGCCGAGGAGAACTTCAACCACTGCTCTGCACAAGGCAAGCTTATACTGATACTTTTGCAAGCTAACACTTGCAAGATACTCTACTTTAGCAAGCCTTACTATAAAAGTTAACCTTGCAAGCCAGTACTTGCATGCTTATACTGATACTGATGCAAGCCTAATACCACTAGTTGATTGAGCAAGCTAACACTTGCAATTATGAGAGTTACCTAACCTAGGCAATGCACTAAGCATGCTTGGTTAGAAACCTTTGATGATACCCAATCCTAGTTTTACTTACAAGCTTTATACTTTATTTCTTTATCAAAGCTATCACTTAGAGTTTACTTAAGTGAATTGTAGATACTAGAAAGATAATTGAAGGTTGCATAAAGAGCATAAAATTTGTCCTAAGCTAGATAATCTTTATGTCATCCTAAGTCATGAGATTGAACTTAGTTAAACTCCACTAGTTTACCACCCCTCATTAGTACTTACCCCCACTTGTAGATGCTAGTGCTAAGCATAAAACTTGATCAACTTAGATGGGAATACTTGGTGGAAAAATGGTTATGAAAACCTTGGAATGATGGATCATTCTATTGAAATGTTTTGGACTTGTGTTTCCGAACACCAGATAATTTTTGGTGATGAAAATGTTGAGGCATGAGCCTTAGCCCTTTATAAAACTGATGGTTGTCTGGATGCGATACCATTCCAATTTTACCGTACAACAACAATACCCGAGAATTGGGTAGGGCTTGACTGGAAGCTTATATATCTTAGTACTGGTTCCCTCACGGCCAAGGTCTGAGCTGAGGCTACCTTGTGAAGATTGCCCACCTGTGCAGTACTCAAGATGACAGTTGGTCATGGTTGGGAGGCCAAACTCACAGGAGAGGTGCTTATACTAGGGTGTGTAATTGGAAGGTTAGGATTGATTATCCGTATACTGAGTATGGTGAATTCAGGATTTGTTCCTGACGGATGTATCGAATGTTGTGGTGAAGGTGTACAATCTCTACAGAGTGTCAAACTATTCGAATAGCCGCGTCCGCGGTTATGGACAGTTGGAGTGGCCATACTGTTCCCCCGTCAGATGTTTTCAAAATGACTTTTGAAATGAACTGAGACTTTGACTTGACCACAACAGAGTTGTGATATGAAATACATGTTCCCACTTAGGTGTTATAAAATTTGACTAGCTTTTCTTGCTTCTGAACTTAGTAGATGTAAATCTGGCTTTTGCCAAAACAACCATAGAGCTTAGTGTCCTACTACCAAAAACCCCTTCACTTGTTAGTATTAGTTTGCGAGTACTTAAAGAGTACTCATGGCTTTGTCCCTGGCTATCCTCGTGGCCAGACTATGAAGAGGAGTAACTGGAGGATGGACCCCATGAAGGTTATGACAACTAGGATCATCTCCCATCGTCAGCATTGCCTATGACCCTGAAGATGGAGCTTCACCTACGCTACCGTTATTATTACGTATTTCCGCTGCTTGAGTTGTATTAGGAACTGGATCATGAGATCCTTATTTGTGTAAGACCTTATGTATGGTTTGTAATGGATGATGTACTGTGGTATCCAATTCTGTTATGTCTCGCAAAAATGGTAATCCTGGGATTGCGATGTATGGCATAACAGGCATCTGGGATTAAAAATCCGGGTGTTGACCTTGAGTATCGCCAGACCCATGACCCAATTGCTGAAGAAGGACAAGATGTTTGAATGGAAGGACAAATGTGAAGCGAGTTTTCAAGAACTCAAGAGGAGATTGATTTTAGTCCCAATCTTAATCATGTCAGATATCACGAAGCCCTTTGACGTGTATTGTGACGCATCCATGATCGGTCTCGGATGTGTGCTAATGCAAGAAGGCAAAGTAATATCTTATCTATCCTGACAACTGAAACAACATGAGCAGAACTATCCAACCCATGACCTCGAGCTCGCAGCCATAGTTTTAACCCTGAAGACATGGAGGCACTACCTGATGGGAAATCATTGTGAGATTTATTCGGATCATAAGAGCCTAAAGTATATATTCACTCAGAAGGAGCTGAATATGCGACAGAGAATATGGATTGAGCTAATCAAGGATTACGATCTGGACATTCACTATCACCCCGGTAAAGCCAATGTGGTAGCAGATTCCCTTAACAGATTGCTGTGCCGCTTGAACTCCATGATTTTGAAGGAGCAACCAAGTCTGCACAAGGAGATGGAAGAGTTCCGAATGGAATTAGTGAGTGAAGGATTTTTGGCTAGCATATAACTTCAACCCACTTTGATCAGCCAGATCAAGGAGGCGCAGAAAGGAAATGCTAGTATCGACAGAATCAAGCGTCGTATCGGTACATGCAAAGTACCCGGATTTACCGAAGACGAAGAATGAGTTCCGTGGTACAAAGGACGCCTTTGTGTACTAGCAAATTCTGAGTTGAAAGAAGTTATTCTGAAGGAAGCTCATGATACCCTTTATTCTATCCACCCCGGAGGAACGAAGATGTATCAAGATTTGAAAGAGCAATTTTGGTGGCATAATATGAAGAGAGAAATCAGAAGCTATATCACCAAGTGTGATATATGTCAGAGAGTCAAGGCGGGACATCAAAGACCCGCTGGATTGTTGCAACCATTGTAGATTCCGGAATGGAAATGGGATTCAGTTGGAATGGACTTTGTCACCGGATTGCCTACTTCTAGTAGGGGAAATGACTCTATCTGGATCATAGTGGACAGATTGTCCAAAGTCGCCCATTTCTTACCAGTCAAGACCACATATCAGAGTCCGAAGCTGGCGGAGTTATACATCGCTAGAATCGTCAGTTTGCATGGAGTCCCCAAGAACATCGTATCTAATCGAGGAACTCAGCTTACCTCGAGATTCTGGAAGAAAGTCCAAGAAGGTTTAGGAACCCGACAAGATTTCAGCACAGCTTATCACCCCCAGACCGACGGACAAATGGAGCGAGTAAATCAAATAGTCGAAGATATGTTGAGAGCATGTGTGTTAGAGTATAGATCTAAATGGGAAGACTGTCTGCCTTTTGCAGAATTTTCATACAACAACAGTTATCAAGCTAGTTTGCAAATGGCCCCATTTGAATTCATGTATGGAAGGAAGTGTCGCACCCCTTTGAACTAGTCGGAAGTAGGAGAGATTCAAATTTTCGGACCCGATATCCTACGAGAAGTAGAACATAAGGTTCACAAGATTCGTGAGCACCTCAAGACCACCCAGTCAAGACAGAAGAGTTACGCCGACAAGAGACGTCGAGACCTCACCTTCAACATCGTAGATTTTGTGTATCTGAAAGTGTCGCTATTGAAAGGAATGCAGCGTTTCCAACTGAAGGGAAAGTTAGCCCCCAGATATATCGGCCCCTTCAAGATTTTGAACCTTCGAGGAGAACTGTCGTATCAATTGGAACTGCCAGAAGAGATGTGAGGAGCGCACACTGTGTTCCATATCTCATTACTTCGCAAATGCCTCGAAGTTCCGGAGAAGACGGAAGTGTTCAAGAACATTGATCACAGGACCATAGAGATCAACGATGACCTGACCTATCCTGAAGTAGCCATCCGTATTTTGGAAGAAGCTTTCATAGCTACCAGAACCAGAAGCATCAAGTTTCTCAAGATTCAGTGGAGCAACCACACAGAAGAGGAAGCTACCTGGGAGCATGAAGATCACATCAGGAGGGCGTTTCCCGATCTCTTCAAATCCTAGGTAATCTTTTTCGTCCTTTTTCAAATCTTGGGACAAGATTTTTTTTAAGGGGGGAAGGTTTGTAACATCCCCAAAATATTAAACTTGGATCATCAAACTCTAATCATCAAAATTAGGGTTAACAAAAACTTTCCCAACTAAAAATATGAAAGCATTCATATGTGTGTGTATTCAAAATTTGGATTCTTTTGAATTGCCATGGTTCTGTGTTTCATTGCTTGTAAAATGATTCTGAGGTGAAATAAACATCATTTAAACAATCCCCAAACTTTTCCCAAAGACAAACAACTCAAAATAAACAAATGAAGTGAATGGTCATTTTTGCCAAATTAACTCTCATGCCTACTTTAGCTATCCCTAGTTTTGAAAACTCAACAGAAACATTTGTGGATCTTTTCACCCCTTGTTAGTACTCATAATAAGGTACCAAGGCCCACTTTGTGATCATCCAAAAACATTCAAATGCTCAGTTTAAAATTGAATCTATCTCATATGGGAAGATCCCACTATTTCAAAAACAACCCAAACAAGCTCAATTTTCAAAACCCAAGCACCCACAGAATCCCCAGCCCCTGCCTAGCACACCCACCAAAAATCTTTTCAAAATTCAAAAGTAAGTTTCTTGCGGCCATTTCATCTAACACTTTGCAGATTCAAATCAAACAAATAACAAACACTATAGTGTGCGGTAAATTTGACCTAACTTGTTCCCCATCTGGTTGCAACTAGTCTTTAGTAGATCATCTAGCTCATTTGTAAACATCTAGCACCACTGTGAGCTTGCCTTGCCATCAATGGTGAGCAGGCCGACCCTCACCATGCCACCCCATTGTCGCCGGCCAGCTAGCAGCCACCCTAGCCTTGCCAACCTTGTCTGGGAGGTATCCAGCACCTCACCGCCGCCCACTGTCCCCTCCCCCAGCCAGTGCAAGCCGTGGACCACCAGGAACGCCGCGTGCCCAGTGCCACTGCGACATGCCGAGCCTGCCCAGAGCACCGCACCCGTCACGCGTGCACACGCCGCCCCTCGACCGCAGCCCATGCCTACCACTTTGCCATGATCCCAGGAACATGCCAGACACCCCCGTTCGCCGCCCCGTGCCTCACAGCCACCGCTCGCCGTCTAAGACACCGCCTCTGCCGCGCAGAGCACCGCACGTTCTCTACCGATTTCCACCGCCCCTAAGCGCTCATTTAAGCTCTAGAGCATCGCCAGGAGACTGCCCGTCGATCGCCAACCTCAGCCATGCTGCTAGCTGCCCGTAGCCATGTCGCCACCGTCGCCTGCCCATCCATCTCGATTTTGCCGTCGAGCCTATAAAAGGAGGCAACCCCCAGCCGTTTGAAGCACACCATTCCACTCCCCTCACCTCACTGATTGTTCCACCCTCTAGCCGGAGCACGAGGAGCAACAGCTCGCCGGAATTGCGCCGGAGCATGCCGCCTCTAGAGAAGAAGGGCGCCGTTGATTTCGACCACCCTCGGAGCTTCCTCGACCACCCCTAAGCTCGCCGTCGACCACTCGTTCATTTGCCCGCCTCGCCATCGTCACTGGAGCCCTGGTATGCCCCCTATGCACCCCCACTGAGACGCTAGGGTTCGAGCTTGCTAGTGACATGTTCATCGTCGATGACGATCCCTAGCCGTCAATCTTCCTTCTAATCCAACGAACCACATAGCCCGTACCGCTTCGCATGTTATGATCCACTGACTGGTGGAACTCCCTGTCAGCTGAGCCCTGCGTTGCGGAGTGACACTGAGCCGGCCCATTAACCTCTCCCACGCAGCCCAACCGTTTGAATTTAGATTTTTCCATTTGAATTCAAACACAGTGTACATAGATTCAAAATTCAACCTAGCTCGATTCAGTGAACCAAAATGCATGAAACCAATTTTGTTAGAAAGGTACTGAAATGCTTAATCCAAGCCCGTTGGATTCAAATTATTTGGATCTGTGGATCACCCTTGGTAAAAATAACAAGGTAGAAGCTTTTCTGCATTCAAACATTTTTCAAAATTCAACCGTAGGAGCTTTGGAGTTGATTCCAACTCTCAAAAATCACATTTGATCATACCTTGCAGAATATATAAAAACATATGGGTTTACTTACAAAAACAATGTTCAAGTAATAAAAGAAGGCCACATAGGCATTTCTAGTCACTTTATTTATTTAAAATAAAAACGTTAAACCTTATTAAATTGTGACACCACTTTAAATCACATTCCCATGTACTGAAATATGTGGTGATGACATGTGTCAACATGATCCCATGTTTGAGTTGGAGAATATTAAATCTTAAGTAGTTTTTCAATGAGTAGAAATTACTTTTCTCAAATTAAAATAAATAAGACAAATGCTTTAATTTGGTAATGTTAAGTGATGATGCTAGATCATCTATAGTGCACCTTTTTGTGATGAGTGAAAATAGTTAAGTATTGTTTGGTGATTGTGTACCTCTTATTTATTTATAGACGCTAGTACCGACCAAGGATACGAGGAGGAAGGAGGATACTACGAGGAAGAAGTCGAGGAGAACTTCAACCACTGCTCTGCACAAGGCAAGCTTATACTGATACCTATGCAAGCCTAATACTACTAGTTGACTTGGCAAGCTAACCCTTGCAAGATACCCTACTTATGCAAGATAATACTTGCTTTCTACCATGCCAACTATATTCCTTAAGCATATGTGATCATAGCCACTTGATAACCCAATCCTAGTTTTACTTGCAAGCTTTATACTTTATTTATTTATCAAAGCTTTCTCTTAGAGTTTACTTAAGTGACTTGTAGATTATAGGAAGATAATTGAAGGTTGCATAAAGAGCATTAAATTTGGCCTAAGCTAGATAATATTTATGTCATCCTAAGACATGAGATTGAACTTCATTAATCTCCACTTGTTTACCACCCCTCATTAGTACTTAACCCCACTTGTAGATGCTAGTGCTAAGCATAAAACTTGATCAACTCTAGATGGGAATACTTGGAGAAAATGGTTATGAAAACCTTGGAATGATGAGTCATTCTACTGAAATGTTTTGACATGTGTTTCCGAAACCCAGATGATTTTGATGATGAAAATGTTGAGGCATGAGCCTTAGCCCTTTATAAAACTGATGGTTGTCTGGATGCGATACCATTCCAATTTTACCGTACAACCACAATACCCGAAAATTGGGTAGGGCTTGACTAGAAATTTATATACCTTAGTATGGGTTCCCTCACGGCTAAGGTCTGAGCTGAGGCTACCTTGTGAAGATTGTCCACCTGTGCAGTACCCAAGATGACAGTTGGTCATGGTTGGGAGGCCAAACTCATAGGAGAGGTGCCTATACTAGGGCGTGTAATTGAAAGGTTAGTATTGATTATCCGCATACTGGGTATGGTGAATTCAGGATTTGTCCCTCACGGATGTATCGAATGATGTGGTGAAAGTGTACAATCTCTGCAGAGTGTCAAACTATTCGAATAGCCGTGTCTGCGGTTATGGACAGTTGGAGTGGCCATAATGTTCCCCCGTCAGATGTTTTCAAAATGACTTGTCAAATTAATTGAGACTTTGACTTGACCACCATAGAGTTGTGATATAAAATTCAAGTTCCTACTTAGGTGTTATAAAACTTCAACTAGTTTTCTTTGCTTCTGAACTTAGTAGAGGTAAATCTGGCTTTTTGCAAAACAACCCTAGACTTAATGTCCTACTAAAAAAAACCCTTAACTTGTTAGTATTAGTTTGCGAGTACTTAAAGAGTACTCATGGCTTTGTCCCTGGCTATTCCCGTGGCCAGACTATGAAGCGGAGCACCAGGATGATGGACAGCAGGAAGGTTAAGACAACTACGATCATCTCCTATCGTCAGCATTGCCTGTGACCCTGAAGCTGGAGCTTCGCCTACGCTACCTTTATTATTACGTTATTCCACTTCTTGAGTTGAATTAAGAACTGGATCATGAGATCCTTATTGGTGTAAGACCTTATGTATGGTTTGTAATGGATGATGTACTCTGATATGCAAATCTGTTATGTCTCGCAAAAATGGTAATACTAAGATTGCGATGTATGGCATAACAGGCATCTGGGATTAAAAATCCGGGTGTTGACAAGTTGGTATCAGAGTTATACAAACCATAGGAGACCCTAGTTAGACTGGACGTTTGAATCAAAAACTTAGTTTCAAAACCCAGGAAAGTGAGTATTTACAAAAACTTATTCCCATTCTTATCACTTTGATTCTTTCATAAAAATTCATGTTCCTCAAAAAGTCTTGCAAAATACATAAAATTTGACACACTTGATCACTATACTAACTTACTCATCCTATATTCTTATAGATGGACGTGAAGTACAACAAGTTTTATCAGTTGGGGAATGGAGGAGACCTCATCTTTGAGCGGGACCTGGACCAGCTTTCGGAACTTCTGGAGCGTCCGCACCCCGAGTTCTTCGGAGCTCAGCTCAATGATCAGGAAGGAGAAGATTGACAGTGGCTAGTTGTTGCAAGTCTCCGAGGAAAGATTAAACCTCCCACTGCCGAGGGAATTCAGTTCACCTTAAGAGAGAACATTTGGCTCGATGGACTTGCTAGGGCCATGCAGGAAGCTCTTGCCCGTGTGTGTGGGCAGACTATCAACCAGATCAAGGGTACCCGCTTTGAGTTTTGTCCAAGGCGTGATGCTATGGGATAACCACTAGAAGCCCCATACCACCACGAGCTGAAGACTCAGTTGGACCACCTCAGTTTCATGATGTATGATCGTCAGCAAGAACTAGACAATGCCCGTGACTACTCCAACCACAAGACTGCCATCATCAAGACGAAGGATCAGACCATCGCCATGCTAGGGAAGGACCGCAAGTCTCGTCGCCGTTAGCTTGACAAGAAGGAGCGCATCATTGCGCATCTCCGCCACCATATCTCGGGTTTGGAGGAGACCATCCACAAGAGATACATGCAGTTGGAGGAAAGAGAGAATGTCAGAGAAGATCTTCGTGGAGACCCCTACTCCTATCAGCGACAATGACTTTCTGGAGGATCAGGCCATGGACTTCTTCACTGATGAGGAGGATTTCGCCTTCATCAATGACGATGAGGATGACGATTACACTGACTCCAAGGAGTTGTAGCACTTGAGCACTAGCGTAGTGAGTTCTATTCGGTCCCACTGTATCGTAATTTCCGATTGTTGCTGCGGATTCCTCGCCTGGTCCTGTTGTGAGCAGTAAGTGTGATATCATTTCGAGTAATCATGATAGGTCTTACGCGTAAGTTCTCGCTGATTATGGTGTTAAACCCGTGGTAACGCCGGTCGGGTCAAAAGGTGACGCTAATCGCGTGACATTTAAACTCCCTGGTGTTATTCTTTTTTTGAAATTCCTTCCTTCCCAAAATGTTTGTGGCCCGACAAGTCTTACATTGGGTGGTTCAAGGCCCAGCAAAATCCTCATTTTCGGCCCACTGTATACAACCGTTTTAAAGAGTTCTCCATTTCATTTGCAAAACAACTGCTCGATTCCCTGTCCCCTCAACTCCCTCGCCTGCAGAAACCCCAACTCTTCCTTGCTCGTCGCCGGTGAGGTCTGACGCAATGGCGAACATTCCGATTGATCCTGAGCCGTTCTTGCCGAATGGCTTTCAAGTGCTGCAAGTGGCTAGAAGAACCCGCGTCAAGAGGGTGGTGGTTCCACGCCTGTCGCGGACCCATGAACAGTATGCTATCGCAACCATTAATCCCCTCCCCCTGGTCAGGTTCCTTTCTTGAATATTCGTGAGGTTCTTGTCAATTTCCTCAACAATGAGGCTCGTGTGCACTTTCGGGATGTTCAGGCCTATCCTTTTGGGGCTGCATATGTGCAATTTCATCATGTTAGTGACAGGGACAGGCTCATCGCGACCAGCCCTATCCCTTTCCAAGACGTGCATGTTTCTTTTGTAAAGCACAACGAGGGGGAAAATTGGAGGAGAGCACAGTTCAACAACAAGTGTTGGGTGATGCTAGTTGGCCCCCCTTGGACCACTGGCATACTGAAGATCTGAATGCGGTTTTTGCTGATATTGGGAAGGTCCTTCTATTGGAGCGGGACCAGGACCACAAAGGAAGGATTCTTGCGAAAATTCGTGTTACTGATCTGGTGGATATTCCCAAGAGTGTCAGGTTCACTATAGGTGACTTGGTGTGAGTCTGAATCTTGGACCTTTTCTGTTGAGGTTTTACAGAGTGACTTGCTTCGGGGGGCACCTGAGGAGGACCCACTTCCGGCTCACAATGAGGACCCACATCCCTTACCTGTCTTTGGGCCCCAGATCCCCCCTCCTCCACCTCCCCCACCTTCTCTTGGGGGTGAGGCTGGTGGTTGGGGTCAGTGGTTGGCTCCTATGCAGAATCCTGCTCCTGGTGGGGATAACAATGAAGGTTGGGACCCTTGGGAAGCTGCTGCTACTCCAGTTCAAGGTCCTGTGATTGCTCCTGGTGAAGACATGCCAGTGGATAATCATAATCTTCCCCCACAGGATGTTAACAGTGGATTTACTGGTACTATCCTTGTTAATGACTAGGAGTCTGACGATGATGACTCTCTGAATGCTGAACCTGCAGTTGTCGAGGGGCAGGCAGTGGTTGAGGAGCCTCAGGGTGTTGGTATTGGTGAGGGCCTGCAGAACATCCTTCAGAACTACTTGGTGGAGGATGAAGCTAAATCTGATGAAGAGGGGTTGGTGGAGAGCCCCATGGACACTGGTGCTGAGGCTGAAGAGAATAATGATTGGATGATGGAAGACCAGCACCTACTTTAATGAAGCTCATCTTCAGGTTGGAATGGTCAGAACTTTTATTTCCATTCCTCATGTTCATGCTGCAAAACAGGGCTTTTCTCGACAAGGTCTGGAGCTCTGGGAAAGCTACTTTGCTCCCCATATTCAGAAGGACTCTTCTTCAAAGGACTCACTCATGTGTGAAATTCCTGTAAGTTGGTTCAATTTTATTACCCTCATGCTTGCTACTCCTGAGAAGTTTAACTGGGTCAAGAGCTTTCTTACTTCTCCATTATGGGAAATTATTAAAGAACCTATTGCTGAGGAGAATTCAATCTCTTTCATCATCCCTAATGAAAGCATTTCACAAATGGCACCCCCTTGTCTGGGCATTGAGGCCAAGCAGTCCTCTTGCTCTCCTTGCACTCCGTCCAGAAAGATAAAGGGCAAGGAACCTCTAGTTGAAACTAAGGTGAGAAGAAGTCCTAGAATTGTTGAATTAAATGGGGGTTTCAAAAGTCACTTAAACTGCTCAATTGATAACTGTCTGACTGCAATGCTGCTCCACCATGTTTGAATCCTAAAGTGGTTAAAAATCTTGCTGCCTCTTTCTGCAAGGTAAAGGATGGTGACCTGGAGAAGAGGTTGCTCAAGAAAGGGAAGGCCACTGAAGTGGCAGTCAAGGCTCCTCCAAAAGGCATCATCAAAGGGAATGGATCCTCAAGCTTGAACCTTGGAGGCAAGAAGAAATCTGGGGCTGCTGGTACCTGTGGTCAGCAAGCCAAGAAGAAACCCCCAACTTAAGTGTTTAATGTATCACAAGATGTCTTTTGATGGAGCCTTGTTGGTTCCCTATTCTGAAACCTGTATTAGTGGTTATATGATGTTTTTGCTACCTAATGTGATCATGGATGTTGAATCTGTTAGTGGGTTTATGGTATGGAATGCATTTTGTCTACTTGGTTGTGATCTTTTTAGTTGGGTGATTACATTGGTTGTATCACCTCTTAACTCAATATCCAATTGGTTTTTTAATGGATAATAAAAGAATTTGGAAGATTCTGAATTGGAACATCAGGGGCATTAACTCAGAAAAAATGGGTTGCTCTCAGAAATAAAATTGATGAATCTGGTTGTGACATTATTTGCCTCCAAGAAACTAAGAGGGAAGTTTTTGATATCTCTTACATCAGAAAATTCTGTCCCTCCAAATTTACCAAATTTGAATTTCTTCCCTCCAGGGGGGCTTCCGGGGGTTTGATTATCATTTGGAATAGCTCTCTGTTTTCTGGGTAACTTTCTTTCCAAAATGAGTTCTCCATATCCATCACCTTGACATATCTCTTGTCCAATGAAACTTGGATTCTCAACAACATTTATTGGCCATGCCTAGCTAAAAAAAGCAGATTTTCTAGAATGGTTTGGAAATATTGACATGCCTGATGACATGGATTGGCTCATTGTGGGTGATTTCAATTTTATTAGAAAACCCTTTGACAGAAACAGACAGGGAGGGGATGTGAATTACCCCTTAAAGGTAGAAAATTCACATGGAGCAACATGCAAAAGGAACCTCTTCTAGAAAGGCTGGACTGGTTCTTTACATCTCCTTCCTGGACTTAGAGCTTTCCTTCAACTTTTGTTGTCCCTCTTACCAAGCCTACCTCTGACCATCTACCTCGTGTCATCTCCATTGGCACAATGATTCCAAAATCCCATATTTTTAGATTTGAGAATTACTGGATGCATCATAGTGATCTTAAAGCAATTGGTCAAAATGCCTAGAACATCCCAGTTGGCTTCCCTGATTCTGTCAAAAAAATTAATGCTAAATTCAAAAATGTTAGAAGGGGGCTGAAGATCTGGGAAAAAAATCTGCCTTGTTTGAAAACTCAAATTAGTAATGTCAATGCCACCATTGATCTCTTGGATGTCTTGGAGGAAATGAGAACTCTTACTGTTCTGGAATGGAATCTCAGGGATCTTCTGAAAAGTATTATAATCTCACTTTTTCAAGATCAAAATGCTTATTGGAAGCAAAGAGCAAAAGTCAAATGGGTCAAGTTGGGTGATGAGAACACAAAATTCTTTCATTCAAAAGCCACCATAAGCTTTAGGCATAACTACATCTCCATGCTCAAAGATGACTCTAATGAAGAGATTCATGCTCATTCTGGTAAAGCTGATTTACTCTGGAATGCCTTCAAAGATAGAATGGGCACATCTGATAAGCCTAAAATGCAATTTAACCTTAGTGAGTTGGTAGGGGAATGCTTGAGTCAAGAGGAAAAAGATGTTTTAGAAGAACCATTCTCTGATAATGAGATTGAAAGTGTAATCAAGGAACTTCCTAATGACAAATCTCCTGGTCCTGATGGATTTAATAATGAATTCATTAAGCAATGCTGGCCTATTATTAAGGAGGATGTTAAACAACTCCTTGTATATTTATATGAAGGCAGGACTTCTTTGGAAAGCATTAATTCTTCATTTATCACCCTCATTCCAAAAAATGAGGCCCCTTTGACACCTGCTAATTTCAGGCCTATTTCACTGCTCAACAGTGTCTTCAAGATTATAACCAAGCTTCTGGCTAACAGGCTTCAAAAATTATCCTTAAACTTGTCCACAAAAATCAGTATGGATTCCTAAAACAAAGATCTATTCAGGACTGCCTAGGATGGGATTTTGAATTCCTTGATCAATGCCACAAGTCCAAAGAAGAAATTTTAATTCTGAAGCTTGATTTTGAAAAGGCTTTTGATAGAATTAAGCATTCAACAATCATCAATATTCTCAAAGCCAAAGGTTTTGGTGAAAAATGGATTAATTGGATTCAGTTGATCTTTGGTTCTGCTTCATCCTCTGTTTTGTTAAATGGAGTGCCTGGGAAATGTTTTATTGCAGAAGAGGTGTAAGGCAAGGGGATCCTTTATCACCACTGTTGTTTGTCCTGGCTGCTGATCTTCTCCAATGCATTCTCAACAAAGCAATGATCCTTGGGCTTTTCTCCCTTCCTCTTGAAGGTGTGTTCTGTCCTGATTTCCCTGTAATACAGTATGCAGATGACACCTTATTAATCCTTAAGGCTGATTCAAAGAAATTAATGTGTCCTAAGGCTCTACTTCATACTTTTGCCCTCTCCACTGGACTCAAGGTTAATTATTCTAAATCTAGTATGATGCCAATCAACATGAATTCGGAGAGACTAAGACACTTTGATATCACACTTTCATGCCTCACTTGTTCACTACCCTTCACTTACCTTGGATTGCCTTTATGCATCAACAAGCCTGTAGTGGAGCATTTTCTGCCTATTGTTCAGAGAGTGGAGAGAAGATTATGTGGTATTGCTGATTTCCTAAACTATGGGGGAAAATTACAGTTGGTTAAATCTGTCTTATCCTCCCTCCCCATATATTATATGAGTTGTTTTGAACTTCCTGTCTCTATTAAAGATCAGCTGATTAAGTATATGAGGCAGTGCTTGTGGAGGAAGAAAACCACTAATGTTCAAGCTAGAGGGCAAGCTCTAGTGGAATAGAATAAAGTTTGTAGACCAAAGAATCATGGAGGTTTGGGGGTTCTTGATCTTAACATTCAAAACTCAGCACTTCTTTTGAAAAATTTGGATAAATTCTACAATCACAAGGATATTCCATGGCTTCATCTTGTCTGGAACACTTATTACTGCAATGGTAAATTGCCTGGTAGAAGTCTGGAGGGATCCTTGTGGTGGAAGGCTCATCTAAAATTAGTTGGCATATTTAAAGGAATGGCAAAGTGCTCGGTGGGAGATGGAAAATCCACTCTACTCTGGACTGATATGTGGAGAGATGAATGCTTACAACACAAGCTTCCTCATCTTCTTTCCTATGCAAAAAATCCTCACATTTCTGTTTGTGAGTTCTTGCAGACACCCAACATGCAAGATCACTTTTTTCTTCCTCTGTCACAACAAGCTTACTTTGAGTATCAATGCCTTGAGCAAATTCTCAGTGATGGAATGCAGGGAGAAATAGACAGCTGGAGCTATATTTGGGGCAGTGCTATTTTCTCAGTCAAAAAGGCCTATTCTTCATTATCTGGATACCAGTCAGTACAACCACATTTTTCCTGGTTGTGGAAGTCCTCTTGCTAGCAAAAACACAAGTTCTTCTTCTGGCTTTTGCTCCTTGATAGACTAAACACCAAAAATCTTTTGAAAAGGAAAAGATTTGTTCTGGCCTCATATGATTGTGTGTTCCATGGTTGCACGAATGAGGAAACTCTTCTTCACTTATTTTGGGGCTGTTCTTTTGCAAAAGCATGTTGGGCTGAAATTTTTCATGTCCAAGACAATGATCTAAATCTCTTCGAGGCGGTGACTAGTATTAAAAGCAGCCTAAAAGTCCCCTTTGCAATGGAAATCATTATTCTTGTGGCTTGGGGCATATGGATGTGCAGAAACAATGAAATCTTCAATAACAAACATGCTTCCCTTGATGAATGGAGGGCTATTGTTTCTCAGGAATTAAGATGGGTCCTGTGTAGAATTAAGAAAAAGTATTACCAGGACCTCAAAGATTGGATTAGCAATAATTTAGACAGGAGATAGTTACCCATGGTGTTTCTTATCCCTCATTGAGGTGGCCTGAAACTTGTAAATATACATTACTTGTAACTCTTTATGATTTATAAAAATTGCAGTGGGGTTTTTTACCCTACCGTTTTACCGTCAAAAAAATGTTTTCTATTAATTCAGTACTTGCAAGAGTGTTGTTTGATTCTCGTGCATCGCACTCATTTGTCACCGAAGAATTTGTATGCACTAGTAATATTCAACCCACCAAACTGAAGCATGTTATGATTGTTCAAATCCCCGGTTCAACCACCAAAGCTAGGCAAATTTGCAAAGCCGTCCCTATCCGAATCCATGGATAGATTTTTATGCTAATCTGATAGTACTCAGAACTAAAGGTTTGGAAGTATTACTAGGAATGGATTGGAGGTCCAAACATAAAGGATTGATTGACTGTGCCAAGAAAGCCATAACCATGACCAGTATAGCCGGAGTATCAGTCGAGCATGTATCTGAAACCTTACCTCGTCAATTCAAGTGCAACAAGAGTATAGCCCAACCTACCATTGACCAAGTCCGGATAGCCTGTGAATACCCTGATGTATTTCCAGATGATTTCCCCGATATGCCCATAGATCGGGATATCGAGTTTATCATTGAACTAATTGCCGGAACAAGACCCATAGCCCAGAGACCATATAGTATGAACCCGTATGAGCTAGAATAACTGAAGAAGCAACTGGATGCCATGTTGGAAATTGGATTGATTCAACCAAGTGCGTCACCATGGAGATCACCTGTCTTGTTTGTGGATAAGAAGGATGGAGGTAACCGTTTGTGTATGGATTATGGGAAGTTGAATGATGTCACTATCAAGAAAAAATACCCATTGCCCAAGAGAGAAGATTTGTTTGATCAGTTGACCGGTGCCAAAGTGTTTTCTAAGATTGATCTTAGAACTGGCTATCAACTCAAGATTCGCGCAGAGGATATTCCCAAGACTGCCTTTACCACCAGATATGGATTTATACGAGTATACTATCATGTCTTTTGTATTAACCAATGCCCTCGCTTATTTCATGAATCTCATGAATAGGATTTTTATGGACTTCCTCGATAAGTTTGTCGTTGTTTTCATTGATGACATTCTGATTTATTCCAAATCAAAAGAAGAACATGAGCTACACCAAAGGACCATTCTTGGAACCCTTAGAGAGCATCAGTTGTATGCCAAGTTTAGCAAATGTGAATTCTGGTTACAGGAGGTAGGATTCCTCGGTCACATTGTATCAGCCGGAAAAATTGCCGTTGACCCTGCAAAGGTGAAATATTTCAAAGATTGGCAAGCCCCAACCACTCAAATCCAAGTTCGTGCATTTCTCGGATTGGCGGGATACTACCGCAAGTTCATAGAAGGATTCTCGAGTATCGCCAGACCCATGACTCAATTGCTGAGGAAGGCCAAGAAATTTGAATGGACGGACAAATGTGAAGCGAGTTTTCAAGAAGTCAAGAGGATATTGATTTCAGCCCCAATCTTAATCATGCCGTATATCACAAAGCCCTTTGACGTGTATTATGACGCATCAAAGATCGGTCTCATATGTGTGCTAATGCAAGAAGGAAAAGTAATATCTTATCTATCCCGACAACTGAAACAACATGAGCAGAACTATCCAACCCATGACCTCGAGCTCGTACCCGTAGTTTTAGCCCTGAAGACATGGAGGCACTACCTGATGGGAAATCGTTGTGAGATTTATTCGGATCACAAGAGCCTAAAGTATATATTCACTCAGAAGGAGCTGAATATGCGACAGAGAAGATGGATTGAGCTAATCAAGGATTATGATCTGGACATTCACTATCACCCCGGTAAAGATAATGTGGGGGCAGATGCCCTCAGCAGATTGCCGTGCCGCTTGAACTCGATGATTTTGAAGGAGCAACCAAGTCTGCACAAGGAGATGGAAGAGTTTCGAATGGAATTAGTGAGTGAAGGATTGTTGGCTATCATAGAACTTCAACCCACTTTGATCAGCCAGATCAAGGAGGCGCAGAAAGGAAATGCTAGTATCGACAGAATCAAGCGTCGTATCGGTACAGGCAAAGTACCCAGATTTACCGAAAACGTAGAAGGAGTTCTGTGGTACAAAGGACGCCTTTGTGTACCAGCAGATTCTGAGAAGTTATTTTGAAGGAAGCTCATGATACCCTTTATTCTATCCACCCCGGAGGAAAGAAGATGTATCAAGATTTGAAAGAGCAATTTTGGTGGCATAAGATGAGGAGAGAAATCGGAAGCTATATCGCCAAGTGTGATATCTGTCAAAGAGTCATGGGGGACATCAAAGACCCGCTGGATTGTTGCAACCATTGCAGATTCCGGAATGGAAATGGGATTCAGTGGGAATGGACTTTATCACCGGATTGCCTACTTCTAGTAGGGGAAACGACTCTATCTGGCTCATAGTGGACAGATTGTCCAAAGTCGCCCATTTCTTACCAGTCAAGACCACATATCAGAGTCCGAAGCTGGCGGAGTTATACATCGCTAGAATCGTCAGTTTGCATGGAGTCCCCAAGAACATCGTATCTGATCGAGGAACTCAGTTTACCTCGAGATTCTAGAAGAAAGTCCAAGAAGGTTTAGGAACCCGACTAGATTTCAGCACAGCTTATCACCCCAGACCGGCGGACAAACGGAGCGAGTAAATCAAATACTCGTAGATATGTTGAGAGCATGTGTGTTAGAGTATGGATCTAAATGGAAAGACTGTCTGCTGTTTGCAGAATTTTCATACAACAACAGTTATCAAGCTAGTTTGAAAATGGCCCCATTTGAATTCATGTATGGAAGGAAGTGTCGCACCCCTTTGAACAGGTCGGAAGTAGGAGAGAGTCAGATTTTCGGACCCGACATCCTACGATAAGCAGAAGATAAGGTTCACAAGATTCATGAGCACCTCAAGACCGCCCAGTCAAGACAGAAGAATTACGCCGACAAGAGACGTCGAGACCTCGCCTTCAACATCAGAGATTTTGTGTATCTGAAAGTGTCGCCATTGAAAGGAATGCAGCGTTTCCAAGTGAAGGGAAAGTTAGCCCCCAGATATATCGGCCCCTTCAAGATTCTGAACCGTCGAGGAAAATTGTCGTATCAATTGGAACTTCCAGAAGAGATGTCAGCAGTGCACAATGTGTTCCATATCTCATTACTTCGCAAATGCCTCGAAGTTCCGGAGAATATGGAAGTGTTCAAGAACATTGATCACCGGACCATAGAGATCAATGATGACCTGACCTATCCTAAAGTACCCATCTGTCTTTTGGAAGAAGCTTTCATAACTTCCAGAACCAGAAGCATCAAGTTTCTCAAGATTCAGTGGAGCAACCACACAGAAGAGGAAGCTACCTAGGAGCGTGAAGATCACATCAGGACGGAGTTTCCCGATCTCTTCAAATCCTAGGTAATCTTTTTCGTCCTTTTTCAAATCTCAGGATGAGATTTTTTTTAAGGGGGAAGGTTTGTAACATACCAAAAATATTAAACTTGGATCATCAAACTCTAATCATCAAAATTAGGGTTAACAAAAACTCTCCCAACTAAAAATATGAAAGCATTCATATGTGTGTGTATTCAAAATTTGGATTCTTTTGAATTTCCATGCTTCTGTGTTTCATTGCTTGTAAAATGATTCTGAGGTGAAATAAACATCATATAAATAATCCCCAAACTTTTCCCAAAGACAAACAACTCAAAATAAACAAATGAAGTGAATGGTCATTTTTGCCAAATTAACTCTCATGCCTACTTTAGCTATCCCTAGTTTTCAAAACTCAACAGAAACATTTGTGGATGTTTGCACCCCTTGTTAGTACTCATAATAAGGTACAAAGTCCCACTTTGTGATCATCCAAAAACATTCAGATGCTCAGTTTAAATGACAGTTTAAAATTGAATCTATCTCATATGGGAAGGTCCCACTATTTCAAAAACCACTCAAACAAGCTCAATTTTCAAAACCCAAGCACCCACAGAATCCCCAACACCTGCCTAGCACACCCACCAAAATTCTTTTCAAAATTCAAAAGTAAGTTTCTTGCGGCCATTTCATCAAACGCCTTGTAGATTCAAATCAAACAAATCACAAACACTATAGTGTGCAGTAAATCTGGCATAACTTGTTCCCCCTCTGGTTGCAACTAGTCTTTAGTAGATCATCTAGCTCATTTGTAAACATCTAGCACCACTGTGAGCTTGCCTTGCCATCAATGGTGAGCAGGCCGAGCCTCACCATGCCACCCCATTGTTGCCGGACAGCTAGCAGCCACCCTAGCCTTGCCAACCTTGTCTGGGACCACCGTGGACACTGTCGCCCACTGTCCCCTACCCAAGCTAGTGCAAGCCGTGGACCACCAGGAACACCGTGCGCCCAGTGCCACTGTGACATGCCGAGCCCGCACCAAAGCGCCGCACCCGGCACGCGTGCACACGCCGCCCCTCGACCGCAGCCCGTGCCTACCGCTTCGCCATGATCCCAGGAACACGCCAAACACCCCCGTTCGCCGCCCCGTGCCTCACAGCAGAGCACCGCACGTTCTCGACCGATTGCCACCGCCCCTAAGCGCGTATTTAAGATCTAGAGCATCGCCAGGAGACCGCCCGTCGATTGCCAACCTCAGCCATGCCGCTAGCCACCCGTAGCCATGTCACCATAGTCGCCTGCCCATCCCTCTCGGTATCGCCGTCGAGGCTATAAAAGGAGGCCACCCCCAGCCGTTTGATCATTCCACCCTCTAGCCGGAGCACGAGGAGCAGCAGCTCGCCAGAATTGCGCCGAAGTAGGCCGCCTATGGAGAAGAAGGGAGCCGTTGATTTCAACCACCCCCGGAGATTCCTCGACCACCCCTGAGCTCGCCATCGACCACTCGTTCGTTTGCCCGCCTCGCCGTCGTCACTGGAGCCCTGGTATGCCCCCTATGCACCCCCACTGAGCCGCTAGGGTTCGAGCTCGCCGGTGACATGTTCATCGTCGACGACGATCCCCAGCCGTCGATCTTCCTTCTAATCCAACGAACCACACAGCTCCGTACCGCTTCGCGTGTTATGAGCCACTAAACTGGTGGAACCCCCTGTCAGCTGAGGCCCGTGCTGTGGAGTGACACTAGGCCGGCCTATTAACCTCTCCCGCGCAGCCCAACTGTTTGAATTGAGATTTTTCCATTTTAATTCAAACACAGTTTTGTACATAGATTCAAAATTCATCCCAGCTCGATTCAGTGAACCAAAATGCATGAAACCAATTTTCTTAGAAAGGTACTGAAATGCTTAACCCAATCCCGTTGGATTCAAATCATTTGGATCTGTAGATCACCCTGGGTAAAAATAACAAGGCAGAAGCTTTTCTGCATTCAAACATTTTCCAAAATTCAACCATAGGAGCTTTGGAGTTGATTCCAACTCTCAAAAATCACATTTGATCATACCTTTCAGAATATATCAAAACATATGGGTTTACTTACATAAATAGTGTTCAAGTAATAAAATAAGTCCAATAGGCATTTCTAGTCACTTTAAAATAAAAAGGTTAAACCTTATTAAATTGTGACACCACTTTAAATCACATTACCATGTACTGAAATATGTGATGATGACATGTGTCAACATGATCCCATGTTTGAGTTGGAGAATATTAAATCTTAAGTAGTTTTTCAATGAGTAGAAATTAATTTTCCCAAATTAAAAAAAATAAGACAAATGCTTTAATTTGGTAATGTTAAGTGATGATGCTAGATCATCTATAGTGCACCTTTGTGTGATAAGTGAAAATAGTTAAGTGTTGTTTGGTGATTATGTACCTCGTATTTACTTATAGACGCTTGTACTGACCAAGGATATGAGGAGGAAGGAGGATACTACGAGGAAGAAGCCGAGGAGAACTTCAACCACTGCTATGCGCAAGGTAAGCTTATACTGATACCTATGCAAGCCTAATACTACTAGTTGACTTGGCAAGCTAACCCTTGCAAGATACCCTACTTATGCAAGCTAATACTTGCTTGCTACCATACCAACTATATGCCTTAAGCATATGTGATCATAGCCACTTGATAACCCAATCCTAGTTTTACTTGCAAGCTTTATACTTTATTTCTTTATCAAAGCTTTCTCTTAGAGTTTACTTAAGTGACTTGTAGATTCTAGGAAGATAATTGAAGGTTGCATAAAGAGCATTAAATTTGGCCTAAGCTAGATAATCTTGATGTCATCCTAAGGCATGAGATTGAACTTCATTAATCTCCACTTGTTTACCACCCCTCATTAGTACTTAACCCCACTTGTACATGCTAGTGCTAAGCATAAAACTTGATCAACTCTAGATGGGAATACTTGGAGAAAATGGTTATGAAAACCTTGGAATGATGAGTCATTCTACTAAAATGTTTTGACATGTGTTTCCGAAACCCAGATGATTTTGATGATGAAAATGTTGAGGCATGAGCCTTAGACCTTTATAAAACTGATGGTTGTCTGGATGCGATACCATTCCAATTTTACCGTACAACCACAATACCCGAAAATTGGGTAGGGCTTGACTGGAAATTTATATACCTTAGTATGGGTTCCCTCACGGCCAAGGTCTGAGCTGAGGCTACCTTGTGAAGATTGTCCACCTGTGCAGTACCCAAGATGACAGTTGGTCATGGTTGGGAGGCCAAACTCACAGGAGAGGTGCCTATACTAGGGCGTGTAATTGAAAGGTTAGGATTGATTATCCGCATACTAAGTATGGTGAATTCAGGATTTGTTCCTGATGGATGTATCAAATGTTGTGGTGAAAGTGTACTATCTTTGCAGAGTGTCACACTATTCGAATAGCCGCGTCCACGGTTATGGACAGTTGGAGTGGCCATAATGTTCCCCCGTCAGATGTTTTCAAAATGACTTGTGAAATGAATTGAGACTTTGACTTGACCACAACAGAGTTGTGATATGAAATTCAAGTTCCCACTTAGGTGTTATAAAACTTCAACTAGTTTTCTTTGCTTCTGAACTTAGTAGAGGTAAACCTGGATTTTTTCAAAACAACCCTAGAGCTTAGTGTCCTACTACAAAAAACACTTAACTTGTTAGTATTAGTTTGCGAGTACTTAAAGAGTACTCATGGCTTTGTCCCTGGCTATTCCCATGGCCAGACTATGAAGAGGAGTACCAGGATGATGGACAGCAAGAAGGTTACGACAACGAGTATCATCTCCCATCGTCAGCATTGCCTGTGACCCCGAAGATGGAGCTTCCCCTACGCTACCTTTATTATTACGTTATTCCGCTGCTTGAGTTGTATTAAGAACTGGATCATGAGATCCTTATTTGTGTAAGACCTTATGTATGGTTTGTAATGGATGATGTACTGTGATATCCAAATCTGTTATGTCTCGCAAAAATGGTAATCCTGGGATTGCGATGTATGGCATAACAGGCATCTCGGATTAAAAATCCGGGTGTTGACACCATCCCACTCCCTCCCCCAGGCGAATGTTTTTTCTACTCAAACTCCCACCCGCACACTCTCTGACCGCCGGACCCCACCGCGTAACCCTTCTCATTCACTGACGCCCAGGTCCCACCTGCCACTCGTCGTCTCCACCACAGCGACTCGTTCTTCCCCCCCCCGTCGCCGTTTCCTGTCGATTTAAACCTTGCGTAAATTCATGTTACTGCGGTGTTGTTTCCGCCCCGTGATCATGCTCATTTAATCACCATGTCCCCCTCTTCTTTCCCCCTAGACATCACGCCACCGGAGCCCCTAGGCTGCCCGAATTGCAACGTCAAACTCCCTCTTCTTCGACAAGCGTCTCCACCAATTCCGGCGAGCCTAGCTACCCCTTTGCCCCCTCGACCACACGAGCTTGATCTCCAACCTCAGGTGCACCTGCCAGTGTCTCCCACTCGCCCGCGCAAACCCCAGAAGCTCGGCAACAACATCGGCAGTACACCACCGCCTTCTGCTTCGATTCCGGCGACATCTCCGCGTAAGCCACGTCCTCCCCTCTCTCTCGGAATAATACTCCTACGCTCTGCTCTCTCTCGCACAACTAACTAACCCTCTGCCTCGCTTTTCCGTGCACCATAGCGTCGCCTCCATCATCGATAGTGAGCACCGATCGCTAGAAGGAACTCCGGCGAGCAATCTACGCTAGCACCGTGCGCCCCTATCCAGGAAAAGACTACCTTGAGCTTCGCCACACCCCTGCGATCACTATGAGCTATTTCTCTCCCTCTCTCGCTTCCTGTATCACCGGCGACGGCACCGCCAGAGCGCTCCGCCACTCGCCACCGTCGCAGTGCCGCCATATCGTGGTCAAATAGGTTAGAGCCGTTAGATTTTAATTTTGTGGTTGCGATAGATTGACTTGTCAAAAGGGTATGGATCAATCTAAAGCATGCGATGCACTTTAGATCTGACGGCCAGTGTCGCTCGATCCAAACGAAATGGTACCAACGAATAAGATTCAGACACATGGCCCTGGCTGTTGATTTCAAAACAGATTTGATCTATTAGATGTTAGATTTTGTAAAATTCATAAAGAAGAATACTTTCCAACCATACACTTTTTGAGTGTTTTGCTTCTAGAAAATTAGTTTTTTGCAGAAACATGTTTAGGCATATTTTGTGTATAAAATTCATTCTAAAAATGTTTTTAGGGTAAATCTTTTGTAAATGAAATGTTTTGAATCTATTGACCATAAAAACCAACTTGTAGATTTAAAAGTATATTTTGTGATACTAGGGAGTAAATATTTGAATAAAAGCATTTCTAGTTAAATAAAATTATTGAATATGTTTTAAAAATAGTTTTTGAGTAAAACCTTTTGCAAATGGGTTAAATTAAACTTTCTGACCCTAAACACCAAGTTTTGGGACTTAAAAATATATTTGGTGAACCCTAGAAAATTATTACTTTGTTTAAAGGCATTTACAACAAAATAAAATATTGCTTAGATTTAAAAATGGTTTTTAGGTGAAACCTTTTTCAAATGGTTTAATATTGAACAGTTTGACCATAAACATTAACATTAGTGTTTAAAAGACATTTTGGATAACACTAGAAGTTATTCCTTTGATTTAAATCATTTCTAGCAAAATAAAATGATTTAAAGTGGCCATTTTCACTAACTTAATATCAAATGGTTTTGCCACTTTTATAAATGACAAATAGGTGTTTTAAAATGTTTATAGCCTATTAGAAACCACCTTACAAAATAAAGCAATCTTTTTCACCTTATGGGCTAACTGGAAAAGTACAAGCTGTAAATCCAGCGTGGGGTGCAGAAGGTTTTGATCCTTTTGTTCCGGGGGGAATAGCTTCTCATCATATTGCTGCGGGTACGTTGGGTATATTAGCGGGTTTATTCCATCTTAGTGTCCGTCCGCCTCAACGTTGCTTGCATGCATTGTTTTGATTTATTTATTTTATGTGATGAATTGTTTGAATGCTAGATTGAATTTGTGCCTTGATTGAATTGTAGTGAAATTTGAAGAGTGTGACTATTGCAAGATCAAGGAGTGAATCTATATTCTCTACTAAAAAGGCAAGTGGTGCTTCATACTTTTGTCCCATTATTTTCACTATGCATTAGTGATATTTCTAAGTAGGACTTGTATGTAATTTTACTAAGTATGATATGCCTTGGGAAATCCTAGTAGATGATGCCTTAGTAGAATTTTCCTAAGTTAAGATCCCTACTACTATCATGCTTAGCTTAGCTAGTAGAAAACAAGGGTGGATTATATTCATGATATGAAATATTTCTAAGTCTATGACTTGTGTTTTGTTTAATAAAACAACTATGTGAATGAATCACCTAGGTGGAATGGTGTGAATGGGTTATGTTGAGTGGTTACACAGGGACACATATTTATGGCCTAACCTAGTGTATCTCACTTGTGGAAAGCCACCCAGGAACAAAGAGATTTGAGATGTCAAATGTTGAGAAGCTTCAAGTGCAGCCACTTGGCATTATGGGCTCTGCCTGGATCATATAGGTTGCAATAACTTAGTCAGATGGACAGTTGGTGGCAGGGGTGATAGGTTTGGGAACGCATCCATTTTGGTCTAAGGGAAGGCTTCTGAAAGATCTTGTCTCGATGCATGTCAAGTCTTGTGGGGAAAGTGCACCACCTCTCGAGAGAGAAAAATCTAAGTACTTAGCCGTGTCTCCGGCAATGGAAAATTTGAGCATCAAGACATGGAAGCTATCAAGGATCTCCTCATAATTTCTAAGTTAAAAACTTGTGGTTAAACAAGGGTTAAAGGATCTTCAATCATTATTTGGTAGATGCCTTAGGTGATTTTGACAAACAAAAACTTAGTGTTTTCAACTTATAAGGAAAATATATTTTGAGCAAAACAAGCCTAAATTCCACTTAGCCAAATGCATATAGATGATAGATACCACTATTCTACCATAGTATCACTTTCCAACACAATTCAAATGTATTGACCCTTGTGGCTGTAATTATTATGTTGCAGGTTTGTTTGATGTTAGTGAAGTGTGTTGATTAGGATTACAAGTCTACAACCAACATGACTGCATGTGGCACTTTGAAGATGAAGGACTCCATGCTATAGTTATTTCTACTGCACTATAATGAGATAGCCAAATGAGCTATGTAAGATGTAATGATTATTTTATTCCTGGTTATAAAGTTGTATTATGACCTTTGTTTCTTGATATTACATCTTAACTGTGGATGCTAGCTATTGATCCAGGGACTAGCATTGTAAACACAGGGATCTCTACCTTATTAAAGGTTGGGACCTCTACATTTCTGACCTCCCCTCTTCCTCGTTGATACGCGTGTGATCACCGACCCCGTGCGCATCTAACGGAACCTTTTTCCTGTCTTAGCGCGGTCTGTAACATCGCCAACGACAACAGCCCGAGCACACTATCGTCAGCAACATCTCCGGCGAGCAATCCCCTTCGCTCCCGTGCGCCCCTTGGAACGACAAACACCTCGAGCTTCCCCCTCTCCCTTGCTTCCTGTTTTCACCGGAACACTCCTGCTCGAGCGCGCCTCCGCCGTCCACCGTCGCTAGCGCCGCTAGTTAGTGACCAGTGGATCTGAGCCGTTAGATGTTGATCGAGAGGACATGATAGAATCACTAAACGAAGGGGTACGAAATGATCTGATCCGTGCGATTTACTTTAGATCCAACGATCCACATCACTTGATCCACGCGAACCGGTACCAGCGAAGAGGAAACAGACACGTGGCATGTGTTTTGTTTTAAAAACAGAAACATATCTATTAGATGTTTAGATTTGAAAAAATCATAACTATAGATCCACACGTCCAAATTTTACAAATTTTATATCATTGGAATCAGAAAAAGGAAGCCTTTGCAACCATGCCCTTATTTTAGTATTTTGCTTCTGTAAAATTGGTTGTTTTTACATAAACATTTCTTTTCTTATTTTGTGTATAAAATTTATTCTAGAAATTATTTTGGGGTAAAATCTTTTGCAAAAGATTTTTTTTGAACCTACTGACCAGAAAAACCAACTTTTAGATTTAAAAGTATATATTGTGACACTAAGGAATTATTCCTTGAATAAAACCATTTCAAGTAAAACAAAAATTGTTGATTATGTTTTAAAAATGATTTTTGAGTAAAATCTTTTGCAAATGGTTTGATTTAAACTCTCTGACCCTAAACCACTAAGTTTTCGATTTAAAAATATATTTCATGAACCCTAGTAAAATTATTACTTTGTTTAAAGGCATTTCTAACAAAATAAAATGTTACTTTGATTTAAAAATGATTTTGAGTGAAACCTCTTGTAAATGGATTTTTTTAAAACACTTTGACCATAAACATTAATATTTGTGTTTAAAAACATTTTGGCTAACACTAGAAATTATTACTTTGATTTAAATCATTTCTAACAAAACAAAAATGATTTAAATGACCATTTCCACTAACTTGATTTTAAATGGTTTTGCCACTTTTATAGATGACCAATAGGTGTTTTAAATGTTTATAACCTATTAGAAACCACTTTTCCAAATAAAACAATCTTTTGCATGCTTGCATGCATTGTTTTGTTTTCATTATTTTATGTGGTGAATTGTTTGAATGCTAGTTTGAATATATGCTTGCTTGATTGAATTGTAGTGAACTTTGAAGAGTGTGACAATTTCAAGATCAAGGAGTGAATCTATATTCTCTACCAAAGGAAAGTGGTTCTTCATACATTTTTTCCTAATATTTTCACTATGTATTAGTGATGTTTTGAGGAGGACTTGCATGGAATTTTTACTAAGTATGCTATATCTTGGGAAATCCTTGTAGATGATGCCTTAGTAGAATTTTCCTAAGTTAAGATCCCTACTACTATCAGGCTTAGCTTAGCTAGTAGAAAACAAGGGTGGTTTATATTCATGCTATGAAATATTTCTAAGTCTATGACTTGTGTTTTGTTTAATAAAACAACTATGTGAATGAATCACCGGGGTGGAATGGTGTGAATGGGTTATGTTGAGTGGTTACACAGGTCCCCATAGTTATGGCCTACCCTAGTGTATCTCACTTGTGGAAAGCCACCCAAGAACAAAGAGATTTGAGATGTCAAATGTTGAGAAGCTTCAAGTGTAGCCACATGGCAATATGGGCTCTGCCTGGATCATATAGGTTGAAATAACTTAGCCAGATGGACAGTTTGTGGTAGGGGGTGATACGTTTGGAGCGCGTCCATTTTGGTCTAAGGGAAGGCTTCTGAAAGATCTTCTCTCGATGCATGTCGAGTCTTGTGGGGAAAGTGCACCACCTCTCGAGAGAGTAAAATCTAAGTACTTAGCCGTGTCCCCGGCAGTGGACAATTTGCGCATCAAGAAATGGAAGCTATCAAGGATCTCCTCATCCCAATTTCTAAGTTAAAAACTTGTGGTTGAACAAGGGTGAAGGATCACCAATGTCTATTGGTAGTTCCTTGGGTGATTTTGACAAATAAAAACTTAGTGTTTTAAACTTGTAAAGAAAACCATATTTTGAGCAAAGCAAGCCTAAGCTCCACTTAGCAAAAAGCATATAGATGATAGATACCACTATTCTACCATAGTATCACTTGCCAATACAATTCAAATGTATTGACCCTTGTGGCTGTAACTTATTATGTTGCAGTTTTGTTTGATGTTAGTGAAGTGTGTTGAAGAGGATTACAAGTCTATAACCAACATGACTGCATGTGGCACTTTGAATATGAAGGACTCCATGCTATAGTTATTTCTGCTGCACTGTAATGAGATAGCCAAATGAGCTATTTAAGATGCAATGAATTATTTTATTCCTGGTTATAAAGTTGTATTATGACCTTTGTTTCCTGATATTACATCTTAAATTGTGGATGCTAGCTATATATCCAGGGACTAGCATTGTAAACAGAGCGATCTCTACCTTATCAGGTTGGGACCTCTATAAATTCTGCTCATGTTGCTTCAGTTTTCGGGATAGATAGAATATGACTTTTCCTTCTTGCATTAGCACACATCCGAGAACAATCTAGGATGCATCACAAAACACATCAAAAGGCTTCGTGATATCTGGCATAATCAAGATTGGGGATGAAATTAATCTCCTCTTGAGTTCTTGAAAACTTGCTTCATATTTGTCCGTCCATTCAAACTTCTTATCCTTCTTCAACAATTGGGTCATGGGTCTTGCGATGCTCCAAAATCCTTCTACAAACTTGCGGTAATATCCCGCTAATCCGAGAAATGAGCGAACTTGGGTTTGAGTGGTTGGGGCTTGCTATTATTCAACATCCTTGACCTTGGCAGGGTCAACAGCAATTCCCTTGGCTGACACAATATGTCCGAGGAATCCTACTTCCTTTAACCAGAACTCACATTTGCTAATCTTGGCATACAACTGATGCTCTACAAGGGTTTCAAGGATGGAATAGATCAGATCTAGCTCATGTTCTACTTCTGATTTGGAATAGATCAGAATGTCATCGATGAAAACAATAACAAAATTATCCAGGAAGTCCATAAAAATCTTATTCATGCGGTTCATGAAATAAGTGGGGGCATTGGTTAATCCCAAAGACATGACAATGTCCTCATATAGCCCATATCTAGTGGTAAAGGAAGTCTTTGGAATATCCTCTGCGCAAATCTTGAGTTGATGATAACTAGTTCTAAGATCAATCTTAGAAAACACTTTGGCACCAGTTAACTGGACAAACAGATCTTCTATCTTTGGCAGTGGCTACTTGTTCTTAATGGTGACATCATTCAGCTTCCGATAATCCGTGCACAAACAGTTACCTCCATCTTTCTTATCCACATACAAAACAGGTGATCTCCATGGCGACGCACTTGGTTGTATCAGTCCTATCTCCAACATAGCATACAGTTGCTTCTTTAGCTCCACTAATTCAGATGGGTTCATACTATAAGGTGTAACATCCCAGCATTTAGAAACCAATGAAGGGTAGATTTAGGAATCTGTGTAATTGCATGCATTCATCTGTAAAAATGTGGGTAAATTTTTCACCAAATAAAAAACCTAAAGTGATCAAAGTTCCTTTCACTCTTTAAGATTAGGAATAGCCTTGAAGAATGATCGTTATAAACTTTGATATGACCATTGTGGATTAGTGTGTTTTGGGTAATGAAATTTTAATTCAAACTTGAGTGTTGGATTTATAATTTAAAAGGATGTAGAAATATGTTTGCGTAATTTGATTTAATCAAGAGTTAACAATTAGTAACTCAAACTTTAAATAAAATAAAATAAACTAGAAAATGAATATTCATTCCATAATTTTATTCAATAAATAAGTTGCCAAATGTAACTTATGAAAATGATCACGACTCTTCATAATAGTAAATGAAATAAAATAAGAACATTTATATATTGAGTAATTTTACAATCTTTATTACAAAATAAAATAAAGGCTACAAAAGAATAAAATAAATATTACAAGGGATTATTCTATAATGAAAAAGAAAAAACCTAATCTAAATCTTGAATCTTCAAGTCTTGTACCTGCAAAACAAAACACAAACTAAAAGAGAAAAATCAAGGATTAAAATATGTTACTCTCATTATTGACACTGAGTTGCACTATTCAAACTCTACATCACTGAGTAAACTTTAAGGGGCAAGTTCCACCAATATGAAATAACTTAATCTTTCATAACTTTTAAGCCATAAGTCAAATAACTCCAATCAACAAGAAGGGGCAAGTTTCACCTAAATGCATTGTGTGTGTTGTCAACACAGCAACAACAGGCCACACAAACAAAACTGCTCAGCACAGCCATGGGAAGCAACTCCAACACCATTTCCTTGTTCATACACATCAAGCACAACAACCAAACCAAACCAGATCACACCAACCACGACCTTGATCATCTCACCAAGATGGTGACATAAGGAGGGGGTATATCAGGTGGATAGCAAGAAGAAGGTCAAGCCAACAGGACCAGGAGGTGGATAGCAAGATCAAGGACAAGTATAGGAGCTATAAGTAGCAGGAGAAGCATCAGGAGATGCACCAAATCAGGCTAGCCACACAACCAGCAAGATCAAGCCACAAGATCAACAAATTGCAACCCCAACCACTCCATTGTTGTGGTGAGTAGTAAAAGACCATCACATGATTTATCTGTCTAAGCTAGACAACTTCTCATAAAAACAACCAAGTGGGATGAATCCATCATTGAAGTTTTTCAAACACTAAAATAAATCAGAAAACTATATAGATCCAACTAGGATCTCAGAAAAACATCATTGATCCTAGCTATCAAGCTTTATCTTAAATTCGAGGAATGGATATAGATAAGATCTGAACTTCTAGGCACACCTCTTAAACATGAGTAGCACCTTATAATTTCTACATCTTATGGATCTATATAACTTAATAAGCTTACAAATCATTTTTCCCAACTTTGACTTAGGAATCAGTAGCTGGTATCACTACCAGAACATATAGGAACAACAAGATAAGGACCTGGTCCCTAAACCTCAGACCAACTTCATAGGCTTTAGGGATTCAAGGAAAGAAGTTTCCACTTATCTCTGATGACAAGCTAATCTTAAGCTTAAAAAAAATCAAGCCAAGTAATAGAACCTAGTTTTGTGTGCCATACCACGATGGTGTCACAAGAACATCCTCTAAAACAAGCAGATTAGTCATCTAGCTTTCATAGATACAATTACAGACTTATACAAATCATTTTCCTGATACTAATCACATGAATCATTTCCAGGAATATACATATACATAACATCACTGTAAGAGACAAGTTAATCTCAGACTGTATAAGAATCCATAAGCCAACAACTACAGATACATTGACTTCATCACTCAAAAATCACTGTCAATAACTAAGTAATGACAGTGGAGAGCTCCCAATCCACTAGAATCTCCAAGTAGTGATTCTAGAGTAACCTTATCATATGAACCATATCAAATTAACCAATGGAATCAATCTGGTAAGCCACTAGCATCATCAAAGCCAACCATCATCAATAATCCACATCAAACAATCACTCATCATGCTTAGGGATCATTGATACATGATCCAAATCATCATATATTCAATCAATAGAGGGATATGAACCCTAAGAAGAACAAAAAACCCTAATCAGGACATGACCACTATCCAGGAGTAGCCACTACAAACACATAGCACAGGGTGGCATAGCATAGAGGACACGAGGGGAAGAAGAGGAAAACTTAATGAAGGCTGTCGCTGTGGGCGAGAAAAGGAAGCAGAGGGTGTCGACGAGGACGGTGGCACGGGGAGCACTCCAAGGGGGCGCTGCGACCCACACCACGTCGAGGCGGTCACCACAGCCACACCTGAAGGCAAGGAACACCACCACGACACACGGGAGCAGCAGCGGCGGCAGCACCAGCACCACCCAAAACCTAGGGTTCAGGACAGGAAGGTGGAGCGGGGTCAATAACCACCCCATAAATCACGGCGGCGGCCGGGGAGGTCCATGGCGGCGTGAATCGCCGGCGGTGGCATCGCCGACCATGGGGTCGGAGGAGGAGAAGAAGGGAGATGAGAAAGAGAGAGCGACAGAGAGAGTGTGGGCTGGATGGGCTAGGACCCCTTCGGGGGAGTCGTTTTGGTTCTGTCCAATTGGACCAAAAGGGCCCAATAAACCCAACACAGTCAGCCCAAATCATCTAAAGCTAGATTTTAATAAATAAGAAAATACCAAAATGCCCCTGAATTTAAATAATTTCTAAAAAATAAAATAAAAATCCAAAAATTATAAATAAAATATTTTAGGATTCACAATAATCCAAATTATCTAAATAAATTAAGAAATAAAATTTTAGGCACATAATTTTTATTAAGAATTTTGTAATATCTATATTCCTTATGGAATTTTATAAAATTAAAGAAATATGATAAAAATAAATAAAAATCACTTTTATTATGTACCAATATTGTAGTAATTTAGAAAAATACTAAACAAATAATTAATATATTTGTTAATAATAATTTACAGGGCAATAATGATGTTTTGTAGACATAGAAGCTCAAGGTCCAGTGCAATCATCCGACTTCACTACCTTGCAATCACAAGGCAAGTTCATCACTTGCGCATGTCCTTTGAAGAGTCCTTATCAAAGTATTTGCAAATTTTGTGTTATTATATATATACTCCAAAGAAAGAAAATATTATTTTCACAAACAAATAAATATTAGATATCATCCTATGTGATGATATAATGGAGCAATAGAACTTAGGGTTATATTTGCAACAACGATGATCAATTAGGGACTTAATAACAAATAACATCACTAATTCTAGCGCCGTATATCACGCGTTAGCCATGAGATTTGGAATGGGACAGAGAAGTCAGTTGTATCTTCTTCCTCTTGCATGTAGCCAGATGTGCAGGTCGTGGCTGTTATCCTTATAGCGTGCATATTAATTGGTAATTCGTAGAGGATATGCAGAATATGGGTGGGAGCCCTCAACGTCCCACAATAGTTCTGGCATCTAACGTCCTGTACAAACCATTGTCGTAATTCATTATGTGGGCATGGTGTACACCAAGGAGGCATTGAGGTCACGCAGGGGGCAGTGATTGGCTTGGATCTCCTACTGGGCCCCACATCATGGAATTGTGGACGGTAAAGTACACCCGGTTGTGCAACAGGGAGTTGATCTCTCATGGGTAAAGTAACGCACCTCTGTAGAGTGTAAGAATTGTAACTTGTTACTCCCTGTTCCGGGAAGGAGCTATGAACGCGACAGGAAAGGAACTCCATGAAAGTTCTGGTTTACCTGTGAAGGCTGATTGTCATGGATTTTTATAATAAAATCAATCTTTGAAGAAAGATTTACAAAAACTGTATAGCACCAAGGACTTATAGTCTGAGGTGGTAGTTAGAGCATCAAACTACCCACCTTGCATATAATGAACTTGCTGGGTAACGTTGTTACTCATCCTTTTCTTTGATCCCTTGCTTCGACTCTAAGGATCCTAAAGTTAGGCCAATGTAATGCAGTCGAATGCCAAGAAGTTGTGTTCTACGAGGAGCCTAACCTGTCAGGAGGTGTTGAAGGAGTAGATTACGAAATCCGTTGTGGTGTCGATGAAAACGAGTCCAACTAAGTATCCTAGTTAGTAGTAACCGATGGAGCCGAGCAGCATGAACCATATAGAATAAGATGCTGAGCTCAACTCCTAGTTGGAGTTGCTACTTTTAAATTCAGTTGAAACACTTTATATTTTGGTTTTTAAGTTGAATCCTTTTGAAGTCTTGAACTTCTGGTATTGTAATAATAATGTGTGAATGTTTGTATTATGGACTCGCAATGTTTCTGTTGTACCACTCTGAGGGATGTGATATTTACAGAACGGTGTTCTGTGGATGTCATGTCAACGACTATAATGTACTACACATGCAATGGTATGCTGGGTCACCGCAGTTGGTATCAGAGCAAATTTCTTTGACCTTAGGTTGGAAACCTAGTAAGGGTATTATCTGTAGGAGTGTGTAGCATCGATAAATAATTCTCTAAAAAAATATAATTGGTATTCAAATGAGAATATTTCTTATATGTTTAAGTGTGATAATTCTTTGTTATGATGCAATATATTATTGGTTACTACTAAAAATATTTTTCTTATATACAAAGCTATTACACCAAAGTTTCCAAAACAGACTTTGGTAAGGAAAGAAGAGACTCTTGATGATTACCAAGGATCATTCACAGACCAACTTCGTCAACTTTTAAAGATTTTTAGTTGTCCAACTAGAATTCGAGTGAACACCATAACCTATTATGATGGTCGAATGTTATCCAAGTATCGTGTGAGTATTCAACTCCCAGAGGAGCTTGGATTATATCACGATCTACCTATAGGTGAAGGTAGGAGTCACTTAGCAGCATATCATGTTGCTGTTGTGGAGGCAATAGCTAATATCCGGGAGCATAAAGCCTAGGAGTTGGACGGTAGCACATTTTCTGTGATACCTCATGATTCTATAGACTCGGAGCCTGTACAGGATCATCTTACTTTAGTTAAGAAGCATCCTAAGTTAGCTTGCAAGTTTATGGATAGATACCGAACACTCGTTGCGTATTTTTATAAGACACATCAAGTCATTGTCGAAGATAAAAATGACATGTTAGAGGATCTAACAAATCCTGAAAGGAGGAAGTAGTTAGCATTCCAGTTGGAGAAGAAAGAAAGTAGTAGTGCAAAACCTATCTTTAAGGATATACCTATAGATCCTGAATCTTTTACACCATATCCTTATTCACCAAGGCCTGAACCTATATATGATCCTAATATGGATACGAGGTATGCAGTACCACAGGGTTCAGCGGACGGTTCTGATTCATAACTTCCTATTGTGAATTCTGATGGTTTGAGGATGGGATCATCTAAAGGATCTCAGGAACACCAGATGTCCATAGATAGTTCTAACAGAAATGTTGGACAATCTAGCTGGATGGGTGCACGAATTAACCCTAGTAACAGTAGTAAAAATGCCATGTTCATAAATAATCAGGATGAACAAGAAGATCCTGAGGAGAGAGTGTTTGAATCATCAACACCTTCTCAAAACACAGGGAATATACATTATCCGGTGTTTAACTATCTTGCCCAAAGGACACCTGGGGACCAGCAGGATCTGCATATTCTGTTGATGACTCAAGGAATGTAGATCAGGAGATACAAGTGGGAGATAATGTTGAATATGTTTCTGAAGACTTTTCAGCTAAGCTGGAGGGGGTCAATGCGCTTAGGTTGAGTAATGACTCAAGTCCTGACACTTCAGATACTGAGTATGTTCCTTCTGGAAGGCCATTTGTTCCACAAACTGTGCAACGACGTCACGTCATCACGGTTGGACATTAGGCATGTATGATGAACGTAGTTACTACTAGAAGTAGGCAACTAATTAGAGGTATCGAGTACCGTATATTGTAATCTGAGAAATAAGGTAATAGATAAATAAGGTAGTGTATGATTATAGCTATATGGTATATGTTGTAATGACTTTGTATTATTATGATATTGCAATGTATATTATGTGAAATGCATATTTGGATTTTATTTGGATTTTCATTGTGTGACTAGTTCTGTGCGTAAGTAGAGCTCAGAACACATATGCATGATGTAATTATGAGTATTCACTTTATGTGCAGGACTAGGGGGTCATGGATACGGGTCAAGAGACCGAAGCTGAACAACAGCAGATGGAACGTGAGGCCAAGGAGAAGGCCGATGCAGATGCAGGAAATCAGGGAACGTTACCACCACCACAAATGAGGCTGTTAATGGAGCAGAACTTTATGAAGTGTATGTAAATGATGCAAGAGACCCAGAACAAGTTCATGGAGGAGTTGCTGGGACGAGCAAATCAGAGAGCACCTGAAGGTGGAGGAGTGAGTCTTTCTGACTTCCATAATGCAAGGCCATTACCTTTTGCATCAGCTCCTGAACCAATGGATGCAGAAGATTGGCTAGCAGATGCAGAAAGAAAGCTGAAGACTGTAGGTTGTAATGATGAGGAGAAATTGAGGTATGCAACTCATCTTTTGACTGGACCTGCAGCATCAGTGTGGGAAAATCAGTTAGCCATGCAACAGCCAGGAAGGGAATACACCCGGGAAGAGTTAAAGCAGAGATTCCGTGAATATCATGTTCCAGAGAGTGTTATGGAGTTGAAGCAGAGAGAATTTGAGGAGCTTCACATAGACTGAAAATAGCTCAAAGTAGGCAGAAAAGTTATGCTGATCAAAGTCCAAGATCATGGCATCCTGAAGTGGGAGACATGGTATATTTCAAAGTAAGTCCAATGAAAGGAGTTAAAAGGTTCGGAGTTAAAGGAAAATTGAGTCCAAGATATATCGGGCCATTCAAGATACTGAGTCAGAACAGGACTATAGCTTATTCTTTAGAGTTACCATCAAGATTGGGTCAAGTTCATAATGTTTTCCATGTGTCACAACTTCGTAAATGTTTGAAAGTTCCGGACGATGCGATCACACATCAAGAGATAGAATTACAAGCAGACTTGACCTATGTAGAGAAACCCTGTAAAATTTTGGAAGAAAACTGGAAAAGGTTGAGGAACAGGGCAATCAAATATTGCAAGGTACAGTGGGAACATCACCCCGAAAGGGAGGCCACTTGGGAAAAAGAAGAGGATTTAAGAAAATCCTATCCAGAACTATTTAGGTACACTTCAACAAACTTCGGGACGAAGTTTAATTTAAGGGGGGAAGTCTGTAACATCCCAGCATTTAGAAACCAACAAAGGGTAGATTTTAGGATACTGTGTAATTGCATGAATTCATCTGTAAAAATGTGGGTAAATTTTTCACCAAATAAAGTGATAAAAATTTCTTTCACTGTTTAAGATTAGGAATAGCCTTGAAGAATGATCGTTATAAACTTAGATATGATCTTTGTGGATTAGAGTGTTTTCGGTAATGAAATTTGAATTCAAACTTGAGTGTTGGATTTATAATTTCAAAGTATTTAGAAATATGTTTGAGTAATTTGATTTAATCAAGAGTTAACAATTAGTAACTCAAACTTTAAATAAAATAAAATAAACTAGAAAATGAATATTCATTCCATAATTTTATTCAATAAATAAGTTACAAAATGTAACTTATGAAAATGATCAAGAATCTTTACAATAGTAAATGAAATAAAAGAAGAACATTTATATATTGAGTAATATTACAATCTTTATTACAAAAGAATAAATAAAGGTTACAAAGGAATAAAATAAATATTACAAGGGATTATTCTATAAAGAAAAAGAAAAACCTAATCTAAATCTTGAATCTTCAAGTCTTGTACCTGCAAAACAAAACACAAACTAGAAGAAAGAAAATCAAGCATTGAAATATGTTACTCTCAGTATTGACAGTGAGTTGCACTGTTCAAACTCTACATCACTGAGTAAACTTTAAGTGGCAAGTTTCACCAATATGAAAGAACTAAATCTTTCATAACGTTTAAGCCATAAGTCAAATAACTCCAAATAGCAAGAAGGGGCAAGTTTCACCAGACAAGTAAGTGTAATCAGATAAAAGGTAATTTTCATTCCCTAAACATATCCACAAGGTGTGCAGCAGGCACACAGGCATCACACACACCTATATGCATTGTGTGTGCTGTCAACACAGCAACAACAGGCCACACAAACAAAACTGCTCAGCACAGCCGCGGGAAGCACCTCCAAAACCATTTCCTTGTTCATACACATCAAGCACAACAGCCAAACCAAACCAATCCAGATCACACCAACCACAACCTTGATCATCTCACAAAGATGGTGACATAAGGAGGGGGTAGATCAGGTGGATAGCAAGAACAAGGTCAAGCCAACAGGACCAGGAGGTGGATAGCAAGATCAAGGACAAGTCCAGGAGATGGAAGTAGCAGGAGAAACATCAGGAGAAGCACCAGATCAGGCTAGCCACACAACCAGCAAGATCAAGCCACAAGATCAACAAATTGCAACCCCAACCACTCCACTGTTGTGGTGAGTAGTAAAAGACCATTACCTGATTTATCTTTCTAAGATAGACAAGTATTCATGAGTTGTCTTATACTCAACTTCTCAGAAAACACCCAAGTGGGGTGAATCCATCATTGAAGTTTTTCAAACACTAAAAGCAATCAGAAAACTATATAGATCCAACTAGGATCTCAGAACAACATCATTGATCCTAGCTATCAAGCTTTATCTTAAATTCCAAGAATGGATATATCTAAGATATGAACTTCTAGGCACACCTCATAAACATGAGTAGCACTTTAAAATTTCTACATATTATGGATCTATGTAACTTAATAAGCATAAAAATCATTTTTCCCAACTTTGACTCAGGAATCAGTAGCTGGTATCACTACCAGAACAGATAGGAACAGCAAGATAAGGATCTGGTCCCTAAACCTCAGACCAACATCATAGGCTTTAGGGATTCATGGAAAAAAGTTTCCACTTTTCTCTGAGAGCAAGCTAATCTTAAGATTAAACAAAATCAAGCCAAGTAATAGAACCTAGTTTTGTGTGCCATACCAGGATGGTGTCACAAGAACAGCTTCTAAACCAAGCAGATTAGTCATCCAGCTTTCACAGATACAATTACAGACATCTACAAATAATTTTCCTGATAATAATCACAGGAATCATTTCCAGGAATATACATATATATAATATCACTATAAGAGACAAGTTAATCTCAAACTGTATATGAATCCATAATCCAACAACTACAGATACAGTGACTTCATCACTCAAAAATCACTGTCAATAACTAAGTAAAGTGGAGAGCCTCCAAACCACTAGAATCTCCAAGTAATGATTCTAGAGTAACCTTATCATCTGAACCATATCAAATTAACCAATGGAATAAATCTAGTAAGCCACTAGCATCATCAAAGCCAACCATAAGCAGTAATCCACATCAAACAATCACTAGTCATGCTTAGGGATCATTGATACATGATCCAAATCATCAGATATTCAATCAACATAGGGATATGTACCCTAAGCAGAACAAAAAACCCTAATAAGGACATGACCACTAGCCAGGAGTAGCCACTACAAACACATAGCACAGGGTGTCATAGCACAGAGGACACGAGGAGAAGAAAAGGAAAACTTACTGAAGGTTGTCGCAGTGGGCGAGAAGAGGAAGCAGAGGGTGTCGACGAGCACGGCGGCATGGTGAACACCCCAAGGGGGCGCTGTGACCCACCATGCCGAGGCAGCAACCATAGCCATGCCTGAAGGCGAGGAACACCACCACGGCACACGGGGAGCAGCGGTGGCGGTAGCATCAACACCACCCCAAACCTAGTTTTCGGGACGAAGCCGGTCTGGCCACAGGAGGGCCTCAGGTCCAAATCGAGTTGGACAGGAAGGTGGAGCAGGGGCAACAACCACCTCATACATCACGGCGGCGGCCGGGGAGGTCCACGGCGGTGTGAATCGCCGGTGGTGGCATCGCTGACCATAAGGTCGGAGGAGGAGAAGAAGAGAGATGAGAACGAGAGGGCGACAAAGAGAGTGTAGGCTAGATGGGCCAGAACCCCTTCGGGGGAGTCGTTTTGGTTCTGTCCAATTGGGCCAAAAGGGCCCAATAAACCCAACACAGTTAGCCCAAATCACCTAAAGCCAAATTTTAAGAAATAAGAAAAGACCAAAATGCCCCTGAATTTAAATAAATTCTAAAAATAAAATAAAAATCCAAAAATTATAAATAAAATATTTTTAGATTCACAATAATCCAAATTATCTAAATAAATTAAGAAATAAAATTTTAGGCACATAATGTTTATTAATAATTCTGTAATATACATATTCCTTATGGAATTTTATGAAATTAAAGAAAGATGATAAAAATAAATAAAAATCAATTTTACTATGTACTAATATTGTAGTATTTTAGAAAATTACTAAAAAAATAATGTATTTCCTTTGTTAATAATAATTCTTAAACGAATTATTAAATAAGTAAAATTTTAATAAAAGAAAAGAAAATAAAGAATACAATATTCAATAAATGTTAATAATTTCCAGTTATTAATTCTTTACTTATGAAACGAGTTTTATAATTTAAAATAATGGGGGAGAATACACAACAGACTAAATGATGCATTACATTACTTTGCATAATCATTTTTATTCTTTAAATATTGTCCTTACTGGGCAATAATGATGTTTTATAGACATAGAAGCTAAAGGTCCATTGCAAGCATCTGACTTCACTACCTTGCAATCACAAGGAAAGTTCATCACTTGCTCATGTCCTTTGAAGAGTCCTTATCAAAGTATTTGCAAATTGTGTGTTATCATATATATATATACTCCAAAGAAAGAAAATATTATTTTCACAAACAAAGAAATCTTAGATATCATCCTAAGTGATGATATAGTGGAGCAATAGAACTTAGGGCTCTATTTGCAACAATGATGATCAATTAGGGACTTAATAAACCATGACATCAGTGATTCTAGCGCCGTATATCACGCGTTAGCCATGAGATTTGGAATGGGACAGAGAAGTTAGCATGTAGCCGGATGTGCAGGTCGTGGCTGTTATCCTCGTAGCATGCATATTAATTGGTAATTCGTAGAGGATATGTAGAATATGGGTGGGAGCCCTCAACGTCCCACGATAGTTCTGGCATCTAACAGTCTGTACAAACCATTGCCATAATTCATTATGTGGGCATGGTGTACACCAAGGAGGCATGCGAGGTCGCGAACGGGGAAGTGATTGGATTGGATCACCTACTGGGCCCCACATCATGGAATTGTGGATGGGAAAGTATGCCCGGTTGTGCAACAAGGAGTTGATATCTCATGGTAAAGTAACGCACCTCTGCAGAGTGTAAGAATTGCAACTTGTTACTCCCTGTTCCAGGAAGGAGCTACGAACGCTGCAGGAAAGGAACTCCATGAAAGTTCTGGTCAACCTGTGAAGGCTGATGGTCATAGATTTTTATAATAAAATCAATCTTTGAAGAAATATTTACAAAAACTACATAGCACCAAAGACTTATAGTCTGAGGTGGTAGTTAGAGCATCAAACTACCCACCTTGCATATAATGAACTTGTTGGGTAACGCTGTTACTCATCCTTTTCATTGATCCCTTGGTTGGACTCTGAGGATCCCGAAGATACGCCAATGTATGCAGCCGAATGCCAAGAAGATGTGTTCTATGAGGAGCCTGACCTGTCAGGAGGTGTTGAAGTAGTGGATTACGAAATCCCTTATGGTGTCGATGACAACGAGTCCAACTAAGTATCCTAGTTAGTAGTAACCGATGGAGCCGAGAAGAATGAACCATATAGAATAAGCTACTGAGCTCAACTCCTAGTTGGAGTTGCTACTTTTAAATTCCGCTGAAACACTTTATATTTTGGTTTGTAAGTTGAATCCTTTTGAAGTCTTGAACTTCTGGTATTGTAATAATAATAATGTGTGAATGTTTGTATTATGGACCCGCAATGTTTCTGTTGTACCAGTCTGAGGGATGTGATATTTATAGAACGGTGTTCTGTGGATTTCATGTCAATGACTATAGTGTACTACACATGCAGTGGTATGCTGGGTCCTCGCATAAGGTCTCTGAGATATAGGTCCAGTTCCAGGGATTAGTTCAATGATAAACTCGACATCTTGATTTGGGGGCATACCGGGCAATACATATGGGAATACGTTGATGTATTCATAGAATACTCGGACTTGGTCAATAGTTGGTTGGGCTAGACTTTTGTTGCACTTGAATTGACGAGGCAAGGTTTCAGATACATGCTCTACTGATACTCCAGCGGTACTAGTCATGGTTATGGCTTTCTTGGCACAGTCGATGTAACATCCCAGGATTAGCACCTGGAAATAGAGAGAACACATGTGTGTGCATTGCATTCATGCATAAGAAAATCCAGGAAATTTTTGCGCAAAACCAAAAGAGCTATAGAGGGATCGGGATCTCTATAGTACTAAAGGAAACTTCGGAGCAAGTTCGATAGATTTTGACATGACCTTTGTAGAATTCTTTGTTTCGGGGAAAATTTGTTCAAACATGTATTTGAATTTCACACATGAAATTCAAATGAATTTATAAAATTCACAAATAGGAATTGGAAACATTTAATAACTTAAATAAAATGATTACATAAATGATATAAAAAGGATTCTTTATAAATATAAATATATATACATATAGTATTACTTTGATATTTTACAATAGATAAATAAAAGTAAAGTATCAGGAAACAAATAAGTAGAAAAAAATTACATTATTGAAATAAATAAAAGAATTATTGATTACAACAAAATATATATGACATTGTCTTTACAAAAGAATTGTAAAAGAAAAGAAATGAAATAATTAAACTTTATTGAATAAAATACAATAATACAATGTCTTTACAATATTCTAACAGAATATAAATTACAATATTTGATACTAAGAAATTCCTAAGCTACTGTTCTCTTACCCCTTCATCATCTGGCATTTTCTTTCTTCTTTTCATTTCCTACAAACACAACAAAAAGAAAAAGAAAACAAAAATAAAATAAAAGAATGATTAGTTGGTTTGTGTTTTGCTCTCAGGTTTGACATAGAAATGCTTTGTTCAATTCATCATTGACCTAAATTTTAGAAGGGGCAAGTTTCACCAAATAAGTAGCATTTGTTCATATCAGTATTTTTTGCCTCAAGACACCATCAGTGGCTATCTAAGAATCCACTTGGAAACATCAAACTTTTAGCACAACCTCAGATAATACCAAACCAGCCGAGCACATCCATAGACAAATATCTCATAGATGGAACCTGGACAAGTGACGGTTCCAAGACCATACCTGGCACACTCACAAGCAGCACTATCACCACATGCAGTTGAGTGCTGTCATCACCACAGCAACCCAGGAAATCAGATAAGAAGGAAGCAACTGTAGCTAACCAGTACATGCCCACACCCCACAGCACATCAGCACAATACTACCACCTCTCTAGCTCTTGTTTCTCCCAGGAGCCATCCAAGAGCTAGAATAAGGGAAAGACAGATCCAGGAGCACCAGCAGAAGGAAAAGCAGTAGCAGATTCAATAGGTCAAGTCAGGAGCACAAGGAGGAGGCCTAGGTGACATGGAGAGTAGCAGCAGTAGATACCTCAGTGGTTGATCAAGATCAACACCAGCCAGTAGCTGCAACAACTCAACAAATCACAGGTTAACCACCAAATTCATACTATAACACCGGTTCTTATTAAACTGCATCATCAGGCTCAAGTAGAAATATAGCTGTGATACAAACTCATCCAATTTCAACTTTCCTTCAACTAGTGTTTCATCTAGGAGGAGTGGTTAGGGTGATACTCTCAGTATTGCGAAGAATTGCTTTGCCAAAATCATCATAGAGTTATTAAAAGCCATATAATAGCATATGTTCTTATTTTGATCAATGCCTTAGCCTTTGCATCACAGTCCAGGTGTATGATCTGATCAAATAAAATCATCTAGCTCACAGTAGTTCAAGTATACACCACTTATCACTATGCATACTCCAAAATGGAGGCACCATAGTGACAGTCTGATGCACAACAACTATTAGAGTGTATCCTCACACAAAATGGTCACTAAGATATTTTGGCTAAAATATACTTATCATTTTCCTAGTAGAAGTCTCTAGGAATCAATTGTATACTTTGTTTACTATCAATAAGGATAGTAAGTCAAATATGTTCTTATTAGATTTTGATAGGAGCAAATAGTAGTGCAAATAATAGCCTTCAGATCTGCATACACCTGGATGTAAGGATCATCACAGAGCATATAGAAGGCCAACCATAGCATCTATTTCTCTATCATATGCTGGCCTCAGTTTCCACATCATTGGCAAGGAAATAATCCACCATACTTTTTCATCATTGCATCATCAGGTATATGATCTTATAATGTAAAACCACTAAGCATAGTAGATCATGCATAATAGGAAACGAATATGCACACTCCAATGGAGTCACCACAGTGGTAGCTATTAAGCAAAAGCCTTGCTAAATGAAACAATCACATCAGCCCAAATAGAAGAAAATCATCTTCCTAGCCAAATCTTGGAATCAATTATAATTATTTGACTATCATATTGATAGTATATGTATTGGTCACTTCCTCAGCTATGAAGAATACAAATCATCTTCCCAGATCATCTGATCTAGGAATCATTTATTTATTTATCCAGCAATTAAGTAGATAAAGAAATCTACTTTAAATCTTCTAATTCCCGATTGCTCAAGATCATGCCTTTGCATGATATGATCATAATAGATCATTCAAAACATCTGCAAGCAACCTTTTGCATATCATAAACCATTGTGGTATTCACAACCTCTTCTATAAATAATCAGAGAGGGAATTTTAAATCATTTCCCTAGTAAAGAATCCAGGAATCATATCTTACAAATTCTCTATTATCTAGATGGGCAGAAACTAATTAAATCATCCTATTGAAATAAAAGTTCAGTAACTAAGGATGAAATATCCCCAATACAGCCAAGCCTAAGATATTAACCCAGGTTAAGGTAAACATAGCAACAAGTACAACATTTCTCTATCTGACATCACCATTTCATTTAGCACCAAAGCTTGGGATAATTCAATCATCCAGATATAAGCATCAGAGCTAGTACAACATCCTTAGTAGTTAAACACCAAACTCATAATCTATGTATAACATGAATCAACAGGAGACATAAACACAACTACCAACATTAACCACATTATCATCAACCAAAACCATCAGCACGAATGCTGGTCAGAGAGAATAGAGGGGAAAGAAGAATTTTCGCATATACCTGACGCCCATGGCACAACCACAATGGCGTGGCGAGGCAGAGCCCGCGCGACCGAGGTGGCACAACACAGGGAAGGCTTCACCATACACCATCACCAAGACCAATTGCGACATGGCGGTACAGAGAACACCACCAGCTAGGCAGCATCAACCTCACCACCAAGGCGGCACAGGGAGCAACCATGAGGGCCACAACATCCTATATCGGCCTAGGATGTTGACTACAGCGAGTGGCGGTGCCGGAATCGACAGCTGCCATACCCGGGTCAGAGCTAGCGTTTCAGACTAGTGCGTGAGGAGGAGGCAAGCCAAATTAAGGGGAAGAGAAAGGGGAAGAGGTGGCGAGGCACCTGTGGTGCGAAGGCGGAGACGCTAGCAATGGCCGAGAAGGCCGGCAAGAAGCATGCATACACTAGGAATAGTAGGGGAATGAGGATCAGAGGCGTGTGTGGTCGTGCTAGAGAGGCAGATAGGAGAAGTGAGAGAGGAGGTGGATCGGGGGTCAATTTCAGATCTAATTGTGGTGGGCTCTAATGGGCCTGGTCTCTTAAACTAGTCTAGTTGCCACCTGGGCCACAACCCAAACTAATATTAGTAAAAACAAATATTTTGCCTATTTTAGCAAGATTTAAGAAAACATGTCAATTCAAAACATAACTATACAATGCCATTAAAATTCTAAAAAAATAAAAAATATATCAAAATATTCACAAGAGTAATCTCTATTTAAGAAAAATATAACATTATTTATTTAAATTAAAAATAATAAAGATAAATATTAAAGCTATAAATTCTTATGTGAAATTTCATAAAATAAGAAAAACCCCAAAAATTAATAAAAATCATTTTTGTGTACCAGAATAAATTTATTATTTTATAAAAATAGTAACCAATTTTTATATAAATTTTGAAGTAAGTATTAAAAAACATTTAATACTTTATGGAATTTTATAAATATAATAATAGTACTTAAAAATAAATAAAATCATTTTTAAGGTCTTGTATAAATAAATTACACTATGAAATGTTAAATATATTATTAGTAATGTTTTTAAAGGTTTAAGGTAATAAATCCTTGTCTATTATCTATTTTAAGAAAATTCTTTTAAGTAAGAAATAATTATATTTCCTTAGAAATATTAAAACCTTACAATATAACTACTAGAATTCTAAACCATAACTAAGGTTTATATAAAATCTAAGTGTAACTATTAACCTTTTAAATCTTAAATTCAAATTAAACCCCTTTTAAATAAATATTATATATCACTCATTTATAAGATGGTGAATAATCTTCATCTCTTAACCACTCTTAAAAATGACTCTAAACTAAATTCATCTTTCACTTAAATTAAAAGGAATAATCCATAATCATATTTGTCAAAACCCTAAAACTAGATGATGTTCTAAAACTCACTACATCTTAAGATAAACCTCTATTTTTATAGTTAACTTAGGTCTAAATAATCATAAACATCTCATTTGAAGTTTATTCATGTTTCTATAGTTAACTTTGGTCACTTGTACCATCAATTAAAATATAATAACTTAATATCATCCGTAACCATCTCAAACCCTAATGTAAAGCCTAATAACCCTCAAGACTAATTAACATTAACTAAACACTAGTTTCTTCAAATGTTATTCTTTTTGCCACTTCAAACAACAAGTATATAATAGTACCTTCAAACTCTTAACAACTTAACCCAAGGACTTTTATCCTAGTCACCAGATAACAATTAATCATAATCACATTACTTTATCTTTACTTGTATATTTTGGATTGTTAACCCTTAAGTTCCTTATCAATGCCACTGCTTATGAAATAAACTAAAAAATAAACCCAATCTTAAAGAAGATACCTAAGATTAACTCGTTTATAATGTTGAGTGTTTTACTTTGGGAATTAAAAAATTGCATAGCATTATTTATGCATAAGGGCATCTTGCTTCTTTAAACATTAGTCCTTATCAGACCAATGATGCTTATTTCAGATATTGGATCTTCTATCATCTCCAACACCGAGAGTGCATAATCTTGCAATCACAAAAATAAAGTTCACACTTTCTCATGTCCTTTGATTATTTTCTGTAAAATATTTTGCAAATCCAGTGTTGTCATCACCTGCATATCAAAAAGGTCAAAAAATACTATTTTGGATAATAACGTGAACTATTGGTTACTGATCCAGGATGATCAACTAATCTATTAAACCTGGTAGTTGGAATACCACTAGTTAGGAGTATATCATCTAGGACTTAACAACCAATGTCGCCAGTGATTCTTGCGTCGTATATTACCGGTTAACCATGAGATTTGGAATGGGATGGAGAAGTCAGCTGGATCGGCTCCCTTTTGCATGCATTGGACACTGTTCTGGGAATTTGTAAGTGCAGATCGTGGGTTGTCACATCCCAAAATTCTCCTAATTTTGGAATGTGAAATAAATAAATAAGATTGATTGATTGTTTGACTTTTTTGAAAATTCTCAAAGAGAAGAAACTTTTTGAATAGAAAATCCTCTCAACCTTGAATTCAAAATCCTATATTATTTTGTTATGACCTAAGTAGACATATAGGCAAAAGGGAATGGATTGATTATGGATTGTAGAATTGGTGTGCAAGATTTCAAAATTAAAAGCATGAAGCATTCATAAGCATTTCATTACATCCATGCAAAGTTCTCACAAACTAAATCCAAATCCTGGTATCTAAATCATATAGTTGATTCGCCCAAATATTCCTAAGGGTAATTAAATTGAATTATTAAAACCCACTGTTGCTAAGGCATAAATTATTGATAATTATAGCTTAAAGAGGTCCAATTAATACTACACAATTTTAGAAACAAAATTGAGCTTATTTGGAGCTAGTATGAAAAACTTATGGAATAAATACAAACAAATAAAGATATAAATAAAATGGAATACACAAGGATTTTTAAGTCCACTACTTCCAAACTAGTAAAAATATTACAAATTTTATCCTATAATGATCTATTCGATTTTAGAAAAATTTAGAAAGAAGAATCATGTCATTTGAAGTTCGTATGCAAAAGATATGAGGGAAACAAGTAAATAGAAAAAGAAAAAAAGATTTTTTTTTCTAACGGGCCGGCCCACCCGGACCGACCCGACCGAACCAGGCAGGCACGCACGTGATCGTGTGCCAGGTTATTTTAAAAATCGTGCAAATCGGTTTTTGTTAAACCTATCTCTACTCAAACTGCTATAACTTTTTATCTACAACTCCGAATCGACTTCCGTTTGTTTCTACTAGTTCCCTACTCCAAGGCCTATCTTTACACCATCTCAAACCTCCATATAATTTCGTGGAGCCACAGTTGTACAAGTTTCCCTTCTCGAAATCCCGAATCTACACATGTCCGAATCTTATTTTGCTTTTTAACCCATCTAGACTTCGTCGTTTGCCTTCGGTCAAAAAACGAAAGTTGTAGGAATCATCGAAATATTTCAATCCCGACAAACCTCACCTCTTTTCATCCACCATAGCCGGAGAATTTCGTATCGCAATATTTCAGATCTTACGGTGTAAATCCAAGATGTACTCGCGCTCGTTTCTTCAAATCTAAATTCCTTTGGTGAGAAGGTAGGAATAATGATTCCCCACAACTTTCATGTTCTGAGTTTTTCGATTTGACCTACGGATTTGTCTCTCTAACACAGATCTATTTCTTGTCTATGCTGAGCCAAAATCGGGTCAATCTCTTCTTCTAGCCACCGGATCCTATCCAGACGGTCGAGATCCAATCAAACCGGTGCGTGCCATGTCGTCATCCCGGTCATCTTCCTCATCAACGCCACGTCAACGTCAGGTCAACATCTAGTCTCAGTCAGCATGCAAAGTCAACCTGTCCAGTCAGCGGAATATTCCCTGGAATATTCCGTTCGAATTTAAAATTGCACAATATAGATCTAACTTGTAAAATTCATTAGAAATTCATACCATGTCCAAAAATTTCGTATAATATATCAAATTGAAGATAATTTCACGTAGAATCATCTTATCAGAATAGATCCAACTTTTATTGTACGTGGTTATTGCAGTAATTTAATTAGTTTTAATGGTCTTTTAGGTTAATAAATTCATAAGAAATTATCTGTAACTCCGAAAAATATGAACAATATATCAAATTGAAGCTACTGTAATGTACTTTAATAATATCTGGTTGGATCTAGCCTTTGCAGACTATTTAAACCGTAGCAATTTAATTAGTTTTAATGGTTTTATAGATCATTAAATTCATAGTAAATTAATTGCTTGTCACAAAAATATAAATGATATACCGTTGGAAAGCTGGTTCCATGTAGATCATCAATATGCAATTAGTTCAGAATTTTACTGTAAGGTTTTGCCGTGAAGATTTAAATGGTTAATTGGCCTATTTAGAGTAATAAATTTATAAGAAAATAAATACTGTTCAGAAAATTACAAAGAATATGTCCCTGAAATCACAATTCCGTGGAGATTACAGATATAATTTTATTTTGATTTTTAGACAACAGAAACTATATGAATCATTTAAAACCATTAAAAACTATTTAAATCATACAAAAAGATCTATAACTCCGATTAGGGTGAATCCAAGTGCTAAGGTTTTGTATTGATAATATCTATACAGAGAAACTGCATGACAAATTATTTGGTACTGTTAAAACAGAAATTTATACAGAAATATTTAAACCCATTGAAATAGTGTTTTAATCATAGGAAAATATCTATAACTCCTTTTTAGGTGATTCAAATTGCCACTGTCTCTAAATTGCATTATCTATCCAGTAGCATCTAGTTCACAATTTAATACGACATAAACATCTTTAGTTCAATTAAAGTGGTATACGCCATATTAAATCGATACAACTTTAGTAATAAAAGCTTTAGTGCATTAAATGACTTTCCACATGCATCATGTAATCTAATTATGTTCAGAACACTAAATGTAACCATTGTGACTCATTAAAATCTCATGCATGCATTTGTTCATCATTGTTTTCTTGTAATGTTGCATTGTTGTATGTTTGCAATGTTTTGAATGGTGTTTGTTGTGTTTGCTTCAAACGTTAGATTGCGAGGAGTGCAACTACTGTGATTGCAACTACTATGATTGCAAGTATTGTGGTTATTACGAAAGAGGCCATTATAATTGTGAGGATTATCTAATCGAATACATCTACAACAAAGGCAAGTGGGGCTATCTTGGTCATAAATGTCCTACTGTTTTCCTATGCATTGTAGATGTTTTTTGTAGAATTGCATTTGTAGGAATTGATGTGTATATGCTATGCTATGTCCCATATTATTCCCTAGTATTCCTTGTTTATGAGCCATCGTATTGGTAGATTGCTTAGCTATGCTATTTAGATGAGGAAGGGAATCACATCATGAAAAGTTATATGTTTTGAAAGGATTATGTTTTGCTAAATGACAAACCAACATGTTTTAATGAACCACCTAGGCGGAATGGCATTGATTGGGTCATCGAGTGTGGATTTTGGTGGGGAATGCCGCCCAGGACAATGAGAAATGATTGGTTCCTTTGTTTGGAAGCTTTCGTGTGCAACCATGTGCCAATAATGAAATGGGCGGTTGGTTGAACTCAGTAGGTTGTGGTAACTCGAACCTGCGTATCCAGAGATGTAGATAGTGTAGGTTGGACCGGTGCGCGTCGGGATTGGGGAGCTACTTCCCGAACGGTTCCTTCTTGGACTTCTCCCTATCATCACCCAATATGAGAGTGGTGGTACGAGCTGGGCTGGCCAAGTCACATGGGTAAAGTGTACTAACCTCAGGGTGTATAAACTAAGTACTTAGCCGTGTCCCCGGTTATGGACAATTTGAGCGACCTGATACTGATGCTATGATATTTCTCACTCATCCTTATTTCTTAATTACTTAAAACTTGTTGGGTGAACATAATTGGGTAGGAGTACCTGGGAGTGAACCAGAGTGTCCTATTTATCGTATTGGAAAACTACTTTGTTACAAATGTTAGGATAAAACGGTTGCTTTATGCAAATGAGCCTGAACTCCACTTGGCCAAATAAGCATGTAGTTGATAGATCTGTTGTTAACCACTTTAGCCTACTTGCCATACATTCAATGTATTGACCATTCGTGGCTGCAACGTTTCATGTTGTAGGTTATATCGTATCTGAGTGATCGTTCATAGGTCGCGAGACTCCACTCAACAATTGTTCGCCTGTGGCACATTTGAAGGATGGAGATCTACCTTGTATTCGTTTTCTGTTGTGTACTTGAATAGATAATGTAAATTCTGGATCATATTCGTTGTATTTATGATGCACAGTTATATTTGGTATCATTTTGTACTGTGTGCCAGTGATCCAGGGATTGGCACTATACACATGAACTCAGCCTTATCAGGCGAGGGTGTTACAAGATGGTATCAGAGCTGTGTGTTGACTGTAGGATCGTGACCTTAGAAATAGATTTGCAATAAAAGACCTCTATTAGGAGAACTATCATATTTTATACTTATTAGAGTTCTTATATTCCTTGTCTATCATTTTCCAACACCTCTCCTTGTTCAAACTTGTAGATGTCCATTCATTTGATTAGTAGAAGAAGTGATCTACCATAAAAACTACAAGAATTGGAAAATATTATTAGTAGTTTTCTATAAAGCAAATCACTATATGAGAGTTGGCCTACAAGTAAAGAACAAATAAAATGACATAAATGAACATCTCACCAAGTTTGGGTAGGTCTGGACCACCATATTTTATCTCTTTAGGAGATCATCGCTATCGTGTTAGCATATTGTTCTTACCAACTTATGTGGTATGACAATATAGGTTGATTGCTTGTGTGTACTAAACCATATCGTGTGATGCCTTGTTTAGGATCTGTTGTTTTGAAACTCTAAAGTTGCTGGAGTTTTCGTGTGGTTTTAAAATTATTTTAATGGTGTAATTTGATAGAAATTCGTGAGATTACTGCTGTAGTTTTCTGCATGACCTGCTGTACCGCGCGATTTTTTATATTTTACTGGCAACTCAGAAAAATCCAAAAAATATAGGATCTGGATCGTAATTACCTGTAGTACATGCACAAAAATTGGCTAAAATTCCTGACGATTTTACGTAGGTCAGAAAAATTCGTGAAGTCTGCTGTACCGCTTTGACAGATTTTGTTTATTGCTTATATGTTACTCTATTTTACTCTAGTATTGTTCCCAATGCTTTTAAACTATTTTGTGGTTATATATTACTAAGTTTATACACCTGTAATGTTATTATACAATTGTTTTCTTGTGTGTTGATTCCTTATGATTGTTTGCTTGTTTGTGACATTGAATGCTTCATATAGTTATGGGTAGGATTATTTTCTTAGTCGTTTCTTTCCTATAGAATCTATTCTTCCCTATCTTGAACCCTGGGAGATATAATGATGTGTTAAGCGGAAGGTTTGACAACACAATATAGTTATGAAAGAGAATGCTTCACCTAATAGAAAAAGGATGTGGAAGTATGAAGTGTTGCACATGATGTTATGTAGTAGATTATGCAACCTGAAAGTTGAAGTATCGATAACTTAGTTTTAGTAGTAGCTTTTTTGATTGAATACATGGGAGTATACATAGAGCATTAGTTCGTGCCCATGGAAACACTCTTCAAGGCAAGTGAGAATGCCCGAGTGATAGAAAAACGTGATTCACCTATCCTCATACAGGGTAATGATTTGGGTGCAGGATGGATTGATCACCATTCCTACTACTCTTATTATTCGCTCTTGTACTGTTGGCTTTGTGAATCTTGAGTGCCTTTCAACCTTAGCAAAGAGCCGACATTAAGCCTAGACCTTAGAATGGTATATTGTTACACCCTTCTAAAAGCATCCATTGCTAATCATAGGAATGTACGGTAAGGATGAATCCCAACCATGAATTAGGGGCACCGTTAAGTAAACGTTCCCTATTTGCCCACCATGAGAGTTTTGCTAGTTTAAGAAGTGCTTTCTCAAACCCTATCAATCATGATGTTTGGAATGTGCTAGAGACATTGTGCCAATAAAAGTCTAAAGGAGAACCAATCTGAGCTAAGTGAATCCTCGAGAAGTGACCTAGTAAATTTTATTTTAAGGGTGGTAGCATCCTAATGGATCCCGAATCTTTCTTTCTTTCTAGCCTTCCCAAATCTCGGGACGAGATTTCTTTTAAGGGTGGTAGTCTGTCACATAAATAAATAAGATTGATTGATTGTTTGACTTTTTTGAAAATTCTCAAAGAGAAGAAACTTTTTGAATAGAAAATCCTCTCAACCTTGAATTCAAAATCCTATATTATTTTGTTATGACCTAAGTAGCCATATAGGCAAAAGGGCATGGATTGATTATGGATTGTAGAATTGGTGTGCAAGATTTCAAAATTAAAATCATGAAGCATTCATAAGCATTTCATTATATCTATTCAAAGTTCTCACAAACTAAATCCAAATCCTGGTATCTAAATCATATAGTTGATTCGCCCAAATATTCCTAAGGGTAATTAAATTGACTTATTAAAACCCACTGTTGCTAAGGCATAAATTATTGATAATTATAGCTTAAAGAGGTCCAATTAATACTACACAATTTTAGAAACAAAATTGAGCTTATTTGGAGCTAGTATGAAAAAGTTATGGAATAAATACAAACAAATAAAGATATAAATAAAATGGAATACACAAGGAATTATAAATCCACTACTTCCAAACTAGTAAAAATATTACAAATTTGATCCTATAATGATCTATTCGATTTTAGAAAAATTTAGAAACAAGAATCATGTCATTTGAAGTTCGTATGCAAAAGATATGAGGGAAACAAGTAAATAAAAAAGAAAAAAAAAATTTTCTAACGGGCCGGCCCACCCGGACCGACCCGACCGAACCAGGCAGGCACGCAAGTGATCGTGTCCCAGGTTGCTTTAAAAATCGTACAAATCGGTTTTTGTTAAACTTATCTCTACTCAAACTGCTATAACTTTTTATCTACAACTCCGAATCGACTTCCGTTTGTTTCTACTTGTTCCTTACTCCAAGGCCTATCTTTACACCATCTCAAACCTCCATGTAATCTCGTGGAGTCACAGTTGTACGAGTTTCCCTTCTCAAAATCCTGAATCTACACATGTTCGAATCTTATTTTGCTTTTTAACCCATCTAGACTTCGTCGTTTGCCTTCGGTCAAAAAACGAAAGTTGTAGGAATCGTCGAAATCTTTCAATCCCGACAAACCTCACCTCTTTTCATCCACCACAGCCGGAGAATTTCGTATCGCAATATTTCAGATCTTACGGTGTAAATCCAAGATGTACTCGCGCTCGTTTCTTCAAATCCAAATTCCTTTGGTGAGAAGGTAGGAATAATGATTCCCCACAACTTTCATGTTCTGAGTTTTTCGATTTGACCTACGGATTTGTCTCTCTAACACAGATCTATTTCTTGTCTATTCTGAGCCAAAATCGGGTCAATCTCTTCTTCTAGCCACCGGATCCTATCCAGACGGTCGAGATCCAATCAAACCGGTGCGTGCCATGTCGTCATCCCGGTCATCTTCCTCATCAACGCCACGTCAACGTCAGGTCAACATCTAGTCCCAGTCAGCATGCAAAGTCAACCTGTCCAGTCAGTAGAATATTCCCTGAAATATTCCGTTCGAATTTAAAATTGCACATTATAGATCTAACTTGTAAAATTCATTAGAAATTCATACCATGTCCAAAAATTTCGTATAATATATCAAATTGAAGATAATTTCACGTAGTCATCTTATCAGAATAGATCCAACTTTTACTGTACGTGGTTACTACAGTAATTTAATTAGTTTTAATGGTCTTTTAGGTTAATAAATTAATAAGAAATTATCTGTAACTCCAAAAAATATGAACAATATATCAAATTGAAGCTACTGTAATGTACTTTAATAATATCTGGTTGGATCTAGCCTTTTGCAGATTATTTAAACCGTAGAAATTTAATTAGTTTTAATGGCTTTATAAATCATTAAATTCATAGTAAATTAATTGCTTGTCACAAAAATATAAATGATATACCGTTGGAAAGCTGGTTCCATGTAGATCATCAATATGCAATTAGTTCAGCATTTTACTGTAAGATTTTGCCGTGAAGATTTAAATGGTTTAATGGTCTATTTAGAGTAATAAATTTATAAGAAAATAAATACAGTTCAGAAAATTACAAAGAATATGTCCCTGAAATCACAATTCCGTGGAGATTACAGATATAATTTTAGTTTGATTTTTAGACAATAGAAACTATATGAATCATTTAAAACCATTAAAAACTATTTAAATCATACAAAAAGATCTATAACTCCGATTAGGGTGAATCCAAGTGCTAAGGTTTTGTATTGACAATATCTATATAGAGAAACTGCATGACAAATTATTTGGTACTGTTAAAACAGAAATTTATACAGAAATATTTAAACCCATTGAAATAGTGTTTTAATCATAGGAAAATATCTATAACTCCTTTTTAGGTGATTCAAATTGCCACTGTCTCTAAATTGCATTATCTATCCAGTAGCATCTAGTTCATAATTTAATACGACATAAACATCTTTAGTTCAATTAAAGTGGTATACGCCATATTAAATTGATACAACTTTAGTAATAAAAGCTTTAGTGCATTAAATGACTTTCCACATGCATCATGTAATCTAATTATGTTCAGAACACTAAATGCAACCATTGTGACTCATTAAATTGTCATGCATGCATTTGTTCATCATTGTTTTCTTGTAATGTTGCACTGTTGTATGTTTGCAATGTTTTGAATGGTGTTTGTTGTGTTTGCTTCAAACGTTAGATTGCGAGGAGTGCAACTACTGTGATTGCAACTACTATGATTGCAAGTATTGTGGTTATTACGAAAGAGGCCATTATAATTGTGAGGATTATCTAATCGAATACATCTACAACAAAGGCAAGTGGTGCTATCTTGGTCATAAATGTCCTACTGTTTTCCTATGCATTGTAGATGTTTTTTGTAGAATTGCATATATAGGAATTGATGTGTATATGCTATGCTATGTCCCATATTATTCCCTAGTATTCCTTGTTTATGAGCCATCGTATTGGTAGATTGCTTAGCTATGCTATTTAGACGAGGAAGGGAATCACATCATGAAAAGTTATATGTTTTGAAAGGATTATGTTTTGCTAAATGACAAACCAACATGTTTTAATGAACCACCTGGGCGGAATGGCATTGATTGGGTCATCGAGTGTGGATTTTGGTGGGGAATGCCGCCCAGGACACTGAGAAATGATTGGTTTCTTTGTTTGGAAGCTTTCGTGTGCAACCATGTGCCAATAATGAAATGGGCGGTTGGTTGAACTCGGTAGGTTGTGGTAACTCGAACCCGCGTATCCAGAGATGTAGATAGTGTAGGTTGGACCGGTGCGTGTCGGGATTGGGGAGCTACTTCCCGAACGGTTCCTTCTTGGACTTCTCCCTATCATCACCCAATATGAGAGTGGTGGTACGAGCTGGGCTGGCCAAGTCACATGGGTAAAGTGTACTAACCCCTGCAGGGTGTATAAACTAAGTACTTAGCCGTGTCCCCGGTTATGGACAATTTGAGCGACCTGATACTGATGCTATGATATTTCTCACTCATCCTTATTTCTTAATTACTTAAAACTTGTTGGGTGAACATAATTGGGTAGGAGCACCTGGGAGTGAACCAGAGTGTCCTATTTATCGTATTGGAAAACTACTTTGTTACAAATGTTAGGATAAAACTATTGCTTTATGCAAATGAGCCTGAACTCCACTTGGCCAAATAAGCATGTAGTTGATAGATCTGTTGTTAACCACTTTAGCCTACTTGACCTACATTCAATGTATTGACCATTCGTGGCTGCAACGTTTCATGTTGCAGGTTATATCGTATCTGAGTGATCGTTCATAGGTCGCGAGACTCCACTCAACAATTGTTCGCCTATGGCACATTTGAAGGATGAAGATCTACCTTTTATTCGTTTTCTGCTGTGTACTTGAATAGATAATGTAAATTCTGGATCATATGCGTTGTATTTATGATGCACAGTTATATTTGGTATCATTTTGTACTATGTGTGCTAGTGATCCAGGGATTGGGACTATACACATGAACTCAGCCTTATCAGGCGAGGGTGTTACATGGGTATAGCCGTTTTATACGGGGAAAGGTCTACCATGGATATGGTCTTACAAAAGACAGATTTCTAGTGTTAAATGGTTGTTGTGTGTATCCAACTAAGGTATAGCCGTTTTATACGGGGAAAATTCTACCTTGAGTTTGGGCATACAACAATTGCGGTGTATGTGGGGTCGCGGAGAAGGACAGTGATTGGCTTGGATCTTAGTCTAGGCCTCACACCAAGGAAGTGTGAACGAGCCTATAACTCGGATGTGCAACAAAGCTAAGATCTCTCATGGGTAAAGCAACGCACCTTTGTAGAGTCTAAGAACTGTAACTTGTTACTCCCTGTTCCGGTAAAGAGCTACGAACACGGCAGGAAAGGAAATCCATGAAAGTTCTGGTAAACCTGTGAAGGCTGATGAACATAGTTTTTCATAATAAAAGCATCCTTTGAAGAAATATTTTCGAAAACTTGCATTGCCTATGACTTATGGTCTATGGCTGTAGATAGTGCATCAAACCGTATCTTCTTAACCCTTGCTAGATCTTGGATAAACCAATGGTGTTCCCAGGAAATAAGTTACTTGAAGAGTTGAAGATATCTGATGGAGATCAACGGAGTTGAAGACCTTACCGGAAGCTATCGAAGAAAAGCTGAAGCCTAGAATGTAAATAAAACTCCTACAATCTAAAACCTACTTCTGTAGAACAATACTCTAGTAGTACTTTCAATCCTTATACATAACTAATAGTAGTACTTCTGAAGTAAACTCCTAGTGGATCTTTCTTGTTCTTTCTATATAATATTCCTCACTATTCGAGGATGTTCTCTGGATCTTTTGTAATATGTTATATGTAATTTAAAGTAATGTCTTGGACCCGCGATGTTTCTGTTGAACCACTCTGAGGGATATAATGCGGATGGAACGGTGTTCCATTGGTGTTATGTCAACGACTATAGTGTACTACATCATTCAGTGGTATGCTGGGTCACCACAGTTGGTATCAGAGCATATGCTTTGACCTTAGGTTGGAAACCTAGTAAATGGGTAGAAGTTGTAGGTTGGATAGTGACTATAGGAAGCCATCTTATCTACACCATATTTCCTTACACAAGTGATGGATATTCACTTGAGAATAACCTTATCACACCTTAGTGGAATTTTTAGGTTACTTCTTTTCTTATTAATGATACTTATCTACTATATAATTTAGTAAGTACCTATCAAGTATTTCGTAAGTAGGCAATATATCTTCTACTAGACTATTCTATATTCTAACTAAACTAGAGTAGTATATCACCAAGTCAGAGTACCTCATAAGGGAGTAGTTAATCATGGTGCTATCTTACTAAGAGAAGCCATGAAAGGAAGTAAAACTTTCTTATTATCTTTATACTAGTGGTAAATACCAGGGGAGTATGCCCCAAAACCATAAACAACATGTTACTATAGGGATAGTAACCGATGTTTGGTTTAATTAAAAACTATTACATGAAGTATAGAATCTTATCGAGAGTAACAAATAGGGTTGTGCTTATCTAACCCCATGGAATATGCCAAATACATAGTGGCGTGAATAAAAAAGCAGTATTCTTGTAGTACAAGTAGAGCTACATAGGTTATGAAACTAGTTAAAACTTGAGAATTTTTCATTGTTATAATAAATGTGCTTAGAGAAGTTAAGATGAGAAACAAAGGGTAGAAATGTGAGGATGATGTTTAGTATGTCACTCCAAGGATAAGTAAGTTATAACCAGTTATAGAGTGAATTAACAAACTATCTCTAGAGTCGGGTCAAATTTTGCCAAAATTTATCCCTTTGCAAATGGGCAGATGGTGTAATTTCGGAGACAAAGAACATCATGAGCCGTACAAATAGGTATATAACGGTAGAAGTCCATACACTAATATGTATCAAAAATTGTAGTTTATAACATCAAAGCCTATGTACAGGATATGTTTTACTCGAAGTACTGTTTCTACAGGCTTTTTGATGTATGTTTTCTAGAGGTAATATTTGGATTTGCTGAATTTTATTGGATTTTATTGTGTGACTAGGTCTGTGCATGAAGTTTAAACTTTATGGGCATATCCATGATGTTACATGGAGTCCTTACTTGATGTACAGGTCTAGAAGGGAAAATCGATTCGCATGAGGGAGAGGCGAATTATCACTTTAATGTTGGAAAGATGAAGGCTCATGATATGTTGGTGATACAACAAAAGGAGGCTAACCAGGAAATTCAGAAGGAAGGATCAAATCAAAAGTTGTATTTAACCACCAATAAAGAAGTTCTTCAGTATATGAAGAGTACGGAAGAAGGAAGAAAGGTTGAAACAGAAAGGAAAAACCAGTTTTATCAGGAGACATTAAAGGTTAGGCAAGAGAAGCAATTCAAGGAATTACATCCAAGGGTTAAACTGGTGGAATTCTTAGAAACCAAACCCTGGAGTTTTTCCATGGTTGAAGAACCAATGGAGATGGAGAATTGGTTAATGGATACATCCTGTAATCTTAAAAGTGTGGGATGTAAGGATGAAGAAAAGGTGCATTATGCAACTTATCTATTGACAGTAAACACAACCATGTGTTGGGAAAAGTCCAAGTTCGTGATCCCGGAAGGAGGTGTCAGTACTTGGGCTGATTTCAAACAGAAGTTTCGTGAAGAATTTGTTCATCAGAACAATGGAAAAAAGAAGAATAATGAAGCCTTAGAGAACAAGAATCTTGTGAGGATCGGAACTTAACTTCCAGACCCCCCTGTGTTTATTCGTCAATCCCAAGATCAACGTTGACGACACAGCGAAATGTATATCAATGCAGGCGTACAAAATAGTAATTTATTACAAAGTCTGAATAACAACATAGTGAAATGTCTAGTGACATTTAGTACATCCAGCCACAGCGGAAATATAAAAATGCGTAGCGACTCCTTCTCAGCCACAGGCAGTCGATATAGTCCACCAGGCCTCACTCATCAGCGTCATCGTAGTAATCATAGTTATCTCCTTCTCCTTAGTACTCTGAAGTATCAACAAAAGTATTGCCATGAGTACATGACGTACTCAACATACCCCTTATGAAAAACCTATAATAACTACATGTGGCTTCAAGGAAGGTTGTATGGTTCTTTTGCATAAAGCCAATTTTATTTGCAATATGGTAATAGTTTTGATGAAAGCAGTTTTTGACGAAAACATGTTTATTATCATTGTGGTAATTCTTAATAGTGTGATTGTCCACGACAGCTCACACAGTTCATACATACCAGGATAAGGATAGGGGCAAAGAGGGAAGTAGCAAGAAAGGTTCCCCTATGTCAAGAAAGATTCATGTGTCGTCCATGACCGTGGACACGACTATTAGAATAGTTTAAACTCTGCAGAGGTTGTACACTTTTTCCACATGACACAATCCCGTCTTGACGCCCACCAGCCGTCGCTGGTTTAATACACACCAATTGGTGTACCGGCAGATGGATTGTGACAAGGGTCACCGGGTATGGCGCACGGAACTGAGAGTATGTTCCCAAACCGGTCCCAATCTGTGCCAAAGGTTCTCCCGCAGGCAGACACCTCATCAGCGGTACGGCGACATCAACACCTAAGGCTGACTAACTTACTTGACCAAGCCAGTGCCCATTATAGCATGTGGTTTTATGGTTGGTCACAATCTTCAAATCCAAGACTTATTAGGACCTCATGCGGACGGATGACAGATTGCCTCCTCCATCTAGTGAAGGGCAGCCAATCGCTACTTCCTTTGATCCAGCTGTTGGCCGCGCCAGTTTTTAGACGGTAAGTTTTACCCATAGTAGAATGTAGTAGAGGAAACAACAACGGCTAGCTCAGCGAGCTCAACAAGTTTCAAAAGGGGTGTATGTGACCCGAGGGTCACCCAATTCCTTCGAAGAGGGGAATCAAGGATCCTACTTATTGTTAAGCATGGATAAGCAATTCTACTCTAATAAGACTACTATATAGTATCTACTCAGGGTATTGTATGGCGACAGGTGTATCAAGGTATGTGTGTAACCAAAATAGCATATATTTGTAAAACAATGAAATATAATGCACTTTATAAATCTGGGATAAGACATGGTAAGGGGCATGCCTTCGTTGTCGTGAAAGTGTTCTTTCCCAAAATCTTGATCCCGCTCGAACCCGTCACTCCCTACGCGTCATAACGATGAACCACCATCAATACACATCTCAAAATAATCACAAATAATTTCCAAATATAAAGATCCAACAAAAGTGCTAAATAGGCTTGCGAGGTTTGAACAGTTCGGTATAATAAGGGTCGGTCTATCGTTATTAATTAATAAAGTAAGTTAATAAAATAATATGTTTCTTTAAGATATCCATGTCGCATAAATAAAATTTGTTAGGCACGTACTACAAACTAACTAGTCATACACAGTGCATATGAATCAAGCAACATGCTACTGTAACTTCATATGCAAAAATAAACATGGTAGCTAAGACATAATTATGGGTATAGAAACATGACCCCAATAAACATTTAGCAAAACTACCGTATCCAAAGCAACAATATACTAGCACAAATCTAGCAAAACAAGCTACTGTGCAATAACAAGGTAAGCAATATACTTACTCCACCTATAAGCACGATCGGCAAGACAAGGATAAATAAAGTATAATAACCATATGAGAGACTCTTCTAGCAATAGTCAACTAATTTCAACAGTAGCAACACTAATATATGTTAAATTAGTCTATCCATAAAATCTAAGCTAACCATGTATAGTCAATCGTATGTACCATGATTACTAGTCATATCTGGATACTACTAACTAGCAATAGTAAGTCAAATCTGTTCTTATTAGATTTTGATAGGAGAAAATAGTCGTGCAAAGAATAGCCTTCAGATCTGCATACACCTGGATGTAAGGATCATCACAAAGGATATAGAAGGCCAACCATAGCATCTGTTTCTCTATCATATGTTGGCCTCAGTTTCCACATCATTGGCAAGGAAATAATCCACCATATTTTTTCATCATTGCATCATCAGGTATATGATCTTATAAAGTAAAACCACTAAGCATAGCAGATCATGCATAATAGGAAACCAATATGCACACTCCAATGGAGGCATCACAGTGGTAGCTATTTTCAAAAGCCTTGCTAAATGAAACAATCACATCAGCCCAAATAAAAGAAAATCATCTTCCTAGCCAAATCTAGGTATCAATTATAATTATTTGTCTATCATGTTTATAGTATACATATTGGTCACTACCTCACCAATTAAGTAGATAAAGAAATCTACTTTAAATCTTCTAATTTTTGATTGCTCAAGATCATGCCTTTGCATGATATGATCATCAATAGATCATTCAAAACATCTGCAAGCAACCTTTTGCAGATCATTAACCATTGTGGTATTCACAACCTCTTCTGCAAATAATCAGAGCGGGAATTTTAAATCATTTCCCTAGTAAAGAATCCAGGATTCATATCTTACCAATTTTCTATTATCTAGATGGGCAGAAACTAATCAAATCATCCTATTGAAATAAAAGTTCAGTAACTAAGGATGAAATATCCCCAATACAGTCAAGCCTAAGATATTAGCCCAGGTTAAGGTACAAAAACAAGTACATCATTTATCTATCTGACATTACCATTTCATTTAGCACCAAAGTTTGGGATGGTTCAATCATCCAGATATAAGCATCAGAGCTCGTAGAACATCCTTAGTAGTTAAACACCAAACTCACAACCTATGTATAAGATGAATCAACAGGAGACATAAACACAACTACCAACATTAACCACATTATCATCAACCAAAACCATCAGCATGAAGGTTGGTCATAGAGAATAGGGGGGAAAGAAGAATTTACGCATGTACCTGATGCCCATGGCACAACCACAACGGTGTGGCGACGCAGAGCCCACGCGACCGAGGTGGCACAACATAGGGAAGGCTTCACCGTACACCATCACCTAAATTTGACTTACTATCAAAATATGAAAGCATGCATGTGTGTATGCATTCCAATTTGGATTATTTTGAATTGCCTTGTTTATGTGTTTCTTTGCTTGTAAAAGGATTCTTAGGTATAATAAACATCATCTAAACAATCCCCACACTTTTCCCAAAGAAAAATAAATCAAAACAAACAAAATGAGTGAATGGTCATTTTGACCAATTTAACTCCCATGCCTACTTTGGCTGTCTCAAACTTTCAGAACTTAACAGAAACTTGTTTGGATCTTTGCACCCCTTGATAGTACTCATAACAAATTATCAAGGCCCACTTTGTGAACATCTAGAAACATTCAAATGCATAGTTTAAAAGACAGTTTAAAATTGAATCTATATCATATGGGAAGATCCCACTTTTTCAAAAACCACTCAAACAAGCTCAACTTTCAAAACCCAAGCATCTGCAGACTCACCAGCACCAACCTAGCACACCCACCAAAAATCTTTTCAGAATTCAAAACTTGAGTTCATGCGGCCATTTTATCAAACACCTTGCAGATACAAATCAAACAAAATCTAAACACTATTTGGAGCAGTGATTTGAGCCTAACTTGTTCCCTCTCTGGACACCACTAGCCTTAGTAGAACATCTAACAACCTAAACTAATCTCTAGCACTACTGTAAGCTAGCCATTGTCATTAATGGTGAGCAGGCCGAGTGCACCCTTGCCACCCACATGCCGACAGCGAGCTAGGAGCAGCACTAGCCTCGCCAACCTTGTCTGGGAGCAAGCTAGAAGCCCACCGCCACTCCCTGTCCAGCGCTCGAACCTTGCCAGCCCCTGGACCACACGCACAGACCATGCCAAGCTCGCCAACAACCATGCCGAGAGCGGGCCACGCTCGACAGACGCCCATAGACCGCGCGCCGCCCTCTCCACGTGCATACGTGATCACCACCGTCCCAGCAACCCCGCAGACACGCTCGTTCGCCGCTGACCACGCGCTAGCGCCATAAAACTTCGGGCACGCCGCATAAGCACCGTGTTCCGACCAATCCGCACCGCCCCACGCCTCGCCACCACGTCGTTGAGCTTCGCCAAGGAGCACAACACTGCCCCTACCGTCGCCCACACCGATAGCCCTCTATGCCGCCGACCATGACGGGCTCATCTTGCGCCCGTCGGTCCCCTCTCGCCACTATAAATAGAAGCCACCCCTAGCCAAATTGAGCACACCATCTCACTCCCCTCTCCTCACTGATTTTTCCACCCTGTTCCCGGAGCAAGGCGAGCAGCGCATCGTCGGAATTTCACCGGAGCCCGCCGCTGCTGGAGAAGAAGGGAGTTAGCGATTGGAGCCGCCCCAGGAGAAGCTGCCGGGACCAGGAGGTTCGCCGTCGTCAACTTCGTCGTTCGCCCTCCTCGCCGACCCTCGCCTGAGCCCCGGTGAGCCCCCGACGTCCCCCACCTGCCGCGTTAGGTTTCTGTCTCGCCGGCGTTGCCCGACGTGGACGATGAACAAGGGCCGTTAGATTAGAATAAGATTCCAACTCTCAAAAATCACATTTGATCATACCTTTAATCTGGGTTTACTTACATAAATAATGTTCAAGTAATAAAAGAATGCCACATAGGCATTTCTAGTCACTTTATTGAAGTGAAATAAAAGGTTAAACCTTATTAAATTGTGACACCACTTTAAATCACATTCCCATAGACTAAAATATGTGGTGATGACATGTGTCAACATGATCCCATGTTTGGTTTGGAGAATATTAAATCTTAAGTAGTTTTTCAATGAGTAGAAATTACTTTTCTAAAAAAATAAAAGAAATTAAACCAAGATTTAATCTTGTAATGTTAGTGATGATGCTAGATCATGTATAGGACCCTTGTGTGTGATGAATGCAAGTAGTTAAGTATTGTTTGGTGATTGTGTACCTCGTATTTATTTATAGATGCTAGTACCGACCAAGGATACGAGGAGGAAGGAGGATACTACGAAGAAGAAGCCGAGGAGAACTTCAACCTCTGCTCTGCACAAGGCAAGCTAACACTTGCAATTTAGCAAGCTTATCCTGATAATGATGCAAGCCTAATACAACTAGTTGAATGTGCAAGCAAATACTTGCTTGTTACCATGACAACTATATGCCTTAAGTATATATGATCATAACCACTTGATAAACCAATCCTAGTTTTACTTACAAGCTTTATACTTTATTTCTTTATCAAAACTATTACTTAGAGCTTACTTAAGTGAATTGTAGATACTACAAAGATAATTGAAGGTTGCATAAAGAGCATAAAATTTGGCCTAAGCTAGATAATCTTTATGTCATCCTAAGGCATGAGATTGAACTTAGTTAAAATCCACTAGTTACCACCCCTCATTAGTACTTACCCCCAGTTGTAGATGCTAGTGCTAAGCATAAAACTTGATCAACTTAGATGGGATTACTTGGTGGAAAAATGGTTATGAAAACCTTGGAATGATGGATCATTCTATTGAAATGTTTTGGACATGTGTTTCCGAACACCAGAGGATTTATGGTGATGAAAATGTTGAGGCATGAGCCTTAGCCCTTTATAAAACTGATGGTTGTCTGAATGTGAGACCATTCCAATTTTACTGTACAACCACAATACCCGAGAATTGGGTAGGGCTTGACTGGAAACTTATATACCTTAGTATTAGTTCCCTTACGGCCAAGGTATGAGCTGAGGCTACCTTGTGAAGATGGTCCACCTGTGCAGTACCCAGGATGACAGTTGGTCATGGTTGGGAGGCCAAACTCACAGGAGAGGTGCTTATACTAGGGCGTGTAATTGAAAGGTTAGGATTGATTATCCGCATACCGAGTATGGTGAATTCAGGATTTGTTCCTGACGGATGTATCGAATGTTGTGGTGAAAGTGTACAATCTCTACAGAGTGTCAAACTATTCGAATAGCTGCGTCCGCGGTTGTGGACAGTTGGAGTGGCCATACTATTCCTCCGTCAGATGTTTTCAAGATGACTTGTGAAAAAGGATTGAGGCTTTGACTTGACCACAACCGAGTTGTGATATGAGATACAAGTTCCCACTTACGTGTTATAAAACTTCAACTAGCATTCTTTGCTTCTGAACTTAGTATATGTAAATCTGGATTTTTGCAAATCAACCCTAGAGCTTAGTGTCCTATTACAAAAAAACCCCTTCACTTGCTAGTATTAGTTTGCGAGTAGTTAAAGAGTACTCATGGCTTTGTCCCTGGCTATTCCCGTGGCCAGACTATGAAGAGGAGTACTTGGAGGATGGACCCCAGGAAGGTTACGACAACGAGGATCATCTCCCATCGTCAGCATTTCCTGTGACCCCGAAGATGGAGCTTCGCCTATGCTACCGTTATTATTACGTATTCCGCTGCTTGAGTTGTATTAAGAACTCGATCATGAGATCCTTATTTGTGTAAGACCTTATGTATGGTTTGTATTGGATGATGTACTGTGGTATGAAATTCGGTTATGTCTCGCAAAAATGGTAATCCAGGGATTGCGATGTATAGCATAACAGGCATCTGGGATTAAAAATCCAAGTGTTGACAAGTTGGTATCAGAGCCATCCTAACCATAGGAGACCCTAGTTAGACTGGACGTGTAGAATCAAAAACTTAGTTTCAAAACCAAATAAAGCAAATATTTACAAAAACTTATTCCCATTCTTATCACTTTGATTCTTTTATGAAAATTCATGTTCCTCAAAAACTCTTGCAAAATACATAAAATTTGACACACTTGATCACTCTACTAACTTACTCATCCTATATTCTTTTAGATGGACGTGAAGTACAACAAGTTTTACTAGTTGGGAAATGGAGGAGACCTTATCTTTGAGAGGGATTTGGACCAGCTTTCGGAACTTCTGGAGCGTCCACACCCCAAGTTCTTCGGAGCTCATCTCAATGATCAAGGAGGAGAAGATCTGCAGTAGCTAATTGTTGCAAGTCTCCGAGGAAAGATTGAACCTCCCACTACTGAGGGAATTCAATTCACCTTAAGAGAGAACAACTGGCTCGATGGACTTGCCAGGGCCATGCAGGAAGCTCTTGCTCGTCTGTGTGGGCAGAGTATCAACCAGATCAAGGGTACTCGCTTTGAGTTTTGCCCAAGGCGTGATGCTAATGGACAGCCACTGGAAGCCCCACACCACCATGAGCTGAAGACTCAATTGGACCACCTTAGCTTCATGATGTACGATCGTCTGGAGGAGTTGGATAACTGCCGTGACTACTCCAACCACAAGTCTTCCATCATCAAGACGAAGGATCAGACCATCGCCATGCTAGCGAAGGATCGCAAGTCTCGCCGCCGTCAGCTCGACAAGAAGGAGTGCATCATTTCCCGTCTTCGCCATCGTATCTCGTCTTTGGAGGAGACCATACATGAGAGATACATGCAGTTGGAAGAAAGGGAGAATGCCAGAGAGGATCTTCGTGGAGACCCCTACTCCTATCTCAGTGATGATGATGATTTTCTAGAGGATCAGTCTATGGATTTCTTCACCGATGAGAAGGATTTCGCCCTCATAAATGATGACGATGAGGATGACGACTACACCGACTCCGGGGAGTAGTAGCACTTGAGCACTAGCGTAGTGAGTAGTATTCGGTCCCACTGTATCGTAGTTTCCAGAATGGTTCTTAAAACCATCTGTTTTCCTTTGTTGTGGTGTGTGTTTGTATCGGGTGCTATGAATGAATGAATGAAAAGAAAGTTGCTAGAAAATCTGAGTCAAACTTTAAAAACTTTTCAAAATCCCAAAACCTTAGAATTTTCCCTCTTTTCTCATGATCTATCTCAATCTTCAGATGCCACGCGGAGGAAGTGGTTCATCCCCGGACCCGATGTTGCAGATCCTGCAAATGTTGGTTTCTGACCGCGAAACTGAAAGAGAGGAACGTCAAGCCAACCTAGCCACCCTTCAACAGATAGCTCAGCTAGCCCACAACAATCAAGGCCACGGAAACCAGGACAACCATGGATTTAAGCTCAAGAATTTCCAGAACACCAACCCAACTGTTTTTACTAAGTCGGGAGAGCCCTTAGACGTTGATGATTGGCTGCAAACCATGGAAAATAACCTAGAAGTCGCCGGAGTGGAAGCCAACGAGAAAGTTCTGTTCGCCACCCATTATCTAGCCGGAGATGCCAGAGCATGGTGGAACAGTGTTCGTGCAATGACCGGAGGACAGATGATGACCTGGGAGGAATTCAAAGTCAAGTTCAGCAGAACCCATGTGCCACCGGGTTTTATCAAGAGGATGAGATATGAGTTCAGAGAACTGAAGCAAGGAAGGATGACTGTAGTGGAATACCGTGACAAATTCTTGTCATTATCTAGGTATGCCCCGGATGATATCGACACCGAAGCCAAGAAAAAAGAAAGATTCCTGAATGGTCTGCATGATGAGATGCAGACGGTGTTAGTCAATATCCCCTTTGCTGATATTGAAGCCTTGGTCGACTCTGCCATCTAGATGGAAGGAAAGATCAACCAAGCCAACGAGAACCGCAAGCGTCGCATGATGCATCAACCAGGAACCCATCAGACCCCAAAGTATTGCCCTAACCCATCTCCAGGATTTGCCCCGAGAACCAATAGACCCCCGATGAACCGTCCGACCTATCCCAACCGTGGAAACCCTAGGCCCGGAGGAAATCACAACAACCCCGGTAACTCTAGCGATTTCAACCGTTCCCCACCTAAGTTCAACAACAATAATTCTACCACCAACACCAACACTGCCCCGAGGACTGGAAGCAATGTTGTGCCTGTTGCAGGAAAGGACAAGTCGCAAGTGACTTGTTATGACTGTGGAAATAAGGGTCACTACTCCAACGAGTGCCCCAACCAGAAGAATACCGCAGCCCCCAATGCAAATGCCCCAGCTCAGCAGCAGCGTCGTGTTCAACCAGGAATAAGGTTTGCCCCAAGTAATTCACTCAACCGCAACGGCCGTCTTTTTCTCATGCATGCTGAAGAAGCTCAGGAAGCGCCAGACGTCGTGCTGGGTATGTTTTCTGTTAATTCAGTACTTGCTCGAGTGTTGTTTGATTCTGGTGCATCGCATTCATTTGTCACCGAAGAATTTGCCTGAACTAGTATGATTCAACCAACAAAACTGAAGCATGTTATGATCGTTCAAATTCCCGGTTCAACCACCAAGGCTAGGCAAATTTGCAAAGCCGTCCCTATCCGAATCCATGGCATAGATTTTTATGCTAACCTGATAGTACATGGAACTAAAGGTTTGGAAGTAGTACTAGGAATGGATTGGATGTCTAAACATAAAGGATTGATTGATTGTGCCAAGAAAGCCATCACCATGACCAGTACAGCCGGAATATTAGTCGAGCATATATATCGGAAACCTTACCTCGTCAATTCAAGTGCAATAAGAGTATAGCCCAACCTACCATTTACCAAGTCAGGATAGTCTGCGAATACCCCGATGTATTACCAGATGTTTTGCCCGGTATGCCCCCAGATCGGGATATCGAGTTTATCATCGAACTAAACCCCGGAACTGGACCCATAGCCCAGAGACCGTATAGTATGAACCCGTCGGAACTAGAAGAACTGAAGAATCAACTGGATGCCATGTTGGAAATTGGATTGATTCAACCAAGTGCGTCACCATGGAGATCACCTGTTTTGTTTGTGGACAAGAAAGATGGAGGTAACCGTTTGTGTACGGATTACCGGAAGTTGAATGATGTCACCATCAAAAACAAGTACCCATTGCCCAAGATAGAAGATTTGTTTGATCAGTTGACCGGTGCCAAAGTGTTTTCTAAGATTGATCTTAGAACTAGTTATCATCAACTCAAAATTCGCGCAGAAGATATTACAAAGACTACCTTTTTACCACCAATTATGGATTATACGAGTATACCGTTATGTCCTTTGGATTAACCAACGCCCCCGCTTATTTCATGAATCTCATGAATAAGATTTTTATGGACTTCCTAGATAAGTTTGTCATTGTTTTCATCGATGACATTCTGATTTATTCCAAATCGGAAGAAGAACATGAGCTACACCTAAGGACCATTCTTGGAACCCTTACAGAGCATCAGCTGTATGCCAAGTTTAGCAAATGTGAATTCTGGTTACAGGAGGTAGGGTTCCTCGGTCACATTGTATCAGCCGGAGGAATTGCCGTTGACCCTGCAAAAGTGAAAGATGTCGAAGATTGGCAGGCCCCAACCACTCAAACCCAAGTTCGTGCATTTCTCGGACTGGCGGGATATTACCGAAAGTTCGTAGAAGGATTCTCGAGTATCGCCAGACCCATGACCCAATTGCTAAAGAAGGACAAAAAGTTTGAATGGACGGACAAATGTGAAGCGAGTTTTCAAGAACTCAAGAGAAGATTGATTTCAGCCCCAATCTTAATCATGCCGGATATCGCAAAGCCCTTCGACGTGTATTGTGACACATCCAAGATCGGTCTAGGATGTGTGCTAATGCAAGAAGGCAAAGTTATATCTTATCTATCTCGACAACTGAAACAACATGAGCAAAATTACCCAACCCATGACCTCGAACTCGCAGCCGTAGTTCTAGCCCTGAAGACATGGAGGCATTACCTGATGGGAAATCATTGTGAGATTTATTCGGATCACAAGAGCCTGAAGTATATATTCACTCAGAAGGAGTTGAATATGAGGCAGAGAAGATGGATTGAGTTAATCAAGGATTACGATCTGGACATTCAATATCACCCTAGTAAAGCCAACGTGGTAGTAGATGCCCTTAGCACATTGCCGTGCTGCTTGAACTCCATGATTTTGAAGGAGCAACCAAGTTTGCACAAAGAGATGGAAGATTTTTGAATAGAATTAGTGAGTGAAGGATATTTGGCTAGCATAGAACTTCAACCCACTTTGATCAGCCAGATCAAAGAGGCGCAGAAAGGAAATGTTCGTATTAACGGAATCAAGCGTCGTATCGGTACAGGCAAAGTACCCGGATTCACCGAAGACGAAGAAGGAGTTCTGTGGTACAAAGGACGCCTTTGTGTACCAGCAGATTCTGAGTTGAAAGAAGTTATTCTCAAGGAAGCTCATGATACTCTTTATTCTATCCACCCCGGAGGAACTAAGATGTATCAAGATTTGAAAGAGCAATTTTGGTGGCATAAGATGAAGAGAGAAACCGGAAGCTATATCGCCAAGTGTGATATATGTCAGCGAGTCAAGGCAGGACATCAAAGACCTGCTGGATTGTTGCAAACCTTGCAGATTCCGGAATGGAAATGGGATTCCGTTGGAATGGACTTTATCAGCGGATTGCCTACTTCTAGTAGGGGAAATGACTCTATCTGGGTCATAGTGGACAGATTGTCCAAAGTCGCCCATTTCTTACCCGTCAAGACTACATATCAGAGTTCGAAGCTAGCGGAGTTATACATCGCTAGAATCGTTAGTTTGCATGGAGTCCCCAAGAACATTGTATCGGATCGAGGAACTCAGTTTACCTCGAGATTCTGGAAGAAAGTTCAAGAAGGTTTAGGAACTCGCCTAGATTTCAGTACCGCTTATCACCCTCAGACCGATGGACAAACGGAGCGAGTAAATCAAATACTCAAAGATATGCTGAGAGCATGTGTGTTAGAATATGGATCTAAGTGGGAAGACTGTCTGCCGTTTGCAGAATTTTCATACAACAACAGTTATCAAGCTAGTTTGCAAATGACCCCATTTGAATTCATGTACGGAAGGAAGTGTCACACCCCTTTGAACTGGTCGGAAGTAGGAGAGAGTCAGATTTTTGGACCCAACATCCTACGACAAGCGGAAGAGAAGGTTCACAAGATTCATGAGCACCTCAAGATAGCCCAGTCTAGACAGAAGAGTTACGCCGACAAGAGACGTCGAGACCTCGCCTTCAACATCGGAGATTTTGTATATGTGAAAGTGTCGCCATTGAAGGGAATGCAGCTTTTCCAACTCAAAGGAAAGTTAGCCCGTAGATATATCGGACCTTTCAAAATTCTGAACCGTCGAGGAGAAGTGTCGTATCAATTGTACCCGAAGAGATGTCAGCCGTGCACAATGTGTTCCATATCTCATTACTTCGCAAGTGCCTCGAAGTCCCGGAGAAGACGGAAGTGTTCAAGAATATCGATCACCGGACCATAGAGATCAACGATGACCTGACCTATCCCGAAGTACCCATCCATATTTTGGAAGAAGCTTTCCGAACCACCCGAACCCGAAGCATCAAGTTTCTCAAGATTCAGTGGAGCAACCACACAGAAGAGGAAGCTACCTGGGAGCGCGAAGATCACATCAGGATAGAGTTTCCCGATCTCTTCAAATCCTAGGTAATCTTTTTCGTCCTTTTTCAAATATCGGGACGAGATTTTGTTTAAGGAGGGAAGGTTTGTAACATCTCAAAAATACTAAACTTGGATCATCAAACTCTAATCTTCAAAATTAGGATTAACAAAAACTTTTCTAAATAAAAATATGAAAGCATGCATGTGTGTATGCATTCCAATTTGGATTATTTTGAATTGCCTTGTTTATGTGTTTCTTTGCTTGTAAAAGGATTCTTTGATAAAATAAACATCATGTAAACAATCCCCACACTTTTCCCAAAGACAAATAAATCAAGACAAACAAAATGAGTGAATGGTCATTTTGACCAATTTAACTCCCATGCCTACTTTGGCTGTCTCAAACTTTCAGAACTTAACAGAAACTTGTTTGGATCTTTGCACCCCTTGATAGTACTCATAACAAAGTATCAAGGCCCACTTTGTGATCATCCAGAAACATTCAAATGCATAGTTTAAAAGACAATTTAAAATTGAATCTATATCATATGGGAAGATCCCACTTTTTCAAAACCCACTCAAACAAGCTCAACTTTCAAAACCCAAGCATCTACAGACTCACCAGCACCAACCTAGAACACCCACAAAAAATCTTTTCAAAATTCAAAACTTGAGTTCATGCGGCATTTCATCAAACACCTTGCAGATACAAATCAAAAAAATCTAAACACTATTTGGAGCAGTGATTTGAGCCTAACTTGTTCCCTCTCTGGACATCACTAGCCTTAGTAGATCATCTAACAACCTAAACTAATCTCTAGCACTACTGTAAGCTAGCCATTGTCATCAATGGTGAGCAGGCTGAGTGCACCCTTGCCACCCACATGTCGACAGCGAGCTAGGAGAAGCACTAGCCTCGCCAACCTTGTCTGGGAGGGAGATAGCACCCCACCGCCACTCCCTATCCAGCGGTCGAACCTTGCTAGCCCCTGGACCACACGCACAGACCATGCCATGCTCGCCAGCAACCATGCCAAGAGCACGCCCCATGCGCCACGCTCGACAGACGCCCACAGACCGCGCGCCGCCCTCGCCGCGTGCATACGTGATCACCATCGTCCCAGCAACCCCACATACACACTCGTTCGCTGCTGCACGGACCACACGCGTTGTGCGCCATAAAAACTTCCGTCGGTCACGCGCAGAGCACCGCCACGTTCCGACCAATCCGCACCGCCCCACGCCTCGCCACCATGTTGTTGAGATTCGCCAGGGAGCACAGCATCGCCCCCTACCGTCGCCCACGCCGATAGCCCTCTGTGCCGTCGACCACGACGAGCTCAGCTTGCGCCCGTCGGTCCCCTTTCGCCACTATAAATAGAGGCCACCCCCAGCCCATTTGTTTGGTTATTGTGTACCTCGTATTTATTTAGATTTTTGTAGCGCAGCCCATTTGTTTGAGACAGTGGGGTGTGACGCGTGGGGACATCAACTTAACCAGCCCATTTGCTTGCCCCATATCGTTTCCCGCGCAGCCCATTTGTTTGAAATTAGATTTTTCCATTTTCATTCAAACACACTTCTGCACCTAGTTTCAAAAATCTACCCAGCTCGATTCAGTGAACCAAATTGAATGAAACCAATTTTGTTAGAAGTTCTGGAAATACTGAATCCAAGCCCGTTGGATTCAACTCATTTGAATCTATAGATCAACCTTGGTAAAAATAACAAGGCAGAACCTTATCTGCATTCAAACATTTTTCAAATTTAAACCATAATAGCTTTTGAGTTGATTCCAACTCTCAAAAATCACATTTGATCATACCTTTCAGAATATATAAAAACATTTGGGTTTACTTACAGAAATAATGTTCAAGTAATAATAGAATGCCACATAGGCATTTCTAGTCACTTTATTTAAGTGAAATAAAAGGTTAAACCTTATTAAATTGTGACACCACTTTAAATCACATTCCCATGGACTAAAATATGTGGTGATGACATGTGTCAACATGATCCCATGTTTGGTTTGGAGAATATTAAACCTTAAGTAGTTTTTCAATGAGTAGAAATTACTTTTCTAAAAAAATAAAAGAAATTAAACCAAGTTTTAATCTTGTAATGTTAGTGATGATGCTATATCATCTATAGGACCCTTGTGTGTGATGAATGCAAGTAGTTAAGTATTGTTTGGTTATTGTGTACCTCGTATTTATTTATAAACGCTAGTACCGACCAAGGATACGAGGAGGAAGGAGGATACTATGAAGAAGAAGCCGAGGAGAACTTCAACCTCTGCTCTGCACAAGGCAAGCTAACACTTGCAATTTATCAAGCTTATCCTGATAATGATGCAAGCCTAATACCACTAGTTGAATGTGCAAGCAAATACTTGCTTGTTACCATGCCAACTATATGCCTTAAGTATATATGATCATAACCACTTGATAAACCAATCCTAGTTTTACTTACAAGCTTTATACTTTATTTCTTTATCAAAACTATTACTTAGAGCTTACTTAAGTGAATTATAGATACTAGAAAGATAATTAAAGGTTGCATAAAGAGCATAAAATTTGGTTTAAGCTAGATAATATTTATGTCATCCTTAGGCACGAGATTGAACTTAGTTAAACTCCACTAGTTGCCACCCCTCATTAGTACTTACCCCCACTTGTAGATGCTAGTGCTAAGCATAAAACTTGATCAACTTAGATGGGATTACTTGGTGGAAAAATGGTTATGAAAACCTTGGAATGATGGATCATTCTATTGAAATGTTTTGGACATGTGTTTTCGAACACCAGAGGATTTATGGTGATGAAAATGTTGAGGCATGAGCGTTAGCCCTTTATAAAACTGATGGTTGTCTGAATGCGATACAATTCCAATTTTACCGTATAACCACAATACCCGAGAATTGGGTAGGTCTTGACTGGAAACTTATATACCTTAGTATTAGTTCCCTCACGGCAAAGGTCTTAGCTGAGGCTACCTTGTGAAGATGGTCCAACTGTGCAGTACCCAAGATGACAGTTGGTCATGGTTGGGAGGCCAAACTCACAGGAGAGGTGCTTATACTAGGGCGTGTAATTGAAAGGTTAGGATTGATTATCCGCATACTGAGTATGGTGAATTTAGGATTTGTTCCTGATGGATGTATCGAATGTTGTGGTGAAAGTGTACAATCTCTGCAGAGTGTCAAACTATTCGAATAGCCGCGTCTGCGGTTATGGACAGTTGGAGTGGCCATACTGTTTCCCTGTCAGATGTTTTCAAAATGACTTGTGAAAAGGGATTGAGGCTTTGACTTGACCACAACCGAGTTGTGATATGAGATACAAGTTCCCACTTAGGTGTAAATCTTCCGAACTTAGTAGATGTAAATCTGGCTTTTTGCAAATCAACCCTAGAGCTTAGTGTCCTATTACAAAAAAAACCGTTCACTTGCTAGTATTAGTTTGTGAGTACTTAAAGAGTACTCATGGCTTTGTCCCTGGCTATTCCCGTGGCCAGACTATAAAGAGGAGTACCTGGAGGATGGATCCCAGGATGGTTACGACAACTAGGATCATCTCCCATCGCCAGTATTGCCTGTGACCCCGAAGATGGAGCTTCGCCTAAGCTACCGTTATTATTACGTATTCCGCTGCTTGAGTTGTATTAAGAACTGGATCATGAGATCCTTATCTGTGTAAGACCTTATGTATGGTTTGTATTGGATGATTTACTGTGGTATCCAATTCTGTTACGTCTCGCAAAAATGGTAATCATGGGATTGCGATGTATGGCATAACAGGCATCTGGGATTAAAAATCCGGGTGTTGACAAAACACTTCTCTTTAGTGAACTTGGTGAGTATGCTCGTACTCAACCTTATCTTCTGAACAGTTGCTAGATCTCGGAGAAACCAATGGCGTTCCCAGGAAATAAGTTACTTAAAGAGTTGAAGATATCTGATGGAGATCAACGGAGTCGAAGACATTACCGGAAGCTATCGAAGACAACCTGAAGCATAGAATAGAAATAAAACTCCTAGAATCTAAAACCTAGTTCTGTAGAACATTACTCTAGTAGTACTTTCAATCCTTATACATATACTAATAGTAGTACTTCTGAAGTAAACTCCTAGTGGATCTTTCTGGTTCTTTCTATATAATATTCCTTACTGTTCGAGGATGTTCTCTGGATCTTTTGTAATATGTTATATGTAATTTAAAGTAATGTCTTGGACCCGCGATGTTTCTGTTGTACCACTCTGAGGGATATAATGTGGATGGAACGGTGTTCCATCGGTGTTATGTCAACGACTATATTGTACTACATCATGCAGTGGTGTGCTGGGTCACCACAGTCGATCAATACTTTATGTATTTACATCCAGTCCAATCCTAGTACAACCTCCAAACCTTTGGTTACAAGTACTATAAGATTAGCATAAAAATCTATGCCATGGATTTTGATAGGTACGGCCTTGGAATTTTTTCTATCTTTGGTGGTTGAACCAGGTATTTGAACTATCATAACATGCTTCATTTTTGTTGGTTGAATCTTACTAGTGCATGCAAATTCTTCTGTAACAAACGAGTGCGATGCTCCAGAATCAAACAACACCCTTGTAAGTAAAGAGTTAACAGAAAACATACCCAATACGACATCTGGCGCTTCCTGGGCTTCTTCAGCATTCATGTAAAACTGACGGCCGTTGCGGTTGAGTGAGTTTCTTGGGGAAAAACATCTTCCAGGCTGAACACGACGCTACTGCTGAGCTGGGGCATTCACATTGGGGGCTGCGTCAAGCTTCTTGGCGAACTCGTTGGAATAGTGACCCTTGGTTCCGCATTCATAACAAGTAACCTAAGACTTGTCTTTTACTACAACAGGCACGACATTGCTTCCAGTCCTTGGGGTGGTATTGGTGTTGTTGGTGTTGCTGTTGTTGTTGAACTTGGGCGGAGCATGGTTGAAATTGTTGGAGTTGCCAGGGTTGTTGTTGTGGTTTCCTCCAGGCCTTGGGTTTCCTCCTCCACGGTTGGGATAGTTTGGATGGGTCATCTAGGGTTTATTGTTTCTCGGGGCATATCCTGCAGACGGGTTGGGGCGATACTTCGGGGTATGGTGGGTTCTTGGTTAATTCATCATTCGACACTTGCGATTATCATTGGCTTGGTTGATCTTGCCTTCCATCTGGATTGCAGAATCCACTAAGGCTTCTAGATTAGAAAATGGAATATTGACCAGCACTGTCTGCATCTCATCATGCCAACCATTCAAGAATCTCTCCTTCTTAGCTTCAGAACTAATCTCATCAGGGGCATACCTAGACAGCGATAGGAATCTGTCATGGTACTCTACCACATTCATTCTTCCCCTATTCAGCTCCTTGAGTTCATCCCTCATCCGCAGAATCAAACCTTGTGGAACATGGGTTTGGTTGAACTTGAGTTTGAATTCATTCCAAGCCATCATCTGTCCTCCATTCATGGTGCGAATGCTATTCCACCAAGCTCATGCATCTCCTGCCAGATAATGGGTGGCAAACAGTACTTTCTCATTGGCCTCCACTTCGGTGACTTCTAAGTTGTTCTCCATAGTCTACAGCCAGTCATCAACATCTAATGGCTCTTTAGACTTACTAAAAATGGGTGGATTGGTGTTCTGAAAGTTCTTGATCCTGGATCCATGGTTGTCCTGGTTTCCATGGCCTTGATTGTTGTTGGCCATCTGAGATATGTGATGAAGGGTGGATAAGTTGGCTTGACGTTCGGCTCTTTCAGCTTCACGGTCAGAACCTAACATTTGCAGCATTGGGTCCGGGGATGAGTTGCTTCCTTCACAAGGCATCTGAAGACTGAGATAGATCATCAAACAAGAGGGAAATTTCTAAGGTTCAGGGGTTTGTTTTTGAAAAATTTATAAACTTTAAGTTTGACTCAGGTTTTTCCAACTAACAACTTACTTTTGATTCATTTATTCATAGCACACAATACAAACACACACCACACTAAGGCAATAGATGGTTTTAAAAACTATTCTGTGAAACTATGATACAGTGGAACCAGATACAACTAACACCTACGATAGTGCTCAAGTGCTACTACTCATCAGAATCGGTGTCTTCATCATCATCATCAATGAAGGCAGAATCATCATCAGTGTGGAAGTCCATGGCTTGATCCTCCAGGTAGTCATCATCATCATTGAGGCAGGAGTAGGGGTCTCCATGGATATCTTCCCCTTCATTGTCCCTCTCCTCAAGCTGCATGTCCCACTCATGGATGGTCTCCTCCAAGTCTGACACTTTGTGACAAATGTGAGCAATGATGCGATCCTTCTTGTCACGCGTACAACGAAATGACATGCACTCCCTTGCAAGGATGGCGAGGGTCTGGTCCTTTACTGCAATGGCATACTTGTGGTTGGCGTAGGCCTAGTGTCAACACCCGGATTTTTAATCCCAGATGCCTGTTATGCCATATATCGTAATCCTAGGATTACCATTTTTGTAAGACATAACCGATTTGATATCACAGTACATCATCCATTACAAACCATACAGAAGGTCTTACAACAAAATAAATCATCACATGATCCAGTCTTAATACAATCATAGAAGCAAAATAATATAATAATAACGATAGCATGGGCGAGACTCCATCTTCATGGTCACATGCAATGCTAACGATGGGAGATGATCCTAGTTTTCGTAACCTTCCTGCAGTCCATCCTCCTGATAGTCCTCTTCATAGTCTTGCCATAGGAATAGCCAGGGACAAAGTCATGAGTACTCTTTAAGTACTCGCAAACTAAGACTAACAAGTGAAGGGGTTTTGAGTAGGAAATACTAGGCTCTAGGTTGTTTTGCAAAAATCCAGATTTACCTTAACTAAGTTCAGAAGCAAAGAAATCTAGTTGAAATTTTTTATAACACCTGTGGGAACTTGGTTTTCATATCACAACCCTGTTGTGGTCAAGTCAAAGTCATGATTCATTTCACAAGTCATTTTTAAAACATCTGACGACGGAACAGTATGGCCACTCCAACTGTCCATAACCGCGGACGCAGCTATTCAAATAGTTTGACACTCTTTAGAGGTGGTACACTTTCACCACAATATTTGATACATCCGTTAGGAAAATTCCTAAATTCACCATACTCAGTATGCGGATAATCAATCCTAACCTTTCAATTACACGCCCTAGTATAGGCACCTCTCCTATGAGTTTGGCCTCCAAACCACGACCACCTGTCATCTTGGGAACTGGACAGGTGGTCCATCTTCACAAGGTAGCCTCAACTCAAACCTTGGAAGCAAGGGAACCCATACTAAGGTATATAAACGTACAGTGAAGCATTACCCAAATTTCCGGTTTTGTGGTTGTACAGTAAAATTGGAATGGTATCGTATCCAGACAACCATCAGTTTTATAAAGGGCTAAGGCTCATGCCTCAACATTTTCATCATCAAAAATCATCTGGTGTTCAAGAACACATGTCAAAACATTTCATTAGAATGACTCATCATTCTGAGGTTTCATAACCATTTTCTCCAAGTATTCCCATCTAAAGTGATCCAGTTTTATGCTTATCACTAGCCACTAAAGTTGGGGGTAAACACTAATGAGGGGTGGTAAACAGGTGCGACTTATCTAATTTCAATATCATGCCTCGGGATGACATCTAGATTTATCTAACATAGGCCAAATTTTATGCTCTTTATGCTACCTTTAATAGTCTTTCTAAAATCTACGAATAACTAAGTAAACACAAATAAAAGCTTTGATAAGTAATAAAATAATTAAGTTTGCAAGTAAAACTGGGATTTGGTATGATCAAGTGGTATAATTAGTGCATGTCTGATGCATCTAGTTGGCATAGTTATAATGCAAGGGTTAACTTTCAAAGTTCTAGCTTGCCTTGTGTAGAGTAGTGGTTGAAGTTCTCCTCTGCTTCTTCCTCATAGTATCCTCCTTCCTCTTCGTATCCTTGTTTGGTACTAGCGTCTATAAATAAATACGAGGTACACAGTCACCAAAAAATACTTAACTACTCTATTTAGCACACAAAGGTTCACACTAGATGATCTAGCATCATCACTATTATCACAAAGATTAAGGAAAAAAGTTCTATTTATTTTATTTTAGAAAAGTAATTTCTACTCATTGAAAAACTACTTAAGATTTAATCTTCTCCAACTAAAACATGGGATCATGTTGACACATGTCATCACCTCATATTTTAGTACTTGGGAATATGATTTAATGTGGTGTCACAATTTAACAAGGTTTAACCTTTTTATTTTAATTAACAAAGTGACTAGGAATGCCTATGAGGCATTGTTTTATTACTTGTCCAATATTACTATAAGTAAACCTATATATTTTTACATATTTAGGAAGGTCTTATCAAATGTGATTTTTGAAAGTTGGAATTAACTCAAAAGCATCTACTGTTGAATTTTCAAAAATGTTTGAATGCAGAAAAGTCTCTGCCTTGTTATTTTTACTATAGGTGATATAAAATTCCAAATCATTTGAATCCAACGGGCTTGGATTAAGAATTTCAATACCTTTCTAGAAAAATTGGTTTCATGCCATTTGGTTCAGTGAATATATCTAGATTGATTTTTGAATCTAGAGGCAGAACTAAGTTTGAAACTAAATTGAAAAACCTAAGTTTGGATTACTAGCTCGCGCGGGAGTGCTAACTAGGCCGGCCCACCATGCACAGTGCACGCGCGGGCTGTTTAAGTGGTTGTCCCCGTTAGTCCGTGAGACGGGGGGTGCGAAGGGGTATGGGGTGATTAGGGCCATAGGATTAGAAGTGCGCTCGACGGCTAAGGTTCATCGTCCATGTCTGAACAGAACGCGGCGAGGTCGAACCCTAACGCGACCAGTGCGGGTCAGTGGGGGCTCACCTGGGCTTCGGCGATGGTCGACGATGGGGGCGAACCACAAAGTCGACGACGGCGATCCGACTGGTACCGGTGGCTCCTCCTGGGGCGGCTCCAATCGACGACGCCCTTCTCCTCTAGCAGTGGCAAGCTCCGGCGAAATTCTGGCCACCTAGTGCTCGCCTTGCTCCGTGGAAAAGGTGGGGTTTGTTCTGAGAGAGAGGGGAGTGGAATGGTGTGGAGAATTTGTGCTAGGGAGGCTACCTTTTATAGTGCGACGAGGTGACCGAAGGGTGCGGGTGGAGCTCGTCGTGGTCGTCTCCACAGCGAGATAACATGGCTGGGGGTAGGGGACGGTGTGCTGCCTATTGGCGAATCTAACCGGCATGGTGGCGAGGTGTGGGGCGGTGAGATGCGGTCAGAACACTTCGATGCTCTTGGCGGCTCCGACGGAAGTTTTAAGGGTGCACAACGTCTACGGTCCGCGCGGCGGAGAATGGCCATTTCTGGGAAGTTCACTGGGTGGTTGTGATCACGCATGCGAGAGGCGAAGGCAAGGCACGGTCTGTGCAAGCGTGTCGAGCGCGGCGCTCTGGCGTGCTCTCGGCATGGTCGCAGAGAGACTGGGCGTGCTCATTCTGTGTGGTCCAGTGGCTGGCAGGGCTTGGGCGCTGGACAGGGGGTGGCGGTGGACGGTGGCTTACTTGCTAGACAAGGTTGGCGAGGCTAGTGAGGCTTATAGCTTGTTGTCGACAGTGGGGGTGGCAAGTGTGCTCGGCCATGGTCACCATTGATGGCATTATCAAGTTACAATGAGCCAGGGCTGGTTAAACAAGTTAGATGATCTACTGAGAGTGTGTTGTGAGCTAGAGAGGGAACAAGTTAGGCACAAACACCGCTCACTGTAATGTTTGATGTTTTATTTGATTTGTGATCAGAAGGTGTTTGATGAAATGGCCACAAGAGATTTGAATTTGAATTTTTGGATGAAAATTGGTGGGTGTACTAGTCACATACAAGGTAGTCTATGGTTGTTCGGTTTTGTCAAGGTGCACTGGTTTGGTTGGGTTTTGAGAAATGGTGATCCTCACATATGATATAGATTCAATTTGGAATTGTCATTTGAATCAAGTTGCCAAATGTTTCTGTGGATTTGGAAGGTGGGCTTGGGTTCACTTTTACTTGGTCTAGCAAGGGGTGAAAAGAAAAGGAATTGTTTCTGTTTGAAATCTTGGACTAGAAACACTCAAAATGGCCTAGTGAGCAAGATTGGCAAAAATGACCATTTCCTTGTTTTGTTTGTTTTTGAATTTCTCTTGATTTGTTTATGCTTGGAATTGATTTAGATGATTCTGTTTTCATCTTTAAACCATTCGTTGCTATTCACTACAATCAAACAAGTCCATTCATACATTCATCACATACACACATGCATTCATAATGATTTTAATTAACAAAAGTTTTTTTAACCCTAAATTTGATCATTGGAATTGATAACCTTGATCAATATTTTTGGGATGTTACGAACCTTCCCTGCTTAAACAAAATCTCGTCCAGAGATTTGAGAAAAAGAGAAAACTAGGATATAAAGAGATCTGGAAACTCCGTCCTAATGTAATCTTCTCGCTCCCAGGTAGCTTCTTTTTTAGTGTGGTTACTCCACTAGATCTTGAGAAATTTGATGCTCCGGATCCTGGTGGTTCTAAAAGCTTCCTCCAAAATACGGATGGGTACTTCAGGATACGTCAGGTCATCTCCGGGACTTCTATGGTTCGGTGATCAATGTTCTTGAAAACTTCGGTCTTCTCCGGGACTTCTAGGCATTTGCAAAGTAACGATATATGGAACACATTATGCACGGCTGGCATCTCCTCTGGCAGTTCCAGTTGATACGATACTTCTCCTCAACGATTCAAAATATTGAAGGGCGCGATATATCTAGAGGAAAACTTTCCTTTGAGTTGAAAATGTTGCATCTCCACTAAAAAGAGCCAGACAGGCAGATCCGAAGCATCTTAGCCGTTTAAACTTCGAAATCAGTGGCTGAGATGAAACTAAAACACATGGTTAGACGTCCCTAACGCACGCGCAAACATAGGAGTCTCCATAAACACACCCTTCCTCCGGATTGAAAAAAAAGATTAGCAACTTCCCGCGCGGCCGCGCCCCAGCAGAACCGCCGCCTCTGCATCGCCCAACACGCGCTCCAGCAGAACCGCAACCGACGCCGCCACATCATGCCCACGAGCCAGACGCCGCCGCTGCCGCATCGCGCCCTTGCGCCCGACATCGCGGCCGCATCGCGACCCCGCGCCAGAAGACGCTGCCGCCGCATCGCGCCTCCGCGCCAGATGCCGCTGCTCGCTGCCACACCCCCTCCCCCAACCCCACCACCTGCATCAGGCTCTCCAAGCTTTGCAGGTGCGCCAACAATCATCCTGTTATCTTCGCCTAAGCAAGAAAGTAACCCTGCCGTGAATAAACTCAAACCAGTCCTATCATCCAGGTAGCAATGAACATTATCTGTCCTTTCTTTTAAAAATCGGGCAATGCAGTTTGGTGCGTCAGTGCAGAAAATATTTGTCAACTTTCTTGAGTTTCTGAAAACTATAGTCTGAGCTCATCGGTTCCACCTAGAGGGATGACTCCACCCAAGTCGTTCAAAAAACCATCATGTTGTGAAAATCTTTGCAACATGCCGTCAATAAATTCAGGTATCGTGAAGTTGAAATTTAGTTCACATCATACAAGTGAGTATCCAGATTAATCTCACCAGGAAGTGAGTATTCAAAATTTGGTAGATTCTCATGAAAAATATTTTTTTCTGGCACGATATTATATTTTTTATGTACTAACACATAAAAATATTGATGTACCAAATTATATGTTGGAGACATTGTCATATCCAAATCATCTTTTTGTTTACAATTAGATGGACCATGGTTCACTAATTCAAGACACATCTTCATTGGTGCTCTAAGAAGGCCACTATATTTCTCAATGAACTTGAATGTTATGGATGATATAGTTCCCTCTCTAATGGAATCCCATTTATGTGCCTTATTTAAAGGGGATGTTTATGCGGCATGTTTAATGTTGCGTGCCTACCGGTGAGGAGTGGTTCCGTGAGGACGGAATCACCTCTTGACTCTGAACCTTCTATTGCTTTGAATTGCGGTTTGGTTTCATTTTCTTATGGTGATTATTAGAGCAATTCTTATGGTGCTCTGTTTCTTTATCCTTGCCATTAAAGCAATTCTAACATACGCTGAAGTTTGACAATTTAGTCCATCCGTTACTTGTCTGATGATATGATCAGAGGTCATAGCTTTTTTTTGCATGGACCAGAGGACCATTCCATATATTGTGTACTTCTACATGTTTTGTTTGTTGTTAATGAAGAATAAACCAGTATACTCCTATATTCAGAGAATCACATCTATTGCTGAGAAAAACATCGATTGCCTTCTAACTCACCATGACGATGATACAAGTGGAGAGAAGCATGTGGGATGAACTTGCAGAAAATCTACAAATACAAGATAATTATTGCCAATTCATATTTTTAGTCTTGTGTAATCGTGATGATGGATGGTAAACAGGGTCATTATGGAAGAAACCATGAGAGTTGATGCTGGTGGAAGAATCTTATTAAACTTGTTTTTGGAATGGCTTGTTTCACGGCCTCCTGATGGGTGATTTTCTTGCACGTTGGGATGTTCTTCTTACCGAATTGTGATATCATTTTGTTTGATAGTAGATGGCTCATTGTGTTTTATCACTGATCAAACCCAGTTTGTTCCGTGTTGTGAAATCTAATCAATTTCCCTTTCTTTTTTATTTGTTGTGCAGACTCCCACTGATTATGCGAGCTCCTAAGGCCTTTATGAATGAAATTCTGAAGTTCTTGTTTCTTTGTAAATATGTGGAGATGCTGAGGTAATTATGAATGGAACTCTATATATTTGTGTCCTAATAGGTGGTATTCAATCCAAGTTTCTATCCACTACATTTCTATGACATAGTTTTTTATGACAAAAAACAATTGGTTGGTCTACGTTGCACAGTACCTAAATAATTTGCTCTTTCTAAATAATTTGCTCTTTCTAACTTTTATTTCCTTTCACAGTTCTTTGAGAGTTTTAAGATTTTTTTTATCCTGGAAATGTACTCCTTATGATATATTACCGGTGATACCAAGCTCCCAAAGGTGCCCCAGCGCTGACAACTGCCTACTCTACGATAACTTTGTGACGTACTCCAACAGGAAGATCGTTCTAGGCTCCCAACTATGGCTGTATGTCGAGTCTAGCAAACTGTTTGTGACCGTCAATTGGACCGAAGCTTGACGCCAAATGATGTAGCTCTTGCCGGTAGATGAGATGACAATGGTGTAAGGTGCTGTTGAATGCGTGAGAGTGCTTCTGCTTCACACTCCTTTTTGCTTCACACTCCTGAATTTAATGTGCAATGTTCTGAGTTGTGGATTTTTAAACTTGTTCATGGTTTTTTGATACCTTTATTATACATGCGTGGCACATACACATTTACTAGTTCCCTTCAAAGGTGACACTTTGAGATACATAAAATCTCCAATATTGAAGGCGAGGTCTCGACTTCTTTGTCTGCATAACTCTTCTGTCTGGATTGGGTGGTCTTGAGGTACTCACGGATCTTATGAACTTTTTGTTCTGCTTCTCGTTGGATATCGAGTCTGAAAATCTGACTCTCTCCTACTTCCGACCAATTCAAAGGGGTGTGACACTTTGTTCCATACATAAATTTAAATAGGGCCATTTGCAAACTGGCTTGATAACTGTCGTTGTATGAAAATTATGCGAACGGCAGAAAGTCTTCCCATTTTGATCCATATTCTAGCACACAGGCTCTCAACATATCTTCCCATTTTGATCCACGGCCACTCCCTCCTCCCTGCCTCGCTCTTCTCCTCCTCTGCTCCTCTTCGGCCCCAAGCCACCGCCCGGACGCGCCGCTGCATTGCAGTGTCTCCCTTCCGACCTAGTTGTTCCCCGTGCGCCCTCGGCCTTCCTCTGCCTCGGCCCCAACCCAAGCCTACACAGCGTCGCCGCGTCTGTCGGCCTTGCCTATGCCCATGTGAGCGCCGCCGCGTCGCCCTGGTTTCTGTCTGGGACTGGCCGCGGCCTCCCCTGCCCTGCAGATCGCCGCCTCACCCGTCCTCTGACCCCCGCGAGCACCCTCTCTTGCGTGGTCTCCTCGCCCGGATTTTCTCCAGTTCGGAAGCCTCCGATTCTGTCGCTTCCCGAGCGTTGACCTTGCTCGCGATCTCACCGAACCCTGTCGTCGCCTCCCTGCCGTTGAGCGCTGTGCCACGACCCCAGTACCATCGACCTCGACCTTCACCACTGACGTGATCCGCCACCCTGAGCGCTTCGGCGCCGTCTTCACGTTGATGTGCACACAGAGCGTCTGAAGGCCTCGGTTTGTTGTTCGGTTGGTGACCATGACCTTTTGTGTGATGTGGTGGTGTTCGTGTCCTTGTTTTGATGCAACCACTTTGATCTATGCAGACAAATGCTGATCGTGTGGCTATTGATCTAGAGCACGGCCGCCGCTCGATGACCCAGCCAAGACCAATTTGCTCATCCCAAGTGCCTTGTCGTTTAGTTTTGGCTGCCAAGGTCTCTTTTGTTTGTCAGTGCCTTCTCAAGTTCGCCTTCGAGCCTGACATTGAAAATCGGAACCGAACCCTCGGCACGACATGATCTTCCTCATGGACGCTAAGTCACCTGTTGAACCCAAAGCATCGAATTCTGAAGCCCGATCCCGCTGAGTCGAACCCTACCAAACCCCTGGAGCCCAAGATCTTCGACCCAATGTGTGACCCCAAATCTGAGCCCCTATTTTATTAAATGCTATATCTACTTGTTGCATATTAACTGAACATGTCGCATTCATATTGTTTGGTTTGGGGTATTTCGATGATTCACCTCATAATTAAATATGAAAATTATATGCGAGTGATTCTAGTCTTATTTTGGCTCCATTTAAATTTGTATAGCGAACCAATTACATATTTTGCCTTGTTAAGACAATTGTGGGGATCTAAATAACTTGAACTATATAATTAATTGTCGGGACCCTGGTTCCGCTTAATATTGCCTAGATGCATCGCACCTTTTCCATGTCATACATCATACATGCATCATGCCCGATTTTCTGCCATAGTATTAAATATTGCATCCGGTGTTTCTGCTAGTGCCTTGCTTCTTCACGGATTAGGCTGATGATTTGATGCGAGTGTCGACCCGATCTTCGGATGAACCTTCAGCAATGTTTTCAGCCGAGCATTCTTCCCCTTTCTACCTATTTTACATTTATCGTCTTTACTTCCTCGGGTTGATCTATTGCTATCTGCGTTGCGATGCTATAGCTTCGGTACCCCTTTATACTTCCCTGCAGCCATATATTGCCCTGGACACATCCTATTACCGGTTGTTTGGTAAATAGTTAGCCTTGCGAGTCGTATTTTCTTGCGCAGGTGATGCGTTGCGCCGTCGATGTTCCACGGTTATTGGACAAATGCCTCATGTTTAATATTGGAGATGATCATGGCTTTAATTATAGTTTGATAACTCAAATTGGAAGTAGGTGAATAATGCAGAGGCACATGTGGGCAATAGATGTTATTTGGTTTTTAACCGTCCACTTGTGTCCCGTAGGACCCCAAGTTCTTTATACCTGTTATTTGAATATTCTCACTATCCGCATGTGGGACCATTAATCCCCTTAGCTAGAGCTTGAGTCATATATTATTTCTTGAGGCCACAAAGTAGTTTGGGGCTTTATTACTATCATGTACTTATGCCATGCTTTACTGCTTTATTTACTATTGTGCGTGGAGCGCCTATACTGTTTTGGATCGCGGCACGATTTCGCGGTATTGATAAGCCTAGTCACACTTTCGGGTTCCCAGTCGTTTACAGCCGTTCTCGCAAACCTCTGGGTCCGTCTCGGAGCCGACCAACTTCATCGTGGGTAGCTTGGTGGAGTGGCCCCCTGAAATATTATAGGAATCTTGCAATTGCTTTGTCGTGATGCCTCGTTGGATTTCATTTGGTTTTTCGGAGGTTGATCGTGAGTGTGTTGCTATTTGTGCCCCCCTACAGGGTAGAACTTTCTGAAAACCGTGTCCACGGTTATGGACGACTTGGAGCATAGTATCTCGATCATAGACAACTATAACTAAAGTAGTGCTATAAATTTGACTTTGAAATGACTAGTAATTAGCTTCACTAAAAACTACAACGGAATGGCTAAATAAAAGTACCAACAACTGTTGGGTTTTGGGATATCTCATGCTATTTGTATCTGACTAGTAAGTAACGCAACTAGAACAGAATGAATAACTAAAACTGCCGAATGTTTATAATATCAGGACGACTCATGCTATCTATATCTGACTAGTAATTGCCGCAACTATAACTGAATGAATAAAACTGCCAGCTGTGTGAGTTCCTTGGTTAACTTCCTCGTTTGGTCTCGAGGGGGAAATACCAGGATGGGTATGCTTGGTTATAGTTTCAGGTTGGATCCGAATAGGTCTTTCTTATCCCTATCTGATAGTCGCCAGTTGTATTGAGTCTCTATAGGTTGTTTAGTGCATGCTACGCTACCGCTTTAGTCCACCATCAATATGCAGGCGAGGACCGCCGAATTCTAGTCTCGCCGTATACTGGCCTCAGTACTGACTGCTCTCTTTTTCCTTTGCCCTTTGTCGGCACCCCTTTTGTTTAAGCAGGTTTTGAGATCGACGCTGTTAGCAGGGTTACCCTTCCGTCTTGGCCTGGGCAGGGTTATGGACGCCATTGGTTATTCTTCAGGGCTCTTAGATCAATTTGCATCTTGTCCGTACTCGGACGCTGTATCATTTTCAAGGTGATTTGGATCTTTGTACTATATATATATGTATTCTTGACTCTTTGAGTCGTTGTTATATATATATATCTGTTCTATGTGTTCCATCGTGGACTATTGTGTAATGATATTACTTCGTTTTCCACCGGCACGAAAGTGCCTGGTGGGCGCCTTTGAATCGTTTCTATGTGAGTTTGGCGGGAATCTCTAAGACTTGCATAGGGCCGACCTGAGGGTGTTACAGACTCCATGCAAACTGAAGATTCTAGTGATGTACAACTCTGCTAGCTTCAAACTCTGATAAGTGGTCTTGACTGGTAAGAAATGGGCGACCTTGGACAATCTATCAACTATGACCCAAATAGATTAATTTCCTCTACTAGATGTAAGCAAACCGGTGATAAAATCCATTTCGACAGAATCCTATTTCCATTCTGGAATCTGCAATGGTTGCAATAGTCTTGCGGGTCTCTGATGTCCTGGCTTGACTCTCTAACAAATATCACACTTGGCTATGTAGCTTCCAATTTCTCTCTTCATCTTGTGCCACCAAAATTGCTCCTTCAAATCGTGATACATCTTCGATCCTCCGGGGTGGATAGAATAAAGGGTATCATGGGCTTCTTTCAAAAGACCTTGCTTCAAATCCGAATTTGCTGGCACACAGAGGCGTCCTTTGTACCACAAAACTCCTTCATCTTCGGTGAATCCGGGTACTCTTCCTGTTCCGATACGACGTTTGATTCCCTTGATACTAGCATTTCCTCTCTACGCCTCCTTGGTCTGACTGATCAAAGTGGACTTACTAGCTCCATTCTGAAATCTTCCAACTCCTTGTGCAAACTTGGTTGCTCCTTCAGAATCATAGAGTTCAGTCGACACGGCAACCGACTAAGGGAATCTGCTACCACATTGGCTTTACCGAGGTGATAGTGAATGTCCAGATCATAGTCCTTGATTATCTCTATCCATCTCCTTTGCCTCATAGTCAGCTCCTTCTGAGTGAAAATATACTTCAGGCTCTTGTGATCCGAATAAATCTCACAACGGTTTCCCATAAGGTAATTCCGACATGTCTTCACGACTAGAACTACGGCTGCTAGTTCAAGGTCATGGGTAGGATAATTCTGCTCATGTTGTTTTAGTTGTCGGGATTGATAGGATATTACTTTTCCTTCTTGCATCAACACACATCCGAGACCGATCTTGGATGCGTCACAATACACATCAAAGGGCTTTGTAATATCCGGCATGATCAAGATTGGGGCTGAGATCAATCTCTTCTTATGTTCTTGAAAACTCGCTTCACATTTGTCCGTCCATTCAAACTTCTTATCCTTTTTCAACAATTGGGTTATAGGTCTCGAAATACTCGAGAATCCTTCTACAAACTTGCGGTAATATCCCGCTAATCCAAGAAATGCACGAACTTGGGTTGGTTGGGGCTTGTCATTCTTCAACATCCTTAACCTTGGCGGGGTCAAGGCAATTCCTCCGGCTGATACGATATGTCCATGGAATCCTACCTCCTGTAGCCAGAATTCACATTTTCTAAACTTGGCATACAACTGATGCTCCCTAACAGTTCCAAGGATGGTTCTTAGGTGTAGCTCATGTTCTTCTTCTGATTTGGAATAGATCAGAATGTCACTAATGAAAACAACGACAAACTTCTCCAGGAAGTCCATAAAAATCTTATTCATGAGGTTCATGAAATAGGCGGGGGCATTGGTTAATCCAAAAGAAATGACAGTATATTCATACCATCCATATCTGGTGGTAAAGGCAGTCTTTGGAATATCCTCTGCGTGAATCTTGAGTTTGTGATAACCAGTTCTAAGATCAATCTTAGAAAACACTTTGGCACTGGTCAACTGGTCAAACATGTCTTCTATCTTAGGTAGTGGGTACTTGTTCTTGATAGTGACATCATTCAGCTTCCGATAATCCGTACACAAACGGTTGCCTCCATCTTTTTTTGTCCACAAACAAGATAGGTGATCTCCATAGCGACGCACTTGGTTGAATTAGTCCTATTTCCAGCATAGCATCCAGTTGATTCTTCAGCTCCACTAGTTTAGACGGGTTCATACTATAAGTTCTCTGGGCGATGGGTCTGGTTCCAGGGATTAATTCAATGATAAATTTGATATCCTGATATGGGGGCATACCGGGCAAAACATCTGGAAATACATCAGGGTATTCACAAACTACTCTGACTTGGTCAATGGTTGGTTGGGCTAGACTCTTGTTCCACTTGAATTGACAGGACAAGGTTTCAGATACATGCTCTACTGATATTACGGTTGTACTGGTCATGGTTATGGCTTTCTTGGCACAGTCGATTAATCCTTTATGTTTCGACATCCAATCCATTCCTAGTACTACTTCCAAACCTTTAGTTCCCAGTACTATTAGATTAGCAGAAAAATCTATGCCATGGATTCCGATAGGTACGACCTTGCAAATTTGTCTAAATTTGGTGGTTGAACCAGGTATTTGAACTATCATAAAATGCTTCAATTTTGTTGGTTGATTCTTACTAGAGCATGCAAATTCTTCGGTAACAAATGAGTGCGATGCTCCAGAATCAAAAAACACTCTTGCAAGTACTGAGTTAACAGAAAACATACCCAGCACAACATCTCGCGCTTCTCGGGCTTCTTCGGCATTCATGAGAAATAGACGGTCGTAGCGGTTGAGCGAATTTCCTAGGGAAAATCTTATTCTAGGATGAACACAACGCTGCGGCTGAGATGGGGCATTCGCATTGGGGGCTGCTGGAATCTTCTTGGGGCACTCATTGGAATAGTGATCTTTGGTTCCGCATTCATAACAAGTCACCTTAGACTTGTCCTTGACTGTAATAGGCACAACATTGCTTCCAGTCCTCGGGGCAGTATTGGTGTTGGTGGCGGCATTGTTGTTGTTGAACTTGGGCGGTGCATGGTTGAAATTGTTGGAGTTTCCAGGGTTGTTGTTGTGGTTTCCTCCGGGCCTTGGGTTTCCACGGTTGGGATAGGTCGGACGGTTCATCGGGGGTCTATTGTTTCTAGGGGAAAATCTTGTAGACGAGTTGGGGCGATACTTTGGGGTATGGTGGGGTCCTACTTGATTCATCATTCTACGCTTGCGGTTCTCATTGGCTTGGTTGATCTTGCCTTCCATATGAATGGCAGAATCCACTAAGGCTTCAATATCAGCAAACGGAATGTTGACCAATACCGTTTGCATCTCATCATGCAGACCATTCAGGATCTCTCCTTCTTTTTGGCTTTCGTGTCAATCTCATCTAGTGCATACCTAGCCAGTGACAAAAATTTGTCACGGTACTCAACTACTGTCATCCTCCCTTGCTTCAGTTCTCTGAATTCATCTCTCATCCTATTGATTAAACCCGGTGGCACATGGGTTCGGCTAAACTTGAGTTTGAATTCATCCCAAGTCATCATTTGTCCTCCAGTCATGGCGTGAAAGCTGTTCCACCAAGTTCTTGCATCTCCGTCCAGATAGTGGGTGGCAAACAGTACCTTCTCGTTGGCTTCTACTCCTGCAACTTCTAAGTTATTCTCCATGGTTTCCAGCCAATTATCTGCATCTAGGGGCTCTTCATACTTAGTGAACATGGGTGGATTGGTGTTTTGAAAGTTCTTGAGCTTGGATCCATGGTTGTCCTGGTTTCCATGGCCTTGATTGTTGTTGGCCATCTGAGCTATGTGTTGAAGGGTGGCTAAGTTGGCTTGACGTTCGGCTCTTTCAGCTTCGCGGTCAGAAACCAACATTTGCAAGATCTACAACATTGGGTCCGGGGACGAAGTGCTTCCTCCGTGAGGCATCTGAAGATTGAGATAGATCTTGAGACAAGAGGGAAAATTCTAATGTTTGGGGTTTTGTTTTTGATAAAATTTCAAAGTTTCACTCAGATTTTTCTAGCAACTTGATTTTCATTCATTCATAACATACCATACAAACACACACCACAACAAGGAAAAACAGATGGTTTTAAGAACCATTCTGTGAAGCTACGATACAGTGGGACTGATACAACTCACTAACGCTAGTGCTCAAGTGCTACTACTCCTCGGAATCGGTGGCTTCATCATCATCATCAATGAAGGCGAATTCATCCTCATCTGTGAAGAATTCCATGGCCTAATCCTCCAAAAAGTAATCATCGTCACTGAGGTAAGAATAGGGGTCTCAACGGATACCCTCCCCTGCTTTCTCCCTCTCCTCAAGCTGCATATCTCTCTCATGGATGGTCTCCTCCAAGTCTGTGATCCTTTAACGGAGGCGGGCAATGATGCACTCCTTCTTGTCAAGCTAACGGTGGTGAGACTTGCGATCCTTCACCAGCATGGCGATGGTCTGGTCCTTCTTGACGGCGAGGGTATAGTTGTGGTTGGCGTAGGAGCGGGCATTGTCCAAATCCTTCTGCCGGTCATACATCATGAAGCTGAGGTGGTCCACTTGATGCTTCAGATCTAGATGACGTGGAACCTCCAGTGGCTGTCCCATAGCATCACGCCTGAGATAGAACTCAAAGTGGGTGCCCTTGATCTCATTAATACTCTGCCCACAAATACGGGCAAGAGCTTCAAGCATGGCCCTAGCAAGTCCATCGAGCCAGTTGTTCTCCCTTAAGGTGAACTGGAATCCCTCTGAGTTAGGGGCTTCAATCTTTCCTCGGATACTTGCAACAATGAGCTATAGAAATTCTCCTCCTTCCTGATCATTGAGATGAGCTTCGAAGAACTTGGGGTGAGGGTGCTCCAGAAGTTCCGAAAGCTGGTCCAAGTCACGCTCAAAGATGAGATCTCCTCCATTACCCAACTGTTAGAACTTGCTATACTTCACGTCCATCTATAAGAATGTAGGATGAGCAAGTTAGTAGAGTGATCAAGTGTGTCAAATTTTATGTATGTTTGCAAGAATTTTTGAGGAACCTGAATTTTCATGAAAGAATCTAAGTGGTAAGAATGAGAATAAGTTTTCATAAATACTCACTTATTTTGTTTTGAAACTAAGTTTTTGATTCAAGCGACCATTCTAACAAGGGTCTACTATGGTCAGGATGGCTCTGATACCAACTTGTCAGCACCCAAATTTTTAATCCCAGATGCATGTTATTGTAATATCCCTAAAATCATGTTTTCAAACTTTGCATATCATCCATGCAATCATGATCATTTTAGGATCATTTTCAAAGTCATTACAAAAACAGACGCATTTGAATGCTTATTATTTTATGTGAGCTTAGCATTGGCCCAATGCTACTCTTTATATGAGATTGATTATTTTAAAACAAATATATTTGATACTATGGTTGAATGTTGTATTCCAAAGCTTGGATAAAATTTCAAAAAAACAAAATATGATTTTAAAACTATTTTTAGATCTTTATTAAAACATTGGCAAAGGCACAGTTTTCTTTGAAAACTCCAAAGGACCAAGCAGGTTGGTGAAACAACATGGTTTTATACTTAAATATGTGCAGGTTTCACTTTATAAAAATGCAGAAAGAATTTGAAATCAAACACATTTGAATTCATTTAAAAATGTTTTCTGAAAATCGAAATAGAAAAAGAAAAAGAATAAGGAAAGCAGAAGAGGCCAGCGCTGCCAATTTGGCCCAGCAACGAACCCAACCCACTAAGCCCACCCGGGGCATTTCCCTCTTCTCTTTCCCTCACCTGCACAGAACCTACCCTGCAGCCGCTGATCGATGGGCCCTCTCCACGTCCGCGTCTTCTTCCCCAGAATCACGCGCGCAGTCACCGCTCCGCCGTTACCTCGCCGCAGTGACGCGCGAATTAAACCCCGCTTAATTCCCACTAATTCAGAGAGTAATCCTCACCCCGCTCCTGGCTACTTAATCCCCTCCCTACCACGGCCATTTCCCCCCACACAACACCCTCTCCTCGCCACCAGGCTGCCCAGATTTCACCAAACTCTGTCGCGGTACCGACGAACTCTAGCGGTGAATTTCGGTGAGCTCTCTGCGCCCCTTGACTTCTAACTTCGCCAGTACAGCCACTGCATCCTTGTGCATCGTTTGACACTGCTACTGTGTGCTAGGACAACCCCGAGCGTCGGCAACATCGACGACTGAGCGAACCCGACGAAGCACTCAACTCCGGCGAGTTAATCAGGTTAGTCCCGAGCGTGCCTTGCCCTCTCTTTGATACTCGCATGACTAGTGTCATTCCCCGCATCTAATGCACCGATTGCTTCTCTCTGGCATGATCTACAATGTCGGCAACGTCGACGAACAACCGTGCACGACGACAGGCTCCACTCCGACGTGGAATCCCCACCGTGTTCGTGCGCCCCTTGACAAGCCACTGCCACGTTGAGCTCCAGCACGCCTCTGCGAGTCTGGTGAGCCTCTCCAATCTCTTCCTCGCTTCCGATGGCGCCAACGCCAGACTGGCGAGCCACCGTCGCCGCACGTCGCCAGTTGTTGGTCGTTTGATCGACGGTCGTAGGATCTAGATCCAGTGGCTACGATAGAACATACCTCGAAGGGGTACGTTTTAGATCTGCCATGCGTTTTCACTTAGATAGTGCAGCCCACGTTGATCGATCCGGCCGAACCAGTACGGGCCAATCAGAACACGCCGCGTGGCCTGAGTTTAGTTTTAAAAACATAAATTAGATCTATTAATTGTTCAAACTTGCAAAATTCATAACTTTTGATCCACACGTTCAAATTTTGCAAATTTTATATCATTGGAATCAGAAGAAAGAATGATATCCATTTATGCAATGTTTTTAATGTTTTGCTTCTGTAAAATTGGTTATTTTTGCAAAGACATTTATAGGCTTATTTTGAGTATAGAAATGATTTAAAGATCAAATAAAGTTTATTTAGTGTGCCTTGGTCTTGTTTATGATTCAGTACTGTAAACTTGTCCTATTTGGTGTAGAAAATCATCACATGGCATTTGCATGCATTCATATATTTTTTCTTGTATATTTTTTATATGTGAATTTGGTGCCATTATTTTATGTGTAGATTTTGGTGCTAATGGTGATTGTGGTTGTGAAGATTGTTGCTACTCCCCAAACTACCAAGGCAAGTGGTGCTTCATGTTTTTATCCCTATATTTCTACCTATGCATTAGAAATATTTTGTATAGGACTTGCATGATTATTTTGCTAAGTATCTATATGCTATGCTTGGGAAATCCTAGTAGTTGTAGCAATGTTAGAATTTCCTCTAAGTAAGATACATGCTATTTCCATGCTTAGACTAGCTAGTAGCAACCAAGGGTGGATTATATATTCATGCTATGATAAATATTTCTAAGTCATTGACTTATGTTTTGCTTAATAAAAACAACTAAGTGAATGAAACACCTGGGTGGAATGGAAAGTTTGGTTTGTGTTGAGTGGTTACACAAGGCCCATTTATATTGATTACCTTGTGTATCTCACTTGTGGAAAGCCACCCAGGAACAAAGGGATTTGAGATGCCAAATGTTAAGAAGCTTCTAGTGCACCCACATGGCATTATGGGCTCTTCCTGGACCATATAGGTTGCAATAACTTAGCCAAATGGACAGTTGGTGGTAGGGGAATGATAGGTTTGGAGCGCGTCCATTTTGGTCTAAGGGAAGGCTTCTCAAAGGTCCTGTCTTGGTGAAAATCAAGTCTTGTGGGGAAAGTGCACAACCTCTGCAGATGGAAGAATCTAAGTACTTAGCCATGTCCCTGGTATTGGAAAATTTGAGCATCAAGACATGGAAGCTATCAAGAATCTACTCATCCCAATTTTCTAAGTTAAAACTTGTGGTTGAACAAGGGTGAAGGTTCACCAATTTCTATTGGCGGTTCCTTGGGAAAGTTTTGTCAAAGAAAAACTTAGAGTTTTCAGCTAATAGGTAAAACCTATTTTGAGCAAAGCAAGCCTAAGCTACACTTATCCAAATTCATATAGTAACTAGATGCTAATATTGTATTAAGGTATCACTTGCCAATACTATTCCAATGTATTGACCCACTGTGGCTGTAACTTGTGATGTTGCAGGTTACTCTGATGATGATTAGGGGTTATGAGTCTACACTCAACATGCTTGCCTGTGGCACAAGAAGATGAAGACATATATTTATTTACTTATGAATGAACTCTTGTATTAGACCTTTGTTATCTCTGGAATGACGATGTAATAATGACCTTTGTTTCTACGTACTTCATCTTAAACTGTGGATGCTAGCAATTGATCCAGGGACTAGCATTGCAATCACAGGGATCCTTACCTTTATAATGGAGGGATCTTACAGATGGTATCAGAGCACTGTGTTTCCTGTAGGATTATAACCCTAGGATTGGATTAGAAACCACTAAGGAAAAAATTTCAACAATTTCCACACTTGTCTTATTCTTCTCGTAAACTTTTCTAATCTTCTTTCTCATCTCTACCATAGACTGTAGGGATGCCCTGTTATCCAACTTGGCAAGTGAGATGGGATTGTATTGTACTTCGTTAGTTGGACCACCACACTCATCTTTTATTTCCAATTTTTTTGTCTAAGTCATGTTTGAATCTTGGATGCTTGAAATGAATTTATGACTTGTGTGCTTGCCAATGATATGCTTGTGATACCTTGTCTTGTGTTTTTTTCTATTGGTGTTGATTCTAACTTTTCTTATCTTATAAAATAGATGCCTAATGTTACTATCAACACGGATGAAGAGTTCAAGGGAACTCATTTTGGCACTCGTCTTATTGAGCTCACTAGTGTGCTCAATCTCCCGCTTCCTAGCATCATGATGCTTCCCCTCACCAAGTTTGAGAGGAAGGACCTTTGGGGCTTAAAAGTTACCCAGCGAGGATGCCAGACTGAGCCAGCCACGGAGGCTATCACCTTCAAGCTAAATGCATGACGACAAAGAGAGAGGCTTAGAGGTAGTCATGCAGGATTTACTTGGGCGTCTGTTAGGGAGGCACTCCAGGGAGCTTAGAGGTACTCACTTTCACGCCTTCGGAAGACGCGACGAGGATGGTGAGGCTATTGAGTTCGAGGATGCTGCTAGAGAGATTGCAGAGCCGATCCGTCTGTACCTTCAGGACCTAGAGGTTCTACTTAGGCACCTAGATACTGATAGGAACAACGTCATGCTTAGCAATGACGAGCTCGAGGTGCAGCTTCATGAGAAGGACAAACTCTTCGCGGATCAAGACGAGATAGTCAAGGAAATGGAGGCCAAGTTTGAGAGCCGGGATAGGAAGTGCAAGAGCCAAGAGAAAAGAGTCCAAGATAGGAACAAGAGGATTAGAGAGATGAATGCAGAACTAGAGGCCAAGGACTTCGAGCTCGAGCATCAGAAGGGTGTGATTAAGAGACTTCATTCACAGAAGAGGGATCTCAAAGCCAAGATAGAGGCCTTGACTACCAATGTCGAGGAATACAAGACCGCTATGGAGAATGCAGGTCTTACACTTGTTGATGAGGAGGTTGATGCAGAGGAGTAGTGATGACTACTCAGTTATTTATCATTTACCATGCTTATGATTATGTCGCAATGACCATCCAACATGTGGATGGCTTGCTATTGGTGTGTTTGCTTTTCAAACTTGTTGTTTATGTCGTTGAACTTTATGTTATTTTGATGCTTGTTTGGTGATTGTCTATGTGATGTATTGTGCATGTTAAGAATTTATGGGTATCTCATTCTTATCCTTATTGAAAACCACAGATGCCTCCTCGACGTGCCAACCCCAACCCGAACAACAACAATTTCACCCCCGAGTTGCAGCAGCTGATGACAACATAGGCACAACAGATGCAGATGATGACCACTTTCATACAGAATCAGAATAACAACAACAACAATCAGAACAATCCACTAGGTTTTTACATGCTCACCAGATTCCTAAGACTGAGTCCTGCAAAGTTCTCAGGAACTACTGATCCCATGGTGGACAATGATTGGCTACGTTTAGTGAACAAGGATTTGGTAACTGTCGGCTGTACCGACAAGGAGAAAGTCAGGTTTGCAGCACACTTGTTGGAAGGACCAGCAGCTACTTGGTGGGATAACTTCCAGATCACCACTCGCATTGAGGATGTGACATGGGCTATCTTTGAAGATGGTTTCCGTACAGCTCACATCTCATCCGGAGTGATGAGTTTGAAGAAGAAGGAGTTCCATAATCTGAAGCAGCGCCACCGCAGCGTGGCTGAATATATTGAGGAGTTCAACAATCTGGCGCGTTATGCACCGGATGAAGTTGATACTGATGCCAAGAGAAAAGAGAAGTTCCTCGAAGGACAGAACGATGAACTGAATCTGTAGTTATCTATGGCCTATGTCCCCACCTACCAATCTCTTTGTGACAAGGCTACCATCTTGGAGAACAAGATGAAACAGGTTGAAAGCTGAAAGAGGAAGCACAGCTCTAACAAGCACTTCTCAGGATCGTCTCACAAGCGTTCCCATTATGATGATAGTGGGAGTTCTGGATCCCACAAGTATGGAAAGTACAATAGCCACCACAACCACAATCGCCATCATGACAACAAGCATCACCGTAGTCATGACAATGACAAGCAGAAGAACCACAAGGGTGGGTACAAGAGCCACCAGAATGGAAGTGGGAGTGGTAGTGGAAGCCAGCCTGTCAAGAAGGATCTCAGTCAGGTTGAATGCTTCAAGTGTAAGAAGATGGGGCATTATGCAAATGAATGCCCAGAAAAGAAAGTTGAAGGACCCAACAAGCCCAACCCTTTTCAGAAGGGACAAGTGAACCACATCAATGTGGAAGAGATTTATGAGGAGTCTGATGCCGTGGCTGGTAAGTTCAAACTCAATTCTATTCCAGCACTTGTTCTTTTTGACACCGGTGCATCACATTCATTCATATCAAAAGCATTTGTTGATAGAAATGGGTTTCCAACTGAAAACATTGGGTGTCCAATAAAAGTAAGTTCTCCCGGTGGAGATATGATAGTGAGTCTTGGATGTCGTGATCTAGTGATAGAGTTTGGAAAGCATAAGTTCCCAGTAAGTCTGATAATCCTAGATTCCCAAGGACTGGATGTAATATTGGGAATGGATTGGATGACCAAGTATGAAGGAGTACTTGATTGTGCCAATCGTACTGTCGCACTCATAACCCCGGAAAAGAAACGGATAAGATTCAAGTCTAACTTTGAATCAAAAGGAAGTAAGCTAAATTCTCTTAAGGGGGTTAGCATAGACAGTGTGCCAATTGTGAATGAATATCCGGATGTGTTTCCAGAAGAATTGCCAGGAATGCCACCAGATAGAGATGTGGAATTTCTGATTGACTTACTGCCAGGATCAGGACCAATAGCAAAGAGACCTTACAAGATGTTAGTTGATGAGTTGAAAGAACTCAAGAAATAACTTGGAGAACAATTACAGAAAGGATTTATTCAACCAAGTTCTTCATCTTGGGGAGCACCAATCTTATTTGTGGAAAATAAAGATAGAAGTCAAAGATTATGCATAGATTATCCTTCACTCAATGAGGTGACTATCAAGAACAAATATCCTTTGCCCATAATCAGTGAATTATTTGATCAGTTAGAAGGAGCATGTGTATTCTCAAAGATTGATCTCCGGTCAGGATATTTTCAGCTTAAGATAAGGGAACAAGACATACCTAAGACAGCTTTCACCACTAGGTATGGATTGTATGAGTACACCGTGATGCCATTTGGTTTGACCAATGCACTAGCTTATTTTATGAATATGATGAACAAGGTGTTCATGGAGTTCCTTGACAAGTTTGTTGTCGTTTTCATCGATGACATTTGATCTACTCCAAAAGCAAAGAAGAGCATGAAGGACATATGCGTTTGATACTTGAGAAGCTTAGAGAGCATAAGTTGTATGCAAAATTCAGCAAGTGTGAATTCTGGTTGAATGAAGTTGGATTTCTTGGACACATTGTGTTAAGAGATGGTGTAGCAGTTGATCCCGCAAAAGTGTCAGCTGTAACTGAGTGGGAATCTCCTAAGTCAGTAAAGGAAGTTCCTAGTTTCCTTGGCTTGGCAGGATACTACAGAAGATTCATTGAGAATTTCTCCAAGGTAGCTAAGCCAATGAAGGAGCTGCTAAAGAAAGACAAGAAGTTGCTTGGCCTGAAGGATGTGAACTCAGTTTCCATGAATTGAAGAAGAGACTAGTGACAACACCAGTCCTATGTCTGCCAGATTTGGAGAAAGATTTCCAAGTGTATTGTGATGCATCTCATCATGGATTAGGTGCAGTTCTAATGCAAGAAGGGAAAGTTGTGGCTTATGTCTCGAGACAACTCAAAACTCATGAGGTAAATTACCCTACTCATGATTTGGAGTTAGACTCTGTTGTCCATGCACTCAAAACATGGAGACACTATGTTTTGGGAAAGCGATGTGAAGTGTTCACAGATCACAAAAGTTTGAAGTACATCTTCACTTAGAAAGAAATCAACATGAGAGAAAGAAGATGGCTAGAACTCATCAAGGACTATGACTTGAGTTTGCAATACCGCCCCGGTAAAGCAAATGTTGTAGCAGAGGCTCTAAGCCGTAAGGTATTTGTGAATGGCCTTACTAAGGGAGAGTTGCCAGATGATTTGTGTGCCCAATTTAGAGACCTTGGATTGGAGATTGTGCCTGAGGGACATCTTATGTCATTGGATGTTCAACCCACATTGTTGGACAAGATCAAGGAAGCCCAAAAGATGGACAAGGAAATATAAGAGATCAAGGAAAAGATTGGCAAGGGAATGCCAAAGGATTCCATGAAGACGAACATGGTACTTTATGGTATGGAAAACGTATCTGCGTTCCGCAAGATCCGGAGCTTCGGAAACTGATTTTACAAGAAGCACACAACTCACCATATTCCATTCATCCGGGTAACACCAAAATGTACATGGATATGAAAGAAAGATTTTGGTGGAATAATCTCAAGAAGGACATCGCCGAACATATTGCTTGTGTGATGTATGTATTAGGGTGAAAGTGGAACATCAGAAGCCAGCAGGATTTCTACAACCACTACCTATTCCTGATTGGAAGTGGGACAAGATTGGCATGGATTTCATCACCGGATCGCCAATGACCAGGTCAGGATATGATTCTATTTGGGTAGTAGTGGATCGCCTCACTAAACTGGCTCATTTCATACCCGTGAAGACAACCTACACAAGTGCTAAGTTGGCCAAGATCTATATGAATAGGATTGTGTGTCTCCATGGAGTACCCAAGAGTATTGTGTCTGATAGGGGAACTCAATTCACTTCCCATTTTTGGAGGCAACTACATGAGTCATTGGGAACGGGGTTGGAATTCAGCACTGCTTTTCATCCTCAGACTGATGGACAGACAGAAAGGACCAACCAGATTCTAGAAGATATGTTAAGGGCATGTGCCCTAGACTATGGAGCTAGTTGGGATGAAAGTCTGCCTTCCGCATAATTCTCTTACAATAACAGCTATCAAGCCACTATTGAGATGGCACCATTTGAGTTTCTCTATGGGACAAAGTGTACCACCCCATTGCTATGGAATGGTGTGGGAGAAAGAAATTTGTTCGGACCAGAACTGATCAAAGAGGCTGAAGAGAAAGTCAAGCTAGTAAAGGACAGATTGAAGATAGCACAGTCCCGACAAAAGAGCTACGCAGATCCTAAGCGTAGAGAAGTCACCTATGAAGTCGGTGATAGAGCTTATCTTAGAGTGTCACCACTTCGTGGGGTGAAGAGATTTGGAGTCAAAGGAAAATTGGCCCCATGATATGTTGGACTTTTCAAAATTCTGAGTCGTAAAGGAGAAGTAGCCTATGAGATTGAATTGCCAGAATCATTATCTGCAGTTAACAATGTGTTTCATGTGAGTCAGCTAAAGAAATGCCATCCAGAGATGGAAGAGACTTCTTTGAAGTATACTATACCTTTGGAGGAGGTCCAATTGGAAAGTGATCTCACTTATGAGGAAAAACCCATCAAGATTCTTGAGACTGCAGAAATAGTTACTCGGACTAAGACTATCAAATTCTGTAAAGTTCAATGGAACCATCATTCCGAAGAAGAAGCAACATGGGAAAGAGAAGATGATCTTCGGAAAGTCCACCCTCACCTATTTGCTAGCCAATCCGAATCTCGAGGGCGAGATTCACCTTAAGGGGGTTAGATTTGTAACATCCCTAAAATCATGTTTTCAAACTTTGCATATCATCCATGCAATCATGATCATTTTAGGATCATTTTCAAAGTCATTACAAAAACAGAAGCATTTGAATGGTTATTATTTTATGTGAGCTTATCATTGGCCCAATGCTACTCTTTATATGAGATTGATTATTTTAAAACAAATATATTTCATACTATGGTTGAATGTTGTATTCCAAAGCTTGGATAAAATTTCAAAAAAAATATGATTTTAAAACTATTTTTAGATGTTTATTAAAACATTGGCAAAGGCACTGTTTTCTTTGAAAACTCCAAAGGACCAAGCAGGTTGGTGAAACAACATGGTTTTATACTTAAATATGTGCAGGTTTCACTTTATAAAAATCCAGAAAGAATTTGAAATCAAACACATTTGAATTCATTTGAAAATGTTTCCTGAAAATCGAAATAGAAAAAGAAAAAGAATAAGGAAAGCAGAAGAGGCCGGCTGATGGGGATATGCCTACCGGGGTATACCCAGCAGGACGTTTCCGACTGGCCCAGGAACTGGCGAGTGGGCCTGCAGGACGACGACTGGATCAAGGCCTGGCGTGGATCCAAGTGACTAGAAGCTGAAGGCCCAGGAGAGTAGATAGGACCAGTCGGATTAGGTTAAACGAGTGCTGAAACCTAAACTGATTCGGTTGAGATATGTAACCCCAGGGGGTGAGTCTATATAAACCTCCCTACAGGGCGTGTAGAGGATACGTTCCATCATACACCCAATCGACGCGCCGCCTAGCCGTCGAGCTCGCCCCATTGTACCTCCATCATAATACAATCTACAGGAGTAGGTCTTTACCCTCCGGGGGGCGAACCTGGGTAAAACCCTATGTCTCCGCCCTCATCTCGCACCGCAGATGGCTGGCCGCCCTTGCCCTATGTTCTACTAATCGCTGCCGATTGCAGCATATGCCGTGGTTATTCCCACGACAGTGGCGCCCACAGTGGGGCCTAGCCGGTCTGGCCGGTGTTCTGCGGCGAGATCAAATCTGCCCATCAACGAGTCGGTCGCCACCGGCCGCATGATAGCGATCGACGAGATGCTCCAGATCTTGCCGAGAAGCTACGTCCTGGCGGCGCGACCCGTCACGCATAGCCACGCGAGTCGGAGGATTCGGCTCACATCCGCGAGTCGCCGCCACGCGACTGGCTCTCCGAGAGGCAGGTCCACACGATCCACTGCCTCGCCTCCGAGTACAACTCGGCCCACAGCGACGTGGCCGAAACCACCGCGGCCCTCAACGACGATGCCGATTCGGCGACTCCGGCGTCACTCGCTGGATCCATCATCGCGGCTTCGCCCGCGGGCTCCATCACCCAGGTCTCCAACATAGGAGACTTCGAGGATCCCTCCATCCTTGGGATCTTTGACTACGACTCCGGGTCGGAGAACTCCGCCGATCTCCTCGACGGGACCAGTTGCCACGCCGCGACCTACATGGCGACTGGCACCGACCCACCGAAGGATCCCTTCTCCACCCCGATCCCTCCCAACGCAACGGCAACGGAGGTCGAGGAACTCCGCCTGAAGCTGGCGGAAGAAGTCCGCAAAGAGCAAGCTGAGCGTGAAAAATTTCGCCTCGAGCAGGTGACGGCGCAGGAGCTGTCGCGCTACCACCAGCAACGAATCAGGTCGCGCCTGAACCCCACCGTCCAGGGGCGCGCCCTGAACTTTGACGACGAGAACGACCCGGCCCGCGTGGCCGAGCGTGCGATCCGCGATAACGCGCCACCAGGAGGAAGCGCCCGGCCACCACCAGGATCGACGGTGATGGGCGCCCCACCTCCACCCAACCGCGCACCCCCCAGGGACCAGCCGCAGATAGTGGTCTCCTCACGGGAGCGAGACGCGAACGGTCTACCACTGTTCTCCACCCCGATGGACAACCTCATGGCAGGCCGAGCAGTGGCTGACAACATCACGGCCACCGGCGACGGCGCCCTACAGATCCAGTACGTCAATGCCCTGCTCGAAAAGGTGGTCGAGCAACAAAACTCAGGCGTCGACTCACAGGGCCGGATGTACTCGTGTTCATCAGGCAGCAGAGCAGCCTCAAGTGGCTGTCCATTAGCGGCAAACACCCTCAACTGCCCGCCACCCGAACCGCTGCAGCTCCAGCATCGACCCGCGAACGCGGCACTCTCCACCAACGACCCCAGGCCAGCGACCAACTTCGTCGCCGCCAACGGCCAGCCCGTCGACGCCCGCACCCACATCATCAACAACCAGAGCTGGCGCGCACGCCAACCCGACGACCTGCGACACACCCTAACCAATCGTCGTGACGGTGAGCCGATGGGGTCGCTAAGACGACTCGGGCCCCGATGCTTCGGACCGATAATCCAAGGCGAAAAATACCCGGCGAACTTCAAAGCGCCGAAGGAAATAGAGAAGTACGATCCTTCGTATGACCCCTCCGTGTGGCTGGACACCTACCTCAGGGTGATGGGGATCGCTGGCCACACCGACCTAATAGCAGCCCGCTACCTCCCCCTGACACTACTAGGAAAATGGCCTTTAGTGGCGCACCTGGAAACATCATCCGTGGCGCACTAGCAGTGCGCCACGCCTCTTCTGGCTATCTCTCTCGGCGTGGCGCCTTGCCTAATCGCGCCACGGTTGTGTAAAACAGGCGTGGCGCTGCTAATCGCCACAGATGTTTGGGCTGGTGCGCTACCCCTGGATCTTACATGGCGCACTACCTAGTGCGCCACTAAGCTTCCATAGTGCGCTTTAGGTGTAGTGCGCCACAGAAGGTAGACCATGTGCGCCACAGATGTATTTTTTGTTTTTTTTTAATTTCCGAGCCAGATTATATGCAATACAGATTATATACAATATTACAGCAGATATACACACATAGATACAAGATATACAATTATATATATAAATACTCAATATGAAAAACAAGATTGAAACAAATACATATAGATAAGTCTCATACATGAATACATAGTCTAAGTTACATTGTTTCGAGCATGTTACAAAGTAGTAGTTGGTGACATGCGAATACATGTGTCGATCAAACAAGTTAGAGCTCGGAAGCTCGCCTAGACATCTAAACTAGCTAGCTAGACACAAACGCGGGATAAATAACCAAAGAAGATAAGCATGATCACCGTCGCGACGAAGGTGTAGGTCTTCATCCGGTTCCTTGTCCTAACTCCCGCTAGATAGCGCGTGTATCTAGCTTCCGCCTCCGCCATAGTGTTGTACCCTTTGTAGCTATTGCCGCTAAAACGGTGCACCTGTCTCCGGCAGTCTTCCCAATCATCGTAGACTCCGGGAACCCGTCCCTTGTACACGACGTACCACGTCATCTATAAGTTGACAATAATAATTAACCGATTATTGAAAAAAACATATATAATTAAAGTCGCATATGAAGATACACTTATAGAAAGTACTCCTAAATCAAAAAGACCAAACTCAGAAAGCATGCCTCATATATAACTAGGTTGTTCGACACAGGAATATGCTACGATGGAACTGTTTGCCAAGTAGGATGCACAACACCTGGACCTGTGCATAGCACAAGGCGAACAATCCCATCGCAACACATTCACATATAGTGTGCCACGACATTTCAATCATCGGCATTATTCTCGAAAACGACCAAAGTAACTCAAAAAGCATGCCTCATATATACACATAGGTCGTTGGACACATGAATATGCTACGATGGAACCGTTCGCCAAGTAGGATGCACAACACCTGGACCTATGCATAGCACAAGGCGAACAATCCCATCGTAGCACATTCACATATATAGTGTGCCACGACATTTCAATCATTGGCATTATTCTCGAAAAAGACCAAAGTAGCTCGAAAAGAATGCCTCGTATATAACTAGCTAGGTCGTTGGACACAGGAATATGCTATGATGGAACCGTGAGCCAAGTAGGATGCATAAGACCTGGACTTGTGCATATCACAAGGCTCACAATCCCATCATAGCACATTAACATATACATTGTGCCACAACATTTCAATCATCGGCATTATTCTCGAAAAAGACAAAAATAACTCGAAAAGAATGCCTCATATATATACATAGGTCGTTGGACACAGGAATATGCTACGATGGAACGGTGAGCCAAGTAGGATGCACAAGACCTGGACTTGTGCATATCACAAGGCTCACAGTCCCATCGTAGCACATTCACATATATAGTGTGCCACGACATTTCAATCATCGGCATTATTCTCGAAAAAAGAGTAAGGAAAAAAAGAAGGACCAAATTGAGCAAAGGACCAAAGAGTAAGCAAAAAAACCAAGCATTGATTCATATATAATAATAATAAGCAAAATAAGTAAGCGATGATTCATAAACCTAACAAGATAAGTACACTTGTCCACACACACACAAAGGTCATCTATAGTTTGTAACTACAACTAGGCCAACATCAAGCCTTATAGCTCGGCTTAGGGAACGGGAGGACGCCCTGTCTCGTCATGAACTTCCTATAGTCACCCTGCATCTCTAGGCGATCTTCTATGTCACGGTTATTCGGGATATTTCCTCCGTAGAAGATCCCCCCCGAAGTCATGACATCACGAAAGATGATTGCCCCAAACTGCTGCTGGATGCGATACATCTCTTGTCTAATATCCAAATCATTGATCTTGGCCTTTGCTTCGGCCCACTGTTTGAGATGATCTGGCAGCGTAGAATTTTGCTGGTCAAGTAGGAACGCCCTCATGTGATGGAGTGCGTAGTAGGCTTCCTTCTTCTTGTTTTCGGTGCTTCACGCAGGGAACTCCGTTCGTGGTTGAAGACGTGCTCGTAAACTTGACCTTCGTACACACGAAGGTGGTGCCTTCCGTCGAGGCAAAGCCAGTGAGAGCATCATCCAGAACTTCCTTGATCTTGTCGTAGTTTTTCTTCTTTTCTAGACTCCCCGAGTCGAAATATGTGGCGTGGGAATGCGTCGGCGATAAGGAGATGAGCATGCAGTGTTCATCTCTGCGGAAAAAATTCAAATGGAATGTGTTGGAAAAAGAATGATGATGATCTAATAAAGCCAATCGACGGTGGCGAGTGAATAACGACTTACTCGGGAAAGTAAGGCACGAGAATGTATTCCTTTGTCTTGTTCGCCACGAGGATTCTTTTTAGGTACGAGGCCACGATACGTCGTTCGGCGGGGGAACCCAAGCAGCCGTCACGCATGTAGTAGGGGTCCACTATAGCGATGCCCGGTGTGTTCTCTCTAATGATCTGCATGGCCAGCCTGAGAGAAAACAGACGGACCATGGTATAGTGCAGCGGGTATAGGTGGAACATATTGAAGATGTCGTCGAACCGCAGGAAGAACAGATCCGCAGGGGCATTGTCGACGAAGCCCAAGCCTGGTGGCACCTTAACCACGAATACCGGGTGCGAGGGATCTTTCTCCAATAGAAGGCGTCTCTCTATCGTCAGCACGCCGTCATGCACACTCTGCAGTTCCGAACTGGCGAGCTTCCGCAAATTCTTAGGTAGCATGGGCTCACCCGCCACATGAATCCTCCACATAATTCCCTCGGGTCTTCGTGGCCCGTCCCGAAACCTGATTGGATTCGCAGTTGTTGACGCCACCGGCTGGCTCGAGCTGCTAGATTTTCTTTTCCTGCCCTTTTTTCCTTTTGGAGAGCGGGCAGGCACATAATCTGAGCACCGGCCGCCCTATGTAGTGTGTCAGGCTTAGAATAAAGGCACATTGGTTGTATCAGCTGGCTGTAAAGCGCAAGCTGGGCGTCTCCCGAGAACCAAGCAGGCGCTTGGTGTTAGTGGGTTTCTGTGGGGCCACCAGCTAGGTCTTCTTCGTTGCCAACCGAGTGCTGAAGAAGTGATCATTCCAGTCTTAAATCGTCCTCGGCGGATCCTGCGCCATGTGCATATCATCAACATGATCATCCGACCCACCGCGTGGAGGTGACGGCGGCGAGGCGGTAGGTCCTTGCCACCGCTTGTCGCTGGCACGACGGCAAAGTGTCTGTGGCGTGATGGCCCCGCCGTCCCCAAACGGATCATGCTCTTTGGCCATAGCAAGAATAAGCGAAGCATGTTACGAGGACACGGCTCTTCTTCATCCGCTCTGGGGTTGAATGGGAGGTTCAGTCGTCGCAACCCCTTAGCACCCGACTAATTTTAACCCGTGCACGCTATCGGCATCGGCTTTGAGTGGAACGTGCGCTGCAAGGGTTGAACGATGGTACCCTTGGCAACATCCCTCAGCTCGTTGTTCACGTAGCATAAGATAGTGCAAGGAACATCCGTCTGCGGAAAACATGTATGGCGTCGTCAGAGCGAGATGCCATAAGAGTAATAGATGGCATGAAAGGCGGTAATTAAAGCAATTTGTTTACCGTGATGGCGTCGAGATCGGCTAATGTCGGCGCCGCATACTGGCGACGGGCGTGCAAGAGACGGAAGGGCTGCTTGATGGCGGCGGTGCTAGCCGCCGGTGTATTCTCCCTACCGACGGGTGCTTGAGCTCCGGTGCCGCGCGACGATGGCGGGGCACCAACATGTACTCGGCGCCCGGTGATGGCGAAGTCACCAACACTTGCGGCGCCGCGGTGCTAGCGGGCGGAGTCACGAACACGTAGTTCGCCTGATTCGTCGGCGCCGCGTTGTTCGAGTGGCTGCTGACCATGCTTGGAATTGGGCACGGTCCTACTCGACCACCCGCACTCCAGTTCGCTATTGACTCCACCAAGGTAGGCAGGAAGGACGTGAGGGTGATTGCCAGGTTGTCTTGGACGATCTGCGGGATCCGCGCCACTTGTGCCTTAAGTTCTTGAACCTCTCGGTTTTCCTCCTCGCTCCTTCCCGACGGCGCCACATGCGTCCTCGGCGCTGGACCAAAATGATCCACCCAATTCTTACCCCAAGGCCGGCCAGACGGCCAGCAACAACTTCTTCGTAATCGGCTCTATTTTCTTGGCCCGGTTCATCGCCATACATTAAAGGATTATCCCACCGGGTGGCCACCGTCGACCCCTGGGATGAGGAACCCTGGGATCCATGACTAGCAACAATTTCCTCCTCCTGCAGAAGAAGTAACAGTAAATCATTTAGATCATCGATTAGATTGCAATCGTGTTGATCCGCGGTAATTAGATTATACTTACCACAATTTCCTCGAATTCCTTCACCGCAGGATCCACAGTGAGTTGTTTGGTTTTTGGGTCCACATGGTAACGGGCCCTGATGAAGTTTCGAACCTGCCCGGGTTCGAATTTAGCAAAGGGGTTTTCTATCCCCTTGGATCTATACTCTTCGTCCTCCTTATTCCATTTGGCCTCCGCGGTTCTGTATCCACCAGATCCGAGATGGTGATGACCTATATTCATCGCCTGCAGCACCTTTCCCCGATTACTATTGGCCAAGGCTCTTTCGGATTCACACCTCTCCTTGAACTCCCGGAACTGATCTTCGGTGATCTGCGGGTCAATCTTCTGGATCTCCTCGAGACTTTTGCCTTCTTTATAGATCTTCTTCTTTATCCAGGTTCTCCAGCTGTCCAGGGCGGTGCTCATCTTTGTGAGGGAGGATTTGTTTACTTCGTTCCCATGATAATTTGCGTTCTGATACTTAGCGGGAAACTTGTATCTTGCGTGCAGCTTCTCGAAGAGGAGTGTGCGCAAGTGGCCATTATCTTTATGCCGGAGATTCTCGGTGTTGATCGAGATGGTTGTCCGGGTGATCGCCACCACTTGCCCACCGTACCCTTTGACGACAAGGGCAGGCTCCAAAGGAACCCTTGATGGGCTCACTTCGGTAATTTCCTCCCTGACCGTGTCGACCGTGTTCGGGCGCCGGTCCTTCGGCTTCTTCTTCTTCTTAGGAGGGTTGCTACCACTCCCTGTGCCCTCGCCGCCATCAGTGGTTTCATCGTCCGCCGTTCCTTCGGCTTCTTCCTCCACGTCTTCCATCTCATCATCCTCGCTCTCCGAAGGATGGTATTCTTCATTGTCTTCTAGTCGTTGGGCCGCCTCCCAGAATGTCAATTGTTTATTTGGAGGTCTGTGTTCTCCTTCAGCGCTGATGCGCTTAGAACATCCAGCCTCGTCGTTGTCACACATCTTTGCACTAATAAAAAACAAATAATTGGTTAAATGCACGGAAAAATCCGGCATGACCTTTGCTAATTTTCTTAAACTAGGAGTGCCCGATTTCTGCCGAAACGGAAGTTAATCAACATTCCGGCAAGAATCGGGACTCATTTCATACAAGAACCTGCATACACACATAATAAAGTGCTTCATATACAAGCACAAGCACAATTTCAAGTGCTTCATAACCAATTGCACTTTAATGCTTGTCATTTTTGCAATCCTACAACATCTAACTTAGAAGCACAAATGATAGCAAGCAAGAAAATGACAGCAAGGAACTGATAGCAAGAAAATGACATCAAAGTTCCATTTTACTACAAATAAATAATTGATAGCAGCAAATAAAACCCAAGAAATTGACAACAGCAACTAAAACCCAAGCATACATGTTTCTGTCAACTGACAACAACAATTGACAGCAACAATTGACAGCCAGGTTTTCTTTTACTACTTCAGACTAAGCAAATGAGAATACAAATGACAGCAGCAACTGACAGCAATTTACTACTACATTGGCATAGTGGTAACTATTTCTCCTTGTCTAGATTACAGGCTTCCAGCAATCAATTATACTCCATCTAACTGAAACTAGCAGGTCACTAAGGATTGGCCATAAGGACTGAAAACGTACAAGTTTCAACACATCGCATCCTGGACAGTGCCCCATCTATGTCAATACAACATGATGCAACACAGTACCATCCTCGATGAATACATCTTTTCCATAATCACACAGAATATATATATCAAGAGATAGAGAAACACCGATTCAACAAGTGCTTCTGATTGTAGGGAGAGCAAAGGTGTCCACCATGAGATATATGATCTCAAATGAAAAATACAACTTTTCCCATAAAATAAGATATGATAACACATGATGACAACTTCACAATTAATGACACAAGAATGTTACTGACATATTACTCTAGAAAACCCTTCTTGCTAGATCGGAGCAGAACAAGAAACAAACTTATCTCTCAAATCACTACACCTAAGAGTCTAGCAACTAAGAACGGGCAAGGATAACCACTATCAATATTTACATTATAATCAGTCTATACCCAGTGCCAATATAAACAGTTATAATACACAACCAGATACAAAATAAGATGACTTGTGTCAGGCGACGAGGGTAGGGGTCTCGCCCATGTGCGCCGCATCGGATCGCTGAGGTGAGGGTAGATGGGGTGGCCTGGGTTCTGGTTGGTGCTCGCCGCATTGGTCCTGGCCTTTCTGAGATTATAATTTTATCACAGGAGAAGAAGGAAAAGATCATTTCAGGGACATGCATGTAGGCCTCCCTCCCTAACTAATCCTTTCCCAAAAGGATTGTCGAGACATGTCTAGGCTTCAAGTCCAAGACACAAATTACTAGATGATGATGATATGCACCTGTGAATTGAACTATCCTTTTCTTTTTCTTATTATCTCTGTCGATCAAGTGCCTTCGTTTCGCAGCATGTCCTGGCCCAAAATAAAAACAAAACTTCCCAGATGAAAGAAAGAAAGAAAGAAAGAAACAGTTATTGCTTCTTCTTCTTTTAGCAAAATGCTGATTGCTAAATTCTAAAAAAAAACTTATTGCTTCTGCTGAGCAGTTCTCTAACAATTTGTTTTCCATTGTGTTTGTCTTGAGTTTTTTTTAACCTGACAACATTGAGCTGATGATGAACTCATGACCAGGACAGAGCGGTCAGGTTGGTACTCTCTCCTGTACCGTGACTTCACCTTCACACAAGTACTTATCATACGGCCCTACGGTTCAGGCTAGTTAAGTTAGGTTCCCAACAGACAGCACTGCTGGTTCCATCGCTAGGACTGTTTCCTGGATAATTATAATCAACAACACCAGAAAGGCTGAAGCATAAAGCGTTTTCTGTTATTTTACTCAGTGATAGCTACACACACTCGATGATGGCCTCACAATCGCAAATATCCTGAAAAACCATAATAATGCGCCAATGCGTAATCACCAACTCTTGACTGTATCCCATGATCGCATCCTCCACTTTCCCTCTCACCCAACCCACTGGTCCATCTTATCATTCCATTTCGCCATTTGTTTATCCATAAGTCTGATTTGCTGATGCTATCTAGTAGTGAAAATTGTATTACTAGACTGAGATTGTGTTGATAAAAAAGATGAGGACAAGGTGAGTGAATTTCAGAGGGAGAGAGGGGAGAGAGGGAGAGAGAGGGAGAGAGGGAGATAGAGGGAGAGGTGACGCTCACCTCCAGGCGGGCGGACGACAGGCGGACGACAGGCGGACGGCAGCCAGGCGGACGGCCTCCACCTCCTGAGACGTGGCGGCTGCTCCTCCTCGGACACGGGCCTCCTCCTGAGACGCGGGCGGACCTTCTCCTCGGACACGGGCAGACCTCCTCCTCCTCGGGCGCGGGCAGGCCTCCTCCTCAGACGCAGCGGCAGATCGAGAGCGGCGGCGGCGGATCGAGTGCTCGGGCTGAGAGATGGAGAGATGGGGATGAGAGAGGGGGTCGGGCGCCACGTGTGGATAAAGCCACTGAGCCATAGTGCGCTACGGATATCTGTAGCGCACTATGGGCTAGTGCGCTATGCCTATCGGCTTCTAACTACTGCATAAGAGAACTACAGCCCCACTAGCTAACAACTATACTAGCCTATCCCACTGGTTCTGCCCACTACTCTATTCTAAAACTGAGAGCACCCAGGTTCGAATCCTGGTGCCCCAATTTTTTGTTTTTATTTTAAAAATACTTTTAAATATTCTAAAAAATGCCCAAAAGTGGTGATATATGCCATAGAAGTTTTATTTTGATTTTAAAATACTTTTAAATATTCCAAAAATGCCCAAAAGTGATAATATATGTCATAAAAGTGGTACAAATATGATTTAAAGTATAACTAAATTTCATAATAATTTGTCCATGAATATTACAATCTTTTTCGACCACGCGTTTTATAATATTTTTTGAGCTAGCGTTTTACAATCTTTTTTCCCTTCTTTGTCGCGGTTGAATAATTTAGCCCCGGCACTTTAATGTTTCTTCTTTCGAACGGACTACCTTTTTTGGGTAGGGTTGTCCTTTTTGTTCTTGTGATGTATGTTGCTGCATCGTAGTCGTCGTCATCTTCAATCTTTGGATCGCCGTACTGGTCGAAGTCTTGCTCGTTGGCGACTCCATCCATTCCGATGATGTTTCTTTTTCCTCTCCTCACGACAACACGGCTAGGCTTTGTCGGGTTGGTAATGAAAAAACATTGGTCCACTTTGGTAGCCAGTACCCACGGTTCATTTTTCGCGCCACGTTTGCACCGGCGGCCTTGGATTTTGGCTGCTTCGGGTATAACCATGGTTGTGAAATACCGGTCTTCTCTTTCGACGCTCTTTGCCCATCTGACACGGAACATCAACACCTTTTCTCCACAGTAGTCGAGCTCCCAGATCTCCTCGATTCTTCCGTAGAATCTTTCCTTCACGTTGTCATCGGTGTAGAATTCCGACGTTACGCCTGAGTTCTGATAATCACACTTGTTGTCCTTTTCTTCCGTGCAGAATGTGTAGCCGTTGATATCATACGCCTGATAGGTCACCAGGTTTTGCATCGGTCCCTGCGACAAGGTGAATATGATCTTTTCCGTGTCAGAAGAATGCGAGCACGGGGGATTATCAAGGAGCATCTGCCTAAACCAACGCGTGAAATCTGAGTTGTGCTCTTTGATTATTTCTCCTCGCCCTCTGATGCCCGATCAGTATTTCTTCTCGATTAACCTTTTGTGCTTCTGTACCCAGGGATCGACCAGTTCTAAATGTTGTAGCGCGACGAGGTTTTCTCGATCAAAGTCTGCGCGTCGAAAATCGATGTCTGCATGCAGTATGCGATGACCCTCTCGGTGACCAGATCCGTCGAGCTTGCCAAGGTGTCTGTTGACGGGAAGACCGACAGGGTTCTCGATGTCTAGATAATTCGTGCAAAAAAGAGATGCACTTCGCCGAAAGCCCTTGGCTATGCTTCCATCCGACGGGACCTGCTATAACGTATCCTTTGATGTGTCCGTTCATCCTTTTGAACGCCATCATGCCGCGGAGGAACATCGCCCGAAGTACGATGTCCTCCACGACATGGACCAGCAGATGCACCATAATGTCGAAGAATGCGGGTGGGAAGTAGACCTCAAGCTCACATAGTATCACCACGATATCCTCCTGTAGCCTTCCGAGCTGATTCACGCCAATCGACTTCCTAGAGATGACGTCGAAAAACTTGCATAGGCCAAATAACGTTTCACGGACGTGCTCGTCCATTATCCCTCTTAGTGCGACCGGAAGTACCTGCGTCATTAGCACGGCACAGTCGTGAGACTTCATGCCACTGAACCTCTTCGCCTCGTATAGGTATCTGCTTATCTTGCCAGCCAGAGTAAGGAAATTTGACTCTAGAAGGCACATGAAAACTGTATGATCTCATCCTGGCTTAGAGTGAAGCAAGAAGGAGGGCAGTAATATTCGTTCTTCTTGAACTTTTTACCCTTCCGACGACCTTGTGTCGTCTCCGACTCATGATCATCGTCATCTACCTGATCATCAGGAGTAGTGCGTCCTCCGTGAAGCTCCTTCCGGATACCCAAGCATATCAGGTCGTGCCTTGCTTTCGGACCATCTTTCGTCCTATCTGGCATGTTGATTATGGTGGCGACCAGACTCTCGCACACGTTTTTCGTGATATGCATGATGTCGAGGCTATGAGACGTGCGGAGAAACTTCCAGTATGGCAACTCCCAGAAAACAGACCTTGTTTTCCATACCTTCATCAGTGGCTTGTCTTGTTGCTTCCTCTTTCGCTTCTTTCCTGGCTTAGGACAATCTTTCCAGTTTTTCAGCAACTCTTCCACTTCTTCGCTGCTCCTACGCTCTGGGATTCCTCGGGTCTCTGATTTACCATCGAACAGGTCTCCACGTTTTCTTCATGGATCATTCTTGCCGAGCCACCTCTGGTGTGCGATGAACACGGTTTTCGATGACCCTGGATCTTTCTCTAGTTGGAGATAGCTTGTGTTATCCATGCACCTAACGCATGCGCAGAATCCTTGGATAACCTGCCCCGAGATATACCCGCAACCTGGATAGTCTTGCACCGTAGTGACCAACGCGGCTCTCATAGTGAAATAATCTTGTGCGACGGCGTCATAAGTATTGGCTCCAGATTCCCATAACATGGCTAGCTCCTCTTTTAACAGCCCGAGATACAGATTGATGTCGGTACCAGGTTGTTTCGGCCCTTGAATTAGCATACTCATTTGTATGTACTTCTTCTTCATGCACCACCATGGAGGTAGGTTGTACATCCATACAAACACGGGCCAAGTGTTGTGCGTGCTGCTCTGGCTACCGAACGGATTGAGTCCATCGGTGCTCGCACCAAGCCTGATGTTCCTCGAATCTCCACCGAATTCTGGGAATTCGAGGTCCAATGCTTTCCACTGGCTAGCATCTGAAGGGTGCGTCAGAAGCTCATCCTTTTCGGGGTCATCATCATCTCCTGGATTCTTCCTTTCCGCATGCCATCGCATGATCTTCGCTTCCTTAGGGTCCGCAAAATAGCGCTGCAGACGAGGAGTGGTAGGAAAGTACCATACCACTTTTCGAGGTGCTTTCTTCCCTTTCTTGTACCAACTCACGCCGCACACCGGACATGTGGCTTTCTCCGCGTCCTCGCCCCGATAAATGATGCAATCGTTGATGCATACGTGATATCTAACGTGCGGTAGATCGAGAGCACAGACGATTTTCTTGGCATCCTCGATACTAGTTGGACATGTGTTCCCCTCCGGGAGACGATCGTGCCAGAATGCCATCATATCGTCAAAGCTTGCGTCGCTCAATTGGTGCTTTTCCTTCATCTCCATAGCCTTGAGCGTTACATTCAACCGGGTATCATCGGGCCTGCATCCTTCATACAATGGAGTAACCGCGTCTTTCTCAAGTTGCAAGCTTATTTTCTCTAAGCGGCAGCCCTTCGCTAAATGCTTGAGAAGCAGCTCTTGCATAAGGGTCCCGCACCCAGCCTGACGTTGTTCCATCGTCGCCCGCTCCTCCGCATCTAGATCATCATCATCCCGTTGCGCTCGCACCTTCACCATCTCCAGGAGACTCTTCATCATCTCGCCCGTTCTCGCCGTGATGATGATCATCGTCATGTTGGCCACCTTCACCGTCTCCATCATCTACGTCATCGCTTATCCAACGAGTGTATCCATCCATGAAACCATGGCGGAGCAGGTGCGCCTGCAAATTCCCGGAATCTGGGTCGATCACCCAGTTGAGTTTGCATCTTCTGCATGGACATCTTATATCTGTCTTGTTATTTCGTATCATGTCGGCCGTCGCACATTTTAAAAATCTAGCCACAATGCCTTCGCTCATTATGCGGACCATTTTTGCCTGCATGGTGTACACGGTACAATTTTGAAGTCTATTAGAACCACATAATGAATGCATGCATGCAATGGTCGATAGAAAATTTAGGCATGACCTATCCTAAAATTAGGACCTTTGTGAAATGCCAAAGTCTTGCCAAAATGGAAATGAATCAACATTTTGGCAAAACAAATAGCAACTTGTTCACATACAAACACAAGAGAGAGAGAGACCGATCCATACACACATGAACATATCATTATCCTCTCCATACACACATGCATGAGCATCATCGATACTCTCCATATACACACACATATGACCATCCTCTCCACATACACACATCATGAGCATCGATCATCTACATACATATGAGAACATCATCCATATACACATGAACACATCCTTACATGGACAACTTACCGAGATGAGAGACCGATCACGAGAAAGATGGAAAGGAGAGGTGCGCCATTTAATCGGAGAAGGAGATGAGAGACCGGAGACCTCCTCTATTACTTATGTAACATCCAAAGCAAGTTTTACATGCTAAAAATGGTGAATGGGTGGAGAAATTGAGGTGGGAAGGAGAAGATCCCGACTAGATCTAAAGAGGAAGAAGAAGGGGAAAGTGAAGTGTGGGGTGGTGGGATGTGGTCACACATGTGCACATAAAGAGCTGTCCTAAAAAAATCGACACATCCGTGGCGCACACGGCCCCAGTGCGCCACAAGGAGTACAAACATCTGTGGCGCACCATGCCATGTGCGCCACAGATGCGCCTACTCCCTGTGGCGCACTAGGCCGAGTGCGCCACAGATGTTTGTGGCTGTTTCACAGCAGAGGGGGCGTGCGCTTAGGCGTAGCGCACCCCCCCCATGTGCGCCATAGATGACACTAACAACCGTGGCGCACATGACTATAGTGCGCTACAGATGTTTGGCGTGCGGCCAATAGGGCCCTGGCCCACACACATCTGTGGCACACTATTGTCATGTGCGCCACGGTTGTTCTAGTTACTAGTAGGGCACTGCCCACAGGTGAGCCACGCCTGTTTTAGCCGTGGGGCACTTCAACCATGTGAGCCACATATGTGCTAATTACCTATAGCCGTTTTCTTAGTAGTGTGATGATGGAGGGAGCGTGCAGGCAGTGGATCAACACTCTCCCCCCGGATAGCATCGACTCCTGGGAAGAGATGCGCGATGCCTTCGTCAGGCACTTCGAGGGTTCCTACACCCGCGCAACCACCATCGCGGACCTAGAACGATGCGTCCAGGGACCCCGCGAGTCGACCCGCAGCTGGGTCCAATGGTGGCAAGAACTATGGTACAACGCGGTCGGCATCCACCCGGTCACCGCGATCCACTGCTTCAAGACCTCGTGACGCTACGAGCCCTTGGTCGCCAAGCTCAAATGTGCATACCGCACACTCGACAACATACCGGAACTCCTTGAGATCGCCAAAAGATACACGGAGGAAGACCCAAACCAGGAAACCGACGACGAGTCGAGAGGTCAACGCCGCACGAACGGCAACGACAACGGACGACGGTCCGACCTACGCTACAGTAACACTCGCCTCACTGGCAAGCGCCACAGTCACGGGCGAGTCGACTTTGTCGCCAACGCTAGGCACGCGCAGCGCAAGCCCAAGAGCTTCCACCGCGACGGAGGACAACGCCGCGACTGCGGCAACTACAAGGCGAAACCAAGGTTCGACCCCGCGGCCCTCCTTAACCAGCCATGTGCGTTCCATAGCAGGGAAGGGAAGCCCGCCACGCACACGACCGCCGACTGCCACTCCCTCAAGGAGATCGAGAAGGAACGGCGAGCGCGGGAGGACCCTGACAACAACCCGCCAAACGGCGGAAAAATTCGGCAGTGTGGCTGGCTCGCTCCACACCTTCACAGGCTTCAACACGAAGCGCGAGAAGAAGGTCATCGCCCGCGCCATCGCTGTCAACGCGGTGGCCCAGGTGGACGTTCCCTAGTTCCTCAACTGGTCGGAGCAGCCCATCACCTGGAGCCGCCAAGACCACTCGCCACGCATCGAGTACCCAGGCCGAGTCGCCCTGGTGGTCAAGCCCAAGGTGGGAGACTACTGGCTCCCCAAGACATTGATGGATGGCGGTAGCTCCATCAACATCCTGTACCTGGACACTTTCAGGCGACTGCGGCTCCTGCAGTCGCTGGTCGAGACGACCTACACCATGTTCCACGGCATCGTCCCCGGTCGGAAGGCATACCCGATCAGCAAGGTCATGCTGCCAGTCACCTTCGGCACACCAGCAAACTTCCGCACCGAGCGGATCGTCTTTGAGCTGGTGCCCTTCGACAGCCCCTACCACTGCGTACTGGGGCGCCAGGCGTTTGCCAAGTTCATGGCGGTGCCCCACTACGCGTACAACGCGATGAAGCTCCCCGGGCCTTGCGGCGTCATCACCATCAACGGAGACCCCGACATGGCCGCCGAGTGCGAGGCCAAAGGAGCCGAACTCGCCGACACCGTCATCGCGGCAGAGGCCAACCACGCCGACGAGCTCGCCAAGTACGCGAGCGGGGTCAACAACAACGACCCCACCATACTCAAGAAGCCCAACTCGGAGGGCGGCAATACCTCAGCCTTCGAGGCAACGACACACACCCGCACCATCGAGCTGGTCCCAGGCGACTCCAGCCGGACGGTGACGATCGGGACGGGCACGAGCCCAGCATAGGAAGGCACGCACATCGAGTTCCTACGTGAGAACAGGAACATCTTCGCATGGAAGCCCTCTGACATGCCTGGGGTCCCTAGGGAACTCGTTGAGCACAAACTCAACGCTGACCCCAAAGTGCGACCTGTCAAGCAGTCGCTACGAACCTTCAACGAACCTGTCAACGCTGCAGGTTTCATTCGGCCAATAAAATACTCCAAGTGGCTGGCAAACCCAGTCCTGGTCGAGAAGAAAAATGGGACCTGGAGGATGTGTATCAATTATACAAATTTAAACAGCGCCTGCCCGAAGGAGCAATTCGTCCTCCCGCGGATCGACCAAATAATCGATTCCACCGCAGGCTCGGAGTCGCTGTGTTTCCTCGACGCCTACTCTGGGTACAACCAGATCAAAATGGCTATCGAGGACGAAGAAAAGACGGCGTTCATCACGCCATTCGGGGCCTTCTGCTACACCGCCATGACCTTCGACCTCAAGAACGCCGAGGCGACCTACCAGCTGTGCATGCAGGAATGCCTTGCGAGCCAAATTGGCCGCAATATCCACGTCTACATTGAAGACGTGGTAGTGAAGTCCGCTCGCCAGAGCGACCTACTCGCCGACCTGGCGGAAACATTCGCCAACCTGCGGAAATACAAGATAAAGCTAAATCCAGGCAAATGCACCTTCGGTGTACCAGCAGGGCAACTACTGGGATACATCGTCTCCAAGCGCGGGATCGAGGCGAACCCCACCAAGATCGACACGATCGCTCGACTCGGTAAAACATGAGTGCCTGCACGACGTCCGGAAGCTGGCCGGGCGAGTCGCGGCTCTCAGTCGCTTCATCCCCCGATTGGGCGAAAAGGCGATGCCCCTATACCGCCTGATGCGCAAGAACCCCACCTTCCAGTGGGACAAGGAGGCGGACGACGCGCTCCGCGACCTCAAGAAGGTGCTACTCGCAGCACCGCTACTCGTCGCCCCCGTCGACAAAGAACCCATGCTGGTCTATGTCGCGGCTTCCGAGCGCGTCGTCAGCACCGTCATGGTCGTCAAGCGGCCAGAGGAAGGAAAGAAGCGCCCAATACAGCGACCGGTGTACTACATCAGCGAGGTCCTCACCGAGTCGCGCCAGCGATACCCGCAATACCAGAAACTGGTATACGCGGTCTTCAGAGCACAACGGTGACTGCCGCACTACTTCCAGGAGCACCCGATCATGGTCGTCTCCTCAGCACCGTTGCAGGACATCATCCGCAACCGTGAGGCGACCGGCCGAGTCGCCAAGTGGGCCGTCGAAATCGGCGTCCACAACATCAAGTATGAGCCACGCAAAACGATCAAGTCGCAAGCTCTCGCGGACTTCATCACCGACTGGGAAGAGGCCCAGCAGCCGGAAAAGCTGCCGTACCTCCACCATTGGAGCCTGCACTTCGACGGCTCCAAGAATGCAGACGGCGCAGGAGCAGGGATCGTGCTGACTTCCCCGAAGGGCGACAAGCTCCGCTACGTCCTCTGCCTCGACTTCACCCCCTGCACCAACAACATGGCCGAGTACGAGGCACTACTCCATGGCATGCGAGCCGCCAAGGAGATGAATGTCAACCGCCTACGCTGCTACGGAGACTCCGACCTCGTCGCCGAGCAGGTCGCTAGTACCTGCGACGCCGTCTCCTCCACCATGGCGGCATACCGCCACGCAGTGGACAAGCTGGGCGGACACTTTGCAGTCTATTCCGTCGAGTGAATCGACAGGCGGAAGAATGAGGAGGTTGAAGCACTCTCCCGAATCGGCTCGGCTCGACTCGCACCACCCGTCGGCATCTTCCTCCACACCATCACCAAGCCTTCCGTCTCTCCCCCAAGGGAGATCGACATCGGAGTCCCGCTGCAACCAGAGGCAGCCCTGGTTGCACTCATCGCCGAGCCAGAAGACTGGACTACGCATACATCGCCTACCTGGAGGGAGGCACCTTGCCGGCAGACGAAATAGACGCCCGGATGATAGCACGCCGCTGCAAATCCTTCGTCATCATCGATGGCGAGCTTCACAAGCGCAACGTGACCGACGTGTTCTAACACTACGTCCAACCCGTCGAAGGACGCAAAATCCTCCATGACATCCACTCCGGCGACTGCGGCCACCACGCCGGCGCCCGCTCTCTGGTCGCAAAAGCTATGCGGCATGGCTTCTACTGGCCCACCGCACACGCAGACGCCGTCGACATCGTCCAACGGTGCGCCGGGTGCCAGAAGTACGCCAACCAAACACACGTGCCGAGCTCAGCGCTCAAGACGATCCCCATGACCTGGCCGTTCGCCGTGTGGGGTATGGACATGGTAGGCCCTTTCAAAAAGGCCCCCTCCGGCTACACCCACCTCCTGGTCGCGGTCGACAAATTCACAAAGTGGGTGGAGGCCAAGCCAGTCCGGAAATGCGACGGGAAGACCGCCACCAAGTTCCTACGCGAGCTCATATATCGCTACGGGTTCCCAAACAGCATCATCACGGACAACGACAAAAACTTCGCCAAAGGATCCATGGCCGAGTTCTGCGAGGAACATTACATCCGACTCGACCTTGCATCAGTCGCCCACCCGGAGTCCAACGGCCAGGCGGAACAGGCCAATCAGAGCATCCTCCACGGCCTGAAGCCACGGCTCCAAGTACCACTCGAGCGCACCGTCGGGTGCTGGGTCGAGGAACTACCCTTCGTCATCTGGGGTATCCGCACCTCGGTCAACAGGTCGACAGGGTTCACCCCCTTCTTCATGGTGTATTGTGCCTAGGCAGTCATGCCCACCGACCTAGAGCACGACTCGCCAAGGGTCGTCCACTACACGGAGGCTGCGAACGAACTCGCACGCTAGGATGGAGTCGATCAACTCGACGAGGCACACGACCTAGCTCGCTCCCGCACTGCCATCTACCAGCAAGGACTCCGCCGCTACCATAGCCGGCGGGTGAGAACTCGCACCTTCCAGGAAGGCGACCTGGTGCTACGCCTCATCCAGGACAAGAAGGGCATGCACAAGCTCTCCCCCCCTCCCGTGGGAGGGACCATTCGCCATCGGGCGAGTACTCGGCAACGACGCCTACTACCTCACCGACGTCAACGGAGACGGGAAACTCGACGTCAAGCGACCGTGGAATGTAAACCTCCTACGGAAGTTCTACTACTAGAACTCCATACATGTACCCTCCACTAGCTATGAAATAAAATATATCGGCTACCGCAATTTGCGTCTACTCTCCGTGTCTTGTGCCACTCGCACTCATACTAACAGCGTCAAGCTAACTGCAGAAGTCAACCTCTGGTACAGCGACCGACACGGCCAAGTAGTGCGTTACGAGGGCACTGGGTTACCCCAGGACTCGTAACGTCCATGAAAAACGCCTACCCGAAGCCCCATTGGAGTCGCCTAGCTCGACTGGCTTAACAAGCCAAGACAACTGCCTTCGCTCCTCACAGCCACCGTGATCCTCCGCATCCTCGACACAGCGCCTCGAAAGGCCAAGTACCACGCTCGTGGACTGACGACCAGCTAAGCACAAGCGACTAGGGAAAAACGCCAAGTATGAGAGCGTGCCCAGGACTCGCCATGCGACTGACCCGACATGCCAGGCAGGAGTGATGCGCTCACCCTGACGCGCCCAGTCCTCACCCACCCTAGAGCCGCGACTAGAACCACCAAGTACCACGCTCGGGGACTCGGCTACCCGACCTCGTTCGCGCAAGGGAAAACGGTGAAGTAAAGAGCACTCATGGGAGTCGCCCTGCAACTGGCTTTCCAATCTCGGGCGAGTCGACCTCAATAACAAAACGCTCGAAACCACAAACACATAACAAACGAGGTAAACCCCATAAAAAGGGTGGACGCGCTCGGGGACTCGTCCAATAATCAATCAAAATCGCAAGACAAATCACAAAATAACGCGAAATCCCATTATAGCAGACCAAAGTTGTTACAAAATACAAGTTGCGCCCAATGGCTGAACTGCTACTAACGCCCAGGGCAAAATGTTTTATTCCGCAGGCTTCGATGTCGACTCACCGCCAACCTTGCAATTGCGAATGAAGGGAGTGTACGGGTTCAACGGGTACGTCGTCAACTCACCCGCCATCGCCGCACGGAAGGGCTGCTTAGCCTTGAAGTTCCGGTGCGGTGGCTCGGGATCGTTGGGCACGACAGTTATCTCCTGATAAGGGAGAAAGTCGCCCATCGCCCAGACACGATCGGAGTATACCGCGGCCCGGTCCATCAGCTTCAGCACCTCAGCAATCTCCACCGAGCCCGTCGACGAGGGATAGCCACACGTCACGTCGTCAAGGTCGAAGTCCTCCAGGAAGTGGGCAAGCCCAAGGCTAAGCGTCGTTGCCGCCCCACGACGGAACGCAGACCGCGTCATGAACTCGACGACTGATGGCGCCTTCTCTAGATACTGCCAAACCTCGACGAGATCACTGGGAATCACTTCCGTGGGCGACATCTCTTGAAGATAAGCTCGAATGCACGCCGTAGACAACGTGGCCGAGTCGACCAGAGTGGCCACGCACTGCCGCGCATCATATGTTTGCGCCGCCTCCGAGCTATCGATAATCCGACCTGCGGACAGGGGCCGACAGTAAATACACCGACTATTCCATAACAGAGCTATTACAGGCAGAGGCGGGAAAGCTTACCAATCAAAGGACGGCAGAGGCCCATGATGAAGCTTTGAAGAGAGGAGAAGTCATCCTGTAGTCTAGCAACAAGGGCGTCAGAGACCTTCCCCTCCTCAGCGGTAGCCGTATCATCAGCTTTGGCTCGCCCATCCGCCGCACTCGCCTCCTTCTTTGCCTCCTCAAGCTCGCGCTCAAGGACAGCGACTCGCTGCTCAGCCGTACTCAAGGCAGACTGAGCCGCTGACAGTTCACACGCCGGAACAAGACCCTGGTGAATCTCCTCCGCCTTGGCAGCAAGGGCTTGGAGTCCCTTGTTCGTTTCTTGGACGGCAACAAGTTCCTTCTCCGCGCGAAGCTTCGCGGCAAGCCGATCGGCAGACTCACGCTGCAAGCCCTGCGCACAAATCAAACAGTCAACAACAGTCAAATCCTAAGTACCCACCCGCTGAAATTCAGCGACTAGGCACTCGGGGACTGGAGATCAAAAAAACCTAAGTGCCCACCCGCTGAAATTCAGGGACTAGGCACTCGGGGACTGGAGATAAAAAATCCTAAGTGCTCACCCGCTGAAATTCAGCGACCAGGCACTCGAGGACGGGCGCTACAAATAAAAGCAAACATTATAAGAATCTGACCACTGAAATTCAGTGGCCCGATCCTCGGGGACTGGACATACCTGGATGGCTGCGCCTAGCATGCTGTGAAGCTGCAGCGCATCCACTGATGCGAGTAGAGCCGGAGTGTGTCCGCGACGCTGCTCGACCTCCGTTTCGGAGACCCCAGGCGCACGGCTCGATGGCGCTGTACCACTCGTTGTGTCCGCTTTGGCCATAAAGCGGGGGAAGGTTGCGGTGGATGCTCCAGCACCAAGAGGACTTGGCTCGGCCGTCCCAGGTGAGGAATATCCCCCTTGGTCTTCAAGGCCGCCTCCGTCGTAGTTGGAGGATCACTCGGAGCCGCTGTCGTATCGTTAGAGATCGCGACGACATCGTCACCCTTGGCCTTCTTAGAATCGCATGCGGGGGCAGCAACCTCATTGGCTTTCCTCTTCCGTGAGGCGTCCTCCTCGGCGACGACTGGTGGAACCTTGGCCACATACGGGTGGCCTATCTTCTTAACTCCAGTCTTGTGAACTAATTATATGAGCAAAGTGGTCCAAATACAATGAAAGGCAAAAAGACGAACGAAACTTACTTCGCGACTGGTATGAACCGCAGCCCAGTGCGGATGCTGGTCGGCTTCTCCAGTTCGGGGCCCAGTTTCCGACTGAGGCCCATCTCCAAAACATCGTGTGCCCAAGACACGGAAGGCCTCTTCGATGACGAGGCCACGACAGGAGCTTCCAGAACGATTTCGGCAGGAGCTCTCCTGGGAGGTGAAGCTGCTGCGGCTGGAGCAACCCCCAACCTGGAGACTGGGGCGAATAGGGGGGGAAGCGCGGCCAAAGGTACCTCATCCAGGGCGGCAGCGGCGTCCGGTGCTGCTGTCCTTTGCGGCGCTTCATCCTTGGCCAAGCTAGTGGCGTCAGAACTACTCGCCGAACGAGGTGGAGATGCCTACTTCGCCGGCCTCGTCTTCCTCTTTGGTGGAGCCTTCACTTCCTTCTTCTTCTTTTTTGACGGTGTGGCCTCGCGACGTGAGGTGTGCTCGGGGAGCTCGTCGTCGTCATCATCGTGATGACGTTCGAGGCTTCTACTCGCCTCGAGTTCGCGCTGATGTTGTCCGCGAGTTTTGCGAATCATCGGGGCGGCCTCTTCCCTAGGCTCGTCATCGTCATCACTTGCGTCGCTCTCGACGCCGCCCTTGGCAGGAGGCGACTCACCCCCGTCCTGGACGGACGAGCTCGAGTTCTCGTCGTCCATGGGTGGGAGCCACCCTTCCACCACTTGAAATAACTACAGCAGGCACGAGACAATATCAGTGTAACCGCGACAACATCAATTGCGACTGCGAATGGTAGTAAAGACAGCGACTTACCGTTGGGGCTAGGTGCTTCGCGGTGTAGGGGGCGACCCCGGCCTTCGCGTCCAGGTATGCTTCCTGGGTGATCTTCTTCAATGCCAGGACGTAGTCTTCGAGCTTCCACTCGGCGAGGCAGGATTTCGTCGAGTCTTCCCTGCCCATGTACTCGTACATATAATGATCACGATGGGCCAGGGGAACAAGTCGCCGCCCGAGCCAGCAGTTGTACAGGTTGATGGTCTGCAGGCCTTTCTTCTTCAGGCCGCGGATAGTTTGAAGCATCTCATCCACGACCATCTGCTGGTCTAATGGGAGCTTTCCGACCTGGAGACGGCGTGGTTCGGGCCGGTCGGCGGAATACCTCGGGATCGCTATCTCGCCATCTGGAGTCGCCTCGGTGACATAGAACCAGGACTTCTTCCACTCGCTTGCCGCCTTGGCAGGCAGCATCAAGTCGAAGAAGGAGGCCTTCGACTTCAACTGGAACGTCAAGCCACCCGCCGCCAGCATTGGGCCTCCTGATTCTTCACGGCTGATCCTCCCGTGGAACAGATCTTGCCACAGGGGGAAGTAGGGCCTGCAGCCTAGGTAGCATTCGTAGAACACCACGAAAATGGCGAGCTGTTCGATGCTGTGCGGGCCCAGGTCCGACGGCTGGATCCCGTAGAAGGCGCAGAAGCGCCGGAAGAAGAGAGATGTGGGGAACCCCAGCCCCCGCTCCAGATGGCTGGTAAAGCAGAGGAACTCTCCCTCGCGCGGATCCGGAGTCACCTCCCCGGCCGTGGGGATGCGCCACCTGCCGGCTCGCAGGATCCTGGCCTCCTCGAAGGATGCCAGTAGCGCTCTGGTGCATTTGGACCTACCCCATGGCTCGGTGGAGGGGGCCATTGGCGGAAAGATATGTGAAGGTCGGAGGATTTGGGATCGATTGGATCACGATGCGGAGGAAAACGGAGATGGGCGATATTGGGGGAAATGACGAAGGGATGGTTCCCCGATCGCCTACCATTTCCTTTATATAGCGGTTGTTACCCGCCAAATCAGGGAGCCGTTACTACGCGGTGATTACGCCAAAGTTACCGTTGGATTACCCCAACGGCTAGTTTTATGACTTCGTCGGCGGTAACTTCATCCATTCGACTCGCCGACCCAATCACTACAACAGTGACTAAATATTTCGCCGACCCGTTCGCTGAGCTGCGACCCGATTAACTAATGTCATTGTGACCAGAATAATTAGTTTTTTCCTTTATTCAGGAGCCCGCCACCTATTCGACTGGGAGCCCGCTTTGGACCCGTATACTCTGACTGCCAACAAACACCTGCGATCAATCGACGACGGCCTCGGGGACTACTGACGGGGATATGCCTACCGGGGTATACCCAGCAGGACGTTTACGACTGGCCCAGGAACTAGCGAGTGGGCCTGCAGGACGGCGACTGGATCAAGGCCTGGCGTGGATCCAAGCGACTGGAAGCTGAAGGCCCATGAGAGTAGATAGGCCCAGTCGGATTAGGTTAAACGAGTGCTGAAACCTTAACTGATTCGGTTGAGATATGTAAACCCTAGGGGGGTGAGTCTATATAAACCTCCCTACAGGGCGTGTAGAGGATACATTCCATCATCCAACCAAGCGACTCGCCGCCTAGCCGTCGAGCTCGCCCCATTGTACCTCCATCATAATACAATCTAGCAGGAGTAGGTCTTTACCCTCTGGGGGCCCGAACCTGGGTAAAACCCTGTGTCTCCGCCCTCATCTCGCACCGCAGATGGCTGGCCGCCCTTGCCCTATGTTCTACTACTCGCCGCCGATTGCAGCATCTGCCGTGGTTATTCCCATGACACCGGCGCTGCCAATTTGGCCCAGCAACGAACCCAGCCCACCCGGGGCATTTCCCTCTCCTCTTTCCCTCACCCGCACAGAACCTACCCCGTAGCCGCTGATCGATGGGCCCTCTCCACGTCAGCGTCTTCTTCCCTAGAATCACGCGCGCAGTCACCGCTCCGCCGTTACCTCGCCGCAGTGACGCGCGAATTAAACCCCGCTTAATTCTCATTGATTCAGAGAGTAATCCTCGCCCCGCTCCTGGCTACTTAATCCCATCCCCAGCACGGCCATTCCCCCCCCACACAGCACCCTCTCCTTTCCACCAGGCTGCCCAGATTTCACCAAACTCTGCCGCGGTACCGACGAACTCCGACAGTGAATTCCAGTGAGCTCTCTGCGCCCCCTAACTTCTAACTTGGCCAGTACAGACACTGCATCCTTGCACATCGTTTGACACCGCTGTTGTGTGCTAGGACAACCCCGAGCATCGGTAACGTCGACGACTGAGAGAACCTGACGAAGCACTCAACTCCGGCGAGTTAATCTGGTCAGTCCCGAGCGCGTCTTGCCCTATCTTTGATACTCGCATGACCAGTGTCGTTCCCCGCATCTAACGCACCGCTTGCTTCTCTCTGGCATGATCTACAACGTCGGCAACATCGACGAACAGCCGTTCCCAACGACAGGCTCCACTCCGACGAGGAATCCCCACCGTGTCCATGCGCCCCTTGACAAGCCACTGCCATGTTGAGCTCCAGCACGCCTCTGCGAGTCTGGTGAGCCTTTCCAATCTCTTCCTCGCTTCCAGTAGCTGCCGCAACGACGTAGACCGAGCGCGCCGCCAGTTGTTGGTCGTTTGATCGATGGCCGTAGGATCTAGATCTAGTGGCTACGATAGAACATAACTCGAAGGGGTACGTTTTAGATCTGGCCGTGCATTTTCACTTAGATCGTGCGGCCCACGTTGATCGATCTGGCCGAACCGGTACGGGCCAATCAGAACACATGTTCAAACTTGCAAAATTCATAACTTTTGATCCACATGTTCAAATTTTGCAAATTTTATATCATTGGAATCAGAAGAAAGAATGCTATCCATTTATGTAATGTGTTTAATGTTTTGCTCCTGTAAAATTGGTTATTTTTGCAGAGACATTTATAGGCTTATTTTGAGTATAGAAATGATTTGAAAAATGATTTAAAGATCAAATAAAGTTTATTTAGTGTGCCTTGGTCTTGTTTATGATTCAGTACTGTATACTTGTCCTATTTTGTGTAGAAAATCATCACATGGCATTTGCATGCATTCATATATTTTTGCTTGTATATTTTTGATATGTGAATTTGGTGCCATTATTTTATGTGTAGGTTTTGGTGCTAATAGTGATTGTGGGTGTGAAGATTGTTGCTACTCCCCAAACTACCAAGGCAAGTGGTGCTTCATGTTTTTATCCCTATATTTATACCTATGCATTAGAAATTGTATAGGACTTGCATGATTATTTTGCTAAGTATCTATATGCTATGGTTGGGAAATCCTAGTAGTTGTAGCAATGTTAGAATTTCCTCTAAGTAAGATACATGTTGTTGCCATGCTTAGCCTAGCTAGTAGCAACCAAGGGTGGATTATAAATTCGTGCTATGAGAAATATTTCTAAGTCATTGACTTATGTTTTGCTTAATAAAAACAACTAAGTGAATGAAACACCTGGGTGGAATGGAAAGTTGGGTTTGTGTTGATTGGTTACACAAGGCCCATTTCTATGGATTACCTTGTGTATCTCACTTGTGGAAAGCCACCTAGGAACAAAGGGATTTGAGATGCCAAATGTTAAGAAGCTTCTAGTGCAGCCACATGGCATTATGGGCTCTGCTTGGACCATATAGGTTGCAATAACTTAGCCAAATGGACAGTTGGTGGTAGGGGAATGATAGGTTTGGAGCGCGTCCATTTCGGTCTAAGGGAAGGCTTCTCAAAGGTCCTGTCTTGGTGAAAATAAATTCTTGTGGGGAAAGTGCACAACCTCTGCAGATGGAAGAATCTAAGTACTTAGCCATGTCCCTGGTATTGGACAATTTGAGCACCAAGACATGGAAGCTATCAAGAATCTCCTCATCCCAATTTTCTAAGTTAAAACTTGTGGTTGAACAAGGGTGAAGGTTCACCAATTTCTATTGGTGGTTCCTTGGGAAAGTTTTGTCAAAGAAAAACTTAGAGTTTTCAACTAATAGGTAAAACCTATTTTGAGCAAAGCAAGCCCAAGCTACACTTAGCCAAATTCATATAGTAACTAGATGCTAATACTTTATTAAGGTATCACTTGCCAATAGTATTCAAATGTATTGAACCACTTTGGATGTAACTTGTGATGTTGCAGGTTGCTCTGATGATGATTAGGGGTTATGAGTCTACACTCAACATGCTTTCCTGTGGCACATGAAGATGAAGACTTTATTTATATTGTTATGAATGAACTCTTATATTAGGCCTATGGCCATGCAGTTGTAAAAGACTATGTTATCTCTGGAATGACGATGTAATAATGACCTTTGTTTCTGCGTACTTCATCTTAAACTGTGGATGCTAGCAATTGATCCAGGGGCTAGCATTGCAATCACATGGATCCTTACCTTTATAAGGGAGGGATCTTACAGTTATGCAATACATCCCAATCCCAGGATTACCATTTTTGCTAGACATAACATATTTGATATCATAGTACATCATCCATTAGAAACCATACATAAGGTCTTATAACAAAATAAAGGATCTCATGATCCAGTCTTAATATAATCATAGCAGCGGAATAATATAAAAATAACGATAGCGTGGGCGAGACTCCATCTTCATGGTCACAGGAAATGCTGACGACGGGAGATGATTCTAGTTGTCGTAACCTTCCTGCGGTCCATCCTCCTGATAGTCCTCTTCATAGTCTGGCCACGGTAATAGCCAGGGACAAAGCCATGAGTACTCTTTAAGTATTTGCAAACTAAGACTAACAAGTGAAGGGGTTTTGAGTAGGAAATACTAGGCCCTAGGTTGTTTTGCAAAAAGCCAGATTTACCTTAACTAAGTTCAGAAGCAAAGAAAGCTAGTTGAAATTTTTTTATAACACCTAAGTGGGAACTTAGTTTTCATATCACAACCCTGTTGTGGTCAAGTCAAAGTCATGATTCACTTCACAAGTCATTTTAAAAAAATTTGACGATGGAATAGTATGGCCACTCCAACTGTCCATAACCACGGACGCGGCTATTCGAATAGTTTAACACTCTTCAGAGGTGGTACACTTTCACAACAATATTCGATATATCTGTCAGGAACAATCTTGAATTCACCATACTCAGTATGCAGATAATCAATACTAACCTTTCAATTACACGCCCTAGTATAGGCACCTCTCCTATGAGTTTAGCCTCCCAACCAGGACCATCTGTCATCTTGAGAACTGCACAGGTGGTCAATCTTCACAAGGTAGCCTCAGCTCAAACCTTGGCCGCAAGGTAACCCATACTAAGGTATGTAAACTTCCATTCAAGCCCTACCCAAATTTCGGGTTTTGTTGTTGTACGGTAATATTGGAATGTTATTGTATCCAGACAACCATCAATTTTATAAAGGGCTAAGCCTCATGCCTCAACATTTTCATCATCAAAAATCATCTGGTCATCAAGAACACATGTGAAAACATTTCATTAGAATGACCCCTCATTCTAAGGTTTTCATAACCATGTTCACCAAGTATTCCCATTTAAAGTGATCCAGTTTTATGCTTAGCACTAGCCACTAAAGTTGGGGGTAAACACTAATGAGGGGTGGTAAACAGGTGCGACATCTCTAAGTTCAGTCTCATGCCTCAGGATGACATCAAGGTTTATCGAACTTAGGCCAAATTTTATGCTATTTATGCTACCTTTAAGAGTCTTTCTAAAATTTACAAATCACTAAGTAAACACAAATAAAAGCTTTGATAAGAAATAAAATAATTAAGCTTGCAAGTAAAATTGGGATTTGGTATCATCAAGTGGTATAATTACTGCATGTCTGATGCATCTAGTTGGCATAGTTATAATGCAAGGGTTAACTTGCAAAGTTCTAGCTTGCCTTGTGTAGAGCAGTGGTTGAAGTTCTCCTCTGCTTCTTCCTCGTAGTATCCTCCTTCCTCTTCGTATCCTTGTTCGGTACTAGCGTCTATAAATAAATACAAGGTACACAATAACCAAACAATAATTAACTACTCTATTTAGCACAAAAAGTTTCACACTAGATGATCTAGCATCATCACTATTATCACAAAGATTAAGGAAAAAGTTCTATTTATTTTATTTTAGAAAAGTAATTTCTACTCATTGAAAAACTACTTAAGATTTAATCTTCTGCAACTAAAACATGGGATCATGTTGACACATGTCATCACCACATATTTCAGTACTTGGGAATGTGATTTAAAGTGGTGTCACAATTTAATAAGGTTTAACCTTTTTATTTTAATTAAATAAAGTGACTATAAATGCCTATGAGGCATCCTTTTATTACTTGTCCAATATTACTATAAGTAAACCTAGATATTTTTATATATTCAGAAAGGTCTTATCAAATGTGATTTTTGAGAGTTGGAATCAACTCAAAAGCATCTATGGTTGAATTTTGAAAATCTTTGAATGCAGAAAAGTCTCTGCCTTGTTATTTTTACTATAGGTGATCTCTAATTCCAAATGATTTGAATCCAACAGGCTTGGATTAAGAATTTCAATACCTTTCTAGAAAAATTTGTTTCATGCCATTTGGTCCAGTGAATATCTCTTGATTGATTTTTGAATCTAGAGGAAGAACTAAGTTTGAAACTAAATTGAAAAATCTAAGTTTGAATTACTGGGTCGCACGGGAGTGCTAACTAGGCCGGCTCACTGCGCACAGCGCGCACATGGGCGGTTTAAGTGGTTGTCCCCACCAGTCAGTGAGACAGGGGGTGCGAAGGGGTACGGGCTAATTAGGGCCGCAGGATTAGAAGTGCGGTCGACGGCTGAGGTTCATTGTCCATGTCTGAACAAAATGCGGCAAGGTCGAACCGTAGAGCGGCCAGTGGCGGTTAGTGGGGGATCACCGGGGCTCTGGCGATGGTCGGCGATGGGGTCGAACAACAAAGTCGACGACGGAGATCCTCCTGGTACCGGTGGCTCCTCCTGGGCGGCTCCAATCGACGGTGCCCTTCTCCGCCAGCAGCGGCAAGCTCCACCAAAATTTCGGCCACCTGGTGCTCGCCTTTCGCCGGGAAAGATTTGGTGTGATTCAGAGAGAGGGGAGTGGAATGGTGTGGAGAATTCGTGCTGGGGAGGCCTCCTTTTATAGTGTGATGAGGGGACCAAAGGGTGCGGGTGGAGCTCGTCGTGGTCGTCTGCATAGCAAGCTAACGGCATGGCTGGGGGTAGGGGACGGTGCGCTGCCTCCTGGCGAAGCTCAATGGTATGGTGGCGAGGAGTGGGGTGGTGCGATGCGGTTGGAGAACTTTGATGCTCTAGGCGGCTCCGACGGAAGTTTTAATGTCGCACAGTGTCTACAGTATGCGCGACGGCGAACGGGCATGTCTGGGCGGTTCGCTGGGAGGTGGTGATCACGCACACGAGAGGCGAAGGTGGGGAGCAGTCTGTGCGAGCGTGTCGAGCGCGGCGCTCTGGCACGCTCTCGGCATGGTCGCAGAGATACTGGGCGTGCTTGTTCTGTGTGGTCCAGTGGCTGGCAGGGCTTGGGCGCTGGACATGGGGCTTGCTGGCTAGACAAGGTTGGCGAGGCTAGTGAGGCTTCTAGCTTGTTGTCAACAGTGGAGTTGGCAAGTGTGCTCGGCCATGGTCACCATTGATGGCATTATCAAGTTATAGTGAGCTAGAGCTGGTTAAACAAGTTAGATGATCTACTGAGAGTGTGTTGTGAGCTAGAGAGGGAACAAGTTAGGCACAAACACTGCTCACTATAGTGTTTGATGTTTTATTTGGTTTGTGATCAGAAGATGTTTGATGAAATGGCCGCAAGAGATTTGAATTTTAATTTTTGGATGAAAATTGGTGGTGTACTAGTCACATACTAGGTAGTCTATGGTTGCTTGGTTTTGTCAAGGTGCACTAGTTTGGTTGGGTTTTGAGAAATGGTGATCCTCACATATGATATAGATTCAATTTTGAATTGTAATTTTAATCAAGTTGCCAAATGTTTCTGTGGGTTTGTAAGGTGGGCTTGGGTTCAATTTTACTTGGTCTAGCAAGGGGTGAAAAGAAAAGGAATTGTTTCTGTTTGAAATCTTGGACTAGAAACACTCAAAGTGGCCTAGTGAGCAAGATTGGCAAAAATGACCATTTGCTTGTTTTGTTTTTTTTGAATTTCTCTTGATTTGTTTATGCTTGGAATTGATTTAGATGATGTTGTTTTCATCTTTAAACCATTCCTTGTTATTCACTACAATAAACAAGTCCATTCATGCATTCATACATTCATCACATACACACATGCATTCATAATGATTTTAATTAACAAAAGTTTTTGTTAACCCTAAATTTGGTCATTGGAATTGATAACCTTGATCAATATTTTTGGGATGTTACACACAAGCATTATCCAACTCCTTCTTCCTATCATACATCATGAAGTCGAGATAATCTACTTGATGCTTCAGCTCCGGGTGGCCTGGTACCTCCAATGGTTTTCCCATAGCATCACGCCTTGCGTAATACTCAAAGCTATTGCCCTTCATTTGGTTGATTCTTTGCCCACACAGACAGGCAGGAGCTTCCTGCATAGCCCTGGCGAGTCCTTCTAGCCAGTTGTTCCCCCTCAAGCTGAATTGGATCCCCTCTGAGGTAGGTGCCTCCATCTTGCCTCTAAGATTGGCAACAATTAGCCACTGCAATTCTCCTCGTTGCTGATCATCGAGTTGGGCTCCAAAGAACTCGGGGTGCGGGCGCCCAAGAAGTTCCGAGAGTTGGTCTAAATCACGCTCAAAGGTGAGCTATCCTGCATTTCCCAACTGATAGAACTTGCTATACTTCACGTCCATCTACAAGAATGTAAGATGAGTAAGTTAGTGAGGTGATCAAGTGTGTAAAATTTTATGTAGGATTGCAAGAATTTTTGAGGAACATGAATATTTTTGAAAGAATTTTCGGTGATAAGAATGAGAATAGGTTTTCATAAATACTCACTTCCTTTGTTTTGGAAATAAGTTTTTGATTCAACCGTCCATTCTAACTAGGGTCTCCTATGGTCAGGACCTCTGATACCAACTTGTCAACACCCGGATTTTTAATCCTAGATGCTTGTTATGCCATACATCGCAATCCCAGGATTACCATTTTTGTGAGACATAACAAATTGGTACCATAGTTCATCATCCATTACAAACCATAATAAAGGTCTTACAAATAAAGGATCTCATGATCCAGTCTTAATACAATCAACAAAGAGGAATAATAATAGTAGCATGGTTGAAGCTCCATCTTCAGGGTCACAAGCAATGCTGACGATGGGAGATGATCCTAGTTGTCATAGACTTCCTTCTTTCCATCCTCCTGGTAGTCCTCCTCATAGTCTGGCTATAGTAATAGCCAGGGACAAAGCCATGAGTACTCTTTAAGTACTCGCAAACTATAACTAACAAATAAAGTGGTTCAAGTAGAAATCCTAAGCTCTAGGTTTATTTTCAAAAAGCCAGGTTTATCTTAACTGAGTTCAGAAGTAAAGAAAACTAGTTTACTGTTTTATAACACCTAAGTGGGAACTTAGTTTTCATATTCACAACCCTGTTGTGGTCAAGTCAAAGTCATAATTCATTTCACTAGTCATTTTGAAAACATCCGACGACGGAATAGTATGACCACTCCAACTGTCCATAACCGCGGACGCGGCTATTTGAATAGTTTGACACTCTTTAGAGGCGGTACACTTTCACCACAATATTCGATACACCCGTCAGGAACATTCCTGAATCACCATACTCAGTATGCGGATAATCAATCCTAACCTTTCAATTACACACCCTATTATAGGCACCTCCCCTATGAGTTTGGCCTCCCAACCATGACCATCTGTCATCTTGGGAACTACAAAGGTGGACAATCATAACGAGGTGGCCTCAGCTCAAACCTCTTCCACAAGGGAACCCATACTAAGATATACAAACTTCCAGTCAAGCCCTACCCAAATTTGGGTATTGTGGTTGTATGGTAAAATTGGAATGGTGTCACATCCGAACCCAACCATCAGTTTTATAGAGGTCTAAGGCTCATGCCTCAACATTTTCATCAGCAAATCATCTGGTGTTCATAACACATGTCAAAACATTTCATTAGTATAACTCATCATTCTAAGGTTTTCATAATCATTTTCACCAAGTATTCCCATCTAAAGTGATCAAGTTTTATGCTTAGCACTAGCCACTAAATTGGGGGTAATCACTAATGAGGGGTGCTAATCAAGTGTGACTTAGCCAAGTCTAGTCTCATGCCTCGGGATGACATCTAGTTCTAACTAACTTAGGCCAAGTTTTATGCTCTTTATGCTACCTATAATATCTTTCCAAAATTCTTGATAAAGAAATAAAGAAGTTTTGATATAGAAATAAAATAATAATCTTGCAAGTAAAAGTGGGATTTGGTATAATAAAGGGCTATAACCAAATATGACTAAGGCATTCAATAGGTTAAGTGGTATGGTGGGGCTTGCAAGTATTAGCGTGCATGGTTTAGCTTATCTTGGATGGTTAAGAAACTTGCAAGTGGTAGCTTGCCTTGAGTAGTGCAGTGATTGAAGTTCTCTTCTTCTTCGTAGTAGTATCCTTCCTCTTCGTATCCTTGGTCAGTACTAGTGTCTATAAATAAATACAAGGTACAAAAATCACCAAACACTAAACTACTTCTATTTAGCAGACAAAGGTTCACACTAGATGATCTAGCATCGTCACAATCATCACAAGGATTAAAGCCTTATCTTATTTATTTTATTTTGGAAAAGTACTTTCTATTCATTGAAAAACTACTTAAGATTTATTATTCTCCAATTAAATATGGGATCATGTTGACACATGTCATCACCACATATTTTAATACTTGGGAATGTGATTTAAAGTGGTGTCACAATTTAATAAGGTTTAACATTATTATTTTAATTAATTAAAGTGACTAGAACTGCCAATGGGGCATTCTTTTAACAATTGTTCAAAATTAATGCAAGTAAACCTATATATTTTTACATATTCAGAAATATCTGATCAAATGTGATTTTTGAGAGTTGGAATAAACTCAATAGCATTTATGGTTGATTGTTGAAAAATGTTTGAATGAAGAAAAGTCTCTGCCTTGTTATTTTAACTATAGGTGTTCTATATTTCCAAATGGTTTGAATCTAAAGGGCTTGGATTAATAATTTCAATACCTTTCTAACAAAATTGGTTTCATGCAATTTGGTTCAGTGAATTTCTCTGAATTGAATTTTGAATATACTGATAGAACTAGAGTTTGAATTAAATGAAAAATCTAGATTTGAATCTACTGGGTTGCGCAGGAGAGCTAAATTGGCCGGCCCAACTGCACAGCGCACGCAGTGGGCTGCTACCAGAGCGGTCTCATGCGTCAGTGGCTCTAGCTAAGCGAAGTGGTAAGTTTCAACCTGGGTCATGCGATTAGATTTGATCCTACTGCTAGGGTGTGTTGTCTCCGTCGGGCAGCGCCGGCGAGACTGAACCCTAACGCGGCGGTGGGGGTCGTGTGAGGCTCACCAGGGCTCCAACTAGGGTCGTCGTTGGGGGCGAACGAGGTTTTCAATGACGGTCGTTCGAATGGTGGTCGTAGTGGCTCCTACGACGGCTCCAATCAACGGCTCTCTTCTCCTTCTGTAGCGGCGGGCTCCGGTGAAATTCCGGTGATGCGGATCTTGCCTTGCTCTTGGGAGAGGTGTGGGAGGTTCAGTGAGAGGTGGGGAGTGAGATGGTGTGGCGAATTGGGGCTGGCGAGGCCTTCTTTTATAGTCGAGCAAGAGAAGCAGTGCGGCATGGGCAGAGCTCGTCGGGGTCAATGGCACAACGAGCTAATGGCATGGCTATGACGCTATGATGGTGCACGGTCTCCTGGCGATGCTCAAGTACTTAATGGCACGGCAAGGGGCGATCGGTGTTGGTCGAAATGGGCTGGTGCTCTAAGCAGCACCGATGGTGGTTTTGACGATGCACGGGTGCTACGGGTCACGCAGCGGTGAACGGGGTTGTCTAGTGGGTAGCTGGTGTCATGGTGAGTGTAGGCACGGGTGGCGAGGTTGATGCGCGAGGTGTACATGCGTGTCGGGCATAGAGCTCTGGCATGGTCTCGGCATGGTGCAGAGACAATGGGCGCGGAGTGTTCTCTGTGGTCCAGGGCCTGGCTGCGTGCGAGGTCTGGACAAGGAGTGGTGGTGGACGGTCGCCTGCCTCCTGGAGATCTTGGCCGAGCGCGACGGTGGCTCCTACATGCTAGCCAGTGTCTACTGGCCATGGTGGCTTCGGGTGGCACTGCACTGGTGCAAGGGTAGGGGTGCTAGCTTGTTTAATGCATTAGTAGTACCTGGAGGGAACAAGGGGTGGGAATTTGGGACAAGGTTTTGAATGATCATTGCTCCAAACAGTGTAGTTAGGCAGAGTTTGATTTGTGTCTCCAGGTGTTTGATGAAATGGTCGAAAGAAAACAAGTTTGAAAATTTTGAATGAATTTTGGTGGGCGCTCTAGTCACATGCTTGGTAGTATATGGTTGCTCGGGTTTGTCAAGGTGAACTGGTTTGGTTGGGTTTTGAGAAATGGTGATCTTAGTACCTACACTTGATTCAATTTTGAATTGTCATTTGAATATATTTGCAATCTGTTTAAGTTGGTTTGCAAGGTGGACTTGGGTTCACTTTTACTTGGTCTAGCAAGGGTGAAAAGAATTGGATTTGTTTCTGTTAGAAAACTTTGACTAGAAACACTCAAAGTGGTCTAGTGGTTAACTTTGGTCAAAATGACCATTTGCTTGCATATCTTATTTTTGATTTTCTCTTCATTTGATTATGCTTGGAAGTGATTTAGATGATGTTATTTTCATCCTTAAACCAATCCTTGCCATTCATAACAATCAAACATGGAAATACAATCATTCATGCATTCATCACATACACACATGCATTCATATTGATTTAAATTAACTAAAGTTTTTGTTAACCCTAAATTTGGGTGATTGGAACTTGATAATGTTGATTAATTTTTTTGGGATGTTACAATAATCAAGTCAAGTACCAGATGTCAGAAGATCTGCTTATTGGTTATCAACGGGCAAAGGCAAGCATAGCCCCACCATGATATAATCCTATGATTTCAAAAGTATTTCCATTCTTGCCATGATGCATACAATTCTAATGTGGTCTTTTATCAGAGATTATATTTGTGTCTTGCTTAGCCATGCATAACTGTCAGTGCTGGTTCATACATGTGATGTACTAGATGCAAAGAATCTAGTATGATAGGAGAACGCGATGAGATGAGATCAGAGGTAATGTGAGATCAAACATGCTAAGGCTTGTATGGGAGGCCACAGTGGGAAGTGGTTTTTCTAGTCCCATGCTCGCCACCACTAGGAACTGAGTTCTTGCCTTTGGAACCGAGACGAGCGTACAACCACACGGGCATGGGAACCCCTCGATTGACAAACTTGCCTAGTACATTCCATGAGTCACATAGTTCGGGCGTTCCATTCGACATGCATTATGGATATTCTCGAAGGCGATGAAGGAGGTGCATTCATAACAGGTAGGGAAGCGTGGACCGGGTTGATTGGGGTCGATGGAGCCCCTGGTGAACCAACCTTGCCTCACATCTTTAAGGACCGGCTTCAGAACTTGACCAATTATGGCGGAACCATCCTTATTGCGTGACTCATGGTCTCGATGAAAGCAAGGTAAAGGTCGTGTCCAACCACACCCTCTGTCGGCCTTTCAAGGAAGAGGGATACTCATTGTGCCATTAAGAGTCAGTTGGTACGTGTGGGTAAAGTTGTACACCCCTGTAGTGTTAAATCTTTTCGAAAAGCCGTGTTCACGGTTATGAACGCTTGGTGACCAGATTCTAAGATCATAGAGAACTTGAACCTAGTCGTAAAACTTGGCAGATCAACGTGTGCTTAAGGATGCTTCCTCATGGGTACGAGGGGGTGATCCTAGTTAGGGTTCATATGATGATGATTTGGTGGATATCAAAAGATGATGATCAATACTTTGGAGATGTCGCTTTCTTATCCCCTTTTAAAATACTCTGATTAAACGAGCTTCTTATCTCTCTTGTTTTATAAACAAAGATGGCTTTATGAAAAACAACTCCACCAGCCATAAGTCTTGGAGAGTACACCCTGTACTCACCATTGCTTTGTTGATACTTTTGGCAGAGTAAGTTTTCCCTGAAGATCAATTTGGTACTACATCGACGTCGATGAGTAGCTTGGGGTTCCCGACCGGCAGCCTCGAATCTATGGGCTGGGACGTCATCGTTATGCTTCAGGCCTCTTAGACCATTTGTTAATTTTTCTATACTTAATAGCATAGTTTGCCTTCCGTTGTTTGATGTTTGTGGTCAGTGATCTCTGCTTGTAATAATTTGGTTCTCTGCTCAATTATGATCTTGCTGTAATAAATTTTTGTCGTAGGGTCACTGTTGTGTTATCGATTCTTCACTGGATATCCTCGAGCTCAAGGTTAAACTTATGTCAGACGGAGGTCTAGGATTTGTTTAGCCCGAATCCCGGGGGTCTCATAGGTTTTGGTATCAGAGCAGTACCTACCGTAGGAAAACCTTGCTATTTGTCGATGTTGAGTCTAGTACATGTGAAAACTACTTTAAAGATGAAAATTATTTGAGAAAACTCTAGTATGCTTCATTTACTCCTTACCTAGTATCGCTCTAACTCTGGGTCTTCTTATCTTGTGTTGATTTTGGAAAGTTTTTTATCTCTTCTTGTCTTTCAAAACTCAGGTGCCTTCTGGGTATGTCATTTCTCAACTAGTTGAACTAGTGTTGAGTTCTCTAGAGTTGTGTGTGTTGTGAATTCCTTGCTCCCTTTGCTCTTGTTCACATGAGAGATTCCTTTCCATCATGATCTCTCTGTTCTCTGGATTCTACAATATAATGATCCACGGTGTTCAGTTCTAGGCTTTGAGGTTTCCTTTTGCCTTGTATGCCTCCTTTTATTTCGTTGGGTTAGTTCAGAAGTCATTTATTCTTTTGGAAGTTACCTTGTGATTACTACCTTGCAGTGTACGCCATGTCACTCAAGTAGTAGGTACTCCTTTCTTTGGGTTTTAACCCTTGGACTTGAACCGAAGATCCCCTATTGTGCTGGATTCTGGTGATGCAAATCTTGTACATGACGCTGATCTTTAATTCAAGATCCCTCCCTTTGAGCCCTGTCATTAATGTTTACACATTACCTCAGGATGGCTGATAATTCAATTCTATCCTTTAAGGTTGTGGTAGTTGTCGCGATTGGACTGTGACAATTAAGGACTTTCCCTACTACCAGCTATGGCAGATGTTCCTTAATGGAACAAAATAGATCACGACAAGAGTACTCCTCGAGACTCTCGTATCTATGTTTGTGACTCTGCCACACCTTACCCTTCTTTGCATTGGTTTCCGGAAGATGGATAATCTATGCATCCACATCTTGGGATTCTATCCTGAGTATGTTCCTCTTTCCCTTGTTGTTTCCGACCTTTGTCTACGAGTTGGTAGCTAAGTAGTAAATGCGCATCGGTGTCTTCTGATGCAATATACTCTTGTGGTCTATCAAGACAAACCATTTCAGAATGTCTAGGAGAAACAAACTCCAGTACCTCGTCTCTTCTACGACCAGGTCAAAGTGTGGTAATCCGTGGATCTAGAGGCAATGATTAGCTTCTACCTGTTCTACCTTAAAGTATCACACTCTTTTATACTAAGAGGTCGTGCTGAGTTTCATAACTCCTTAATGGAGTGATGCTCTTACACATATATACTCACCCTCTCTCGAGCTTTCGCGCTCGTGAGTGATGCGTGTGCGTAATAATGTGGCCATCTGAGATTCTAGCAATTTTTATTGTTTAGAACTCAAAGGACATTTGAGTCATTCTTAGCGTGATTGGTTAACTCTATCACTAAGCAAAGTATGACTGTGCCACCAAGTCCATTATTCTGGTACACTCTCTTTGGTCAAAGAGATAGGTTTGTGCCGAAACTCTAAGACTATGTCTTCTTGCCTTACCAAGCAAGTTTCTTCTCGAACTAAGTTACATATCGGTGGTTCATGGTATTCTAGATGTCTTTCTAGAAGTATCGCCTAGCAGTTAGGCAGTGATCCTGCCAAATATCAGTCAGATATCAAGCGACTACCAAACAAGACAAGGGGAGGTCTGGTTCTTGCTAACAGGAACCCGGATATCCACAGATATCTATTCGATGGAAAATCTGGAGAGAAAATCCAAGTCTACAGCACGCCGTTGGAGAACGCTGCAGCTCGATCTATCCTCGCTAATAATCCATCTCGTGAGCATGTCCGGCAATGCGTTGTGTTGCTAGACAAAGGATTGAAACAACAGAAAACGGCCACATCATTCAATGGCAAGCTGGCCTCAAAGTCGGAATTTTGCCACACTGGCGCTGACCAAAGCACTGACGAAAGACCCCACAGTGATACGGATCAACACTATAAAGAAAATTCAAGGACCGGATGAAACAGTCATCATCACAGGCCCGCACGTGACTACGCGAGAGTTATTCTGGTTACATCCGAATATGCCATCAGGGCAATGGTGCCTCACCAGGTCCACTGTCGGCAAAACAACCGACAGAGAAGACCTAGAAGTGTGCCTCCAGCGAAAACAGGATTAGCTAAGAATGCCACCACCAAGCTGTCCGGCTGGTACGTCGGACGAAGAAATGATTCGGATCGTGCTGAATCAAGTAGGGACAGAGCCCGAAGAAATCAATATGGGAGTCAACATAATGAGGCTCCACCACCACCGCATACCCTAGCCGGAAATAATCCACCAGGGCCACCATCGCCTTCAGGCAAAGACGTATACGTGGGACCCAAGTGCTTTGGCCCACACATCCGTTAAACCAAATTTCCGGTTGACTTTGGTATTGCCAAACACATCCAACCCTACGACAGCACGGCTCGTCCAGATACATGGCTCCAAGACTTTTTCTAGGCTTGCTGCATTGCCAAAGGAGGAAACAGCCTGGTCGCAGTCCGATATCTCCCCCTTATGAACTGCCAGATAATTCAATTCATAACTCGTATGATATACAAAGTGCATTCTTTTGAAACTTAGAGGGAACATACAGGAGGCCCTGCACAGTCAGAGACTTGCAGCATTGCACTCGAAGACCCGGAGAAACTTCCCGGGATTACCTCGGACGCTGGATTGACACGAAAAACTACTGTGAGGGAGTAAACGAGCAAACTGCGATTGAGGCTCACATTGCAGGACTCCCAGTCGGAATTTTGAGTCACGGACTGAAGTGTGACCACATCACAGATTTGGGAGAGATGATAGAAACAGCGAGAAAATATGCAGACGCCGATCATGATTCAGAAGGGCTGCTAAATATTCTGGGCAACCCTAATGCAACCAAACAACCAAAACAACAAACTCATAAGCACAAGAACACCTAGGAAGATAAACCGGCTCCGGACAGCGCAGCTGTTAACGCAACATTCAGAACCGGAGGATGAGGAGGGCGCGGAGGCGGCCGAGGTCGAGGCTGCAAAACTTCCCGCATCCAGGGCAGAGGAGAGCAACAACCCGAAAGAACCTATACCTAGGCCGCCATTGCCAACAATCCCTATGTCCACCAGTTGGATAGTAACAGAGGATCTACCCACACAAATGCCTAGTGTCATTGCAATAACAATGTAAAAAAGTCGAATCCGCTGGCTACAGGGCCAAGCGACGAAAAGGAAAGAAAAATTCTAAGAACGGCAAGGAGCCCAAGGAAGATTACGACATGGAAGAAGCGGACGCTGCACATCCCAAGTCGGATGGAATGAAGGATTATACCACAAAGAAAGACGCATACGTCTGCTTCCTTTGGTCTCAGACGGCTAAGGCCAAGAATGCGGTTCTCTGTGAGCTCAATGCCACGGTTCCGGGTGTTCCCCAATTTCTGGATTGGTCGGATGTAACCATCACCTTTGACCGCTCAGATCACCCGAGGAAAACACATCGTTTTGAAAATATCCTCTAGTAATCAATCCTCTTATTGATGTCTATGAGTTCTCTAAAACTCTCATGGACAATGGTAGAAGCATTAACATCCTCTACATCAAAACGCTCTACCGCATGAAGATCCACGAGAGCCAGTCAAAGTGCAACAGCGTAACTTTCCATGGCATTGTAATAGGGAGACAGGCGGATTCTTTGGGTGAGATTACAATATAAATGACATGCGGAACCCGAGACAATTATCTGACCGAGCCACTCTCTTTCGAGGTGGTACCGTTCAAAAGTGCTTACCACGCCATGTTCGGGCGTCCGACTTACTGGGTGTTCATGGCTCACCCCTTTTACATTTACAATATGATAAAACTTCTAGGTCCAAAGGGCGTCATCACCATCTGGGGAAATCCGAGGAAAGCGCGAGAGTGCAACAAAGGATTTGCTGCCTTTGTCGAAGCCGTGCTGCACGCCGAGGAGTACCAGGTGATAAAGAAGACTATCGATCCGTCCGAGATGCCCGCTATGAAGAACGAGGTGCTGAAGACAAGCATGCAGTTCAAGTCGTCGAAAGAAATGAAAAAACATCGATGAAGGAAGACGGTCCCTCCAAGACGACGAACATAGGGGTAGTCTTAGACGGTGCATAGGAAAGCACGCTCGTCGAGTTCCTCAAAGCTAATAGTGATATCTTCGCATGGCAGCCTTCTGACATGACCGGAGTACATAGGGAACTTTACGACCACTCTCTTAATGTGTACCCTGATGCTAAACCCATCAAACAGTCCCTACGACAGTTTGGTGTTGAAAAGCGCAAAGCAATAGCCAAAGAATTATCCCGACTAGAATTAACCTGATTCATAACAAGGGTCATCCGTACAGATTGGATGGAAAATCATGTACTCGTCCCTAAAAAGGACACTATTGATTTAAGGATGTGTATTGATTATACCGATTTGAACAAATCCTGTCCAAAAGGCCCGTTCCCTTTGCCAAGAATCGATCAACTTATCGACTCAACGGCAGGGTCGGAATTACTGTGTATTCTTGACGCATATTCTGGATATCACGAGATACCGATGAAAAAATCGGATCAAATCAAGACGTCTTTCGTCACTCCTTTTGGAACCTTCTACTACAAAACTATGCCTTTTGGCTTAAAGAACACATGAGCAACATATCGATGTACTATGCAACGTTGTCTGAATGATCAAATCGGACGCAACGTCCATGTATATGTAGATGACATAGCAGTTATGTCCAAAAAGAAGGAAACTTGAATTTCTGACTTGGAGGAAACATTTGCTAGCATACGAAAATGCAATATGATGCTAAATTTGAAGAAGTGTTTCTTTGGAATTATAGCCAGATAATTGTTAGGTTTCATCGTGTCTAAAAGAGGCATAGAGGTGAAACCGGAAAAAATTAAGGCTATACTCAACATTACCAGGTCGACTTGCCTGAAGGACGTACAACGTCTCACTGGTTGCATCACAACAGTGAGTCGGTTCGTCAGCCGGCTCGGAGAAAGAGTCGCACCTTTATACAAATTCTTGAAGAAAACCGACAAATTTTTCTGGACCCAGGAAGCCGATGATGCCCTGCAAAGTTTGAAAGACCTACTTTCAAATCCACCAGTTCTCGCAGCGTTAGAGCCTCAGGAGCCTATGTTACTTTACATTGCAGTGACTAACAAAGTCATAAGTTTGGTAACAGTAGTGGAGCGCGAGGAGGAAGTCCATGAGCATAAGGTGCAGTGTCCAACTTACTACCTGAGTGAGGTTCTGACAGAGTCAAAACAACTGTATCCACACCATCAAAAGCTAGCCTATGGAGTGTTCTTTGCATCCAGAAAGCTATGCCACTACTTTCAAGAGAGCAAGATCACAGTGGTGAGTACTTCTCCACTGCGAGATATAATCAACAATCGCGATGCCACAAGACGTGTCACAAAGTGGGGAATAGAGCTTGCAGCTTTCGACGTTGAGTACAGGCTTCGTACAGCAATCAAATCCCAAATACTTGCCGATTTCGTCGTTCATTGGACAGAGACGACAGAAAATACAAATCCTCCAAACTCGGAATTTTGGACCCTTCACTTTGACGGATCAAAATCACAAGGAGGCTCGGGGCCTGGCGTGTTTCTCAGGTCACCCCAAGGTGACAAGCTATTTTATGTGTTACAAATACACTTCACAGTGACCAATAATATTGCCGAGTATGAAGCATTGTTACATGGAATACGCATGGCCAAATACATTGGCGTAACAAGACATATGTGTTATGGAGTCTCGGATTTAGTTGCTCAGCAAGTATCCAATATCTGCAATGCAAACAAGAACATGGCATCCTACGAAGCTGTCGTGGATAAATTATCTAAATCGTTTGAGGGTTTTGAGATTCAACACATCCCTCGAGCAGAAAATAAGGAAGCAAATTCTTTATCAAGGATAGGCTCTACGTGGAAACAAGTCCCGTATGACACTTTTTAGAGCATTTAAAGGTCCCCTCAATCACTGGAGTTGATGAGGACTATCCGATGAAATCCAACTCACCTTTAATAGCAGTTCTTGCTGTAATTCCCACCTGGAAAAAACCCTATATGGATTTCCTGATAGATGGAAAATTACCCGAAGACGAAGTCCTGAGCCAGCAAATCGTCCAACGACCAAAAGCCTATACAATAATAAATGGTGAGCTCTATAAGCGGAGTGTTTCTTGGGTTTTCCAACGTTGTATTTCTCCAGAAGAAGGAGTGGAAATCTTGCGAGAAATCCACGAAGGCGAGTGTGGTCACCACGCTGCAGCCAAATCTTCAGTGGCAAAAGATTTTACATACGGATTATTTTGGCTTATAGTTAAGGCGGATGCCAATAAACTAGTCAAATCATGCAAAGGCTGCCAAAAGTACGCCCGTCAGGCAAATGTTTCGGCTAATCAGCTACGAACAATCCCTATTACATGTTTATTTGTGGTCTGGGGGCTTGTATGGTAGGGCCGTTTCGCACGGCAAGATGTGGATTTACTCACCTACTAGTGATGGTGGATAAATTTACAAAGTGGATTGAGGCTAAACCCGTAACAAGATGCGATAGAGCCATAGCCAGAAAGTTCGTCAAGGACATAATCATCGGATTCGGATATCCGCATAGTATAATTACTGACAATGGGAGCTACTTTTACATGGGGGAACTTGCCGAATTCTGCGATGAGCAAGGGATCTGACAAGATATTGCATCAGTTGCGCATCCACGGGCTAATGGACAAGTCGAAAGATCTAACAGTCTTATATTAGGAGTACTCTGACCTCGTCTCGAGGCACCACTTCGTCATGTAGTAGGGGATTGGGCGGAAGAATTACCATATGTGATATGGAGCTTACGAAAACTCCTAACAGTTCAACCGGATACACTCCTTTCTTCTTGGTCTACATTGTAGAGGCAGTTCTTCTAAGTGATTTAATTCATCAGTCTCCTCGAATCAAAGCGTATATCGAATAAGATGCATAAGTTTCTCGACAAGATGATCTCGATATAATTGAAGAAGTTCGTGTCGTTGCTGAGTAGAGATCTACAGCCTATCAGCAGAAGTTGCGCAAGTATCATAGTTAGAGAGTGCAGACCATTCTTTCAGGAAGGGCGATTTGATTCTCCGACTTGTGCAAAAAAGAAAGCACAAACTTTCCCCATTTTGGGAAGGAACTTTTATGATAAGCAGAGTTCAGCATAATGGGTCATATTATTTAACCAATATGAGACCAGTCAAGGAAAGACTGGATAATCGGAAGACAAAGAGAGCTGGCGGTAGTATAGACCCGAATAAGATAGACCATCCATGGAATATTGCACAGCTATGTCCCTTCTATTCTTAGTTATATTTCCTTGTAATCATATATGTACATGTTAAAAGTGAAATAAAGTATTGGTTCCCTCATATGTTATTATTGAGAACTTTTTTACCATCTTATTTCCAAAAGAGCATGTCATTTTCAAAAATACTAGAATGCATGAAAGTACTTTATGCTCGTGTTCGTTCTGGTTATGATTTTCGAATATCTAAAAAATGTTACCTTAGCATAAAAAATCAATTTATTGTTTATACTTTGGATTTTTATCTTATTGCTCAGACACGGGTATTTTTCGAGTAATGAATTGTTGGTACTGGAAGCCGGCTTTGTTTCCGAGTTTAAAATGGTTTAGCAATTGAGATTCGTTTCTCGGCAAAGTTTCCGTGATAAAGGTTGGCCGGCTCATCTAAGGGACGAGGCAGAAAGCCAGATAAAATGATAAGTGTAAACATAAAAAGTGCTTAAGAAATTTCCAGGCACACGCATAAAAATATATACAAACAAGTTCTACGATAGTAAAGCATTAAGTTTTTATAGACCGACACATACACAAAAGCAAAATATTGTTTCTATCATTACATGCCAAAGTTTAGAATAATGCATTATAAATGTTTATGCTGCAGACTCATGTGGTGGTAATGAAGAACGTGGAGCGCTGGAGTCGACATCGTCGTCGCCCTAGACATGGGACTCGGAAGCTGAGTCAGTGAGGATATCTTTCGGCTCTTGAGGCGAGGGACACACGATGACGGATTCAAAGAATGGAGTCATATAATTGGTCATATTAGATAGACGACCAGCATAACCTGCACGGGATTCTTGGATAGCCTTGATGTTCTGCGGGTTACCCTCATCGTCCTCATCGACGATGCCCTTGGTGACGTGCCAGATGTCCTTATCACTATGGTGTCTCATCACCATGGTAAGGGCGGTATGCGTACTAGTTCGAGCATAGGAGATATTCCAGTCTTCGATAATCTTCGGAACCTCCTTGGATATGTCCCTCACCTCGTGCACTGGCATTTTGTGCAAGTCGAAAAGTCTGACTGACTATCCAGCCTCTTCAAGAATCTCGCGGAAGTCGAAAAGAATGTCTTCGACGAGCTTTATGTGCTCGAGGCGGGGTTTAGAGGTAGAAGACTCGAAAAGGTTCAGAGGATCTGGGAAAGAACCAAAAATCAAAACTGATTAAAAGAAAGTCGAAAATCAATCAAAGAAAGAAAGTCGGAAATCTTACCTAGCACATAGTGGTTCCACTAAGCATGCTCCTCTCGAAGGCTATTCAGTTCCCTCTCTGTAGCCTGGGAAAGATCCCTCTGGCTATCAAAGTCCTTCTTAAGATCATCAATCTGTTTATCTCGGAGGGCTAGCAGCCTCTCGAGCCTCTCGGTCTCCATATTGTTTGACTCCGGGACGATATTTACGGATTTCTACGATTCAGCCTTTAGCTTCTCGAGATCGTCCCAGAGGTCAGCATTCTCCATCTCCAAGACCTTGAAGTTCTCGGCTTGCTCCATCATCTTGTTGGATTCACCAAGTAATTCTACAAAGGGAAAAATATTAGTTGAACATAACAGTTTGACTATGGAAAATTACTAAATGAAAAAGAGGGAGTCGGAAAAGTTTACCTTCTGCTTCATCTTTCTCAATCTTCAAATTTGAATTCTCAAGGCACAAAGCCTTAATCTCCTTGCGCTTATTGCATATATTATTGAGCAATTCCTGGTTGGAAGATGCAATTTTCTGTAAGTTGAAAGATCGAATACCGTTAGACGGCTACTAAGACTCGGGTTGCATATTTAACCAAGTAAAAATACAGCACGAGCCTTGGGGGCTACACTACATTGTTCTTTTGCATCCTATAAGCATCAATTCTGACTCAATGCTATGATGTTCATCCGACTTTATGCCTGGGGTCTAGAGGATACGAGAATAAAACACTACAAATAAGAATAGGAAATCTTACAATATGTTCTAGATGCAGCTTCTCAAATCCGAGTTTAGTGTTGTGAAACACTTTCTCAGCAGGGGAGAGGGAGGGAACATCCATCGCTGAGAGTTTGCCAGACTCAATCTTCACATCCCGGACCAAAATTTGGTCCAGGAAGCTGACTAGATTCACGTCCTCTATATCCTGGCTCGCTGCCTCCGGAGTGAGGATCCGTTTCTCGAGACTGGACTGAACCATCTTGAGGATCTCCTCCTTGTTCTTATGCTTCAAGTCGGAGATAGGAGAGCCAACCACTTTATCCATTTGTCATGTAGACATTACCATGGGATCATTACCCTTGATGGGTTCACGCTTGTTAGTTGCCTGGCTACCAACGATAACTAGGAATTTCGAGGTGGTGTTGGCTTTGGGGATAGTAGAACCGGCATCAGGAGAGGTGGAAACCTCTAGTGCTGATGACGGGGCACTGATTGGAGTTTATGGTGGCATCACTAGGGAGATGAAAAGCTTCTGCTAACGTAGATGCTTGCCCGGCTTTCTATCTGGCTTCACTTTGTTGTTCAAAATTGCTTTTTCTATGAAACACATAAATCTAAATATCATCTGTGCTTCGGAAAGAAAGAAATATGCACAACACTACATATACTGACAAGGTGCTTACCTTTTAACTACTGGCAACACTTGGCTGCCAGTAGTGACAACAACCTCCGTGGCCTTGCGCTTCTTGGAAGCGGAGGCAGGAACTTCCTGCTCCTCATCATCCTATGTTGCCATTGGATGATTTGAAAGATAGCCCTCTAGTGGATCTAGCTTAGACTCGAGGAGTTTATCAAACTGATAAAGTCGGAAAGCGTCAAAGAAAATAGAGTCAGAAGAAAAAGACAGAAAAGAAAGACAAAATGCAAATGCAGAGACAAAATATTTACCGGAGTCATAGGACAAGTAGACATAAACATCTTTAGGGAGACATCCAGAACATTTATTTCCACTCTCTGCTTGATAAAAAATTGCATGCGGGTCTTCTAATACTTTGTCAGAATACGATGTGAGCTGACCCGCATGTCTTTCTTGTCGCTAGTGAATGTGAGCATGAGGCGTTCTCCGTGATGCTGTAGAGGCTGGATCCGACGATCCATCCAGCAATGGATCAAGTTGGATCCGCGGAGGCCCTTGGGCTTCATCAGAAACTCAATTTGCCTCTTGGCAAGGATCAAGATATCCGAAAGTTCTGGTGCCTCCATGTCCCATGATTCTTGGTGGGGGCAGCATCGTCGACGAAGGCCGGAAGACATTCTGCCTTTTCAGGAGCCGGAATATCCTTGTTGTAGAAGAAGGTTCCGGCCCAACGTTTAACAGATTCACTAGTGTTAATCCTAGGATAAACTCGATTTCTCCTAAGGACTAAGCTAAGAGTGCTAGTGGTGTAAGGAACACCGACACTGATGGAATTCTTCCGGGTACCATTGTAGTACCAGAAAAGGGTCAGACTTGGCCTAATGACAAGAAACCCCTCGCTCAAAGCGGCATGAGAACTAAGTGTAGGGTTTCGTAGCATGGAAAACAAAAAATTTCTACCGCATACAAACAAACAAGCGAAGATCTATCTACTAGATTGTAGCAAAGAGTCGATGGAATAACTCACCCTCGAAGATTCCAAAGTGTTTAACGAGAGCGGATTCTCGTGGGTGATGTAGTCGTACTCTTCCCGATCTCAAGATCGCGTAGACGATCCTTCCAAGGCCAAGTCGGCAGCACTCCCTAATCGGTCACATCGCTCGTACTCGACGAAGACCTTCCTCTCCCTTGTTCCAGCAGGCAGCGGAGGTTGTAGCACTCTCCTCGCGATTCCGGCAGCACAACGGCGTGGTACCGGAAGTAGAGGGGAGATCTCGCAGCGCTTCGCCTTAAGCCGGAGCGAGTATGCTGGACTATGAGAGAGCTCCTCGGCAATCTAGGGTTTAGACACACCAAGGAGGAGGCTTGGCCGGTGGCTAGGGTTAGCTAGGCGGCGGCGGCTTGCCCTAGGGCGGCGGCGGCTGCAGGAGGGCCGGCGGCTTAGGGCTAGGGTTTGCGGGTGGAGGTGTTGGGTGCTAGGAGGGGCAGCCCTGCCCCTCCTTATATAGGTGGAGGGGCTGCGCAAGGGGAGGGGAGTCCCTCCCCAACTCGGTTTCCCAAGGGGGCCGGCGGTGGAGGGGAGGAACTCCTCCCCAACTCGGTTTCCACCTTCCCCTCCACTTCCCAAAATAGCTGTTTGACTTCTCAAATTGGCGTTTGACTTTTCAAACTAGGTTTTGATTAAACCCTTTATTTTGTTCAGCGATGACACCTAGTACATGATGCAATTATTCTAACTTGGTACGACACATTCATGTACCCTTCCCCTTCAGAGTGCCGGACATTCCGGAACCTTCTAGAACATTCCCGATGAAAACACCGGAACCATTCTCCAACCCCGAAACAGGACTTTCCTTATATGAATCTTATTCTCCGGACCATTCCGGATCTCCTCGTGATATCCCGGATCCCATCCAAGACTCCGAATAACATTCAGTCTCTTACTCATCATTCCATAACTACTCAAACAACGTCGAATCCTTAAGTGTGTCTCCCTACGGTTCATGAATTATGCGGACATGATCAAGACACTTCTCCGAATAATAACCAATAGAGGAATCTGGAAATTCATATGGCTCCCACATATTTCTACGATTACTTAGAGATCGAATGAACCACTTACATACGATACCAATTTCCCTTTGTCTCACGATAGTTTACTTATCCGAGGTTATGATCGTCGGTATCTCTGCGTACCTAGTTCAACCTCACATCGATAAGTACTCTTTTCTCGTTCCCGTGATATGTGATCCCTTGTGAGCCAGTCACATGCTTGCAAGCTAATTGGATGACATTCCACCGAGAGGGCCCAGAGTATATATATCCGTCATATGGATGGACAAATCCCACTCTTGATCCATGTGTCTCAACCAATACTTTCCGAACACTCAATGCCACCTTTATAGCCACCCGCCACGGTGTGGTGTTTGATGTCATCAAAGCATCCTTCCGGTGAAGGTGATATGCATGATCTCATGGTCGAAGGAATTAGGTTACTATGTATCAGAAAGCATATAGCAATTGAACTATTTAAAATGACTTGATCTTTATGCTACACTTATCTATAGGAGTATGTCCACCATATCATTCTCCTAACGATATGATCTTGTTGTTAATAACATCTCAATGTTCATGATAGGGAAACCACAATCATTTATTAACCAACAAGCTAGTATTATAAAGAGGCTTTACTAGGGACTCTATTTTAGTTTACAAATCACACAAGTATTAATGTTTCCTTGTTAATACTATTATAGCATGAATGTAAACATTTATCATAAACACAAAGATATAATAATAACTATATTTATTATTGCCTCTAGGGCATATCTCCAACACTAAGCTCTAGCAGGGAATTGGGAGGAAGATTATGGAGCTACACACCGTAGTATTTGAGGACCTCGATGAAGAAGTCCAACGGTGGAAGGATGAGGCCGCGGTCAACGTGCGTGCCGATCATCACGGTGTGGGAGTGGCGTGTCTAGCTGTCGTGGTATTGCCGACGAGTATGCCATGGAGGGGTCCTCACAGTGCGTGTTTAGAGACGTGGGGGAAGGCGGACGGTTGACGGGTATGAGGTAACACAACTTACCCAGGTTCAGATCCCACGACGGTGGCGGAATCCTACTCCTGCTATAAATCACTATAAGGGCAATACGTCGAGTTACAGGGATTGATTCGCTGTGAGAGGTTGTCTGAATCGATGCTAAGTTGTCGTGCCCTAAAGGCTCCCATAGGACCGACTTATATAGTCGTCAGGTCCTAGGGTTACAGGGAAAAGTCCTAGCCGGACAGGTTACAGAGTCCTACACCGTGTATTACTAGTCTTGTCTATCTTGCACTCCAAGGCTCCGGGTACGCTGGTGACTCCACCATAGCCTTCCTTTATCCGGCATGGGCCTCCCTTATGGATCCATCTAACTGGGCCGCCCAGCAGGCCATAGGCCGTGCTACCAACAGTGGGCCACCCGGGTTATCCGGATAGGTGACATGCTATGAGGATACACATATAGCATATCCCCAACAGTAGCCCTCGGAGAACTCCGAGATCTTACACCGTCCTGGCTCTTCAGATGAATGATCCGTCTAGTTGTATGTCGGCAAATCGTCAAGCACTATCTTGTAGTCGTCCCAAAGAACCCTGCAAAGTTTTCTCCGTCTTCAAAATGTAAGTCGGAGAAATGCTGAATCTTTCATCGTACTCTTCCGTAGCCGGATTGGATCCGTCCATGTCGGAATCTTCGATGCGATGGCTCATCTGCCCATGTCAGCTAGGAAGACGTAGGCTTAGGTCAGCGACGCCTCGTAACTCGCACATGCAGAGAATGCAATCATGTCCGATTTTCCCGCGCGAGTGATATGAACCGTTGGCGGCAACGGTTGGAGACGTGGCAAAATTTCCGCGCACGTTCGCGAACACGTCGTCTACGCGGCAACCGTCTGATCAAGCTGCACGAATCTTGATGCTTGGAGATGATAAATAGTAACTATGGGGAAATTTCCACTTTTTACCTCATTCTCCATGCATAATCTTCTTCCTCCAGTCACATGCCTCCTCGAGCTCTCCGCAATAACTCTCGAAAAAACCCTAGCTCCAATCTACACCAGTGACCTCCGTACCCATTCCATGGCCAGCAGCAGCACTTCCCCATCAATGGTGGCGTCGAGAGAAGCCGTGACAAAGCCGGCGAGCTCCGTCGTCGTGCCCCCAGAGGGTTTGGTCATCCCCGCATCGGCGGTGATCGAGTCCACCGGCAGCGACCTTAATCTGGCAGTGCTGGAACCGTTGGAGGAGGAACTGGACTCGCACAAGGGCGACTGGCGCGACTCAGATATCACAGACCGTGATATCCAAGAGTTGATCGCCGAGGGCTACCTGCCTGCAACGGGGGGGGGGGGGGGGGGGGCTCGCCTGGCGGGCGGCGCCGGCCGGCGAGGTGACACCTTCTCCCCAAGCCGGAGAAAAGGTGTACCTCAAAGCCCAACTGGTACGCGGAGTCTCCCTGCCCATCTCCAACTTCTTCCTCTCCGTCTTGAACCATTATAGGGTCCAGCCCCAGAACCTTTCCCCCAATAGTATCTTAGTGCTTAGCAACTACGCGGCGCTCTGCGAGGGATACTTCGGGATAAGGCCTAGGTTAGACCTCTTCGTGTACTTCTTCATCGTCAAACGTGAAGCCGTACATAGCAAGGAAGAGCTTAGGAACTGTGGCACCATAAGCTTCAAGATTCGACCTGGCCGGTGGTTCCCCGACATCGTCGGCCACGAGTCCTGCAAAAACTGGCAACAGACGTACTTTTATGGCCTAGACATCCCTCTGGCTGGCCGACAAGTTACGTACCCGGACTTCGTTGACGGAGCCGCCGCTGAAGCCTCATCATGGAGATCCCAGGCCTCCCATCCCTCCGACCTCGACGCTTCTCGTTCCATAAGGCAGATCAAATGGTTCGTAGAGACGGGTTTGACTGGCTTGGACCTAGCCATGTGCTAGTTCATCAGGCGAATCCAACCTCCGCAGCACCGCGCGAAGCTCATGCACGAGTATACCAGTAACATAAGGGATAGCCTCCACATCTCCGTGGACAACTTCTCGAGTGATGGGGATATGCCTACCGGGGTATACCCAGCGGGACGTTTCCTACTGGCCCAAGCGTCAGCGAGTGGTCCTGTAGGACGGCGACTGGATCAACACTTGGCGTGGACTCAAGCGACTGGAAGCTGAAGGCCCAGAAGCGTAGCTAGGCCCAGTCGGACTAGGTCCTAGAATCTCTGAATCCTTAACTAATTCGGTTGTGATCTGTAAACCCTAGAGTGGTGAGTCTATATAAACCTCCCTAGAGGACGCATAGAGTACACGTCCCATCATACACCCTAACGACTCGCCGCCTAGCCGCCGAGCTCGCCCCATTGTACTCTCACCATAATACAATCTAGCAGGAGTAGGTCTTTACCCTCCGGGGGGCCGAACCTGGGTAAACCCTTGTGTCTCGGCCCTCATCTCGCACCGCAGATGGCTGGCCGCCATTGCCCCATGTTTTACTACTCGCTACCGATTACAGCATCTGCCGTGGTCATTCCCACGACAGTGGCACCCACCATGGGGCCTGGCCGGTCAGGCCGGTGTTCTGTGGCGAGATCCAATCTGCCCATCAACGAGTCGATCGCCACCGGCCGCATGATCGCGATCGGCGAGATGCTCCAGATCTTGCCGAGCATCTACGTCTCGGTGGCACGACCCGTCACGCATAGCATAATCCTGCCGGTTGGCAAGATCAGCCTCTTCGTCGGCCTCACCGACATCATCATCTCGGAGGACTCGGCTCGCATCCGCGAATTTCCGCCATGCGACCGGCTCTCTGAGAGCCAGGTCCGCACGATCCACCTTCTCGCCTCCGAGTACGACTCGGCCCACAGCAACATGGCCGAAACCACCGCGGTCGCGGACAACACGGCCCTCAACGATGACGCCGATTCGGCGACCCCGGCGTCACTCGCCGGATCCATTGTCGCCGCGTCACCCGCGGGCTCCATCACCCAGGTCTCCAACGTCGGAGACTTCGAGGATCCCTCCATCCTCGGGATCTTCAACTTCGATTCCGGGTCGGAGAAGTCCGCCGACCTCCACGACGGAACCGGCCGCCACGCCGCGACCTACATGGAAACTGGCGCCGACCCACCGGAAGACCCATTCTCCACGCCGATCCCTCCAAACGCGACGGCGACGGAGGTCGAGGAACTCCGCCTAAAGCTAGCGGAGGCAGTCCGCAAGGAATAAGCCGAGCGCGAAAAATTTCGCCTCGAGCAGGTGACAGCGCAGGAGCTATCGCGCTACCACCAACTCAGAATCAGGTCGCGCCTGAACCCCACTGTCCAGGGGTGCGCCCTGAATTTCGATAATGAGAACGACCTGGCCCGCGCGGCCGAGTGCGCGATCTGCGAGAATGCGCCGCCAGGAGGAAGCACTCAGCCCCCACCAGGAGCAACGGCCAATGGCGCCCCGCCACCACCCAACCGCGCAGCCCCAAGGGACCAGCCAAGGATCGTGGTCTCCTCACGGGAGCGAGAGGTGAACATCCTCCCGTTGTTCTCCACCCCAATGGACAACCTCGTCGTGGGCCGAGCAGCAGTCGACGACATTGAAGCCACTGGGGAAGGCGCCCTGCAGATCCAATACGCCAGGGCTCTGCTCACCAAAGCGGTCGAGCAACAAAACGAAGGAGTCGACTCACAGGGTCGGATGTACTCACGTTCATCAGGCAGCAGAGTGGCCTCAAGCGGCCACCCCATGGCGGCGAACACTCTCAACTGCCCGCCACCCGAACCCCTACAGCTCCAACACCGACCCGCGAACGCGGCACTCTCCACCAACGACCCTAGGCCGGCGACCAACTTCGTCGCCGCCAACGGACAACCCGTCGACGCCCGCACCCACATCATCAACAACCAGAGCTGGCACGCACGCTATCCTGACGACCTGCAGCACACCCTCACCAACCGCCGCGACGGTGAGCCGAGGGGGTCGCTGAGCCGCATCGGGCCCTTGTGCTTCGGACCGATGATCCGAGGCGAAAGATACCCGGCGAACTTCAAAGCTCCGAAGGAAATAGAGAAGTACGACCCCTCGTATGATCCCTCTGTGTGGCTGGATACCTACCTCATGGCGATGGGGATCGCAGGACACACCGACCTACTAGCCGCCCGCTACCTCCCCCTGATGATGGACGGGGCGTGCAGGCAGTGGACTAACACCCTTCCCGTGGATAGCATCGACTCCTGGGAGGAGATGCGCGAGGCTTTCGTCAGGCACTTCGAGGGTTCATACACCCGCGCCACCACCATCGAGGTCCTGGAATGGTGCGTCCAGGGACCCCGCGAGTCGACCGGTCCAACGGTGGCAAGATCTGTGGTACAACGCAGTCAGAATCCACCCAGACACCGCGATCCACTGCTTCAATACCTCGTTCCGCTACGAGCCCCTGGTCGTCAAGCTCAAACGAGCGTACCGCACACTCGACAACATACCGGACCTCCTGGAGATCGCAAAAAGGTACGCGGAGGAGGACCCAAACCAAGAAACCGACGACGAGTCGGGAGGACACCGCCGGACGAGCGGCCACGACAACGGGAGACGACCCGACTTACGCTACAGCAACACTCGCCTCACCATCAAGCGCCACAGTGACGGGCGAGTCGACTTTGTCGCCAACGCTGGATACACGGAGCGCGAGCCCAAGAGCTTCCGCCGCGACGGGGGACAATGCCGCGACGGTGGCAACTACAAGGCGAAGCCGAGGTTCGACCTGGCGGCCCTTCTTAACCGACCTTGTGTATTTCACATCAGGGAAGGAAAACCTTCCATGCACATGACCTCCGACTACCACTCTCTCAAGGAGATTGAGAAGGCACGACGCGCGCGGGAAGACCCCGACAACAACCCGCAAAACGGCGGAAAATTCGGCAGCGTCGCCGGCTCTCTCCACACCTTCAGAGGCTTCAACATGAAGCGCGAGAAGAAGGTCATCGCCTGCGCCGTCACCGTCAATGCGGTGGCCCAGATAGATATCCCCCAGTGCCTCAACTGGTATGAGCAACCAATCACTTGGAGCAGCGCGGACCACTCGCCACGGATCGAGTATCCGGGCCGAATCGCCCTGGTGGTCAAGCCCAAGGTGGGAGACTACTGGCTCCCTAAAACATTGATGGACGGGGCAACTCCATCAACATCCTGTACCTGGACACCTTCAGGCGACTGCGGCTCCCGCAGTCGATGATCGAGATGACCTACACCATGTTCCACAGCATCGTCCCTGGTCGGAAGGCGTACCCGATTGGCAAGGTGACGCTGCCAGTCACCTTCGGCACACCGGCAAGCTTCCGCATCGAGCGGATCATCTTCGAGCTGGTTCCCTTCGACAGCCCCTACCACTGCGTCCTGGGGCGCCAGGCGTTCGCCAAGTTCATGGCAGCACCCCACTATGCGCACAACGCGATGAAGCTACCCGGGCCGTGCGGTGTCATCACCATCCACGGCGACCCCGACATGGACCCCAAGGCCAACCACGCCAATGAGCTTGCCAAGTATGCGAGCGGGGTCAACAATGACGACCCCACCATACTCAAGAAGCAGACTCGGAGGGCGGGAACTCCACCTCCTTCGAGGCAACGACGCATACCCGCAACGTCGAGCTGGTCCCAGGCGACTCCAGCTAGATGGTGACGATCGGGACGGGCATGAGCCCATCATAGGAAGGCGCGCTCATCGAGTTCCTCCGTGAGAACAGGGACATTTTCGCATGGAAGCCCTCTGACATGCCTGGTGTCCCGAGGGAACTCGCTGAGCACAAACTCAACGCCGACCCCAAAGTGCGACCTGTTAAGCAGTCGTTGCGGCCCTTCAATGAAGAGCGCCGCCGAGCCATCGCCGAGGAGGTGCAGCGTCTACTCGCTGCAGGCTTCATCCGGCCAATCAACTACTCCAAGTGGCTGGCAAAACAAGTCCTGGTCGAGAAGAAAAAGGGACCTGGAGGATGTGTATCGATTACACAAACTTAAACAGTGCCTGCCCGAAGGAGCAATTCGTCCTCCCGCGGATAGACCAAATCATCGATTCCACCGCGGGCTCGGAGTCGCTATGCTTCCCCGACGCCTACTCTGGGTACAACCAGATCACGCCATTCGGAGCCTTCTGCTACACTGCCATGACCTTCGGCCTCAAGAATGTCGGGGCGACCTACCAGCGATGCATGCATGAGTTCCTTGCGAGCCAAATTGGCCGCAATATCCACGTCTACATCGACGACGTGGTGGTAAAGTCCGCTCGCTAGAACGACCTACTCGCCGACCTGGCGGAAACATTCGCCAACCTGCGGAAATACAAGATAAAGCTAAACCCAGGGAAGTACACCTTCGGTGTGCCAACTAGACAGCTACTGGGATACGTCGTCTCCAAGCGCGGGATCAAAGCGAACCCCGCCAAGATCAACACGATCGCTCGCCTCGGCAGACCCGAGTGCCTGCGCGACGTCCAGAAGCTGGCCGGGCGAGTCGCGGCTCTCAGTCGCTTCATCCCCCGGCTAGGCGAAAAGGCGATGCCCCTCTACCGCCTAATGCGTAAGAACCCCACCTTCCAGTGGGACAAGGAGGCAGACGACGCGCTCCACTATCTCAAGGAGGTGCTACTCACAGCACCGCTACTCGCCGCCCCCGTCAACAAAGAACCCATGTTGGTCTATGTCGTGGCTTCCGAACGCGTCTTCAGCGCCGTCATGTCGTCGAACGGCCAGAGGAAGGAAAGGAGCGCCCGGTGCAGCGGCCAGTGTACTACATCAGGGAAGTCCTCACCGTGTCGCGCCAACGCTACCCGCAATACCAGAAATTGGTATACGCGATCTTCAGAGCACAGCGGCGACTACCGCACTACTTCCAGGAGCACCCAATAACGGTCGTCTCCTTAGCATCATTGCACGACATCATCCGAAACCGCAAGGCGACCGGGCGAGTCGCCAAGTGGGTCGTCGAGATCGGTTTCCACAACATCAAGTATGAGCCGCGCAAGGCGATCAAGTCCAAGGCCCTCGCAGACTTCCTCGCCGACTAGGAGGAGGCCCAGCAGCCAGAGAAGCTGCCATACCTCCATTACTGGAACCTACACTTCGACGGCTCCAAGAACGCGGACGGCGCATGAGCAGGGATCGTGCTAACATATCCGAAGGGCGATAAGCTCCGCTACGTCCTCTACCTCGACTTCACCCCCTGCACGAACAACATGGCCGAGTATGAGGCGCTACTCCACGGCATGCGAGCTGCCAAGGAGATGAACATCGACCGCCTGCGCTCCTACGGAGACTCCGACCTAGTCGCTGGGCAAGTCACCGGCACCTGCGACGCCGTCTCCCCCACCATGGCAGTGTACCGCCAAGCAGTGGACCAGCTGGGTGGACACTTCGCAGGCTACTCCGTCGAGTGGATCGACAGGCGGAAGAACGACGAGGCCGACGCACTCTCTCGCATCGCCTCGACTCGCCTCGCCCCACCCGTCGGCGTCTTCCTCGACACCATCACCAAGCCCTACGTCTCTCCCCCAAGGGAGATCGACATCGGAATCCCGCTGCAACCAGAAGCATCCCTGGTCGCACTAATCGCCGAGACAAACGACTGGACCGCGCCATACGTCGCCTACCTGGAGGGAGGCACCCTGCCCGTGGACAAAGCGGACGCCTGGATGATAGCACGTCGCTGGAAGTCCTTCGTCATCATCAACAGCGAGGTCCACAAGCGCAGCGTGACCGGCGTGTTCCAACGCTGCGTTCAACCCGCCGAAGGACACAAAATCCTCCAAGACATTCACTCCGGCGACTGTGGCCACCACGCTAGCGCACGCTCTCTGGTTGCAAAGGCTATGCGACACGGCTTCTACTAGCTCACTGCACACGTAGACGTGGTTGACATCGTCCAGAGGTGCGCCGGATGCCAGAAATACGCCAACCAGACCCATGTGCCAAGTTTGGCGCTCAAGACAATCCCCATCACCTGGCCATTCGCCGTATGGGGCATGGACATGGTATGCCCCTTCAAGAAGGCCCCCTCCGGCTTCACCCACCTTCTAGTCGCAGTCGACAAATTCACAAAATGGGTGGAGGCCAAGCCAGCCTGCAAATGCGATGGGAAGACGGCCACCAAGTTCCTGCATGAGCTCATCTACCACTATGGCTTCCCCAACAGCATCATCACGGACAACGGCACCAACTTCACCAAAGGAGGCATGGCCGAGTTCTGCGAGGAACACCACATCAGACTCGACCTTGCCTCAGTCGCGCACCCGGAGTCCAATGGCCAGGCGGAACGCGCCAATCAGAGCATCCTCCAAGGCCTGAAGCCACGGCTCCAAGTCCCACTGGAGCGCACTGCCGGGTGCTGGGTCGAGGAGCTACCCTCCGTCATCTGGGGCATCCGCTCCTCCGTCAACAGGTCGACAGGATTCACCCCCTTCTTCATGGTGTACGGTGCCGAGGTAGTCATGCCCACCGACCTCGAGCACGATTCACCAAGGGTGGTCAACTACACGGAGGCTGCAAACAAACTTGCACGCGAAGACGGAGTCGACCAGCTCGACAAGGCACGCGACCTAGCTTGCTCCCGCACTACCATCTACCAGCAAGGGCTCCGCCGCTACCATAGCCGGCGAGTAAGGGCTCGCACTTTCTAGGAAGGCGACCTGGTACTGCCCCTAATCCAGGACAAGAAGGTCATGCACAAGCTCTCCCCCCCTTGGGAGGGACCATTCGCCATCGGGCGAGTCCTAGGCAACGACGCCTAGGGGATGGGAAACTCGACGTCAAGCGGCCATGGAATGTAAACCTCCTACGGAAGTTCTACTCCTAGAACTGCATACATGTACTCTCCACCCGGTATGAAATAAAGCAGATCGGTCGCCAAAAATTGTGTTTACTCTCCGTGCCTTGTGCCACTCGCACTCGTAATAACAGCGTTATGCTACTCGCAGAAGTCAACCTCTAGTAAAGCGACCGGCGTGACCAAGTAGTGCAGTACGAGGGCACTGGGAAACTCCAGGCCTCATAACGTCCACGAAAAACGCCAACCCGGAGCCCCATTGGAGTCGCCTAGCCCGACTGTCTCAACGAGCCAAGACAACTGCACTCGCTCCTCACAGCGATCAAGGTCCTCCGCATCCTCGGCACAGCGACCCGAACGGCCAAGTACCACGCTCGGGGACTAACACCCAGCCAAATACGAGCGACTAGGGAAAAAAGCCAAGTATGAGAGCGCGCCCAGGACTCGCCATGCGACTGATCCTCCGGATCAGGCAGGAGAGTCGCTCTAACAAAGACGCGCTTAGTCCTCACCTACCTTGGAGTTGCGACTAGAACCACCAAGTACCACGCTCGGGGACTCGGCAACCCGACCCTGTTCGCGCCTGGGAAAGCAGTCAAGTAAAGAGCACCCCTTGGAGTCGCCTTGCGACTGGCTTTCCAAGCCATGGCGAGTCGACCTCAACTCATTAAAAGTTAACGAACATATAACAACGAGATAAACCCCATAAAAGGGCTGACGCGCTCGGGGAATCGTTCAAGCAAAATCCAAAATTGCAAAACAAATGACAAAACAACACGAATTTACTTTATAGCAGCACAAAGTTGTTCCAAAATACAAGGAAAGTTCAATAGTTATCTTGTACTAATGCCCAAGGGAACAATGCTTCTACTCCGCAGGTTTTGACGCAGACTCGCCACCACCCCTGCGGTTACGGATGAAGGGCATGTACGGTTTCGATGGGTACGTCGTTAGCTCGCCCTCCATCGCCGCACGGAACGGCTGCTCAACCTTGAAGTCCCGATGTTTCGGCTCAAGATCGTTGGGGGCGACAACCGTCTCCTGATAGGGGATGAGGTCGCCCATCGCCCAAACGCGGTCGGAGTACACCGCGTCCCGGTCCGTCAGCTTCAGCACCTCGGCAATCTCCACCGAGCCCGTTGACGAGGGGTAGCCGCTCATGACATTGTCGAGGTCGAAGTCCCATTGACGAGGGGAAATGGGCAAGCCCAAGGCTGAGCGCCGTCGCTGCCCCACGCCGGAAGGCCGACCAGGTCAAGAACTTGACCACCGACGGAGCCTTCTCCAGATAGCGCCATACCTCGACAAGGTCACTAGGGATCACCTCCGTGGGCGATATCTCCTGAAGATATGCTCAAAGGCAAGTCGCCGACAACGCGGCCGAGTCGACCAGAGTGGCCACGCACTATCGCGCGTCATACGACTGCGCTTCTTCCATGTTGTCAGTAATCCGGCCTGCAGCACATCAATAAACAGTGAGCGACTTGTCAACATCACAATAAAGTTAGTGCCACCGAGAATTGGGTGAAGGAGAATTTACCAATCAGCGGGCGGCAGAGGTCCATGATGAAACGTTGAAGAGAAGAAAGGTCATCCTGCAGCCCAGCAACGAGCGCGTCAGATAATTTCCGTTCTTCAGTGGTAGAAGTAAGCGCAGCTTTCGCATGACCCTCCGCTGAACTCGCTTCCGCCCTCGCCTCCTTGAGATCACGCTCCAGGTCAGTGACCCGCTTTTTGGACACGCTCAAAGCTGACTGAGCCGCCGTCAAGTCACCCACCGGAACAAGGCCCCGGCGGACCTCCTCCGCGTCGGCTGCAATTGCTTGAATCCCCTTGTTCGTCTCCTGGACGGCAACGAGTTCCTTCTCCAAGCGACACTTTGTAGCAACCCGATCGGCCGATTCGCGCTGCAGGCCCTGCGCACACACTGCAACGTCAATAACAATGAAATTCCTAAGTGCCCACTCGCTGAAATTCAGCGACTAGGCACTCGGGGACTCGTTAATGAAATTCTTAAGTGCCCACCCATTGATATTCAGCGACTAGGCACTCGGGGACTGGATAATGAAATTCCTAAGTGCCCACCCACTGAAATTAAGCGACTAGGCACTTGGGGACTGGATGGCATAAAAACATTAAGAATCCGACCACTGAAATTCAGTGGCCCGATCCTCGGGGACTGGACATACCTGGATGGCAGCGCCTAGCATGCCGTGAAGCTCCAGCGCATCCACGGACGCAAGCACGACCGGAGTAAGGCCGCGACGCTGCTCAACCTCTACTTCGGCAACCCCAGGCATCCGGCTCGTCGGCACCGAGCCACTCGCTGATGCCGCTTTCGCCATGATGTGAGGGAAGGTCTCCGCAGATGCCGCTGCACCACTCGGAGCCGGATCGGCCACATCGGGTGAGCCAACACCCTCCTTGATCTTTGAGGCGACGTCCGCGGTAGTCGGATGATCGCTCGGAGCAACCGCCGGGTCATCAGAGACCGTGACGATGTCGTTGCCCTTCGTCCTCTTGACGCCTTCGGCGGGAGTAGCGACTTCGTCGGCTTTCCTCTTCCACGAGGAGTCCGCCTCGGTGGTGACTGGCGGAACCTTGGCCACGGAGGGATGGCTGATTTTTTTAACACCAGTCTATGAAACAACGATATGAATAAGATTGTCCGACTACAATGAAAAACGAGCAGATGAACAACACTCAGTTGGCGACTAGTATAAACCGCAGACCGGTGCGGATGCTAGACGGCTTTTCCAACTTGGGCCCCAACCTCTGAGTGAGGCCCGTCTCGAACACGTCGTGTGCCCAAGACACTGACGGCTTTTTCAAAGATGAAGCCGCGGCAGGAGCCTCCGCGATAATTGCCGCGGGAACCCCCCTTGGAGGCGAGGCCCCTGTGGCTGGAGCATCGCCCAGACCAGCGATCGGGGCGAATGGAGCTGGTAACGACGCCAGCGGCGCCTCGTCCCTGGGGGCGGAAGCGTCCGGTGCCACGGTCGCGTGTGCCGTTGCGTCCCTAGCCGAGCTGGTGGCATCGGAACTAGTCGCAGATCGGGGCAGAGATATCCACTTTGCCGGCTTCGCCTTCTTCTTCGGCGGAGCCGTCTTCTTCTTCTTCGATGGAGTGGCCTCATGATGTGAGGTGTGCTCGGGAAGCTCGTCATCGTCATCGTCGTGAGGCTCGAGGCTTTTACTCGCTTCGAGCTTGCGCTGGTGTTTCTCGCGGGTCTTGTGAACTGTGGGGGCAGCGACTTCCACGGGCTCGTCTTCGTCATCATCGTCGTCATCCCCATCGCTGTTGGCGTCATATTTGGTGGGAGATGACTCGCTTCCGTCCTAGACGGACGAGCTCGAGTTCTCATCATCCGCAGGTGGAAGCCACCCTTCCACCACTTGGAACAACTACAACAAGAACAAACATACTTAGCACGACCGCGAGTGCACAAGCTGCGACTGCGAGTGTTAACAGGATAACAACGTTCCGTTGGAGCTGGGCAACTGGCAGTATAAGGGGCGACCCCGGCCTTCGCATCAAGGTACACCACCTGAGTGATCTTCTTCAGGGACAAGGTGTAGTCGTTGAGTCTCCACTCAACGAGGCAGGACTTCGTCGGGTCGTCCTTACCTTTGTACTCATACATATAGTGCTCGCGGCTGGCCAAGGGCACGATCCGCCGCCCGAGCCAGCAGTTGTAGAGGTTAATGGTCTGGAGGCCCTTCTTCTTTAGGCCGCGGATGGTTTGCAGCATCTCATCAACAACCATCCGCTGGTCCATCGGGAGCTTGGCGACCTGGAGCCGACGCGGCTCGGGCCGGTCGGTGGAGTATCTTGGAAGCGCCACTTCATCGTCTGGAGTCGACTCAGTGACGTAGAACCAGAACTTTTTCCACTCGTTCACCGCCTTGGCGGGCAACATCAGATCGAAGAACGACGCCTTCGCCTTCAGCTGGAATGTCAGGTCGCCCGCGGCTAGCATCGGGCCACCTGACTCCTCGCGGTTGATTCTCCCATGGAACAAGTCTTGCCACTGGGGAAAGTAGGACCTGCAGCCTAGATAGCACTCGCAGAACGCCACGAAGATGGCGAGTTGCTCGATACTATGCGGACCCAGATCCGATGGCTGGATTCCGTAGTAGGCGCAGAAACGCCGGAATAAGAGGGAAGTTGGGAAGCCCAGTCCCCGTTCCAGGTGGCTGGTGAAGCAGATGAACTCTCCCTCGCGTGGATCCAGAGTCACTTCTCCGGCCGCGCGGATGAGCCATCTACCGGCACGGAGGATCCCGGCCTCCTCGAAGGATGCCAGTAGTGCCTTAGTGCATTTGGATCTGCCCCATGGCTCGGTGGAGGGGGCCATCGGTTGGAGATTCGTGGGGGTCGGAGCTCTCTGGATTGTTCAGATCGCTGTGCGGAATGGGGAAACGGAGACGAGCAAGATCGGAGGAAGAAAGAAGAACCGTTTCCCTGTCCGCCTATCATTCTCCTTATATAGCGGTTGCTACCCGCCAGTTTCGGGAGCCGTTACTACGCGGTAATTACGCCGAAGTTACCGTTGGATTACCCAACGGCTATTTTGACCCCAATTGACGGCCCAACTTCATCCATTCAACTCGTCGCTCCCAGCGACTCGACGACTCGCCGACCCGATCACTATGACAGTGACTAAGTATTCTCCGACCCGCTCGCCGAGCTGCGACACAATTGGTCGCTGTTATTGCGACTAAAATGACTAGTTCTTCCCTTTCTTCAGGAGTCCGCCGCCGATTCGACTGGATGTCCGCATTGGACCCGCATACTCCGAATGCCAGCAAATGCCTGTGATAAATCAACGACGACCTCGGGGACTACTGATGGGGATATGCCTACCGGGGTATACCCAGCGGGTTTTTTCCTACTGGCCCCAGCGTCAGTGAGTAGGCCTGCAGGACGGCGACTGGATCAAGACTTGGCGTGGACTCAAGCGACTGGAAGCTGAAGGCCCAGAAGCGTAGCTATGCCCAGTCGGACTAGGTCATAGAATCTCTGAATCCTTAACTAATTCGGTTGTGATATGTAAACCCTAGAGAGGTGAGTCTATATAAACCTCCCTAGAGGACGCATAGAGGACACGTCCCATCATACACCCTAATGACTCGCCGCCTAGCTGCCGAGCTCGCCCCATTGTACTCTCACCATAATACAATCTAGCAGGAGTAGGTCTTTACCCTCCGGGGGGCCAAACCTGGGTAAACCCTTGTGTCTCAGCCCTCATCTCGCACTGCAGATGGCTGGCCGCCCTTGCCCCATGTTCTACTACTCGCTGCCGATTGCAGCATCTGCCGTTGTCATTCCCACGACATCGAGCGACTTCGTCAAGCTCCGCCTTAAGGACATCGTCAAGGTGAAGGATAAGAAGCGTGGCTTCACCATCACCTACGACATGTTCGTAGATGGCAAGTGCCCAAAGGTAGGTATTTATTTTCCGTATATGACATATACTCCAGTTCTTACGTCTTGCAAACGTCATCTTATCTAACACGGTGATTTCTCATTTAACAGCTTAGCGATCTAGAGGAGGGCAACCTGGCTGCCCAAATCTACGATCCAAAGATGAAGGAAGTCACGGTCATGTCTGATGACGAGGGTCCGTTGGCGCGAAAGCGGAAGAGCTCCACCTCTCACGCTGCCGACGGAGGCAAGAAGAAGAAGACGGAGGGTGGAGCCTCCAAGAAGACTACCGCCGCCCTGGAGGCGGAAAAGAGAAAAGTTACTGGGATCCCCTTTGCAAAAGCACCCCCACTTGTGTAAGCTTCTCATTATCCGACATTGTCTATTTATCTGTCTTGCTCCTGTACTTATGCATTTTGCACGTTTCAGGAAGAAAACCACGACCAGCCTCAAGAAGACGTCCAAAACAGCAGGGGCTTCTCGAAATATTAAGGATATGCTGCATCGCGACGCCTCCCTCGCCATCGCCCCTGCCACTCCTTCCGTCAAGCCCTCGTCTGCCCCGACAAGCTCACAAGCTAAGGAAGCATCAGACCCTTCCGCCATGGAAGTGGATACTGGCGCCTCTACCGAGCTTGCTATTGTCGGCGAGCAGGCGACGCAGGAGAGTACTGCCCAGCAAATGGCTGAAGCTCCGGCTAAGGATGACATCGGTGTCGGTAAGACGATGGTGGAAGCAGGTACCTCTGCCGTTGGCGGCGCCCCCGCACCCAAGAAAAACATAGCCTATCCGAAAATAGTCTATCCGGTTCTTACACCGGGTAGTACTACTTTGGTACCTGGTGCGGTGACGACATCTCCGAGGTGCGGTCTAGAGGAGCTCCGCCGGTAAGCAAAATCTTGCAAGGAAATAGCGAATCCTTTGCCAAGCTGCTGGCCAAGAGTGCTACGAACCTCAAGATCATCGCACTTGTAAGTTTTATTTTCCTTTTGCATTTCATATGAGTATCCCACTATAGCCCCCGAGGATGTAGACGGAAAATCATAAGCTTTTGCGTCTAGATGCTCTAAGAGTGACTAAGCTAGAAAACTTCTCACTGTAGCCCCAAGCATTTAGATGGAATGAAATGTTCCGACTAGATTCTTTAAGAGTAGCATACGCAGTGTTTATAAATTTCAGTACTGTTGCCCCCAAGCTTCTAGTTGCAACTGAATTAGTTCCGACTAGATGCTTAAAGAAAGCTAAGCATATTGTTAAGTCAAAAACTCTCGTTGTAGCCCTCGAGCGTCTAGGTGGAAAGTTTCCGACTAGATGCTCCAAGCAGACTAAACAACGTTTAACTTTGTCCATTTTTCCACAGAACGAGAATGCTCGGAGGGGCATGGCCAATGAAAAGTACCAGAAGATGCGCGTAGACCTGGAAGCTGAAAAGGGTAAAACTGCCTTCTTGAAGGAACAGATCACCAAGAGCAAGCATCTGTTTTCTTTTTCGCATTCCGACTTGGTATTGTGCCCATATTCTCCGAGTACTTACTGTGTACTTTGCTTTCTCCGACTTGCAGAAACCATCGCCAAGGCCAAGAATATTGTCGAGCAATCCAAGCACATTCAAGAGCTGGATAGCGAGAACAAAATTCTTAAGCAGGAGAGGAAGGACATGCTGAAAATGCACGAGGAGTCGATGAAGGTCCTGCAGGACTGCGCCACCGAGGAAATCAATCGCTTGAAGGAGGAGATTGCGATCTTAAAAGATCAGAAGCAAGCTTCCGATGAGCAAAATCAACGCCATAGCGAGTCTTATAAGCTCCTCCAACAAGAGAAAGAATCCTTGGCGGACACCCTCTGGCAAGCTGAGGCCATCATCTTCAGTAAGTTTTCTCCGTCTTGGATTTCTGTAGTCTGGGTACTTTGAATTGTTGAACTCATGTGCTCCTTGTCGAAATTTGCAGCTCCTATGGGTTTATCCTGATCACCTCCTCCATCCAAGGAATGCATGGTTCTTGCTGGAACTTCATCAACACCGCCATCACGCAAGCCAAGGAGATCGCCAAGCCTCTTCAGATAAACATCAAGACATCGGACTCCGTGGTGAAGTACTCGGAGATTTTGCGCCGAGCCCCCAAGCATATCACAAGTTGGAAAGCTTCATGTGCACGGGCTGGCGCAAGGATGGCACGGGCTGGCGCAAGGAAGCCATCTTGTCATCGCTCGCGGGCTATGACACCAGAGTTGCCGAGTTGGTGGACGTCGACATCTTCGTGCCCATGAACATCATCGACATCGGTGACCAAGGTTCCTCTGAGTCCCACCATAGTGCCGACTTCGAAGGTGGCTCTCCGGCTGGTGATGACGCTGCCTCCAAGTCACCTACACCAAAGGAGTGAAGAACAACTTTGTGTCATTTGTTTCACCTTTGGTGTACATGTGGAAAAAACTTTGTTTATGTAACTTAAGGCGGAAAACAATGGTTGTTATTTCCTGCTACTCAAGAATTAGATTACATCATGTATATATTTTTTAAGCAAGTGTTGGCTTATTCATTACTTTGGCTCTTATGCTTGACTTTTCGTGAGTCGTAAGACTCGTTGTCGGAACCATGCACTTAGGTGATGGTGCCCAATGGAACCGTTAATAACCTGAGCACAAAATCGCCAACAATAAGTGCCAAAAGTCACTACTCCAGAATCCACATAAAAACGACAAAGAACGTGTAGACCAGAAAACTTAAGCTAACGCCCGTAGGCGGAATTTTCACAAGTGCAATTGCAAAGCTTGTGCATAAAGGTTTTACATGATCCAAAAATGATAACTAAAGGAGGTAAAAGACTCAGAAATATGAGTGAACCAGAGAGCTTTATTTCATTGATCATATAAGAGGTACACTATCAGATAAAAAATGCTAAGTGTAAAAAGGACATAGCTGTGCTATGTTCCATGGCCGATCAAGCTCCGGGTAGTCATCATCCAGGTCACGTCACTTACGCTTATGATACTTGTTGGGTCTATCCTTTAGTTCACGATTGTCAACAAGGTAGTAAGACCCATTGAGTAGTGCCTTGCTTATGATGAACGGTCCTTCCCATGGTGGGGATAGTTTGTGTGACTTCTTATGCTTAAGTTGGAGCACCAAATCCCCCTCTTTAAACGAGCGATGCCGAACGCGGCGACTATGGTAGTTGCGTAGCTTCTGCTGGTAGATGGCGGATCTTTGGCATGCCAAAACGCGCTCCTCCTCGAGAAGGTCCACATCTAGGTGTCTAGATTCTTCAGCGTCATCTTCGTTGTAGGCGGCAACTCTTGGTGCATCGTGAAGCCAGGATGGCTTCTGCTCCATATATCATGAAGTAAGGGGTGTAGCGGTGGATCTGTTGGGTGTAGTTCGTAAACTCTACAGCACAAATGGCAATTCTTCCGCCCAGGCTCCATATGCTCTATGTAGCGGTGCCTCAAGACGTGGCTTGATTCCCTGCAGAATTAATCCATTGGCTCGCACAACCTGACCGTTGGATTGTGGATGTGCCACAGATGCAAGGTCAAGTCGTATGCCTTTCTCCCAACAATAAGCCTCCACTTCTCCGAGTGACAGATCTCTACCGTTGTCGGTGATAATGCTGTGTGGGAGACCAAATCTCACCACTAGATCCCGGACAAACCTGACGGCAGTTGCCCCATCAAGCTTTCTAATGGGTTTAGCTTCTATCCATTTAGTGAATTTATCAACTGCTACAAGCAGATGCGTAAACCCACAAGGTGTCGTCTATAATGGTCCCACCATGTCTAGCCCCCAGACTACAAACGGCCAAGTTCTTCAACAGGAACATGTGGTTGTCGGGCATAATACTGGCATCCCATGCATGTCTCAACCATCTTGTCGGCGTCTGCCTCTGCGGTCAGCCAGTAGAATCCTTGCCGGAAGGCTTTCGCGACCAACGATCGAGGAGCGGCGTGATGCCCGCAATCTCCGAGATGGATCTCGCGTAGGATTTCCATACCTTCTAGATGGGAAACATACTGTAGGTATACACCAGTAGTGCTCCTTTGTTAGAGTTGCCCATTGATTATGGTATTACCCTTTGCTCGTCGTACTATTTGCTGTCTTTCGACTTTGTCGTCGGGCAAAGTTCCGTATTCGAGATATTCCATGAACGGTTTTGTCCAAGCCGGAGGGACCTTAGTCACCATGTTGACGAAAGAGTCATCTCTATCTGGGTTGTCGATGTCGGCTCCCTTCACAGACGGTGTGCGTATATGCTCTAGGAAAACTCCTGTCGGAGTTTGCTTGCGCCCTGATCCAAGTTTAGACAGTAGATCAGCCGCCTCGTTTTGCTCCCTAGGTACATACTTGACTTCGTAGCCCAAGAAGCGCTTGGCTATCTCGTCCACTTTGTCTCGATATGCCGCCATCATAGTGTTCCGCGCATTCCAGGTGCCAGCCACCTGCTGGGCAACCAAGTCGGAATCTCCACAGCAAATTATGCGCTTGATTCCAATATCCTTGGCTACACGTAGTCCGTGAATGAGTGCTTCATACTCCGCCATGTTGTTTGTAGCCTCGAAGTGGATCTGTAGAACGTAGTGTAGCTTGTATCATGTTGGTGACTGTAGCAATACACCAGCCCCCGAGCCGTTGAGCATCTTTGTTTCTGTCAAAGTGCATCACCCAGTACTCTGGCTCCGGCAATGGAGTAGCATCTGGCATCTCCGTCCAATCTGCAACAAAATCCGCCAAGGCTTGTGATTTGATAGCGTCGCGTCTCTTGTAGGTGATCTCGAAGTCGGAAAGTTCAATGCCCCACTTCGCAACTCTTCCCGTAGCGTCACTGTTGTTGATAATGTCGGACAGTGGAGTCTTGCTCACCACTGTGATTGGGTGCTCCTAAAAGTAATGCCTTAGCTTCCGAGAAGCAAGGAATACTCCATAATCTATCTTCTGGTAGTGCAGGTAATGCTGCTTGGACTTCGTCAAGACCTTGCTCACATAGTAAAATGGCCGTTGAACTCCATGCTCATAGCCGGGTTCCTCCCGCTCTACCACGATGACGATGCTGATTACCCGGTTGGTTGTCGCCATGTAAATTAACAGGGGCTCTCCGGCCTCGGGTGGTGCAAGGATGGGAGATGAGGAAAGAATCTCCTTGAGCTACTTCAATGTTCCATCTGCTTCGTCTGTCCATGTGAATCTGTCCGCCTTCTTCAGCAACTTGTACATCACAACCTGTTAGTCATTGAATGTCCTTTAGGCATGTCGGACGGTTTATGTTTAAGATGGCCTTGATTTTCTCCGGGTTGACCTTGATTCCGCGTTGGGAAACGATGAAACCCAACAATTTGCCAGCTGGAACCCCGAAGACACACTTCTTAGGGTTAAGCATCATTTTGTATTTCCGGAGATTATCAAAGGTTTCTTTTAAGTCGGAGATTAAGTCATTGGACTTTTTAGACATCACCGCGATATCGTCCACATAGGCATGAACGTTCTGACCAATTTGGTCGTGGAGGCAATGTTGCATTGTCCGCTGGTATGTAGCACCTGCGTTTTTCAGCCCAAAGGGCATCGTGACATAGCAAAACGTGCCATATGGGGTAGTGAACGAAGTGGCAAATTGGTCCGACTTCCTCATCTTGATCTGGTGGTATCTTGAGTATGCATCGAGAAAACATAAAAGCTTCGAGCCAACCATCGAGTCAATGACATGGTCAATGCGAGGCAAAGCAAACAGATCTTTGGGACATGCTTTGTTCAAGCCGGTGTAATCAACGCACATTCTTAATTCATTGGTTCCCTTTTTGGGAACAAGTACAGGATTGGCCAACCATCGGGTGTGAAGGACTTCTCGGATAAATCTAGCTTTAAGTAACCTAGCTATCTCTTTGCCAATGGCGCGTCTCTTCTCATCTCCAAAGCGTCGTAGAGGTTGTTTCACTAGTTTGCATTTTGGATCAATGTTTAAGCTATGCTCGGCGAGTTCCCTAGGTACACCTTTCATGTCGGCAGGTTGCCAGGCAAAGATGTCCCTATTCTCACGGAGGAACTCGACGAGCGCGCTTTCCTATATGGGATCCAGGTTCGTCCCAATGGCGGTGACATTGGAGGTATCGCCAACCACAAGTTCCACCGGCTTGGTCTCAATGGCGGCCTTGATCGCAGGAGCGGAGTCAGAGATCTGCTTCTTCGACACAGGCATCTCTGAGTCATCGACCTTGCTCTAGATCTCTTTGAATTGTTCGCGGTAGAGGACAGCTTCTGCAACGGCTGCTTCATTGATCTCGCAGTCCCTTGCCTTGGTAAAGCTTCCGGATACGGTGATAACACCATTTGGTCCGGGTATCTTGATTTTGTTGTAGATGAATCATGGCTTGGCCATGAACGTGTGGAATATGTCACGGCCTAATATGACGTGGTACACGCTGTTGAAGGGAACCACCTCAAAGGTCATACGCTCTTGGAGGTAATTGTTAACATCGCCAAAGGAAACCTGAAGTGTAATGCACCCAAGGGATAGAGCCTCCTGACCAGCAACTACGCCGTGGAAGATGGTGTTGTTCCGCCTTAGGTTAGCCTCCGTCAAGTTCTTCTTTTGCATTGTATCCAGGTACATGATGTTGATGCTGCTTCCACTATCCACAATAAACTTGGTGAACTCCACGCCGTCAATCTAGGGGTTGATGACCATGGCGTACTGATTCTCCGTAGGTATGAGATCTGGGTGGTCCGTACTATCCCAAATTATTGGAACCTCTGACCAGCGCAGGTACTAGGGAACTGGGGGGAGAGTGGCCATCAGGATCCTCAGAGAGGTCTTCTGTTGTCGGACGGTGGGGGTGCTAAGGAAAGTGTGGTAGACTGGTGCCTTCTTTGTGAAGGGGTTCTTGCCCTTGTCGTCTCCCTTGTCGGCGTGCTTCAGGTCAACATCCATGTCACTTGAATCCTTGGGTCCTCTTTCTTCCTCCCCTTGCCCTTGCCTCGCGGTCTGTTCTTCCGACTTCGCTTGTAGCCGGACTCCGGGTCTTCCTTGAGGTCGTTGACGAACTTGAAGTGTCGATTGGTATGGGTGGCCTTACCGTCGGCATCGAGGTGTACGAGGCACGACATATCGTGGTACTCCTTGTAGGTTTGGGGAACGCGGAGCAACGCCGAGGTAGTTTCACTTCCTCGTTGCTGCCCACAACCATCTCCCCTTCCTCGGCCATGTTGTCCTCCTTAACCTCGCCCTGCAAAAGTCATAGCGACCATGTCGGTAGATTGCTTTTCTTCTGGAGTGGTTTTCCGCTTTGTACTGCTGTTCCTCCGAGCTTGAGTTGGAACGGCTGTTGCCGGCAAGGATCCGCATGCATCATCGTCAGCAGCTGCGAACTCACTAGCCAACTGAATCATCTGGTTCAAGTCAAGCTGGTGATTGTCCTGCAAGCACTTCAGCTTATGCCGGAGCAACGTGCCCCTTTCCAACCCGTCGATGGAGGCGGCCATGGCAGTCTGAGAGTGCACTCCTGTGCAGGAATTCGTCATGTCCAGCCAGCGAGAGAGGTAGGCGCGAGATGTCTCGTCTTTCTCTTGCACGCACCGCTGTAGATCGCCCACAGTGCAGGGACGCTTGTATGTACCCTCAATGTTCTTGGTGAATGCTTCTTGTAGGTCCAACCAGCTGTAGATAGAATTCTCCGGCAAGTCGTCGATCCATTGACGGGCCGTGCCTGCCAACATTAATGGGAGGTACTTGAAGGTGACGTTGGGGTTGCCTCCGGAAATCTCCACCGCGTTTCCGTAGTCCTGCAAGCATGTGGCTGGTTTGGCGGTGCCGTCATAGGGCTTGATGGTCTTGTCAATCCGGAAACCTTTGGGGTAAGTTGCGGACCGTATTGCAGGTCCAAAGCAACGTCGTCCCAGGTATGGTCCTTCTTGGGCCTCGTGGATCTTATCGATCCGCGAACGTGCATCGTACGGCTCCGGGTTCTTCTTCTTCTTGTCAACAGGGGATGGGCTATGTGAATGACGCGGGCCTCCTCCGCCATGGTGACTGCTTGGTGGTGACGGAGGCGGAGGTGGCGGTGGGTTAGCCTTCTTGCTGTTACCCTCCTACGACGCCTCACGCCTGTCACGGTTGCTTGTCGGACGTGGAAGGTCGTGGTGCGACCTGCTCCTGTGCCCTTTGTTGCGCTCTCCGTCATAACGGGTCTGCTTTGTGTTGTCGTGGATGACGATGTCACACTGCTTTGTTGGGGGCATATCCGTACGATGGTGATCCTTGTAATCTTTGTGATGTCGGGGAGATCGGGGCGGTGGTGACGGGCGACGAGGTCGGGCCTTTTCTCCGTGGTCGGAGGATATAGGGATGGCATACTTCCTTTTGCGCGTGTCCCTCCGCCTTCGTTCTGATGAACCCGTCTGGGACCCGACATCAAGAGGAGATATGTCCCTTGGCGATTTGTACTGACTAAACTGGCAAAGCGCTGGGTCGGACTCGAGCCTCTAAGAGGTGGCCTTTTCCTGCTGCTTCACCGCCTTAGCCACTAGGTCGTAGACTTGTTCCACTGTCTCGGGTGATCTATCCTGCTCTAGAAGGGTCTTGTCGACGGCGAGGTTAAGGAGTGGCGTGGGCATCACCTGCTTGCCTTAACTGTCAATGTATAGCTTGGCTTGTGCTGGCTTCGAGGGAGCCCATCCTAGGTTGCGCCATACACCAGGATCGTTGATGACGCGAGCCGGAGCTTTCTTAGTCTTCTACTGCTGCAGTAAAGTCTTGTACTCGGCCTCCATTGCTCTAGCTTTTCTATGGACTTCTGCGCGTTGACCAGATCTCGATCTAGTTTAGTGTCTTGCTCCGCGATGGCCTGCGCTTCCTCTAGCAGCTGCTGGCGCTTCTCGTCAAGCTGGGTCACGTTCCAGATATGAGCCGGTTAGTGGCTTGACGAGAAGATTTTTGTACATCACTCTATCGGCTGGAGTAACTTGGGCTGCTATAGACATAGATGCCGGAGGCGGCAAGTTTGCGGTGTTGTTGTTGCTCGGGCCGGTGCCGAGTTCCTGTGGCTTCTGCACTGGGTTAGGCGGAGGAGGCATGACTTTTGCGCGATCATCGTCAGCAGCAATAAGTGGCCCCTTCCCCTTTTCCAGCGCTATAGGCGGAGCTCGACCGGGTTGATCTTCATCCATCGCCGTCCCAATGGTGACGAACACCCCTCGAGACGTGACGGTGTTGTTGGCTTGCTCGTCGTGCGAGTACTCCTCCTCCACCTCCTGCATAGCGGAGTCTAGTTCTTCTGGACTGATATCTATCTCCTCAGAATCTGCACTGAAGTCAGCATAAAGCGCATCAATGACAGAGTCGGAGGGTGCCAGGACTTTCTCGATGACGGGCGGTGGAGGTGCAACGGCAGCGACGATGACTAGAGGTGGTGGTGCAGCTGCGACGATGGTTGCCGGAGGCGGTGGTCGCGGTGGCTGAATCGGAGGTTCTCCGTCGATGAGCGCGAGTGCTTCTGGGCCTCCGTGTCGGCCTCTGCGTAGTTGTTGATGGTGCTCACCATCTGTTCAAGGGTGAGGCGTCATGTTGCCTGCTGCCGTCTTAAAGAATGTCGGAGAAGTGTGCCACGGTCCAGTCCTTCCACGAAGTGATACAACGCGTTATTATCGGGGTAGTGGGCCAGATCAGCCCATATACGGAGCCACCTGGCCAGGTAATCATGGGGGTTTTCGCCTTCTCTCTGAACATAGCGCGCCAGATCGAAGATGGTAACCACGCTGATGAACTTGGATCTCTACTGTCTAGACGTACAGGCGAAGCCGGCGGACTTGAAGAGATCTTCCACCTTTATATCCTGCACAGGGGTGGTTTGGGTGGGCCTTGAATTTTTCTGATCTTTGCTGGCAACTCCGAAGAGATATCCGACATCAATCCTTCCACGATCGTATCCTTCCCGTAGGCGGTCCGTGCGGGCCTTGATGCTGCTCCGACTCCCAGGAAACTAGTGCCCGAGTCGGTTTCACCGATGAAGAGGTGGATGTCTCCGATAGGAACGATCAAACACCGTGTAGGGTTCGTCTTCGCGGGGATCCAGAATTCATCAAGAGGGACGATCGGAACATTGCCGGAGAAGAGAACGCGACCGATGGCTACGGTTTAGCTGATTCCCGTGAAGATCTTGGTCCTCGCCCGCTAAAGAGCCTGAAGCGCCTCTTGCCCCATGGTGGGCGCCAACTGTCGTGGTATTGCCGACGAGTAAGCCATGGAGGGGTCCTCACAGTGCGTGTTTAGAGACGTGGGGGAAGGAAGACGGTTGATGGGTACGAGGTAACACAGCTTACCCAGGTTCAGATCCCACGACGGTTGCAGAATCCTACTCCTGCTATAAATCACTATAAGGGCAATACGTCGAGTTACAGGGATTGGTTCACTGTGCGTGGTTGTCTGAATCGATGCTAAATTGTCGTGCCCTAAAGGCTCCCATAGGCCCGACTTATATAGTCGCCAGGTCTTAGGGTTATAGGGAAAAGTCCTGGCCGGACAGGTTACAGAGTCCTACACCGTCTATTACTAGTCTTGTGTATTTTCACTCCAAGGCTCCGGGTACGCTGGTGACTCCATCGTAGCCTCCCTTTATCCGACATGGGCCTCCCTTCTGGATCCATCTAACTAGGCCGCCCAGTAGGCCATAGGCCATGCTACCAACTGTGGGCCACCCGGGTTATCCGGATAGGTGACATGCTATGAGGATACCCATATAGCATATACCCAACACTAGCGGCGCTCTACCAGGCGCCGACGACGAGGTATCCCTCATCCTCCATGACCTGGAGCTCAGCGTCGTCAATGCCTCTAGGGACCCAGAGTCCCGGCATCTTCCTTTCTTCCGCCGCAACCGTACCCACCGCCACCGCTCTAGAGCCAAATGTTGATGTCGTCGCGCTTGGAGAAGATAAAATATTGGTGGAGGTTGGGGTTTTCTCGCGGTGCATAGATGAGAATGGGTGCGGAAGGATCGAGGAGTACGAGGAGGTAATAAGTGAAATGGTGGAGAGATGAATTTGGGGAAGAAAGGTTCCTTCTCTCTTTTATTTTCCTCTGCGCCAAGATTCGCGCTCAAGTCACGCGATTTACGCCAAACGTATAGGAGAGAGGGAGGTGGCTTCCTCGCGATTCCTCCGTCCCATCGATTCTAGCGTGAGAATTAAAAACGATGCTCTATACCGTAGGGAGCAGACCCACCAATGGTCGTGTTGACGGGACTCCTGTTAGTGACAGGACCTGGTCTGGAAAGTTGTCATACAGCGCACCGCTGTTGAATTCCGACTCATGTTTCAGACTGAGCAAAGGAAAAGACTAAAGGTTAGAACAAAATATATCCGACTCAGATGACTCGGAATCCTACATTATTGAAAGAAGTTTTCTGGAACCCTTCAAGATTCTCAAGACGAAGAAACCACCAAGCTAGACGATTTATCCGACATTGGATCTTGGAGACTTCCAGGGCTACTGTTAGGAATATACTTTCCGGGTATACCCATATGACTCACTGACCAGGGTGGCCCACTAACGGTTTAGAGCTTTTCTTCACGAGCGGCCCAATCAGAGAAAGAGGAAGAGCCACTTCCGACTACGACAAGGCCTAGAAGAGTTACTGATTTAGGACTGTAGCATTACTTGTAGTCCAAGTTGTATCTAGTTACCGACTCTGTAACGTAGCTGGATAGCTCTCTCCTGTAACCCTAGGTCCTGGTGAGTATATAAACCAACCCTATGGTAGCCTTTAGGGAATAACCACAATCACAACTCGAACAAGCGAACCTCTCTTGTAATCCGCTGTAATGATAGGCTTCACGGATCTGATTTGATCCACTACTCGCTGGATCGCCGGATTCAGTGACTGCACCATCACGAAGAGCGCCTGATGCACACAGTCACCAGAGACCGGAAGGATAGCCTGAAGGTCAGTCTGAATCGCATTCCTGTGAAGGATTACAAGACTCGGATGCAGTTTTTGATCAAGGTGAGGGCGAACAAGAAGATCCCTGAAGTCTCCATGAAGATGTATACAGCCGATCGTCCTCTTACTCTGGTGATTTTCTCGACTATATCTTTATGCATTTTTCCTTTTCATCTCGTACCTGACTTTGTTTTGCACTGATGTTTTTATAACTTCTCAGCTCGAGCAGAATCCCGAGTCTGATCTTGCCCCTCCTTGAGGGCTATCCCTCATCTGAATCCAAAATGATGGAGGATGACAAGGTGAGGGAAGTTCCTGCCTCTGCTTCCAAGAAGTGTAAGGCCAAGGAGATTGTTGTTACCGCTGGTGCAGAAGTGTTTCCTGTGGTTAAAAGGTAACCACCTTGTGATCTTTAGTACTTTGTCCATTGTTACTTTCTAAACCACACCGAACATACATTCTTGTGTGTTTCAGAGATAAGTTAGTTTTGAAGAGTAAGCTTAAGTCGGAAAGCAAGTCGGTCAAGAAACTGCGCCAGTAGAAGCTTGCATTATCTCTAGACGTGCCTCCTCCTACTCCCAACGGCACTCAAACCTCAACATCGGAGGTTTCTGTCTCTCCTAGTGTTAGTTCTATTGTCCCTGATGCTGCCGCAACCTCGCAAGCATTGGCTACCATTGGTAGCCATGCAACTAACAAGGGTGACCCTGTCAAGGGTAATGATCCCATGGTAATGTCACCAGGGAAGATTGACAAGATGGTCGTCTTTGCTGCCTCCGTCCTAAAGCGGAAGAAGGAGGATATTCTCAAGTTGACGCAATCCAGCCCTGAGAAGCAAGTCCTTACTCCAGAGGCAGCGAGCCAGGAGACAGAGGACATCAAGCTGGTGAACCTCCTAGACCAAATTTTGGTCCGGGATAAAAATATTGAGTTTGGCGAGTGTAGCACCCCGGGCAAATCTACTACTAGAAAATCGCTATTGTTTTTATTCTATGCATCATCATGACATCATCATACATCTTTTAACCTCAAAACTATTTCTCAAAAATCCTATCTTTGTTTTGTAAAATGTCCCCCCTTTATTCAAATCAAAACCCGGTCTTTCCGGATATTTTTGTTCATCTAAAAGTAATTACAAAATCTTTTACTAAAATTATAATAAACAATATTTTTTTATAAAACAGTTTTGATCGGGGGAGGCAGCCCGACCCGAAAGCCAGACCACCTACCACCCCGATCAGCCCAACCCAACCCCACCAAAAACCCTAACCTAGAACCACCCCAAACCCTAAAACCAACACCCCATCCAACCAAACCCTACTCCCTACTCCCTCCAGCCGCCACCCACCACTCAATCATCTCCCAGCCGCCACCACCCTGGCCGTGTGCCACAGCAAACAACACCAACCTCACCACCAACCCGACCCTGCGCTAGACCCACTCCCCACGACACGGGATCCTCTCGCACTCTCGACCCCATGTCACCCACGATGCCCACCCCGCGGTACCCCTGGCCCCACCACGCGGTCGATGCGTCGTCCCGCACCTGCGGCCCGCGTCCTCTTCCTCCCCGATGCTCGTTCCTCACCAGGCGCCGCCATCGTGGCCTTCTCCTCTGCTCGAGCACCTCCTCCCCGTCGCCTACACCCCGACCCCCCGGCCTCTGCCTCCTGCTTCGATCCGCGTGTGTCGCGCATCCTCGTTGCCAGGGGCGCCCTCATCTCCCCGCGGCTTCCCCGCCGTCCCGGCGACGCCCTCGTCTTCCCCTAGCCGTCTGTAGCTCCTCTCCATCGCCCTCGTACCTCTGCCCAGGGCCTCCTTGCAGCAAGCCGCGAGCGCCGCCTCGTCACTCCGGCTGCTCTTCCTCGCACCAAGCACCGACGCACGTTTCCTGTGAGGCCCTGCGCCTTGCCTGCGCCATCCGTCGTCGGCCTCGGTCGCAAGGATCCTTTGGCTACGCCCTGCCTCGTCCTCGACGTGGGAGCTCCGGCCAACTGTCTGTGGTGCCCTCCTCCGCCGCCGGGACCGACCTTGTCCTGGGCTGGGTCGCCCTGCTGCAGGCACCGTCCTCTGTCCACGTCCGCCTTGGCCTTCCTGTTCTTGTCGTCGCCTGCTGGTGCCTCTTTCCGTTACCATACGTAGTTGCCTGTTGAACGCTCGGCTGTGGTCACCAAGATGGTTTGTCTCCGATTCTGCAAGTGAGGACGTTTCTCTCTAAGTCGGCCACTTCCTGTTCAAGCACATCTTGGCGCTTCGACTAGTTTTTTTCTTTTGCAATGTTTGGCCTCCTAGTGTTGTGTTGCGAGTGATGTGTGTGGTGGAGTGAGACGATGTGGATGATGCGTCTGTTCTAGCATCGCGAATCCGCACCTTCCACATCCGACGATCATCTACTCATGTCTCCGTCAAGACCTTCCGATGACCGATCCCAAACCCGTTGAACCACCAGCGCCAAACCCTTGGCATGACAAGAACACCCTCATGGAAAACGAAGGCAACAATGCCGGCTCCTCAAGTTCTCCTTCACGGACGCCAAGGTCTACACCCGGAGGCCGAAGACCGAACCAAACCCTCGGAACCCCAAGATCACCGAGTTCCCCATGTGTGACCCCTTTTCCAAGCCCCTATTTTATAATATGACACATACTTGTTCCATATAAAATTGCCATGCTTGCATACATATTGTCATGTGGTTTGGGGGCCTTATGCCGATTCACCTTATAATTAAATATGGAGGTCATATATGGGCTAATCTAGTCTTATATTTTCTCCATTTAAATTTGTGTAGCGAACCGGTGATATATTTTGCATTGTTAATATAACATTTAAATTTTGGAGTATCTAAATAACTTGAACACTCTAGTTAATTGTCGGGACCCTGGTTCCGCTTAATATTGCCTAATTGCATTGCATCTTTGCCATGTCATACATCATACATGCATCATGCCCAATCTTTTGTCGTAGTATTAAATAGTGCATCCGGTGTTTGTGCTAGTGTTTTGATGCTTCCTGGACTAGGCCGATGAGTTGATGAGAGTGTTTACCTGATCCCCGGTGAACCTTCGGCAATGTTTTTCAGGCGATCAATCTCCCCCTTTCTACATATCTTACTTTTATAGTATTTATTCCCTCCAGTTGATCTATTGCTATCTGTGTTGCGATGCTCTAGTTTCCGTACTCGTGATATCCCTTGCAGCCTTATATTGCCTTGACACACCCTATTACATGTTGTTTGGTAGATATTTGGACTTGCGTGTAGTAGTCGCTTGCTCAAGTGTTGTTGCGTGTCGTGAAGTACCACAGTTGTTGGAAGACTACCATATGTTTTATGTTGGGGATGATCATGGCTTTAATTACAGTTTAACAACTAAAATTGAAAGTAGGTAAATAATGCAGAGTCACAGGTGGGCAATAGATGTTATTTGGTTTTTAACCGTCCACTTGTGTCCCGTAGGACCCCGAGTACTTGATACCTATTCTTTGAATATTCGCACTATCCGCATGTGGGACCATCAATCCCCCTAGCCAGAGCTTGAGTCATATTTATTTCTTGGGGACACAAAGTAGTTTGGGGCTTTATTACTATCCTATACTTATGCCATGCTTTACTGCTTTATTTACGATTGCGCGTGGAGCGCCTGTACTATTTAGGTAAGCGGAGTGTTTTCGCGGTATCGACAAGCCCAGTCACACTTAAGGGTTCCCAGTCGTTTACAGCCATTGACGCAAACCTCTGGGTCTGTTTCGGAGCCGGCCAACTTCGTCACGGGTAGCTTGGTGGGGTGGCCCCCTGAAATTTATATGAATCTTGAATTTGCTCTGTCGTGATGCCTCGTTGGGTTTTCATTTGGTTTTTCTCGAGGTTCATCGTACGTGTGTTGCTATTTGTGCCCCCCTGCAGGGTAAAACTTTCTGAAAGCCATGTTCGCGGTTATGGACGACTTGGAGCACAGTATCTCGATCATAGACAACTATAACTAAAGTAGTGCTATAAATTTGGCTTTATAATGACTAGTCATCAGCTTCACTATAATGGAATGGCTAAATAAAAGTGCCAACAAGTGCTGGTTTGGGTTGTCACCTGTTACCATTGTATCTGACTAGTAAGTATTGCAACTACAACGGAATGGCTAAATAAAAGTACCAACAACTGCTCTGTTTTGGATGCCTCATGCTATATGTATCTGACTAGTAAGTACTACAACTACAACAGAATGGTTGACTAAAATTGCCCACTGCTTATTATATCAGGATCACTCATGCTATCTATATCGGACTAGTAATTGCCGCAACTATAACGGAATGAATAAAACTGCCAACTATGTGAGTTCCTCGGTGCACTTCCTCGATTGGTCTTGAGTGGGAAACACCAGGATGGGTATGTTTGGTGTTAGAATCATGTTGGATCCGAATAGGTCTTTCTTATCCCTAACTGATAGCCGCCAGTTGTATTGAGTCTCTATAGGTTGTTTAGTGCATGCTGCGTCGCCGCTTTAATCCACTATACCTAGGATAGCCGAATTCTAGTCTCGCCGTGTGCTGGCCTCAGTACTGATCGCTCTCTTTTTCCTTTGCCCTTTGTCGGCAGCCCTTTTGTTTAAGAAGGTTTGAGATCGACGTCGTTAGCAGGGTTACCCTTCCGGCTTGGCCTGGGCAGGGTTATGGACGCCATTGGTTATTCTTCAGGGCTCTTAGCTCAATTTGCATCTTGTCCGTACTCGGACGCAGTATCGTTTTAAAGGTGATTTGGATCTTTGTTTTGTATATCTGTATTCTTGACTCTTTGAGTCATTGTTGTATATATCCTTTCTATGGGTTCCATCATGGACTATTGTGTAATGGTATTACTTCATTTTCCACCCACACGAAAATGCCTGGTGGGACCTTCGAATCGTTTCTATGCGGGTTTGGCGAGAATCACTGAAACTTGCATAGGGTCGATTCTGAGGGTGTTACAGAGTGGTATCAGAGCTCAGCAGTTACGATGCCCCACTGGTCCAGCCTGTAGGATAACCTAGCTAACGGACGTCATAGAGTGTCAAAACTATTTTGAAAATCGGTTGGACAGATCTGATTAGGTCTACTTTTACTCCTTACCCCTCTTCTATTCTCCTCCTATCTCGACGTGTTTTGAATCTACTCTCTTATCTTTTCTTCGAGTCCAGGAATTCTCGTGGTTGGGTTTCCATCACACCTTTAGGGTTTCGCTTCCGCCTCTTGTAATGGTGCTTCGATATCCGACATTCATGCTATCTGATGAATCTTTCAACTGTTGTACCTTTTAGTGGACCAAAAATTCCCTAAAATTTTTCTTTGTAGCTTCCGGTGTTCTCCTTCACGATGACCTCTTCTACGTCAGATCTAATGAAGAACCTGCATCGCTCATTTGTTTCCATACATCAATTGTCGAGATCTTCAGTCTGAATTCTGAGAGTTGGTTGCATAATTCTCCTATTCATGTGCAGAGTAATGGTTTAGGTGCGTGATGCACTGATCACCATCCGACTACCTTATCATTCGCTCTTATACATCGAATCGGTGGATCAAGCTATTTACTCTTTCCACTGAAGTTAGAGGTGACCTTACCTTTTCGAGGCCTCTATCTTCGTCTTTGTTTCTCCGGAGTGCTCTCTCGGCGAACGTGAACAGCGACCCTTGTTGGTGGTGTCATCGAGTTCAAGATAGAGTAAGAATCCTTGTTAGTGGTGTCGCGAAGATCTACACAAAGCGAGAAGATTCAGATCGTCGGCCTTCTTCCCTGTATCATGAGGCGGATCTAGAGGGTGAGATCCATTGTTAGTGGTGTCGAATTGTAGCACCCCGGGCAAATCTACTACTAGAAAATCGCTGTTGTTTTTATTCTATGCATCATCATACATCTTTTAATCTAAAAAAATTTTCTCAAAAATCCTCTCTTTGTTTTCTAAAATGTCCCCCCTTATTCAAATCAAAACCCGGTCTTTCCGGATATTTTTGTTCATCTAAAACTAATTACAAAATCTTTTACTAAAATGATAATAAACAATATTTTTTTATAACAAAGTTTTGATCGGGGGAGGCAGCCCGACCCGAAAGCCAGGCCACCTACCACCCCGATCAGCCCAACCCAACCTCACCAAAAACCCTAACCTAGAACCACCCCAAACCCTAAAACCAACACCCCATCCAACCAAACCTTACTCCCTACTCCCTCCAGCCTCCACCCACCACTCGACCACCTCCCAGCCGCCACCACCCTGGCCGTGTGCCACAGCAAACAACACCAACCTCACCACCAACCCGACCCCACCCTAGACCCACTCCCCACGACGCGGGATCCTCTCTTGCTCTCGACGCCACGTCACCCGCGATGCCCACCACGCGGCCGATGCCTCGTCCCCCACCTGCGGCCCGCGTCCTCTTCCTCCCCGACGCTCCTTCCTCACCAGGCGCCGCCACCATGGCCTTCTCCTCCGCCCGAGCACCGCCTCCCCGTCGCCTACACCCCGACCCCCCCGCCTCTGCCTCCTGCGTCGATCCGCGTGCGTCACGCGTCCCCGTCGCCACGGGCGCCCTCATCTCCCCGCGGCTTCCCCGCCGTCCCGGCGACGCCCTCGTCTTCCCCTAGCCGTCTGTAGCTCCTCTCCATCGCCCTCGTCCCTCTGCCCAGGGCCTCTCTGCAGCAAGCCATGAGCACCGCCTCGTCACTCCGGCCGCCCTTCCTCGCCCCAAGCACCGATGCCCGTTTCCTGTGAGGCCCCGCGGCTTGCCTGCGCTATCCGTCATCGTCCTTGGTCGCAAGGCTCCTCTAGCTACACCCTGCCTCGTCCTCAATGCGGGAGCTCCGGCCAGCCGTCTGTGGTGCCCTCCTCCACCGCCCGTACCGATCTTGTCCTGGGCTCGGTCGCCCTGCTGTAGGCACCGGCCTCTGTCCACGTCCGTCTCGGCCTTCCTGTTCTTGTCGTCGCCTGCTAGTGCCTCTTTTCGTTACCATACGTAGATGCCTGTTACACGCTCGGCTGTGGTCACAAAGATGGTTTGTCTCCGATTCTGCAAGTGAAGATATTTCTCTCTAAGGCGGCCACTTCCTGTTCAAGCACATCTTGGTGCTTCAACTAGTATTTTTCTTTTGCAATGTTTGGCCTCCTAGTGTTGTGTTGCGAGTGATGTGTGTGGTGGAGTGAGATGATGTGGATGATGCGTCTGTTCTAGCATCGCGAAGCCGCACCTTCCACATCCGACGATCATCTACTCGTGTCTCCATCAAGAACTTCCGAAGACGGATCCCAAACCCGTTGAACCACCGGCGCCAAACCCTCGGCACGACAAGAACACCCTCATGGAAAACGAAGGAAACAATGCCGGATCCTCAAGTTCTCCTTCACGGACGCCAAGGTCTACACCCGGAGGCCGAAGACCGAACCAAACCCTCGGAACCCCAAGATCGCCGAGTTCCCATGTGTGACCCCTTTTCCAAGCCCCTATTTTATAATATGACACATACTTGTTCCATATAAAATTGCCATGCTTGCATACATATTGTCATGTGGTTTGGGGGCCTTATGCCAATTCACCTTATAATTAAATATGGAGGTCATATGCGGGCTAATCTAGTCTTATATTTGCTCCATTTAAATTTGTGTAGCGAACCGGTGATATATTTTGCATTGTTAATACAACATTTAAATTTTGGAGTATCTAAATAACTTGAACACTCTAGTTAATTGTCGGGACCCCGGTTTCGCTTAATATTGCCTAATTGCATCGCATCTTTGCCATGTCATACATCATACATTCATCATGCCCGATCTTTTGTCGTAGTATTAAATAGTGCATCCGGTGTTTGTGCTAGTGTTTTGCTTCTTCATGGACTAGGCCGATGAGTTGATGCGAGTGTCGACCTGATCCCCGGTGAACATTCAGCAATGTTTTTCGAGCGAGGAATCTCCCCCTTTCTACCTATCTTACTTTTATAGTATTTATTCCCTCCTGTTGATCTATTGCTATATGTGTTGCGATGCTCTAGTTTCCGTACCCGTGACATCCCTTGCAGCCTTATATTGCCTTGGACACACCCTATTACCTGTTGTTTGGTAGATAGTTGGACTTGTGTGTCGTAGTCACTTGCTCAAGTGCTGTTGCGTGTCGTTAAGTACCACAGTTGTTGGAAGACTACCATATGCTTTATGTTGGAGATGATCATGGCTTTAAAATAATGTAGAGGCACAGGTGGGCAATAGATGTTATTTGGTTTTTAACCATCCACTTGTGTCCCGTAGGAACCCGAGTACTTGATACATGTTCTTTGAATATTCGCACTATCTGCATGTGGGACCATGAATCCCCCTAGCCAGAGCTTGAGTCATATTTATTTCTTGGGGCCACAAAATAGTTTGGGGCTTTATTACTATCCTGTACTTATGCCATGCTTTACTGCTTTATTTACGATTGCGCGTGGAGTGCATGTACTGTTTAGGTAAGTGGAGTGTTTTCGCGGTATCGACAAGCCCAGTCACAATTTCCAGTTCCCAGTCGTTTACAGCCATTGACGCAAACCTCTGGGTCCGTTCCGGAGCCGGCCAACTTCGTCGCGGGTAGCTTGGTGGGGTGGCCCCCTAAAATTTATATGAATCTTGCAATTGCTCTGTCGTGATGCCTTGTTGGGTTTTAATTTGGTTTTTCTCAAGGTTTATCGTGCGTGTGTTGATATTTGTGCCCCCTGCAGGGTAAAACTTTCTGAAAGCCGTGTGCGCGGTTATGGATGACTTGGAGCACAGTATCTTGATCATAGACAACTATAACTAAAGTAGTGCTATAAATTTGACTTTATAATGACTAGTAATCAGCTTCAATATAATGGAATGGCTAAATAAAAGTGCCAACAATTGCTGGTTTGGGTTGTCACCTCTTACCATTGTATCTGACTAGTAAGTATTGCAACTACAACGGAATGTCTAAATAAAAGTACCAACAACTGTTGTGATTTGGGATGCCTCGTGCTATATGTATCTGACTAGTAAGTACTACAACTACAACAGAATGGTTGACTAAAACTGCCCACTACTTATTGTATTAGGATGACTCATGCTATCTATATCTAACTAGTAATTGCCGCAACTATAACAGAATGAATAAAACTGCCAACTGTGTGAGTTCCTCGGTGCACTTCCTCGATTGTTCTCGAGGGGGAAACACCAGGATGGGTATGTCTGGTGTTAGAATCAGGTTGGATCCAAATAGGTCTTTCTTATGCCTATCTGATAGCCACTAGTTGTATTGAGTCTCTATAGGTTGTTTAGTGCATGCTGCGCTGCCGCTTCAGTCCACTATACCTATGTAGGCGAGGACCGCCGAATTCTAGTCTCGCCGTGTACTGTCCTTAGTACTGACCGCTCTCTTTTTCCTTTGCCCTTTGTCGGCACCCCTTTTGTTTAGCAGGTTTGAGATCGACGTCGTTAGCAGGGTTACCCTTCCAGCTTGGCATGGGCAGGGTTATGGATGCCATTGGTTATTCTTCAGGGCTCTTAGCTCAATTTGCATCTTGTCCGTACTTGGACGCTGTATCGTTTTAAAGGTGATTTGGATCTTTGTTTTGTATATCTGTATTCTTGACTCTTTGAGTCATTGTTGTATATATCCGTTCTATGGGTTCCATCGTGGACTATTGTGTAATGGTATTACTTCGTTTTGCACCCGCACGAAAGTGCCTGGTGGGCACCTTTGAATCGTTTCTATGCGGGTTTGGCGGCAATCGCTGAAACTTGCATAGGGTCGATTCTGAGGGTGTTACAGCGAGCATCCAGCGATGAGCGTTTCTCCTCTCTCCCTTGCTGATAATGTGTTTCACAACACGAAACTCGTATTTGAAAAGTTTCACCTGGAGTACATTGTAAGTGTTCCGATTATCGTTTGTAGTATTTATCATCATATCCTCTATCCCCGAATCATAAAGTCGTATAAAGATCGTATCATAAGATCTGAGTTGATGCTTATAGGATGCAAAACAACAATATAGTGTAGCCCCCAGTGCGCATGCTGGATTTTGACTTTGTTAAAGTTCCAGCAAAAGTCTTAGTAGGCGTCTGACATTGTTCCGTCTTTAACTTATAGAAAGTTACATCTTACAACTAGGACTTTCTCAAGAATATTTGCAATAAGTGCAAAGAGATTAAGGCTTTGTGTCTTGAGAACTTCAAGCTGCAAGGAGAAGGATGCGGTGGAAGGTAATCTTTTCTGACCATTACCCTTAGTTATTGTCATTGTCGAATTGTTTAGCCTACTGATATTTTTTATTTGCATAATTGTTGAACCAGTCCAACAAGATGGTGGATGTCAACACCCGGATTTTTAATCCCAGATGCCTGTTATGCCATACATCGCAATCCCAGGATTACCATTTTTGCGAGACATAATAGAATTGGATACCATAGTACATCATCCATTACAAACGATACATAAGTTCTTACCCAAATAGGGATCTCATGATCCAGTTCTTAATACAACATCTAGCAGCGGAATACGTAATAATAACGGTAGCGTAGGCGAAGCTCCATCTTCGGGGTCACAGGCAATGCTGACGATGGGAGATGATCCTAGTTGTCATAACCTTCCTGGGGTCCATCCCCCAGGTACTCCTCTTCATAGTCTGGCCATGGGAATAGCCAGGGACAAAGCCATGAGTACTCTTTAAGTACTCGCAACCTAATACTAACAGGTAAAGGGGTTTTTGGATAATAGGACACTAGGCTCTAGGGTTGTTTTTTAAAAGCCAGATTTATCTCTACTAAGTTTAGAAGCAACAAATGCTTGTCACAATTTTATAACTCCTAAGTGGGAACTTGTATTTCATATCACAACTCCGTTGTGGTCAAGTCAAAGTTTCAAATCATTTCATAAGTCATTTTGAAAAGTCTGACGGGGGAACAGTATGGCCACTCCAACTATCCATAACCGCGGACGCGGCTATTCGAATAGTTTGAAACTCTGCAGAGATTGTACACTTTCACCACAACATTCGATACATCCGTCAGGAACAAATCCTAAATTCACCATACTCAGTATGCGGATAATCAATCCTAACCTTTCGATTACACGCCCTAGTATAAGCACCTCTCCTGTGAGTTTGGCCTCCCAACCATGACCAACTGTCATCTTGGGTAATGCACAGGTGGACAATCTTCACAAGGTAGCCTCAGCTCAGACCTTGGCCGTGAGGGAACTAATACTAAGGTATATAAGTTTCCAGTCAAGCCCTACCAAATCTTCGGGTATTGTGGTTGTACGATAAAATTGGAATGGTATTGCATCCAGACAACCAACAGTTTTAGAAAGTGCTAAGGCTCATGCCTCGTCGTTTTCATCACCAAAATCATGGGGTGTTTGGAAACACATGTCCAAAACATTTCAATAGAATGATCCATCATTCCAAGGTTTTCATAACCATTTTTCCACCAAGTATTCCCATCTAAAGTTGATCAAGTTTTATGCTTAGCACTAGCATCTACAGGTGGGGGTAAGCAATAATGAGGGTGGTAAACTAGTGGAGTTCTAACTAAGTTCAATCTCATGCCTTAAGATGACATCAAGATTATCTAGCTTAGGACAAATTTTATGCTCTTTATGCAACTTCCAGATATATTTCTAGTATCTATAATTCACTTAAGTAAACTCTAAGGAATAGCATTGATAAAGAAATAAAGTATAAAGCTTGTAAGTAAAAACTAGGATTGGTTGGTCAAGTGGGTTGGATCATATATGCTTAAGGCATATAGTGGGCAGAGTAACAAGTAGTGGGTTGTGGCATCAGTAGGGTATCTTGCAAGGGTTAGCTTGCATTGGTCCACTTAGTTAATAAAGCTTGCACAATATCAGTATAAGCTTGCTAAATTGCAAGTGTTAGCTTGCAAGTATTGGCTTGCCTTGTGCAGAGCAGTGGTTGAAGTTCTCCTCGGCTTCTTCTTCGTAGTATCCTCCTTCCTCCTCGTATCCTTGGTCGGTACTAGTGTCTATAAATAAATACGAGGTACACAATCACCAAACAATACTTAACTACTTGCAATCATCACCACAAGGGTCCTATAGATGATCTAACATCATCTCTAACATTACAAGATTAAGGCTTGGTTTAATTCCTTTCATTTTTAGAAAGGTAATTTCTACTCATTGAAAAACTACTTAAGATTTAATATTCTCCAAACCAAACATGGGATTATGTTGACACGTATCATCACCACATATTTTATTCCATGGGAATATGATTTAAAGTGGTGTCACAATTTAATAAGGTTTTACCCTTTTATTTTAATTATTTAAAGTGGCTAGAAATACCTATGTAGCATACTTTTATTACTTGAACATTATTTCTAAAGGTAAACCTATATATTTTTATATATTTTTAAAGGTATGGTTAAATGTAATTTTTGAGAGTTGGAATCAACTCAAAAGCTATTATGGTTTAAATTTGAAAAATATTTGAATGCAGAAAAGCTTCTGCCTTGTTATTTTTACCATGGGTGATCTATAGATCCAAGTAACTTGAATCCAACAGGCTTGGATTCAACATTCTCAGACCTTTCTAACAAAATTGGTTTCATTTAATTTGGTGCAATGAATCGATCTGGGTTGATTTTTGAAGTTGGGTACAGAAGTGAGTTTGAAACAAAATGAAAAAGGTTTAATTCAAATAACTGGGCTGCGCGGGAAAAGTTAATGGGCCGGCCTGCTAAGCGCAGTGCTCCCGCGGGCTGCTTAAGTGGGTGTCCCCACTCGTTAGTGAGACAGGGAGGGGCGAAGCCGTACAGGGCGATGTGGATCGTTCGATCTAGTTCTAATCCAACGACTGAGAGTGATCGTCGATGTTGAGCAACGCCGGCGAGAAAGAAACCTAGTGCGGCCAGTGAGGGGTGCTGGGGGCTCACCGGGGTGCAGGCGAGGGTCGGCGAGGCGGGCAAACGACGAAGTCAACGACGGCGAACTCAGGGGTGGTTGCGGCAGCTCCTGGGGTGGACGAAATTGATGGCGCCCTTCTTCTCTAGAGGCGGCGGGCTCCAGTGAAATTCTGGCGAGGTGGTGCTCGCCTTGCTCTGGGAACGGTGTGGAATGATCAGTGAGGAGAGGGGAGTGAGATGGTGTGAAGAAATCGAGCGGGGGTGGCCTCTATTTACAGTCGAGCGAGGGGACCGACGGGGCGCACGGTGAGCTCGTCGGGGGCGATGTTACAGGCGGCTATTGGCATGGGCAAAGGTAGGGGCGGTGCGGTGTTCCCTAGCGATGCTCAACGACATGGTTATGAGGCGGTGGGTGGTGCGGCTTGGTCTCGAACATGCGACGCTCTGCGCGGCAGAGGCGGCGTCTTCGATGGCGAGCGGTGGCTGTGCGTCACGGGGCAGCGAACGAGCATGTCTGGTGGTCTCCTGGGTCGGTGGGGATTGTGTATGCACGTGGTGAGGGCGGCACGCGGTCTGTGGGCGCTGGTCAAGGGTGGCGCTCTGGTGCACGCTCGGCATGGTTACTGGCGAGGTTGGCATGGTTCGTGCGTGTGGTCCAGGGATTGGAAACGCTCGCGGCTAGGACAGTGAGTGGCGGTGGACGGTGGGCTGCCTCCCAGACATGCTATCTAGGCTTGATTTTCTTCCTAGCTTGCTGTCGACATGCGGGTGACATGGGTGTGCTCGGCTGTTCACCATTGATGGAAATGCCAAGCTTACAGTGATGCTAAGGGTTAGTTTAGGTTGTTAGATGATCTACTAAGGCTAGTGGTGTCCAGAGAGGGAACAAGTTAGGCTTCATTCACTGCTCACTATAGTGTTTAGATTTTGTATGATTTGTGTCTGCAACCTGTTTGATGAAATGGCCGCATGAAATTAAGTTTTGAATTTTGAAAAGATTTTTGGTGGGTTTGCTAGATTGGTGCTAGTGAGTCTGCGGATGCTTGGGTTTTGAAAGTTGAGCTTGTTTGAGTGGTTTTTGAAAAAGTGGGATCTTCCCATATGATAAAGATTCAATTTTGAATTGTCATTTAAACTATGCATTTGAAAGTTTCTAGATGATTACAAAGTGGGCCTTTATACCTTGTTATGAGTACATTCAAGGGATGCAAAGATCCATAAAAGTTACCATTATGTTCTGAAAGTTTGAGACAGCCAAAGTAGTCATGGGAGTTAAATTGGTCAAAATGACCATTCCTTTATTTTATTGGTTTTGATTTATTTGTCTTTAGGAAAAGTTTGGGAAATGTTTAGATGATGTTTATTTAACCTAAGAAACATTTTACAAGCAAGGAAACATACAAACAAGGTGGTTCAAAAGAATTTCAAATTAAATGCATACACATATGCATGCCTTCATAATTTTAATTAGAAAAGTTTTTGTTAACCCTAATTTTGCTGATTAGAGTTTGATGATTTAAGTTTAATATTTTTGGGATGTTACAAACCTTCCCCCCTTAAATAAAATCTCGTCCCGAGATTTGAAAAAGGAGGAAAATGTTACCTAGGATTTGAAGAGATCGGGAAACTCCGTCTTGATGTCATCTTCGTGTTCCCAGGTAGCTTCCTCTTCTGTGTGGTTGCTCCACTGAATATTGAGAAACTTGATGCTTCGGGTTCGGGTAGTTCGAAAAGCTTCTTGCAAAATACGGATGGGTACTTCGGGATAGGTTAGGTCATCGTTTATCTCTATGGTCTGATGATCGATATTCTTGAACACTTCGATCTTCTCGGGGACTTCGAGACACTTGCGAAGTAACGAGATATGGAACACATTGGGCACGGCTGACATCTCTTCGGGTAGTTCCAATTGATGACACTTCTCCTCGACAATTCAAAATTTTGAAAGGTCCGATATATCTGGGGGCTAACTTTCCTTTGAGTTGGAAACGCTGCATTCCCTTCAATGGCGACACTTTTAGATAAACAAAATCTCCTCTGTTGAAGGCGAGGTGTCGACGTCTCTTGTTGGCGTAACTCTTCTGTCGGGATTGGGCGGTCTTGTGGTGCTCACGAATCTTGTGAACATTCTCTTTTGCTTCTCGTAGGATGTTGGGTCCAAAGATCTGACTCTCTCCTACTTCCGACCAGTTCAAAGGGGTGTGACACTTCCTTCCGTACATGAACTCAAATGGGGCCATTTGCAAACTGGCTTGATAACTGTTGTTGTATGAAAATTCTGCAAACGGCAGACAGTCTTCCCACTTGGATCCATATTCTAACTCGCATGCTCTCAGCATATCTTCGAGTATTTGGTTTACTCGCTCTGTTTGTCCATCGGTCTGAGGGTGATACGCGGTGCTGAAATCAAGATGGGTTCCTAAACCTTCTTGGACTTTCTTCCAGAATCTCTGATACGCTAGTTTCGAAATCTGATATGTGGTCTTGACGGGCAAGAAATGGGCGACTTTGGACAATCTGTCCACTATGACCCAGATAGAGTCATTTCCCCTACTATAAGTACGTAGTCCAGTGATAAAGTCCACTCCTACAGAATCCCATTTCCATTCCGGAATCTGCAAGGGTTGCAACAATCCAGCGGGTCTTTGATGTCCTGCCTTGACTCGCTGACATATATCACACTTGGCGATATAGCTTCCGATTTCTCGCTTCATCTTATGCCACCAAAATTGCTCTTTCAAATCTTGATACATCTTAGTTCCTCCGGGATGGATAGAATAAAGAGTATCATGAGCCTCCTTCAAAATAACTCCTTTCAACTCAGAATCTGCTGGTACACAAAGGCGTCCTGTGTACCACAAAACTCCTTCTTCGTCCTCGGTGAATCCGGGTACTTTGCCTGTACCGATACGACGCTTTCCATCAATACTAGCATTTCCCTTCTGCGCCTCTTTAATCTGACTGATCAAAGTAGGCTGGAGTTCTATGCTAGACAGAAATCCTTCACTTACTAATTCCATCCGAAAATCTTCCATCTCTTTGTGCAGACTTGGTTGCTCCTTCAAAATCATGGAGTTCAAGCGGCACGGCAATCTGCTAAGGGCATCGGCTACTACGTTGGCTTTACCAGGGTGATAGTGAATGTCCAGATCGTAATCCTTGATTAGATCAATCCATCTTCTCTGCCTCATATTTAGCTCCTTCTGAGTGAATATATACTTTAGGCTCTTGTGATCCGAATAAATCTCACAACGGTTTCCCATCAGGTAATGTCTCCATGTCTTTAGGGCTAGAACTACGGCTGCGAGTTCGAGGTCATGGGTTGGGTAGTTTTGCTCATGTTGCTTCAATTGTCGAGATAGATAAGATATAACTTTGCCTTCTTGCATTAGCATACATCCGAGACCAATCTTGGATGCATCACAATACACATCGAAGGGCTTCGTGATATCCGGCATGATCAAGATTGGGGCTGAAATCAATCTCCTCTTGAGTTCTTGAAAACTCGCTTCACATTTGTCGGTCCATTCAAACTTCTTGTCCTTCTTCAGCAATTGGGTCATGGGTCTGGCGATACTCGAGAATCCTTCTACGAATTTGCGGTAATATCCCGCCAATCCGAGAAATGCACGAACTTGGGTTTGAGTGGTTGGGGCTTGCCAATCTTCTACATCTTTCACTTTGGCAGGGTCAACGGCAATTCCTCTGACTGATACAATGTGACCGAGGAATCCTACCTCCTGTAACCAGAATTCACATTTGCTAAACTTTGCATACAGCTGATGCTCTCTAAGGGTTCCAACATGTTCTTCTTCTGATTTGGAATAAATCAGAATGTCATCGATGAAAACAATGACAAACTTATCCAGGAAGTCCATAAAAATCTTATTCATGAGATTCATGAAATAAGTGGGGGCATTGGTTAATCCAAAAGACATGACCATATACTCATACAATCCATATCTGGTGGTAAAGGCAGTTTTGGAATATCCTCTGCACGAATTTTGAGTTGATGATAGCCAGTCCTAAGGTCAATCTTAGAAAACACTTTGGCACTGGTCAACTGATCAAACAAATCTTCTATCTTGGGCAAGGGTTACTTGTTCTTGATGGTGACATCATTCAATTTCCGATAATCCGTACACAAACGGTTACCTCCATCCTTCTTGTCCACAAACAAGACAGGTGATCTCCAAGGTGACGCACTTGGTTGAATCAATCCAATTTCTAGCATGGAATCCAGTTGCTTCTTCAGTTCTGCGATCTCTGACGGGTTCATACTATATGGTCTCTAGGCTATGGGTCCGGTTCCAGGAATTAGTTCAATGATAAACTCGATATCCCGATCTGGGGGCATACCGGGCAAAACATCTGGAAATACATCGGGGTTTTCACAGACTATCTGGACTTGGTCAATGGTAGGTTGGGCTATACTCTTGTTGCATTTGAATTGGCGAGGTAAGGTTTCAGATATATGCTCGACTGATATTCCGGCGGTACTGGTCATGGTTATAGCTTTCTTGGCACAGTCAATTAATCCTTTATGTTTGGACATCCAATCCATTCCTAGTACTACTTCCAAACCTTTAGTTCCAAGTACTATCATATTTGCATAAAAATCTATTCCATGGATTCGTATAGGGACGGATTTGCAAATTTGCCTAGCCTTGGTGGTTGATTCGGGAATTTGAACAATCATAACATGCTTCAGTTTGGTTGGATGAATTTTACTAGTGCAGGCAAATTCTTCGGTGAAAAATGAGTGCGATGCACCAGAATCAAACAACACTCGGGAAAGTACTGAATTAACAGAAAACATAACGAGCACGACGTCTGGCGCTTCCTGAGCTTCTTCAACATGCATGAGAAAAAGACGGCCGTTGCGGTTGAGCGAATTCCCTGGGGCAAATCTTCTTCCTGGCTGAAGACGACGCTGCTGCTGAGTTGGGACATTGGTATTGGGGGCTGTAGCATTCTTCTTGTTGGGGCACTCGTTGGAATAGTGGCCTTTATTTCCACAGTCATAACAGGTCACTTGCGACTTGTCCTTGGCGGCTACATGCACAACATTGCTTCCAGTCCTCGGGGCAGTGTTGGTGTTGGCGGTAACATTGTTGTTGTTTAACTTGGGTGGGGCACGATTGAAATTGCTAGAGTTGCCAGGGTTGTTGTGATTTCCTCCGGGTCTAGGGTTTTCACGGTTGGGATAGGTGGGACGGGTCATCGGGGGTCTATTGGTTCTTGAGGCAAATCCTGGAGATGGGTTGGGGCGATACTTTGGGGTCTGATGGGTTCCTGGCTGATGCATCACACGACGCTTGCGGTTCTCATTGGCTTGGTTGATCTTTCGTTCCATCTGGATAGCAGAGTCGACAAGGGCTCCAATATCCGCAAAGGGGATATTGACTAACACCGTCTGCATCTCATCATTCAGACCATTCATGAATCTTTCTTTCTTCTTGGATTCAGTGTCTATTTCATCCGGGGCATACCTAGCTAATGACAAAAATTTGTCACGTTATTCCACTACAGTCATCCTTCCTTGCTCCAGCTCTCTGAACTCGTCTCTCATTCTCTTGATCAAACCCGGTGGCACATGGGTTCTGCTAAACTTGACCTTGAATTCCTCCCAGGTCATCATCTGGCCTCCGGTCATTGCGCGAACACTGTTCCACCATGCTCTGGCATCTCCGGCTAGATAGTGGGTGGCGAACAGGACTTTCTCGTTGGCTCCCACTCCGGCTACTTCTAAGTTATTTTCCATGGTTTGCAGCCAATCATCGGCGTCTAGGGGCTCTTCGGACTTAGTCAAAACAGGTGGGTTGGTATTCTGAGAACTACGATACAGTGGGACCGAATACTATTCACTATTCTAGTGCTCAAGTGCTACTACTCCTCGGAATCTGTGGCTTCATCATCTTCATCATCCTCGATGAAAACGAAATCGTCCTCATCGGTGAAGAAATCCATAGCCTGATCTTCCAGAAAATCATCATCATCGCTGAGATAGGAGTAGGGGTCTCCATGAAGATCCTCTCCGGCATTCTCCCTTTCCTCCAACTGCATGTCTCTCTCGTGGATGGTCTCCTCCAGAGATGAGATGCGGTGGCGAAGACGGGCAATAATGCGCTCCTTCTTGTGATCCTTTGCTAGCAGGGCGATGGTCTGGTCCTTCGTCTTGATGATGGCAGACTTGTGGTTGGAGTAGTCATGGGAGTTATCCAACTCCTGCTGTCGATCATACATCATGAAGCTAAGGTGGTCCAATTGGGTCTTCAACTCGGGGTGGTATGGGGCTTCCAGTGGTTGTCCATTAGCATCACGCCTTGGGAAAAACTCAAAGCGAGTACCCTTGATCTGATTGATGCTCTGGCAAGTCCATCGAACCAGTTGTTTTCCCTCAAGGTAAACTGAATTCCCTCTGCAGTGGGAGGTTCAATCTTTCCTCGAAGACTTGCAACAATTAGCCACTACAGATCTTCTCCTCCTTTATCATTGAGATGAGCTCCGAAGAACTCGGGGTGCGGACGCTCTAGAAGTTTTGAAAGCTGGCCCAAATCCCTCTCAAAGATCAGGTCCCCTCCATTCCCAAGTTGGTAAAACTTGCTGTACTTCACGTCCATCTATAAGAATATAGGATGAGTAAGTTAGTAGAGTGATTAAGTGTCAAAATTTTATGTATTTTGCAAGAGCTTTTGGAGGAACATGAATTTTCATGAAAGAATCAAAAAGATAAGAATGAGAATAAGTTTTTGTAAATATTTGTTTTCTTTGGTTTTGAAACTAAGTTTTTGGTTCAAACGTCCAGTCTAACTAGGGTCTCCAATGCTCAGGATGGCTCTGATACCAACTTGCCTGTTATGCCATACATCGCAATCCCAGGATTACCATTTTTGTGAGACATAACAGAATTGGATACCATAGTACATCATCCATTACAAATGATACATAAGTTCTTACCCAAATAGGGATCTCATGATCCAGTTCTTAATACAACATCAAGCAGCGGAATACGTAATAATAACGGTAGCGTAGGCGAAGCTCCTTCTTCGGGGTCACAGGCAATGCTGACGATGGGAGATGATCGTAGTTGTCGTAACCTTCCTGGGGTCCATCCTCCAGGTACTCCTCTTCATAGTCTGGCCATGGGAATATCCAGGGACAAAGCCATGAGTACTCTTTAAGTACTCGCAAACTAATACTAACAGGTAAAGGGTTTTTTGGATAATAGGACACTAGGCTCTAGGGTTGTTTTGCAAAAGCCAGATTTATCTCTACTAAGTTTAGAAGCAACGAATGCTCATAACAATTTTATAACTCCTAAGTGGGAACTTGTATTTCATATCACAACTCCGTTGTGGTCAAGTCAAAGTTTCAAATCATTTCACAAGTCATTTTGAAAAGTATGACGGGGGAACAGTATGGCCACTCCAACTGTCCATAACCGCGGACGCGGCTATTCGAATAGTTTGACACTCTGCAGAGATTGTACACTTTCACCACAACATTCGATACATCCATAAGGAACAAATCCTGAATTCACCATACTCATTATGCGGATAATCAATCCTAACCTTTCGATTACACGCCCTAGTATAAGCACCTCTCCTGTGATTTTGGCCTCCCAACCATGACCAACTGTCATCTTGGGTACTTCACAGGTGGACAATCTTCACAAGGTAGCCTCACCTCAGACCTTGGCCATGAGGGAACTAATACTAAGGTATATAAGTTTCCAGTCAAGCCCTACACAATCTTCGGGTATTGTGGTTGTACGATAAAATAGGGTATCTTGCAAGGGTTAGCTTGCATTGGTCCACTTAGTTAATAAAGCTTGCACAATATCAGTATAAGCTTGCTAAATTGCAAGTGTTAGCTTGGAAGTTTAATAGATTGCAAGTATTGGCTTGCAAGTATTGGCTTGCCTTGTGTAGAGCAGTGGTTGAAGTTCTCCTCGGCTTCTTCTTCGTAGTATCCTCCTTCCTCCTCGTATCCTTGGTCGGTACTAGCGTCTATAAATAAATATGAGGTACACAATCACCAAGCAATACTTAACTACTTGCAATCATCACCACAAGGGTCCTATAGATGATCTAACACCATCTCTAACATTACAAGATTAAGGCTTGGTTTAATTCCTTTTATGTTTAGAAAAGTAATTTCTACTCATTGAAAAACTACTTAAGATTTAATATTCTCCAAACCAAACATGGGATCATGTTGACGCATGTCATCACCACATATTTTAGTCCATGGGAATATGATTTGAAGTGGTGCCACAATTTAATAAGGTTTTACGATTTTATTTTAATTATTTAAAGTGGCTAGAAATGCCTATGTAGCATTCTTTTATTACTTGAACATTATTTCTGAAGGTAAACCTATATATTTTTATATATTCTGAAAGGTATGGTGAAATGTGATTTTTGAGAGTTGGAATCAACTCAAAAGCTATTATGGTTTAAATTTGAAAAATGTTTGAATGCAGAAAAGCTTCTGCCTTGTTATTTTTACCATGGGTGATCTATAGATCCAAATGACCTGAATCCAACGGGCTTGGTTTCATTCAATTTGGTGTAGTGAATCGATCTGGGTTGATTTTTGAAGTTGGTACAGAAGTGAGTTTGAAACAAAATGAAAAAGGTTTAATTCAAATAACTGGGCTGTGCAGGAAAAGTTAACGGGCCGGCCTGCTAACCGCAGTGCTCCCGCGGGCTGCTTAAGTGGGTGTCCCCACTCGTTAGTGAGACAGGGAGGGGCGAAGCGGTACGGGGCGATGTGGATCGCTCGATCTAGTTCTAATCCAGCGGCTGAGAGTCATCGTCAATGTTGAGCAACGCCGGCGAGATAGAAACCTAGCGCGGCCAGTGAGGGGTGTTGGGGGCTCACCGGGGTGCATGCGAGGGTCGGCGAGGCGGGCGAACGACGAAGTCGACGACGGCGAACTCAGGGGTGCTCACGGCAGCTCCTGGGGTGGACGAAATTGATGGCGCCCTTCTTCTCTAGAGGCGGCGGGCTCCGGTGAAATTCCGGCGAGGTGGTGCTCGCCTTGCTCTGGAAACGGTGTCTCACGATCAGTGAGGAGAGGGGAGTGAGATGGTGTGAAGAAATCGAGCGGGGGTGGCCTCTATTTATAGTCGAGCGAGGGGACCGACGGGGCGCACTTTGAGCTCGTCGGGGGCGATGTTACAGGCGGCTATTGGCATGGGCGAAGGTAGGGGCGGTGTGGTTTTCCCTGGTGATTCTCAACGACATAGTTTTGAGGTGTGGGGCAGTGCGGCTTGGTCTGGAACATGCGACGCTCTGCGTGGCAGAGGCGGCGTCTTCGACGGCGAGCGGTGGCTGTGCGTCACGGGGCGGCGAACGAGGATGTCTGATGGTCTCCTGGGTCGTAGGGGATTGTGTATGCACGCGGTGAGGGAGGCGCACGGTCTGTGGGCGCTGGTCGAGGGTGGCGCTCTAGCGCACGCTCGGGATGGTTGTTGGCGAGGTTGGCATGGTTCGTGCGTGTGGTCTAGGGCTTGGCAACACTCGCGGCTGGGACAGTGAGTGGCGCTGGACGGTGGGCTGCCTCCCAGACATGCTGGCTAGGCTTGCTTTCTTCCTAGCTTGTTGTCGAAATGGGGGTGACATGGGTGTGCTCGGCTGTTCACCATTGATGGCAATGCCAAGATTACAGTGATGCTAAGGGTTAGTTTAGGTTGTTAGATGATCTACTAAGGCTAGTGGTGTCAGAGAGGGAACAAGTTAGGCTTCAATCACTGTTCAATATAGTGTTTAGATTTTGTAAGATTTGTGTCTGCAACCTGTTTGATGAAATGGCCGCATGAAATCAAGTTTTGAATTTTGAAAAGAATTTTTGGTGGGTTTGCTAGATTGGTGCTAGTGAGTCTGAAGATGCTTGGGTTTTGAATGTTGAGCTTGTTTGAGTGGTTTTTTAAAAAGTGGGATCTTCCCATATGATAAAAATTCAATTTTTATTGTCATTTAAACTATGCATTTGAAAGTTTCTGGATGATCACAAAGTGGGCCTTGATACATTGTTATGAGTACATTCAAGGGGTGCAAAGATCCAGAAAAGTTTCCATTAGGTTCTGAAAGTTTGAGACAGCCAAAGTAGGCATGGGAGTTAAATTGGTCAAAATGACCATTCCTTTATTTTATTGGTTTTGATTTATTTGTCTTTAGGAAAAGTTTGGGAAATGTTTAGATGATGTTTATTTCACCTAAGAAACATTTTAGAAGCAAGGAAACATACAAACAAGGTGGTTCAAAAGAATTTCAAATTAAATGCATACACATATGCATGCCTTCATAATTTTAATTAGAAAAGTTTTTGTTAACCCTAATTTTGATGATTAGAGTTTGATGATTTAATTTTAATATTTTTGGGATGTTACAGTGGAGGAGGCCGAAAACTTCAAGGTCTGCCAAATGGAGAATGTCGAACTCCGGGATGAGCTTAATAAACTTAAAAATGAATCGGAAAATACGTGTATGCCATCCTGGAGTCAAGCAATATGGATACCTCATCGTCCTCATCGGCGATGCCCTTGGTGACGTGCCAGATCTCCATATCACTATGGTGTCTCATAACCATGGTAAGGGCGGTCTGCGTAGCAGTTCGAGCATAGGAGGTCTTCCAGTCTTCGATAATCTATGGAATCTCCTTGGATCTATCCCTAACCTCGTGCACTGGCATTTTGTGCAAGTCGGAAAGTCTGACCGACTATCTAACCTCTTCAAGAATCTCGCGGAAGTTGAAAAGAATGTCTCCGACAAGCTTTATGTGCTCGAGGCGGGGTTTAGAGGTAGAAGACTCGAAAAGGTTTAGAGGATCTGGGAAAGAACCAAAAATCAAAACTGACTAAAAGAAAGTCGAAAATCAATCGAAGAAAGAAAGTAGGAAATCTTACCTAGCACAGAGTGGTTCCACTGAGCATGCTCCTCTCGAAGGCTATTTAGTTCCCTCTCTGTGGCATGGGAAAGATCCCTCTGGCTATCAAAGTCCTTCTTGAGATCATCAATCTGTTTATCTCGGAGGGCTAGCAGCCTCTCGGTCTCCATATTGCTTGACTCCGGGACGGTATTTACGGATTTATCTGATTCAGCCTTTAGCTTCTCGAGCTCGTCCCAGTTGTCAGCATTCTCCATCTCCAAGACCTTGAAGTTCTCGGCTTGCTCCATCATCTTGCTGGATTCACCATGTAATTCTACAAAGGGAAAAATATTAGTCGAACATAACAGTTTGACTATGGAAAATTACTAAATGAAAAAGAGGGAGTCGGAAAAGTTTACCTTCTGCTTCATCTTTCTCAATCTTCAAATTTGAATTCTCAAGGCGCAGAGCGTTAATCTCCTTTCTCTTATTGCATATATTCTTGAGAAATTCACTACTAGGAAAATGGCTATAGGTAAGCAGCACATCCGTGGCTCACATGGTTGAAGTGCCCCACGGCTAAAACAGGCGTGGCTCACCTGTGGGCAGTGCCCTACTAGTAACTAGAACAACCGTGGCGCACATGGTCATAGTGCGCCACAGATATGTGTGGGCCAGGGCCCAGCTGGCCGCATGCCGCATACCCGTAGTGCACATGGGGGAGGTGCGCTACGGTTGTTACGGTTAACCGTGGCGCACATGCAGGTCATGCACTACGCCTAAGTGAAGGCCCCTCTGTTCTGTAAATGGGCAGAAACATTCGTGGCGCATTCTGGTATGTGCGCCATGGTTGCGATTTTCCCTGTGGCGCACTAGGGCGATGTGCGCCACAGATGTGTCGACCAGTATTTTTTTGGCAGCTCCACTTTGTGCACATGTGTGATCATCCACCACCCCACACTTCACTTTCCCCTTCTTCGTCCTCCTTAGATCTAGTCGGGATCCTTCTCCTTCCCACCTCAATTTCTCCACTCATTCACCATTTTTAGCATGTAGAACTTTCCTTGTATGTTACATACGTAATAGAGGAAGCTCTTCGGTCTCTCATCTCCTTCTCCGATCTCGCGGTAAGTTGTCCATGTAAGGATGTGGTCATGTGTATATGGATGATATGCTCATATGTATGTAGATGATCGATGCTCATGATGTGTGTATGGAGAGGATCGATGGTCATGTGTGTGTATATATGTGGATAGTATCGATGCTCATGCATGCATGTGTGTATGGAGAGGATAATGATATGTTCATGTCTGTATGGATCGGTCTCTCTCTCTCTCTTGTGTTTGTGTGTGAACAAGTTGCCATTGTTTTGCCAAAATGTTGATTCATTTCCATTTTAGAAAGACTTTGGCATTTCGCAAAGGTCCTAATTTTAGGATAGGTCATGCCGAAATTTTCTATAGACCATTGCATGCATGCATTGATTATGTGGTTCTAATAGACTTCTAATTGTACCGTGTACACCGTGCAGGTAAAAATGGTGCTCATAATGAGCGAAGGCATTGTGGCTAGATTTTTGAAATGTGCGACGACCGACATGATACAAAATAACAAGATGGAGATAAGATGTCCGTGCAGAAGATGCAAACTCAACTGGGTGATCAACCCAGATTCCGGGAATCTGCAGGCGCACCTGCTCCGCCATGGTTTCATGGATGGATACACTTGTTCGATAAGCGATGACGAAGACGATGGAGACAGTGAAGGTGGGCAACATGACGATGATCATCACGGCGAGAATAGGCTAGATGATGAAGATTCTCCTGGAGATGGTGAAGGTGCGGAAGAAGATCGGGATGATGATGATCTAGATGTCGGAGGAGCAAACGATGATGGAACAACGTCAGGCTGGGTGCGGGACCCTTATGTGCACGAGCTTCTTCTCAAGCAGATGAGTAACACCAGGGCTGCCGCTAGAGAGAAAGCCAAGCTTGCGCAACTTGAGAAACACACGGTTACTCCATTGTATGAAGGATACAGGCCCGATCATACCCGGTTGAATGTAACGCTCAAGGCTATGGAGATGAAGGCAAAACACAAATTGAGCGACGCAAGCTTCAATGATTTGATGGCATTCTGGCACGATCGTCTCCCGGAGGGGAACACGTGTCCAACTAGTATCGAGGACGCCAAGAAAATCGTATGTCCTCTCGATCTACCGCACATTAGATATCACGTATGCATCAATGATTGCATCATTTATCGGGGCGAGGACACGGAGAAAACCACCTGTCCGATGTGCGGCGTGAGTGGATACAAGAAAGGGAAGAAAGCACCTCGAAAAGTGGTATCATACTTTCCTATCACTCCTCGTCTGCAGCGCTATTTCATGGACCCTAAGGAAGCGAAGCTCATGCGATGGCATGCGGAAAGGAAGAAGCCAGGAGATGACAATGACCCCGAAAAGGATGAGCTGCTGACGCACCCTTTAGATGCTAGCCAGTGGAAAGCATTGGACCTCGAATTCCCAGTATTCGGTGAAGATTCGAGGAACATCAGGCTTTGTGCGAGCACCGATGGAATCAATCCGTTCGGTAGCCAGAGCAGCACGCACAACACTTGGCCCGTGTTTGTATGGATGTACAACCTCCCTCCATGGTTGTGCATGAAGAAGAAGTACATAGAAATGAGTATGCTCATTCAAGGGCCGAAACAACCTGGTATCGACATCAATCTGTATCTCGGGCTGTTGAAAGAGGAGCTAGCCACGTTATGGGAATCTGGAGCCAATACTTACGACGCCGTCGCACAAGATTATTTCACTACGAGAGCCACGTTGGTCACTACGGTGCAAGACTATCCAGGTTGCAGGTATATCTCGGGGCAGGTTATCCAAGGATTCTGCGCATGCGTTAGGTGCATGGATAACACAAGATATCTCCAACTAGAAAAAGATCCAGGGTCTTCGAAAACCGTGTTCATGGCGCACCGGAGGTGGCTCGGCAAGAATGATCCATGGAGAAAAGGTGGAGACCTGTTCGATGGCAAATCCGAGACCCGAGGAATCCTAGAGCGTAGGAGCAGCGAAGAAGTGGAAGAGTTGCTGAAAAACTGGAAAGATTGTCCTAAGCCTGGAAAGAAGCGAAAGAGGCAACAAGACAAGCCGCTGATGAAGGTATGGAAAACAAGGTCTGTTTTCTGGGAGTTGCCATACTGGAAGTTTTTCCGCATGACTCATAGCCTTGACATCATGCATATCACGAAAAACGTGTGCGAGAGTCTGGTCGCCACCATAATCAACATGCCAGATAGGACGAAAGATGGTCCGAAAGCAAGGCACGACCTGATATTCATGGGTATCTGGAAGGAGCTTCACGGAGGACGCACTACTCCTGATGATTAGGAAGATGACGATGATCATGATTCGGAGACGACACAAGGTCGTCGGCAGGGGTAAAAATTTCAAGAAGAATGACTATTACTGCCCTCCTTCTTGCTTCACTCTAAGCCAGGATGAGATCAAACAGTTTTTCAAGTGCCTACTAGGAGTCAAATTTCCTTACGGCTACGCGGGCAAGATAAGCAGATACCTAGACGAGGCGAAGCAGAGGTTAAGTGGCATGAAGTCTCACGACTGTGCCGTGCTAATGACGCATGTACTTCCAGTTGCACTAAGAGGGATAATGGATGAGCACGTCCGTGAAACGTTATTTGTCCTCTGCAAGTTTTTCGACGTCATCTCTAGGAAGTCGATTGGCGTGAATCAGCTCGGGAGGCTACAGGAGGAGATCGTGGTGATACTATGCGATCTTGAGGTCTACTTCCCGCCCGCATTCTTCGACATTATGCTGCATCTGCTGGTCCATGTCGTGGAGGACATCGTCCAACTCGGGCCGATGTTTCTCCGCAGCATGATGGCATTCCAAAGGATGAACGGACACATCAAAGGATATGTTCGCAATAGGTCCCATCCAGATGGAAGCATCGCCAAGGGCTTTATGTCCGAAGAGTGGATCTCTTTCTGCACGAATTATCTAGACATCGAGAACCCTGTCGGTCTTCCCGTCAACAGGCACCTTGGCATGCTCGACGAATCTGGTCACCGAGAGGGTCATGGCATACTGCTGGCAAACTTCGATTTTCGATTGCGCAGACTTTGATTGAGCAAACCTCGTCGCGCTATAGATTTTAGAACTGGTCAACCTTGGGTACAGAAGAACAAAAGGTTAATCAAGAAGAAGTAAAGTGACCGGGGCATACAGAGGACGTAGGGAGAATTAATCAAAGAGCACAACTCAGATTTCACGCGTTGGTTTAGGCAGACACTCCTTGATAATCCCCCGGGATCGCATTCTTCTGACACGAAAAAGATCATATTAACCTTGTCGCAAGGACCGATGCAAAACCGGGTGACCTATCAGGCGTTTGATATCAACGGCTACACATTCTACATGGAGGAAAAGGACAACAAGTGTGATTATCAGAACTCAGGCATAACATCCGAATTCTACACCGATGACAACATGAAGGAAAGATTCTACGGAAGGATCAAGGAGATATGGGAGCTCGACTACTGTGGAGAATAGGTGTCGATGTTCCGTGTCAGATGGCCAAAGAGCGTCGAAAGAGAAGACCGGTATTTCACAACAATGGTTATACCCGAAGCAGCTAAATCCAAGGCCGCCGGTGCGAACGTGGCCGCGAAAAATGAATCGTGGGTTCTCGCTACCAAAGTGGACCAATGTTTTTTCATTACCGACCCGACAAAGCCTAGCTGTGTTGTCGTGAGGAGAGGAAAAAGAAACATCACATGAATGGATGGTGTCACCAACGAACATGACTTCGACTAGTACGGCGATCGAAAGATTGAAGATGACGACGACTACGATGCAGCAACATACATCACAAGAAGAAAAAGGAAAACCGTACCCAAAAAAGGTAGCCCATTCGAAAGAAGAAACATTAAAGTGTCTAGGCTAAATTATTCAACCGCGACAAAGAAGGGAAAAAACTAGCTCAAAAAATATTGTAAAACGCATGGTCAAAAAAGATTGTAAAGTGCGGGTGGTCAGGATTCGAACAAAACAAAACAAATATGGCATATATTACCACTTTTGGGCATTTTTGGAACATTTAAAAGTATTTTAAAATAACAATAAAAAAGGGGGGCACCAGGATTCGAACCAGGGTGCTCAAAAGTTTAGAATAGAGTAGTGGGCAGAACCAGTGGGATAAGGTAGTGAATCTGTTAGATAGTGGGATAGCTTTTTTCTTATATAGTTGCTAGAGGAGATAAGCGTAGCGCACTTTGGCATAGTGCGCTATGGATATATGTAGCGCACTATGCCAGAGTGCGTTGCGCCTATCTTTGCCTTATCCACGTGCACGCACGAGCATGTCCCTCATCCCCATCAGACGCGCCCACCCATCTTGCTCGAGCCTGAGCGTCCGTCGCCGTTGTCGATCCGCCGCCTCACCAGCCCTGCCAGCCGCCGCCACTCGAGGAGGAGACCGTGGAAGAGGAGGCCCACGTCACTGCCAATCCATGGAGGAGGAGGTCGCTGCCGATCCGTGGAGGAGGAGGTCGCCATCGCTTGAGGAGGAGGAGGTCTCCGCCGCTCGAGGCTGAGGAGGAGGAGGCCGCCGCCTCGCCCGCGCGCTCGTCGTCATCCTCGTCTCAAAGGTGAGCCTTCTCCCCTCTATCGCTCTCTCCCCTCTCCCCTTCTCGGTTGATTTAGGTTTAGGGTTAGGCTTAGGCTTCATTCATTGTAGGAAACAGAAATAGAGAGCTTGACAGTGAGCAAACAGAAGATGTTCTGTCTGAATTTTATCTTGTAGTTCTTGTCTAAATGTTCTGTTAGAAATAGAGAGCAAACAGAAGATGTTCAAAAGATGTTAGAAACAGAGATCTTGACTGTGAGGTTGTTGATAGTATTTAAATTGTTTGTGCTAGTTCAAAGTAGGCATTGTTTGTGACAGTATAGAAATAGAGAGGTTGTTGACAGTATAGAAATTGTTGACAGTAGGTTTGTTGACAGTGTGGTTGTGAAAGTATAGAAGATGTTAGAAACAGAGAAAATGACAGTGCTTGTAGTTGAAAGTGAGGTTGTTGATAGTGAGGTATATAGATAAAGCAATGCATTTTAAGAAAGCAATGCATTTTATTCAATGGCTACTACTACTGAGCCTACATCATCAGATCTCTAGTATATAGATAAAGCAATGCATTTTAAGAAAGCATTATGCTAAAGGAATTTGTACTTAGTCTGAATTTTGTACATCAAGCATTATAGGTAGTAGTGGAAATTTTGTACTTAGTCTGAATTTTGTACATCCCTACTAAGTCACGCATGTTCTTGTTGTACTTTAGTTAGCATCCCTACTGACTCACTCATGTTCTTCTTGTACTGTAGTTAGCATCCCTACTGAGTCACTCATGTTCTTCTTGTACGGTAGTTAGCATCCCTAATGAGTCACTCATGCTTGAATTTTGTAAATCAAGCATTATAGTTAGTAGTAGGAATTTTATAGTTAGCATTGTAGCGTGTAAAAGTTAGCTTGTAGCTTGTAGCTTGTCTGAATTTTTGTAGCAGTTAGCTTGTCTGAATGGTTAATGGTGTATGTCTAAACCTAAAACTGAAACTGCTAAGTCCAAACCTGAAACCTGTGTTGTGTTGGCCATTTATTGTTAGCAGTACTGGTTGTGTTGGTCATGTATTGTGTGCTGAAATCTGAAACTGCTAAGTCCAAACCTGAAACTGCTAAGTCCAAACCTGAAACCTGAAACCTGGCCATTTATGCTTGTTGTACTGGTTGTGTTGGCCATTTATTCTGGTTGCTCCATTTTTGCCTGAAACTGAATATGCTTGCTGTACTGGTTGTGTTGGCCATTTATGTGCTGGTTGTGTTGGCCAGATTATCCTTTGTGACCAGATTATGTGATGGCTGTGTTATTGCCCATTTATTGTGTGCTGGTTATGCTGGCTATGTTGGCCATTTATTGTGTGCTAGCTATACTGGCCATATATATGCATGTTCTTGTATGAAATGAGTCCTGATTTTTTCCAGAATGTTGATTAACTTGCGTTTCGGCAAAAATCGGGCACTCCTAGTTTAAGAAAATTAGCAAAGGTCATGCCGGATTTTTCCGTGCATTTAACCATTTTTTTATTAGTGCAAAGATGTGTGACAACGACGAGGCTAGATGTTCTAAGCGCATCAGCGTTGAAGGAGAACTCAGACCTCCGAATAAACAATTGACATTCTAGGAGGCGACCCAGCGGCTAGAAGACGATGACGAATACCATCCTTCGGAGAGCGAGGATGATGAGATGGAAGAAGCGGAAGAAGAAGACGAAGGAACGGCGGGTGATGAAACCACTGATGGCGGCGAGGGCACAGGGAGTGGTAGCAATCCTCCTAAGAAGAAGAAGCCGAAGGGATGGCGCCCAACATGGTCGGCACCGTCAGGGAGGAAATTACCGAAGTGAGACCAACAAGGGTTCCTTTGGAGCCTGACCTTGGCGTCAGAGGGTACGGTGGGCAAGTGGCGGCGATCACCCGGACAACCATCTCAATCAACACCGAGAATCTCCGGCATAAAATAATGGCCACTTGCGCACACTCCTCTTCGAGAAGCTGCACGTAAGATGCAAGTTCCCCGCTGAGTATTGGAACTCAAATTATCATGCGAACGAAGTAAACAAATCCGCCCTCACAAAGATGAGCACCGCCCTGGCCAGTTGGAGAACCCGGATAAAGAAGAAGATCTATAAAGAAGGCAAAAGTCTCGAGGAGATCCAGAAGATTGACCCGCGGATCACCGATGATTAGTTCCGGGAGTTCAAGGAGAGGTGTGAATCCGAAAGAGCCCTGGCCAATATTAATCGAGGAAAGGTGCTGCAGGCGATGAATATAGGTCATCACCATCTCGGATCTGGTGGATACAGAACCGCGGAGGCCAGATGGAATAAGGAGGACAAAGAGTATAGATCTAAGGGGATAGAAAACCCCTTTACGAAATTCAAACCCGGGCATGTTTGAAACTTTATCAGGGCCCGTTATCATGTGGGCCCCAAAACCAAACAACTCAATGCGGATCCTGCGGTGAAGGAATTCGAGGAAATTGTGGTAAGTAATCTAACTACCGCGGATCAACTCGATTGCATTCTAATCGATGAAGTCTAGTTTCTAAACGGTTCACTGTTACTTCTTCTGCAGGAGGAGGAAATTGTTGCTAGTCATGGATCCCAGGCTTCCTCATCCCAGGGGTCAACGGCGACCACCCGGTGGGATAACCCTTTTAACAGGGCGATGAACTGGGCCAAGAAAATAGATCCGGTTACGAAGAAGCCGTCGTCGGCTGGCCGTCTGGCCGGCCACGGGGGTAAGAATTGGGTGGATCATTTTGGTCCACCGCCGAGGACGCGTGTGGCTCCATCGGGAAGGAGCGAGGAGGAAAACCGCGAGGTTCAAGAACTTAAGGAACAAGTGGCGCGGATCCCGCAGATCGTCCAAGACAACATGGCAATCACCCTCACGTCCATCCTGCGTACCTTGGTGGAGTCAATAGCGAACTGGAGTGTGGGTGGTCGAGTAGGGCCGTGACCGATTCCAAGCATGGTCAGCATCCACTCGTACAACGCGGCGCCGACGAATCATGTGAACTATGTGTTCGTGACTCCGCCCGCAAGCACCGCGGCACCGCAAGTGTTGGTGACTCCCCATGCCATCACCGCGGCACCGGACATGTTGGTGGCCCCCCTGCCATCGTCGCGACGGCACCGGAGCTCCAAGAACCCGGTAGGGAGAATACACCGGCGGCCAGCACTGCTCCATCAAGCAACCCCTCCGTCTCTTGCACGCCCATCGCCGTATGTGGTGCCTCGACATTAGCTGATCTCGACGCCATCACGGTAAACAAATTGCTTTACCGCCCTTCACGCCATCTATTACTCTTATGGCATCTCTGACGATGCCGTACATGTTTTCCGCAGACGGATGTTCCTTGCACTCTCTTATGCTACGTGAACAACGAGCTAAGGGATGCTGCCAAGGGTACCATCGTTCAACCCTTGTAGCGCACATTCCACTCAAGCTGATGCCAGATAGCATGCACAGGGTTAAAATTAGTCGGGTGCTAAGGGGCTGTTACGACCTGGAACCTCCCATTCAACCCCAGGAGCGGATGAAGAAGAGCCGGCTATCCTTAGAAGTTGCTTCGGCTTATTCTTGCAATGGCCAAAGAGCATGATCCATTTGGGTACTGCGGGGGCCATCACGCCACAGACAACAGCACCGCCTGTGGTGCCAGCGATAAGCGGTGGCAAGGCCCCCTTTCCGCCCTCGCTGTCACCTCCACGTGGTGGGTCGGATGATCATGTTGATGATATGCACATGGCGCAGGATCCGGCCGAGGACGACGAAGACTGGAATGATCACTTCTTCAACACTTAGTTTAGCAATGAAGAACTAGCTGGTGGCCCCACAGAGAAACCCACAATCACCAAGCGTCTGTTTGGTTCTCAGGAGGCGCCTCTAGCTTGCGCCTTCATAGAGCCAGCTGATACAACCAACCGACCCTTTATTCTAAGCCCTGACACACTACATAGGGCGGCCGATGCTCAGATTGTGGTGCCTGCCCGCTCTCCAAAAGGTAAAAAGGGCAAGAAAACAAAATCTACCAGCTCGAGCCAGCCGGTGGCGTCAACTTCGAATCCGATCAGGTTTCGGGATGGGCCACCAAGACCCGAGGGTATTATGTGAAGGATTCATGTGGCGGGTGAGCCCATGCTACATAATAATTTGCGGAGGCTCGCTAGTTCGTAACTGTAGAGTGTGCATAACGCCGTGCTGACGATAGAGAGACGCCTTCTAGCGAAGAAAGATCCCTCGCACCCGGTATTCATGGTTAAGGTGCCACCAGGCTTGGGCTTCATCGACAATCCCCCTGCGGATCTATTCTTCCTGCGGTTCGATGACATCTTCAATATGTTCCTGTTGGAGATATGCCCTAGAGGCAATAATAAATGTAGTTATTATTATATATCTTTGTGTTTATGATAAATGTTTACATTCATGCTATAATAGTATTAACAAGGAAACCATTAATACTTGTGTGATTTGTAAACTTAATTTAAAGTCCCTAGTATAGCCTCTATACTTCACTAGCTTGTTGGTTGATTGATGATTGTGGTTTCCCTATCATGAACATTGAGATGTTATCAACAACAAGATCATATCATTAGGAGAATGATATGGTGGACATACTCCTATAGATAAGCGTAGCATAAAGATCAAGTCATTTCAATAGTTCAATTGCTATATGCTTTCTGATACATAGTAACCTAATTCCTTCGACCATGAGATCATGCATATCACCTTTACTGGATGGATGCTTTGATGTCATCAAACACCACACCGTAACAGGGTGGCTATAAAGGTGGCATTGAGTGTTCGGAAAGTATTGGTTGAAACACATGGATCAAGAATGGGATTTGTCCATCCACATGACGGATAGATATTCTCTGGGCCCTCTCGGTGAAATGTCATCCAATTAGCTTGCAAGCATGTGACTTGGTCACAAGGGATCACATATCACGGGAACGAGAAAAGAGTACTTATCAGTAACTAGGATGAACTAGGTATGCAGAGATACCGACGATCATAACCTCAGATAAGTAACATATCGTGAGACAAAGGGAAATTGGTATCGTATGTAAGTGGTTCATTCGATCGCAAAGTAATCGTAGAAATATGTGGGAGCCATATGAATTTCCAGATTCCTCTATTGGTTATTGTTCGGAGAAGTGTCTCGATCATGTCCGCATAATTCACGAACCGTAGGGAGACACACTTAAGGATTCGACGTTGTTTGAGTAGTTATGGTATTATGAGAAAGAGACCGAATGTTGTTGAGTCTCGGATTGGATCCGGATATCACGAGGTGATCCGGAATGGTCCGGAGAATAAGATTCATATAAGGAAAGTCCCGTTTCGGAGTTGGGGAATGGTTCCGGTGTTTTCATCGGGAACATTCTAGAAGGTCCCGGAATGTCCGGCACTCCGGAGGAGGAAGGGTGCATGAATGTGTCATTACATATTTGAATGATTGCATCATGTACTAGGTGTTCTTGTCCCAAATAAAGGATTTATTTAAATCCTAAATTGAAAAGTCAAGCGGCTAGTTTGAAAGTCAAGCAACAATTTTGGGAAGTGGGAAAGGAGGAGGATTGGTGGAGGCCGAGTTGGAGGAGGTTCCTCCCTTGGCAGCGCACCTCCCCCGGCCGAGTTGGGGAGGAACTCCTCCCCTTGGCCGGCCAGCCCTCCCACCTATATAAGGAGGGGCAGGGCTCCCCTCCTTACACACACAAGTTCCTATCCTCTAAACTAAACCCTAGATCTAGACCCCGGTTTAGAGCTATTTCGGTTTAGAGCCTTCTAATTGGTTTAGAGCCTTCTAATTGGTGTGTCTAATTACTAGACCACTAATAGCCTCTCTCATAAGCTCCACCATACTCGCACTTGGCTTAAGCGAAGCCTGCGGGATTCCCTCTACCTCCGGTACCACGCCCGTTGTCTGCGGAATCGCGAGGAGAGTGCTACAACCTCTCTTTTCTTTGGAACAAGGAGAGGAAGGTCTTCGTCGAGTATGCAGGCGTGTGACCGATCATGGGGCGCTGCCGGATGGCGCGCGAAGGATCGTCGTACGCGATCTTGAGATCGGAAAAGAATCGACTACATCACCCGAGAATCTGCTCTCGTTAAACACTTTGGAATCTTGAGGGTGAGTTATTCCATCGACTCGTTGCTACAATCTAGTAGATAGATCTTGGCTTGTTTGTTTGTATGCGATAGAAAATTTTGTTTTCCATGCTACGAACCCCTACAGTGGTATCAGAGCCGTGTCTATATGTAGATCTGTTGCACGAGTAGAACACAATGGTCATTGTGGGCGTTGATGCTTTCATTGTGGATTGCTTTTCGTGTACTTTGCATCTTGCGGTATGTTGGGATGAAGCGGCCCGGGCTAACCTTACATGACATCGTTCATGAGACTTGCTCCACGCTTAACATGCAACTTGTATTGCATAAGTGGCTTTGCGGGTGCCTGTTTCTCCTAGCATAGTAAAGATCCAATTTACAACGGGTGATCAACAAGGCTAGTATCAATGTTGTGGTTCTTGTTCGTAAGTTAGAACGACACTTATTGAAAGCCCCAAACCACGTAAAATATGCAAAGAAAGTAGAGGCGTCTAACTTTGTTTTGCAGGGGTGTGCAGTGATGTGATATGGCCATGATTGTGATTATATTTGATGTATGCAATGTTCCTTATTGTAAGTTGGCAACCGGCAGGAGCCATATGGTTGTCTTTAATTTCTATTAAGACCTGCGTGTCTATTCAAAATAGTTGTAATAGTTGAAGCTGGTGGACGACAACCATGAAGAAGCGTCATTGACCTTGATGCTATGCCGGTGATGATGGAGATCATATTCGTGCTTGAAGATGGAGATCGGAAGCACAAAGAAGAAAGGCCATATCATATCACATATTATGAATTGCATGTGATGTTAATCCTTTATGCATCTTGTATTGCTTAGTAGACGGTAGCATTATTAGATTATCCCTCATGCACATTATTTTCAAGTTATAATGTGTTCAACCTTAGTATGCACCGTTGCCAAAGCTTGCTTGAAGCACCACGTGATGATCGGGTGTCTTTGATTCCGCGGGTGAATACAACGTAAGCAAGCCAGATTTGCTTATGCGGTAGCTAAGGTTTGATCTTGACGAGCCTAGCATGTACAGACATGGCCTCAGGAACACGGATCGCTGAAAGGTAAAGCATGAATCATATAGTAGATATGATGAACATGATGATTGTTCGCCATTAAAACTATATCAACTCTCGTGATGATCGGTGTTGATGTAGTGGATTTGGTTCGTGTGATCACTAAAACAATGTGAGGGATGTTGTTTTGAGTGGGAGTTCACCTAGTTTAATTTCATTAATTAATTTGAACTCAATTTGTCATAAACTTAGTCTAAACTATTGCAAATATGTTGTAGATCAATGGCAGCCCCTACCATCAATTTTAATTCGTTCCTAGAGAAAGAAAAGTTGAAAAACAATGGAAGCAACTTCGCGGATTGGTTCCGCAATTTGAGGATTGTCCTCACATCTGGTAGTTTGACCTATGTGCTGGATGCACCGGTGGGTGACCCACTGCGGTGATGCTACCGATGAAGTAAAGAATGTTTACCTTGCTCGGAAGAATCAGTACTCCATAGTTCAGTGTGCTATCTTGTATGGTTTAGAATCGGAGCTTCAGAAAAGGTTTGAAGAGTCAGACCCATATGATATTGTCGAGGATCTCAAATTAATCTTTGAGACTCATGCGGCAATTGAAAGTTATGAAGCTTCGAAAAGTTCTTTAAGCGCAAGATGGAAGAGGGTAGCTCGTCGGTGAGCATGTGCTTAAGATGTCCAGCACGCAAATAAACTTCAAAGTTTGGGTATAGTGATTCCTAATACTTTGGGGTTTACCGCATCCTCCAATCACTACCACCAAGTTACAAGAACTTTGTGATGAACTACAACATGCGAACATGAACAAAGAGTTGCGAACTGTTTGCTATGTTAAAATCTGCGAAGTGGAGATCAAGAAAGAGCACCAAGTGTTGATGGTCAATAAGACCACCAAATTCAAGAAAGGCAAGTCTAAGCAGAAGGGACACTTCAAGAAGGGTGGTAAGAAAGTTACCACGCCGAGGAAGAAGACCAAGGCTGGACCTAAGCCTGGCCCGAGTGTTTTACTGCAAGGGAGAAGGTCCTTTGAAGCGGAATTGCCCAAAGGTACTTGGCGGATTTGAAGAACGGCAACATCAAGAAGAAAGGTATATCTGATATACATGTTATTGATGTGTATCTCACTAGTATTCGTAGTAGTGCACAGGTATTTGATCTTGGTTGGTTGCTCATATTTGTAACTCGAACAGAGCTGCGAATAAGCGGAAGCTAGTGAAGAACGAGGTGACGATGCGGCGTAGGAAGCGGATCAAAGGTTGATGTGATCGCGGTCGGCACGCTACCTCTTCATCTACCATCGGGATTAGTTTTATACTTAAATAATTGTTATTTGGTGCTGCGTTAAGCATGAACATTATATCGGGATCTTGTTTATTGCGAGACGGTTACTTGTTTAAATCCGAGAATAATGGTTGTTCGATTTATATGAGTAATATGTTTTATGCACATGCACCTTTGATAGATGGTCTATTCATATTGAATCTCGATAGTGGAAATACACATATCAACAACATTGAGGCTAAACGTTTGAAATCAGCGATAATTGACCTATATGTGGCTGTCGTCTTGGTCACATTGGAGTGAAGCGTGTGAAGAAACTCCATTCCGATGGACTTCTTGAATCACTTGATTTTGAATCACTTGAAAGATGCGAAGCATGTCTGATGGGTAAAATGACTAAGACTCCATTTTCTGGTATGATGGAGCGAGCTACAGACTTATTGGAAATCATACATACCGATGTGTGTGGTCCAATGAGTGTAGCATCGCGCGGTGGTTATCGTTATGTTCTTACCTTCACGGATGATTTGAGTAGATATGGGTATATCTATTTCATGAAACATAAGTCCGAAACTTTCGAGAAGTTTAAGGAGTTTCAAAGTGAGGTAGAGAATCAACGTAACAAGAAGATTAAATTTCTACGTTCTGATCGTGGAGGTGAATATCTAAGTTATGAGTTTGGCGAGCATTTGAAGAAATGTGGAATACTTTCGCGATTGACACGCCGGGAACACCACAGCGTAATGGTGTGTCCGAACGTCGAATGTCGAACTCTCTTAGATATGGTTAGTTCGCTCTATGATGTCACTTACAGTTACGCTATAATTTTGGGGTTATGCATTAGAAACAGCCGCATTCACTTTAAATAGGGCACCGTCTAAATCCGTTGAAACGACACCATATGAATTATGGTTTGGGAAGAAACCTAAATTGTCGTTCCTTAAAGTTTGGGGATGCGAAGCCTATGTAAAGAAGTTACAGCCGGACAAGCTTGAACCCAAAGCGGAAAAATGCGTCTTCATAGGATATCCGAAGGAAACTATTGGGTATACCTTCTATCATAGATCCGAAGGCAAAATCTTCGTTGCCAAGAATGGATCCTTTCTAGAGAAGGAATTTCTCTCGAAAGAAGTGATTGGAAGGAAAGTAGAACTCGACGAGGTTGTCGAACCTTCTCTCGAAATTGCGAGTAGCGCACGGAAGAAGTTCTGTGGTGCTGCACCAATAAGAGAGGAAGCTAATGATGGTGATCATGAAACTTCGGTTGAAGTTGCTACTGAGCCTCGGAGGTCAGCGAACTCGTACCACTCCAGATTGGTATGATTCCGTTATGAATGTCATGTTGGTGGACAACACCGATGACCCTGAGACATATGAGGAAGCGATGATGAGCCCAGATTCCAATAAATGGCAAGAAGCCATGAAATCCGAGATTGGATCCATGTACGAAAACCAAGTATGGACTTTGGTGGACTTACCGGATGGCGGAAGGCTCGAGAACAAATGGATTTTCAAGAAGAAAGCAGATGCTGATGGTAATGTTCGTCTATAAAGCTCGACTTGTCGCAAAAGGGTTTCGACAAATTCAAGGAGTTGACTACGATGAGACTTTCTCACGGTAGCGAAGCTAAAAGTCTGTGAGGATTATGTTAGCAATCGCTGCATATTATGATTATGAGATATGGCAGATGGATGTCAAAACAGCATTCCTCAATGGAGACATTGATGAAGAGTTGTATATGATGCAACCCAAAGGTTTTGTCGATCCTAAAGATGCTAACAAGGTATGCAAGCTTCAACGGTCCATCTATGGATTGAAGCAAGCATCCCGAAGTTGGAATCAACGTTTTGATAAGGTAATCAAAAGTTTTGGTTTTATACAAACTTATGGAGAAGCTTGTATTTACAAGAAAGTGAGTGGGAGCTCATGGCATTCTTTATACTGTATGTGGATGACATATTGTTGATTGGGAATGATGTAGACCTTCTTAATAGTGTCAAGGAATATTTGAATAATAGTTTTTCAATGAAGGATCTTGGCGAGCAGCTTACATATTAGGCATAAAGATTTATAGAGATAGATCGAACGCCAAATATCATTGTCACAAAGTACATATTTGGACAAAGTTCTAAAGAGGTTTGGAATGGAAGATAGCAAGAAAGGGTTCTTGCCCATGTTGCTTAATCGACCTTGAGTAAAACTCAAAGTCCGACATCGGCGTAAGATAGAGAAAGGATGAGTAAGACTCCTATGCCTCAGCCATAGGATCTCTAATGTATGCCATGCTATGTACTAGACCGACATCGCATATCTGTTAGTCTAACTAGCAGATATCAAAGTGATCGAGTGGATCATTGGACAATGATCAAAAACATCCTTAAGTACTTGAGAAGAACTAAGGATATGGTTCTTTCTTATGGAGGTGATGAACAGCTCGTTGTTAATGGTTACACCGATGCTAGTTGGAACACCGATCCGGATGATTCTAAATCACAATGGATACGTATTTATTTTGAATGGTGCAGCGATTAGCTGGAGGAGTGCAAAGCAAAGCGTTGTGGCGAGATCTTCAACTGAATCGGAATACATGGCTGCTTGGAGGCTTCACAAGAAGCGATATGGATGAAAGAGTTCATTCTGAGCTGGGTGTGGTTCCAAGTCGCTGGACCCAATGTCTATCTTTGTGATAACATGGGCGCCATAGCCAATGCGCAAGAACCAAGGTCACACAAGAAGTGAAGCATATCAAGCTGCGTTTCCACGCTATTCGAGAACATATCCAGGATGGGGATATAAAGATTTGCAAAGTACACACAGATCTGAATGTGGCGGATCCGTTGACTAAACCTCTCCCGAGGGCAAAACATGACCAACACCAAACTGCCATGGGTGTTCGGTATATTACCATGTAATCTAGATTAGATGACTCTAGTGCAAGTGGGAGACTGTTGGAGATATGCCCTAGAGGCAATAATAAATGTAGTTATTATTATATATCTTTGTGTTTATGATAAATGTTTACATTCATGCTATAATAGTATTAACAAGGAAACCATTAATACTTGTGTGATTTGTAAACTTAATTTAAAGTCCCTAGTATAGCCTCTATACTTCACTAGCTTGTTGGTTGATTGATGATTGTGGTTTCCCTATCATGAACATTGAGATGTTATCAACAACAAGATCATATCATTAGTAGAATGATATGGTGGACATACTCCTATAGATAAGCGTAGCATAAAGATCAAGTCATTTCAATAGTTCAATTGCTATATGCTTTCTGATACATAGTAACCTAATTCCTTCGACCATGAGATCATGCATATCACCTTTCTTTGGATGGATGCTTTGATGTCATCAAACACCACACCGTAACAGGTGGCTATAAAGGTGGCATTGAGTGTTGAAAGTATTGGTTGAAACACATGGATCAAGAATGGGATTTGTCCATCCACATGACGGATAGATATTCTCTGGCCCTCTCGGTGAAATGTCATCCAATTAGCTTGCAAGCATGTGACTTGGTCACAAGGGATCACATATCACGGAACGAGAAAGAGTACTTATCGATGCGAGGATGAACTAGGTATGCAGAGATACCGACGATCATAACCTCGGATAAGTAACATATCGTGAGACAAAGGGAAATTGGTATCGTATGTAAGTGGTTCATTCGATCGCAAAGTAATCGTAGAAATATGTAGAGCCATATGAATTTCCAGATTCCTCTATTGGTTATTGTTCGGAGAAGTGTCTCGATCATGTCCGCATAATTCACGAACCGTAGGGAGACACACTTAAGGATTCGACGTTGTTTGAGTAGTTATGGTATTATGAGAAAGAGACCGAATGTTGTTCGGAGTCTCGGATGGGATCCGGGATATCACGAGGTGATCCGGAATGGTCCGGAGAATAAGATTCATATAAGGAAAGTCCGTTTCGGAGTTGGGGAATGGTTCCGTGTTTTCATCGGAACATTCTAGAAGGTCCCGGAATGTCCGGCACTCCGGAGGGGGAAGGGTGCATGAATGTGTCATTACATATTTGAATGATTGCATCATGTACTAGGTGTTCTTGCTGTCCCAAATAAAGGATTTATTTAAATCCTAAATTGAAAAGTCAAACGGCTAGTTTGAAAGTCAAACGGCAATTTTGGGAAGTGGGAAAGGAGGAGGATTGGTGGAGGCCGAGTTGGAGGAGGGTTCCTCCTTGGCGCACCTCCCAAGGCCGAGTTGGGAGGAACTCCTCCCTTGGCGCCAGCCCTCCCACCTATATAAGGAGGCAGGGCTCCCTCCTACACACACAAGTTCCTATCCTCTAAACTAAACCCTAGATCTAGACCCGGTTTAGAGCTATTTGGTTTAGAGCCTTCTAATTGGTTTAGAGCCTTCTAATTGGTGTGTCTAATTACTAGACCACTAATAGCCTCTCTCATAAGCTCCACCATACTGCACCGCTTAAGGCGAAGCCTCATGGATTTCCCTCTACCTCGGTACCACGCCGTTGTCTTTGCCGAATCGCGAGAGAGTGCTACAACCTCCGCTGCCTGCTAGAACAAGGAGAGGAAGGTCTTCGTCAGTACCGAACGTGTGACCGATCAAGGGGCGCTTGGAACGTGGCGCCGGAAGGATCGTCTACGCGATCTTGAGATCGGAAAGAGTACGACTACATCACCCACGAGAATCTGCTCTCGTTAAACACTTTGGAATCTTCGAGGTTGAGTTATTCCATCGACTCGTTGCTACAATCTAGTAGATAGATCTTGGCTTGTTTGTTTGTATGCGATAGAAAATTTTTGTTTTCCATGCTACGAACCCCTACAGTTCCACCTATACCCGCTGCACTATACCATGGTCCGCCTGTTTTCTCTCAGCCTGGCCATGCATATCATTAGAGAGAACACACTGGGCATCGCTATAGTGGACCACTACTACATGCATGACGAATTCTTGGGTTCCCCCGCTGAACGACGTATCGTGGCCTCGTACCTAAAAAGAATCTTCGTGGCGAACAAGACAAAGGAATGCATTCTCGTGCCTTACTTTCCCGAGTAAGTCGTTATTCACTCGCCACCATTGATTGGATTTATTAGATTATCGTCATTCTTTTTCCAACACATTCCATTTGAATTTTTTGCACAGAGATGAACACTGCACGCTCATCTCCTTATCGCCGAAGCATTCCCACGCCACGTATTTCGAATCGGGGAGTCTAGAAAATAAGAAAAACTACGACAAGATCAAGGAAGTTCTGGATGATGCTCTCACTGGCTATGCCTCAACGGAAGGCACCACCTTCGTGCGTACGAAGGTCAAGTTTAGCAGGCACGTCTTCAACCACGTAACGAGTTCCCCTGCATGAAGCAGCCGGAAAGCAGTAAGAAGGAAGCCTACTACGCACTCCATCACATGAGGGCGTTCCTACTAGACTAGCAGAATTCTATGCTGCCAGATCATATCAAACAGTGGGCCGAAGAAAAGGCCAAGATCACTGATTCAGATATTAGACAAGAGATGTATCGCATCCAGCAGCAGTTTGGGGCAATCATCTTTCGTGATGTCATGATTGGGGGGGTGGATCTTCTACGGTGGAAATATCCCGAATAACCGTGACATAGAAGATCGCCTAGAGATGCAGGGTGACTATAGGAAGTTCACGAAAAGACAAGGCGTCCTCCCGTTCCCTAAGCCGAGCCAGAAGGCTTGATGTTGGCCTAGTTTTAGTTCCAAACTATTGATGACCTTTGTGTGTGTGGACAAGTGTACATGCTACTACTTATCGTATTAGGTTTATGAATCATCGCTTACTTCTTTTGCTTATTATTATATATCAATCAATGCTTGGTTTTTTTGCTTACTCTTTGGTCCTTTGCTCACTTTGGTCCTTCTTTTTTCCTTACTTTATTAGTCTTTTTTCAAGAATAATGCCGATGATTGAAATGTCGTGGCACACTATATATGTGAATGTGCTAAGACGGTATTGTGAGCCTTGTGTTATGCACAATTCTAGGTCTTGGGCATCCTACTTGGCTAACTGTTCCTTCATAGCATATTCCTGTGTCCAACGACCTATTTATATATGAGGCATGAGTTTTGAGTTATTTTGGTCTTTTTTGAGAATGCCGATGATTGAAATGTCGTGGCACACTATATATGTGAATGTGCTGCAATGGGATTGTACGCCTTGTGCTATGCACCAGTCCAGGTGTTGTGCATCCTACTTGGCGTACAGTTCCATCGTAGCATATTTCTGTGTCCAACAACCTAGTTATATATGAGGCATGATTTTTGAGGTACTTTGGTCTTTTTTCGAGAATGCCGATGATTGAATTGTCATGGCACACTATATATGTGAATGTGCTGCGATGGGATTATCCGCCTTGTGCTATGCACAGATCCAGGTGTTGTGCATCCTACTTGGCGGACAGTTCCATCGTAGCATAGTCCTGTGTCGAACAACCTAGTTATATATGAGCCATGCTTTTTGAGTTTGGTATTTTCGATTTAGGAGTACTTTCTATAAGTGTATCTTAATATGCGACTTTAATAATACATGTTTTTTTTCAATCACCGGTTAATTATTATTGTCAACTTGTAGATGACGTGGTACGTCATGTACAAGGGACGGGTTCCCGGAGTCTACGATGATTGGGAAGACTGCCGGAGACAGGTGTACCGTTTCAGCGGCAATAGTTACAAAGGGTACAACACTATGGCAGAGGCGGAAGCTAGATGCATGTGCTATCTAGCGGGAGTTAGGACGAGGAACCGGATGAAGACCTACACCTTCGTCGCGGTGATCATGCTTATCGTCTTTGGTTGTTTATCCCGCGTTTGTGTCTAGCTAGTTTAGATGTCTAGGCGAGCTTCCGAGCTCTAACTTGTTCCAGACACATGTATTCGCATGTCACCAACTACTTTGTAACTTGATCGAAACAATGTAACTTATACTATGTATTCATGTATGAGACTTATCTATATGTATTTGCTTCAATCTTGTTTTGCAAATTGTGTATTTATATATATAATTGTATATCTCGTATCTATGTCTATATATCTGCCTGTAATATTGTATATAATTTGTATTGTATATCATCTGGCTCTGAAATTAAAAAAAATAAAAAAACCATGGTGGACATGACCCAGCTTTTGTGGCGCACTACGTCTAAAGCGGACCTACGCATCTTAGTGCCGCACTGCAACATGCGCCACAAAAGATTCAACGCGTAGCGCACCTGCCCACATAGTCGTGGCGCACTAGAAGGTGTGCTACGCCTATCTCGACACAACCGTGGCGCACCAGGCAGTGCGCCACACCTAGGAGATAGCCGCAGGGCGAGGCTAGTGGCGCACTGCTTGTGCGCCACAGATGGTCATTCCATGTGCGCCACAAACAAGCATTTTCCTAGTTGTGATTCCTGGTTGGAAGATGCAATTTTCTGTAAGTTTAAAGATCGAATACCTTTAGACGCCTACTAAGACTCGGGTTGCAGATTTAACTAAGTAAAAATACAGCACGAGCCTTGGGGGCTACACTACATCGTTCTTTTGCATCCTATAAGCATCAACTCAGACTCAATGCTATGATGTTCATCCAACTTTATGCCTGGGGTCTAGAGGATATGAGAATAAAACACTACAAATAAGAATAGGAAATCTTACAATATATTCCAGATGCAGCTTCCCAAATCCGAGTTTAGTGTTGTGAAACACTTTCTCAGTAGGGGAGAGGGAGGGAACATCCGTCGCTAAGAGTTCACCAGACTCAATCTTTGCATCCCGGACCAAAATTTGGTCCAGGAGGCTGACTAGATTCTCGTCCTCTATATCCTGGCTCGCTGCCTCCGAATTGAGGATCTGTTTCTCGAGACTGGACTGAGCCATCTTGAGGATCTCCTCCTTGTTCTTCTGCTTCAAGTCGGAGATAGCAGAGACGACCACTTTATCCATTTTCCATGTAGATATTACCATGGGATCATTACCCTTGATGGGTTCACGCTTGTTAGTTGCCTGGCTACCAACTGTAACCAGGACTTTCGAGGTGGTCTTGGCGTCAGGGATAGTAGAACCGACATCAGGAGAGGTGGAAACCTCTAGTGCTGATGACGGGGCACTGATTGGAGTTTATGGTGGCATCACTAGGGAGATGACAAGCTTCTGCTGATGCAGCTGCTTGCCCGACTTGCTATATGGCTTCACTTTGCTGTTCAAAATTGCTTTTCTACGAAACATATAGATCTAAATATCATGTGTGCTTTGGAAAGAAAGAAATATGCACAACACTACATATACTAACAAGGTGCTTACCTTTTAACTACTGGCAACACTTGGCTGCCAGCAGTGACAACAAACTCCGTGGCCTTGCGCTTCTTGGAAGCGGAGGCAGGAACTTCCTGCACCTCATCATCCTATGTTGCCATTGGATCATCTGAAGGATAGCCCTCTAGTGGATCTAGCTTAGACTCGGGGAGTTTATCAAACTGATAAAGTCGGAAAGTGTCGATGAAAATAGAGTCGGAAGAAAAAAGATAGAAAAGAACGACAAAATGCAAATGCAGAGCCGAAATATTTACCGGAGTCAGAGGACAAGTAGACATAAACATCTTTAGGGGGACATCCAGAACATTTCTTTCCACTCTCTGCTAGATAAAAAATTGCATGCGGGTCTTCTAATCCTTCGTCAGAATACGATGTGAGCTGACCCGCAGGCTGTCTTTCTTGTCGTTAGTGAATGTGTGCATGAGGCGATCTCCATGATGCTGTAGAGGCTGGATCCAACGATCCATCCAGCAATGGATCAAGTCGGATCCACGGAGGCCCTTGTGCTTCATCAGAAACTCAATCCACCTCTTGGCAAGGATCAAGATAAATGAAAGTTCTGGCGCCTCCGCCTCATGACAAGATACCCCTCGCTCAAAGTGGCATGAGCACTAAGATCTAGCAGGGACATGGGAGGAAGACTATGGAGCTACACACCATAGTATTTGAGGACCTTGATGAAGAAGTCTGATGGTGGAAGGCTGAGGCCGCGGTCAACATGCATGCCGATCATCATGGTGTGGGAGTAGCGTGTCTAGCGGCGCTCTACCAGGCGCCGACGACGAGGTATCCCTCATCCTCCATGACTTGGAGCTCAGCGTCGTCCATGCCACTCAGGACATAGAGGCCCCGCATCTTCCTTTCGCTCGCCGCAACCGTACCCACCGCCACCGCTCTAGATCCAAATGTTGATGCCGACACGCTTGGAGAAGATAAAAAATTGGTGGAGGTTGGGGTTTTCCCGCGGTGCATAGATGAGAATGGGTGCGGAAGGATCGTGGAGTACGAGGAGGTAATAAGTGAAATGGTGGAGAGATGAATTTGGGGAAGAAAGGTTTCGTCTCTCTTTTATTTGCCTCTGCGCCAAGATTCGCGCTCAAGCCGCGCGATTGACGCCACACGTATAGGAGAGAGGGAGGTGGCTTCCGCGCGATTCCTCCGCCCCTCGATTCTAGCATGAGAATTAAAAATGATGCTCTATTCCATAGGGAGCGGACCCACCAACGGTCGTGTTGACGGGACTCCTGTCAGTGACAGGACCTGGTTTGAAAAGTTGTCATACAACACACCTTTGTTGAAATCCGACTCATGTTTCAGACTGAGCAAAGGAAAAGACTAAAGGTCGGAACAAAATATATCCGACTCAGATGACTCGGAATCGTACATTATTGAAAGAAGTTTTCTGGAACCCTTCAAGATTCTCAAGACGAAGAAACCATCAAGCTAGACGATTTATCCGACTTTGTATCTTGGAGACTTCCGGGGGCTACTGTTAGGAATATACTTTTCGGGTATACCCACAAGACTCACTGACCAGGGTGGCCCACTAACGGTTTAGAGCTTTTCTTCACGGGCGGCACAGTCAGAGAAAGAGGAAGAGCCACTTCCTACTACGACAAGGCCTATAAGAGTTACTAATTTAGGACTGTAGCATTACTTGTAGTCCAAGCTGTATCTAGTTACAGACTCTATAACGTAGCCGGATAGCTCTCTCCTGTAACCCTAGGTCCTGGTGAGTATATAAACCAGCCCTATGTAGCCTTTAGGGCATAAACACAATCACAACTCGAACAAGCGAACCTCTCTTGTAATCCACTTTAACATCCGGCTCTCGCCGATATATTACTGGGTCGCTAGCAGGAGTAGGATCCGATCACCGTAGTCGTATCTGAACCTGGGTAAACTTTTGTTCACCGTACCTGGAACATCCGATGTCTGACACCCCATCTTCTCAATGTCGTCAGGACCCCCTATGGAGTACTTGTCGACAATCCGACGATAGGCTTCACGGATCTGATTTGATCCACTACTGGCTGGATCGCCGGATTCAGTCACTGCACCCTCACGAAGAGCGCCTGATGCACACAGTCACCAGAGACCAGAAGGATAGCCTGAAGGTCAGTCTGAATCGCATTCATGCGAAGGATTACAAGACTTGGATGCAGTTTTTGATCAAGGTGAGGGTGAACAAGAAGATCCCTGAAGTCTCCATGAATATGTATACAGCCGATTGTCCTCTTACTTTGGTGATTTTCTCGACTCTATCTTTATGCATTTTTCCTTTTCATCTCGTATCTGATGTGTTCTGCACTGATGTTTTTATAACTTCTTAGCTCGAGCAGCATCCCAAGTTTGAGCTTGCCCCCCCCCCTTGAGGGTTATCCCTCATATGACTCCAAAATGATGGAGGATGACAAGGTGAGGGAAGTTCCTGCCTTTGCATCCAAGAAGTGTAAGGCCATGGAGATTGTTGTTACCGTTGGCGCAGAAGTGTTTCCTGTCGTTAAAAGATAATCACCTTGTGATCTTTATTACTTAGTCCATTGTTTCTTTCTGAACCACACCTAACATACATTCTTGTGTGTTTTATAGATAAGTCAGTTTTGAAGAGTAAGCTTAAGTCGGAAAGCAAGCCGGTCAAGAAACTGCGCCAGTAGAATCTTACATTATCTCTAGATGTGCCTCCTCCAAATCCCAGTGACACTCAAACTTCAGCATCGGAGATTTATGTCTCTCCTAGTGCTAGTTATGTTGTCCCTGATGCTGCCGCAACCTGGCAAGCATTGGCTACCATTGGTATCCATGCAACTAACAACAGTGAACTTGTCAAGGGTAATGATCCCATGGTAATGTCGCCAGGGAAGATTGACAAGATGGTCGGATCTGCTGCCTCTGGCCTAAATCGGATGGAGGAGATTCTCAAGTTGATGCAATCCAGCCTTGAGAAGCAAGTCCTTACTCTAGAGGCAGCGAGCCAGGAGACAAAGGACATCAAGCTGGTAAACCTCCTAGACCAAATTTTTGTCTGGGATAAAAAGATTGAGTTTGGCTAGCATCCAGCGATGAGTGTTTCTCCCCTCTCCGTTGCCGAGAAAGTGTTTCACAACACGAAACTCGTATTTGAAAAGTTTCACCTGGAGCACATTGTAAGTTTTCCGATTCACGTTTGTAGTATTTATCATCATATCCTCTATCCCCAAAGCATAAAGTCGGATAAAGATCGTATCATAAGATCTGAGTTGATGCTTATAGGATGCAAAAGAACAATATAGTGTAGCCCCCAATGCTCGTGCTAGATTTTGACTTTGTTAAAGTTGCAGCACAAGTCTTATTAGGCGTCTGACATTATTCCGTCTTTTACTTACAGAAAGTTACATCTTACAACCAGGACTTGCTCAAGAATATTTGAAATAAGTGCAAAGAGATTAAGGCTTTGTGTCTTGATAACTCCAACATGCAGGGAGAAGGATGAGGTGGAAGTTAATCTTTTCGGACCATTAACCTTAGTTATTGTCATAGTCGAATTGTTTAGCCTACTGATATTTTTTGTTTGCAGAATTGTTGAACCAGTCCAGCAAGATGGTGGAGGAGGCCGAAAACTTCAAGGTCTGCCAAATGGAGAATGCCGAACTCCGGGATGAGCTTAATAAACTTAAAAATGAATCGGAAAAATACGTGAACGCCATCCTAGAGTTAAGCAATATGGATACCGAGAGCCAGAAGGATCTAGCCCAAGACACAGAAGAAGAACTGAAAAGTCTCCGAGAGGAGCATTCTTAGTGGAACCACTGTGTGCTAGTTAACATTTCCGCCTTTACTCATCCTTTGATTTCTGACATTTCCTTTTAGTCAGAGTTTGATTTTTGGTTCTTTCCCAGATCCTCTACATCTTTCTGACTCCTCTTCCTCTGAACCTTGACTCGAGCGCATCATACTTGTAGGAGATGTTCTTTTCGACTTTCGGTAGACTCTTGAGGAGTCTGGCGAGTCAGTTAGACTTTCCGGCTGAAACAACTTGCTAGTGCTCGATGTGAGGGAAAAGCAAAGGAGATTCCGAAGCTTATCTAGGGTTGGAAGATTTCCTATGCCCAGACCGCTGCACAGAAGGCCCTCACTATGTTGATGAGTCACCACAATGATATGAGGGTAACCCGCAAGACATCAAGGCCATCCAAGAATCTTGCATGGGTTATGCTTGTCAAGTGGCGGAGATGATGAACTATACAATGCCATTCTTCCAATCCATCGACGTGCCTCCTTTCCCCAAAGAGCCAGAAGATAGCCTCGTCGAAGACGAAGAAGCTTCTGAGTCTCTAGAGCAAGGGGCTACGATGTCGACTCTAGAATTATCCTAAACTTTCAATTGGTCTGTACTGATGGGAACAATATTTTGTTTTTAAATGTGCTGGTATGTAACAACTAATGATTTAATACTTAGCACTTGTTGTATATATTTTGATGTGTGTGCTCGAAATTTTCTTAAGCACTACGCGTTTACACTTTTCGTTTTATCTGGTTCTCTATCTTGTCCCTTTCATGAGCCAGCCAAACTTTAAAACGGAAACTCTACCAAGTCAACGAAGTGCAATTGCTAAACCAGTTTAATCTCGGAAATAGAGCCAGAATCCTGTACCAACAATTAATTATTTGGAATATGCCCGCGTCTAAGCAATCAGATAAAAAACCAAAGTCTAAACACAAAATTAGATTTACACCCTAAGGTAACATTTTTTATACATATTCAAAAATCATAACTAGAACAATATTGAGTATAAAGTACTTTCAAGCATCCTGGGATTTTTGAAAACGACATGGTCTTTTGGAAATAATATGGCAAAAAACTTCTCAACAATAATATATGGGGAAACCAATACTTTATTTCTCAATGAACAGGTACATATATGATTGCAAGGAAATATAACTAAGAATAGAAGGGATGTAGCTGTGCAATATTCTATGGACGGTCTAATTCATCCGGGTCTGTTCTACTGCCAGCTCTCTTTGTCTTCCGAGTATCGGGTCTTTCCTTGATTGGTCTCATATCGGTTAAATAATATGACCCATTATGCAAAACTCGGCTGAGCATAAAAGGTCCTTACATAATTGGGGAAAGCTTGTGCTTTCTTTTTTGCATGAGTCGGAGACCAAATTTCCCTTCCTGAAAGAACGACTTTGCACTCTTTTACTATTATACTTGCGTAACTTTTGCCGATACTCTATGGATATCTGCTCAGCAACAATGCGAAAGAAACTTTTGCATCTTCTTAAATATACTATTTGACTATAGGAGACCGATGAATTAAATCACTCGGAATAACTGCTTCTGCCCCATAGACCAAGAAGAAAGGAGTCTATCCGGTTGATCTGTTAGAAGTTGTACGCAAGCTCCATATCATAGACGGTGATTCTTCCGCCCAAGCCCTAGCGGAATGACGAAGTGGTGCCTCGAGACGAGGTAGGAGTCCTTGTAAAATGAGACCATTTGATCTTTAGACTTGTCCAATAGCTTGTGGATGCGCTACTGATGCAATATCAAGTCGGATCCCTTGTTGTTTGCAGAATTTGGCTAATTCTCCTATGGAAAAGTTGCTTCCGTTGAAAGTATTAATACTATGCGGATATACAAATATGATGATTACATCGTTGAAGAACTTTTTGGCTATGGCTCCATCGCAATTTGTTACGTGTTTAGCCTGAATCCATTTTTTAAATTTATCCACCATAACTAGTAGGTGAGTAAATCCACACTTTGTTGTTTGAAACGGTCCTACCATATCAAGCCCCCAGACCACAAATGGCCATGTAATAGAGATTGTTCACAGCTGATCAGCCAGAACATATGCTTGACGGGCGTACTCTGGCAGCCTTTGGAGGTCTAAAAGCTTTTTCCACTAAAGATTTGGCTGCAGCATGGTGAACACACTCGCCTTCATGGATATCTCATAAAATTTCCACTCCTTTTGGAGGAATACAACACTAGAAAACCCCAGAAACACTACGCTTATAGATCTCACCATTGATTATCATATAGGCTTTTGTTCGTCGGATGATGTGTCAGCCCAGAACTTCATCTTCGGGTAATTTTTCGTCTATCAGGAAATTTAGATAGGGTTTTTTCTAGCTGGGAATTACAGCCAGAACTTCTACTAAATGTGAGTCAGATTTCGTCGGACAGTCCTCATCAACTCCTGTGATAGAGGGGACTTTTAGGTGCTCTAGAAAAGCACCAACCGGGACTTGTTTCCGTTTAGAGCTTATTCTTGATAAAGCATATGCTTCCTCATTTCTGCTCGAGGGATGTGTTAAACCTCAAAACCCTCTAACGATTTAGACAATTCATCCACACCAGCTTTTTAAACTGCCATGTGTTTGTTTGCATTGCAGATATCGGATACTTGTTGAGCAACTAAATCCGAGTCTCTGTAACACTTTAGTCTAGTATCGCATTTATTTTTGGCCATGCGTATTCCATGAAACAGTGCTTCCTATTCGGCAATATTATTGGTTGTCGTGAAGTGTATCTATAATAGGACAACTTATCTCCTTGGGGTGACTTGGGAACCATGCCATCCCCCGAGCCTCCTCGTGCTTTTGACCCATCAAAATGTCGGGTCCAAAATTCCAAGTCTGGAGGACTTGTATTTTCTACCGTCTCTGTCCAATCAGTGATGAAATCAGCAAGTATCTGGGATTTGATTGCTGTTCGTGGCTTGTACTCGTTGTCGAAAACAACAAGATCTATTCCCCCCTTTGTGAAACATCCTGTGGCATTGCGGTTGTTGATTATATCTCGCGGTGGACTAGTACACACCACTATAATCTTATGCTCTTGAAAATAATGTCGTAGCTTTATGGCAGCAAAGAATACTCCATAGGCTAGCTTTTGGTAATATGGATACATTTGCTTGGAATCTGTCACGACCTCACTCGGGAAGTATGTTGGACGTTGCACCTTAAGCTCCTGGCCTTCTTCCTCGCGCTCTACTGATGTTACCGCACTTAAAACCTTGTTAGTCGCTACGTTCTAAAGTAACATAGGCTCCTGTGGCTCTGGTGCTGCGAGAATTGGTCGATTTGAAAGTTGATCTTTCAAAGCTTGTAGGGCTGCGTCGGCTTCCTTGGTCAAAAAAAATTTGTCGGGTTTCTTCAAGAGTTTGTACAAAGGAACGACTCTTTTTCCGAGCCGGCTGACGAACCGTTTTACTGCTACTATGCAACCAGTGAGTCGTTGTACGTCCTTCATGCGAGTCAGCCTGGTGATGTTTAGTATAGCCTTGATTTTGTCCTGGTTCACCTCTATGGCCCTTTCTGACATGATGAAACGTAACAATTTTCTGGCTAGGATTCCAAAGAAACCCTTCTTTGGATTTAGCATTATGTTGAATTTTTGTAGGCTAGCAAATGTTTCCTCTAAGTCGGAAATAAGTGTTTCCTTGTTTTTGGACATTACTACTATATCATCTACATATACATGGACGTTGCCTCCGATTTGATCCTTAAGGCAATGTTGCATGGTGTGTTGATATGTAGCTCATGTGTTCTTTAATCCAAAAGGCATAGTTTTGTAGAAGAAGGTTCTGAAAGGTGTGACGAAAGACGTCTTGAGTTGATCCGATTCTTTCATCAATATTTGGTGATATCCTGAATATACATCGAGAAAACAGAGTAATTCTGACCCTGCTGTGGAGTCAATAACTTGATCGATTCTTTGCAAAGGGAACGGATCTTTAGGACAAGCCTTGTTCAAGGCAGTATAATCAATTCACATCCTTAAATCAATACTGTCCTTTTTAGGGACGAGTACATGATTTGCCACCCATTAAGCGTAGATGACCTCTGCGATAAATCCAGCTAATTCTAGTTGGGCTAATTCCTTAGCTATAGCTTTGCGCTTTTCGTCACCAAATCATCGTAGGGACTGTTTGATTGGTTTAGTGTCAGGGTACACATTAAGATAGTGCTCGCCAAGTTCCCTATGTGCTCTAGTCATGTCAGAAGGCTGCCATGCGAAGATATCTTTATTAGCTTTGAGGAACTCGACGAGGGGGCTTTCCTATGCGCGGTATAAACCTACCCCTACGTTCTTCGTCTTGGAGGGAACATTTTTATTTAGCGACATCTTCTTTGTCTCTTCTGATTCCTTTAATTGCAAACCTGGCTTTAGCACCTCGTTCTTCATAGTGGGCATCTCGGACGGATCAATGGTCTTCTTGATTTCCTGGTACTCCTAGGCGTGTAGCATGGCTTCAGCAAAGGCGGAAGATCCTTCCTCGCAGTATCATGCTTTCTTCGGGTTTCACCGGATGGTGATAACGCCCTTTGGATGCGGAAGCTTAATCGTGTTGTAGATGTAGCAGGGACGAGCCATGAACGCCTAGTAAGACGGAAGCCCGAAGATGGCGTGGTAAGAACTTTTGAACGGTACCACCTCAAAGGAGAGTCGCTTGGCTAGTAATTGTCTCGGGTTCCTAATGTCACGTCCAGTGTGATCTCACCTAGAGAATCTGCCTGTCTCCCTGGTGACGAGGGTTCTACATGTCAATGCCCATTGTTATGGACTTGGGTTTTGGAGAAGATGGGGATGCTGGAAGCCGCGAGATAGTTAACAGGAAAGCAACGCATGGACATGAGGTTTACCCAGGTTCAGGCCCCGGAGGGAAAACCCTACTCCTGCTTGTCTATTCATGATTATGGTGGAACCGAAGGTTACAGGGCATGCGCAAATCCAATATGGCATGAGGTGAGTTCGTCCTTTTCACCATGCCCTCCTGGCATTTATATAGATAGGCCAGGTCCTAGGGGTAGGTCGAGTCGGTTATAGATTAGGGTTGAACCCTTTGAAATTCTATCTACAACTAGACTTGTCCTCCAAGGAGTCGAACTCGCCATGTGCTTGGGCCACCCGAAATGTCCCTAGGCTGTAGGTCTTAACATGGGCCTTCCTTGGGCTGGACCGGGTATACCAACGTTATGCACCTGTAGGGTATATCCATGTCACCTGGTACAATGCAATGAAAAGCCGCCTTGCTATGATTTAACTGGCTTTCGTGGATCTTCATGCCGAGAGTCTCAATGTAGACGATCTTGATGCTGCTGCCATCATCCCTGAGAGTTTTAGAAAACTCATAACCATCAATAAGAGGATTGATGACTAGAGGGTACTTTCCCCGCTGATGTGTTTTACTTGGGTGATCATTGCGGTCAAAGGTGATGGTTACATCCGACCAGTCCAAGAATTGGGGGACAGCCGGAACCGTGGCGTTGAGCTCATTGAGAACCGCCTTTCTGACCTTAGATGGCTGAGTTTCAAGGAAGCAAGCATATGTATCTTTATTTGTGGGATAATCCATCTTTCCATCCAACATGGGCTATGCGGCATTCGCTTCTTCCATGTTAGAATCTTCATTGGGCTCCTTGCCTTTCTAAGAATTTTTCATTCCTATTTGTTGCTTGGCTCTATAGCCAGAGGATTCATCTTTCTTGACGTCTTCATTGAAACGACACTCGGCATTGGTATAGGTAGAACCTCCATTCGCATCCAGGTGATGAATATAAGGGTTATTGGCGATGTTTGCCCAGAAATATGATTTTACAGGTTGTTCATCTCCTCTACCGTGGACCGAATAAGTTCCACGACATCGTCCCCGGTCGCCTCCGCGCCCTCCTCGTCCTACGGATCCGAATGTTGTGTTGACAGCTGCATTGTCCTGTGCCGGTTTATCTTCTCAGGTGTTCTTGCGCTTCTAAGTTTGTAGTTTCTGCTGCTTGACCGCATGTGGATTGGCCAGAATATTCAGCAGTCCATCTAAAGCGTCATCGACATCAGCATATTTTCTTGCCGTTTCTGTCATCTCTCCTAGGTCTATGACATGGTCACTCTTTTGTCTATGACGCAAAAGTCATGCAATGAAAGCGTCAATCGCAGTTTGCTCATTTACTCCTTCGCATGAGTTCTTTGTGTCGATCCAGCGTCCGAGGTTATCCTGGAATGTTTCTCTGGGTCTTTGAGTGGAAAGCTACAAGTCTCCGACTATGCAGGGCCTCCTGTATGTTCCCTCAAAGTTTGAAAAGAATGCACTTTGCATGTCATACCAGTTGTGAATTGAGTTCTTTGGTAGGTCACTGATCCATGATCGAGCCATCTTCCGCAACATGAGTGGGAGATATCGAACTACGACCAAGTTGTTTCCTCCTTTGGCGATGCAGCATGCCTGGAAGAAACCTGAAGCCAAGTATCTGGCTGAGCTGCACCGTCGTAGGGCTGAATGTGTTTGGCAATGCCGAAGTAAACTGGAAACTTTGTTTGACATATATGTGGGCCAAATAATTTGGGTCCCACATATACGTCTTCCTCCTCATACCGTCGTGCTGGAATGTTTGATTCAATGCGATGGCGAGCGTCATTTTGCGAGAGAGACCTACGCCTTGGAGACTTGCGGCTTCTGCAAGACGGAGTCAGATTCCTGCTTCTCCTTCCACCGTCATCGCCTCCGCCCCTGCGGCTTCCATGGCCACGATGAGATCCTTCATGATCGCTTCCAAGCGGTGATGGTTGCTCTGGCGGATTATTTTTGGCTGATAGGCGCGGTCTTAGAGCCTCATTATGATGGCTCCAAGGTTGATTTCGTCAGGCTCCATCCCTGCCTTATACAAGGTGGTCCGGGTCATTTATTTGTCCGGTGTTGCCAGCCAGACAGCTGGGGGTGGCATCCTTAGCCAATCTTGTTATCACTGGCGGTGCACCTCTAGGTCTTCCATGTGGCCATTATTCTGCCGATGTTGGGCCTGGTGAGGTACCAATGCCATGATGGCATCGTGAGATGTAGCAGGAATAAGTCCTGACCAGTCCCGCACGGCCCTTTGAGGATGACAGTTTGATCCGGTCCTTGACTTTTCTTATTCCTGGGGATGATGACGTTGATCCATATCCCTACGGGGTCTTTCATCGCCGCTTTGGCATGCGCTAGTGTGACAAAATTCCGACCTTGAGGCCAATTGACCACTAAATGACGTGGCTGTCTTTTGCTGTTTCAATCCTTTGTCGAGCAATGCTATGCATTGCCGAACCTATTCTGGAGACGGATTATTGGCGAGGATGGCTCGAGCAGCCGCAGTGTTCTTAACTAGAGTGCTATAGACTCGGATCTTCTCTCTGGTTTTACTGTCAAAAAATCTCTATGGACATTTGAATTCATATTAGCAAGAATCGGAACCCCCTTGTATTTTTGGCAGTCGTTTGAATTCTGGCTGGTAGTAGGTAGGATTGCTGTTTGAGCTCGACAATGCGGGCAGCTTCCTCGAGCAAAAACAAGCGATGTTTTTCCAGGTCCTCAGTCCTTTGCTCTACTGCCTCTGGAGTAATATCTGAAGCATTTCGGATTGGTATCGTGATTGCATCTCCTTAGATTTCACATGCACCCTTGGTGACAACGTGTCCATCCATAGGACACTACTAGGAAAATAGCTATAGATAGATAAGACTTTTGTGGCAGATATGTGTTGCCATGCGCTACAGAAAAATAAAAGTGACGCATTATAGAAAATGCGCTACAGAACCTTTCACTGTTATGTTGTGCATGCACAGAGATGGTGCGCCATAGAAGTTTGGCGGGACCCGCCACCGGGGTTGGGCACCCAGGCTTTCTATGGTGCACATAGCCATATGCGCCATAGAAAACCCTGGTGGTCCCTACCAAGGAATCTCATTGACCGTACTCTGACTATCAACACCCGGATTTTTAATCCCAAATGCCTGTTATGCCATTCATCGCAATCCCAGGATTACCATTTCTGTGAGACATGCCAGATTGGATATCACAGTACATCATCCATTACAAAGCATACATAAGGTATTACAATAAATAAAGGATCTCATGATCTAGTCTTAGTACAAATCAAGCAGCGGAATAATATAATCATAACGGTAGCATGGGCGAGACTCCATCTTCATGGTCACAGGCAATGCTGACGATGGGAGATGATCCTAGTTGTCGTAACCTTCCTACGGTCCATCCTCCTGATAGTCCTCTTCATAGTATAGCCATGAGAATATCCAGGGGAAAGCCATGAGTACTCTTCAAGTACTCGCAAACGACCACTAACAAGTAAAGCGGTTTTAGTAGGAATACTAAGCTCTAGGTTGTTTTGCAAAAAGCAAGGTTTACATTAACTGAGTTCAGAAGCAAAAGAAGCTGGTTGAAGGTTTTATAACACCTACGTGGGAGCTTGAGTTTCATATCACAGCCCTGTTGTGGTCAAGTCAAAGTCATGATTCATTTCATAAGTCATTTTGAAATCATCTGACGACAGAACAGTATGGCCACTCCAACTGTCCATAACCGCATACGCGGCTATTGGAATAGTTTGACACTCTGTAGTGGCAGTACACTTTCACCACAATATTCGATACATCCATCAGGAACAATCCTGAATTCACCATACTCAGTATGCAGATAATCAATCCTAACCTTTCAATTACACGCCCTAGTATAGCCACCTCTCCTATGAGTTTGGCCTCCCAACCATGACCAACTGTCAACTTGGTAACTGCACAGGTGGACAATCTTCACAAGGTATCCCTAGCTCAAACCTTGGCCGCAAGATAACCCATACTAAGGTATATAAATTTCCAGTCAAGCCCTACCCAAATTTCGGGTATTATGGTTGTACGGTAAAATTGGAATGGTACCGCATCCAGACAACCATCAGTTTTATAAAGGACTAAGGCTCATGCTTCTACATTTTCATCATCAAAATCATCTGGTGTTCAAGAACACATGTCAAAACATTTCAGTAGAATGAATCATCATTCTAAGGTTTTCATAACCATTTTCACCAAGTAATCCCATCTAAATTGATCAAGTTTTATGCTTAGCACTAGCATCTACAAGTGGGGGTAAACCCTAATGAGGGGTGGTAAACAAGTGCGAATGATCTAAGTTCCATCTCATGCCTCAGGATGACATCAAGATCTATCTAACTTTATGCTCTTTATGCTACCTTTAAATCTTTCCACAATCTACAAGTCACTAAGTAAACTCAAATAGAAAGCTTTGATAAAGAAATAAAATAACTAAGCTTGCAAGTAAAACTAGGATTGGGTATCATCCATTTGTATAAGTAAGGCATGCCTAATGCATTGCATAGATTATCTTATAGGTGTAAGCTTTCAAGTAAGACTAGCATGGTTTATCTTAGCTTGCTAAGATAGTAGCTTGCCTTATGCACATCAGTGGTTGAAGTTCTCCTGGGCTTATTCCTCGTAGTATTCTCCTTCCTCCTCGTATCCTTGTTCGGTACTAGCGTCTATAAATAAATACGAGGTACATAATCACCAAAAAATTCTTAACTAAATCTATTTAGCACACAAAGATTCACACTAGATGATTTAGCATCATCACTATTATCACAAGGATTAAGGCAATAGTTTTATTTATTTTATTTTAGAAAAGTAATTTCTACTCATTGAAAAACTACTTAAGATTTAATATTCTCCAACTAAAACATGGGATCATGTTGACACATGTCATCACCACATATTTTAGTACTTGGGAATGTGATTTAAAGTGGTGTCACAATTTAATAAGGTTTAACCTTTTTATTTTAATTAAATAACTTATTAGAAATGCCTATGGGGCATTCTTTTATTACTTGTCCATTATTTCTGCAAGTAAACCTAGATATTTTTATATATTCAGAAAGGTCTTGTCAAATGTGCTTTTTGATAGTTGGAATCAACTCAAAAGCTTTTATGGTTGAATTTTGAAAAAAAATTGAATGCAAAAAAGTCTCTGCCTTGTTAATTTTACTATAGGTGATCTACAATTCTAAATGATTTGAATCCAACGGGCTTGGATTAAAATTCTAGTACCTTTCTAGAAAAATTAGTTTCATGCAATTTGGTTCAGTGACTCAATCTAGGTTGATTTTTGAATCTAGAGACAAAACAATGTTTGAAACTAAATGGAAAAACCTAGATTCGAACTATTGGGTCACACGAGAAGTTAATTGGGCCGGCCCATGGTGCACAGCGCGCGTGGGTGGGTTTAATTGGCTGTCCACACCAGTCAGCAAGACAGGGGGTGCAAAGGGGTACGGGGCAATCCAGACCATGCGATCAACATCTAATCCAACGGTTGGGGCTTGTCATCTCTGTCGGGCAGCGCTAGTGAGACTGACCACTAGCGCGACTACTGGGGGTCTGTGGGGGCTCACCGGGGCTCAAGATAGGTCGGCAATGGGGGAGAACGATGAAGTCGATGATGGCGAACCTCTTGGTACCGGTGGCTCCTCCTGGGGCGGCTCCAATCGAGGGCTCCTATTCTCCTCCTCCGCGGCAGACTCCAGCGAAATTCCGGATACCTGCTGCTCGCGTTGCTCCGGGGATGAGTGGGTATGATCAGTGAGAGGTGGGGAGTGAGATGGTGTGCTGAAATCAAACGGGGGAGGCCTCTATTTATAGTGCAGCGAGGGGACCAAAGGGCACGGGTGGAGCTCGTTGTGGTCGTCTGCACAGCGAGCTAACGACATGGCTGGGGGTAGGGAACAGTGCAGTGTTCCCTGGCGATGCTCAATGGCATGGTGGCGAGGCGTGGTGCGGTGCGAATTGGTTGGAATGCTCTGATGCTCTGGGCGGGTCCAACAGAGGTTTTAATGGCGCACGGGTTGTCCTGATCGCGCGGTGACGCACGGGCATGTCCTGGCGGTTCCTGGTGCGGTGGTAATCGTGCACGCAAGCGGCGAGGGCGGCGCGCGGTCTGTGCTCGCATGTCGAGCGTGGCTCTCTAGCGCGCTCTCACATTGGCACAGAGGAATAGGGAGCGGCCAGTCTAGGGTGGTCCAGGGGCTAGCAGTGCTTGGGATCTAGACAGGGGGTGGCGGTGGACGGTGGTATGTATCCCAGAAAAGGATGGCGAGGCTAGAGCTGCTCATATCTTGTTGTCGACAAGGGGGTGGCAAGTTGGGCTCGGCATGCACACCCTTGATGTCATGCTTACAGTGAGGTAGGGCTAGTTAAATTAGTTTGATCAGCTATTGAGAGGGTGCTGTGAGCTAGAGGGGAGACAAGTTAGGCACAAACACTGCTCACTATAGTGTTTGATGTTTTTATTGATTTGTGTTTACAAGGTGTTTGATGAAATGGCCGAAAGAGATTTGAATTTGAATTTTTGGATGAAAATTGATGGGTGTACTAGTCACATACTAGGTAGTCTCTGGTTAGTTGGTTTTCTAAAGGTGCACTGGTGTGGTTGGTTTTTGAGAATTGGTGATCTTCACATATGATATAGATTCAGTTTTGAAATGTCATTTGAATCAAGTTGCCAAATGTTTCTGTGAGTTTGAAAGGTGGTCTTGGGCCCACTTTTACTTGGTCTAGTAAGGGGTGAAAAGAATTGGAATTGTTTTGTTTGAAATCTTGGACTAGAAATTCTCAAAGTGGTCTAGTGAGAAAGATTGGCAAAAATGACCATTAGCTCATTTTGTTTGTCTTTAAATTTCTCTTCATTTGTTTCTGCTTGGATTTGATTTATATGATGTTGTTTTCATCATTAAATCATTCCTTGCTATTCAAAACAATCACACAAGTACATTCATACAATCATCACATACACACATTCAATCGTAATATTTTAAATATAAAAGTTTTTGTTAACCCTAATTTTGGTGATTTGAAATTTGATAACCTTGATCAATATTTTTGGGCTGTTACAAACCTCCCCTCCTTAAACGAAATCTCGTCCCGAGATTTGAGAAATAAGAAAAAGAAAACTAGGATTTAAAGAGATCTGGACACTCCGTCTTGATGTAATCCTCTCGTTCCTAGGTAGCTTGTTCTTCAGTGTGGTTACTCCACTAAATCTTGAGAAACTTGATGCTTCGGGTCCTGGTTGTTCTAAAAGCTTCCTCCAAAATACGGATGGTACTTCGGGATACGTCAGGTCATTGTTGATCTATATGGTTCGGTGATCAATGTTCTTGAAAACTTTAGTCTTTGCCGGGACTTCTAGCTATTCGCGAAGTAACGATATATGGAACACATTATGCACTGCTGACATATCCTTTGGCAGTTCCAATTGATATGATACTTCTCCTCAATGATTCTGAATCTTGAAAGGTCTAATATATCTGAGGGATAACTTTCCTTTGAGTTGGAAACGTTGCATTACTTTCAAAGGCGACACTTTGAGATACACAAAATCTCTGATATTGAAGGCGAGATCTCGACGTCTCTTGTCGGCATAACTCTTCTGTCTGGATTGGGCGGTCTTGAGGTGGTCACAAATCTTGTGAACCTTCTCTTCTGCTTCCCGTAAGATGTCGGGTCCGAAAATCTGACTCTCTCCAACTTCCAACCAATTCAATGGGGTACGACACTTCCTTCCATACATGAATTCAAATGGGGCCATTTGCAAACTGGCTTGATAACTGTTGTTGTACTAAAATTCTGCGAAAGGAAGACAATCTTACCATTTAGATGCATACTCTAGCACATAGGCTCTCAACATATGTTCGAGTATTTGATTTACTCGTTTCGTTTGTCCATCAGTCTGAGGGTGATAAGCTGTGCTGAAATCTAGTCGGGTTCCTAATCCTTCTTGGACTTTCTTCCATTCTTGGGGTCTCCATGCAAACTGACGATTCTAGCAATATACAACTCTACTAATTTCGAACTCTGGTAGGTGGTCTTGACCGGTAAGAAATGGGAGACCTTGGACAATCTATCAACTATGACCCAAATAGAGTCATTTCCCCTACTAGATGTAGGCAAACCGGTGATAAAATCCATTCCAACTGAATCCCATTTCCATTCTAGAATCTGGAATGGTTGCAGCAGTCCTGCGGGTCTCTGATGTCCCGCCTTGACTCTCTAATAGATATCACACTTGGCTATGTAGCTTCCAATTTATTTCTTCATCTTATGCCACCAAAATTGCTCCTTCAAATCCTGATACATCTTCATTCCTCCGGGGTGGATAAAATAAAGGGTATCATGGGCCTCTTTCAAAATAGCTTGCTTCAACTCTGAATCTGCTGGTACATAGAGACATCCTTTGTACCACAAAATTTATTCTTCATCTTCGGTGAATCCTGGTACTTTTCCTGTACCGATACGATGTTTGATTCTGTCGATACTAGCATTTCCTTTTTTCACCTCCTTGATCTTACTAATCAAAGTGGGTTGAAGTTCTATGCTAGCCAAAAATCCTTCACTTACTAATTCAATTCTAAAATCTTCCAACACCTTGTGAAAACCTGGTTGCTCCTTAAGAATCATGGAGTTCAAGTGACATGACAATCTTCTAAGGGCATCTGCTACCACCTTGGCTTTACCGGGGTGATAGTGAATGTCCAGATCATAGTCCTTGATTAGCTCTATCCATCTCCTCTGCCTCATATTCAGCTCCTTCTGAGTGAAAATGTACTTTAGGATTTTGTGATCCGAATAAATCTCACAACGGTTTCCCATAAGGTAATGCCTCCATGTCTTCAAGGCTAAGACTATGGCTGCTAGTTCAAGGTCATGGGTAGGATAATTCTGCTGATGCTTCTTCAGTTGTCGGGATAGAAATGATATTACTTTGCCTTCTTTCATAAGCACACATCCGAGACCGATCTTGGAAGCGTCACAATACACATCAAAAGGCTTCGTGATATCCGACATGATCAAGATTGGGGATGAGATAAATCTCTTCTTAAGTTCTTGAAAACTCGCTTCACATTTGTCCATCCATTCAAACTTCCTATCCTTCTTCAACAATTGGGTCATGGGTCTGGTGAAACTCGAGAATGCTTCTACGAACCTGCGGTAATATCCCGCTAATCTGAGAAATGCACGAACATGAGTTTGAGTGGTTGGGGCTTGCCATTCTTCAACATCCTTTACATTGGCGGGGTCAACTGCAATTCCTCCGGCTAATACAATATGTCCGAGGAATCCTACCTCCTGTAACAAGAATTCACATTTGTTAAACGTGGCATACAGTTGATGCTCTCTAAGGGTTCCAAGGATGGTCCTTATGTGTAGCTCATGTTCTTCTGATTTGGAATAGATCAGAATGTCATCGATGAAAACAATGACAAACTTATCCAGGAAGTCCATAAAAATCTTATTCATGAGGTTCATGAAATAAGCGGGGGCATGGGTTAATCCAGAATACATGGTAGTATACTCATACAATCCATATCTAGTGGTAAAGGCAGTCTTCAGAATATCCTCTACACGAACCTTGAGTTGATGACAACCAGTTCTAAGATCAATTTTAGAAAACACTTTTGCACCAGTCAACTGGTCAAACAGGTCTTCTATCTTCGGTAGTGGATACTTGTTCTTGATGGTGACATGATTCAGCTTCTGATCATCTGTACACAAATGGTTACCTCCATCTTTCTTGTCCACAAATAAAACAGGTGATCTCCATGGTGACGCACTTCGTTGAATCAGTCCTATCTCTAGCATGGCATCCAGTTGCTTCTTCAGCTCCACTAATTCAGACGGGTTCGTACTATATGGTCTCTGGGCTATGGGTCCGGTTCCAGGGATTAGTTCAATGATAAACTCGATATCCTGATCTGGGGGCATACCGGGCAAAACATCTAGAAATACATCGGGGTATTCACAGACTACTCTGACTTGGTAAATGGTTGATTGGGCTAGACTCTTGTTGCACTTGAATTGATGGGGCAAGGTTTCAGATACATGCTCTACTGATATTCTGGTTGTACTGTTCATGGTTATGGCTTTCTTGGCACAGTCAATTAATCCTTTATGTTTTGACATCCAATCCATTCCTAGTACTACTTCCAAACCTTTAGTTCCGAGTACTATTAGATTAGCATAAAAATCAATGCCATGGATTCGGATAGGTACAACCTTGCAAATTTGTCTAGCTTTGGTGGTTGAACCAGGTATTTGAACTAGCATAACATGCTTAAATTTTGTTGGTTGAATCTTAATAGTGCATGAAAATTCTTCAGTAACAAATGAGTGCAATGATCCATAATCAAACAACACTCTTGCAAGTACTGAGTTAACAGAAAATATACCCAGCACGACATCTGGCGCTTCCTGGGCTTCTTCAACATTCATGGATAAATAGACGGCCGTTGCGGTTTAGTGAATTCCCTGGGGCAAATCTTCTTCTGGGCTGAACACGACGCTGCTGCTGAGCTGGGGCATTCACATTGGGGGCTGCTGCAATCTTCTTGGGGCACTCATTGGAATAGTGACCCTTGGTTCCACATTCATAACAAGTAACTTGAGACTTTCCTTTGCTGCAACAGGCACATCATTGCTTCCAGTTCTTGGGGCAGTATTGGTGTTGGTGGCGGCATTGTTGTTGCTGAACTTGGGCGGTGCACGATTGAAATTGCTGGGGTTGCCGGGGTTGTTGTTTTGGTTTCCTTCGGGCCTTGGGTTTCCAAGGTTGGGATAGGTTGGACGGTTCATCGGGGGTCTATTGGTTCTTGGGGCAAATCCTGTAGACAGGTTGGGGCCCCCTTTGGGGTATGGTGGGTTCCTAGTTGATTCATCATTTTACGCTTGCGGTTTTCATTGGCTTGGTTGATTTTGCCTTCCATCTGAATGGAAGAGTACACTAACGCTTCAATGTCCGCGAATGGGATGTTGACTAACACTGTATGCATTTCATCATGCAGACCATTCAATAATCTTTCCTTCTTCTTGGATTCAGTGTCAATCTCATCTGGTGCATACCTACCCAATGACAAAAATTTGTCACGGTACTCAACTACTGTCATTCTCCCATGCTTCAATTCTCTGAATTCATCTCTCGTCCTCTTGATCAAACCTGGTGGCACATGGGTTCTGCTAAACTTGAATTTGAATTCATCCCAAGTAATCATTTGTCCTCCATTCATGGCGCGAACGCTGTTCCACCAAGCTCTTGCATCTCCTGCCAGATAGTTGGTGGCAAACAGTACTTTCTCGTTGGCTTCCACTCCTGCAACTTCTATGTTGTTTTCCATGGTTTGCAGCCAATCATCTACATATAGGGGCTCTTTAGACTTAGTAAAGATAGGTGGATTGGTGTTCTGAAAGTTCTTGAGCTTCGATCCATGGTGGTCCTGGTTCACATGGCCTTGGTTGTTGTTGCCCATCTGAGATATGTGTTGAAGGCTGGATGAGTTGGCTTGACGTTCGGCTCTTTCAGCTTTGCGGTCCGAAACCAGCATTTGCAAGGTTTGCAACATCGAGTCCGGGGATGAAGTGCTTCCTCCGCGAGGCATCTGAAGATTGAGATGGATCATGAGAAAAGAGGGAAATTTCTAAGGTTCAGGGTTTGTTTTTGACAAGTTTTTGAAGTTTGACTCAGATTTTTCTAGCAACTTGTTTGCATTCATTCATAACACACCATACAAACACACACCACAACAAGGAAAACAGATGGTTTTAAGAACCATTATGGGAAACTACGATACAATGGGACCGGATACAACTCACTAACGCTAGTGGTCAAGTGCTACTACTCCTCGGAATCGGTGTCCTCATCATCCTCATCGTCATCATCAATGAAGGAGAAGTCATACTCATAAGTGAAGAAGTCAATGGCTTGATCCTCCAGAAAGTCATCATCGTCACTGAGATAAGAGTAGGGGTCTCCATGGATGTCCTCCTGTGCATTCTCCCTCTCCTCAAGCTACATGTCCCTCTCGTGGATGGTCTCCTCCAACTCTGTGATCCTGTGGCGAAGGAGGGCAATGATGTGCTCCTTCTTGTCGAGCTGACGGTGACGATATTGGCGATCCTTCACTAGCATGGAAATGGTCTGATCCTTCTAGACAGTGATGGCGTAGTTGTGGTTAGCGTAGGAGCGGGCATTGTCCAACTCTTCCTGCCGGTCATACATCATGAAATTGAGGTGGTCCACTTGATTCTTCAGCTCAGGGTGATATGGTGGCTCCACTGGCTATCGCATAACATCACGCCTTGGGCAGAACTCAAAGAGGGTACCCTTGATCTGATAGATACTCTGCCCACACAGACGGGCGAGAGCTTCTTGCATTGCCCTGGCAAGTTTGTTGAGCCAGTTGTTCTCTCTAATGGTGAACTGAATTCCCTCTGAGGTGGGGGCTTTAATATTTCCTCGGAGACTTGCAACAATCAGCCATTGCAGTTCCTCTCCTTCCTGATCGTTGAGCTGAGATCCACAGAACTCAGGGTGCGGGCGCTCCAGAAGTTCCGAAAGCTGGTCCAGGTCACGCTCAAAGGTGAGATCTCCACCATTTCCCAATTGATAGAACTTGTTATACTTCACGTGCATCTATAAGAATGTAGGATGAGTAAGTTAGTAGAGTGATCAAGTGTGTCAAATTTTATGTAAGTTTGCGAGAATTTTTGAGGAACATGAATTTTCATGAAAGAATCTAAGTGATAAGAATGAGAATAAGTTTTCATAAATAACCACTTCCTTGGTTTTGAAACGAAGTTTTTGATTCAAACGTCCATTCTAAACTAGGGTCTCCTATGGTCAGGATGGATCTGATACCAACTTGTCAACACCCGGATTTTTAATCCCAGATGCCTGTTATGCCATTCATCGCAATCCTAGGATTACCATTTTTGCGAGACATAACAGATTGGATATCATAGTACATCATCCATTACAAACCATACATAAGGTCTTACAACACATAATGGATCTCATGATCTAGTCTTAGTACAAATCAAGGAGCAGAATAATATAATAATAACGACAGCGTGGGCGATACTCCATCTTCATGGTCACAGGCAATGCTGACGATGGGAGATGATCCTAGTTGTCATAACCTTCCTGTTGTCCATCCTCCTGATAGTCCTCTTCATAGTCTGGCCATGGGAATAGCAAGGGGAAAAGCATGAGTACTCTTTAAGTACTCACAAACTACCACTAACAAGTAATGCGGTTTGAGTAGGAATACTAAGCTCTAGGTTGTTTTGCAAAAATCCAGGTTTACCTTAACTGAGTTCAGAAGCACAAGAAGCTAGTTGAATGTTTTATAACACCTAAGTGGGATCTTGAGTTTCATATCACAGCTCTGTTGTGGTCAAGTCAAAGTCATGATTCATTTCATAAGTCGTTTTGAAAACATCTGACGACGGAACAGTATGGCCACTCCAACTGTCCATAACCGCATACGCGGCTATTGGAATAGTTTGACACTCTGTAGTGGTAGTACACTTTCACCACAATATTCGATACATCCATCAGGAACAATCCTGAATTCACCATACTCAGTATGCAGATAATCAATCCTAACCTTTCAATTACACGCCCTAGTATAGCCACCTCTCCTATGAGTTTGGCCTCCCAACCATGACCAACTGTCATCTTGGGAACTACATAGGTGGATAATCTTCACAAGGTAGCCTCAGCTCAAACCTTGGCCGCAAGATAACCCATACTAAGGTATATAAATTTCCAGTCAAGCCCTACCTAAAATATGGGTATTGTGGTTGTACGGTAAAATTAGAATGGTATCGCATCCAGATAACCATCAGTTTTATAAAGGGCCAAGGCTCATACCTCAACATTTTCATCATCAAAATCATCTGGTGTTCAAGAACACATGTCAAAACTTTTAAGTAGAATGACTCATCATTCTAAGGTTTTCATAAGCATTTTCACCAAGTAAACCCATCTAAAGTGATGAAGTTTTATGCTTAGCACTAGCATCTACAAGTGGGGGCAAACACTAATGAGGGGTGGTAAACAAGTGTGAAAGATCTAAGTTCCATCTTATGCCTCAGGATGACATCAAGATCTATCTAACTTAGGCCAAGTTTTATGCTATTTATGCTACCTTTAAATCTTTCCACAATCTAAAAGTCACTAAGTAAACTAAAATAGAAAGCTTTGATACAGAAATAAAATAACTAAGCTTGCAAATCTAGGATTGGGCATTATCCATTTGTATAATTAAGGCATGCCTAATGCATTGCATAGATTATCTTATATGTGTAAGCTTGCAAGTAAGACTTGCATGGTTTAGCTTAGCTTGCTAAGATAGTAGCTTGCCTTGTGCAGAGCAGTGGTTGAAGTTCTCCTCGGCTCCTTCCTCATAGTATTCTCCTTCCTGCACGTATCCTTGGTCGGTACTAGCGTCTATAAATAAATACAAGGTACACAATCACCAAACAATTCTTAACTACTTTTTAGCACACAAGATTCACACTAGATGATCTAGCATCATCAATATTATCACAAGGATTAAGGAAATAGTTTTATTTATTTTACTTTAGAAAAGTAATTTCTACTCATTTAAAAACTACTGAAGATTTAATATTCTCTAACTAAAACATGGGATCATGTTGACACATGTCATCACCACATATTTTAGTACTTGGGAATGTGATTTAAAGTGGTGTCACAATTTAATAAGATTTAACATTTTTTATTTTAATTAAATAAAGTGACTAGAAATGCCTATGGGGAATTCTTTTATTACTTGTCCATTATTTCTGCAAGTAAACCTAGATATTTTTATATATTCAGAAAGTTCTTGTCAAATGTGATTTTTGAGAGTTGGAATCAACTCAAAAGCTTTTATGGTTGAATTTTGAAAAATGTTTGAAAGCAGAAAATTCTCTGCTTTTTAATTTTACTATAGGTGATCTACAATTCCAAATGATTTGAATCCAGCGGATTTGGATTAAGAATTGCAGTACCTTTCTAGCAAAATTAGTTTCATGCAATTTGGTTTAGTGAATCGATCTGGATTGATTTTTGAATCTAGATACAGAACTATGTTTAAAACTAAATGGAGAAACCTAGATTCAAACTACTGGGTCACGCGGGAAGTTAATTGGGCTGGCCCAGAGCGCACAGCCGCGTGCGGGTGGGTTTAAGTGGCTGCCCCCACCTATCAGCGAGACAGGTGGTGCTAAGGGGTACGGGGCAATCTAGACCATGTGATCAACATCTAATCCAACGGCTAGGGCTTGTCGTCTCTGTCGGGCAGCACTGGCAGGACTGAACCCTGGCACAGCTAGTGGGGGTCTGTGGGGCTCAACGGGGCTCAGACGATGGTCGACGATGGGGGAGAAAGATGAAGTCGACAACGGCGAACCTCCTAGTACAGGTGGCTCCTCCTGGGGCGGCTCCAATCGACCTGCTGCTCGCCTTGCTCCGGGGATGAGTGGGTGTGATCAGTGAGAGGTGCGGAGTGAGATGGTGTGCTGAAATCAAACGGGGGAGGCCTCTATTTATAGTGCAGAGAGGGGACCGAAGGGCGTGGGTGGAGCTCATCGTGGTCGTGTGCACAGTGAGCTAACAGCATGGCTGGGGGTAGGGGACTGTGCGGTGTTCCCTGGCGATGCTCAATGGCATGGTGGCGAGGCGTGGGGCAGTGCGAATTGGTTGGAACATTGCGATGCTTTGGGTGGGTCTGACAGACATTTTAATGGCGCACGGGCTGTCGTGGTCGTGCGGCAACGAACGGGCATGTCCTGGTGGTTCCTAGGGCGGGGATGATCATGCACGCAAGCGGCATGGGCGGCACGCAGTCTGTTCTCGCGTGTTAAGAGCGATGCTCTGGTGCGCTCTCGGCATGGCATAGAGGCATTGGGCACTGCGGTTTTAGGGTGGTCCAGGGGCTGGCAGTTCTTGGGCTCTTGAAAGGGGGTGGCAGTGGACTATGGTATGTGTTCTAGACAAGGTTGGCGACAATGGGGTGACAAGATGGGCTCGGCATGCTCACCATTCATGAAAATGTCAAGCTTACAGTGAGCTAGGGCTAGTTAAATTAGTTTGATCATCTACTGAGAGGGTGTTGTGAGCTAGAGGGGAGATAAGTTAGGCACAAACACTGCTCACTATAGTGTTTGATGTTTTTATTGATTTGTGTTTATAAGGTGTTTGATGAAATGGACGAAAGATATTTGAGTTTGACTTTTTGGATGAAAATTGGTGGGTGTACTAGTCACATACTAGGTAGTCTCTGGTTAGCTGGTTTTGTCAAGGTGCACTGGTTTGGTTGGTTTTTGAGAATCGTTGATCTTCACATATGATATAGATTCAATTTTGAAATGTCATTGGAATCAAGATGCCAAATGTTTATGTGAGTTTGAAATGTGGTCTTGGGTTCACTTTTACTTGGTCTAGCAAGGGGTGAAGAGAATTGGAATTGTTTCTGTTTGAAATCTTGGACTAGAAACACACAAAGTGGTCTAGTGAGCAAGATTGGCAAAAATGACCATTAGCTCATTTTGTTTGTTTTTGAATTTCTATTGATTTGTTTCTGCTTGGATTTGATTTAGATGATGTTGTTTTCATCTTTAAACCATTCCTTGCTATTCACAACAATCACACAAGTCCATTGATGCATTCATACAATCATCACATACACACATGCATTCATAAGATTTTAAATATAAAAGTTTTTGTTAACCCTAATTTTGTGATTGGAAATTTGATAACCTTGATCAATATTTTTGGGATGTTACATTGACCAACATTCTATGCGCCAAATAAGTGATGATTCTCTGGCGCATATAGAGGTATGATCCATAGAAGTCGAGTAGGAAAAACAGATCCCACCCCCCCTATGGATTACCTTTTAAATTTTGTAAAAATTAAACAAAAATGATAAATAAATTCAAAAAAAAATTCCTTTGAGATGGAGTTATATTCTGGGGTATAGTTGTAGGGAAAACTGAAAACATGAATTTCGATGTATTTTGCAAAAAAAAGGGTCATGGAACGGTAAAACGGCCATAATTTTTGCATATGATTTTGGAAAAAAATGTTTAATATATCAAAATGATCATCTCAAAATTTCCTACTTGATTTCAAACGCTTTAAGCTGTTGAAGATTTTACAAAATACCCAAATTCGAAAAGAATATATAGTTATGGCAGAAAGAATATATTTTCTTGCAAAATATAAAAAAGGGGGATAAACTTCTATGGCGCATTTCTCCCATATGCGCATTTCTCCCATACGTCTCCTCTTTACTCCTCTCCTCCGCTTTTTCTCTCTTCTTCTTCTCTTCCTCCACTTCTTCTCTCCTCTTCTTCTTTTCCTCCCCTTCTCCTCCACCTCCTTCTCCACTCTCCGTCCAACTCCTCATACTACTCCGTCCATGGCCTCCACCACCTCCGGTGACACCTCCTCCTACTCTGGCGACACCTCCTACTACTCCTTATTCTCCTAATCCTACTCCGGTGAACCCTACTCCGGCGACCACTCCTACTCCTCCTTCTTCTCCTAGTCCACTGACGACTCCTCCTACTCCATGGCCTCCACCACCTATGGTGACACCTCCTCCTACTCTGGCGACACCTCCTAGTAGTCCTTCTCCTAATCCTACTCCGGTCAACCCTACTCCGGCGACCCCTCCTCCTACTCCTCCTCCTTCTACTCCACCGATGACAAGTATCCATTTGGATAAGGGCAAGGGGCTGGCTGCTGGTTGGGAAAGTGGGAAGGTGCTGGGTGGTGGTGTGGGGCCTACAGCACGACCAGGGAGTGGAGGAAATTGCTGTAGCTGTTAATGCCCAAGATTTTTAGGAGATATGTCTCCCTCCCTCTCAAACAAGCACTAGGGGGCAAAGAGGAGGGGGAGTTACAATGTTTTGGGTTACTGTGCAGGACCAGGAGGGAGTGATGATGTTGTGGAGGAGTGCTTGGGAAGCTTGGAGCTGGTTTGGGTTTGGTTTGAATCAAGTTTGGCTTGGTTTTGTAAAATTGCTCACTTTGGTGCTTGTGAAGGAAGTTGAAAATGTTGCATTGGGAAAAGTGTGGAAATGGTACTGGTAGGTGGAGTAGGTCAAGTAATCTCTTCATGATTTAAATGGGATTTTTCTAGAGATTATAATCTCATTTAAATGCACTTCTTCAAAAAGTGTTGAAGTAGATTATGGAGGCTAAGATGATATTTTTACATTGGGCAAGGTTGGTTTTTAACGTGAGATGGTCCTAAATACCATAACGCACATTGTAGAATTTTATTGGGATTTATTGAGATGGAAAAGTATTTTTGGGGAATTATTTCTTGTTTATGCCATTTAAAAAAAGGGCAAAAAGAAATAGTAAAGAATCTCAAAAATATTTATTTTTGAGGTGGAAAGATGGGATATGATAAATAGGCATCAAATGTGCCTTGAGTTGGCAGGGTGATTTGGACAAAAACAAATTTGCCTTTAGAGACAAGCATTTTGAGAATTTGTAAGTAAAGCAAATAAAATAGTTTAATAATCCAAATAATTGTGGGAATTATTTGGGGGATGCTTATATCCAAGGTAGATGATGTAAACTTGATGTATGCATCAAAGTCAACCTTGATATTTGAAGAAAGGTGGTGAAAAGGATGGAAACTTGATAAGGGAGGATCTAGGGTTTAGTAATTTTGATGCCACCTAAACAGGGTTGAATTAGGGAGCTCATAGCTCACTTGGTACAAGGGGTATATGTATAGATAGACCATGTCATATAGATCATCATGGAAGAAAGAGTTGGGCTTGGTTGCATTTGAGGTGGTGTACAGGAGATGGCAAACTTTATTGAAAGTAAGGCTGCCATAGTAGATACATCAGGTAGCCTCCTAAACCATGTGGGTTTAAGAAGCACAATGCTTCAATGGAAACAAGTGAAGTGGGGGTTGATAGGACATGATTAGAAGATCATGACCAAGCAAGGAGTTGGTCAAGGGTAGGTGTCATATAGATGTGAGCTTCTGCCAAAGTAGGCAATATGATAAGATTTGGAGAAAAGATTATTATCTTGACTACAAAACCATGATGAGTGGTAAATAGAATGGCTTAGCCAAGGGTAAGAGTGGGATTTAGTAGTACTAAACATGTACTAAAAGATGGTTCAAGTACATTCTCAAGAATGTACATAGGTTGGAAAAGGTAGAGTTCCAAAGATTGTATCTATATAAGAAATCTAGACTTAGCCATTTTGGAAGATTTAGGGTTTTAGACTAGAGTGCAAGTGTAGAAGCTTTTCAGAGGATGCTAGGTTACAATCTCATGATCAAGGAGGTGATGTTGAGGTAATAACTAAGTAGATAGGATTCATGCTTAGATTGGGTCTCCACTGAGTTGGAAACCATCCACAAGGATTATACTTGGATTGATCTGAGCATGAGAGGAGATGGTTACTTTAGTGGCTTAGAATAGATCCAGATTTGGATGCTTGATATGGGCTTGATGATTACAAGCACGGATTGGGTCCTAAGGGATGAGCTACTATATTTGCTAACTCTAGTTCCTAAGCAAAGAAGGTAATCATCAGATTAAGGCAATTCAATCAACCAGCAGATCAAGGCAATTCATCTTCATACTTATCTATGTACTACTAGGGTTACCGTCAAGCCTGGCTTGAGGTAAGAAGTGGTAAGTTGAAAGGGGTTTTGCTTTGAAGTAATATAAGTACCATCTTGGTATGTCTACCACGATTGAGATGAAAAGGTTTTGGAAACCTAGAGATAAGAGTAGTTGAAGGTTCTGTCTTGAAAACATAAGGAGAATATAGATAGGTCTCCATAGTTTTGTTGATAGAAACTAGCAAAGTATTTTGTTGTGTCAAAGTCATCTTGGCTCAGGTTTTGAAATGCCAGAACATTTGAGAATATGAATGATGAGCCAAGATATCTCTTTTGTAAAATAGATTTTGTAAACTAGTGTTGAGATGAGGAGTACACAATAGTACACAGATAGTTGCATGGGCACGAGCAAACAGTTAAGCAAACACTGCAACACTTAATAAAGCAAAAGTTTTTGTTCCCCCTGATTTTTTCCTTTTGGACATTTAATCAGGGTTGCCGAAATTGGGATGTTACAACGGGAGCCTCCAATTAGGTTGTGGATGTGTGCCAAGTTAAGTTGTAAAGGCACCGGTTCCCGCCTCGAAGGGTACCAATTGTGGCACCCTAGATTTACGGTCCGGGAATACCCGTTATGCATACAATTCACGTTCCCATGATCAGTGAGCCGTGAGCATAACCGGCTAGTATCATTACAACATCCATAATAGTAACGAGTACAAAACTTAAATAAGAGCCATTATGGCGATTACAACACAAGTAGCGGAAGTCTTTAGCGCAGAGCTCGTGCCTTAACCTACAGGCAACTGACTGTGAAGGCGGCCTAGCTCGCATAGACGTCAGCATCTTTGTTCCTTCTTAACATCTACAATCTGGCCAAGTAAATAGCCAGGGACAATGCCGGTGAGTACTTTGAATGTACTCGCAAACCACCGAGACAAGGTAATAAGATAAATGCATATCTAGCTGTGGCGAGATAGCTCTACACTATAGTTATTTTGTAGGAAAAAAGCCTAACATTGGCATCTCTATAGCTTGGTTGAAAAAGAGTTTTTAAGAAATATGTCTCCCTTTTAGAAAACTCGGACATCTCCACATCCTTGTTAAAAAAATTTAGAAAACATTTTGTTGTAAACCCTTTTTAAAACCAACTTATTCTTTATCTTGTCCTCGTGACCAAGTCACATCCTTTATTTCATCTCAACTTAACTGAAGGGTCCTCCTAGCACTTGGCATTCCAACCGTCCTTGACCGTGGACACGGCTATTCGAATAGATTAGACTCTACAGAGTTTGTGCACTTTACCCACAAGAATCAATACATCCTCCGGGATAAAACCACGGCCTGCTACACACGGTAGACAGGGGCTCGGATGACCAAACTTACACTTTTCGTTTGTCTATCCCTAGCAACGGCGGCTTTTCCTTTTGGGTTTATCTCTCCGGTACGAGTATGGGGTACGACGACCCTGGTCCTTCCTTCCGTACTGACCCCTCTCTCCAGACCGAAGTCTGGCAGATAGCAATAGTGACAATCTTCCATCCGTACTACCTAAAAGCATACCGTTCGCGAGAGACCCAATTGTTGCACCAGTGACTTACCCAACAGGTAGCCCGGATTACAAGGTATTTCTCCCCTTTAGCGAGTAATAGCAGCCCCGGCTAAAGATCACAAACTACGAGCTAAGCCCCAACATCTGGGGTAATGTGGTTGCACGGATAAAATTGTTTCGAACATTGGCTTAGAACATCCCTTCCTTTCTCTGACTTAAATTTCTCTTCATCCACCTCCTTCTTTTAGTAAAACTTCCACTTGGAAAGGATGCCTCCTTCCAAGGGTTTTATTTTGAGAACTTGTAGTAGGGTATAACCCAAAATAGTTTTATCATTCAAAATCCGTGGGTTCCAAGAGGAAGATGCTAATCATCTTAGCCACGTTCTAAGGGGTAAAAGTAGGTGTAAATGGGGTAGGTGTCCAAGGGACACTCATTCATAACTTGGAGGAGCTAAGTTACTCACGTCTGTTTATTTGAATCAATTGATGCCTTTGATCATGCAATTCATAAACGAGATATAAAACAGTTGATAAACAGAAGTAGGTGAATATAGGAGTTCAGGAATGGTGGCTTGCTTGTGACCAACGAGAAGTCCCTTGTTGGTGTTAGATAACCAGAATAACAATAGTATCAATAATAAGATAACCCCGATGCTTCCTTCTTGGCGTCTCACAATCGCAACTACAGTCGTTATCGAGCATACATGCAAACAAACAATACACCAATCAACACAAGGCATACAAGCAATAATCCATACAGCAAGTAAGGGATAACTAAAATATATACATCAGTAGGATGTGGGAGGTTGGTGGATAAGATTGGCAAAATATTTTGGAGGCATTAGGGAAAGGATCCCTTTGGATTTATGGTTTAGGAAATACCTAAGAGAGAGGTTTTTTACCAAGGGCTTGATCTGTATGATCCCATTGTGTAAAAATGATACCATCAGATAGGTATTTACAAAATGAAGCCAACAAAAGTGGTTTCACTATTTTATCAAGTTTCTAGGATTTGTAAAAGATTTTATAGTGATTAAAGCTCTATTTTTAGGAAATAATTCACCAGAACTTCTCTAGAGTTCCAAAAATTATTTCCTTTGGTGATTCAGTAGTATTTGGTGGAATGAATCCAGAGGAGTTGGAATCTTCTCAAAAAAACTACCAGAATGCCTTTGAGAAATTCTCAAAGGCAATACTGGATGAAATTTGTCTTTTTCATCAGATTTATTTTACAGAAGCTTTTTAGTTGGTTCCAAGGACACATGTTAGGTGATGAAAATAACTTTCTGTATAAATTGGAATCAACCCTTTTTGGAGTTACATAGCTACTGTAATGATTTCGCTAGTGAATAAACTATGCCCAGAAGAATTTAGTTCACTAAAATTCAACAGAGACACATAAAAATATAATCTGCTAGATTTAGATGGATATGGTTATGTGTGTCATCTAGGAGTTGGAATTAGGTCCAAACCTTTTTTGGTTTGACCTAGGTAAATTCCTAAAGTCAGAAAGTCTCTTCATTTGTTATTTTTACTAGGGGCAAGTTAGGAAGCAAAGCAGGGAGGGGCCAGCGAGGCATGAAAGGTATGGTTAATGCTTTCAACACTCATTGGATTTAACCCAATTGGATTTGTAGAATTTACGCAAGAAATTATTTAATGTTCTGGATAGATCTGGGTATAAGATTTATCATATTTATTTTATTTATCTATTTAGTGTAAATCTTTATCTGCCTGTTAGGGATAACACTAGGGTGTCCAAAGAAATTTAGATCTAGGAAAAAGGGGCGTTTTTCCATCTTCATTTGTATTTAAAACAGAAACCTAAATACTAGATCTGGAATAAATAGAAAAGAAGTGGAATGGTTCTGGGCCAGATCTTGGACGCTATGGGCCGGGAGAGGGGGATTACAGCCCACCCGGGGATCTCACTGCGCGGGAGCCAAATGTTAGATAGGCCAAGGTGGGGCCCGTGAGTCAGCGGTAGAGGCACTGAAAAGGTATGCTGCGCTACTGGCCGTTCGATTAGAAACAGATGAGAGGCCGAGGGCCTTCTTCCTCGCTGGGATGGGGGTGACGGGGCTGAAACCCTAGGTCGAGCTAGAGATGGTCGGGAGGCTCACCAGAATGCTCGGAGCACCGTGGGGACTGGCGGAGGAGACGCGCCGCTTGATGACGACCTCAGCGAGGGGCGTGAAGCTAAGGTTTGACGTCGGAGGGGGTAGAGCGTCCGTGCTGGCGAGTTATCCTCCGGTTCTCGCCGGAGCTTGCTGGGGGTCGCATGCAGGGTAGTCTCTGGGAGGCTTGAGTGGACCAGGGGACACTGGGGCCATCGGCAGGTCTTCGGTGTTGCTGCAGGGGCTCGAGAGGCTCGCATTCGTCGGGAGGGAGCTCCTCTCGAACATGCAGCGGTGGCGGCGACTCCTTGTACCTAAGAAGGAAGGGGAAGCACAGGGGTGTACGTCAGCGATAGGAGAGCACCAGGAGGCAAGAGAAGAGAGAAGGGGTGGTCAGGATCTGGGCTTATTTTCATGGGAAGCATTCATGCAAGCCTCAACCCGAGAGGGTTTCCTCTCTTTCTCCATGGCGAAGGGGAGGGGGCAAGAGGGTCTGGAGCTCGGGGAGAGGTGAGAGGAGCGTTCTGGGGGCAAATGAGGGCCAGAGAGGCACTGGGTGGCCTCTGCCCTCCTTATACCCAAGGGGTTTGGGGTAGGATGAACATTGAGCATGGTGGCCTCTTATTGGGTAGCAGGGACGATGGGGGAGTGTGTGGTGGGGTTCTGGTCGTGCTAAGGGATAGGGGTGGAGAGGGTGGCTTTTAATATGATGGGACAATACAAGGATGCTTTGTATCCCTCTCAACAAGACCAAAAAGGACAAGGACTAGGGTTTGGTTAGTGTAGATCTTTAGTGCTGCGACCAGGAGGAGGCAGCGGTGCTGGGGTGGTGTATGAGACAAGTTTTGATGGGGTTTATTGGGGTTGGTTTAATGGTTTTGAGTTGTTTGCCATATTTGACCAAAGCTTGGGTCATGAATGAATTCCAAAATTTTACATTGTCCAAGATGGAAAAATGTTACGGGTAGATGGATAAGGTCCTGGTACACCTCCAAGATTTATTTGGGATTTTTCTGATGATAAAAGTTGCACTTAACATCCAATATTCAAAAAGTCCAGAAGTAGTTTCTAGAGGCTTATTTGATAGTTTTATATTTTAAAATCTTGGTTTTTGGTGTTATATGGTCCTAAATACCATAAAACACAATGGAGAATTTTATTGGGATTTATTGAGGTGGAAAAGTATTTTTGGAGAATTATTTCTTGTTTCTGCCATTTAAGAAAAAGGGCAAAAAGAAATAATAAAGAATCTAAAAAATATTTTGAGTTGGGAAGATGGGATATGATGGATAGGCATCAATTGTTCCTTGAGTTGGCAAGGTTATTTGGATAAAAACAGACTGTCCTTTATAGACAAGGATTTTGAGGAATTGGTAAGAGAATGAAATAAAATAATTTAATAATCCAAATAATTGGGGAGAATTATTTGGGGATGCTTATATCTAAGTTATATGATGTAAACATGATGTAGGCATCAAGGTTCATCTGGGTTTTGAAGAAAAGTGGTGAAAAGGATGGAAACTAGATTTGGGGAGGATCTAGGGTTTAATTATCCTGATGCCATCTAAACAGGGTTGGATTAGTGAGCTCAGAGCTCACCTTGGTACAAGGGGTATCTCGATGGATGGACAAAGTTATATAGTTTATCATGCATGCAAGGTTTGGGCTTGGTTGCACTTTAGGTGATCTATATGAGATGGCAAACTTTGTTGAAAATAAGGCTGCCATAACATATACATCAGGTAGCCTCCTAAACCATGTGGGTTTAAGTAGCACAAGGCTCTAATGGAAACAAGTTAAGTGGGGATTGATGTTCCATGATTAGTAGATCCTAACCTTGCGAAGAGTTGGTCAAGGGGAGGTGGCATATAGATGTGATCTTCGCCAAAGTAGGCAAGATGATAAGATTTGCAGAAAAAGGTTATTATCTTTACTACAAAACCATCATGGATGAGTGGGAAATATAATGGCTTTAGCCAAGGGCAAGAGTGGGCTTTGGTAGTACCACTGATGTACTAAAATATGGTTCAAGTAAATTCTCAAGAATGCACATAGTTTGGAGAAGGTAGGGCTCCAAAGATGGTATCTAGATAAGAATTCCAGACTTAGCCATTTTGGCAGATTTGGGTTTTAGACTAGAGTGCAAGTGTAAAAGATTTCGAGAGGATACCAGGTTTCAAGCTCAATATCAAGGAGATGATGTTGAGGTAATAACTAGGTAGATAGGATTCATGCTGAAATTGTCTCTCCACTGAGTTGGAAACCATCCAGAGGGATTATCCTGGGATTGATCTGAGCAGGAGATGAGAGGGTCACTTGAGTGGCTTAAGATAGATCCAGGTTTGGATGCTTGCTTTAAGGTTGATGGTCACAATCAAGGATTGGGTAATAAGGTATGAGATATGAAATTAGCTCAATCTATTTCCTACTCAAACAAGGCAATCAGCAGATCAAAGCAATTCACCAGACTATAGATCAAGGCAATTCATTAACCAGCAGATCAAGGAAATTCATCTTAAAACTTATCTAAGTACTACTAGGGTTACCATCAAGCCTAGCTTGAGGTAAGGATGGGTATATTGAAATTGTTTTGCTTAGAAGTGAGATAAGTACCATCTTGGTATCTCTACCAAGACTGAGATGAAAAGGTTTTAATAAAGTTTTTTTGGAAAACCTAGGGATAAGGGTAGTTGAAGGTTCTGTCTTGAGAACATAAGGAGAGTATATATATAGGTCTCCATTGTTTTGTTACTAGAAACTAGAAAAATATTTCGTTGTGTCAAAGTCATCTCTGCTCAGGTTTTTGAAATGCTAGAACATTTGAGAATATGAAGGATCAGCCAAGACATTTCTTTTGTAAAAAAGTTTTTGTAAACTAGTGTTGAGATGAGGGGTACATAACTAATACATAAACAGTTACTTGAGCAGAAGCAAACAAGTTAGCACACATTGCAAGAAAAAGTTTTTGTTCCCCCTGATTTTTGCCTTTTGGACATGGAATCAGGGTTGCTGAAATTGGGATGTTATAGTCCTTTCCCCCCTTAAAATAATCTCGTCCCGAGATTAGGGAGGAGTAGGGTTCTGGTGATAACATCCTCTTAACAATTTCAGCGGTGGAAAATTTTAGGCGCTAAATAAGTTTTACAAATAGCCGACGTGGTTAGTTACAGATCGGAGTTGCGGGGCTTTGGATCGGGTGGTTTTAGATGAAACAAGCGGAAAAGACGCAGTGTTTTCCCCTTAGGACAAGTCTAGGTAGGTTTAGCATCGTCGGGGGTACTTCTTTCTTAAGTCGAGGCAGCGAGTTAAATCTTCTTCATTCCTTCACCTCGTGGTCGACTTTATTTCTTCAAGGTCTTGATACACCGGGTTGTTGGATAGGCGATCGACCTTGGAGCGGAGGATCTTCACGAAGTCCTTCTGATTCTAGAGAAGTGTTGATTCTCGTTCTTCTTGCCGGGTCGATGCTTCGGGGTTGGAGGGGTAGTTATCACTTAATGCTAACTAGTGGTCGAGTCTAGAGGTCTATCGGATTTTGGCGGGAAAGACGTAGTCTGTCCCCCTTAGAGCACAACTAGGGGTTCTGGGTGAAGTTGCCAACTTTCTTGATTGGAGTGGTAGGCTGATGTCGGGGTGAAGCGCTACATCTTTACCTCGGGGTAGTTATCTTCTGTCGACGTCGTCAGAACTGCTTCATAGGATGGAAGGTCTATGGAAGGGCGTCTACCAGCTTCCAGGTAGCTAGTTTTGAGTGGTTACGGGTCCGACGGGTTGGAAGATGTCGTTGGTGTTTTGGCGGTCTAGGTATAGAGGTCCTTTAGAAATGGGTCGTTTCGGGTTTAGTCTGATGCAACGTCATGGGTAAAACATGAAAATAAGGATATCGCACTTGCATAACATCCATACATTTAGCAGGTTCAAGCCGGTCGGTGGCGGAGGTTCTTAAGGGTTAGAAAACAGGTTTGTGCCGCATGGAGACAAGGCACTTAGAATTTTACAAGACAGGTTCTAGTGCGGTACATAGGTACTACGATCCATCGGTACCATGGTAGGCTAATTGCCGCTTGCGAAAGATCCAGGAGAATCCTCTTTGGCTTCATCTTCGCCTTCAGGGAAGTGGGTGGAGAATCATTGGATATCTTGGGGTGGCTTGAACTTCTTGAGATACTGCCGAGCGGTAACACACTTCTTTCTTCTAGTGAGGATGCAGCTTTCAGAGGCTTCTTCTGGGTCCTTGATTATGGCTTGATTCCTTTGCTGGACTTCTAGAGCTTCTTTGTGATCCAGGATAGCTTGCACGCGATGAAGTTCCATATGGGTGCGACGGTACTCATCAACAACTGCGGTGAGGAGCTCATTTCCAGCATAGCTATAACAGGCTTGGAGGGGTAGGTCAAGCAAGGATCTTGGGATTGACCGGATGAATCCAAGCTTCCTTTGATAGGCAGAAAGAAGGTTGTTGGTTGCCTCATCTCGGGAAGGACATCCCGAATGCGAAACAGTGCTTGTCTTGCTGCCATTTGGAGAGCTAACACTGGGGTTGGCATACGGAATCCAGTGGCATGAATGGGTTCTCCGGGTACTCCATACTTCGGTTGAATGATCACTTGACCCAGGAATAATCCGGTTTCCAGTCTCTTGTGGAGTTGGTAGGTGGGAGGTTGGGTGTATCCGCAAAGCTGCAGGGAGTCCCAGAGGAGCACTTGGAATCCGGCGCTTAGCCATGGTTCGGTAATGGGTTCCATCTGCACAGAGGAGGGTTTGTGCTTTAGGGGTGAGAATAAATAGATAGGTGCAGATTTATATCCGCAAAGCTACAGGGAGTCCCAAAGGAGCACTAGGAATCCGGCGCTTAGCCATGCTTCGTCAATGGGTTCCATCTGCATAGCGGAGGGTTTGTGGTTCAGGGGTGAGAGTAAATAGATAGGTGCAGATTTATCTGGGTACATAGTTATTCGTAAACGGCGTCATGGCTTGGTTTTCTTCGGACGACTCAGAGTCGAGGGTGGACGGTTCGTTGGAGTTGAGTGGAAAGACGCATCAGGACATAGGTGGCCATCCTGCTGAGGAGAGGTGGTCGAGGTATCCATAGGTGTCCATCCTGCTGAGGATAGGTTTCTGGTTAGGAGGTTGCGTGGGTTAGCATCGGGACATGTAAGCAAGGTGGTCAGAGTTTTAGGATTATATGATCCTAGGCAGACAAACAATCACATTCCAAGCATCAAACACACACATGACAAGCAAACAGAGAATACCATAAGTACTAAGGGGGGTGACTACACGCCATAGAAGTGAATCCTATTTTTGGGGTGTTAATACTAAGTACGGACGTTACGAAGGTCTTGACTTTTGTCCTGTCGTCTTTTGTCGTTGGTGCTGTACTTGATTGGGGGCGATGAAGGACTCCTTTGGTAGGGCGATCTTGTAGTGCATGTCGTCGTTGGTAGCTTCTTTGGTTTGCTCATCTTGGGGTTTCTTCATCTCGGGATCTCCATCCTCATAGCCTCCGAGTTGAACTTTGTATGGGAAAATAGATTAGTTGAAGTAGACGAGATATAGATTAATCCATTTTCAAATTGTTTTAGTTAGATAAGATGAGATAAGGAATCTTTCGAAAAGCTTTTAAGAAAATAGTTTGTGAAAACTGGTGTTTTCAGAAATAGGGGTAGTCATGTCTAACGTCCATGCTAACTAAGGTCTCCTACAGTCAGGATGGCTGTGATACCATGTCTGTGGCACCCCGAATTTACGGTCCGGGAATAACCGTTATGCATACAATTCACGTTCCCATGATGAGTGATCCGTGAGCATAACCGACTAGTATCATTAAAACATCCATAATAGTAACGAGTACAAAACTTACATAAGAGCCATTATGGCGATTACATCACAAGTATCGGAAGTCTTCAGCGCAGAGCCCGTGACTTAACCTACAGGAAAATGACTAGGAAGACGGCCTATCTCGCATAGACGTTAGCATCTTCGTTCCTTCTTAACATCTGAAATCTGGCCAAGTAAATAGCCAGGGACAATGCCGGTGAGTACTTTGAATGTACTCGCAAACCACCAAGACAAGGTAATAAGATAAATGCATATCTGGCTGTGGCGAGATAGCTCTACACTATAGTTGTTTTGAAGGAAAAAAGCCTAACATTGGCATCTCTCTATGTTGGTTTAAAAAGAGTTTTTAAAAAATATGTCTCCATTTTAGAAAACCCGGACATCTCCACATCCTTGTTAAAAAGTTTTAGAAAACATTTTGTTGTAAAACCCTTTTTAAAACCTTATCGACCATCTCTGGTCAATACCAACTTATTCTTTATCTTGTCCTTGTGACCAAGTCACATACTTTATTTCATATCTACTTAACCGAAGGGTCCTCCTAGCACTTTCCATTACAAACGTCCTTGACCGTGGACACGGCTATTCGAATAGATTAGACTATGCAGAGTTTGTGCACTTTACCCACAAGAATTAATATATCCGTCGGGATAAAACCATGACCTGCTACACATTGTAGAAAGGGGCTCGGATAACCAAACTTACACTTTTCATTTGTCTATCCCTAGCAATGGCAGATTTTTCTTTTGGGTTTATCTCTCCGGTACGAGTATGCGGTACGACGACCCTAGTCCTTCCTTCCATACTGACCCCTATCTCCAGACCGAAGTGTAGAAGATAGCAATAGTGACATCTTCCATCCGTACTACCTAAAATCATACCGTCTGCGAGATACCCAATTGTTGCACCAGTGCCTTACCCTACAGGTAGCCTGGATTTCAGGGTATTTCTCCCCTTTAGCGAGTAAGAGTAGCCCCGGCTATAGATCACAAACTATGAGCTAAGCACTAGCGTCTGGGGTAATGTGGTTGCACGGATAAAATTGTTCCGGACATTGGCTTAGAACATCCCTTCCTTTATCTTACTTAACTTTCTCTTCATCCACCTCATATCTTCTTTTAGTAAAACTTCCACTTGGAAGGGATGCCTCTTTCAAAGGGTTTTATTTTGAGAACTTGCAGTAGGGTATAACCCAAAATAGTTTTATCGTTGAAAATCTATGGGTTCCAAGAGGGAAGATGCTAATCATCTTAGCCTCGTTCTAAGGGGTAAAAGTAGGTGCAAATGGGGTAGGTGTCCAAGCGACACTTATTCATAACTTGGAGGAGCCAAGTTACTCACGTTTGTTTATTTGAATCAATTCATACCTTTGATCATGCAATTCATAAACGAGATATAAAAAAGTTGATAAATAGAAGTAGGTGAATATAGGAGTTCAGGAATGGTGGATTGCCTGTGACCAGCGAGAAGTCCCTTGCTGGCGTTAGATAACCATAATACCAACAATATCAATAATAAGATAACCCCGATGCTTCCTTCTTCTCGGCGTCACACAATCGCAACTATCGCCATTATCGAGCATACATGCAAACAAAAAATACACCAATAAACACAAGGCATACAAGCAACGATCCATACAACAAGTAAGGGATAACTACACGATATACATCAGTAGATTGTGGGAGGTTGGTGGATAAGATTCGCAAAAGAATTTGGAGGCATTAGGGAAAGGATCCCTTTGGATCTATGGTTTAGGAAATACCTAAGAGAGGGGTTTTTGACCAAGCGATTGATCTGTATGATCCCATTGTGTAAAAATCATACTATTAGATAGGTATTGATAAAATGAAGCCAACAAAAGTGGTTTCACTATTTTATCAATTTCCTAGGATTTGTAAAGGATTTTATAGTGATTAATGCTCTATTTTTAGGAAATAATTCACCAGAACTTCTCTGGAGTTCCAAAAATTATTTCCTTGTGTGATTAAGTATTATTTGGTCGAGTGAATCCAGAGGAGTTGGAATCTCCTCAAAACAATTACCAGAATGCCCTTGAGAAATTCCCAAAGGCAATACTGGATGAAATTTGTCTTTTTCATCAGATTTATTATACAGAAGCTTTTTAGTTAGTTCCAAGGACACATGTTAGGTGATGGAAATACCTTTCTTTAGAAATTGTAATCAACCGTTTTTAGAGTTACATAGCTACTGTAATGATTTTGCTAGGGAATAAACTACGCATAGAAGAATTTAAATAAATAAAATTCATCAGAGACTCATAAAAATATGAGCTGCCGCATTTAGATGGATATGGTTATGTGTGTCATCTGGGAGTTGGAATTAGGTCCAAACCTTGTTTGGTTTGACCTAGGGATATTCCTAAAGTTAGAAAGTCTCTGCTTTTGTTATTTTTACCAGGGGCAAGTTAGGAAGCAAAGCAGGGTGGGGCCAGCGAGGCATAAAAGGTATGGTTAATGCCTTTCAACAACCATTGGATTTACCCCAATTGGATTTGTATAATTTTCTGGAGAAATTATTTAGTGTTCTGGATAGATCTGGGTATAAGATTTATCATATTTATTTTATTTATCTATTTACTGTAAATCTTCGTCTACCTGTTAGGGATAACACTAGGGTGTACAAAGAAATTTAGATCTGGGAAAAGGGGGTTGTTTTCCATTTTCATTTGTATTTAAAACAGAAACCTAGATACTGGATATGGACTAAAAAGAAAAGAAGGGGAATGGTTCTGGGCCAGATCTTGGACGTTATGGGCCGGGAGAGGGGGATTCCGACACACCCAAGGATCTCTCTGCGCGGGAGCAAGATTTCGGATAGACCAAGGTGGGGCCCGTCAGTCAGCGGTGGAGGTACTGAAGACGTATGCTGCGCTATTGGCCGTTCGGTTAGAAACAGATGAGCGGCCGAGGGCCTTCTTCCTCTCTAGGATGGGGGCGACGGGGCTGAATCCCTAGGTCGAGCCAGAGATGGTCGGGAGTCTCACCAGAAGGCTCGGGGAGCCGTGGGGACTTGCGGAGGAGACGCAGTGCTTGATGACAACCTCAGCGAGGGGCGGGAAGCTAGGGTTTAACGTCGGAGGGGGTCGCGCGCGTCCGTGCCGGCGAGGCTTCCTCCGGTGTTGCTGCGAGGGGCAGGAAGCTGCGAGGGGCGGGAAGCTAGGGCTGTCTCTGGGAGGCTTGAGTGGAGCAGGGGACACTGGGGCCATCGGCAAGTCTTCGGTGTTGCTGCAGGGCTTGAGAAGCTCGCATTCGTCGCGAGGGAGCTCCTCTCGGACATGCAGCAATGGCGGCGGGTCCATGTACCTGAGAAGGAAGAGGAAGCACAGGGGTGTACGTCAGCGATAGGAGAGCACCAGGAGTTAGGAGAAAAGAGAAGGGGTGGTCAGGATTTGGGCTTATCTTCACAGGAAGCTTTCATTCAAGCCTCAACCCGAGAGGGTTTCCTCTCTTTCTCCTTGGATAAGGGGAGCGGGGGAAGAGGGTCTGGAGCTCGGGGAGAGGTGAGGGGAGCGTTCTGGGGGAAAATGAGGGCCAGAGAGGCACTGGGGTGGCATCTGCCCTCCTTATACCCAAGTGGTTGGGAGTAGGATGAACATTGACCATGGTGGCCTCTTATTAGGTAGCAAGGGCGGTGGGGGAGTGTGTGGTGGGGTTCTGGTCATGCTAATGGAGAGGGTGGGAGAGGTTGGCTGCTGCTATGGATTTTAATATGATGTGACAAGACAAGGATGCTTTGTCTCCCTCTCAACAAGAGAAAAAGGACAAGAACTAGGGTTTGGTCACTGTAGATCTTTAGTGCTGCGACCAGGAGGAGGGATGGGTGCTGGGGTGGTGTATGAGACAAGTTTTTATGGGGTTTAATGGGGTTGGTTTAATGTTTTTGAGTTGTTTGCCATATTTGACCAAAGCTAGGGTCATGAATGAATTCCAAAATTTTACATTGGCCAAAATGGGAAAATATTACGGGTAGATGGATAAGGTCGTGGTACACCTCCAAGATGTATTTGGGATTTTTCTGATGATTAAAGTTACACTTAACATCCAATATTCAAAAATTCCAGAAGTAGTTTCTAGAGTCTTATTTGATAGCTTTCTATTTTACAAGCTTGGTTTTTGATGTGATATGGTCGTAAATACCATAACACCCAATGGAGAATTTTATTGGGATTTATTGAGGTGGAAAATTATTTTTGGAGAATTATTTCTTGTTTCTGCAATTTAATCAAAAGGGCAAAAAGAAATAATAAAGAATCGGAAGATGGAATATGATTTATAGGCATCAATTGTGCCTTCAGTTGGCAAGGTGATTTGGAGAAAAACAAACTTGCCTTTATAGACAAGGATTTTGAGGAATTGGTAAGAGAATGAAATAAAATAGTTTAGTAGTCCAAATAATTGGGGAGACTTATTTGGGGATGCTTATATATAAGGTAGATGATGTAAACTTGATGTAGGCATCAAGGTTCATCTGGGTTTTCAAGAAAAGTGGTGAAAAGGATGGAAACTAGATTCGGGGAAGATCTAGGGTTTTGTTATCCTGATGCCATCTAAACAGGGTTGGATTAGTGAGCTCAGAGCTCACCTTGGTACAAGGGGTATATGGATGGATGGACAAAGTTATATAGTTGATCATGCATGCAAGGGTTGGGCTTGGTTGCACTTTAGGTTATCTAGATGAGATGGCAAACTTTGATGAAAATAAGGTTGCTATAACATATACATCAGGTAGCCTCCTAAACCATGTGGGTTTAAGTAGAACAATGATCTAATGGAAACAAGTGAAGTGGGGATTGATAGGCCATGATTAGTAGATCCTAACCATGTGAAGTGTTGGTCAAGGGGAGGTGGCATATAGATGTGAGCTTCGGCCAAAGTAGGCAAGATGATAAGATTTGCAGAAAAGGGTTATTATCTTGACTACAAAACCATCATGGATGAGTGGGAAATAGAATGTCTTAGCCAAGGGAAAGAGTGGTCTTTGGTAGTAACACTGATGTAATACAAGATGGTTCAAGTACATTCTCAAGAATGCACATAGGTTGGAGAAGGCAGGGGTCCAAAGATGGTATCTAGATAAGAATTCCAGACTTCGCCATTTTGGCAGATTTGGGTTTTATACTAGAGTGCAAGTGTAGAAGCTTTCAAGAGGATAATAGGTTCCAAGCTCAAGATCAAGGAGATGATATTGGGGTAATAACTAGGTAGATAGGATTCATGCTCAGATTGGGTCTCCAATTGAGTTGGAAACCATCTAGATGGATTATCCTGGGATTGATCTGAGTAGGAGATGAGAGGGTCACTTGAGTGGCTTAAGATAGATCCAGTTTGGATGCTTGCTTTGAGGTTGATGATCACAAGCAAGGATTGGGTCCTAAGGGATGAGCTACTAAATTAGCTCAATATAGTTCCTACGCAAACAAGGCAATCAGCAGATCAAAGCAATTCACCAGACAGCAGATCAAGGCAATTCATTAACCAGCAGATCAAGGCGATTCATCTTAACATTTATCTAACTACTACTAGGGTTACCATCAAGCCTAGCTTGAGGTAGGATGGATATGTTGAAAGGGTTTTTCTTTGAAGTGAGATAAGTACCATCTTGGTATCTCTACCAAGACTGAGATGAAAAGGTTTTAATAAAGATTTTTTTTTTGGAAAACCTAGGGATAAGGGTAGTTGAAGGTTCTGTCTTGAGAACATAAGGAGAGTATATATATAGGTCTCCATAGTTTTGTTACTAGAAACTAGCAAAATATTTCTTTGTGTCAAAGTCATCTTGGCTCAGGTTTTTGAAATGCCAGAACATTTGAGAATATGAAGGATTAGCCAAGACATCTCTTTTGTAAAATAGTTTTTGTAAACTAGTGTTGAGATGAGGGGTACATAACTAATACATAAACAGTTGCTTGAGCACAAGAAAACAAGTAAGCACACATTGCAAGAAAAAGTTTTTGTTCCCCCTGATTTTTGCCTTTTGGACATTGAATTAGGGTTGCTGAAATTGGGATGTTACACCAATAGTGGAGAAGGTGGATCAGGCCTTTCATGGCGAGATCCATCGGAGAATAGGGTGAGACCTATTATGGCATGGTGGTCTTAGAACCGCCCACCCCTCCAACGTAGATGTACTTCACTTAACAAGGAAGGAATTGCGGTAAAACAAATACCCGTGTCTCCACGTGCTCCACTATGGTTTCCTCGATCCTCACTTTAAGTGCTTAGTAGCTAGGGTTGCATATAGGGAAATTTTCATAGTTTCATATCTAGAGAATTTACTTTGTGTCAATCCTAAAATTGAAAAAGAACTAAAAATTGAGTAGCACCTATTCACCCCCCTCTAGGTGCCCATACGGTCCATTTCAATTGGTATCAGAGCCCCGGATCTTATTTCAGGCTTAACCAACTAAGATAAGTATGGGTTCCAAGGGAGATGCGAGTGATGCTCTGTAGATAGTCACCATGAACAATCTCAAGATGTTGGAAACAACGTTGATTAGTTCCATGGAGGCTAAGATGGAATATATGCGTCAAATGATAATGCGTCTCTCCCCATCCACAGCATCACCTCCATCTGCCTCTGAGGCTACCACTCCGCAATCCAAGGAAACGGGTAAAACCTATTCCAAAGAGAACGAAGTGGTTGGTGATGGCACTAGAAAGAGCTCCTCCTCGAAAAAGTATAGTGGTAAGGAAGGATACGATGAGGTTTCACATGTGTATTCGTCTGATCCACCTATCCCACACCCTCATATACATAATAGGGGTGATCCACCAAAACTTTCAGCATCTACTTTTAATCAATGGCAATTTTTGATGAAGTCTGATGTGTGCAGCTCCTCCATTGAGTTGTGGAAAATCATAGAGAATGGTCTTTATTTTTGAGATCCCAACAACTTAACAAGAAGAGAGGTTGTGGAAAGTCAACTCAATGCAACGGCTCTACACATGATTCAGCTTGGTGTGGGTACCAAAGACATGCCACACATTGAGCATCTCAACACAGCTAAGGAAGCTTGGGATGCCCTCACAGAGCTCTTCATCAGAAATGAAAGCATGAGAAGAAATAGATATGATGCTTTGAGTAATCAAGCTGAAGGGTTCTATATGTTTGATGGAGAAGATCACGAGGACATGTATATGAGGCTCAAGTTAATAGCCACCACTTTCAGAAATCATGGTGCCTCTCATGTTGATTATGCTTGGATCAAGCGCAAGTATGTTAGTGAACTTATGCCTTTTGAGACCACGGATTTGAAGAGTCTCCAAGGAAGGCATAATTACCACCTAATGACATCCAATGAAGTTATGCAATAAATGGCAGCTTTCAAAGTGGCCGCCAAGAATGCCGAAGATGCACCTGCACGAGCCATTGGGATACAAAAGGGGGTCAACATGGCCTTGAAGACAAGTGTGGCTGATCAAGATGAAGACGACATAGAAGATATGGACAGTCCCGAAGATGTAGAAAGATCTCATGGACAATACATGGCCTTCTATGCTAGAAACTTTTGGAAGGATCCGGCCAAAGCCAAATCTGAACTAGAACGCAAGAGTGGAGCAAATGGAAGAAGGGAGAACGGTCCCAAGATAAGAACGTGCTTCAGTTGTGGAGACTGGTTGCACTTTGTAGCTGAGTGTCCTTATCAAAGTAGAGAGGATAATGGAGGAAGACTCATTCTTAAAGTGAAGTCAAAGGCTCCACGAAAGACGCAACTTGTGAAGAAGAATGCTCCATTCAAGAAGCAACCAAAGATAGTCTTAGTGGCTCAAGAGGAGTATACATCGGGAAGCGAAGATGAAGATGAGGATGAAAACTCTCGAGAGGTGGCTGCTATAGTCACCACATCTACACCAACATCTCTCTTCGACTCTCCAAACAAAAATGTCATCAACCAGAACGCTACTTGTCTCATGGCAAGAGGTTCCGAGGTATCATCTTCTAACACTTCTTTTACTAAGGCTATGATTGACATGGATGATCCTACTATTCTTAAGGTTAAAGAAGAAATTATTGCTTTAGACTATATCACTAACTTGCAAGGTGAGCACAAAATACATTTTGAGGCTCTTATGGACCAGCTGGCCCAAAATGAAGTGCTTCTTGAAGAAAAGGGTAGGATTGAAAGGGAGGATGCAATGAAAATTGCATCCTTAAAAAATGCACTAGATAAGGACAAAGCTTGTCAATGACACCACTCCCAAAGTTAAGGGTGTACTTGATGATATTATTGTCAAGCAAAGATCAAATCTTGGAAAAAAGGGGACTTGGATATGTCTCCAAGTCCAAGAAGAACAACAAGAACAAGAATGTCACAAAAGACAAAACTGACCATATTGGTTTTGTAGGGTCTAACATCCAAATTATGAACTTTTTTGTGATTACTATGGTGATGTCTATGCAAATTATGTTGGTCCTTTTGATGAATATGTTGCTTGGTCTATTTGGGTTCCAAAGACCCTTGTTCCTAACATGAGAGGACCCATTGAAAAATGGGTACCTAAAACCAAGAAGTAATTCTCTTGTAGAGCTATGCTTCCGGTGGGTCTAAATGGGCGCTGGATAGTGGGTGCACTAGTCATATGACCGGAAGCAAGGAGATCATCATGGAGATGCGACCCAATCATGATCATATTACAGTCTCCTATGGTGATAAGTCTAAATCTGAGGCATTGGGTCTTGGCAAGGTTGTGGTTGCCCACGATATCTCTCTCTGTTACAATTTACTTTTTGTTCCACTAGTAGAAAAAGATGCTTCAGTTCGATTTAGAGTCTGACACTAGTCCCGAATTATTACCGACCGGGACTAGTATGAGCACTAGTCCCGGTTCGTACCTTTTTAGTGGTCAGGAGATCGAGAAAACTGTAGTCCCGGGTAATTTCGGACCTTTAGTCCCGTGTCGTGATATGGTCCGGGACTAAAGGTGTGCAGGCATGGGCAACATCCTTTAGTCCCGGGCCATGATACAGCCCGGGACTAAAGGGGTGACCCTTTAGTCCCGGGTCGTGATACGGCCCTGGACTAAAGGGGTGTGACGCGGGCAACTTAAAATTGCTATAACTTTTGCGTATGATGTCGAAAAAAAATGTACAACCTATCAAAATGTGTGGAAAAACAATTTGAGTTTGATTTTAACAGCCTTATTTGGATTCCTCACATTTTTAGATTTTTAAAATTATAAATAATGGATTCCTCACATTTTTCTAATTCTTTTACATTTTTAAATTTTGAAAAGGGAAAAAAGTTATTTTTTTTATTTAGCAAGTTTTTATTCCATATTTTGATTCCTCACATTTTTCTGATAACAATGAATATATTATTTGTCAAATTTCGATTTGTAGATTTAAAGATATTATTTATACCATATTAAATGAATAATGGCAAAAAATGAATAAAATATTATTTTATTTAGATTTTTACTTTCATTATATTAAAATATTATTATTACTTATTTATTTTTGTTTACTAAAATAGTTGTTTGTAGTTTCAATAAATAAAGATGTATGGCATATTGATATGGGCTAATAGGATTGATATGATAGTGTTGACAACAAGGTATAAAAGGGCTTCGCGCAAGGACATCCGGATGGAACAGAGAAGTTAAGTGTGCTAAGGGTGGAGTAGTGCTAGGATGGGTGACCGAATGGGAAGTTTGACCACAAGTGTAATTTGACCTAAGATTAAATATACTTAGTGCTAAAAATGTTCCAGGTGAGATGATTACGAGTCAAACAATTCAAAAGTTTAGGAAAAATTTTGAAAAAAATAAAAAAATTGAAAAAAATAATAATAAAATCTTTAGTCCAGGGCCGTATTACGACCCGGGACTAAAGGTCATTCATCCCCCTGTTAGTCCCGATTTCGCAGTCCCGGGTGCAAAACCGGTACTAAAGGCCCTTCCAAACCTGGACTAGAAGCCCTTTTTCCACTAGTGTTCGTGCCCTTAGTAAGATGGGATTTGCTATGTTTCATTGATGGTGATTTAGTGGTACTCTTGTAGATCAAGTCTCTAAAGGTCGCCTTCGTTGGGTACGTCGAAAATGACCTGTATGTGCAGGAATTTTCGAGGAAAACCACTGCAGGTCCGATGTGCTTATTTGGAAAGGCCGACGTGGGCTGGCTGTGGCATCGCTGTTTAGCCCATGTCAACATGAGAACTTTGCAAAGTCTTCACAAGGGCGGCCACATCCTTGGACTAAAAGACAATGTTTCTTTTTCCAAAGATCGTGTTTGCAGGGCTTGTGTTGAAGGTAAGATGCGTGACTCACCCCACAAGAGGAAAACTATTGTTTCCTGAAAGAGGATCTTGGAATTACTTCATGTGGACTTATTTGGTCCTCCATCTCATGCTAGCCTTGGTGGGAAGAAATATTGCTTGGTGATAGTTGATGATTACTCAAGATACACTTGGGTCTATTTCTTCAAGCTAAAGAGTGAGACTCAACAAACTATCATTGATTTTGCAAATGAAGTTCAGCGTCAACACAATGTCCCTATAATGGCTATAAGAAGTGACAATGGCTCCGAGTTCAAGAACTACACTTTAAATGAATTTCTAAGTGAAGAGGGGATAATACATCTGTAATACCCTCAGATCGGCCCTATGCAAGTTTCAGCGATACCCGCCCAACCCGCATAGAAACAATCCAAAGGTGCCTACCAGGCACTTTTGGGCGGGTAGAAAACAAAGTAATATCATTACACAATAGTCCTCGATGGAACCCATAGAACAGATATATACAACAACGACTCCACGAGTCAACAATACAGATATATAGTACAAAGATCCAAATCACCTTGAAAACGATACAACATCCGACTATGGACAATTTGCAAATGGGGCTAAGAGCCCTGAAGAATAATCAATGGCGTCCATAACCCTGCCCAGCCCAAGCCGAAAGGGAAACCCCGCTAACAACGTCGATCTCAAAACCTTGTAAAACAAAAGGGGTGCCGACAAAGGTCAAAGGAAAAAAGAGAGCGGTCAGTATTGAGGCCAGTACACGGCGAGCCTTAGAATTCGGCAGTCCTCACCTACATAGGTATGTTGTACTGAAGCGGCAGCGCAACATGCACTAAACAACCTATAGAGACTCAATACAATTGTCGGCTATGAGAGAGGGATAAGAAAGACCTATTCGGATCCAACCTGATACTAACACCAAACATACCCATCATGGTATTTCCTCCTCGAGACCAAACGAGGAAGTCAACCAAGGAACTCACACATTTTGCAGTTTTATTCATTCTATTATAGTTGCGGCAATTACTAGTCAGATATAGATAGCCTGAGTCATCCTGATATTATAAATAGTGGGTAGTTTTAGTTAACCATTCCGTTGTAGTTGTAATACTTACTAGTCAGATACATATAGCATGAGGTATTCCAAAACCAGCTGTTGTTGGTAATTTATTTAGTAATTATGTTGTAGTGAAGCTAATTACTAGTCATTATAAAGTTAAATTTATAGCACTACTTTAGTTATAGTTGTCTATGATAGAGATATTGTGATCCAAGTCATCCATAACCGCGGACATGGCTTTCAGAAAGTTTTACCCTGCAGGGGGCACAAATAGCAACACACGCACAATCAACCTTAGAAAAACTAAATAAAAACCCAACGAGGCATCACGACAAAGAAATCGCAAGATTCATATAATATTTCAGGGGGACACCCCACCAAGCTACCCGGTACAAAGTTGGCTGGCTCCGAAACGGACCTAGAGGTTTGTGACGACGGTTGTAAACGACTGGGAACCCGAAAGTGTGACTGAGCTTATCGATACCGCAAAAACGTGGCACGGGGTTCCAAAACATTATAGACGCTCCACGCGTCATATTAAATAAAGTAGTAAAGGATGGGATAATCATGTCATAAGTACATGATAGTAATAAATCCCCAAACTACTTTGTGGCCCCAAGAAATAAGATAAGACTCAAGCTCATGCTAAGGGGATTCATGGCCCCACGTGCGGATAGTGCAAATAATCAAGGAACATGTATTAAGTACTCGGGGTCCTATGGGACACAAGTAGACAATTAAAAACAAAATAATATCTATTGCCCACCTGTGCCTCTGCATTATTTACCTACTTTCAATATTAGTTGTTAAACTATAATTAAAGCCATGATGATCTCCAACATTAAGCATGAGGCATTTCTCCAACAACTATGTTACTTAGCGACATCAAAATAACACCCGAGCAAGCGACTACGACTTGAAAGGCCGACTATATACTAAACATCAGGTAATAGGAGGTGTCCAAGGCAATATAATGGTTGCAAGTGATATCACGGATACAAAAACTAGAGCATCGCAACACAGATATCAATAGATCAACAGGAGGAAATAAAGACTAGAAATATCAAATAGGTATAAAGAGGGAGAATGCTCGCCTGGAAAATATTGCCGAAGTTTCATCCGAAGATCGGGTCGCCACTCGCATTAACTCATCGACCTAATACGTGAAGAAGAAAAGAACTAGAAGAAACACCGGATGCAATATTTAATACTACGACAAAATATCGGGCATGATGCATGTATGATGTGTGATATAGCAAAGATGCGATGCCATTAGGCCATATTAAGCGGAACTGGGGTCCCGACAATTAGTTATATGGTTTATGTTTTTTAGATACCCCATAATTTAAATGTTATCTTATCAAGGCAAAATAAGGCATTGGTTCGCTACGCAAATTTATATGGACCATATTCAATTTAGGTGAGCCAACAAAATTCCCCCAAACAAATAAACATGTATGCGATAATGAACAATTTATATGCAACAAGGTATATATAGCATTTATAAAAATAGGGACTCGGCAAAAGGGTCACACATAGGGGTTCGGTGATCTTGGTTCAGGGGTTCGACGGGGTTCTGCTCGCCGGGATCGGTCTTCGAGGTTCTTCTAGGTCTGCAAAGTAGACTTTGTGTGTTTTCTCACAATCCCTCGGGTACGGTTTTGTCAATGGAGTCGCATTGGCGCTCCAATGATAGACAGATCGATAAATGCGGGTACATAGAGGTGTTGCACAACCTGAACACAGAAAATGTTGAAAGAAACATGCGAGAAAACAAAACAAGAACGACACTGGCATGGCGGCACAGTGCCAGGCGAGGTCGAGAACGCTCGTGCAAACACCTTGGAGGACCACCACGCAGCATTTGGGATCCTTGATGGCGACGCGGTTTGCCCTGCTGTGGAAGAAGCCAAAGAAGGGAAGAGGCTAGCACTAGTAGAAAACAGGCCATCCGTTCGCGCCCCCTCAGAGCATTAGTCCCGGTTGGTGTGCTGGCACGCGTCCCGGTTGCGCCACCAATGGGGCCCGGAGGCATGCGTCCCGGTTGGTAAGGAAAATCCTTCGCGTGGTGTCATATTATGTTACATAGTTGAAAGGAAAAATACCAGACTTGGTATATTGATCATGTTTCGAAAAAACCTTCACAAAATGACCTATCATGTTCGAGGTTTCATGGCTTTCGGTCCAAATGGCCGATGTTATGTGCTGAATCACGGCATAGTTTGTGATGTTGTGCCCATATTATGCATGTGTGTGGACATTGGTATGGAGAACAATGTTGCAGGAGGAAGTTTTCCTTTTTTGTCGCACGGAAAAGCCCTTTTCCATTTTCCGAGCGCAAAAAACGGGTCGTTTTGTGAAGTAACCACCAAAATGCCGTTTCAGAATGCTACCGTCCCATTTTCCTAAAATACTAGACCACCTTACATGGACTATCTCCCAACCGGGACATCTCAAACCGTTTCGTCCATCCCGGGTAAAAAGGACAAATGTCTACCGAATCGGTAGGAAGTGGGTCCGGTTTGTACTACAGGTACATGATCTATCACCCGTGATTTTTTGAAAAAATCATTTTTAGACTCGAAATATGTGGTTTATTCGGAGATCCAATGCAAGTTCTAATGATGCTCGTCCCCTATCTTCATGCACACCGGTTCGACCATAGTTAGAAATTCAAATAATTCAAAACGGGCATAATAAATTCAAAAAAATCCGAACAGTGAAAATACTTTGCGTGGTGTCATATTATGTTACATAGTTGAAAGGAAAAATACCAGACTTGGTATATTGATCATGTTTCGAAAAAACCTTCACAAAATGACCTATCATGTTCGAGGTTTCATGGCTTTCGGTCCAAATGACCGATGTTATGTGCTGAATCATGGCATAGTTTGTGATGTTGTGGCCATATTATGCATGTGTGTGGACATTGGTATGGAGAACAATGTTGCAAGAGGAAGTTTTCCTTTTTGTCGCACGGAAAAGCCCTTTTCCATTTTCCGAGCGCAAAAAACAGGTCGTTTTGTGAAGTAACCACCAAAATGCCGTTTCAGAATGCTACCGTACCATTTTCCTAAAATACTAGACCACCTTACATGGACTATCTCCCAATTGGGACATCTCAAACCGTTGCGTCCATCCCGGGTAAAAAGGACAAATGTCTTCCGAATCGGCAGGAAGTGGGTCCGGTTTGTACTACAGGTACATGATCTTCCCGCCATTTTTTCCCGCCAGTTCTTCCCGCCAGTTTTTCCCGCCGGTTCTTCCCGCCAGTTCTTCCCTCCAGTTATCTTCCTGCCATTTCTCACTATAGATATATGTAGGGTTGGCCTCCATTGTCATTGCACATCTCTAGACTCATATCTGCAACCTCATCACTCTTTCCCATGACTTCCACCGTAGCACTAACTCCCAGGGAGGCAGAGGCGCTTTGCGCCTCGAACTACCCCTGCCCGCCGGGCTACTGTGTCCCCGTCGGCTGGATGCTTTGGCCGAGGCGTGCAGTTCCTCCTGTCCCTCTAGGTGTGGCACGTCGGATGGCCATCACGAACCACTACTACTTCGAGCTCACGCCGGAGCAGCGGAGGAATCCCATATGGCATCCCAACTAATTCCTGACTTGGGAAGCCTTCTTCGTGGATCGGCGTGAGAGGGCGCTCGCCAGGCACGAGGAGGACGGCCCACCTCCTCCGAACTTCAACTAGGGGCGGCCATCGGCTGTGGTGGCGCGACCGGACTCTCCAGAGCGTCATGGCCTACGACACGGCCCCCGACTTTAGCCCCCGCATGCTCTACCCACAAGTCCAGCCCACTCGTACTCAGCCTTCAAGGTTCAACTATGGCGACCCCGACGACGACAGCGATGACGGCCGCGGCGAGTACGACGACTACAGTGGCGATTATTATAGGTGTAGGCAGGAGCATGACTGAATCATTCCAACATTGCAAAACAAGTTCTGCCGATTGTGGCTTAATCTGGCCATGTATCTTAATTTTCAGTTCTTCTATGTAACTTTGTGTTAGTTGTTATGTACTTTAATTCCAGTTCTATCCTAATCAAATTATTTATTCAATTCCAAACACTTTTTATGTTTAAAGTTTTTCTAAATTCCAAATTAATATTAAAAAAATATAAGTTAATTCATTTATAATTGTAAATGGTTCATATTTTAAATGGTTCTATTAATTATTTTTTAAAACATAAAATGGTTTTGAATTATTTATTCAAATCCAAACACTTTTTATGTTTAAAGTTTTTCTAAATTCCAAATTAATATTTAAAAAATATAAGTTAGTTCATTTTTAATTTTAAATGGTTATATTAATTATTTTTTAAAAATAGAAAATGGTTTTGGATTATTTATTCAAATCCAGACAATTTTTATGTTTAAAGTTTTTCTAAATTCCAAATTAATATTCAAAAAATATATGTTATTTCATTATTAATTGTAAATGGTTCATAGTTTAAATGGTTACATTAATTATTTTTAAAAACAGAAAATGGTTTCGAATTAGTTATTCAAATTCAAACACTTTTTATGTTTAAAGTTTTTCTAAATTCCAAAGTAATTATCATTTAAAAAACATTACAAATTTAAACCCCAAAATAAAAAATAAGGCAGGAACAGAGAGAAAATACCTGAAATTTTTTGAAAACAGGGGCATATGTCCCGGTTGGAAACACCAACCGGGACTAAAGACCCCCTGCGCGCGCGCCCCTTTGTCTGCTGAAAATTTTGGAGTATACGTCCCGGTTGGTGGCTCCAACCGGGATGTATGACCCTTTAGTCCCGGTTGGAGCTACCAACCGGGACAAAAGGTCCTTTGGTTAATAACTGGGTGCCCCTCTTCTTCTTCTTCCCCATCTCGCAATCTTCTCGCGCACAGGGACTGAAGCGACTCCGTCAGGCTGCCCCGCCGCCCTGCACGCCTTACCAGCCGCCGCCGCTGCTCTGCCTCCGCCTCGCCAGGAACCGCCTCCCCTCCAATAGAATCGACGAAGAGCGCCAGTAACCACCGCAATCAGGAGCTCCTCCCCGAAGTCCGTCCACCGCTATTCTCGACGATTTCGGCCGCGTCCGAGCTCGCTTGGTCGAGCTGACCCCTCCAACGCCTCCGTGGTGAGCCCTTCCACCTCACAATCCTCTCCGTTCTTCCTCTTCCTCTCTGTATCGCTTCCGCGCCGAGGACCTAAAGCCACCGCCGTCGGCCGCCGTCGTGCTTCCTCTTCCGGCGACCAATCCGGAGCGACGCCACCACTAAATGGCTCGGTACACTAGCCCGCATCCATCGCTGCCGCTAACGCTGCTTCGCACGCTCTCCAGCGCCCTCCACGTCGACGATCTGGGGCTGATCCACGGTAAATGATGTCACGCTGACGTCCTGGTGACATCAGCGGGCGGGGTCAGCGCGGTCAAACCTTCGGTCGGTCCTGCTTGCTTGCGTGGAGGCTGAGTTGGCACTGGGGCCCTTCAAGGCCTCCCCACTACTGCGGATCGCCCCGGTGTAAAAACTATTTTCCTTTTTGTTTTTAATTCTAGAAAATGATTTAATATTGTAAAATCAATAACTTATTGTTTATAAGTCAGAAAAATATGTATAATATACCAAATTGTTCAGAAAAATGAAACCTATCTATTTAACCTATAATCACGCATTGTTCAACAACTTAAATGACAAGTGTAATTAGAAGGAAAAATTCACTCCTCTCATATGTTTCAGAGTTTCCCCGAGTTAGGGTTTTCACCCCTCGGAACCCCGATTAAATCGTCGAGCATGTCTTAGGGTTACATTCCAATGCAAATTAACTTGTCATATCATCATACTTGCTTGAGCATTTCATCGATGCCATGTTTTGATTGTTTCCCTTTCTTTCTGGTGTTTGGTTCTTCCCGGTAGAATACGATATCAAGATCGATCGAAGCCAGAGATCAACACCGTTGAAGCTCGAAGACAAATACTTGACCAACTGTAATCAAGTCAAGTACAAGGATCCTGAAGCTCTGCTTTCGGCTATCAACAGGCAAAGGCAAGCATAGCCCTACCATGATATAATCCTATTATTTGGAAAGCATTTCAATTCTTGCCATGATGCATACAATTCCACTTTGGTCTTTTATCGATAGATAGAGTGTCCTATCTGTTGCATTACTCCTTTTAAGCTTATCGATAGATAGTTTGGTATTATTAGTCTTTGGCCCCACTGGTCAGTCACTGTGGGTAGCCCAGACCCGATTCACATTGTCAAGCAACTTAAAAACCCTATCTTAGATAAGGAATCATGAATACCCCTTAGGTGCATGTGGGTTCGACGATGTGCCTTCGCCAGGGCATTCTGAACCCTCTTAAATCGATTCCAATATGGTATTTTGTTAGTATCTAGTGGTACCTATCTGCTGGATAGTTTCTCTTTTGTAGCCTTATACTCATGTTCCCCTCTCATATGCATTCGAGGTTTCTCCGAACTAGGTTTTACACCCCTCGGAACTCCGGAATATTGATTTTAGTTGATTTTAGCTAGAGTTACCTATCTACTACACATTTTCCTTTTTGTAGCTAGGTTTAGGGTTTAGGGTTTCTCTTCATTTTTATTATTGTGTATGTATATATTAGGGTTTCTCTGAATTAGGGTTTATATCTCTCAACACCGTACCTAACTTTCTCCCTTAGCCGCTTTGACTTATTCGTTTTTCCACCTATGCAGAAAATATGGACCCACACGTCAGAGACGAAGAAAAGGAAGAGTTGATCCAAGGTGTGATCCGCGGGGAAGAAAATTTAGATGTATCAACGTTTCTGAACAACTACGGTGAGGGTGATCCTCTTTTTGCCGGAATAGACAACTTGTTTGAGGTTGAAGGTGTTGCCTTTCGCGAGGGAGAAGGCGATGCCTTGTGTAATCGAGAAGACGACCGCTCCGGCGAGGTGCATGTAATATAATTAATTCATTAATTAATCATCTGCTATCTATATAGAAACAGTAACGACGATCTTTCTTCTTTTAGCCCTTCGGATCGAAGGAATCTACTGAAAAGAGCAGACGAGGCCCAACCAAAAAGTTACAAGACCATGAGAGGTTCAGGATCGAAGATGTCGCTGAAGACGGCAAACCGACGGCTGCCGAAGTTGTCGCAAACAAATTTGTGGCACAATGCGGAGTAATCGTTAGGGACTTAATCCCGATCACCATTCGAAATTGGAATAGGCCTGCTGATGCGGAAGAAGAGGGAACATGTTTATTTGTCCCTAACCACGCCAAAGATTTACTGTGGAAGAGGCTCATGGTTAATTTCAAACTACCGAAGATAGAGCTGGATCCAAATGCGGAGGATCTAGTTGAGGACGCCTTAGAACATGGGAGAGCCATGGAGGCTAAGGTCAGGGAGTGGGCTTTGAAGAAGATGGCCTAGTGTTTCACCAACTGGAAGAAAAGATTGCACCTTGACTATGTCGTGAAAGAGAAGACTCCCGATTTCAAGAATATTCAGTTTGAGAAGATAAAACCATTCCGGGCTGAGTTTGTGAAATACAAGACATCAGAAAAATCTAAGAAAATGTATGCAACGAATAAGCTGAATGCTGCTAACAAGAAGTATCACCATACTATGGGGCAAGGTGGCTACAGGGCTGGCATTCCTAAGTGGGAAAAACTTGAGAATGAACTGCGTGCTAAAAAGATCACCCCAGAGACAGACGATTGGGTAGAACGTGCAAGGAAATGGTTTTACGGGCATGGGGGCATGTTGGACTCGGAAGGGAAGTGTATATATAACATACGACATAAAGAAGACCCCTTGCCAATCGAGAAGATGAGAAAAGCAGTAAAGGCTATTAAAGATGGGGACTTCATTACCGATAGAGAGAATGATGAGCTCACACTCGCCCTTGGAAATAAGGAACATGATGGACGAACACGAGGAACAAGAGGCTCCCAACCATGGAGGACTGGGTTTCCCGAAGAGAGGAAGAAATATCCTGATAGAAGCCGTCAGAGGAGAAAGGACAGGGCGGAAGTTGAAGCAGAGAGTCAGAAAGAGCGAATGCGTATAATTGAAGAACGAATAAAGGAACAACAAGATGAAATTAACGCACTTAAAGAGCAATGTACTACCGGCCCATCTCAGCAGCACACTGCATTCGATGCTACCGGCCTATCGAATAATCGAAAAAGCAGTGTGGCTTCCACGGAGGTCCCAGGTGATGACAATGGCGATGACGATGGTGCACCGACGATGGCTCCTATTGGCTACCGAGTGGATGATATCACAGAGATGACACACTGCGATCTACATGTCAAAGTTGTGAACATATCAATGAAGGTGGTGGTCGGCTATGCCTTACCAATTGGACCCACACCAACTTAACACTGTCGTCCGGTTCCAGAGGGCTATGCTGTTGTCGGGGTGGATGAAATCATGCCCACCTTTGAAGTTTTGGATCTTGACTACCCTGCAGGTGAAGGGGATGTGACTGTATTGGGAGACGCAAAAAATGTCATCATTCTATGGCCAAAGGAATGTATCGTGCTTCGAAATCACACGCCAAGGCCATCTTCACCGCTGCCTCACCCGTCTCCAGCGAGGTCGTCGCCGCTGCGGCAGCTGTCTTCGTCCCCTCACCGCCTCCGTCACCTCACCCGGCTCTGTCGCCTCACCAATCTCCAACGCAGGAGCCATCGCCGGCGCCTCAGGATAAAAAGCGTAAGCGTACCGCTACTCTGCGTCGTGGTAGGCGATCGCCGAAACGTAAACAAGAGCCTCTTCCAAAAGTACCAAAGGTTCCTCCCAAGAGAGCTTATGACTGTACTGAAGAGGATACTACGGCGATCGTTGATGCGGAAACGACAGCGTTTTTCTCTAAGCTGAGGCGGCCGAAAGAGCCAGAGTTCCCCAGCACCAAAGAAGAAAAAGCCAAAGTATTGAAAATGCTAAAGACTCTTCATCAACCCGAGCCAAAGCTGTCATCAGACTATGAGCGTTCTATTCTCAAGTCACATGCGGCACAAAAAGCCTCGAAGAGCAGTACTGATGCAAGCTAGAAATCTGTTGCCCAGCTCGGAGAACAAGAAAAACAGTCTTGCACCCCTCTCAAGGTGATTTCCCAAACCAAAGTGGGGTCGAGCAAATATGGGGCCGAAGAGCAGTATGATCCAGAGGTAGTTGCACAATACGGAGAAGCTACCGCTGCTCAAGGTATGAGTATTGCCCAGTACTTATCCCAGTTAGAGTACTTCCCTGTGAGTGAAGTAGCATACAAATACCAGTACGGCAAACCTCTCGTTAAACCTGAGGAGGTAAACAATCTTCCAACAAAAATGCGAAGATTGCATAACTGGTACATGCATGCTACAAAGGTCGGGGCTAACTGGATAGTGTTGAGGGTTACAAAAAAGAATCATGGGAAAGAAAAGGATGACATGATATCCATTGAATTTGATGAACTATTTCAATTATTCAATCAAGACGCCTTGGACAAATCGATCATCAGTGCCTATTGTCTGTAAGTACTAATTCTATAATTAATTTAGTCTCCATCTATCTCACCTTGTTTATTGCATGTATATAATCATACTGTAATATGCAGAATGAAGATTCTCGAATGCAGCAGAGGACAAATCTATGACATTGGCTTCATTGACCCATATTGGGTTCATGAAGCTAATCTCAAAACAAGCCCCCATGATACAGAGGATAATATAGTACACGCGTTAAGGTTTCAAGAAACCAGAAGGGAAATACTTTTTCCTTACAACTTTGAGTGAGTGTTATTTTCTTCTATACACTTTCTATTTCGCTTACTCGATGTTAAGTATATAATTGATTAGTTATACATTCGCAGATACCACTATATTATGTTAATCATTCAACTTGACAAAGGGCGTGTACTAGTCATGGACTCAAAACATAAACCCCTTGAGTAGTGGAAGGACATGCAGATGATCCTCCAGCGGTAATTTTAATCATTACGACAATATATCGGGAACGTTCGTGAATTTTATGATATCAAGTAATTAATAACTTCTTTTATTCGTTTTCTTCGCCAGACAGCGCTTGGAAACGGTTCACCAAAAAGGCTAGGGGTGTTTGAAAAGAGGAGCTTACATTTGAAGCACTAGATGTAAGCACCACTAGCTACATCCGCGCATCTCTTTGATTCTAGTTTTGATACAGTTATTATCATGCTTGATTATTATTTTGATTGAACTATGTTCTCGTAAAGAGCCTGACACAGGGACCAGGTAACAATCTATGTAGATACTATGTTTGCGAGTTCATCCGGCAGACGTGCGATGAGAAGGGAAGAAATTTAGAGCAACTCCACGTACGTAAACAATTTCTATAGTTTTTAATTACAATCAAATTGTGTTTAGTTTCATTCATATAGGCTGACTCCTTTTTTAAATCAGATCGAACGTCTACGGGATGGTCTTCTGCCAAAGGATCGCGTACGAGCAATTCAGGAGGAATTGGCAGGATTCTTGGATGCAGAAGTCCTAAACCCAAAAGGGGAATACTATTCGGCTGTGTATAGACAATAGGTATTGTAAAAAGAGCAACTTTTGTATGTAGTGCATGGACTCGATCCGTGTATCGAATGTAATATTGTCATGATGATCTTGTGTAATATAACGGTTCCTTCATTGGTAAGTGCAAAACACTAAATAAACAATAAAACAACCTAAATGAATTCTCGCATGGCACAAAAGTGGCGAAAATGCTGCATGACAACAAAATGTGCCAAAATGAATTCTCTACCACGCGGAGAAATGGGCCAAATCTCCGCCATGCAGAAGGTTATTTGTCCGGTTAGGTATTCTGAACCGGGACTAATCTCCACCCTCGGCCTCGACGCCGCCACGTGTACCCCCATTTGTCCCGGTTGGTGGGGCAACCGGGACTAAAGGTTGGGGCTTTAGTCCCGATTGCCCCGTCCCAGTTGGGTAACCGGGACTAAAGCCCCTTACCAACCGGGACCAATGAGCCTCTCTGCACTAGTGCAGGCTGTTAGACAAGGACGGCGACGGCAGGAGGAAGACGGGTCGGGGACATGCTCATTGATGACGGCAGCCAGAACAGGGGTGGCCTGATGCACGGGTCTCATTCTGGCAAACGGTGGAGCAGGGCACGGATGCGGGGAACACGGGCCTTCTACAAAAGGGGTGGGAACAGCAACGACGAGCGGCCACGGCGGGGAGGCGAGACTAGGCATGGCGGTAGGGGACCTCGAGGGCGACGACGAGAATGAGGAGGGTGTGGGGAAGGCGGCCAGCGATCCTAGGAGGTGGTGCGTCGCTGAGGTTGAGGGAGAACGATGGGGCAACGGAGCTCCCGGCGGCGGCTCTCTACGGACACGGGTCGAGGCGGGTGGCGCACATGTCCGAGGCGGGGAGATCAATGGCGAACGAGGAGGCGGCCAGGCGAGAGCCGGGCAATGGCGGGCTGGTGCGGCTCGCGAGGCGACGGGGCAGGAATCATGCGGGGAGAGAAGAGGGAGGCGTCTGGGGAGAGGAACGTGAGGAGCGAGACATGAAGGGTGGGCCAGGGGAATGTGACAGGTCAGGGTGGGATTGGTCGGGTGTGTGCGTGTAGGTGTTTGGCTAGCTGCATGTGTGTGTGCTCTTTGTGTGTGGCGGTAGCACACGTGGAGTGGTGGGGTGCTAGGGTTTGCAGGTAGGTCTAGGGTTAGATGTTTTTAGGGTTTAGGAATAGAGGGGTGGTAGGTGGCTGCGGGCTGGGCTTTTGGGCCTGGCCTGTGGCTGCCTCCCCCGATAAAATATTTAAGGTTTTTATATTTTATTTTAAAAGCCTTTTGTAAATCGTTTTTAGATAAACATAGATATCCGGAAACACCGGTGTTTTGATTTGAAATAAAAGGGAGGGGATTAATATAGGAAGAAAGAGGCTTTTAGGGAAATAGTTTTAGGTTAAAAGATGCATGATGTCAAGATGATGCACAAAGTATTATTTAACACACGATTTTGTAGTAGTGGATTTCCTAGGGTGCTACAATTCGTTACCACTAATAATGGATCTCGCCCTCGATATCCGCCTCATGATATGGGAAGAAGGCCGACGGTCTGCATCTTCTCGGTTCGTGTAGATCTTCGTGACACCACTAACAAGTGTGCTTTCTCCATCTAGAAATTGGGGACACCACCAACAAGGATCATGGCTCACTTTAGTCGAGCGAACACTCCGGGAACAAAGGACGAAGGAAAAGGTCTCGAAAAGTAAGGCCACCTTTAACTTCCGTGAAGGAGTAAAATTTCTAGACCCACCGATTCAATGTATAAAAGTGAATGATAAGAGTAGTCGAATGGTGATCAGTCTATCATGCACCCATAGCATTACTCTGCACATGAATAGGAGAATTATGCAAACAACTCTCAGAATTAAGACTGAAGATCTCGACAAGCGATGTTCGAAAACAAAGGAGTGATGCATACTCTACATTGGATCTGATGTAGATGAGGTCGTCGCGTTGAATAACATCGGAAGGTACAAAGAAATTTTTTGGTGAATTTTTGGTCGACTAAAAGGTACAACACATGAAAGATTCATCAGATAGCATGAAGGTCGAATGTCGAAGCAGCGTTACAAGAGGAGGAAGCGAAACCCTAAAGGTACGACGGAAACCCAACCACGAGAATTCCTCGACTCAAAGAAAAGGTAAGAGAGTAGATTTAAACACGTAGAGGTAAGAGGAGATAGTAGAGGGGTAAGGAGTAAAATCAGGCCTAATCAGATCTATCCAACCGATTTTCCAAAATAGTTTTCACACTCTACCACGTCTATTAGCTAGGTTGTCTTACAGAATGGACCAGTGGGGTATCACAAATGTTGATCTCTGATACCACTCTGTAACACCCTCAGATCGGCCCTATGCAAGTTTCAGCGATACCCGCCCAACCCGCATAGAAACGATTAAAAGGTGCCCACCAGACATATTCGTGCGGGTGGAAAACAAAGTAATATCATTACACAATAGTCCTTGATGGAACCCATAGAACATATATATACAGTAACGACTCCACGAGTCAAGAATATAGAGATACATTACAAAGATCCTAATCACCTTGAAAACGATACAACATCCGACTCTGGACAAGATGCAAATGGGGCTATGAGCCCTGAATAATAATCAATGGCGTCCATAAACCTGCCCAGGCCAAGGCGGAAGGGTAACCCCGCTAACGACATTGATCTCAAAACCTGCTAAAACAAAAGGGGCGCCGACAAAGGGCAAAGTAAAAAAGAGAGCGGTCGATGCGATGCCAAGATTACATGAAGTCTTAGAATTCGGTCGTCACGACATAGGTATGGTGGATGTACGGCGGCGAACATGCACTAAACAACGTATAGAAACTCGATACAACTATCGGCTATCATACATGGATAAGAAAGATCTATTCGGATACAACCTGATACTAACACCAAACATACCCATCCTGGCATTTCCCCCTCGAGACCAAACAAGGAAGTTAACCAAGGAACTCACACAGTTGGTAGTTTTATTCATTTTGTTATAGTTGCGGTAATTACTAGTCAGATATAGATAGCATGAGTCATCCTGATATTATAAACAGTGGGCAGTTTTAGTTAACCATTCCGTTGTAGTTGCAATACTTACTAGTCAGATACATACATCATGAGGTATTCCAAAACCAGCAGTTGATGGTACTTTTATTTAGTCATTCTGTTGTAGTGAAGCTGATTACTGGTCATTATAAAGTCAAATTTATAGCACTACTTTAGTTATAGTTGTCTATGATCGAGATACTATGCTCCAAGTCATCCATAACCACGGACACGGCTTTCAAAAGTTTTACCCTGTAGGGGGACACAAATAGCAACACGCGCATGATCATCCTCAGAAAAACCAAATGAATACCCAATGAGGCATCACAACAAGGAAATCGCAAGATTCATATAATATTTCAGGGGGCCACCCCACCAAGATACCTTCTATGAAGTTTGCCCGCTCCGATACGGATCTAGAGGTTTGTGACGACGGCTGTAAACGACTGGGAATCCCAAAGTGCGACTAGGCTTGTCGATACCGCGAAAACGTGGAACGGGGTTCCAAAATAGTACAGACGCTCCACGCGCAATAATAAATAAAAAATTAAATCATGGCATAAATATAGGATAGTAATAAATCCCCAAACTACTTTGTGTCCCCAAGAAATAAGATATGACTCAAGCTCATGCTAAGGGGATTCATGATCCCACATGCGGATAGTGCGAATAATCAAGGAACAGGTATCAAGTACTGGAGGGGTCCTACGGGACACAAGTAGACTATTAAAAACCAAATAACATATATTTCCCACCTGTGGCTCTGCATTACTTACCTACTTTCAATATTAGTTGTTAAACTGTAATTGAAGCCATGATCATCTCCAACATTAAGCATGAGGCAGTTCTCCAACAACTGTGGTACCAGACAACATCAAAACAACACCTAAGCAAGCGACTATGACTCGCAAGGCCGACTATCTATCAAACATCAGGTAATAGGAGGTGTCCAAGGAAATATAATGGCTGCAAGGGATATCGGGGATACGAAAACTAGAGCATCACAACAAAGATAGCAATAGATCAATAGGAGTAAATAAAGACTAGAAATGTAAAATAGGTAGAAAGGGGGAGAAAGCTCGCCTAGAAAACATTGCCAAAGGTTCATACGAAGATCGGGTCGACACTCGCATGAACTCATCGGCCTAATCCGTGAAGAAGCAAAGCACTAGAAGAAACACCGGATGCAATATTTAATACCACATCAAAAGATTGGGTATGATGCATGTATAATGTATGACATAGCAAAGATGCAAAGCAATTAGGCCATATTAAGCGGAACCGGAGTCCCGACAATTAGTTAGATGGTTTAATTTGTTTAGATACCCCGCAATTTAAATATTAACTTATCAAGGAAAAACATGGCATTGGTTCGCCACGCAAATTTAAATGGAGCCAATATTAGACTAGATTCGCCCACATATGGTCTCCATATTCAATTTAGGTGAGCCAACAAAATTCCCTCAAGCAAATAAACATGTATGTGATCATGAACAATTTATATACAACAAGGTATATATAGAATTTATAAAAATAGGGGCTCGGAAAAAGGGTCACACATAGGGGTTCGACGGGGTTCGGCTCGCTGGGATCAGTCTTCGAGGTTCTTCTGGGTCTGCGAAGTAGACTTTGTGTGTTTTCTCATAATCCGTCGGGTACGGTTTTGTCAATGGAGACACATTGGCGCTACGATGATGGTACATAGAGGCATTGCACAACCTGAACACAGAAACTGCTGAAAGAAACCTGCAGGAAAATAAAACGAGATCGACGCTGTCCTGGCGGCACAGTGCCAGGCGAGGTTGAGCACGCTCGTGCAAACACCTTGGAGGAGCACCACGCGGCATCTGGGATCCTTGAGGGCGATGCGGCATGCCCTTCTCTGGAACACGCCGAAGAAGGGAAGAGGCCATGCAGTTAGACAAGGACGATGGCGGGGCGGAGGCGACGGGTCGAGGGCGTGCTTTCGTCGGCAAGCGGCAGAAACAGGTGTCCAGCTGCAGGGCTGCTCAAGTGACGGTGGAGAAAGGAACAGATGTGGGGAATGCGGGCCATGACGGGGAGGCAAGACCGGCCTTGGCGGCAGGAGCCCTCGAGGGCGAGGAAGAAAACGAGAAGGGGGTGGGGAAGGCGGCCAGCGATGCTAGGAGTCAGGGCGGCGCTGAGGTTGAGGGAGAACGACGGGACAACGGAGCTCCCGGCGGCGGCGCTCTACGACCGCGGGTCGAGGCGGGTTGCGCACGTGTCTAGGGCAGGGAGATCAGCGGCGTATGAGGAGGCGGCCAAGGGAGAGCCGGGGGGCGGCGCACTGGTGCGTCTCCTATGGAGACGGGGGAGGGATCGTGCGAGGAGAGAAGAGGGAGACGTTAGGGAAGTGGAACGTGAGGAGCAAGACATGCAGGGTGGGGCCAGGGGAACGTGGCAGGGCAGGGTTGGATTGGCCGGGTGTGTGCGTGTAGGTGTTTGGCTAGGTGCGTGTGTGTGTGCTCTTTGTCTGTGGCGGTGGCACACGGGGAGTGGTGGGGTGCTAGGGTTTGCATGTAGGTCTAGGGTTAGATGTTTTCGGGTTTAGAAATAGAGGGGTGGTAGGTGGCTGCGTGCTGGACTTTTGGGCTTCGCCTATGACTGCCTCCCCTAATAAAATATTTAAGGTTTTTATATTTTATTTTAATGCTGTTTGTAAATCGTTTTTAGACAAACAGAGATATCCGGAAACACCGCTGTTTTTATTAGAAATAAAAGGGTGGGGATTAATATAGAAAACCAAAACAGGATTTTAGGGAAATAGTTTTAGGTTAAAAGATGCATGATGCAAGATGATGCACAAATTATTATTTAACACGCAATTTTCTAGTAGTGGATTTCCTAGGGTGCTACAACATCAATATTCCGCTGCGTACACCCCTCTACAAAAAGGTGTAGCCGAGAGTAAGAACCGCACTTTGATGGATATGGCTAGATCAATGTTGTCTCAATTCAAGTCTCCATACAATTTTTGGGCTGGAGCCATATCTACCACTTGTCACTCATCAAATTGACTCTACCTCCACAAGATCTTGGACAAAACACCGTGTGAAATACTTACCGGTAACGAGCCCAACATTTTGTACTTCTGGGTATTCGGTTGTAAGTGATTCTTTCTCATCAAAGGAGTTTGCTTGTCTAAATTTGAGTCTAAGGATTTAGAAGGTATTTGTTTTGGTTATGCTGCCGAATCCCACGCTAATAGAGTCTAGAACAAGCTCTCCAAAATTGTTGTAGAATCTTGTAGTGTGGAATTCGCTGAAAATGATGGCTCCCATGTGGGGAAAGTTGATGTTTGTGATGCAGATGTTGAAATAACCCAAGATGCCATAAGAAGATTGGGCGTGGGATTTTTCCGCCCCATTGAGGAATGCATTGTGGCGGATCGGGAAGGTCAATGCTCCACTCAAGTGGATCCCTCATCTACACAAGATCAACAAGCCCCTACTGCTGGAGAAACCTCTACACCAACACCACAACCTCCTGAAGATCACATGTCCTCTGGGAAAAATGGTAGTCCCATGCCAGACTATCCGCCCTGTCCAAGGGGCGGACTGTCCACCCTTGGGACTCCAACTCACTCTAGGGAAAATCAAGAAGAGCAAGCAAGTCCAGAAAATCCAGGCCAAATTCTTTGGCCCCAAGGGACGGATTAACCGGCCCTGGCACTCCAAGTTCTGTCAGGGACATTCAGGAAGAAGAATTTGTAGCCGCATCTCCCAGGCCGGATAGTCTGGCCCCACCCAGGGCGGATTGTCTGGCCCTGAAGAACCAGAACAGCAACAGTCTCATGTTATCAGCTCGTATCAAGATCAGGGCCAACGTAGTGGCCAAGACAAGGATCCAAATGCTGAATCAACTCCGTCAAGAAACAATAAGGAAATTGAGGCTCGTCGCAAAGCTCGTGCTGATCGGAACCTTGAGTTAAGGGTCCACACTCTTGACAAGGTTGTAGGTGATCTACGAAAAAGAGTGTCTACTAGAAGAGAACTTGCTAGCTTCTATGATCATCAAACACACATTTCAATGGTTGAACCAAAGAAGGTATTTGATTCTCTTGAAGATCTCGATTGGGTGGTTGCAATGCACGAAGAACTAAATAACTTCGAGCGCAACAAGGTTTGGAAGCTCGTAGAGAAACCCAAAGAATGCCGCAATGTTATCGGCACAAAGTGGATTTTCAAGAACAAACAGGATGAAAATGGCATTGTTGTAAGGAATAAGGCAAGGCTTGTGGCTTAAGGATTCTCTCAAGTGGAAGGAATTGATTTTGGCGAAACCTATGCTCCTGTGGCACACCTTGGGTCCATATGTATCCTCGTTGATTATGTTGCTCATCATAATTTTAAATTACAGGAAATGGATGTTAAGAGTGGTTATCTTAATGGTCCACTACATGAGTTGGTATACGTCAAGAAACCCCCAGGATTTGAGGATTCCAAATTTCCGAACCATGTCTACAAACTTGATAAGGCGCTCTATGGCCTTAAACAAGCCCCACGTGCATGGTATGAGCACCTTAAAGAGCTTTTGTTAGACCGTGGATTCGAAGTTGGGAAAATCGATCCCACTCTTTTTTCTAAGAAGGTTAATGGGGACCTTTTTGTATGCAAACTATATGTAGAAAACATTTTTTTGGATCTACTAACCAAGATTTTAATGATGAATTTTCAAAACTTATGACTGTTAGGTTTCAGATGTCTATGATGCAAGAATTAAGGTTCTTTCTTGGATTCGAGATAAAGAAACTTAGAGAGGGAACCTTCATTAATCAAGATAAATACATCCAAGACATGCTCAAGAGGTTCAAGATGACGGATCTCAATGGCGTTGCTACTCCAATGCAAACTAAATGTCATCTTGAGCTTAATCCAAAGGGTAAAGACATGGACCAAAAGGTATAATGATCCATGATTGGCTCTCTCCTTTACCTTCGCGCATCTAGGCCCGATATCGTGTTGAGTGTAGGAGTGTGTGCAAGGTACCAAGCCGCTCCTAAAGAAATCCACTTAGTTGCGGTCAAGAGAATCTTCAGATATTTGGTTCATTCCCCAAATTTTGGTTTATGGTATCCCAAGGGCTCTAGTTTCTCTCTATGTGGCTACACTGATTTAGATTGGGCTAGTGACAAGGACGATCGAAAATCAACTTCAGGTGTATGTCAATTCTTGGGCAGGTCTCTAGTGTGTTGGTCTTCGAAGAAACAAAATTGCATATCACTCTCAACCGTCGAAGCTGAATATGTTGTTGCTGCTAGTGATTGTACACAATTATTATGGATGAGGCAAACTTTAAACGAATATGGAGTCAATTGTGACAAAGTGCCTCTTTTATGTCACAATGAAAGTGTTATTAAAATTTCTTACAATCCGGTGCAGCATACAAGAACAAAACATATTGATATTCGCAATCATTTCATTCAGGATCATGTTGCTCGTGGTGATATTGCACTATCTTTTGTCAGCACGAAGAACCAACTTGCTGATATCTTCACGAAGCCTCTTGATGAAGCAAGATTTTGTTATTTGCGGAATGAGATAAGTATCATAGATTCAAGGAGCATGGCTTGACTACCCTTGCATAATGACTTGCACTTCTTCATGTATTTGGTTTAGATGCCGGCATAGACATAGGGGGAGTGTGGTCCTAATTGATTGGGCTAATCCTCCCCCATAATGCCGAAGGCAAGAAAAATCATTTCCCTTAATATCATTTTGTGATATGTGGGTCATCGATGAGCATTGGTTTTGAACTCAAGATACATCTTCCCGCAGTCATGCCATATTGGCTCTTTTTGGTTTTTATTACATATCTTGTGTTATTATGGAAAACACACCCAATCTTGGCTTTTAGTTGTTTTGTTCTTGCAATTTTGTGTGTGTAGTACCATCTCAGTTTGTTGCTCTAAACCCAAGCCTTTTCTCTCCTTGAACCATCTATTCTTGCACACAAGTCCTTTGTATACTTGCGAGGGGCTTTGCAACGGGTGCTCCGGCCTAAATATGCGTTAACAGAAAATTTAGAGGGGGGCGGCCTATCCGCCCCAAGTGGGGGGCGGATAATCCACCCTGTGCGAATCTATACTTTAAGGGCTGGGATCAGGGAGGAAGGGCTCAAACAGAGCAGCCAGTCCTCCCCCAACCCGTGTCATGCCCCAATTCGCCGTCGGAGCCTCCGCACCTCCCCGGAGTCGATTTGACCACTAGATTCTCCGGGCTCCCCTGGATCTTCTTCCCCATGCCTTTGGGTACCTTATCCTCTGAGCTTTTCATCCAATGAGTGAGGGTAACTCCCTCATCCATCTCCTTTGTATGGAATTTGTTGTTTTTGGTGGAGATCGCGTTGTAGAAGCTACTATGTGTTTCCTTGCTTGTTATATTCTATAGTATTGCAACCCTTGTGCCCGATTTGTGTTTCTACGGTGAATCTAGGTCAGGCCAGAAAATTTCTGTGGGGGTGGGGGGGCGGATTATCCGCCCCTGCCAGGGCCGGATAATCTAGCCTGGAGGTTCACATAATGTTCTGGCTTGTCTCAGGTTTTCATAAATGCACATCTTTCGACCATGGATTGTTTTCCTACTGTATATAATATTCCTCTTAGACTTGTGTGTGTGTGTGTGTCCTTATACCCATGCTACCTATCCCATGCTTTTCACAGTTGGTTCCATTGATCCTAAGACCTACAACCATCGTCCCCATGCCCGTTATCTCAAGCCCAACGCAGAGGGTAAGCTCGTTGATGAAACTGAAGTCCGCAAGTTGGCAACAGAGTCTGAACGGATGGCCGAGGAAGAAAGGAAAGTCAAGAGGGTTGCCTCTCACAAGGGCATGGGAAGGGCAAGCAGTCACAGCCCAACTACAAGGCCATGGATAACATTGAGTAATCCTCCATTCACCACATTTATTATTATGTCGAGGCCGATAGTGATGGTCCTCTGGAAGATCCCATGTTTTGGTGCTCTCAGTTTCGGTCTATTCATGATGATGTTTTTGCTACCCTCAAGATTCGCCGTATGTATCCTCTGAATATGACCGAGGCTCAAAGAAAGGCAAGACTTCGTGAGGCCTTGGATGTTACTGATAAGATGGGGCTGCATCACCTTATGACACTTCAGTGCCACTATGACTCCACTATTGTGAAGCAGTTTTTCTCTACCCTTGTGATCTGCGGAGGTGAGCTTCGCACCATGAAGTAGATTACCGGGACCACTATGATTCAATCACACCTCCATATTTTTGGTCAGGTCCTTGGGTATTCCTTTCATGGGCATGACATAGCTTCTGGACACCGCATCATTTCTCTTCTCAAGCCATCCAATGACACTGTTCTTGCTCCGTGCCTGACGTCTGGTGGTATTGCTGGTACCTGTGCTAGTCTTTCTACTTTGTATGCCTCTCTTGTTGGCTTGTTTCGGGGCAACATATCTCCAAGTGGGGGAAAAAATGATAAGATCCGTGGTCACCTGGTTCTCTTGCTTGCTTTTGCACATGATGGTGCCACCAATGCTGGATCAGCTACATGTTACAAGTTAGATGTCATGGATTATATCTATCATGAGATCACTAATGCTATGTGTAGCTGGCTCTCCATCCCGTATGCTCCCTTTATTATGATGCTCATCAAGGACATGCTTCCACATGAGGATTTTGGTACTCGTTTGGATGGCATTCACAAGCTCAAGAAGATCTACAGCAAGGCTCAAAAGACCTCTCACCCTTCCACTACCCCCGAGTCATTCATGCGTGACGCAAGGGCTAGTGGTCGTCGGCTCTCAGTGTCCCCAATGGCACGTGAGGTCAAGCAGCTCAACTAGTTTCAACGGCATATCCTTTGCATGGGCATTGACACTCACAAGGGCCAGTATGATGCCTACAGGAGGATCCATGCGATGTCCCACACCCAGCAGCTCATTCTCCACCATGTGTCTGGGGCGACTGGCCATCCACCACCTCCTACTGCTCCGGAACCGTATGGTCAGTGGAACACCTCAGGGATCAACTATGGAGAGCTCAAGAGTCACATGTTTCCTCCACCACTGAGGGCGCCTACTCCTCCAGTTGATGACGCTGAGTATGATGACGAGGAAGGGGACGGGGATGACTATGACGAGGAAGAGGACGAGGAGGAGAGTGATCTTTTGGGGCGCTAGCATCGCTCTTCTTCCTTTTTGGCGTTTCGATGCCAAAGGGGGAGAAGTAGTTCTATTAGGTCTCAGATTTGCATGGGTCGGGCGCAAGCATTTTCCTATTTATCATTCGTTTTATCCATTTTCTTTCTTGTGTCGTCTTAGCATTGAACTTATTTGTGCTTGGTTTGTATGAGACTATGTCATGTGGTACTATTTTTGCACTTGTGTGGAATTCTGGATTTATCATGTGGAACTATTCGTATGCAATTCTAGATTTATCTATGGTGTATGGATTTATGGAATTATCTATTGATTGGGGATGTGCTCAAGGACTAATATTCTCTTTATTCACAATGGCTATTTCACATCCTGGTGGTATGACTTGCGTTTCCCAACTCATCCTTGTTTTAATTGTCAAAGCTATGAAATTGGCTTGCTCTTTAGTGTGTGCATTTTTATTCAAATGCAAGTTATTAATATGCACATATTTAGGGGGAGCCTCTTTCATTTCCTTAAGGTGTTGTTAGTAGGTTTCATTGCAAACCCTAGTATTGTCATCTAACGTAAAAAAGGGGGAGATTGAAAGAACATTTCATGATCCCTAGTGTTTTGTGTGTTAGATAACAATACCAAGGATGATTTAATGTGTGTTGAAGTGCTGCAGATATTTACCTTGAAAAGGAGCCTGAAACTAATATTGGGGGGCCGATAATCTTCCCCTAGCAGGGGCCGGATAATCCGCTCCTCCCCAATATCAAATGGGTGCAAGGGCGCGACCATATATATGGGGGGCGGAATATCTCCCGGATTTTCCGGCCAGGGCCGGAGTTTTTGCCCAGGCCGGATAATCCGCCCCTCCATGGGGGCCGAATAGTCCTCCCCTAGGCTATGCTTCAAAGGTTGCCACAACGCAACACTCAAAGAGGGTGCGAGGTTTCCTCCGGACTTTCCGTCTCTAGGGCGGATTTTACCCAGGGGCGGATAGTCCGCCCCTTGAGGGGGAGGATAGCTCCCCGTCACCTTAAGTCAAGCTCGGCATGACCCATTGTGTGGGGGCAGATCCCCCCCCACTTTCCATCCAGGGGCGGATAATCCGCCCCCAAACTTGACCAATGGCAAGATCTGTGCATGGGGTATTTAAACCAGCCATCTCCCTCCTGCCAGAACTCTTGGTTCATTCGAAAAAGACAAGATCTGCTCCTCAAGTTTCATCCAAGAGATCTCCACCTTCATCCACCCAAAGGGCCCGTTCCTTGTGGAATCAAAGGAGGAGGGATCGATCTTCACCAACTGCAACCACGCACTTCGTATCCTCTCCATTCATTTGGAGAATATTTGATCTAGTATTTCTTGCAAATATATAGATCCTTGTGTTGATTATATTGATAATCTTTGTTCTTGTGATAGCTTGTTTTCATTATGGGAGCCTCTAATTCGGTTGTGGATGTGTGCCCCGCTAGAGTTGTAAAGGCACCAGTTCCCACCTCGAAGGGTACCAATAGTGGAGAAGGTGGATCAGGATTTTCTTCGCGAGATCCATCGGAGAATAGGGTGAGGCCTATTGTGGCGTGGTGGTGTTAGAACCACCCACCCCTCCAACGCAGATGTACTTCCCTTAACAAGGAAGGAACTGCGGTAAAACAAATCCCTTTGTCCCCGCGTGCTCCACTACGGTTTCCTTGCTCCTCACTTTACGTGCTTAGTAGCTAGGGTTGCATATAGGGAAATTCTCGTAGTTGCATATCTATATAATTTACTTTGTGTCAAGCCTAAAATTGAAAAATAACTAAAAATTGAGTAGCACCTATTCACCTTGGCCCCCTCTAGGTGCCCATACGATGCATTTTAGATGTAACAGTTTTGCATCTGATATGCGCCACAGAAGGGCAATAACCATGTACCACAGAAGGGCAATACCCATGCACCACAGTTTAGTGGGAGGATTGATTAGTGTGGGATTAATCGGATCTTCATCCTAATTCTCCATCTCGATCTCTTCATCAACATCTTCCTCGTTGTCTTCCTCTACCGGCTCTGCTGGTGTCGGGTTCTTCTTCTTCTTCTTTTAGTGCCGTTAACCTTAACGTTTGTACTGGTGGCAAGGACGGCTTTTAGTCCGATACCGGGAGATAAACTTTCGTCAGTATCCATGTCATCTTGCGCGGTGTAGTCTTCGTCCATGCTATCATATGGATTTAGAGGGTTCTCCTTCTCACTCTGCGCTTGCTTGGAGGTGTATTATTCTTCGTACGCTGCCATCTCCTTCTCGAAGTCTCGAAGTTCCTGCGACGTCAGTGATTCCTGAGTGGAAGCAGGTGAGTCAGTATTTTCTCTAATAGCATCAAAAACTGAATCGTTACCGGCTCCAACATCGACAAAGTCGGATCCAGATCCCACATAGCGCACAAAGCAATGCTTCTTTTTCTTCATGGTTTTGAGGTGCACATATGGGTTTGCGCCTCTGCCATCTCAAAGCTCTGCTTGATCTTGGCGATTGCTTTATAATTGATGTAGGGGCGCTTCATCATCTTATTTATCCTGTGCCTCAAGAGTGTTTTTTCTGCTCTAGCATTGGTAGAACTGGATCCGGAGCAAATATACTCCTCATCCGTGTATCTGATCTCAATGGGGAGATCAGATCCATATTTTTCTTCCACGACTTCTTCCACTACAGGAGCGGGCTGGGTGGGTTCAGGTTTTTTCGGGATCTTAAACTCTTCCTCCTCTATGGACAGAGTAGATCCGGACTCTTCTTCCGCCATGGTCGTCACCTTAGGGGTGGGTTGGACGGGACCAACAAAGCCGAGATAGATGTTGATATTTCTGATAGACATGATTATGTAGGTCCTCACGGGTTCCTTAGCTGGAATCCAAGTCTCATCGAGAAGGAAGATAAGGACATCCCTGGAATAAACCATGCGACCCATGGTGATTCTTTTGCTGATTCCTGCACGTGAAGATTCCACCCGAAACAAAGCTCCAAAGGTCACCAGCCCCACGATGGGCGCCAACTATCGTCAGATTATCGACAAGTACGACATAGGGGGTCCTGAAGGAGTGATAAGATGGGGTGTGAGCCGTACGGTGTTCCGGGAGTAGTGACCACAAGTTTACCTAGGTTCAGATCCGACTGTGGTGATTGGATCCTACTCCTGCTAGCAAACCAGTAATATATCGGCGAGAGCCGGTTATTACAGTGGATTAAAAGAGAGGTTTTCCTATGAGAGTAGGTTGTTGTTAAACTATGATCTGGTGCGCTAAAGGCTGCCTCAGGTTTTTTTTATATAGTCATCGGGCCTAGGGTTAAACGAGAGACCTATCTGGCTATCTTACAGAGTCGGTACCTATAGCTAGATTGGACTACAAGTAATACTACAAGCCTATGTCGGTAAATCTTCTAGGCTTTGTCGTATACGGAACTGAATCCTCTTTCTCTGACTGGGCCTCCCATGAAGAAATATCTAACCCATTTGTGGGCCACCCTAGTCAGTGAATCCTGTGGGTATACCTAGAAAGTATATCCCTAAGAGAGGTTTTCTAATATCTTTGATTTGGTTTTATTTAATACCATGATGCTTTATGAATGCATGCCACATGATTATCATTTTGCAAACATTCACACAAATACTAAAACTAAAACTCAATCCATGACTATTTTCCTATATGGCAAATTAGGTCATAACAGAGAGAATTTTCAGTTCAAAAGGTTTCTTTTCCTTAAGAATTTCCAACAAAGTCAATCAATCAACCAAACTTATTTTGTTTTATTTATAGTCCAAAATTAGGAAATTTTGGGATGTTACAGTCTACCACCATTAAAAGGAATATTGTCCCAAGATTTGAGAAAAGCTACAAAGAAAGATGAGATGTTACAGACTGCCACCCGGACCTACTAGACCACCCACGCGACAGGATGAAGGATCGATCCCATGTTTCCTTAAAATCCGTGCAAAAATCTATTTTTCTAAACCTATCTCCATTCAAATAACAATATCTTTAGATATACAATTCCGAATTGAATTTTGTTTGTTTATACTTGTTCCCTACTCTAAGATATATTTTCCCACCATCCTAAACCTCTATATAAGCCCCGAAGCCACAACTATATTACTTTTCCTTCTCGAAATTTCGAATCTACACTTGCACGAATCTTATTTCGTTTTTTATCCCATCTAGACTTCCTCGTTTTCCTTTGCCAATAACACGGAAGTTGTGGATCTCGTTGAAATCTATCAACCCCAATAAAATTCACCTCTTTTTGTCCACCACAGCCAAAGAATTTCGCATCACAATATTTCAAATTTGATGGTGTAAATCCAAGATATACTCGTGCTTGTTTCTTCAAATCGAAATTATTTTGGTGAAAAGGTAGATCTAATGATTTCTCATAACTTTCATGTTGTAAGTTTTTCGATTTGATCTATGGATTTGTCTCTCTAACACAGATCTAGTTCTTATCTATTCTGAGCAAAAATCGAGCCGATCTAGAACAAGCTTCCTCTCCCGACCACCGGATCAAGCATCAACGGTCTAGATCTATCCGAGCCGAGCCACAAGCCGAAGCCAAGACTGAGCTAAATCCAAGCCATCCTGAAGCCGTTGATCTAGAGCCGTGTGATCTTGATCTGACACATGACAATGAACCACTTGACAAGTCAACATCTATGTCGAGTCAGCGCATAGTCAGCACCATACGTCACTACCATGTCGTTCCTAGGTCAGCGTCTAGGCGCAGTCAGCATGCAAAGTCACCTGCCTAGTTAGTGGAATATTCCCGTAAACATTTAGATTATAGATGTAACATGTAAAATCCATTATAATGTCATATTAGATCCAAAATTGCGCGTAATATATCAAATTGAAGATAATTTTGCATACAATAATTTGGTCGGGCTAGATCAAACTTCTGCAACATAGATTACTGCTAATTAATTAAATAATTTTAATGGACTTTTGGAGTATTAAATTCATATTAAATTATTTATAGATCGGAAAATTATAAATAATATGCCCCTGGATTCACAATTTCGTGTAGATTACAAATATGGTCTTATATCCAATTCTTACTGGTTCATATTAATGCCCTCTATCTAGTACACCTCAGATCCAAATTTCATTCATCAATTAGAACAGAAGTTGCAATAGATCTATTTACACCACCTTAATGGCAATCAAGACTTAATAATAAATACCCTATTGCATCAGACACTATTCCTACATGCATCATGTGATCTAATATTGTTTGTAAAACTAACTACAACCATTGTGACATATTTAATCATCATGCATGCATTTGTTCATCATTATTTTATTGTATTGATACATTGTTGCATGTTTTGGTGTTTTTGTTGTGCTTTATTCAAACGTTAGATTGCGAGGAGTGCAACTACTATGATTGCAGATATTATTAGTGCAAGTATTGTCATCATGAGGAGTGAAATCATTATAATTGTGAGGATTATCTAAACGACTACATCTACAAGAAAGGCAAGTGGTGCTATCTTGGTCATAAATGCCCTACTCTTTTCCTATGAATTGTAGATGTTTTTGTAGAATTGCATCTGTAGGAATTGATGTATATATATGCTATGATATATCCCATGTTATTACCTTAGCATTCCTTGTTTATGAGCCATCATATTGGAAGATTTCTTAGCCATGCCATTTTAGACGGGGAAGGGATTACACCATGCGATTGTAGTGTATACGTTTTTCTCGAACTAAAACAACATAATGTTAATGAACCACCTAGGCGAAATGGTTTGAGCATTATCATAGAGCAGATTGATGGTGAGGAATGCTTCCCAGTGTACTATGAAAGGATTGGTTTCTTTGTTTGGTAGCTTACGTGTGCAACCATGTCTCAGTGAGTTATTGTGGCTGGATAGACTTAGTAGGTTGTGGTGACTCGAACTCGACGTGGTGAGAGATGTAGAATAGTGTAGGTTGGTACGGCACTTGCGAGATATGTAGAATGGATTCTTCTTGGACATATCCCTTCCATGACACAAAATGAGTGTGGTGGTACGAGCGGGTTGACCATGTAACATGGGTAAAGTATACAAACCCCTGCAGGATATCTAAACTAAGTACTTAGCTATGTCCCTGATTATGGACAATTTGAGCGACCTGATATTGATGCTATGACATATTTCTCACTCATCCCAATTTCACAATTAATTCAAAACTTGTTGGGGTGAACTTAATTAGATAGAAGAGCCTGGGAGTGAACCAGAGTGTCCTATTTATCAAATTGGAAAACTACTTTGTTACAAACGATAGGATAAAACTACTATTGCTTAATGAAAACGAGCCTAAACTCCACCTAGCCAAATAAGCATGTAGTTGATAGGTATGTTGTTAACCACTTTAGCCTACTTGCCATACATTTAATGTATTGACCGTTCATGGTTGAAATGTTTCATGTTGCAGGTTATATCGTATTTGAGTGATCGATCATAGGTCGTGATACTCTACTCAACAATTGTTTGCCTGTGACACATTTGAAGGATGGAGATCTACCCTGTATTGTTTTGTACTATAATATAATGTAAATTATGGATCATATTCGTTATATTTATGATGCACGGTTATATTTGGTATCATTTTGAAATGTCTGTGCTAGTGAACCAATCCAGGGATTAACACTATATACAGGAACTCAGCCTTATTAGGTGAGGGTGTTACATTACGCTACACGATAAATTTGGATCAACCATATTACTCTGAGACCCCACAGCTGCAGGAAGATTGCTATTATAGTGGTGAGATGTCCTCCTTCATTCAAGTGATAATGCTCTACCGGATGGTGAACGGACTGCATCCACTCAAGGGTGATCTTTACCCATATATGATGGTAGATCAGCTAAGATCGGAGTTCGTGGACTAGGTGCGCATGTGGAAGCACGAGCTTCTTGGAGATTTCCTTTCCATAAATATGGAGGAACGCACTTGCCTAGGGAGTCACTGGGAGCGCATGCATGATACGCACATGAGACTGTTTCATTTCATGGACTACTGGATGACTGATATCTTTGTGATAGGAATATTGCTACGGTCGCTACCTCCCAGCTACCAAGGGCACATCCGGATCTGCGTCATGAGAGGTGATGTGGAAACACATGATTTCCACGAGTTCATATTACATTTCATACATGTGAAGGTTGAACCATTGCTAGAGAGGTCATCAATGATGAAGGCATATATGATATACAATTTTGTAAATGTTATAATCTTGCGAACACTTATTCCAACATTTAAGTATCTCATACTTGTTCTGTTTTATGAAAACAGGTCCTTCTAGATGAGAGATGCTTGCTGGAGAGGAGGTGACGCTGTGTGTTCATGGCGAGCATGATGATGATGGCCAACACCACTCTCCCTTGAAATTTATTATTAATTTTATCGTTTTAAATAATTGTTGTAATCAATGGATTATGAACTTTATTAGTGTGTCTTGAACTTCACGAGACCGTTATTCATATGAGTTTCTAACAAAATAGTTGTTATACTTTTATGAATGATTTCTATTTGTGTTCATATTTTTTCGATTATGTGCGAATTATCTATGTTGCAAAAGTAACTCATAATGCATGAACATTTGTAAAACATTAAAATTCCTTGAAACTAACCAACATAATGATATATTCATTTTGGATGAAACTGTTATTTAGAATTCAAAGGTTATGATGATAATATATGAAAATTGTAGATGTTTGATCTCTTGTCACATATAAATCAGGCCCATGTTCATCAAGATAACTAAAACTCAGAGTATTGTATAATACAAAGTGTTTCGTGAATTGTTGAAACAAAATACATGTTCGGTGTACCGTGTTTCAACAAAAGTGGTGATTATCAATTATAAATTGGTGATTTAAGTAAAATAGTTTACCAAAACATGAGCATGAAACTATTTGATGTGTTCATGGATTTCAGCATCAAAGGGTATTGAAAATAAAAGAGAATCAAGTTACTATGATTCGATCAATAGTAATGACATTTGACATTATAAGATTGACATAAGAACTTGTGAACTGCTATTCACAAAATTGTGATGCATTTGATTTCAAAAATGTTGAATTGCAAAACATCACAATATAATATTTGTTATTAAGTGGGAAAAAAGGTGGTGCGAGATAAGTGGTGTTAGGGTGAAGATCATTAGTTGGAAATACCGAACACTCATTTAGAATAAACACTACAAGAAATTTTTCCTTCCGCAACGACTGACATATCGGTCCTTGTAGAAGGCGCGTCTTCCGCGACGAAATTCTCGGCTCGACCATGGCTGCAACATCCATATTTTTAATCCCAGATGCCTGTTATGCCATTCCTCGCAATCCTAGGATTACCATTTTTGTGAGACATAAGAGAATTGGTACCACAGTACATCATCCATTACAAACCATAATAAAGGTCTTACAAATAAAAGATCTCATGATCCAGTATTAATACAATCAACATAGCGGGGCTTCATATTCAGAGTCACAGGCAATGCTGACGATGGGAGATGATCCTAGTTCTCATAAACCTCCTGCTGTCCATCATCCTGGTAGTCCTACTCATAGTCTGGCCATGGGAATAGCCAGGGACAAAGCCATGAGTACTCTTTAAGTACTCGCAAACTATCACTAACAAGTAAAATAGTTCGAGTAGGAATCCTAAGCTCTAGGTTTATTTGCAAATAGGCAGGTTTATTTCATACTAAGTTTAGAAGTAAAGAAAACTAGTTTAATTTTCTACAACACCTAAGTGGGAACTTAGTTTTCATGTTCATAACCCTGTCGTGGTCAAGTCAAAGTCATAGTTTATTTCACAAGTCATTTTGAAAACAGCTGACGACGGAACAGTATGGCCACTCCAACAGTCCATTACCGCGGACGCGGCTATTCGAATAGTTTGAAACTCTGCGGAGGTGGTACACTTTCACCACAACATTCGATACATCCGTCAGGGACAACCCTGAATCATCATACTTACTATGCGGATAATCAATCCTAACCTTTCAATTACACAACCTAGTATAGGCACCTCCCCTATGAGTTTGACCTCGCAACCATGACCACATGTCATCTTGGGTACTGCATAGGTGACATTCATCACGAAGTATCCTTAGCTTAACCTCTTCCACAAGGGAACCCATACTAAGACATATAAACCTCCAGTCAAGCCCTACCCAATTGAGGTATTGTGGTTGTACGGTAGAATTGGAATGGTATCGCATCTGAACCCAACCATCAGTTTTTATAAAGGGGCAAGGCTCATGCCTCAATATTTTCATCATCAAAACATCTTGTGTTCATAACACATGTCAAAACATTTCAATAGAATGAATCCTCATTCCAAGGTTTTCATAATCATTTTCACCAAGTATTCTCATCTAAAATTGAGGGCATTCACTAATGAGGGGTGCTAATTAGGTGTAACTATCTCACTCTAGTTTTATACTCTTGATGTCATCTAAGTATAACTAGTTAGGCCTAGTTTTATGATCTTTATGCTATTTATACTATTTTTGCAATACTCACAAATCCCTAACTAAAAAGTAAAGCACTTTGGTAAAAATAAAAGAATAAAGCTTGCAAGTAAAACTCAGGATTGGTATAATCAAAGGTGCATAACCAAGGAATTCCTAAATCATCTTGCATAGGTTATATTGCAATTTGTGATGGCTTTCATAGTTAAGAAACTTGCAATTGTTAGCTTGCATATTTATCTTGTAGTGTTAGGCTTGCCTTGAGTAGTGTAGTGTATGAAGTTTTCTTCTTTGTAGTAGTACTCCTCTTCTTCATAGACTTGGTCGGTACTAGCGTCTATAAATGAATACAAGGTACACAATCACCAAACAATACTTAACTAGCTCTATTTGGCACACAAAGGTTATAACTAGATGATCTTGCATCATCACAATCATCACATGAAATTAAGACGTAGTCTTCTCTTTCTTATTTTAGAAAAGTAATTTCTACTCATTGAAAGTACTTAAGATTTAATATTCTCCAATTAAAATATGGGATCATGTTGACACATGTCATCACCACATATTCTAATACATGGGAATGTGATTTAAAGTGGTGGTCATATTTTATAAAGTTTAAAATTACTATTTTATACAACTAAAGTGACTAGAAATTCCTATAGAGAATTCTTTTAGTACTAGTCCAAGATCACTTCATGTAAACCTAAATATTTTTACATATTCAGATAGATCTTGTGAAATGTGATTTTTGAGAGTTGGAATCAACTCAAAATCATTTATGGTTGATTTTTGAAAAACAATTGAATGTGGAAAAGTCTATGTCTTGTTATTTTTCTATAGTTGATCCATAATTCCAAATGGTTTGGATCCAATGGGCTTGGATGGATAATTTGAATACCTTTCTAACAAAATTTGAATCATGCAATTTGGTTTAGTAAATCTCTTTGAATTGATTTTTGAATCTATTGTTAGAATCTGTTTTTAATTAAAATGGAAAATAACTATTTGAATCACTGGGCTATGCGCTGGAAAGGGAATGGGCCGGCCCAGCTGCACTGCGCACGCGCAGCAGGCTGCTGTCAGGGGGGTCCCATTAGTCAGCGGCTCTATCTAACCAAAACGGTATGTTTCAATCTAGGCCCTATGATTAGAATGCGATCTAACGACTGAGGTTCATCTCCTACGTCGGATATCTTCGGCAAGACCGAACCATAACGACGACAGTGGGGGTACGCGGTGTCTCACTTGTGCTCCATCTAGGGTCGGCGATGGGGGCGAACGATGTTGTAGATGACGGAGGTTCGAACGGTGGTCGTGACGGCTCCTGGGTTGGCTACAATTGATGGCTGCTCTTCTCCTCTGTAGCGGCGGACTCCGGCCAAATTCCGGCGATGTGGTGCTCGCCTTGCTCCGGGGAGAGGTGTGGGAGGTTCTGTGAGGAGTGGGGAGTGAGATGGTGCGGCTAATTGAGGCGGAGGGGGCCTCTATTTATACACCGGCTAGAGGGGACGAGCGGCATGGTCTGGCTCCTCCGGTAACATTGTTGTAGTGGGCTACGGGCATGGCTGAGGGTGCTAGTCGACGTAGTGCTCCCTGGCGGTCTTCATGCGCGTGATGGTGCGACAAGGGGCGGTTGCAAATGGTCGGGAGCAGTCTGTGCTCTGTGCGGGAACCGCGGGTGTTCAATATGGCGTACAGTGGTCTCGTGTCGTGCGGTGGCGAACAATCGTGTCCTGGGGGTCGCTGGTGTCGCGGTGAGTGCGGGTACGCGTGGAGAGAGCGAGGCGCGGCATGTGCATGTGTGTCGGCTGCGACGCTCTAGCGCGCTCTCGGCATGGCGGCATAGAACTGGGCGCGGGGTTTCTCGGGTGGTCCACATCTAGGATGCTATCGAGGGGTCGACAGGGAGTGGCGATGGACGGTAGCCTGTCTCCTAGATATCGTGGACCGGCGCGGGGCTGGCTGCTATGAGTTGTCCATGCTCGACCGGCAAGGACTGCTCCGTTGGGGCGGGACTAGTCCAAGCAGTGAAGGGGAGATGCTCCAATGCAGTGCTGGGCACTGGGGGTGAGTGAGGGCTAGTAGATAAATGGTGGACAAAGCATTGATCAAGAACAGTAATAGTTTGGCAGCTATTACTGTGCACACCAGGTGTTTGATGAAATGGCCGCATGAATTCAAAATTTGAATTTTTGGATGAATTTTGGTGAGTGGTCTTGTCATAAGATTGGTAGTCTTTGGTTGATAGGGTTTGCTAAGGGGAAGTGGTTTGGTTGGCTTTTGAGAAATGGCCATCTTAGTACCTATTAAGGATTGAATTTTTTAATGCATCTCAAATGGATTTGAAAATAGTTTCTGTAAGTTTGTGAGTTTTCTTGGGTTCATTGTTACTTGGTCTAGCATGGGGTGAAAAGAATTGAGAATGTTTCTAATAGAAATCTTTTACTAGGAACACCCAAAGTGGTCTAGTGAACAAATTTGGCCAAAATGACCATTTGCCTATATTTCTTATATTTGATTTTATCTTCATTTGATTTTGCTTGGAAATGATATAGATGATGTTGTAAACCTTTTTAAACTACTCCTTACCATTTGTAGCAATCAAACATGGAAATTGCACTCATTCATAAACTAATGCATTTCACACATTCACTCACATTAGGTTTAATAATAAAAGTTTTTGTTAACCCTAAACTTGGGTACTTAGAACTTGATAATCTTGATTAACATTTTTGGGATGTTACAAATCTCCCCTCATTAAACAAAATATCATCCCGAGATTTAAGAAAAAGAATACTAGGAACTAAAGAGATCTAGAAACTCAGTCCTAATGTAATCTTCTCGCTCCCAAATTGCTTCTTCTTCAGTATGGTTACTCCACCGGATCTTGAGAAACTTGATACTCTTGGTACTGGTGGTTCTGAAAGCTTCTTCCAAAATACGAATGGGTACTTCACGATATCTTAAATCCTTGTTGATATCTATGGCTCTGTGATCAATATTCTTGAAAACTTCGGTCTTCTCCGGAACTTCTAGTCATTTGCGAAGTAACGAGATATGGAACACATCATGCACGGCTGACATCTCCTCTGGTGGTTCCAGTTGATATGATACTTCTCCTCGGCGATTCAAAATCTTGAATGGTCCAATATATCTGGGGGCTAACTTCCCTTTCAGTTGGAAACGTTGCATTCCTTTCAAGGGTGATACTTTGAGATACACAAAATCTCCGACATGGAAGGTCAGGTCTCGATGTCTGTTGTCAGCATAAATCTTTTGTCTGGATTGGGCGGTCTTGAGGTGTTCACGGACTTTGTGAACCTTCTCTTCGGCTTCTCATATGATATCGGGTACGACAATGTGACTCTCTTCTACTTGCGACCAATTCAATGGGGTACGACACTTCCTTCCATACAGAAATTCAAATGGGGCCATTTGCAAACAGGGTTGATAATTATTGTTGTAGGAGAATTCTACGAAAGGCAGAAAATCTTCCTATTTTGATCCATATTCTAGCAGACAAGCTCTCAACATATCTTCTAATATTTGATTGACTCTTTTAGTTTGTCCATCGGTTTGCAGGTGATAAGCTGTGCTGAAATTCAGTTTGGTTCCTAACCCTTCTTGGACTTTCTACCATAATCTTGAGGTAAACTGGGTTCCTCGATCAGATACTATGGTCTTAGGAGTTCCATGCAAACTGACGATTCTAGCAATGTACAGCTCTGCTAGCTTCGAACTCTGGTAGGTGGTCTTGACAGGTATAAAATGGGCTACTTTGGACAGTCTATCCACTATGACCCAAATAGGGTCATTTCCCCTACTAGATGTAGGCAAACCGGTGATAAAATCCATTCCTACAGAATCCCATTTCCATTCCGGAATCTGCAATGGTTGCAAAAGTCCTGCGGGTCGTTGATGTTCCGCTTTGACTCTCTAACAGATATCACACTTGGTTATATAGCTTCCAACTTCTCTCTTCATCTTGTGCCACCAAAATTGCTCCTTCAAATCCCGATACATCTTCGTTCCTCCCGGGTGGATAGAATAAATAGTATCATGAGCTTCCTGCATAATGACTTGCTTCAACTCGGAATCTGCTGGTACACATGTAACATCCCAATTTCAGCAACCCTGATTTGCTTTCCAAATAGAAAAAATTAGGGGGAACAAAAACTTTTTCTTGTTACTTGTTGCAATGCTTGCTTACTTGTTTCCTTGTGTTCATGCAACTGATTGTGTATTATATTGTATACTCCTTACCTCAACCCAGTTGGCCAAAAAATATTTTTGCAAGAGAAATGCCTTGGCTCCTCTTTCATATTCTCAAATGTTGTGAAAATTCAAACTAAGCGAAGATAACTTTGCCCCAACAAAATATTTTACTAGATCTATTAACAAAACTATGGAGACCTATATATTATCTCCCTATGTTTTCAAGTCAGAACTTCAACTACTCTTATCTCTAGGTTTTCCAAAATTTTCTTCCTAAAACCTCTCCACTCCAATCTTGGTATAAATACCAAGAGGTACTTATCTTACTTCAAAACATAACCAATTCAAAATACCCATCCCTACATCAAACTAGGCTTGATGGTAACCCTAGTAGTAGTTGGATAAGTTGATAGGTTGAATTGCCTTGATCTGCTGATTGCATTGTTTGCTTAGGAAATAGAGTGAGATAATCTAGTATCTCATCCCTTACGACCCAATATATGGTTGTGATCATCAATCTCATATCAATCATCCAAGTCTGGATCTATACTAAGCCACTAAAGTGACCATCTCATCTCCTAATCAGATTACTCCAGGTATAATCCCTTTTGATAGTTCCCAACTCAGTGAAGACCCAACCTAAGAATGGATCCTATCTACTTAGTTATCACATCAACATACTCCCTTTGTTCATGAGTTTGGAACATAGCATCCTCTCAAAATCATCTACACTTACACTCTAGTCTAAAACACTAAATCTGCCAAAATGGCTAAGTCTGGAATTCTTATCTAGATTTAATCTTTAGAGCTCTATCTTTTCCAAGTTGTGTGCAGTCTTGATAATGTACTTGAACCATCTTGTAGTACATCATTAGTACTACCAAAGCCCATGCTTCCCCTTGGCTAAGCCATTATAATTCCCACTCATCCCTGATGGTCTTATAGTCAAGATAATAATATATTCTGCAAATCTTATCCTCTTGCCTAATTTGGTAGAAACTCACTTCTATCTGCTACCTCCCCTTGACCACATGTTTGCATGGTTATGATCTACTAACAATGTCTTATCAAACCCTACATCACTTGTTTCCTTTGGAACCTTTGGCATCTTAAACCCACCTGGTTTATTTTGGCATCAGGACAATCCTGCTATGGCAGCCTTATTTTCATCAAAATTTGCCATTACTCCTACACCACCTAAAATACAACCAAGCCCAACTCTTTCTTAAATGATCATCTATATGACTTGGTCTATCTATCCATATACCCCTTGTACCAAGGTGAGCTCTGAGCTCCCTAATCCAACCCTGTTTAGGTGGCATAAAGATAACCAAACCCTAGATCCTCCCAAATATAGTTCCATCCTTTTCACCCCATTTCCTCAAAACTCAAGGTTGATAATGACGCATACATCAAGTTCACATCACCTAACTTGAATATAACCATTTTCCAAATAATTCCCATAATTATTTGGAGCCTAAAAGTAATTAAATTTTTTTTCTAGCAAAATCCGCCAAACATGGTCTTTAAGGGCAAGTTTATTTTTCTCCTAACCACTTTGCCAACTCAATGCATATTTGAGTTCTACACCTCATAACCTACCTTCCCAACCAAAAAATAAATATTTTTGAGATTCTTTATTATTTCTTTTGCCCTTTTTCTTAAATTGCAGAAACAAGAAATAATTTCTTAAAAATACTTTCCCATCCAAATAAATTCCAGTAAAATTCTCCAATATGTAATATGGTATTCAGAACCATTTCACATCAAAATCTAACCTTGTCTAATGTAAAAATACTACATTTGCCTCCATAATCCATTTCTGCACTTTTTGAATAAATGCTTCTAAATGGGATTTTAATATTTAGAAAAATCCCAAATAAATCTCGAAGAGATGATTTGACCTACTCTATCTACCAGTACCATTTCCACACCTTCCACAATGAAAATTTTCAAACTTCCTTCACAACCATTTTTGGGATCACTTTTTCCAATCTAGCTATTGCTCAAATCAAAACCATCCAAACAAATATCAACTTGACCAACCCAAGCTTGCACAACACGAAACCACTCCCTCCTGGTCGTGCACTATAGATAAACTACTGTAGCATCCCCTCCTCCTTGACCTGTGTGCTTGTAAGAAAGAAGGAGAGGCATATCTTGCAAAAATATTGTAATTGAATAGGGCAGCAGCCACCAACCCCTTCCCTCCACTCTCTGGTCGTATATCAGGTCCCACCTCACCTCCCCACCTCCCTCACTCTTATCCCGAGCCAGCACACTCCCCAAGCTTCCCCATGAGCTAATTCCACCATGAGCCTTCCCCTTTTGTTTTATTAGGCTAGTGGCCACCCTAGGACCTCTCTCCCCCTCATTGCATCCTAACACTCCCACACACCTCCCCCAGAACCTCCCTATTCCTCCCCTACCATCCTCTGCCCGAGCGAGAGAGAAGAGAAGGATCTCTCGGCCTCCTCCATGTTTTGAGCAAGAAATCCAATCCTGAGCTCCACCCTCTCTGCATGTGACATTGTCAAGCTCCCCACCTCTCCCTGCATCTAACCCACTCCTCATTTTTTCCCAGGACCCTCTGTATTTGCGCCGTCTTAGAGCTCTCCCTCAGCCCCGTCGTGCGAGACCACTCCCAGCGTCTACCCCACAGAGTCGCCCCTCGTTTTATTTCCCGCGACGACCCGCGTCTCCTCCGCCGCCTCCCTGTCGTCGGCGCGCCTCTGGCGAGCACCCCCACGCCTTCACAAGCCGCGCTAGAGTTTCCTGCCGCCGGCCAGGATGAGAGGAAGGAGATGGCACTGCGACCGTCGATCTCCTTTAGATCGAACGGCCAGCGTCGCCCGATACCCCTTCGTCACATACCCTCGCGGATGGCACTAGAAGGCCGGTGAGCACTGCCTCCCACGCGCACGCCCCGCAGATCTAGGCCAAATGTGCCCTGGTGAGACCCAGTATCCCCTAAGCTTTTTTTATATGATTAATCGATTCCAAATCTGGCTGTTAGGATTTAATTCAAAAAAATAGAAAACACCTACAAATTTTCATATCTATATTTTATCAAGTTCCTAGGTGTCTTACCCAACAACCAACTTCAGAATTGGACCAAAATACTGTACAAATAAATTCTAGCAAATAAAATAGACAAATGTTCCTTCACCTCTCATAAATTACTTTAGAGAGTTTGGTAGATCTAATTGGGGTGAAACCACTTTCCCATGGTTGGTTTTTGAAATACACAACCTCTAGACCAGACCCCTTATCAAGGTGAACCCTTGTTTGTCAGAAATAAAAATAACAAAACATTAGGTCTTTGCCATTAATTATTTCTCTAGGCAAAACCAAAAATGGTTTTGACCTAATTCCAACTCTCTGTACTTCTACATAACCATACTTATCAAAACTCAGGAGCCCAAAATTTATTGAGCGCTCTTTGAATTTTGGTGAATTAATAACTTCTATGCATGGTTATTCCACCAATAAATTCACCACAGTAGTTCTGTTTATCCAAAAAGGGTGATTCCTTGGAATCACATCAAAATCCCTTATAAATTTAATCTGGTGGAAAAGATAAAACCATCCTGTACTGCCTTTGGGATTTTCCTGAGGGCATTCTGGTAATTTTTTTGAGGCGATTCCAACACTTAGTGAACCATCCCATCAAATACTATGTAGTCACCCAAGGAAATAATTTTTGGATCTCCAGAACAGTTTTGGTGAATTATTTCCTTAAACTAGGGTTTTATTCACTATAAAAATCACTATAAATCATTGGTAATTGATAAAATAGTGAAACCACTTTTGTTGGCTTCATTTTATCAATACCTATCTGATGATATCATTTTTTACCCAATGTTAACAAACAGAACTTGACCTTACTCTAAAACCCCCTATCTAGTTAGTTTTGGACTATAAATCCTAAATAAGTTAATCCATAAATGCAACCAAGGCATTTCCTTTGTATCCCCAATCAAATCCTCAATTCTTACTTATCTAAAAACTAGTGTTATGAATTGCTTACTGTATGAATTGGTGTTGGTATGCATTGTATTGATTGTCGTGTTGTTTGCTTGCATGTTGCTCGATAACGGCGATAGTTGCGAATTGTATGACACCGAGAAGAAGGAAACATCATGATATTCTTATTATTATTGTATTCAATATTATAGTATGCTAAAGAAGTCACGGGACGTCTCGCTTGTCATAGGCAAGCTACCTTCTTGCTCATACGCCTTTTCCCTTTTATTTTATCTATGCATGGTTTTATCTACCCGATTATGCAAATTGCATTGTTTTACTATATTATGTTATGTGGGAAATGTTTGGCTCCTCCAAACAACTACCCCTTAGTAACATTAGGTACAACCCACTTTTATGATACCTACCTACCCCTAGTATGATAAATGGTGTATGACACCATGCCCCTTTAGAAACCCCGCTTTAGCCGAAACAAAAACTATGGGATGGGAAGACCCCGGAAAAAGGCTTACAAAAATGTTTTATGAGAAAACCTTGGTGAGGCTTGGCCTACCAAGTGATATTGAAAATGGGAAAGGTTTTGGTTTACAAAATAGTCGGAAAAAATATGGAGGAAAAATGTTTACGAAAACAGCCGGGCTGGCCAGTTTTGAAGCTAGCGCAATTAACCCGTGCAACCACATTACTCTAGAATGGGACGTGGCTGGGTTGGAAGATTGTCTAATCTGGTATACATGCCTCACACTACTACATGGGTAAACAATCCCCAGAGGGTGGGCCTTCTCTTTCCAATGGTCCATGCGTGGCATCGACCACGAGAAGGAATGAAGGGTCTGCGGGCCTCCACATGATACTATGAACCCCTCATTGAAAGCGCCCACCCGTCAGCGGTGCAAAATGTGCTCCGATTGGCTTGGTTAACTATATAGGGCGTCCTGGTTTTGAGGGGATTAACTTCATAGGGTAGGAAATTGTATTGGAGAGGGCATCCGGAAGGTCTTGACCGGTTATTCGACCCACGATCGGTGTAGATCAGGGACGCGTAATCGTATGGTGTGGGTACAGTGTACAACCTCTGCAGAGTGTAAATCTATGCGAATAGACGAGTCGTCTGTCATGGACGGTTGTGCTGGCGGTTGTACATCGGCGATGGTTTTGTTTTGAAAAAGGACTTTGGAAAAGCAACGCCTTGGAAATGTTTTGACCATGAGATGGTCGGGAAAAGGAGGAAGGAGTTTGGTCATGAGATGACCGGAAGGAAAAACAAATGGGTGACCCAATCCTAGTGTTTTCTTAAAAACTTTTCAAAAAGGTTTCCAAATTTTTTTACAAAAGTTTTTCAACAAAGATATAGAGATATGCTATATCTACAAGAGAAACTAGTTTATAAAAGAACCTCTGATGGAGCACCCTATCACGGACATATTGCATATCATTTATTACTGTTCTCTTAGGGTGGTTTGTGAGTACATTCAAAGTACTCACCGGCATTATCCCTGGCTATTTACTTGGCCAGAATTTTCAGAAGCAAGAGGAAAGATGGAGATGCTGACATCTATGCGAGCTAGGCTGTCTTCCCAGTCAGTTGCCTGTAGGTTAAGGCATGACATGGGCTCTGCGCTTGAAGACTTCCTTTATTTATGTTGTATCGCCATAATGGCATAAATGTAAGTACTTGTATTTGTTAATTATGTATGTTGTAATGATACTTGCCGGTTATGCTCACGGCTCACTGATCATGGGAACGTGAATTGCAGGCATAACGGGTATCTTTGGACCGTAAATCTGGGGGTGCCATAGACTTGGTATCAGAGCCATCCTGACTGTAGGAGACCTTAGTTAGCATGCACGTTATACAGGACAACCCCTATTTCCAAAAACATCGGCCTCGAAAAACTATTTTCCCAAAAGCTTTTCGAACGATTTCTTATCTCACCTTCTCTGACTTAAACGATTTTAAAAATTTGAAATTACTCTATATCTCGTCTACTTCAAATGTGCCGTTTTCAAAAACAAAGTCCGACTCGGAGACTATGAAGATAGAGATCCCGAAATAAAGAGACACCAAGGAAAGCAAAAGAAATGAGATGCCAACGACGCAAGACACTACAAGATCGCCCCACCAACGGAGTCCTTCATCACCCCCAAATCGATCAAGTACGATGCTGGCGATGACAAATGGAAAGACAAAAGTCGAGACCCCCATAACTTCCGTACTTAGGATTAGCATCCCAAAAATAGGATTCCCCTTGGTACCTATGGTACGCCTTGTTTGCTTGCCATCTGCTTGTGTGATCCTTGTAATGTGTTGCTTGTCTGCCTCAGATCACTCGGTCCTATTGGATGACCACCCTGTTGGCATATCCTGACACTAACCCTCGCAACCCCATAGCTGGAAACCTCTCCTCAGCAGGATGCCCACATAAAGAAATCCTCGACAACTCCTACTCATTGCCTTAGTTTTACTTGCCCAAAAGGAACAACAAATCCAAATAAACCCTCCACCGAATAAATGGAACTCTTTGCCATAACACAAATGCCCCAAGAAGCCGAATGATAAGGATGCCGAAGACAACAAGTCTACTCCGTCACTGGCCCAAAGCAACACAAAGTGTTCAAGGGAAGACAACCCCTCTGAAGATAAATTGCCTCCACCCCGACTAAGGACCAAGAAGAAACATCGCTAACCGCTAAGTCTACCCCGAGTTAACCCCCACGACCTTGATAGGAAACCACCATAGGAAGGTAGTCGCAATAAGGCATCACTCGAGGATCTCAACTCAAGCGCCACGCCCTGCTCCAAGACAAAGGATCTACCCCCAACCTCGACGACCTCAAGTAAAGCTCTAAGGTGGAAAGACTACGTCTTTCCACTCAATTCCCGAAGATCCACCATGAGAGGATAATACCAGAATATCTCCAACCCAAGAACCTGCTCCAAACACCACCGCAAGAGTCATCAGAGGAACATAACACATACATCATCAACAATCTTCGTAAGTCTGCTTGATCCTGCCAACAACAGAGACGTTTAGAATTAAGACAACAAGACTACCCGATGCCGCCAATACTACCCTCCAAGGAAAATAAAGAAACCCAAAAGAATCGAGTTTCTCTGAAGATATCATGAAGCCCCCCCCCCTTTTCTCTACTTTTGGTACTAAAAACCCACTAAAACACACTAAAAACACCTTTGAATATTCCAAACTCGATACATAGAATGAAGAACTGTCCCTCTCACGAGTACCAACCCCTCTTAAAGTCACCACTCCCATAAGATCCACTCGTCAAAGCAAACATCAAAGAAGGCACGACCCTCACTGTTGAAGGAAATACCGTAACTAAAGTTGGAATCCAAGGATGGCAACAAGATTTAAGGAGCACTCTCGACATAGTCCTTCGTACCCTACCAACTTACCTTTCCAACCTCTAGCAAGTTATTGATCGTCTCAAAACCGGTTAAGTAAGCCGTCAAGTACCTTCACCATTGGACGGCGCAAATCCACCGAATTCTGGATGGACCCGGCTGGATGATATGAAAGAATGATGCTATTCTTTGCATGTGTTTACCCACGACGTTGCATTAGAACGAACCCGAAACGACCCCTTTCTCAAAGGACTGAGTTCCTAGACCGCCAACCTCCAACGACATCCTCCAACCCATCGGACCCTAACTAGCTCAGAACTAACTACCCGGAAGCTAGTAGACGCCCCTTTCCAGTAGACCCCCTAACTCAAGAAGTGGTATAGACATCTCTCACAAAGCAGATTATACAAGGTCGACAGAAGATAACCACCCCTGAATGAATAGTGCAGCGCCATCCCTCAGCATCGGCATACAACTCCAAGGAAGAAAGCCGGCGACTCCACCGGAAACTCCTGATGTCGCTCTAAGCTGGAAACACTGCGTCTTTCCTGCCCAAAAACAAGAAGGATGACAAACACTAGTTATCGTTAAGTGATGACCACCCCTGCAAAATCCGAATCATCGACCCTGCAAGAAGGATGACAAACGACACTTATCCAATTTCAGCAACCCTGATTTGTTGTCAAAAGGAAAATATTATGGGGAACAAAAACTATTTCTTGTTACTTGTTGCAATCCTTGCTTACTTGTTTGCTTGTGTTCATGCAACTGATTTTGTATTATATGATATACTCCTTACCTCAACCCAGTTGACCAAAAACTATTTTTCAAGAGAGATGCCTTGGCTCCTCTTTAATATTCTCAAATGTTCTGACAATTCAAACTAAGCCAAGATAACTTTGCCCCAACAAAATATTTTACTAGGTCTATTAACAAAACTATGGAGACCTATATATTATCTTCCTATTTTTTCAAGACAGAACTTCAACTACTCTTATCTCTAGGTTTTCCAAAACCTTCTTCCTAGAACCTCTCCACTACAATCTTGGTAGAAATACCAAGAGGTAGTTATCTTACTTCAAAACATAACCAATTCAAAATACCCATCCCTGCCTCAATCTAGGCTTGATGGTAACCCTAGTAGTAGTTGGATAAGTTGATAGGATGAATTGCCTTAATCTGCTGATTGCATTGTTTTCTTAGAAACTAGACTGATATAATCTAGTAGATCATCCCTTAGGAACCAATATATGCTTGTGATTATCAATATCATATCAAGCATCCAAGTCTGGATCTATCCTAAGACACTAAAGTGATCATCTTATCTCCTAATCAGATTACTCTAGGGATAATCCCTTTTGATAGTTCCCAACTCAGTGAAGACCCAACCTAAGCATGGATCCTATCTACTTAGTTATCACATCAACATCCTCCCTTTGATCATGAGTTTGGAACATAGCATCCCCTCAAAATCATCTACACTTGCACTCTAGTCTAAAACCCTAAATCTGCCAAAATGGCTAAGTCTGGAATTCTTATCTAGATTTATCTTTTGATCTCTACCTTTTCCAACCTGTGTGCATTCTTGAGAATGTACTTGAACCATATTGTAGTACATCATTAGTACTACCAAATGCCACTATTGCCCTTGTCTAAGCCATTATAATTCCCACTCATCACTGATGGTCTTATAGTCAAGATAATAATGTTTTCTGCAAATCTTATCCTCTTGCCTACTTTGGCAGAAACTCACATCTATATGCTACCTCCCCTTGACCAACTCTTCGCATGGTTATTATCTACTAACCTTGGCTTATCACACCCTACATCACTTGTTTGATTTGGAACCTTGTGCATCTGAAACCCACCTGGTTTATTTTGCATTAGGACAATCGTGCTATGGCAGCATTATTTTCATCAAAGTTTGCCATTACTAATACACCACCTCAAATCCAACCAAGCCCAACTCTTGCTTCCGTGATCATGTATATGAATTGGTCTATCTATTCATATACCCCTTGTACAAAGGTGAGATCCGAGTCCCTAATCCAACCCTGTTTAGGTGGCTTAAAAATAACCAAACCCTAGATCCTCCCAAATCTAGTATCCATCCTTTTCACCCCATTTATTCAAAACTCAAGGTTGGACATGATGCATACATCAAGTTCACATCACCTACCTTGAATATAACCATTTGCCAAATAATTCCTATAATTATTTGGAGCCTAAAACTAATTAAATTCTTTTTCTGGCAAAATCCTCCGAACCTGGTCTTCAAGGGAAAGTTTGTTTTCTCCAAACCACTTTGCAAATAAATGCATATTTGAGTTCTACACCTCATACCCTACCTTCCCAACCGAAAAATAAATATTTTTGAGATTCTTTATTACTTATTTTGCCCTTTTTTCTTAAATGGCAGAAACAAGAAACAATTCCTTAAAAATACTTTCCCATCCAAATAAATTCCAATAAAATTTTCCAATATATAATATGGTATTTAGAACCATTTCACATCAAAAACCAACCTTGTATAATATAAAAATACTACATTAGCCTCCATAATCCATTTCTCCATGTTTTGAATAAATGCTTCTAAATGGGCTTTTAATATTTAGAAAAATCCCAAATAAATCTTGAAGAGATGATTTGACCTACTCTATCTACCAGTAACATTTCCACACCTTCCACAATGAAAATTTTCAAACTTCCTCACAACCATTGTTGGGATCACTTTTTCCAATCTAGCTTTTGCTCAAATCAAAACCATCCAAACCAACATCAACTTGACCATCCCAAGCTTGCACAGCACAAAACCACTCCCTCCTGGTCATGCACTGTAGCCAAACTTTTGTAGCATCCGCTCCTCCTCGTCCCGTGTGCTTGTAAGAAATAAGAAGAGGCATATCTTCCAAAATATTGAAATTGAAAAGGACAGCAGCCACCACCCCCTTCCCTCCACTCTCTAGTTGTATATTAGGTCCCACCTCACCTCCCCACCTCCCTCACTGGCCTATCCCGTGCGAACACCCTCCCCAACCTTCCCCATGATCTAAGTCCACCATGAGCCTTCCCCTCTTGGTTTATTAGTCCAGAGGCCACCCTAGGTCCTCTCTCCCCCTCATTTGCATCCTAACACTCCCACACACCTCCCCTAGAACCTCCCTATTCCTTCCTTGCCCTCCTCGGCCCGAGAGAGAGAAGAGAAGGAGCTCTCGGCCTCCTCCATCTTTTGAGCAAGAAATCCAAACCTGAGCTCCTCCCTCTCTTCATGTGACATTGTCAAGCTCCCCTCTTCGCCCTGCATCTAACCCCATCCTCATTTTTTCCCAGGAACCTCCATATCCGCGCTGCTGTTGACCTCCGGTGAGCTCTCCCTTAGCCCTGTCGTGCAAGACCACTCCCGGCGTCTACCCCGACCATGCCGCCCCTCGTTCTATTACCCGCGATGACCCGCGTGTCCTCCGCCGCCTACCTGTCACCGGCGCGCCTCTGGCGATCACCCTCGCGCCTCCACAGGACGCGCTAGGGTTTCCTGCCGCCGGCCTAGACGCGAGGAAGGAGATGGCGCTGCGGCCGTCGATCTCCTTTAGATCGAACGGCCAGCATTGCCCGATACTCCTTCGTCACATACCCTCGCAGATGGGCCTCGAAGGCCGGCGAGCGCTGCCTCCCACGTGCATGCTCCGCAGATCTAGGCCGAATGCGCCCCGGTGAGGCCTAGTATCCCCTAAACTTTTTTTATATGATTAATTGATTCTAGATCTGGCTATTAGGATTTAATACAAATAAAAATATAAAACACCTTCAAATTTTCATATCTATATTTTTTCAATTTCCCAGGTGTCTTACCCAACACCTAGCATCAGAATTGGACCAAAATACAGTACAAATAAATTCTAGCAAATAAAATAGCCAAATGTTCCTTCTCCACTCATAAATGATTTCAGGGAGTTTGGTAGACCCAATTGGGGTGAAACCACTTTCCCTTCATTGGTATTTGAAATACACAACCTCTAGACCAGAGCCCTTGTCAAGGTGAATCCTGGTTTGTTAGAAATAAAAATAACAAAAAATGTAGATCTTTGCCTTTAATAATTTCTCTAGGAAAAAACAAAAATGGTTTTGACCTAATTACAACTCTCTATACATATCCATAACCATACATATCAAAACCCAGGAGCCCGAAATTTATTGAGCTATATTTGAATTTTGGTGAAATACTAACTTCTGTGCATGGTTATTCCACAAATAAATTCACCACAGTATTTATGTTTATCCAACAAGGATGATTGCAATTTTTGCGGAAAGATACTCTAAAAACCTAACATGTGACCTTGGAATCACATCAAAATACCTTATAGATGTAATCTGGTGAAAAAGACAAAAATCATCTAGTACTTCTTTAGGATTTTCCTGAGGACATTTTGGTAATTTTTTGAGGTGATTCCAACTCTCAGTGAACTAGTCCATCAAATACCATCTAATCACCGAAGGAAATAATATTTGGAACTCCAAAACAATTGTGGTGAATTACTAACTAAAACTAGGGTGTTATTCACTATGAAAATAACTATAAATCATTGGTAATTGATAAAATAGTGAAACTACTTTTGTTGGCTTCATTTTATCAATACCTATCTGATGATATCATTTTTTACCGAATGTTAACAAACAGAACTAGTTTTATGAATTGCTTCATGTATGAATTGGTGTTGGTATGCATTGTATTGATTGTGGTGTTGTTTGCTTGCATGTTGCTCGATAACGGCGATAGTTGAGAATTGTGTGACACCGAGAAGAAGAACAAATCGAGATATTCTTATTATGATTGTATTTGGTATTCTGGTATTCTAAAGAAGTCACGGGACGTCTCGCTCGTCATAGTAAAGACACCTTCTTTCTCATACACCTTGTCCTATTATTTTATCTATGCATGGTTTTATCTACCCGATTATGCAAATTGCATTGTTTTACTATATTATGTTATGTGGGAAATGTTTGGTTCCTCCAAACCACTACCCCTTAGTACCATTAGGTACAACCCACTTTTATGATACCTACCTACCCTAGAATGATAGATGGTGTATAACAGCATGCCGCTTTGGAAACCCTGCTTTAGCCGAAACAAAAACTATGGGATGGGAAGACCCCGGAAAAAGGCTTACAAAAATGTTTTATGAGAAACTTGGTGAGGCTTGGCCTACCAAGTGATATTGAAAATGAGAAAGGTTTTGGTTTACAAAATGGTCGGACAAAAGATGGAGGAAAACTGTTTACGAAAACATTCGGGCTGGCCAGTTTTGAAGCTAGCGCAATTAACCCGTGCAACCACATTACTCTGGAATGGGACGGGGCTGGGATGGAAGTTTGTCTAATCTGGTATAGGTGCCTCACACTACTACAGGGGTAAACAATCCCATAGGGTGGGCCTTCTCTGTCCAACGTTCCATGCGTGGCATCGACCGGGAGAAGAAATGATGGGTCTGCGGGCCTCCACGCGATACTATGAGCCACTCATTGAAAGCACCCATCCGTCGGCGGTGCAAAATGCTCTTCGGTTGGCTTGGTTAACTATATAGGGCGTCCCAGTTTTGAGGGGATTAACTTCATAGGGTAGGCACTTGTATTGGAGAGGGCATACGAAAGGTCTTGACCAGTTATTTGACCCACGATCGGTGTAGATCAGGGATGGGTAATCGGATGGTGTCGGTACAATGTACAACCTCTATACAGTGTAAATCTATTCGAATATCCGAGTCCTTGGTCATAGAAGGTTGTGCTAGCGACTGTACAGCTGTGATGGTTCTTTTCAAAAAGGACTTCGAAAAGGCAACGACTTGGAAACGTTTTGACCATGAGATTGTCGGGAAAAGGAGAAAGGAGTTTGGTCATGAGATGGCCGGAAGGAAATACAAATGGGTGATCCAATCATAGTGTTTTCTTAAAAACTTTTAGGAAAGGTTTCCAAAATGTTTTACAAAAGTTTTTCAACAAAGATATAGAGATATGATATATCTACAAGAGAAACTAGTTTATAAAAGAACCTCTCATGGAGCCACCCTACCATGGCCATATTTCATATCCTTTATTACTGTTCTCTTAGGGTGGTTTGCGAGTACATTCAAAGTACTCACCGGCACTGTCCCTGGCTATTTACTTGGCCATACTTTTCAGAAGCAAGGGGAAAGATGGAGATGCTGATGTCTATGCGAGCTAGGCCGTCTTCCTAGTTAGTTGCTTGTAGGATAAGGTATGACATGGGCTCTATGCTTGAATACTTCCGCTATTGATGTTGTATCGCCATAATGTCATAAATGTAAGTACTTGTATTCGTTAATTATGGATGTTTTAATGATACTTGTCGGTTATGATCACGACTCACTAATAATGCGAACATGAATTGCAGGCATAACGGGTATCCTCGGACCATAAATCCGGGGGTTCCACAACACAGATACGTCCTTTGTACCACAAAACTGTAGGGTTCGCAACATAGAAAACAAAAAATTTCCTACGATGGGAACAACTATGTACCAAGATCTATCTACTAGATACAAACAACGGGCGGATGTATATCCGTAGAGCACATATCCTTGAAGACCGACAAAGCTTGACGAGTCCAAACTCGTGGTTGATGTAGACGATCTCTTGCCGATCTCAAGATCGAGAGGAAGTCCTAGCGCCGCAAAACAGCAGTGCATTCGTGATCGCACACACGTTCGAGGCACCGAGAAACCTCCGCCTCCTCGCTCCAGCGATGCAGTGGAAGCACAACTCTTTCTTGCCGAAAAGCCACTGGAAACATGTATCTCGCTAGTCCGAGACCATGGGGATAAATTCTAGAGGGGGAGAGAGATCCTTCACGAGGAGGTGTGCTTTGAGAGGAGGAGAGGGGGGCGTTTTATAGGGGAGAGGGGGGGCACCCAAGGGGCATGGCGCCCAGCCATGGGGGCTGCCCCCACCTCTTCCACATTCATGTGGGTGGAGCTCCCACTCAAAATGAAAAGCCTCCACTCCCTTTAAAAAGCCTCCACTCAAAAATCCACTCACATGCATTAAATTTCCACCAAATTTAGTGCAAGCTCTCATTTAAATAAAACTCCTTTATTTATTTATTAAGAATTTTGTTAATTACTTTAATTAACAAACATTCACATAAAACTCCTTGCTAGTATTCCATTTCACATGCAGAACCAGTTTCAGCAATTTCAACCGAAACAGTTTCGGTGTCTAGTGAAATAAATTCATGCGCTTTCCTTTTCTTTTCGGCATGAAACTTTTGCTCCAAATGGATGTAGGTGTCTCTTAAGTGTCACCCTACGGTTCGTGAATAATGCGGACATGATCGAGACCCCTCTCGGATCAATAATCAGAAGCAGGATCTGGAGACCCATACTAACTCCCACACATTCAATGATGACTTTCTTGTGATCGTCGGAACCTTTTATGCTAGTATCTTAATCCCTTTGTTTCGCGATATATTACATGTCCGAGATTCGATCATCGGTATCTCCATACCTAGTTTGATCTCGTTACTGACATGCACTCTTTTCTCGTTCCCGTGATATAACATTCTAGTGATCAAATCACTTGCTTGCAAGCTAATCAATGTGATATCACCGAGAGGGCCCAGAGCATATCTATCTGTCAGCGGGATGAACAAATTCCACTCTCGATCCATGAGCCTCAACATAACACTTTATTAGTTCTGAATCCATATTTATAATCACCCTGTTATGGTGTGACGTTTGATGTTATCAAGAAACTCTTCCGGTGTTAGTGATTGACATGATCTCATGGTCTAAGGATTAGGATCACTTCGTAAGTTGTTATAGCAATATAAACTCAATGACTTTGATCGTAATGCTATACTTCGGATGAATGTTCATCACACCATTACACTAATGTTGTGACCTCGTTATTAACAACATCCAATGTCCATGATCAGGAAACCTATGATCATCTTGTTAATCAACGAGCTAGTTTATAAGAGAGGCATAACAAGGAACTTCCTTTTTGTTTATTAAACACACATGTATTAACGTTTCCGTATTAATACAATTAGAGCATGTAAAATAAACATTTATCATAAATAAGGAATACGATAATAACCACTTTATTATTGCCTCTCGGGCATATTCCCTTCAGTCTCCCACTTGCACTAGAGACAATAATCTAGTTTGAAAACTTTGCGTATTGAACACTTATGGCTTTCTGGTGTTCCATATATGCAATTGCAAGTGGTTAACATAATCTACGGATCTGACGCTTCAGGTCCGTGTGTATTTGCATGTCTTTGCATCTCCACGCATCACTCATTCTCCAATGAGATGGCATGGTATAAATTTGGTCTTTTGGTGAGACTTTTAGTTCCTTGGGGTTAAAACACGTCGATACTATTGTCGTACAATATATCTTTAGTGTTAGCCCGTTGCGAACCACACCTTAGTTTGATAACAAACTACTGGACACAAATTCCCTCCTTTGCTGCTACTATAGCATTCATATACTTAGCCTTTTGTTGTAGTATTCGTCACAATGTCTTAACTATGGAACTCTTCCAAATCCATCATGGAATCTCCTTTCCATTACATTGTGCCACCCATAGTTTAAATTGTGATAAACTTAATTTGTATCTTGTGACAAAACTAGTATCAATGTAACTCTTTACAATGAACTATTTGTAATTGTTTGTCACCTCTACACAAATATATTCTTAGTTCTTCCAAAAGATCATAAGAATATCCTTACTATCGTCCAATGATCATTTTATGATTCATTCTGGTATATTCTCATAACATTTAGATCATATGACATATCTAGATGTGTACATATCATGGTATGATTGATCAAAACATTCTCGTGATTTGACTCATCAAGTGTCAAAGCACTTGAATCTTAATTCACTTATCAAGTGTCGATACACTTGAATCTTGATTCAATTATTTTCCATGCGACAAGAACCATTTCTTGTTGTTTCTATATTGAACTCCTTCAATATCTCATATATGTACGTTTGGCACAACCATATTAGCGTCATAGTCTATCCACTATAGACATTTGTGCTAAATATTCGGGTTTTGCCTAAGTATTTCATCAAAATGAAATTCTTAACCTCTGTCAATAAAAGATACATCATTTCTAATCAACAAGATGTCCTCCATATAATGTATTAGAAATATGTCTTAGCGCTCCCACTTAATTTCTTGCAAATGCAAGCATCTTCATCTCTCCTGATGAAAACTCTTTTTCATCACGGTGAAGATTCCAACTCCGCGATGCTTACTTCAACAATTGAAGTTTGCATGCCCCTTTTAGCATCCTTTGAATTAACAAAACCCTTTGGATCGTGTCATGTACATGTCCTAGGTAACCATTCTATTAAAAGAACTTTGTTTTGTTTATTCATCTACCATATAACAAATTATATGTAGTGGTTGCTACTTTAATCCGTCCAGATTAAATATCGCTATGAAAGATCAAATCTTGTCATAGTCAACTCCTTGAACATTGTCATAAAATACTTTATGACATGTCGACTATTTCATAGATGTGAAACATCCATGTTTGTTTCTTTATAGATCCAAATACGACTGATAGGTTTTTACACCTTTCCGGAGGGTCTTCCAAGTTCAAAACTTGATTTATCGTGTATGGAACTATCACGGATTTTATGGCTTCAATCCATTTGACGGAGTGAGGTCCCATCATTGCTTCTTTGTATGTATTCGGTTCATCATTGTCAAACAATAATGATTTACTCTCAAATCTTAGCATTTGATTGTTTAACCGACCTACTTGGTTCAATAGGAACTTAGATCTCCGTGACCACAACCTTTGAGGCACATAAGCTATGAGCATTATGGCAGCCTTCGGAACGATTTCCGGCGCTGCGCAACTCAGCACATATAGCTAAGGTTCGTTAACCTTATCAAATTTCTATTGTCCTCCCACTTAACTTTTACGAAAAATTCCTTCTTCAAGAAACTTCATATTTCAAGCGACAAACCCCTTTGTCCTTGGTGTTATGGAGGAATAACCAATTGTTATTCGAAATAACCTACAAAGACATGCTCATCCGACTTCGGTTGTAAACATCTTACTTATGTTTAGCATACCAAAATTTAAGAAATGATAACTTGGGTTTTACCCCAAACCATAACTTCCTTGGTGTCATTTCAACGGATCAATATGGAGCTCTTTTCAGTGTAAAAGCGGTAGTCTCTAAAGCTTTAATCTTTTAAAACATAATGGCAGTTTTATAAATAACACCTTTGATCCAACCATGTCAAACAAGGTTTCATTACAAATCTCAAATACTCCATACTCCTATGGCGTTTCGGGATATGCAAATCTAGGTGTTTTGCTAAACTTGCAACTCAAATAAATCCCTTTATGATAAAATCATAATTGATTTATTTTTCTTGTTACACTTGTAACTCAAATAAATCCCTTTATGATCAAATCATAATTCATTTATTTTTCTTGTTACAATGATTTTCCACTTCATCTTGAAAGTCTTTGAAATGTTTTTCAAATATTTCATACTTCTTTCTCATTAAGTGAATATTCACTCAAATTTCCGGAGAAAGCATATGAAGTTGAAATCCATCGCTTACGACTATACATAATGGACTACATACATCGATATGTATAAATTCCAATATTTTAGTCATTCGTTCTTCTTTGGCCTTTGAACGAAGTTTTAATTATCACGTGGAAAGTCTCACAAGCGTCACTTGATCAAATCAAAGACTCCAAAAATCCATGAATATGGAGATTCTTCATGTTTTCTTTCCAATATAATTTAAACAGCGATGTCACTTCGTAAGTGATCTTTCAATCATTTTTCTTGCGACATTTTAGCATTAGGTTTTATGGATGTGATTTCTCCAACTAGATTTGTAAATCATCCATCTTATATGGAATATGGTAATTATTTGAACAACCTTTGTTCTCATAATACCTGATTCAAATAACAATTATTAAAACAAATCTTGAAGTCAAGCTTTGATGTCAACGAGAAATACAAACAACGGTTTGTTTGTTTTTGATGAACATCATCACATATTCTCTTGCTAGTTACTTAGGCCATTGTGGTTCATGAATTGCGTTGTTCCTTATGAAATTTCATACCAACCAATTTGGTATCCAATACCCAAGAACCACATTGTTTAACAAGCAAAGAATACAACCATAACATGTATATCATCCATATACCTAAATTGGATATTTCCAATCTTTTCTTTTCTCCCAAATATATTTCATAGATTCTCTTTCAGCATTTCCTTTTCCTTTTTAAAAGAATTTATCAACATCAAAAGTGGTGCCATATACATGACACATAGTCCAAAGCGTGTATAATCAAATAATAATACCTTTGTACTTGCACTTTGAAGTAGATCACCATCATCAAAATGATCGGTATTCTTTAAAAATCCATTCTTTAGTAATCTTTTAGTGTAGTAAACACTTTACATACATCTTCTATTCATCCTTATCATGACGACTTTCATGATCAAGATACTGTAGCTTATAAAGGCGAATCGTGAGTATAACATTACTTTCCAAAACCCTTTTTGGATGATTAGGATGTCTAGCATCTCCAACCTTCGTAAATTCTCATCCAATATGAGAACATATATTATACTCTATCATTTTGCAACCAAAACATTGTTTCAGATATCATTATATCTGCCACACATGATGGTTTCTGAAACAATTCTTTCAGCTCCTAGATAAACTTGATATAAAAACAATCAAGAATCATGGAGGCAAACATGATACTTAAGATACTAACACTGGAATTGTTACTCTCGATTTAATACCAACTATTAAATTTCACGGAGTAAATAGAATTTGCTGAAAGTTTGCAATAGGACTTTAAACTTTAGATTGACACCCAACTCAATACGATACCAGTTCGTAAAGTATATATCCAGAATTCTATAGTTCTATTATCTCAATTTCAACTATGCATAAGGTGGTGAACGAATGCAAATGACTACAACAAATTATGCAAATTCACTTTGATTTAATTTATGATAAATTGAATTCTACTAATCCAAATTAGAAATGAACTCCCACTCAAAAACGACATCCCTCGTGTCTTTTTGGTGATTACATGAACCAATCCACTACACCAAGTCCGATCATCACGTGAGTCGGTATAGCTTCAAAGGCGAGCATCAAATGGTCATCATATAAAAACATATGACTCATGATTAACCTTTCGGTCCGTGTTCCGAGGCCATGTCAGTACATGCTAGGCTTGCCAAGTAAGAACCTTAGTATTCGCGTGTGTAACTGTCTTACACCCGAGATATGCTCGTGGATTCAAGTACACCCGATCATCACGTGATGTCTTGAAGCGAAGAAACATTGTCGGTGCATACTTAAGGAATAACACATTTTTATCTTGATATCTAAATGAGGTATCATCTTATTATGCTAATAAAACGCCAAACAAGCAATATAAGATGTAATCAAAACATCACATGTTTATAAGTGAAATGATATGGTTCCCGCATATGATCTCCATCATGTGCACCGTGGTATGATCACTATCATACCTATATGTGTAAGTCCGAGGTCTATGGAGACTACACGTTATGTGTGTTGTAAGAGTATCATCTCATACTTCTACTTACAACATCACCATATCATAACACTAGCCCAGCAACAATCTAAACTAGACGCCTCTAATTTATCCATTGCAAGTTTTACGTTGCTTAGGGCTTTCGAAGATAGAACCGTTCTTACCTACGAACATGAACCACAACGAGGATAACCAAATTGTTGACAACTCGTTGAAAATTAGATATTGACTATAGTAGGAGAGACAGACACCTGCTAGCCACTTATGCAAAACTAGTTGCATGTCAAGCGTGGAACAGGTCTCATGTGCGAGGACATGTAAAGTTTGTCCGGGCCGCTTCATCCCACTATGCCACCAATATCCAAAGTACAAATAAGAAGCAATAAAATGATCATCATCGCGCACATACTCATATGTGTACTACCCGTGCAAAGTATCTACGCATAGATCCGTCTCTGATACCACTGTAGGGTTCGCAGCATAGAAAACAAAAATTTTCCTACGATGGGAACAACTATGTACCAAGGTCTATCTACTAGATACAAACAACGGGCAGATGTATATCCATAGAGAACATACCCTTGAAGACCGACAAAGCTTAACGAGTCCAAACTCGTGGTTGATGTAGACGATCTCTTGCCGATCTCAAGATCGAGAGGAAGTCCTAGCGCCGCAAAACAGCAGCGCATCCATGCTCGCACACACGTTCGAGGCACCGAGCAACCTCCACCTCCTCGCTCCAGCGATGCAGCGGAATCACAACTCTTTCTTGCCGAAAAGCCACCGGGAACATGTATCTCGCTAGTCCGAGACCATGGGGGATAAATTCTAGAGGGGGAGAGAGATCCTTCACGAGGAGGTGTGCTTTGAGAGGAGGAGAGGGGGGCCTTTTATAGGGGAGAGGGGGGCACCCAAGGGGCATGGCGCCCATCCATGGGGGCTGCCCCCACCTCTTCCACATTCATGTGGGTGGAGCTCCCACTCAAAATGAAAAGCCTCCACTCCCATTATAAAGCCTCCACTCAAAAATCCACTCACACGCATTAAATTTCCACCAAATTTAATGCAAGCTCTCATTTAAATAAAACTCTTTTATTTATTTATTCAGAATTTTGTTAATTACTTTAATTAAAAAACATTCACATAAAACCCCTTGCTAGTATTCCATTTCACATGCAGAACCAGTTTCAGCAATTTCAACCCAAACAGTTTCGGTGTCTAGTGAAATAAATTCCTGCGCTTTCCTTTTCTTTTCGGCATGAAACTTTTGCTCCAAATGGATGTCGGTGTCTCTTAAGTGTGTAACCCTACGGTTTGTGAATAATGCGGACATGATCGAGACCCCTCTCGGATCAATAATCAGAAGCGGGATCTGGAGACCCATACTGACTCCCACACATTCAACGATGACTTTCTTGTGATCGAATGAACCTTTTACGCTAGTATATTAATCCCTTTGTTTCGCGATATATTACATGTCCGAGATTCGATCATCAGTATCTCCATACCTAGTTTGATCTCGTTACCGACATGCACTCTTTTCTCGTTCCCGTGATATAACATTCTAGTGATCAAATCACTTGCTTGCAAGCTAATCAATGTGATATCACCAAGAGGGCCCAGAGCATATCTATCCGTCATCGGGATGAACAAATTCCACTCTCGATCCATGAGCCTCAACATAACACTTTATTAGTTCTGAATCCATCTTTATAATCACCCTGTTACACCGTGATGTTTGATGTTATCAAGAAACTCTTCCGGTGTTAGTGATTGACATGATCTCATGGTCTAAGGATTAGGATCACTTCGTAAGTTGTTATAGCAATATAAACTCAATGACTTTGATTGTAATGCTATACTTCGGATGAATGTTCATCACACCATTACACTAATGTTGTGACCTCGTTATTAACAACATCCAATGTCCATGATCAGGAAACCTATGATCATCTTGTAAATCAACGAGCTAGTTTATAAGAGAGGCATAACTAGGAACTTCCTTTTTGTTTATTAAACACACATGTATTAACGTTTCCGTATTAATACAATTAGAGCATGTAAAATAAACATTTATCATAAATAAGGAATACGATAATAACCACTTATTATTGCCTCTCGGGCATATTCCCTTCAAAAACTCCTTCATCTTTGGTGAATCCGGGAACCTTCCATGTACCGATACAACATGTGATTCCGTCGATACTAGCATTTAATTTCTGCGCCTCCTTGATCTGACTGATCAAAGTGGGTTGAATTTCTATGCTAGCCAAAAATCCTTCACTAACTAGCTCCACTCTGAAATTTTTCATCTCCTGATGCAAACTTGTCTGGGTTTCTTTTATCATGGTGTTCAATTGACACGGCAATCTGCTAAGAGCATCTGCTACCACATTGGCTTTGTCGGGGTGATAGTGAATGTCAAGGTCATAGTCCTTGATTAACTCTATCCATCTCCGTTGCCTCATATTTAGCTCCTTCTGGGTGAAAATATACTTTAGACTCTTATGATCCGAATAAATCTCACAGCGATTACCCATGAGGTAATGTCTCCATGTCTTCAAGGCTAAAACTACGGCTGCTAGTTCAAGGTCATGGGTAGGGTAATTCTGCTCATGTTGCTTCAGTTGTCAGGACATATAGGATATGACTTTTCCTTCTTGCATCAACACACATCCGAGACCAATATTAGATGCATCTCAATACACATCAAAAGGCTTCTTGATATCCGGGCATAATCAAGATTGGGGCTGAAATCAATCTCTTCTTGATCTCTTGAAAACTTGCTTCACATTTGTCCGTCCATTAAAACTTCTTATATTTCTTCAACAACTAGGTCATGGTTCTTGTGATGCCCGAGAATCCTTCTACGAACTTGGGTTTGAGTGGTTGGGGCTTGCCATTCTTCAACATCCTTAACCTTGGCAGGGTCGACCCCAATTCCTTCTGCCGACACGATATGTCCTAGGAATCCTACTTCCTTTAACCAGAACTCACATTTGCTAAACTTGGCATACAACTGATGCTCTCTAAGGATTTTTAGGATGGTCCTCAAGTGTAGCTCATGTTCTTCTTATGATTTGGAATAGATCATAATGTCATCGATGAAAACAACGACAAACTTATCCAGGAAGTTCATAAAAATATTATTCATGAGGTTCATGAAATAAGCGGGGGCATTGGTTAATCGAAAAGACATGACAGTGTACTCATACAATCCATATCTGGTGGTGAAGGCAGTCTTTGGAATATCCGTTGCGTGAATCTTGAGTTGATGATAACCACTTCTAAGATCAATCTTAAAAGCACTTTGGCACCGGTCAACTAGTCAAACAGATCTTCTATCTTCAGCAGTGGGTACTTGTTCTTAATGGTGACATCATTCAGCTTCCAATACTCCATGCACAAACGTTTACCTCCATCTTTCTTATCCGCAAACAAAACAGGTGATTTCCATGGTGACGCACTTGGTTGAATCAAACCTTTCTCCATCATAGCATCTAATTTCTTCTTTAGCTCTACTAATTCATAAGGGTTCATACTATAAGGCCTCTAGGCTATGGGTCCACTTCCAAGGATTAGTTCGATGATAAACTCGATATCCTGATCTGGAGGCATACCGGGCAGTTCATCTAGGAATACGTCAGGGTATTCAAAGACTACTCTAACTTGGTCAATGGTTGGTTGGGCTAGACTCTTGTTGCACTTGAATTGACGGGGCAAAGTCTCAGATATATGCTCTCTGATACTCCAGTGGTACTAGTCATGGTTATGGACACAGTCGATTAATCCTTTACGTTTCGACATACAATCCATTCCTAGTACTACTTCCAAAGCTTTGGTTATAAGTACTATTAGATTAGCATAAAAATCTATTCCATAGATTCTGATAGGTACGTCCTTGCAAATTTGTCTATTTTTGGTGGTTAAACCAGGTATTTGAACTATCATAACATGCTTCATATTTGTTGGTTGAATCTTACTAGGGCATGCAAATTCTTTTGTAACAAACAAGTGCGATGCTCCATAATCAAACAACACTCTTGCAAGAATTGAGTTAACCGAAAACATACCCAGCACGACATCTGGCGCTTCCTGAGCTTCTTCAGCATTCATGTGAAACAGACGATCGTTGCGGTTGAGCGAGTTCCCTGGGGAAAATCACCTTCCAGGCTGAACATGGCGTTGTTGTTGAGTTGGTGCATTCACATTGGTGGCTGCTGCAAGCTTCTTGGGGCACTCTCTGGAGTAGTGACCTTGACTCCGCATTCAAAACAAGTAATCAGATACTTGTCTTTTCCTACAATAGGCACGACATTGCTTCCAGTCCTTGGGGCAGTATTGTTGTTGTTGGAGTTGTTGTTGTTGTTGGACTTGGGCAGTGCACAGTTGAAATTGTTTGAGTTGCCGGGTTGTTGTTGTGGTTTCCTACGGGCCTTGGGTTTCCTCCTCCACGATTGGGATAGTTCGGACGGGACATAGGGGGGCTATTATTTCTTGGGGCATATCCTGTAGACGGGTTGGGGCTATACTTTGGGTTATGGTGGGATCCTGGTTGATGCATCATTCGACGCTTGTGATTCTTGTTGTCTTGGTTGATCTTGCCTTCCATATGGATTGGAGAATCCACCAAGGCTTCAAGGTCAACGAAGTTAATGTTGACGAGCACTGTCTGCATCTCATCATGCAGACCATTCAAGAATCTCTCCTTCTTTGCTTCAGTACCAATCTCATCAGGGGCATACCTAGACGAGACGATGTCATCACGGTACTCTACCACAGTCATCCTTCCTTGCTTCAGCTCCTTGAATTCATCCCTCATCCATAGAATCAAACCTGGTGGCACATGGGTTCGGCTGAACTTGAGTTTGAATTCATCCCAAGCCATCATCTGTCCTCCATTCATGGTACGAATGTTATTCCACCAAGCTCTTGCATCACTTGCCAGATAATGGATGGCAAACAGTAGTTTCTCATTGGACACCACTCCTGCAACCTCTAAGTTGTTCTCCATGGTCTGCAGCCAGTCATCAGAATCTAATGTCTCTTCAGACTTGCTAAATATGGGGGGATTGGTGTTTTGAAAGTTCTTCAGCTTGGATCCATGGTTATCCTCGTTTCCATGGCCTTGATTATTATGGGCCATCTGATCTATCTGTTGAAGGATGGATACTTTAGCTTGACGTTCAGCTCTTCCAGCTTCACATTTCTTGGCATAGTCGATTAATCCTCTATGTTTCGACATACAATCCATTCCTAGTACTACTTCCAAAGCTTTGGTTATAAGTACTATTAGATTAGCATAAAAATCTATTCCATAGATTCTGATAGGTACGTCCTTGCAAATTTGTCTATTTTTGGTGGTTAAACCAGGTATTTGAACTATCATAACATGCTTCATATTTGTTGGTTGAATCTTACTAGGGCATGCAAATTCTTTTGTAACAAACGCGTGCGATGCTCCAGAATCAAACAACACTCTTGCAAGTATTGAGTTAACCGAAAACATACCCAGCACGACATCTGGCGCTTCCTGAGCTTCTTCAGCATTCATGTGAAACAGACGATCGTTGCGGTTGAGCGAGTTCCCTGGGGAAAATCACCTTCCAGGCTGAACACGGCGTTGCTGTTGAGCTGGTGCATTCACATTGGTGGCTGCTGCAAGCTTCTTGGGGCACTCTCTGGAGTAGTGACCTTGACTCCGCATTCAAAACAAGTAATCAGATACTTGTCTTTTCCTACAATAGGCACGACATTGCTTCCAGTCCTTGGGGCAGTATTGTTGTTGTTGGAGTTGTTGTTGTTGTTGGAATTGGGCAGTGCACAGTTGAAATTGTTTGAGTTGCCGGGTTGTTGTTGTGGTTTCCTACGGGCCTTGGGTTTCCTCCTCCACAATTGGGATAGTTCGGACGGGACATAGGGGGTCTATTATTTCTTGGGGCATATCCTGTAGACGGGTTGGGGCTATACTTTGGGTTATGGTGGGATCCTGGTTGATGCATCATTCGACGCTTGTGATTCTTGTTGTCTTGGTTGATCTTGCCTTCCATATGGATAGGAGAATCCACCAAGGCTTCAAGGTCAGCGAAGTTAATGTTGACGAGCACTGTCTGCATCTCATCATGCAGACCATTCAAGAATCTCTCCTTCTTTGCTTCAGTACCAATCTCATCAGGGGCATACCTAGACAGAGACAGTAATCTGTCACGGTACTCTACCACAGTCATCCTTCCTTGCTTCAGCTCCTTGAATTCATCCCTCATCCATAGAATCAAACCTGGTGGCACATGGGTTCGGCTGAACTTGAGTTTGAATTCATCCCAAGCCATCATCTGTCCTCCATTCATGGTACGAATGTTATTCCACCAAGCTCTTGCATCACTTGCCAGATAATGGATGGCAAACTGTAGTTTCTCATTGGACACCACTCCTGCAACCTCTAAGTTGTTCTCCATGGTCTGCAGCCAGTCATCAGAATCTAATGTCTCTTTAGACTTGCTAAATATGGGGGGATTGGTGTTTTGAAAGTTCTTGAGCTTGGATCCATGGTTATCCTCGTTTCCATGGCCTTGATTATTATGGGCCATCTGATCTATCTGTTGAAGGATGGATACTTTAGCTTGACGTTCAGCTCTTCCAGCTTCACATTTCTTGGAATAGTCGATTAATCCTCTATGTTTCGACATACAATCCATTCCTAGTACTACTTCCAAAGCTTTGGTTATAAGTACTATTAGATTAGCATAAAAATCTATTCCATAGATTCTGATAGGTACGTCCTTGCAAATTTGTCTATTTTTGGTGGTTAAACCAGGTATTTGAACTATCATAACATGCTTCATATTTGTTGGTTGAATCTTACTAGGGCATGCAAATTCTTTTGTAACAAACGCGTGCGATGCTCCAGAATCAAACAACACTCTTGCAAGTATTGAGTTAACCGAAAACATACCCAGCACGACATCTGGCACTTCCTGAGCTTCTTCAGCATTCATGTGAAACAGACGATCGTTGCGGTTGAGCGAGTTCCCTGGGGAAAATCACCTTCCAGGCTGAACACGGCGTTGCTGTTGAGCTGGTGCATTCACATTGGTGGCTGCTGCAAGCTTCTTGGGGCACTCTCTGCAGTAGTGACCTTGACTACGCATTCAAAACAAGTAATCAGATACTTGTCTTTTCCTACAATAGGCACGACATTGCTTCCAGTCCTTGGGGCAGTATTGTTGTTGTTGGAGTTGTTGTTGTTGTTGTTGGACTTGGGCAGTGCACAGTTGAAATTGTTTGAGTTGCCGGGTTGTTGTTGTGGTTTCCTACGGGCCTTGGGTTTCCTCCTCCACGATTGGGATAGTTCGGACGGGACATAGGGGGTCTATTGTTTCTCGGGGCATATCTTGTAGCCGGGTTGGGGCTATACTTTGGGTTATGGTGGGATCCTGGTTGATGCATCATTCGACGCTTGCGATTCTTGTTGGCTTGGTTGATCTTGCCTTCCATATGGATTGGATAATCCACTAAGGCTTCAAGGTCAGCGAAGTTAATGTTGACGAGCACTATCTCCATCTCATCATGCAGACCATTCAAGAATCTATCCTTCTTTGCTTCAGTACCAATCTCATCAGGGGCATACCTAGACAGAGACAGTAATCTGTCACGGTACTCTACCACAGCCATCCTTCCTTGATTCAGCTCCTTGAATTCATCCCTCATCCGTAGAATCAAACCTGGTGGCACATGGGTTCGGCTGAACTTGAGTTTGAATTCATCCCAAGCCATCATTTGTCCTGCATTCATGGTACGAATGTTATTCCACCAAGCTCTTGCATCACTTGCCAGATAATGGATGGCAAACAGTAGTTTCTCATTGGACACCACTCCTGCAACCTCTAAGTTGTTCTCCATGGTCTGCAGCCAGTCATCAGAATCTAATGTCTCTTCAGACTTGCTAAATATGGGGGGGTTGGTGTTTTGAAAGTTCTTGAGCTTGGATCCATGGTTATCCTGGTTTCCATGGCCTTGATTATTATGGGCCATCTGATCTATCTGTTGAAGGGTGGATACTTTAGCTTGACGTTCAGCTCTTCCAGGTTCACGTCAGCAACCAACATTTGTAGGATTTGCAGCATTGGATCCTGAGATAAACTGCTTCCTCCGGGATTTCCGCAAGTCATCTGAAGATTGAGATAGATAGTGAGATAAGAGGGAAATTTCTAAGGTTCATGAATTTGTTTTTGAAAAGATTTTAAACTTTGAGTTTGACTCTGGTTTTGCCAACTAGGAAATTTCTTTTCATTCATTCATAGCACCCAATACAAACACACACCACACTACGGTAATAGATGGTTTTAGGAACCATTATATGAAGCTACGATATAGTGGGACCGGATACAACTCACGCATATGATAGTTCCCTATTGTGACTACTCATCATCAATGAAGGCAGAATAATCAACATCAGTGTGGAATTCCATGTCGAGGTCCTCCAGGTAGTCACCATCATCACTGAGATGGTCCTCTTTAGAGTGTCCACCCTCTTGCAAAGATGATCGATGGTGTGATCCTTCTTGTCATGCTGCCGGCAAAGTGAATAGCACTCCTTGGCAAGGATGGCGAGGGTCTGATCCTTCCTGACTACAATGGCATGGTTCTGGTTGGTGTAGGCGCGTGCGTTGTCCAACTCCTTTTGCCTATCATACAACATGAAGTCGAGATGATCCACCTGATGCTTCAACTCCGGATGTCCTGGCACCTCCAATGGCAGTCTCATAGAATCACGCCTTGCATAGTAAGCAAAGCGAGTGCCATTGATCTGGTTAATGTTTTGCCCACACAGACGGGCAAGAGCCTCCTGCATATCCCTGCCTAATCCATCTAGCCAGTTGATCTCCCTCAAGATGAATTGGATCTTCTCCGAGGTGGGTGCCTCCATCTTGCCTCTGAACTTTGCAACTATCAGCCAGTGTAGTTCACTTCCGTGCTGATTATTGAGCTGGCCCCAAAGAACTCGGGGTGAGGGCGTTCAAGAAATTCCGAGAGTTGGCTTAAATCTCGCTCGAAGATGAGTCCTCATCTGTTTCCCAACTGGTAGAACTTGCTATACTTGACTTCCATCTATAAGAATTTAGGATAAGTAGGTTAGTGGGGTGATCAAGTGTGTCAAATTTTATGTAGGATTCCAAGAATTTTTGGGGAACATAAATTTTCATGAAAGAATCTTAGGGATAAGTATGGGAATAGGTTTTCAGAAATAATCACTTATTTTGTATTGAAACTATATTTTGATTCAAGAGTCCATTCTAACTAGGTTCTCCTATGGTCAGGATGGCTCTGATACCGACTTGTCAACACCCGGATTTTTAATCCCAGATGCCTGTTATGCCATACCTCGCAATCCCAGGATTACCATTTTTGCGAGACATAACAGAATTGGTACCATAGTACATCATCCATTAAAAACCATAATAAAGGTCTTAAAAATAAAAGATCTCATGATCCAGTCTTAATACAATCAATGAAGCGGAAATTAAACGCAGCGGGGCTTCATCTTCAGGGTCATAGGCAATGCTGGCGATGGGAGATGATCCTAGTTGTGATAGACCTCCCGCTGTCCATCGTCCTGGTAGTCCTCCTCATAGTCTGGCCATGGGAATAGCCAGGGACAAAGCCATGAGTACTCTTTAAGTACTCGCAAACTATCACTAACAAGTAAAGTAGTTCGAGTAGGAATCCTAAGCTCTAGGTTTATTTGCAAAAAGGCAAGTTTATTTCATACTGAGTTCAGAAGTAAACAAAACTAGTTTAATGTTCTACAACACCTAAGTGGGAACTCAGTTTTCATGTTCATAACCCTGTTGTGGTAAAGTCAAATTCACCTAACGACATCTGACGACGGAACAGTATGGACACTCCAACTGTCCATGACCGTGGACACAGCTATTCGAATATTTTGACACTCTGAAGAGGTGGTATACTTTCACCACAACATTTGATACATCCATCAGGGATAACCCTGAATCATCATACTTAGTATGCGGATAATCAATCCTAACCTTTCAATTACACACCCTAGTGTAGGCACCTCCCCTATGAGTTTGACCTCGCAACCAAGACCACATGTCATCTTGGGTACTGCATAGGTGGACATTCATCACGAAGTAGCCTCATCTTAACCTCTTCCGCAAGGGAACCCATACTAAGACATATAAACCTCCAGTCAAGCCCTACCCAATTGAGGTATTGTGGTTGTACGGTAGAATTGGAATGGTATCGCATCCAAACCCAGCCATCAGTTTTTATAAAGGGGCAAGGCTCATGCCTCAATATTTTCATCATCAAAACATCTTGTGTTCATAACACATGTCAAAACATTTCAATAGAATGAATCCTCATTCCATGGTTTTCATAATCATTTTCACCAAGTATTCCCATCTAAAGTGATCAACTTTTATGCTTAGCACTAGCCACTAAAGTTGAGAGTATTCACTAATGAGGGGTGCTAATCGGGTGTAACTATCTAACTCTAGTTTTATACTCTTGATGGAATCTAAGTATAACTACTTAGGCTTAGTTTTATGCTATCTATACTATTTTTACAATACTCACAAAGCCCTAACTAAAAGTAAAGAACTTTGGTAAAAATAAAAGAATAAAGCTTGCAAGTAAAACTTGGGATTAGTATAATCAAAGGTGCATAACCAAAGCATGCCTAAAGCATGCCTAAAGCATCTTGCATAGGTTAGCTTGCAGTTTGTGATGGCATGCATAGTTAATAAACTTGCAAGTGTTAGCTTGCATAGTTAACTTGTAGTGTTAGGCTTGCCTTGAGTAGTGCAGTGGTTGATGTTTTCTTATTCGTAGTAGTAGTACTCCTCTTCCTCGTAGCCTTGGTCGATCCTGGCATCTTTAAATGAATACGATGTACACAATCACCAAACAATACTTAACTACCTCTATTTGGCACACAAAGGTTCACACTAGATGATCTAGCATCATCACAATCATCACATGAAATAAAGGCCTAGTCTTATCTTTCTTATTTTATAAAAGTAATTTCTACTCATTGAAAGTACTTAAGATTTAATATCCTCCAATTAAAATATGGGATCATGTTGACACATGTCATCACCACATATTCTAATAATTGGGAATGTGATTTAAAGTGGTGGTCATATTTTATAAAGTTTAAAATTACTATTTTATACAATTAAAGTGACTAGAAATGCTTATAGAGCATTCTTTTAGTACTAGTCCAAGATCACTACATGTAAACCTCAATATTTTTACGTATTCAGATAGAACTTGTCAAATATGATTTTTGAGAGTTGGAATCAACTCAAAAGCATTTACTGTTGATTTTTGAAAAATGTTTGATTGTGGATAAGTATCTGTTTTGCTATTTTTACTATAGGTGATACATAATTCCAAATGGTTTGAATACAACAGGCTTGGATAGATAATTTGAATACCTTTCTAACAAAATTGGAATCATGCAATTTGGTTTAGTAAATCTCTTTGAATTGATTTTTGAATCTACTAACAGAATATGGTTTTAATTAAAATGGAAAATAACTATTTGAATCACTGGGATATGCGCGGGAAAGGGAATGGGCCGTCCCAGCTGCACTGCGCACACGCAGCGGGCTACTGACTGGGAGTCCCACTAGTCAGCGTCTCTATCTAACCGAAACGGTATGTTTCAATCTAGGCCCTACGATTTGAATGTGATCCAACGGCTGAGGTTCATCTCCTACGTCAGATAGCTCCAGCGAGACCGAACCCTAACGGCGACGGTGGGGGTATGCGGTGGCTCACCTGGGCTCCAGCTAGGGTCGGCAATGGGGACGAACGACGTTGTAGACGACGGCGGTTTGAACGTTGGTTGTGGCGGCTCCTAGGGTGGCTCCACTCGATGGCTCCTCTTCTCCTCTGCAGCGGCGGACTCCGACCAAATTCCAGCGATACAGTGGTCGCCTTGCTCCGAGGAGACATGCGGGAGGTTCTGTGAGGAGTGCGGAGTGAGATGGTGTGGTGAATGGAGGTGGAGGGGGCCTCTATTTTTACACCGTTGAGAGGGGCAGAGCGGCATGGTCTGGCTCCTCCGGCGATGTTGTTGCAGTCGGCTATGGGCATGGCTGAGGGTGCTGGTCGACGTAGTGCTCCCTGGCGGTCTTCATGCGGGTATTGGCGTGAAAAGGGGCGGCTGCAAATGGTCGGGAGCGGCCCGTTCTCTGTGCGGAAACGTCAGGTGTTTGATATGTAGTACAATGGTCTCGTGTCGTGCGGCGGCAAACGATCGTGTCCTGGGGGTCACTGGTGTTGCGGTGAGTGGGGGTAAGCGTGGAGAGAGCAAGGCGCGGCGTGTGAGCGCGTGTCGGCTGCGGCGCTCTGGCGCTCTCTTGGCGTGGCAGTAGAGAACTGGGCGCGGCGTTTCTCGGGTGGTCCACGTCTGGGCTGCAATCGAGGGGTGAATAGGGAGTGGCGGTGGACGGTGGCCTGTCTCCTAGACATCAGACGGGCGCAGGGCTGTCTGTTACGAGTTGTCCATGCTCATACGGCAAGGACGACCCGGGTGGCGCGGCACTAGTCCAAGTAGTGAAGGGCAGCTGCTCCAATGTAGTGCTGGGAACTGGGGTGAGTGAGGTCTAGTAGTGGCGATAAATGGTGGACAAAGCATTGATCAAGAATAGTAATAGTTTGGCAGTTGTTACTATGCTCACTAGGTGTTTGATGAAATGGCCACATGAATTCAAAATTTGAATTTTTGGATGAATTTTGGTGAGTGATCTTTTCATAAGAATTGTAGTCTTTGGTTGCTAGGGTTTGCCAAGGAGAAGTGGTTTGGTTGGTTTTTGAGAAATGACCATCTTAGTACCTATTAAGGATTCAATTTTTTGAATGCCTCTCAAATGGATTTGAAAATAGTTTATGTAAGTTTGTGAGTTTGCTTTGGTTCATTTTTACTTGGTCTAGCAAGGGGTGAAAAGAATTGAGAAAGTTTCTAATAGAAATCTTTTACTAGGAACACCCAATGTGGTTTAGTGAACAAGTTTGGGCAAAATGACCATTTGATTATATTTCTTATATTTGATTTTCTCTTCATTTGATTTTTCTTGGAAATGATCTAGATGATGTTGTAAACCTTTTTAAACTACTCCCTACCATTTGTAGCAATCAAACATGGCAATTGCACTCATTCATACACTAATGCATTTCACACATTCACTCACATTAGGTTTAATAATAAAAAAATTTGTTAACCCTAAACTTGGGTACTTAGAACTTGATAATCTTGATTAACATTTTTGGGATGTTACAATGGCCGATGTATAACTTTTTGTTTCAGTTTCGCGCCCCTCTACTATGACAAAACCACTAAAAACATGGACGAAGCTCGACGGGCACGTGAAAGAAGTAAGATTTCCGCTTCCTCGCGAGATGTTGACTCGCCGAAAAAAAAAATTTAGTGTGGGTCCCCTACGTCAGACCAAACTTTTTGGTCATGCCTCCCTTATTTGAACTCGATAACATTGTTCGATGCCTCTTCCGTTTAGTTAGGATGTTGGGTCCCACATGTCTGCCTCTCATTAGAGGAATCATATGTATGATGGGAATTTTTTTCCATCCCTGATGGGTCTGAACTTGATAGTGTTGCTCGATACATCTGCCATTTAATCAGTTTGTTGGGTCCCACATGTCATCCTTACACTAGAAGAAACGTGTGCATGATGGATTTTTTCCTTGGATCGTGCCTCCATGATTTAAACTCGATAACGTTGCCTTATCTATCTGATGTTAATCAAGCTACTGGGTCCCACATGTCGGCGTCTCTTTAGAAGAATTATGTGTATGATGTAATTTTTTCCTTCTCTCCAGCTACCCTATTCTAAACATGATAGCGTTGCTAGATGCATTTGCCGTTTAATCACATAGCTTGGCCCCACATGTCATCCTCACACTAGAAGAATTGTGTGCATGATTGATTTTTTCCTTGGCTCATGCCATGCAGATTTGAACTCGATAATGATGCTTGATCTATCTGCCATTAATCATGTTGTTGGGTCCCACATGCCAGCCTCTCATTATAACAATCGTGTGTATGATTGATTTTTTTCGTTTGCTCCTGCTACCCTGTTCCGAACTTGATAGCACTGCTAGATGCATCTACAGTTTAATCACGTAGCTAGGCACCACATGTCGTCCTCTCATTAGAAGAAACATGTGCATGATGGGTTTTTTTCTTGGCTCGTGCCTCCCTAATTTGAACTGGATAACGTTGCTTAATCTATCAGTCGTTAATCACGCTGCTGGGTCCCACATGCCAGCCTCTCATTAGAAGAATAATGTGTATGATGAAATTTTTTCCTTTGCTCCCGCTACCCTATTCCTAACTTGATAGAGTTGCTAGATGCATCTAAAGTTTAATCATGGAGCTGGGCCCCATATGTCATCCTCTTAGTAGAAGAAACGTTTGTATGATGGATTTTTTCCCTCGGTTGTGCCTCCGTGATAACTTGATAGCATTGCTCGGCGAATCTTCCATTTGGTCACGCAACTTGGTCCCACATGTCAGCATCTCATTAGAAGAAATGTCTGCATGTTGGATTTTTCTCTCTCGCGCGCTTCACTGTTTCAAACTTGGCAATGTTGCTAGATGCAACACCTGTATAAGGTCTCTCTAGTGGGTCCCACATGTTAGCCTCTCTATAAATGAAACGTTCTATGATGGACTTTTTTTCGGCCGCCTCTCAGTTGTTCTATTGCTGGGTCTTAGATGTCAACAACTTCTATGCAGGAAATATGTCTATGCTGGGTCCTAGATGTCAGCCTCTATTTAAAAGAAAAATTTGTATGTTGGAATGCTTTTTTGGTGGAATCCGCCGTTCTGACCTTGGTGGCATTGTTGCATGCAGTAGTAGTTTATCTGGGTCCAAGGTATCAGCCTTAGAGTACAAAAAATGTTAACATACATACTCCTTTACTGGGTCCCACATGTCAACCTTATATATAAGAATAGAAATTGCCACGACTATTATCTTGACCTTCTTACATTGCTGGGTCCCACATGTCAGCCTCCTCTATGCAGGAAATGTGTCTATGTTGGGTTCCAGATGGCAGCCTCTATTTAAAAGAAACGTGTATGTGTTGGACTACTAGTTTATCTGGGTCTCATATGTCAGCCTTAGAGTACAAAAAAGAGGACTACACGAATAACACAAATTTCCTAGGATTTGAAATTGAGACCTCGGCAGCAGTAAACTGCTCCCTTTCCACTTCGAAAGAAACATTTAATATAATAGAACGTGAAACGATACTTCTAAAACCTAAACATACTTTCTTTGACCATGTTTATCTTCCTTCATATAATAAGGCCGCGCTCCTCAAAGCTAATAAAAACTTCTACATAATACAACAGTGTCTATACCAAAACATATGTAGGTGAAGCTTTGGGGGGGGAGGGGGTAATGCCCGTAAAGGCCGAATAAAAAAGATTCTGGGTTAACTTGGAGTTGATGCCCTATTCGTCATGGGATATATTCCATGGGCTCGCTCCTCAATTGAATGGTCTATGGTCGGTGGCCACAAGACCACAAAAAGGCTGAATTACAAGATTTTGCGTAAAAATTGTTGACAACCAGGACACATAAATATCGTGCCAAAAAATTTCCTACTCGCGCCTTCCAAATTGCGTCTTCACTCCAGCAGATAGCTACTGTATCTTTGCTCCATTCTTATGGAGACGGATCGGCCATGGAAACCGGAGGCCACGTACCAAAACATTCAGACTGCGTCTACCCGCCAGGGCGGCTAACACCATTGCTGGCGGTGGCTTTCTTCTCGAGACGCACACAGGCTGGCGGTTAGCTGGTCGATCCCAACAGTACACTAATAATTTTCTTAGTTCGCTCGAAACGTTCCCTAGAAGTCGTTTTGTACTCGATCTGTTTGTTTAACATTGTTCTGCACTTCATCTATTTATTCAAATTGGATGGCATTTTATTGTGCTCGTTCGATATGATCTCTCAAATATATAACATAGTTATGCACTCAATTTTTTAAATAGGCTAAAATTACGTTTCATTTATAGTTCTCTATTCCATTAGTTTGCTTAGATATCGTGTCTTAATTAGATCTTTAATCAACCTGTTCGCTGAAATATCAAGAAATATTCTAACTATCTCTATCCTTAATAGATGGACATATATTATATACTGAACGTACAAAAGCAACACCTTCTTATTGGGAAGGTGTTAATTACTTCATGAAGTTTGTTTGACAGCGTAACAACCTTCATGCCAAAATGCCTTAATTATAAAAAGTTGAGTTAGAGCACAGTTATAGACCATATATTCATTAATGGGATGCAATGCATATATATTAGGTGGACTAAATATGGTGAACCATATGTTGATCTTCCTGAAGCTCATCAGATCGAGGATGAGGACCTTTATGGTTTGTTAAGGTACCTATGCCCCACTTCAAGCATAAAGGGCAGACCTTCTCTTAAAAGATCACCTTTCTCTGACCTGGTAGAAGATGCCAAGTGTTCAGTGGACCCTGGTTCTGGTATCTCAAGATTTCAACTGGTAATGAAATTACTAAAGGAAAAGTTGTCCAACAAGGTTACCAACAAAGCTTTCGATTCAGTGATTTAAGTTGTATAGCGAGTCAATTCCTAGGGAAGGACTGCCAAAATCCTTTTATGAGATGAAACAGTACATCAAGGTACTAGGAATATCATATGAGAGATCAATTTTTGTCCAAATAACTATGTACTGTTCTGGGAGGATCATGAAAACCTCGATGAATGCCCAGTATGTAACAAATCAAGATGGAAAAATGGGGATAAAAAGATGAAAGATCCTTGTAAGGTTCTTATATATTTTCCAATTATAGATAGATTGCAGAGGCTGTTTCAGTCAGAATAAACATCTAAGGAAACAAGATGGCATAAAGATATTCTCAAGCTAGACTATTACTTACGGACACATACGGCTAATGTGAATGGAAGAACTTTAACAAGACTCATTCAGGATTTGATATGGATCCATGGAACCTGAGACTTGGCCTAGCTACAGATGGATTTAACCCATTTGGAAACATGAGTAACTCGTACAACATGTGCCTAGTACTTGTTACAATTATAGCCTTCCTCCCTGGCATGCATTGATCAGTCGAACTGCTTGCTGACTTTACTCATTCCAGGTCCCAAATCACCTGGGAAGGATTTTGATTTGTTCATACAGCCTCTTATACGAGACTTGCAGAAACTATGGAAGGGTGTGATGACTTCTGATATCCTTGCAAGCTAACCTATAGATGCCAAGTTCCCTCTGCGTGCTGATGTGCTATTCTGCACCCACGATTTTCTAGCTCCTGGCACTATGTCAGGCAAAGTGATAGCATGTTACAAATCATGTGTTTGTTGTGAGTCAAAATAGGTCACAGTGAGGCTATAAAATAAGACCGATTACCTTGGACATCGGTTTTTTCTTCCTGAAGGCCACAAATTCTAAAAAAACTTAAAAATTTTGCGGTTCTTTGAAAAGAGGACCGAGTATGGCACTACACCACGAAATATCACTACAGCTGAGTTGCAGGCGCATTTAGAAAAGTTCAGAAATGTCAAGCTAGGAAAACAACCAGCTACCAAACAAGGTAAAATAAAGAATACAGAAGATGCACCAATAGTAGGAGCAGCATCAAAAAGGAAGAGAGCAGAAGAAGTAGCAGCAACTGCCAAGGGGATGGAAAAGGAACTGAGAATATTTTATAAACGCATAGCCATTCTATGGGACTTGCCGTATTGGGCCGGTAAGACGCTTCGACCTAATATTGATGTCATGCACATGGAGAAAAATATATGTGACAGCATTATAAGAATATTACTCAACATTCCAACCAAGACAAAATCTAGCTATAATGCTAGGCTTGACTGTGAAAAACTCAATGTTAATAACAACTTGAAGCTACATCATGAAGATGCGATTGATAAGGGCGGTGAAAAATATTAAAAAATTTGAGGTGCATAATTTACCTTGTCAATGAATAAAAGGGTACTATTTTGTAACTTCCTCCATGGTGTGAAGTTCCCATCTGGATTTGCTTCCAACACTGCAAATTGTATCAATGTAGTGGGGAACAAGCTCCAAGGATTGAGAACTCATGATTTCCACATCCTACTACAAAAGCTTTGAGCTCTTGGTGTTAAAGATTTAGTGAACAAGGATATGTACAACGTGCTTGCAGAGTTGGGAAAGTTCTTTAGGGAAATTTGTAGCAAAACTTTGGATAGAAGAGTTTTAGAATGTCTTTAGATGGACAGAGAATAAATCATATGCAAGATTGAGATGATATAGCCACCATACTTCTTTGACGTGATGGTGCATTTGGCTATTCATCTGCCTGAAGATGCACTTTATAGAGGTCCCATATAGTATGGACGGATGTATCCTATAGAACGTTGACTTTGCACTTCCAAGGGTATAGTTAGGAACAAGGCTAGAGCAGAGGCTTGCATTGTAGACGTATATATTAATGCTAAAGCATTTGCATTTTTTCTCAAGATACATTCCCGATGATAAAACGTGATCCAATATGGCTGGCAGAACTGAAGTTGAAAAATGTGTTTTTAACCATGGTGTTTTCCTACTAGGAAACAAGGAACATAGAACATTAATGCAGCATGAATATGACCAACTCACTTGGTATGTGCTGAATAACGCCGATGTGGCTGAAAAATTTGTTGCGTGAGTATTCATACATATCCTCACATATATGAAATGAAACTTGCAGAAAGATATGTTCAGATGTCTCACTTTAGTATCATTTTTGTAGGTTATTTAAAGCAACCAAAGGAAAAATTATGTTGCACCGGTATGTGGGTTGGGTTTCTGGAATGGTTTAAGAATCATGTAAGACGTTCAACTGAACTTTGAATTGCATACGGATTGTGCACATGAGATGACCTCTACATTATTTTGTATAACCGCAGATGACGAAGCTGCATGAAGAGAACCTAGGAGATGTTAGTGATGGTATATATGCACTATCACGTGGTCCAGCAAAGATGGTGCAGACAACTTCATCTTGCAATGATGATGGTATCCACTATAGAACTTATGAGCATGAGAAACATTTGAATACACAAAACAGTGGCATCACCACTAGTGGAGAGCACTTGAGAACCAAAATGAATAAGTCAGAGGACTATGATGATTATGGTCGCATAAAAGAGGTTATTGAGTTGAACTATAATGACAAGACTGGTGGTCGATCTGTGGTTCTATTCAAGTGTTATTGGTACGACCAAGATCCGAACAAGAAAAGAGGCCCCAGAAATGATGGGAATTTCATATCGATCAATACTACTACTGAGTGGTACAAGGAGGAACCTTGTATTTTGGTAACTCAAGCTTCCAAGGTAATATTCTTGGCTGACAGATATAAATATGTGCAGAAGTTTCAGGCAAGGAGCACCTATGATGTGAATGAGTATGACAAGTCAGTCACCATTGATGTTGCCCACCAAGATGATCCTAGTGTTTGTATGTTAACTGAACTGGCACTACTAGGACAACACACGTCCGTGGTGCACCACATTTCCCCTTGCTAGTATTGTGGCTGACATTGATGAAAATTTGTTTGCCAGAGGTGGCTCCACGCATGATAGACAAGTAGATTTCACAGTCGAGGTTAGTTTAGTGGACAAAGACAAGAATAAACTAGTTCTACACGATGAATCTCATGACATGTATGATAAGGTGCAAGAGGAAGAAGATCCAACCCAGTTAGAATATGTGGATCTAGAGCACGGCGGTGTTAAAAGCGATGATGGTGACAATGATTAGGCTGTTGTTTCAAATTATGAAGTGAGATGATGAAAAGTGATTGGTTTTGGTTTTCACATTTTAAAATGTATGAGACATGATGACATTTTCCTATTAGATTGTAATCCTAGACTAATTGTTTTCCCTGTCTAAATTGGATTAAGCTTAATTTGACAAGTGCAAACATATGTAGAAGAGGTTCATTATATTAATTAATTAGCAACCACATGAACAGGTTTCATACATAAAGGGGCATATGCACCCCATGTCAGAATAGATGGGTGAGAACATTGTCTCAGCAGATGTGGAAACCGTCGACCCACACACACTCCTCGTGCCAAAGCCGGTGCAGAATGTCGTAAGGCATGATGATGTCCCACTCCTCTACCGTGAGTTGCAGGTTCTTCAGCATCCATACATGGCGAAGAACCTTCCACATTTCTCCCACGACCTTGCTTGCTCTTCACAGCTTGCTGGCAGGTAGGCTGAGATTCAACACCTCCTCTCTCGCAGGATGTGGTCGCGACATCGTCCTCCTCTAGAGGGGCTAGGATGGAACCAGGCTTCGTCCTGAGTGCGTACATCCTTGAGAACAAGATCTACAGTGTCTTTGTGTACGGCATTGCCTCGTCATATAACTATGGTCCAATGACGGAGATGTCGGTTGTGGCTGCAGAGACGCGGCAGGCACGGAAGACATGGGGGCCAGACTCGATGATGCGCTCCTGTGAGGAGCGCTCCATTTCCGATGGCGCTGCCATTTGGGGATTTTTTGGTGGGGGTCAGGGGAGGAACGGTGAGGGGTGGGGTGGGGTGGGGGCTAGTCCATGGCGAGGAATTGGTTTTTTAATTTTGGATTCTCTAGCACTGGCCTGGATGAGAGGGAAGATGCCAAGGGAAATGGGTGAGAGTGGAGAGCCCGAACGCGATGCCACGCTATCTTGTCACTCCCCAACATCATCCTTGGCTTGTCCTCTGGGGCAAGTCCAAAAAATATTGAATTTATAGGGAAAAGGTAAATTCGAACCCCAACACCAAATCCTTGAAATTGGAACTCCAAACTTATCAGTCCTGGTCTAATTTGAACCCTAGATCTGTTTGAGATGGGATTTCGTTCTCCCTTTTTTTATGTAATAGAGAGAAACTATGTGGATACAGTGGTAACACCCAACTTCTATGAATTTTCAAGCTTGCTAGCTAAAGGAGAGCAACTATGTGGATGCACAGGCTGACGATACTTCCCCTTATTATTGGTAAAAAAGAGAAACTATATAGATGCGATGATGATTCAATTTATTTATAACATAACTATGACATGTACTCCACAACCATGGAAAAAACTAAATACCATACTCTAGATGGAATCAGCACACACATGGACACCCGCATATCATACAGGTTTTTTTCTTGCTGCAAGTGTACATCACTGCCGACGACGGACGATCCACAAAAGTATTTGGTTCGAAGAATTTGCCATCAGAGAATTTTCCAACGCATTCTACGCATGCCATGTGCGCATAGACAGTGCACTGCTCGTGCAAGAAAAAGAGATTTAGCCCAAAAAAATACAGTTGTATCGAACCGGTGTGACACATAAGGAAAACATCCAGAAGGAATAAGTACATAACCATGAACGTATGAATGCAAGACGACGAACTATTTGAGAACAAAGCCTGCAGCTGCAGAACTGCTTCATATGACTCCAGTTAATCGCAACTTTAACCCACTTGTCCGCCATAGAGCCGCCACTCATGTCAATCGTAGCTTCACACTAGTAGAAAAAGAGGCTTCGGTTCGATTTAGAGTCTGACACTAGTCCTGATTTATTATCGGCCGGGACTAGTATGAGCACTAGTCCCGGTTCGTACCATTTTTAGTGGCAGGGGACCGAGAAAACTCTAGTCCAGGGTCATTTCGGACCTTTAGTCCCGGGTCGTGATACGGTCCGGGACTAAAGGTGTGCAGGCGCGGGCAACACCCTTTAGTCCCGGGCCATGATACAACCCGGGACTAAAGGGGTGATACGGCCTGGACTAAAGGGGTGCGACGCGGGCAACTTAAAATTGCTATAACTTTTGCGTACAATGTGGAAAAATGTACAACCTATCAAAATGTGTGGAAAAAAAATTTGAGTTTGATTTTAATAGCCTTATTTGGATTACTCACATTTTTAGATTTTTAAAATTATAAATAATGGATTCCTCACATTTTTCTGATTCTTTTACATTTTTAAAATTTGAAAAGGGAAAAAAGTTATTTAATTTTTTTATTATTTAGCAAGTTTTTATTCCATATTTTGATTCCTCACATTTTTCTGATAATAATGAATATATTATTTGTCGAATTTCGATTTACAGATTTAAAGATATTATTTATACCATATTAAATGAATAATGGAAAAAAATGAATAAAATATTATTTTATTTAGTTTTTTACTTTCATTATATTAAAATATTATTATTACTTATTTGTTGTTGTTTACTAAAATAGTTGTTTGTAGTTTCAATAAATAAAGATGTATGGCATATTTATATGGGCTAATAGGATTGATACGATTGTGTTGACAACAAGGTACAAAAGGGCTTCGCGCAAGGACATCCGAATGGAACAGACAAGTTAAGCGTGCTAGGATGGGTGGACTAGTGCTAGGATGGGTGACCGAATGGGAAGTTTGACCACAAGTGTAATTTGACCTAAGATTAAATATACTTAGTGCTAAAAATGTTCCAAGTGAGATGATTACGAGTCAAACATTTCAAAAGTTTAAGAAAAAAATCAAAAAAAAAAAATTGAAAAAAAAATCTTTAGTCCAGGGCCGTATTACGACCAGGGACTAAAGGTCCTTCATCCCCCTGCAACAAAAAACGCCCATATGGTGGCCCTCTAGTCCCTGGTTGTAACAAACCGGGACTAGAAATAGGGGCCTTTAGTCCCGATTTCGCAGTCCCGGGTGCAAAACCGGGACTAAAGGCCCTTGCAAACCGGGACTATAGGCCCTTTTTCCACTAGTGTCAACTGTGGATCTGAAAGGGATTTTTGAGACCGAGCGAGAGAGCAGAGAGATAGATAGGGTTGATGAGAGCGAGCGGGAGACACTTGCAAGTTAAATAGTACTATTACTAGTAGACTCCTCATCTTACTCTAGGGAAATGAAAGATAAAAGAGACTGGCGGAGAGAAAACTAAGGAAGCGTTATGTTTCTCGAGTAGGAGTAGGTGCAGCGTTACTCTAGTTTTTAATTTATCTCTAACCCGATGTACACAACTACACAACGCTTTGATGACCTAGGGCTGCGTGCAAGACCAAATACAATAGTACTACTCCCACTCTCCTAGTTTAGGATTCATGTACATCTTGACTCAAATACCAAGGAACCCCATGCAACGCTTTGTATAGAAAATTCTAGACTTGAATACCCCTCATATTGATTGATACACATAAAATGGTGAGAAGTCTCATCCATTAATACGAATGCATTGACTGGCATGCGCATGGCCGGAGACGTGGAAGTCTCGGCCTTTCAGTTATTAAAATGCACCGAGCGTTGCTAGTGAAGGGAAAAGCATCCATTTCATGTTAATTAGGGTTCCTCTCCACAATACGCATCCTAATTTTGGAATTTAAAAAAAAATATAAGCGTCCTAAATTGGGAAGGAGGGAGTACTAGTAGTAGTAGTAAGATAAGATTTTCCCTGAATTTACTAGAAGGACTCAAATTTCACGGAATGTATATTACTACTAGCAGGAATTTGATCATGGGAACATACTTTGGAGCATGTTTTTTTCAAAAACGATGAAAAATTTGTGTCTAGATACTTTTTCATGGAACCGATACATGTAAGAGAACCCCATGTGTTAATTTCCCCAAAAAATGTTTTGTTGTACTGCTTTAATTTATTTCACCATATAAATGACACGTAATTGGAGAATCATCATATGATCTGCCATCTCTCATACCTCTTTTCTTCTCAGTTTTTTTTCCGAAAAGCACCTTGGTATTAAAAAAACATCAAATAGTACAAAGCACCTCAACACAAACGAAAATTATATCAAAATCCTTGAGATGCCCTTCGTCTTCAATCTCGATTCCCGACGCCACGAGGAGCAATGGTACCTACAAGATTGACATGTTTTTTTGCAAAGGTGTCGAGGATATCCCTGTGATGGAGGCTGTCGGCCATGTGGGCATTGTCCAGGCCCGAACTACCGTGGAATACACACTACCCAAAGAGGTTGATGAGTTGGTCCAGCTCATCATGTTGGGCAAGATGCTGCGCAAGAACAGTGCGCGGAACATATCTTCTCTAGAGAGTCTAGCCAGAGAAGCGATGAGACCGGGAACAACCTGGGGTGTCGGATCTGGAACAAAATTTGGGGCTAAAAGTCATGTATAGGTAGGCTAGATGATGAAGTCCATAGAAAAAAAATGATATGGCTGCCGGTTACATGCACTGTGGCAAACATACCTGTTGGGTATGCAGCACGGCACATGGCCTGAAGGCGGGCAGTGAGGTCGTCCACCATGCCGGCGATGATGACAAAGCTTGTGAGGAAGTTGTCCAGCGTCTTCTGGAGCCAGGACGCAAAGATGGCATCAGAAGGGCAGTGTGCCACGGCACGTGCCAGCATGACACGGAGGCGCTGAGAGCGTCGACGTGGTGGTGAGCGTCCTTGGCTTTCTCGCACAGACGTATGGTGCTTGCCATAAGATCCTCCATCTTTCGTTCTCTCCCTATCTCTTCCCTTTCTTTGGATATCGCTCTGCGACAACTCCATCGCTGCTCAAGCTAGGTACAAGATCCAGCTACCCAAGCCTACAAGCTTATATATTGGTAATTGCGGCCTCAAATAGGGTACCCAAATCCGCACTTGTACTCGTTGATAGTAGTAGTTGATGGCGCCTGAGAGCGCTTCGTCGGGAAACCCCAAGAGCAAGGGGTGAAGAGCACAGCAGAAAGTCTCCCCTTAGTAAGAAATCGAGGTTATCGATCCAGTAGGAGGAAGGAAACGTCTCAAAAGTGTTGCAGGCAACTTGAAGACCTGCACAACACAAACTCAAGACTTTGCCCCAACAAATAGTGAGGTTGTCAATCTCACCGGTTGATGTAACAAAGGATTAACTGTATGGTGTGGAAGTTAATAGTGGTTTGCAGAAAGTAAACAATAACAGTGGAAGATGTATCAACGGTAAAGATTGGACCGGGGTCCATATTTCACTAGAGGTGTTCTCCTTAGATAAACAAACATGGCATGATGGGTAAACAAATTACATCAGGGCAATTGACAGGACTGTGCAAGGCATAACAATGAATACTAGACATCATGATCCTATGAGATTCGATTTGTCAACACAACAAGATACATAGACCGCCATCCAACTGCATCTGTGACTAGAAGTCCACCTTTGGGTTATCATCCGAACCTCCTCCAGTATTAAGTTGCAAGCAACAGACAACTGCTTTATGCAAAGTGTGTAAGGTAAACAATCCACTTGTTTCATGAACAATAGACCGTTATTTTCTCCCTAGTGGCAACAACACATCTACAACCTTAGAGATTTTTGTCACTTCCCTTAGATTAAATAGAGGCATGAACCCACTATCGAGCATAAATACCCCCTCTTGGAGTCACTAGCAACTACTTGGCCAAGATAGCTACTAACAACAGAGAGCATGCAAGATCACAAACAACACAGACATGATAGAATCAATAAGAGAAAACCATTAATCAATCTGACATAGTTATCTCAATATCCATCGGATCCCCACAAACACAACAAGCACGATTACAAATAGATGATATCTTGATCATGAACGGAGCTCCCAATATCTAGACATCAAAGCACAAAGGAGGAGATACAACCATCTAGATACTACATGGACCCGTAGTCCAAGGTTGAACTACTCACGCTTCATACCGGAGGCTAGCATGATGAAGAAGAAGGCCTCCAGGATGATTTCCCCTCCGGCAGGGTGCCAGGAAGAGCTTCTGACCCCCCATCTAGGGACGATGGTGGCGGCGGCTATAGACGGTTTAGTGGAATATTGATCGGGTACTTAGGGTTTAGGCATTGGGGGCTTCGTATAGGCGAAGAGGGAGGCCGAGGGGGTTCCCGAGGCGGCTGCATAACCCCAGGCGTGGGGTGGGCCCACCCGTGCGGCCAGGGGGTGTGGCCCCCTCAAGGCCATCCTCTGTCTCGTCTTCTGGCTCTCTGTTCCCAACGGTAATATATTGACTTTGGATTTTGTCTCGTCCAATTCCGAGAATATTGATTTTTTTGCCTTTCTGGACCAAAAACAGAAGAAAACAGGCAACTGGCACTGTGGCATCTTGTTAATAGGTTAGTACCAGAAAACATAAAAAACACCTCAAAGTGTAGACAAAGCAAAGCAAAGTAGATACTAAACAAGCATGGAACATCAAAAATTATAGATACATTTCCGACGTATCAAGCATCGCCAAGCTTAACTCATGCTCGTCCTCAAGTAGGTAAGTGATAAAAGAATAATTTTTGAGGTGACATGCACCATCAAAATGAAGATCAAACCATTTGCAAGCATTGAAAGCTGGGACCAAAGAACTCTAGACATGAGCAATAAAGATGGAGTTCTAACAGTAAGACAAAGTAACTATGCATGCAACATGAAAGGCTACAAACAAAGATCATGAATAACATGCATTGAAAAACGTTTGTTTGTTTCACATACAGAAAACATGGCATGGTGGCATTCATCTTGTCCCTCATAGAGTAGCAAATAGATGCATAGGACACCTTCAAAGTTCATAAGAGTGACTAGATACAAATAGCACAAGAACAAGTAATATAAACAATATGCATCAATCAATAAGTTTTGGGACAATGCACATAGAACAAAGAATGGCAACTATGCTCTCTTAACTGGTGCCTAAAGATAGAAGGTGGAGACTCAATATAATAGTGGAATAAAGGCCCTTCATAAAGGGAAGCAGGGATTTCAAGTTTCATAAAGAGATTCCAAAAATTATTGTACTTGTTAGCTTTCAGCCCCCTTATTGCCCCTATCATAAGCATCTTGAAGTGATTAAGGTTAAAGTGAAAAACTATGGAGTATATGCTTGAGAAAGTATAAGTTGACAATCTCATGTCCCTTGAATACGAGGGCCGCTCCTCATGCTACTCAACTTTAGTAACCTGTAAGTTCTTGTCATAGTAAGTACATGTGTATCATAGAGAACCGCCAACGGGGTACCCCTTGCACATTATCAACACCCGTATTTTTAATCCCAGATGCCTGTTATGCCATACATCGCAATCCCAAGATTACCATTTTTGCGAGACATAACAGATTGGATATCACAATACATCATCCATTACAAACCATACATAAGGTATTACAACAAATAAGGACCACATGATCCAGTCTTAATACAAATGAAGTAGCGGGATAACGTAATAATAACGGTAGCATGGGTGAAGCTCCATCTTCATGGTCACAGGCAATGCTGAGGATGGGAGATGATCCTTGTTGTCGTAACCTTCCTCTTGTCCGTCCTCCTAATAGTCTTTTTATAGTCTGGCCATGGGAATAGCCAGGGACAAATCCATGAGTACTCTTTAAGTACTCGTAAACTAATACTAACAAGTGAAGTGGGTTTGAGTAGGAGATACTAAACTCTAGGTTGTTTTGCAAAAAGACAGATTTATCACTACTAAGTTCAGAAGCAAAGAAGGCTAGTTGAAAGTTTTATAACACCTAAGTGGGAACTTGAATTTCATATCACAACCCTGTTGTGGTCAAGTCAAAGTCATGAATCAATTCATAAGTCATTTTGAAAACATTTGACGACGGAACAGTATGTCCACTCCAACTGTCCATAACCGCGGACACAGCTATTCGAATAGTTTGACACTCTGCAGAGTTGGTACACTTTCACCTCAACATTCGATACATCCGTCAAGAACTATCCCGAATTCACCATACTCAATATGCGGATAATCAATCCTAACCTTTCAATTACACGCCCTGGTATAGGCACCTCTCCTGTGAGTTTGGCCTCCCAACCATGACCAACTGTCATCTTGGGAACTGCATAGGTGGACAATCTTATCGAGGTAGCCTCAGCTCAAACCTTGGCCACAAGGGAACCCATACTACGGTATATAAATTTCTAGTCAAGCCCTACCCAAATTTCGGGTATTGTGGTTCTTCGGTAAAATTGGAATGTTATCGCATCCAGACAACCATCATTTTTATAAAGGGGCTAAGGCTCATACCTTAACATTTTCATCATCAAAATCATCTGGTGTTTCAAGAACACATGTCAAATCATTTAAGTAGAATGACGCATCATTCTAAGGTTTTCATAACCATTTTCACCAAGTATTCCCATCTAATGTTTATCAAGTTTTATGCTTAGCACTAGCATATACAAATGGGGGTAAATACTAAGGAGGGGTGGTAAAAAATTGTGTCTTATTTAGGTTCAATCTCATGCCTCAGGATGACATCAAGATTTATCTAACTTAGGCCAAGTTTTATGCTCTTTATGCTACCTTCGGATATCTTTTTAAAGTCTAAAAGTCACTAAGTAAACTCCAGTAGAAGCTTTGATAAAGAAATAAAGTAACTAAGCTTGCAAATAAAACTAGGATTGGGTATCAAGTGGTGTAAGCCTCCAAGTAAAACTTGCATGGTTTATCTTAGCTTACTAAGGTAGTACCTTGCTAAGATATTAGTATAAGCTTTCAAGGTTTAGCTTGCTTAGTCAATAGCTTGCTAAGTTAACTTGTGTAGTGAGGCTTGCCTTGTGCAGAGCAGTGGTTCAAGTTCTCCTCGGCTTCTTCCTCGTAGTATTCTCCTTCCTCCTCGTATCCTTGGTCGGTACTAGTGTCTATAAATAAATACAAGGTACACAATCACCAAACAATACTTAACTACTTTTATTTATCACACCAAGGTTTTCACTAGATGATCCAGGATCATCACAAACATCACAAAGATTAAGGAAAATAGTTTTATTTCCTTTATTTTCAAAAATTAATTTCTACTCATTGAAAAACTACTTAAGATTTAATATTATCCAACTAAAACACGGGATCATGTTGACACATGTCATCACCACATATTTCAGTACTTGGGAATGTGATTTAAAGTGGTGTCACAATTTAATAAGGTTTAAACTTTTTATTTGAATTAAATAAAGTGACTAGAATGGCCTATGGGTCATTCTTTTATTACTTGTCCAATATTTATGCAAGTAAACCTAGATATTTTTATACATTCTTAGCCTTATGTTGTAGTATCCGTTATAATGTCTTAACTTTGGAATTCATCCAAATCCTTCATGGAAACTCCTTTCCATTTCACTATGCCACCCATAGTTTAAATTGAGATAAACTTAATTTGTGTCTTGTGACAAAACTAGTATCAATGTAATGCTTTACAATGAACTATTTGTAATTGTTTGTCACCTCTACACAAATTTATTCTTAGTTCTTCTAAAAGATCATAAGAATTTCCTTATTATCGTCCACTGATCATTTTATGGTTCATCCTGGTATATGCTCATAACACTTATAGCATAGGACATACATGGATGTGTACATATCACGGTATGGTTGATCAAAACATTCTTGTGATTTCACTCATCAAGTGTCAAAGCACTTGAATCTTGTTTCACTTACCAAGTGTTAGTACACTTGAAATTTGATTCAATTCTTTTCCATGCAACAAGATCCTTTTCCCGTCATTTCTATATTGAACTCCTTCAATATCCCATATGTGTACGTTTGGCATAACCATATTAGCGTCACAGTCTATCCATGTAGACATTCATGCTAAATACTTAGGTTTTGCCTAAGTATTTCATCGAAATGAAATTCTTAACCTTTGTCAATAAAAGATACATCATTTCCAATCGACAATATGTCCTCCACATAATGTATTAGAAATATATCTCAGCGCTCCCACTTAATTTCTTGCAAATGCAAGCATCTTCGTCGTCTCCTAATGAAAACTCCTTTTCATCACGGTGAAGATTCTAACTCCGCGATGCTTACTTCAACCATTGAAGTTTGCATGCCTTTTAGCATCCTTTGAATTAATAAAACCCTTGGGACTGTGTCATGTACACGTCCTAGGTAACCATTCTATTAGAAGAACTTTGTTTTCTTTATTCATCTACCATATACCGCTATGACAGATCCAATCTTGTCATAGTCAACTCCTTGAAAATTGTCATAAAATACTTTACGACATGTCGACTATTTCATAGATGTGAAACATCCATGTCTGTTTCTTTATAGATCCAAATACGACCGATAGGTTTTTACACCTTTCCAGAGGGTCTTCCAAGTTCAAAACTTGATTACTCGTGTATAAAACTATCACGGATTTTATGGCTTCAAGCCATTTGACGGAGTCAGGGCCCATCATTGCTTCTTTGCATGTATTCGGTTCATCATTGTTAAACAATAATGATTTACTCAAAAATCTTAGCATTTGATTGTTTAACCGACCTACTTGGTTCAATAGGAACTTAGATCTCCATGACCACAATCTTTGAGGCACATAAGCTATGAGCATTATGGCTGCCTCCAGAATGATTTCCGGCGCTGCGCAACTCAGCACATCTGGCTAAGGTTCATTAACCTTATCAAAGTTCTATTGTCCTCCCACATAACTTTTACAAAAAATTCCTTTTTCAAGAAACTTCACATTTCAAGCGACAAACCCTTTTGTTCTCGGTGTTATGGAGGAATAACCAATTGTTATTCGAAATAACCTACAAAGACATGCTCATCCGACTTTGGTAGTAAACAACTTACTTATGCTTAGCATACCAAAATTTAAGAAAGGACAACTTGGGTTTTACCCCAAACCAGGTGTCATATCAACGGATCAAGGTGGAGATCTTTTGAGTGTAAAAGAGGTAGTCTCTAAAGCTTTAATCTTTTAAAACATAATGTCAGTTTTATAAATAACACCTTTGATCCAACCATGTTAAACAAGGTTTCATTACTGATGGGGATATGCCGACCGGGGTATACCCAGCATGACGTTTCCGACCGGCCCAGGAACTGGCGAGTGGGCCTGCAAGACGGCGACTGGATCAAGGCCCGGTGTGGATCCAAGCGACTGGAAGTTGAAGGCCCAGGCGAGTAGATAGGCCCAGTCAGATTAGGTTAAACGAGTACCAAAGCCTTAACTGATTCGGTTGAGATATGTAAACCCTAGGGCAAGGTGAGTCTATATAAACCTCCCTACAGGGCGTGTAGAGATACGTTCCATCATACACCCAAGCGACTCGCCGCCTAGCCGTCGAGCTCGCCCATTGTACCTCCACCATAATACAATCTAGCAGGAGTAGGTCTTTACCCTCTGGGGGGGCGAACCTGGGTAAAACCCTGTGTCTCCGCCCTCATCTCGCACCGCAGATGGCTGGCCGCCCTTGCCCCTCGTTCTACTACTCGCTGCCGATTGCAGCATCTGCTTGACCATTCCCACGACAGTGGCGCCCACCGTGGGGCCTGGCCGGTCTGGTCGGTGTTCTACGGTGAGATCCAATCTGCCCATCAACGAGACGGTCACCACCGGTCGCATGATAGCGATCGGCGAGATGCTCCAGATCTTGCCGAGCAGCTACGTCCCGGCGGCGCGACCCGTCACGCACAGCATGATCTTGCCGGTCGGCATGATCAGCCTCTTTGTCGGCCTCACCGACGTCATCGTCTCGGAGGATTCGGCTCGCATCCGCGAGTCGCCGCCACGCGATCGGCTCTCTGAGAGCCAGGTCCGCACGATCCATCGCCTCGCCTCTGAGTACAACTCGGCCCACAACAACGCGCGAAAACTCACGCCATGGAAGATGTGGCCTCAACAACGACGCCGACCGCGACTTCCACTGCCACTGGATCCATCACCGCGGCTTCACCCGCGGGCTCCATCACCCAGGTCTCCAACATGGGAGACTTCGAGGATCCCTCCATCCTTGGGATCTTCGACTTCGACTCCGGGTCGGAAAACTCCGCCGATCTCCGCGACGGGACCGGTCGCCACGCCGCGACCTACATGGCGACCGGCACCGATCCATCGGAGGACCCCTTCTGCACCCCGATCCCTCCTAACGCCACGGCAACGGAGGTCGAGGAACTCCGCCTAAAGCTGGCGGAGGCAGTCCGCAAGGAGCAAGCCGAGCGTGAAATTTTTTGCCTCGAGCAGGTGATAGCGCAGGAGCTGTCGCGTTACCACCAACAGTGAATCAGGTCGCGCCTGAACCCCACCGTCCAGGGTCGCGCCCTGAACTTCAACAACGAGAACGACCCGGCCCGCGTGGCCGAGCGCCCGATCTGCGAGAACGCGCCGCCAGGAGGAAGCGCTCGGCCCCCACCAGGGTCGACGGCGATGGGCGCCCCACCTCCACCCAACCGCACACCCCCCAGGGATCAGCCGCGGATACTAGTCTCCTCACGGGAGCGAGATGCGAACGGCCTACCACTGTTTTCCACCCCGATGGACAACCTCGTGGCGGGCCGAGCAGCGGCCGACAACATCATGGCCACCAGCGACGGCGCACTACAGATCCAATACGTTAGGGCCCTGCTCGCAAAGGCCGTCGAGCAGCAAAACGCAGGCGCCGACTCGCAGGGTCGAGTGTACTCGCGTTCTTCAGGAAGCAGAGTGGCCTCAAGCGGCCGCCCATTGGCAGCAAACAGCCTCAACTGCCCGCCACCAGAGCCACTGCAGCTCCAACACCGACCCGCGAACGCGGCACTCTCCACCAACGACCCCAGGACAGCGACCGACTTCGTCGCCGCCAACGGTCAGCCCATCGACGCCCGCACCCACATCATCAACAACCAAAGCTGGCGCGCACGCCAGCCCGACGACCTGCGACACACGCTAACCAATCGCCGCGATGGCAAGCTGATGGGTCGCTAAGTCGACTCGGGCCCAGGTGCTTCGGACCGATGATCCGAGGCGAAAAGAACCCGGCAAACTTCAAGGCGCCAAAGGAGATAGAAAAGTACGACCCTTCGTACGACCCCTCTGTGTGGCTGGATACATACCTCATGGCGATGGGGATCGCGGGCCACACCGACCTACTAGCCGCCCATTACCTCCCCTTGATGATGGAGGGGACGCGCAGGCAATGGATCAACACCCTCCCCCAGGATAGCATCGACTCCTGGGAGGAGATGCGCGACGCCTTCGTCAGGCACTTCGAGTGCTCCTACACCCGCGCCACCACCATCGAGGACCTGGAGCGATGCGTCAAGGGACCCCGCAAGTCGACCCGCAACTGGGTCCAGCGGTGGCAATAACTATGGTACAACGCGGTCGGCATCCACCCGGACACCGCGATCCATTGCTTAAAGACCTAGTGCCGCTACGAGCCCTTGGTCGCCAAGCTCAAGCGACATTCTCGCACACTCGACAACATACCGGACCTCCTCGAGATCGCCAAACGGTACGCGGAGGAAGATCCAAACCAGGAAACCGACAACGAGTCGGGAGGCCAACGCCGCACGAGCGGCAACAACAACGGACGACGGTCCGATCTACGCTACAGTAACACTCGCCTCACTGGCAAGCGCCGCAGTGACGGGCGAGTCGACTTTGTCGCAAACACCGGGCACGCGCAGCGCGAGCCCACGAGCTTCCTCCGCGACGGAGGACAACGCCGCGACGGCGGCAACTACAAGGAGAAACCAAGGTTCGACCCCGCGGCCCTCCTTAACCAACCCTGTGCATTCCACAGCAGGGAAGGGAAACCCGCCACGCACATGACTACCGATTGCCAGACTCTCAGGGAGATTGAGAAGGCACGGCGAGCGTGGGAGGACCCCGATAACAACCCGCCAAACGGCGGAAAATTCGGCAACGTGGTCGGCTCGCTCCATACCTCCACAGGCTTCAATACGAAGCGCGAGAAGAAGATCATCACCCGCGCCGTCGCCGTCAACGCGGTGGCCCAGGTGGACGTCCCCCAGTTCCTTAACTGGTCGGAGCAGCCCATCACCTGGAGGCGCCAGTACCACTCGCCACGCATCGAGTACCTAGGCCGAGTCGCCCTGGTGGTCAAGCCTAAGGTGGGCGACTACTGGCTCCCCAAGACATTGATGGACGGTGGCAGCTCCATCAACATCATGTACCTGGACACCTTCAGGAGACTGCGGCTCCCTCAGTCGATGGTCGAGACGACCCACACCACGTTCCACGGCATCGTCCCTGGTCGGAAGGCGTACCCGATCGGCAAGGTCACGCTGCGGCCACCTTCGCACGCCAAAGAACTTCGCACCGAGCGGATCGCCTTCGAGCTGGTACCTTCGACAGAACCTACCATCGCCCCTGGGCGCCAGCGTTCGCCAAGTTCATGGCAGCGCTTCACTACGCTGCATAACGCGATGAAGCTCCCCGGGCCGTGCGGCGTCATCACCATCAACGGCGACCCCTACATGGCCGCCGAGTGCGAGGCCAAAGGAGCCGAACTCGCCGACGCCGTCATCGCGGCAGAGGACAACCACGCCGATGAGCTCGCCAAGTACGCGAGGGGGGTGAACAATGACGACCCCACCATACTAAAGAAGCCCAATTCGGAGGGCGCAAACACCTCAGCCTTCGAGGCAATGACGCACACCCGCACCGTCGAGCTGGTCCCAGGCGACTCCAGCCAGATGGTGACGATCGGAACAGGGATGAGTCCAGCCTAGGAAGGCGCGCTCATCGAGTTCCTCCGTGAGAACAGGGACATCTTCGCATGGAAGCCCTCTGACATGCCTGGTGTCCCTAGGGAACTCGCTGAGCACAAACTAAACGCCGACCCCAAAGTGCGATCATAGCGATCGCCGCGCCCTTCAATGAAGAGCGCCGCCGAGCTATCGCCGAGGAGGTGCAGCGTCTTCTCGCTGCAGGCTTCATCCGGCCAATCAAGTACTCCAAGTGGCTGGCAAACCCAGTCCTGGTCGAGAAGGAGAATGGGACCTGGAGGATGTGTATCGACTACACAAACTTAAACAGCGCCTGCCCGAAGGAGCAGTTCGTCCTCCCGCGGATCGACCAAATAATCGACTCCACCGCGGGCTCGGAATCGCTGTGTTTCCTCGACGCCTACTCTGGTTACAACCAGATCAAACTGGCTATTGAGGATGGGGAGAAGACGGCGTTCATCATGCCATTCGGAGCCTTCTGCTACACCGCCATGACCTTCGGCCTCAAAAACGCCGGGGTGACCTACCAGCGGTGCATGCAGGAGTGCCTCGCGAGCCAAATTAGCCGGAATATCCACGTTTACATCGACGACGTGGTCGTGAAATCCGCTCTCTAGGGCGATCTACTCGCCGACCTGGCGGAAACATTCGCCAACCTGCGTAAATACAAGATAAAGGTCAACCCAGGCATATCACCTTCGGTGTACCAGCAGGGCAACTACTGGGGTACGTCGTCTCCAAGCGCGGGATCGAGGCGAACCCGATGAAGATCAACACGATCGCTCGACTCGGCAAACCCGAGTGCTTGTGCGACGTCCAAAAGCTTGCCGGGCGAGTAGCGGCTCTCAGTCGCTTCATCCCCCGCCTGGGCGAAAAGGCGATGCCCCTATACCACCTGATGCGCAAGAACCCCACCTTCTAGTGGGACAAGGAGGCGGACGACGCACTCCGCGATGTCAAGAAGGTGCTACTCGCAGCACCATTACTCGCCGCCCCCGTCGAGAAAGAACCCATGCTGGTCTACGTCACGGCTTCCGAGCGCGTCGTCAGCGCCGTCATGGTCGTCGAGCGACCGGAGGAAGGAAAGGAGCGCCCGGTACAGCGACCGGTGTACTACATCAGCGAGGTCCTCACCGAGTCGCGCCAGCGATACCCGCAGTACCAGAAACTGGTATACATGGTCTTCAGAGCATAGCGGCGCCTGCCGCACTACTTCCAGGAGCACCCGATCACGGTCGTCTCCTCAGCACCGTTGCAGGACATCATCCGCAACCGTGAGGCGGCTGGGCGAGTCGCCAAGTGGGCCGTCGAAATCGGCGTCCATAACATCAATTACGAGCCACGAAAAGCGATAAAGTCGTAGTCTCTAGCGGACTTCATCGCCGACTGGGAAGAGGCCCAGCAGCCAGAAAAGCTGCCATACCTCCACTACTAGAGCCTGAACTTCGACGGTTCCAAGAACGCAGACGGCGCAGGAGCAGGGATCGTATTGACTTCACCAAAGGGCGACAAGCTCCGCTACGTCCTCTGCCTCGACTTCACCCCCTGCACCAACAACATGGTTGAGTACGAGCCACTACTCCACGGCATGCGAGCCGCCAAGGAGATGAACGTCAACCGCCTACGCTGCTACGGAGACTCCGACCTCGTCGCTGGGCAAGTCGCTGGCACTTGCGACGCCGTCTCCCCCACCATGGCGGCGTACCGACAAGAAGTAGACAAGCTAGGGGGACACTTCACAGGCTACTCCGTCGAGTGGATCGACAGTCGGAAGAACGAGAAGGCCAATGCACTCTCTCGCATTGGGTTGGCTCGACTCGCACCACCCGCCGGTGTCTTCCTCGACACGATCACCAAGCCATCAGTCTCTCCCCCAAGGGAGATCGACATCGGAGTCCCGCTGCAGCCAGAAGCCGCCCTGGTCGCACTCATCGCCGAGCCAGACGACTGGACAAAGCCGTACATCGCTTACCTGGAGGCCGATACCTTGCCGGCAGACGAGACAGACGCCCGGATGATCGTACGTCGATGCAAATCCTTCACCATCATCGAAGGCGAGCTCCACAAACGCATCGTGACCGGCGTGTTCCAACGCTGCGTCCAACCCGCCGAAGGACGCAAGATCCTCCACGACATCCACTCCGCGATCGCGCCACCACGCCGGGCGCCGCCTCGGTCGCCAAGGCTATGCGGCACGGCTTCTCGCCCACCGCACACGCCGACGCCGTCGACATTGTCCAGCGGTGCGCCGGGTGCCAGAAGTACGCCAACCAGACACACGTGCCGAGCTCAGCCCTCAAGACAATCCCCATCACCTGTCCATTTGCCGTGTGGGGTATGGACATGGTAGGCCCATTCAAAAAGGCCCCATCTGGCTTCACCCACCTACTGGTCGCGGTCGACAAATTCACCAAGTGGGTGGAGGCCAAGCCAGTCAGAAAATGCGACGGGAAGAACGCCAACAAATTCCTATGCGAGCTCATATATCGCTACGGGTTCCCAAACAGCATCATCACGGACAACGACACCAACTTCGCCACAGGAGCCATGGCCGAGTTCTGCGAGGAACACCACATCCGGCTCGACCTGGCGTCATTCGCCCACCCGGAGTCCAACGGCCAAGCGGAACGGGCCAACCAGAGCATCCTCCACGGCCTGAAGCCGCGGCTCCAAGTACCAATCGAGCGCACCGCCGGGTGCTGGGTCGAGGAGCTACCCTCCGTCATCTGGGGCATCCGCACCTCATTCAACAGGTCGACAGGGTTCACCCCCTTCTTCATGGTGTACGGTGCCGAGGCAGTCATGCCCACCGACCTAGAGCACGACTCGCCATGGGTCGTCCACTACACGGAGGCTGCGAACGAACTTGCACGACAGGATGGAGTCGATCAACTCGACGAGGCACGCGACCTAGCTCGCTCACGCACCGCCATCTACCAACAAGGACTCCGCCGCTACCACAGCCGGCGGGTGAAAACTCGCACCTTCCAAGAAGGCGACCTGGTGCTACGCCTCATCCAGGATAAGAAGGGCATGCACAAGCTATCCCCCCCATGGGAGGGACCATTCGCCATAGGGCGAGTACTCGACAACGACGCCTACTACCGCATCGACGTCCGCGGGGATGACAAACTCGACGTCAAGCGACCATGGAATGTAAAACTCCTACAGAAGTTCTACTCCTAGAACTCCACATATGTACCCTCCAGTCGCTATGAAATAAAAAATATTGGTTACCGCAAATCGCTTCTACTCTCCGTTTCTTGTGCCACTCGCACTCGTAATAACAGCGTCAAGCTAACTGCAGAAGTCAACCTCTGGTACAGCGATCGGCACGGCCAAGTAGTGCGCTACAAGGGCACTGGGGTACCCCAGGTCTTGTAACGTCCATGAAAAATGCCTACCCGGAGCCCCATTGAGTCGCTTTGCTTCATCGCTCAACGATCCAAGACGATCGCCGCTTCACAGCGACCATGATCCTCCGCATCCTCGACATAGCGACTCGAACGGCCAAGTACCACGCTCGGGGACTGACGACCAGTTCAGTGCGAGCGGCTAGGGAAAACGCCAAGTATGAGAGCATGCCCAGGACTCGCCATGCGACTGACCCAACGGGCCAGGCAGGAGTGATGCGCTCAAACCAACGCGCCAAGTCCTCACCCACCCTCGAGTCGTGCCTAGAACAACCAAGTACCATGCTCGGGGACTCGGCCACCCGACCTCGTTCGCGCAAGGGAAAACGGTGAAGTACAGAGCACTCATGGGAGTCTCCTTGCGACTGGCTCTACGAGTTCGGGCGAGTCGACCTCAATAACAAAAACATTCAAAACCGCAAACACATAACAAACGAGGTAAACCCCATAAAAAGGGCGGACGCGCTCGGGGACTCGTTCAACCCTTAATCAAAAACACATGACAATTCACAAAACAACACGATATCTCATTAATAGCATGTCGCAATTGTCACAAAATACAAAGTATGCCCAACGGCAGAATTGCTACTAACGCCCCAGGGCAAACTATTTTACTCTGCAGGCTTCGATGACGACTCGCCACCACCCTTGCGATTGCGAATGAAGGGAGTATACAGGTTTGACGGGTACGTCGTCAACTCACCCGCCATCTCCACACGGAAGGGTTGCTCGATCTTGAAGTCCCGGTGCTGCGGCTCGGGGTCGTTGGGTGCGACGACCGTCTCCTAGTAAGGAAGGAGGTCGCCCATCGCCCAGACGCACTCGGAGTACACCGCGGCGCGGTCCGTCAACTTCAGCACCTCGGAGATCTCCACCGAGCCAGTCGACGACGGGTAGCCACTCGTCATGTCGTCCAGGTCGAAGTCCTCCGAGAAGTGAGCGAGCCCAAGGCTAAGCATCGTCGTCGCTCCGCGTCGGAATGCCGATCGCGTCATGAACTCGATGACCGACGGCGCCTTCTCCAAGTATCGCCACACCTCGACGAGGTCGGTGGGAATTACTTTCGTGGGCGACATCTCCTGAAGGTACGCCCGTATGCATCATCGATAACGCCGCCGAAGTCGACGAAAGGCGTACACATTGCCGCTGCCGAACGAATTTGCCTCTTCCGCGCTATCAATGATCCGACCTGCAGACAGAAGATGTCAGCGAACACATCAAAGATTACACAATGCACATGTAACAAACAGAAGCAGGAACACTCACCAATCAAGGGACGGGAGAGATCCATGATGAAGCTCTGAAGAGAGGTGTAGTGATCCTAAAGCCCAGCAACAAGGGCGTCAGAAACCTTACGCTCTTCAGCGGAGGCTGTAACAGCGGCCTTGGCTCGCCCATCCGCCGAACTCGCCTCCTCCTTCGCTTCCCTCAGCTTGCGCTCGAGGTCGGCGATACGCTGCTCAGCCGAGCACAACACCGATTGAGCTACTGCCAACTCACTCGCTGGGACAAGTCCCTGGCGGACCTTCTCCGCCTTCGCAGCGATCGCTGAGCCCTTCTTCGCTCGCTTCTGACGGTGGCTGCCTTTCTCCGCAAGCGTTTCGCAGCAAGCCTCTGTTCTGACTCATGCTGTAAACCCTACACACAATTCAAACGATTAACAATAGCGGAATCCTAAGTGCCCACCCGCTGAAATTCAGCGAAAAGCGCACTGGGACCGGGTAATCAAAATCCTAAGTGCCCACCCGCTGAAATTCAGCGAAAAGCGCATCGGGACTGGCAATCAAAAAACCTAAGTGCCCACCCGCTGAAATTCAGCGAGTGCGCACTCGGGGACTGGCAACCAAAATCCTAAGTGCCCACCCGCTGAAATTCAGCGAGCACGCACTCGGGGACTGGACGCGGAAAATAAAAGCAAGACACTAAAAGAATCAGACCGCTGCAATACACCGGCCTGATCCTCGGGGACTGGACATACCTGGATGGCTGCGCCAAGCATGCCATGAAGCTGTATCGCGTCCACGGATGCGAGGAGGGCTGGCGTGTGCCCGCGACGTTGCTCGACCTCCGTGTCGACGACCCCAGGTGCGCGGCTCGAGGGCAAGGTACCACTCGCTATAGACGCTTTGGTCATGAAGCGCGGGAAGGTTGCGATGGATGCGCCGGCACCAAAGGAGGCCGGCTCGACCACCCCAGTCGAGGTAGCACCTTCCTTGGTCGTCAAGGCCGCCTTCGCCACGGGCTCACTTGGAGCAACTGCTGTGTCGTCAGATACCGTGACGACCTCGTCGCCCTTGGCCTTCTTGGCGCTATCCGCGGGGGCAATGACCTCATCCGCCTTCCTCTTCCGTGAAGGGTCCTCCTCGCTGACGACCGGCGGCACCTTGGCCACGGTTGGATGGCCTATCTTCTTGGCTCCAGTCCTGCAAATTGATCACATGAGCAAAGTAGTCCGAGTACAATGAGAAAAAAAGACAGGAGAACAAAACTCACTTGGTGACCGGTAGAAACCGCAACACCGTGCGAATGCCGGCCGGCTTCTCCAGTTCGGGGCCCAGCGGTCGACTGAGGCCCATCTCCAGGACATCGCGTGCCCAAGACATGGACGGTTTCTTCGTTGTCGAGGCCACCATCGGGCTTCCAAACGCTTTTATGGAGCATTCCTTAGGCGCGGTAAAGCTGCCGCGATCGAGCGCCCCGACCCGTAGATCGCGAACGGCGGAGGCATTGAGGCCAGAGGCACCTCGTTCAGGACGGCGGTGATATCCGGCGCCGCCGTCGTCTGTGGAGCTTCACCCCTGGCCAGGCTGGTGGCGTCGGAGTTGCTTGGCAAATGAGGCGGAGACGCCTGTTTTGCTGGCTTCATCTTCCTCTTTGGAGGGACCTTCGCCTCCTCCTCCTTCTTCTTCTTCTTTGATGGAGTAGCCTCGCGATGCGAGGTGTGCTCGGGGAGCTCGTCGTTGTCGTCATCATGACGCTCGAGGCTTTTGCTCGCTTTGAGCTCACGCTGCCGCTGTCCTCGAGTTTTCCGGACCAACAGGGCGACCTCTTCCTCGGATTAGTCGTCGTCACCACTCCCGTCACTCTCGACGTCGCCCCTTGCAGGAGGCGAGTCGCCCACCTCCTGGACGGATGAGCTCTAATTCTCCTCGTCCGCGGGCGGAAGCCACCCCTCCACCACTTGAAATAGCTGCAATAAGCATGAGACAATATCAGTATAACCGCGATAGCATTTAACTACGACTGCGAATGATATAAAGACGATTTACTGTTGGGGATGGATGCTTCATGTGTAGGGACGACCCCGCCTTCAGCGAGGTATGCGCCACCGGGTGATCTTCTTCAGCGCCAGAGATAATCCTCGAGTTGCCACTCGGCAGGCAGACTTCGCCGAGTCCTCCCGCCCGCGACTGTGACATGTAGTGGTCGTGGCGGGTCAGGGGGACGAGTCGCCGCCCGAGCCAGCAGTTATACAAGTTGATGGGCTGGAGGCCCTTCTTCTTCAGGCCGGGGATGGTCTGAAGCATTTCATCCACAACCATCCGCTGGTCTGTTGGAAGCTTGCCGAGCTGGAGTCGGCTCGGCTCGGGCCGGTCGGCGGAGTATCTTGGAATCGCCATCTCGCCGTCCGGAGTCGCCTCGGTGACGTAAAACCAAGATTTCTTCCATTCGCTCGCCGCCTTGGCGGGCAGCATCAGATCGAAGAAGGAAGTCTTCGATTTCAACTGAAACGTCAGGCCGCCTGCAGCGAGCATTGTGCCGCCCGCTTCTTCGCGACTAATCCTCCCATGGAACTGGTCTTGCCACAGGGGGAAGTAGGGCCTGCAGCCTAGGTAACACTCACAGAACACCACGAAAATGGCGAGCTGCTCGATGTTGTGCGGGCCCAGGTCCGACGGCTGGATCCCGTAGAAGGCGCAGAAGCGCCGAAAGAAAAGAGATGTTGGGAATCCCAGCCCCCGTTCTAGGTGGCTGGTGAAGCAGATGAACTCTCCCTCGCGCGTGTCTGGAGTCACTTCTCCGGCCGCAGGGATGCGCCATCTACCGGCGCGTAGGATCCTGGCTTCCTCGAAGGACGCCAATTGCGCTCTCGTGCATTTGGATCTGCCCCATGGCTCGGTGGAGGGGGCCATAGGCGGAAGGATTCATGGGGGTCGAGGGATTTCGGTTCGGCTAGATCGCGATGCGGAGGACAACGAAGGTGCGCGCAATCAGAGGAAATGACGAGGAGGTGGTTCTCCGATCGCCTACCATTCCCTTTATATAGCGGTTGTTACCCGCCAAATCAGGGAGCCGTTACTACACATTGATTACGCCGAAAGTTACCATTAGATTACCCCAACAGCTAGTTTGACTGCGTTTTGACGGTCCAACTTCAGCCACTCGGCTCACCGACCCGATCACTACAAACAGGGACTAAATATTTCGCCGATCTAATCGCCAAGGCTGTGACCAGAATGACTAGTTTCCTCCTTTATTCAGGAGCCCGCCGCCGATTCGACTGGATGTCCGCATTGAAAGCCGTATGCTCCGACTGCCTGTAACCACCTGCGCCTAATCGACGAAGGCCTCGGGGACTACTGATGGGGATATGCCGACCGGGGTATACCCAGCAGGACGTTTCCGACCGGCCTAGGAACTGGCGAGTGGCCTGCAAGACGGCGACTGGATCAAGGCCCGGTGTGGATCCAAGCGACTGGAAGATGAAGGCCCAGGCGAGTAGATAGGCCCAGTCAGATTAGGTTAAACGAGTACTGAAGCCTTAACTGATTCAGTTGAGATATGTAAACCCTAGGGGAAGGTGAGTCTATATAAACCTCCCTGCAGGGCGTGTAGAGATACGTTCCATCATACACCCAAGCGACTCGCCGCCTAGCCGTCGAGCTCTCCCATTGTACCTCCACCATAATACAATCTAGCAGGAGTAGGTCTTTACCCTCTGGGGGGCCGAACCTGGGTAAAACCCTGTGTCTCCGCCCTCATCTCGCACCGCAGATGGCTGGCCGCCCTTGCCCCTCGTTCTACTACTCGCTACCTATTGCAGCATCTGCCGTGACCATTCCCACGACAATTACAAATCTCAAACACTCCGTATTCCTATGGTGTTTCGGGAGATGTAAATCTGGGTGTTTTGCTAAACTTGCAACTCAAATAAATCCCTTTATGATAAAATCATTTATTTTCTTGTTGCACTTGCAACTCAAAAAAATCCCTCTATGATGAAATCATAAATCATTTATTTTCTTGTTACAATGATTTTCCACTTCATCTTGAAAGTCTTTGAACGTTTTCAAATATTTCATACTTCTTTCTTATTAAGTGAATATTCACTCAAATTTCCGGAGAAAGCATATGAAGTTGAAATCCATCGCTTACGACTTGACATAATGGACTACATACATCGATATGTATAAATTCCAATATTTTAGTCGTTCATTCTTCTTTGGCCTTTGAACGAAGTTTTAATTATACCGAGGAAAGTCTCACAAGCGTCACTTGATCAAATCAAAGACTCAAAAAATCCATGAATATGGAGTTTCTTCATGTTTTCTTTCCAATATAATTTAAACGGCGATGTCACTTTGTAAGTGATCTTTTAATCATTTGTCTTGCGACATTTTAGCATTAGTTTTTATGGATGTGATTTCACCAACTTGATTTGTAAATCATCCATCTTATATGGAATACGGTAATTATTTGAACAATCTTTGTTCTCATAATACCAGATTTAAATAACGATTATTGAAACAAATCTTGAAGGCAAGCTTGGATGTCAAGGAGAAATAGAAACAACGGCTTGTTTGTTTTCGATGATCATCATCACATATTCTCTTGCTAGTTACTTAGGCCATTGTGGTTCATGAATCGCGTTGCTCTGTATGAAATTCATACCAACCAATTCGGTATCCAATACCAAAGAACCACATTGTTTAATAAGCAAAGAATACAACAATAACATGTATATCATCTATATACCTAAACTGGATATTTCTAATCTTTTCTTTTCTGCCAAATATATTTTATATATTCTCTTTCAACATTTTCTTTCCTTTTTAAAAGAATCTATCAGCAAGAACAGTGGCACCATCTACATGACACATAGTCTAAAGCGTGTATGTTCAAATAATAATACCTTTTGACTTGCACTTTTAAGTAGATCACCATCATCAAATGATCGACATTCTTTCAAAATTCATTCTTTAATAATCTTTTAGTGTAGTAAACACTTTACATACATCTTCTATTCATTCTTATCATGACGACTTTCATGATTAAGCTAATGTAGCTTATAAAGGCAAATCGTGAGTATAATATTACTTTACCAAACCTTTTTGGATGATTAAGATGTCTATCATCTCCAACCTTTGCAAATTCTCATCCAATATGAGAACATATATTATACTCTATCATATTGCAACCAAAACAATATTTTTCAGATATGATTATATTTGCCACACATGATGGTTTCTGAAACAATTCTTTCAGCTCCTAGGTAAACTTGAGATTAAAACAATCAAGAATCATGGAGGAAAACATGATACTTAAGATACTAACACTGGAATTGTTACTCTCAATTTAATACTAATTTTTAAATTTCACGGAGTAAACATAGTTTGATGAAAGTTTGCAATAGGACTTTAAACTTTAGATTGACACTCAAGACAATATGATACCAGTTCGTAAAGTAAATATCCATAATTCTATAGTTCTATTATCTCAATTACAACTATGCATAAGGTGGCCAACGAATGCCAATGACTACAACAAATTATGTAAATTCACTTTTATTTAATTTATGATAAATTGAGTTCTTCTAATCCAAATTAGAAATGAACTCCCACTAAAAAATGACATCCCTCGTGTCTTTTTGGTGATTACAAGAACCAAATCCACTACACCAACTCCGATCATCACATGAGTCGGTGTAGATTCAAAGGCGAGCATCAAATGGGCATCATATCTTCCATATGACTCATGCTTAACCTTCCGGTCCGTGTTCTCAGGCCATGTCTACACATGCTAGGCTCGCCAAGTAAGAACCTTACTATTCGCATGTGTAACTGTCTTACACCCGAAATATGATCGTGGATCCAAGAACACCCGATCATCACGTGATGTCTTGGAGCGACGAAACATAGTCGGTGCATACTTAAGGGAGAACACATTTTTATCTTGATATCTAAATGAGGGATCATCTTATTATGCTAATAAAACGCCAAACAAGCAATATAGGATGCAACAAACATCACATGTTAATAAGTGAAATGATACGGTTCTTGAACATGATCTCCTTCATGTGCATCATGGTATGATCGCCATCATACCTCTATGTGTAAGGCCAAGGTCTATGGAACTTACACATTATTTGTGTTGTAAGAGTATCGACTTATACTTCTACTTACAACATCACCATATAATGACACTAGACCAGCAACAATCTAAATAGACGCCTCTAATTTATCCATTGCAAGTTTTACGTGGCTTAGGGCTTTTGAAGATAGAACTGTTCTTACCTACGAACATGAACCACAACGAGGATAATCAAATTATTGACAACTCGTTGCAAATTAGATATTGACTATAGTAGGAGAGACAGACACCTGCTACCCACTTATGCAAAACTAGTTGCATGTCAAGCATGGAACATGTCTCATGTGCGAGGACATGTAAAGTTTGTCCAAGCCGCTTCATCCCACTATGCCAGCAATATCCAAAGTACAACTAGGAAGAAATAAAATGATCATCATAGCCCACATACTCATATGTATACTACCCGTGCAAAGAATCTACGCATAGATCCGGCTCTGATACTACTGAAGGGTTCGCAGCATACAAAACAATTTTTTTCCTATGATGGGAACACAGAACCAAGATCTATCAAGATACAAGCAACATGTAGATATACATCCATAGAATACATACCCTCGAAGACCGTATAGTGTTAACGAGGTTGTACTTGTGGATGATGTAGTCGAACGCTTGCTGATCTCAAGATCGTGATGAAGTCCATCTGGTCCAGCCGGTCCAGCACCATCACGTCCAACACTGCAAAGCAGTGGTGCATCCGTGATCGCACACACGTCCGGGTACCCCGACAACCTCCGCGCCCTCGCTCCAGCAAAGCAGCGGAACCAATAAATCCTTCTAGAAAAAGCCACCGGGAACATGTATCTCGATGATCCGAGACCATGGGAAATTATAAAGGGGGGAGAGAGATCCTTCGCGAGGAGGTGTGCTTTGAGAGGAGGAGAGGGGGTCCTTTTATAGGTAGAGGGGGGCACCCCAAGGGGCATGGCGCCCAGCCATGGTGGCTGCCCCCACCTCTTCCACATTCATGTGGGTGGATCTCCCACTCAAAATGAAAAGCATCCACTCCCATAAAAGAGCCTCCACTCAAAATTCCACTCACATGCATTAAATTTCCACCAAATTTATTGCAAGCTCTCATTTAAATAAAACTCTTTTATTTATTTATTCAGAATTTTTTTAATTACTTTACTTAAAAAACATTCATAAAACCCCTTGCCAGTATTCAATTTCACATGCAGAACCAGTTTCAGCAATTTCAACCAAAACAGTTTCGGTGTCTAGTGAAATAAATTCCTGCGCTTTCCTTTTTCTTTCTCTGGCATATTATTTGCTCCAAATGGTGTCGGAATCCCTTAAGTGTGTCACCCTACCGTTCGTGGATAATGTAGACATGATCGAGACCCCTCTCTGATTAATAATCAGCAGCGGGACCTGGAGATCCATACTGACTCCCACATATTCAACGATGACATATGTGATCGTGTAAACCTTATACGCATGTAACTCAATCCCTTTGTCTCGCGATATATTACATGTCCGAGATTCGATCATCGGTATCTCCATACCTAGTTTGATCTCGTTACCGACATGTACTCTTTTCTCGTTCCCGTGATATAACATTCTAGTGATCAAATCACTTGATTGCAAGCTAACCAATGTGATATCACTGAGAGGGCCCAGAGTATATCTCTCCATCATCTGGATGGACCAATTCCACTCTAGATCCATGAGCCTCAACATAACACCTTCGTAGCACTGAACCCATCTTTATAGTTACCCTGTTACAGTGTGACGTTTGATGTTATCAAGATACTCTTTCGGTGTTAGTGATTGACATGATCTCATGGTATAAGGACTAAGATTACTTCCTATGATGTTATAGCAATATAAACACAATGGATTTAATCGTAATGCTATACTTCGGATGAATGTTCATCACACCATTCCAATAATGTTGTGACCTTGTTATTAACAACATCCAATGTTCATGATTAGGAAACCTTTGATCATCTTGTTAATCAACAAGCCAGTTTATAAGAGAGGCATAACTAGGAACTTACTTTTTGTTTATTAAACACACATGAATTAATGTTCCTGTATTAATACAATTATAGCATGCAAAATAAACATTTATCATAAATAAGGAATACGATAATAACCACTTTATTATTGCCTCTAATCCAACGGTCACGAGCTATCATCTCCGTCGGGCAACACCGGCGAGATAGAACCCTAGCACGACCAGCGGGGGTCTACGAGGGCTCAGCGGGGCTCAGGCGAGGGTCATCGATGGGGGAGAACGATGAAGTCGACGACGACAAACCTCCTAGTGCCGACAGCTTCTCCTAGGGCGGCTCCAATCAACGGCTCCTTTCTTCCTACTCCACGGAAAACTCCGGACAAATTCCGGCGATGTGCTACTCGCCTTGCTCCGGAGGTGAGGTGGGGTGGTTCTGAGAGAGAGGGGAGTGATATGGTGTGCTGAATTCGAATGGGGGTGGCCTCTATTTATAGTGCGGCAAGGGGACCGAAGGGCGCAGGCTAAGCTCATCGGTGTCGTCGACACATCGAGCTGCTGGCATGGTCGACGATTGAGGGCGGTGATGTGCTCCCTGGCGAAGCTCAACGGCATGGTTACGTGGCGTGGGGCGGTGCGAGATGGTCGGAACGTCTCGGTGCTCTGGGCGCATCTGACGGCTGTTTTAATGGCGCACAACGGCTACGGGTCACGCAACGGCGAACGGGCTTGTCTGGCGGTCTCCTGGGATGATGGCGATCATGCTTGCACGCAGCAAGGGTGGCACGCGATCTCGGGGCGTGTGTCACATGTGGCGCTCTGGCACGCTCTCGGCACGCTCGCAGAGAGGCTGGCCATTCTCGAGCTGTGTGGCCCAGGGGCTTGCTGCACTTTGGCATCAGACAGGGGGTGGCGATGGACGGTGGTGAGTGTCCCATACATGGTTGGCGAGGCTAGAGCTTCTCCTAGCTTGTTGTCGAGTGGGGGGTGGCAAGTTGAGCTCGACATGGTCACCATTGATGGTAATGGGAAGCTCACAGTGGTGCTAGAGCTTGTTAATTGGGCTAGATGATCTACTAATATCTTGTTGTGAACTAGAGAGGGAACAAGTTAGGCCAAAATCACTGCTCACTATAGTGTTTGATTTTTTTTGTTTTGTGTTTGCAAGGTGTTTGATGAAATGGTCGAAAGAGATTCAAATTTGAATTTTTGGTTCAAACTTGGTCGGTGTATTAGTTACATACTAGGTAGTCTCTTGTTAGTTGGAAAAGTCAAGGTGAATTGGTTTGGTTGGTTTTTGAGAATTGGTGATCTTCACATATGTTAAAGATTCAATTTTGAATTGTCATTTGAATCAAGTGGCCAAATGTTTCTGTAAGTTTGAAAGGTGGTCTTTGGTTCACTTTTACTTGGTGTATCAAGGGGTGAAAATAAATGGAAATGTTCTATTTGAAATCTTGGACTAGAAACACTCAAAGTGGCCTAATGAGCAAGATTGGAAAAAATGACCATTTGCTTTATTTGATTTGTTTTTGATTTTCTCTTGATTTGTTTCTGCTTGGAAATTTCTGAGATGATGTTATTTTCATCTTTAAACCATTCCTTGATATTTAGATCAATCACACAAGTCCATTCATGCATTCATACAATCATCACATACACCCATGAATTCATATGATTTGATTAACAAAAGTTTTTTGTTAACCCTAATTTTGGTGATTGGTAATTGATAACCTTGTTCAATATTTTTGGGATGTTACACACATGGTACAGGAGTTATCCCATAACCAAAATGACAAGGCAAGTACACAACGAGCATCTCAGCAATCTTATTATTTACCATGGGAATATGGTAATTTTTTCTCTCTTTCCTCTTTTCTCACTATGTCTCTTTTTTATAAGAAGAAAGCTTCATAGATGTCATTATGGTGATGCTTTAATTTTCCACCATGATTATGCATGGCTTAGGCTAGCGGCCCAGGCGTTTCTCTAACACACATACATAACTCCATGGACTTAAAAGTTCCCCTTTCATTTCACACCGATGACATCCATAGACAAAAGAGCATGATATCAACTGTGTACAAAGTACAGGTGCAATGTTGAAAGCGTTCCCTGTGACAACATGGTTTTGCTTGTAGGATTCACAGCATAGAAAACAAAAAATTTCCTACGATGGGAACAACTATGTACCAAGATCTATCTACTAGATACAAATAACGGGCGGATGTATATCCTTAGAGAACATACCCTTGAAGACCGACAAAGCTTAACGAGTCCAAACTCGTGGTTGATGTAGACAATCTCTTGCCGATCTCAAGATCGAGAGGAAGTCCTAGCGCCGCAAAAACAGCAGCGCATCCGTGCTCGCACACACGTTCGAGGCATCGAGCAACCTCCGCCTCGCCTCCGATGCAGCGGAAGCACAACTCTTTCTTGCCAAAGCCACTGGAACATGTATCTCGCTAGTCCGAGACCATGGGGATAAATTCTAGAGGGGAGAGTTCCGTCACGAGGAGGTGTGTGTGAGAGAGCGGGAGGGGGCTCCTTTTATAGGGAGAGGGGGGGCACCCAAGGGGCCATGCGCCCAGCCATGGGACTGCCCCCACCTCTTCCACATTCATGTGGGTGGACACTCCACTCACTCAAATGCCTTTCAATTCCCTCCACTCAAAAACCCACTCAAATTCCCATTAAATTTCCACCAAATTTAATGCAAACTCTCATTAAATAAAACTCTTTTATTTTATTCAGAATTTTGTCAATTACTTTAATGACAAACATTCACAAATAACCCCTTGCTAGAATTCTATTTCACATGCATAACCACTTTATGCAATTTCACCCGAAAACCTGTTTCGGTATCTAGTGAAATAAATTCCTGCGCTTGTTATTCTTTTCGGCATGAAACTTTTGCTCCAAATGGATGTCGGTGTCTCTTAAGTGTGTCACCCTACGGTTCGCGAATAATGCGGACATGATCGAGACCCCTCGATCAATAATCGAAGCGGGATCCGAGACCCATACGACTCCCACACATTCAACGATGACTTTCTTCCGATCGTAACCTTTTACGCTAGTATCTTAATCCTTTTGTTTCGATATATTACATGTCCGAGATTCATCATCAGTATCTCCATACCTAGTTTGATCTCGCATCGACATGCACTCTTTTCTCGCTCCTGATATAACATTCTAGTGATCAAATCACTTGCTTGCAAGCTAACCAATGTGATATCACCGAGAGGGCCCAGAGTATATCTATCCATCATCGGGATGAACAAATTCCACTCTCGATCCATGGGCCTCAACATAATACTTTATTAGTTCTGAATCCATCTTTATAATCACCCTGTTACGGTGTGACGTTTGATGTTATCAAGAAACTCTTCCGGTGTTAGTGATTGACATGATCTCATGGTCTAAGGATTAGGATCACTTCGTAAGTTGTTATAGCAATATAAACTCAATGACTTTGATCGTAATGCTATACTTCGGATGAATGTTCATCACACCATTACACTAATGTTGTGACCCCGTTATTAACAACATCCAATGTTCATGATCAGGAAACCTTGATCATCTTGTTAATCAACGAGCTAGTTTATGAGAGAGGCATAACTAGGAACATTCTGTTTGTTTATTAAACACACATGTATTAACGTTTCCGTATTAATACAATTATAGCATGCAAATTAAACATTTATAATAAACAAGAAATACGATAATAACCACTTTATTATTGCCTCTCGGGCATATTCCCTTCAGTCTCCCACTTGCACTAGAGACAAGAATCTAGTTTGAAAACTTTGCGTATTGAACACCTATGGCTTTCTGGTGTTCCATATACGCAAGTGCAAGTGGTTAACATAATCTACGGATCTGACGCTTCAGGTCCGTGTGTATTTGCATGTCTTTGCGTCTTCACACATCACTCATTCTCCAATGAGATGGCATTGTATAAATTTGGTATTTTGGTGAGACCTTTAGTTCCTTGGGGTTAAAACACGCCGATACTATTGCCGTACAATATATCTTTAGTGTTAGCCCGTTGCGAACCACACCTTAGTTTGATAACAAACTACTTGACACAAATGCCCTCCTTTGCTGCTACTATAGCAGTCATATACTTAGCCTTTTGTTGTAGTATTCGTCACAGTGTCTTAACTATGGATTTCATCCAAATCCATCATGGAATCTTCTTTCCATTATATTGTGCCACCCATAGTTTAAATTGAGATAAACTTAATTTGTATCTTGTGACAAACCTAGTATCAATGTAACGCTTTACAATGAACTATTTGTAATTGTTTGTCACCTCTACACAAATATATTCTTAGTTCTTTCAAAAAGATCATAAGAATATCCTCACTATCGTCCAATGATCATTTTATGATTCATTCTGGTATATGCTCATAACACTTAGAGCATAGGACATATCTGGATGTGTACATATCATGGTATGATTGATCAAAATATTCTCGTGATTTCACTCGTCAAGTGTCAAAGCACTTGAATCTTGTTTCACTTATCAAGTGTCGATACACTTGAATCTTGATTCAATTCCTTTCCATGCAACAAGAACTGTTTATTGTCGTTTCTATATTGAACTCCTTCAATATCTCATATATGTACATTTGGCACAACCATATTGGCGTCACAGTTTATCCACTATAGACATTCATGCTAAATATTCGGGTTTTGCCTAAGTCTTTCATCGAAATGAAATTCTTAACCTTTGGTCAATAAAAGATAGATCATTTTTAATCGACAAGATGTCCTCCACATAATGTATTAGAAATATGTCTTAGTGCTCCCACTTAATTTCTTGCAAATGCAAGCATCTTCATCGTCTCCAGATGAAAACTACTTTTTCATCATGGTGAAGATTCCAATTCCGCGATGCTTACTTCAACGATTGATGTTTGCATGCCCTTTTAGCATCCTTTGAATTTAACAAAACCCTTTGGACTGTGTCTTGTACACGTCCTAGGTAACCATTCTATTAGAAGAATTTTGTTTTGTTTATTCATCTACCATATACCAAATTATATGTAGTGGTTGCTACTTTAATCCGTCCATACTAAATATCGCTATGGAAGATCAAATCTTATCATAGTCAACTCCTTGAACATTGTCGTAAAATGCTTTACGACATGTCGACTATTTCATAGATGTGAAACATCCATGTCTGTTTCCTTATAGATCCAAATACGACAGATAGGTTTTTACTCCTTTCCGGAGGGTCTTCCAAGTTCAAAACTTGATTTCTCGTGTATGGAACTATCACGGATTTTATGGCTTCAAGCCATTTGACGGAGTCAGGGCCCATCATCGCTTCTTTGCATATAGTCGATTCATCATTGTCAAACAATAATGATTTACTCTCAAATCTTAGTATTTGATTTTTTTATTCGACCGAGTTGGTTCAATAAGAACTTAGATCTCCGTGACCACAACCTTTGAGGCACATAAGCTATGAGCATTATGGCATCCTCCGGAACGATTTCCGGCGCTGCGAAACTCAGCACATTTAGCTAAGGTTCGTTAACCTTATCAAAGTTCTATTGTCCTCCCACTTAACTTTTGCGAAAAATTCCTTTTTCAAGAAACTTCACATTTCAAGCGACAAACCCTTTTGTCCTTGGTGTTATGGAGGAATAACCAATTGTTATTCGAAATAACCTACAAAGACATGCTCATCCGACTTCGGTTGTAAACATCTTACTTATGTTTAGCATACCAAAATTTAAGAAATGACAACTTAGGTTTTACCCCAAACCATAACTTCCATGGTGTCATTTCAACGGATCAAGATGGAGCTCTTTTCAGTGTAAAAGCGGAAGTCTCTAAAGCTTTAATCATTTAAAACATAATGGCAGTTTTATAAATAAGACCTTTGATCCAACCATGTCAAACAAGGTTTCATTACAAATCTCAAACACTCCATATTCCTATGGTGTTTTGGGATATGTAAATCTAGGTGTTTTGCTAAACTTGCAACTCAAATAAATCCCTTATGATAAAATCATAAACCATTTATTTTCTTGTTACAATGATTTTCCACTTCATCTTGAAAGTCTTTGAAAACGTTTTTCAAATATTTCATACTTCTTTCTCATTAAGTGAATATTCACTCAAATTTCCAGAGAAAGCATATGAAGTTGAAACCCATCGCTTATGACTACACATAATGGAATACATACATCGATATGTATAAATTCCAATAATTTAGTCGTTCGTTCTTCTTTGGCCTTTGAATGAAGTTTTAATTATCACGTGGAAAGTCTCACAAGCGTCACTTGATCAAATAAAAGACTCCAAAAATCCATGAATATGGAGATTCTTCATGTTTTCTTTCCAATATAATTTAAACAGCGATGTCACTTCATAAGTGATCTTTCAATCATTTGTCTTGCGACATTTTAGCATTAGGTTTTATGGATGTGATTTATCCAACTAGATTTGTAAATCATCCATCTTATATGGAATACAGTAATTATTTGAACAACCTTTGTTCTCATAATACCAGATTTAAATAACAATTATTAAAACAAATCTTGAAGTCAAGCTTTGATGTCAACGAGAAATACAAACAACGGTTTGTTTTCGATGAACATCATCACATATTCTCTTGCTAGTTACTTAGGCCATTGTGGTTCATGAATTGCGTTGTTCCGTATGAAATTTCATACCAACCAATTCGGTATCCAATACCCAAGAACCACATTGTTTAACAAGCAAAGAATACAACCATAACATGTATATCATCTATATACCTAAATTGGATATTTCCAATCTTTTCTTTTCTGCCAAATATATTTTATAGATTCTCTTTCAGCATTTCCTCTTTCCTTTTTAAAAGAATCTATCAGCAAGAACAGTGGCACCATCTACATGACACATAGTCTAAAGCGTGTATGTTCAAATAATAATACCTTTTGACTTGCACTTTTAAGTAGATCACCATCATCAAATGATCGACATTCTTTCAAAATCCATTCTTTAGTAATCTTTTAGTGTAGTAAACACTTTACATACATCTTCTATTCATCCTTATCATGACGACTTTCATGATCAAGCTACTATAGCTTATAAAGGCGAATCGTGAGTATAACATTACTTTCCAAAACCCTTTTGGATGATTAGGATGTCTAGCATCTCCAACCTTCGTAAATTCTCATCCAATATGAGAACATATATTATACTCTATCATATTGCAACCAAAACATTGTTTCAGATATCGTTATATCCGCCACACATAATGGTTTCTGAAACAATTCTTTTAGCTCCTAGATAAACTTGATATTAAAACAATCAAGAATCATGGAGGCAAACATGATACTTAAGATACTAACACTGGAATTGTTACTCTCGATTTAATACAAATTATTAAATTTCACGGAGTAAATAGAGTTTGCTGAAAGTTTGCAATAGGACTTTAAACTTTAGATTGACACTCAATACAATACGATACCAGTTCGTAAAGTATATATCCAGAATTCTATAGTTCTATTATCTCAATTACGACTATGCATAAGGTGGTGAACGAATGCCAATGACTACAACAAATTATGCAAATTCACTTTGATTTAATTTATGATAAATTGAGTTCTAGTAATCCAAATTAGAAATAAACTCCCACTCAAAAACAACACCCCTCGTGCCTTTTTGGTGACTACATGAACCAAATCCACTACACCAAGTCCGATCATCACGTGAGTCGGTGTAGCTTCAAAGGCGAGCATCAAATGGGCATCACATCTACTATATGACTCATGCTTAACCTTTCGGTCCGTGTTCCTAGGCCATGTCTGTACATGCTAGGCTCGCCAAGTAAGAACCTTAGTATTCGCGTGTGTAACTGTCTTACACCCGAAATATGGTCGTGGATCCAAATACACCCAATCATCATGTGATGTCTTGGAGCGACGAGAACATAATCGGTGCATACTAAAGGAAGAACACGTTCTTATATTGATATTTAAATGAGGGATCATCTTATTATGCTAATAAAACGCCAAACAAGCAATATAAGATGCTATCACACATCACATGTTTATTAGTGGAATGATATGCTTCCCGCATATGATCTCTATCATGTGCACCGTGGTATGATCACTATCATACCTATATGTGTAAGTCCAAGGTCTATGGAGATTACACGTTATGTATGTTGTAAGAGTATCATCTCATACTTCTACTTACAACACCACCATATCATAACACTAGCCCAGCAACAATCTAAACTAGACGCCTCTAATTTATCTATTGCAAGTTTTACGTGGCTTAGGGATTTCGAAGATAGAACCGTTCTTACCTATGAACATGAACCACAACGAGGATAACCAAATTGTTGACAACTCGTTGCAAATTAGATATTGACTATAGTAGGAGAGACAGACACCCGTTAGCCACTTATGCAAAAATAGTTGAATGTCAAGCATGGAACAGGTCTCATGTGCGAGGACATGTAAAGTTTGTCCGGGCCGCTTCATCCCACTATGCCACAAATATCCAAAGTACAACTAAGAAGCAATAAAATGATCATCATCATCGCCCACATACTCATATGTGTACTACCTGTGCAAAGTATCTACGCATAGATCCGCCTCTGATACCACTGTAGGGTTCGCAGCATAGAAAACAAAAAATTTCCTACGATGGGAAAAACTATGTACCAAGATCTATCTACTAGATACAAACAACGGGAGGATGTATATCCGTAGTGAACATACCCTTGAAGACTGACAAAGCTTAACGAGTCCAAACTCGTGGTTGATGTAGACGATCTCTTGCCGATCTCAAGATCGAGAGGAAGTCCTAGAGCCGCAAAACAGCAGCGCATCCGTGCTCGCACACACGTTTGAGGCACCGAGCAACCTCCGCCTCCTCGCTCCAGCGATGCAGCAGAAGCACAACTCTTTCTTGCCGAAAAGCCACCGGGAACATGTATTCCGCTATTCCGAGACCATGGGGGATAAATTCTAGAGGGGGAGAGAGATCCTTCACGAGGAGGTGTGAGTGAGAGAGAGGGAGGGAGGCTCCTTTTATAGAGAGAGGGGGGCACCCAAGGGGCCATGCGCCCAGCCATGGGGCTGCCCCCACCTCTTCCACATTCATGTGGGTGGACACTCCACTCACTCAAATGCCTTTCAATTCCCTCCACTCAAAAACTCACTCAAATTCCCATTAAATTTCCACCAAATTTAATACAAACTCTCATTAAATAAAACTCTTTTATTTTATTTAGAATTTTGTCAATTACTTTAATGACAAACATTCACAAATAACCCCTTTCTAGAATTCTATTTCACATGCATAACCACTTTATGCAATTTCACCCGAAAACCTGTTTCGGTATCTACTGAAATAAATTCCTGCGCTTGTTATTCTTTTCGGCATGAAACTTTTGATCCAAATGGATGTCGGTGTCTCTTAAGTGTGTCACCCTACGGTTCACGAATAATGCGGACATGATCAAGACCCCTCTCGGATCAATAATCAGAAGCGGGATCTGGAGACCCGTACTGACTCCCACACATTCAACGATGACTTTCTTCTGATCGTCGGAACCTTTTACGCTAGTATCTTAATCCTTTTGTTTTGTTATATATTACATGTCCGAGATTCGATCATCAGTATCACCATACCTAGTTTGATCTCGTTACTGACATGCACTCTTTTCTCGTTCCCGTGATATAACATTCTAGTGATCAAATCACTTGCTTGCAAGCTAACCAATGTGATATCACCGAGAGGGCCCAGAGTATATCTATCCGTCATCGGGATGAACAAATTCCACTCTCGATCCATGGGCCTCAACATAACACTTTATTAGTTCTGAATCCATCTTTATAATCACCCTGTTACGGTGTGACGTTTGATGTTATCAAGAAACTCTTCCGGCGTTAGTGATTGACATGATCTCATGGTCTAAGGATTAGGATCACTTTGTAAGTTGTTATATCAATATAAACTCAATGACTTTGATCGTAATGCTATACTTCGGATGAATGTTCATCACACCATTACACTAATGTTGTGACCCCGTTATTAACAACATCCAATGTCCATGATCAGGAAACCTTGATCATCTTGTTAATCAACGAGCTAGTTTATGAGAGAGGCATAACTAGGAACTTTCTGTTTGTTTATTAAACACACATGTATTAACGTTTCCGTATTAATACAATTATAGCATGCAAAATAAACATTTATCATAAACAAGGAATACGATAATAACCACTTTATTATTGCCTCTCAGGCATATTCCCTTCACTGCTAGTTCCAACGTATAAGTGCAAGCATATACAACATATATGACACAATGGTTCATGTTTATGAGGGGCAAGAAAAATAAAGTGTTCCATCAAGTTTGTGAGAGATTTAATCACTAAGTTTTCACATAACAAAATACTTTTTAATTGGAAGATAGATGAAAAAAGAATGTACTTGGAATGGTGTAACACACCATGCATAGGAATTTATAGTGGACACTTTGGAATAACTTTGTTTCTTGGGATTTGGAAGCATGAGTAGAGCTTAATCATACAAGTGGAGGCTAGCAAAAGACTAGGAGCAACCAACTAAGAGAGCAATAATGGCCATAATCATGCACAGCAACCAAATAAATGATCATAGAGGCTATGGTGACTTGTTCATAGTCATAATATGGTGTGAGCATGTGCCAAGTCAACCCAAACAAAACATCAAAGGAGAATACCACAATACTATGCTTTTGTATGCTAAAACAGCGCATGATTCTTTCAAGGCACACTAAGCAATCCCAATTGTTTGGAACAAGTCATGCTACAGAAATAATCACTAAGCATAAGGTCAAAACAACACCTAGCATGACATGCTAAATTCTAAGTCACTGTCAAAGCAAGCTCCTTTTGCACTAATTCAAGAAAGAACTTTTTACTCCATTCCAACACCAATCAACTTATTTGAAACAACGCAGAGAGAATAGGGGTACAAACTACTTTATTCAAGCAAACTAAGCAAACAAAACTAAAACTAAGACGCTCCAAGAACAACACAACAGTGCATGAAACAATAAAAACGAAGTGTCTAGGAAGACCTGAGATTTTTATTGATGAAGAAGGGGATGCCTTAGGCATCCCCAAGCTTTGACGCTTGTACCTCTTGAATATTTCTTGGGGTGACACGGGGTGGCATCCCCAATATTGAGCTTTTCTACATTCTTCATATCATTACATCATTCTCTCTCTACACCTGCTTTTCCTTCATACGAACTTTCACACAATCTTCATTAGCAACATTAGTATTAAAAAGAGAATAGACCCTTGAGTTTTAGTTTTAGAACAGAAAAACTCTCACTAAAAACACCATATACTATAGCAATTCCCTCAAAAATCTGAATTTCCCAAAAATAACCCAAAAAGGAATCAATAAGAAGCAAATACAAATAATGGCAGAAATCTATCAAAACAGACCAGCAGGTAGAAATCGATTATTTCGAAGACCTTCTGTTGCTCAAATAAAAAAGTCTTGAACTAACTAAAGTTAGCTAACATACTAGGGGATTTATTTACAAAATATCATCTCAATCCGACTTACAGATATTCGTCATGAATTTTTACGGTGGAGCACAAAAATCTGTTTCGGGACAGAAACTCCCCAAATCTTACTTCCCTCTCATTAGAGGTCATTCTTCGCAAAAAAGACCAAACAAAAAGGATAAAGAGAGGTCATTACTGAAGTAATAACTTCCAACACTCAAGAAAACTCCTGTGTTATCTCCTAACAAGTACTTTTCTTTAACGTCTTTAAGTTAGGCACAAGAAGCAAGAATCAAGTATTTTCAAATAAAGAAGCATTAACATCAAACCTTGATTTCAAGGAAGGAGAAAAAGGTAACTTCTATCTCCTCATAGGAAAGTTTTCAATACCTTTCTTGAAAGGAAATTGATATTTAATGATGCCTTCTTTCATATCAATGATGGCACCAACAGTTCTAAGAAAAGGTCTTCCCAAAGTAATACGATAAGAAGCATTGTATTCAACATCCAAAACATAGAAATCAACAGGGACATAAGCATTGTTAACCATAATAATAACATCATTAACACTCCCCATGAGTTTATTTTTAGCATTGTTATTAAGTGGTACATCCAAATAACAATCTTCCAAAGGTGGCAAATCAAGCATTTCATAAATCTTTGTAGCGATAAAAGAGACACTAGAACCAAGGTCACCTGAAGCTTTGAGATCAAAGTCATTCACTTGCATATTAATAATGGCTTCCCAACTATCTTCTAGGGATATAAGCTTTGTGTTTCAACTTCTCTTCCTTAATTTTAACAAGAGCATATGTAATGTGTTTGTTGAAAGCTACAAGCATATCACTAGCATCAAGACTTCTAGCAAGCTTTTGTAGGAACATAATCACTTAAAAATATTGCAACCATCAAGATCAAAATCGAACTTAGCATCACTAGTAGTAGACTCATTGGGCTTAGGCATTGTAGGAGGAGGAATATGGACTTCTTGTGGTTTAGTGGCATCCATATTGGTGGTGGTGATGGTGCAAACAATTGTTTCTAGCAATTTCAGCTTCCCTTTCCCACTTAGCATGAAGTTGGGCTAACAATCTAACATTATCATCAATATTAACTTGTATGGCATGAGTAGCAGAAAAGATACTTTGCATGGTTTCAGGTTTAATAGCCATTTTATTAATCAAAGAGGACTGTGCTTCAAACAAAGAGGAAATATTTTTCTCTACATTCAAAAGCTTTTCCTCCACAGTCTTGTTGAAGGTGGTTTGTTTACTAATAAATTCTTTGAGCATGACTTCAAGTTCAGAGGGGGCACTTCTAGTATTGTTGTAGGAGTTTCCATAGGTATTGCCATTATTAGGAGGATAAGGCCTATGATTGTTGTTACTACCAAAATTATTCCTATAGGCATTGTTGTTGAAATTGTTGTTTCTAATGAAGTTCACATCAACTTGCTCTTCTTGAGCAACCAAAGAGGCTAAGGGAACATTATTTGGATCTAAAGGAGCTTTCCCATTAACAAGCATAGCCATGATAACATCAATCTTATCACTCAAAGAGGAGGTTTCTTCAACAAAATTTACCTTCTTACCATGTGGAGCTCTCTTAGTGTGCCATTTAGAATAATTAACCATCATATTATCAAGGCATTTTGTTGCAGAACACGAGGTGATGGTCATAAAGGTACCTCCAGCAGCTGAATCCAACAGGTTTCTTGAAGAGAAGTTCAAACCTGCATAAAAAGTCTGGATAATCATCCAAGCAGTAAGTCCCTGAGTGGGACAATTCTTAACCAAAGATTTCATTATTTCCCAAGATTGAGCAACATGTCCATTATAAAGTTGTTTAAATTTCATAATATCACTTCTCATAGATATAATATTAGCAGGAGGGTAGTACTTCTGAATAAAAGCATATTTGCACTTAATCCAAGAATCAATAAAATTTCTAGGCAAGGATATCAACCATTTTTTAGCTTTTCCTCTAAAGGAGAAAGGAAACAACTTGAGCTTAATTATATCCCCATCTACATCCTTATATTTTTGCATCTCACAAAGTTCTACAAAGTTATTGAGATGGGTAGCACCATCATCAAAACTAGCACCAGAAAATTGCTCTCTCATCACAAGGTTCAACAAAGTAGGATTAATTTCATAAAAGGTAGCATCAGGAGTAGGTGGAGCAATAGGAGTGCTTAGGAAATCATTGTTGTTTGTGTTAGTGAAGTCACACAACTTGGTGTTCTTCGAAGAGTTCATTTTGGAAAAAGTGGAGCAAGCCAACAGCATGTAGAGGTCCCAACCTGATAAGGTAGAGATCCCTGTGTTTACAGTGCTAGTCCCTAGATTGAATAGCTAGCACCCACGGTTTAAGTTGTAATATAAAGAAACAAAGGTCATTTTACAACTTATAACCAGGAATAAAATAATTCATTACAACTTACATAGCTCATATGGCTATCTTATTACAAAGCAGCAGATATATCTATATAGCATGGAGTCCTTCATCTTCATATGCCACAGGCAATCATGTTGGTTGTAGACTTGTAATCCATACTCAACTAACTTCACTAACATCAAACAAACCTGCAACATAATAAGTTATAGCCACAAGGGTCAATACATTTGAATTGTATTAGGAAGTGATATCATATTGATATGGAGAATCTATCATCTACATGAATATTTGGTTAAGAGGGGTTTTGGCTGGCCTTTGCATAAAACAATTTTTACCTATCCTTTGAAAAATATTTTTATCCTTTTCAAAAAAATTCATCACACAATGGCACACTGGATACACTCCAGGTGCTTCCCTTGTTCACCCAACAAGTTTTATACTTAGAGAAATTGGTATGAGGAGATCCTTGATAGATTCAATGTATTTGATGCTCAAATTGTCCATTGCCGGGGACACGACTAAGTATTTAGGTTTTACACTCTCGAGAGGTGGTGCACTTTTCCCACAAGACTCGACATGCATCAAGACAAGATTTTTCAGAAACAATCCCTCAGATCAACACAAACTCGTTCCATCCTATCATCACTACCACCCAATGTCTGGCTGTCTGAGTTCCTGCAACCTATGTAGTCAAGGCAGAGCCCATATGCCATGTGGCTGCACTGGAAGCTTCTCAACACAAAACATCTCAAATATTGTTGTTCCTGGGTGGCCATCCACAAGTGTGATACACAAGGTAAACCATATACATGGGCCCTGTGTAACCACTCAACACAAACCATTCTTACCATTCCACCCAGGTGATTCATTCACATAGTTGTTTTATTAATCAAAAACATAGTCCTAGACTTTGCATAATAACATAGCATGAATATTACACCCTTGTAATCCAATAGATAGGCTAAGCATACTAGCATAACTTGTCTCTTATCTGAGGAAGGTTCCTACCAAGATATATTCTTTAGGATCTATATAGCATAACAATATATAAAAGATAGTCCTATCATGCATACTACAAAAATATCACTAATGCAATATTGAAAAGATAGGACTTTTGATGACCAAAGTATCACTTTCCTTTTTGCAGAAAATCTAGGTACTCTCCTTGATCTTGCAATTTTCACACTCTTCAAAGTTCAGTACAATTCAGTCAAGCAAGGCACACATTCAAAACTAGCATTCAAACAAATAACAAAACAAAACAGTAAAAACAAGAAATTCATGCAAGCATGCAAAAAGGTTGTTTTATTGAAAAATTATTTTCTAACAAGGTTCTAAACATTTCAAAACACCTACTCGTCATTTATAAAAGTGGAAAAACCATTTAAAATCAAGTTAGTGAAAATAGGCCTTTTAAATCATTTTTCTTTTGCTAGAAATGCTTTTATTCAAATAAATAATTTCTAGTGTTAGACAAATAGATTTTTAAACTCAAATATTAGTGTTTATGGTCAGAGGGTTCAAAACAAATACATTTTCAAAAGGTTTCACCCAAAAATCATTTTAAGAACAATTTTTATATCCAAAATAGCCCTATTAATGTTTCTGCAAAAACACCTAATTTTACAGAAGCAAATGACCAAACTAAGGCCCTAGTTTTAAATTTTACATTTTTCTGAATCCATTTATATAAAATTTGTAATTTTTGGACATACAGATCAAAAGTTATGATTTTTGCAAGTTTAAACACCTAAATTCATTTTCTGGAATTCTATCTGAAAGATCTAGCCACGTGTCTTAACCTTATTGGCTGATACCTATTCGTGTGGATCGAGCTATGCGGGCCATTGGATTTAATTGGATATGTGTGGCTCAGATGAAACAATACCGATTCATTTAAGATCTAATCTACACCTTGCGATCCGCATCTAACAGACCAAATCGCTTTGACCAGGAACTGGCGGTGCTATCAATGGCGCGCGGCGTCGGCACTCTATCTACAGTGGTCCGGAGGTTCTATGAAGCGAGAGGAGGGTGCTACCATGGTTGCAGGGTCGTCGCGGTGCTCAAGGTGGCCGTAGGAGGGCAGGGGGCGCACGGGGTCGTCGTGAATCGTTCACCGGAGTTGAGCTCGTCGTTGGGTTCTTACAGAGGTGGTCGAAGGTCAACCTACAAATCACCCGCGGGAAAATGAAGAGCATGAGTGCATGCGCGCGGGAATAGCGGACGTGGCAAAACAAACTAGAGGCGAAGGGTTGGTCGGAGTTCACCGTATTTCTTTGTCGGAGTCGAGGCAGACGACGGTGGCGCACGGGCGAGGACAGAGTCGACGCTCTAGGGTGCGAGCGAGCAAACGGGGCACGACAATAGGTGCACAAGACGTTGGCGACCAAGTCTGCGTGAGCTAGGGGCAAGGGGTGGTCCAGGCTCGCCAGAATTTGTCGACGAGCTCGTGGGAGACAGTGGCTTGTTTGAGCAAGAATTCGTGCATCCTGGGGTCTCTCGAGGTGTGGCGTCTGAGGGGAAATATAGAGGAAGGGAGGCGTTTAATCGAGCATGGTCGCGGGAGAAAATTACTCACTAAATTAATCAAATTCAATCGAAATGAATCGAGTCAGAAACGGCAGAGGAATAAGGGGGAAGAATGGGTCAGGCGCGAGGGTGAGAACAACGTTGTCAACGTGGCGTGGGGCTCGTCAGTCAGCGAGAGGGGTGAGGGTTCTGCACGGTGAGAAAGTGGTTCGCGGGGAGAAATGAGAGTGGCCCTGTAACATCCCCAAAAACATGTTTCAAACTTATGCATATCATCCATGCATCCATGATCATATGATTTTCATTTCAAACAAATCATTTCAAAACAGAAGCATTTATGCTTATTATTTTATGTAAGTTTGCTCTAGCCTTAGTGCTATCTTCCAATAAGAAGAATACTTGTTTTGATTCAGTAAAAGTTTGAAATTCAAATTAGGCACCATTCAAAGTTTGAACAAAGTTTCAAAACAAAATAAGTAAATAAAACCAATATTATGCCTATTGAATATATATCATAAAGGCTTGGTTTTATTTTTATTTTCATTTGATCAAAGTGTTTGGATTAGACAGTAGTGTTTGGCACACATTTGAGTGCAAGGTTTGCAGTATAAAAACCTAGGGAGGATTTGAATTCAAACTAATTTGATTTGGATTTGAAAACCATTTCAGAAAATCAAAACATAAAAAGAAAAGGAGAAAAGAAATAGAAAAAGGCCAGCGCTACCTATCTGGCCCAACTGCCAATCCAGCCCACTAAGCCCACCCGGGGTCTCCCTCTCTCTGGCTCACTCGCAGACACACCCCCGGGTCACTGACCGCAAGACCCCACCCCCTCTCTTTTTCACTCGCTGACCGGTGGACCTCGCCAGCTCACCCCTTCTTCCCCAAATCGCGCCGCGACCACGTCGCCGGCCGTTTCCTCCGCCCGCGTTGATTCCTCGCTTAAATTCCCTTGATACCACGTGCGATCTTCGCCCCTGCCTAGCCTACTTAAACCCCCTCTGCCCCCTCTCCATTTCCCCCCGAACTCCGAGCACAAAGCGCCCCCAGGCTGCCCGCATTCATCCTTGCACCGCTGCAGACCGAGAGCACTCCAGCGACCGATTCCGGTGAGCCCCGTGCGCCCCTCTCGCTCTCGTTCTTGTAGACAGCCTTGCCACCTCTTTGCGCATCTACTGACACCGTTGGTTCCTTCTGTACTGCCCCAAGTCGTCGTCTTCGACAAGCACAGCAAGCCCCCGACGACATCCTCAACTCCGGCGGTCAAATTCGGTGAGCCCCTTGTTCCCCTCTGCCTCTGATGCACACGATCTTGCTCACCGTAGTCTTGCGCATCTCCTGATGCTGTTTGTGCATGCTAGGGCGACCAGGAGCCTCGCCAACATCGTCGTCCACCCAAGCCCGACGCCGCCAGCAACTCCGATGAGCTCCAGCGACCGTGTCCGTGCGCCCCTTGCCAAGCCATCGCCAGGTTGAGCATCAGTGCTTCGTCGTGAACCTGGTAAGCATATCCGACGACCCCATAGCCACCTGTAGCGTCGCGCCGTCGTAGGCAGAGCTCGCCGCCACCAGTAGCCACCGCCAGCGCCACCTAGCTTTGGTTGTTTGATCCAGGGCCGTTGGATCTGGATCCAGCGTGCGAGATTAGATCACTTAACGAACCGTTACGAGTAGATCTGGGCCGTGCAGGTTAAGTAGATCTAACGGCTTACAGACGCGATCCTGAGTGAAGCGGTACAAGCCAATTAGATTAAGACACGTGGTAGTAGTTTAGATTTAAAAACTGGATTTGAATCTATTAGATGTTTAAATTTGTTTTGGCTATAACTTTTGATCCCCACGTTAGAATTTGACAAATTTTATATCATTGGAATCAGGATAACAAGCCCTTTCTGAATATGCAATGTGTTTAATGTTTTGCTTCTGTTAAAATGGTTTTATTTGCAAAAACTTGTGTAGGGCTAATTTGAATATAGGAATTGTTTAAGAATCGTTTTAGGGTTTAAATAAATGTTGTTGGGCAAGTTTTTAACTTGTTTATGAACCGGTACTGTATACTTTATTTGTTGAGTTTTAAAAATCATCACATATTATTTTGCATGCATGCATATATTTTTGATTGTATATGTTTTGTATGTGATTTGTTGCTATGATTCTCTGTGTAGATTTTGGTGCTAGTGATTGTGATTGTGAGGAGTGTAGCTACTCTCCAAACTACCAAGGCAAGTGGTGCTTCATGAATATTTTTATCCCTATATTTTCTACTAAGCATTAGAATTATTTTTCTAGACTTGCATGTTATATTTTGCTTATGCCATGTTGGGAAATCCTAGTAGTTTTAGAATTGCTAGGAAATTTCTAAGTTAAGATGCTTATCTATGCCATGCTTAGCCTAGCTAGTAGAAACCAAGGGTTGATGAAATATACATGCTATGATGAAAATATTCTAAGTCCTTGGACTTGTGTTTTGCCTAATAAAACAACTAAGTTAATGAAACACCTGGGTGGAATGGAAGGAATGGTTTATGTTGAGTGGTTACACAAGGCCCATTTCTATGGTTTACCTTGTGTATCTCACTTGTGGTAAGCCACCCAGGAACAAAGAGATTTTAGAGGCCAAGTGTTGAGAAGCTTCTAGTGCAGCCACTTGGCAATATGGGCTCTGCTTGGATCACATAGGTTGCTAGAACTTAGCCATTTGGACAGTTGGTGGTAGTGGGATGATAGGTTGGAACGCGTCCATTTGGTCTAAGGGAAGGCTTCTGAAAGGTCCTGTCTTGGTGAAAATCAAGTCTGGTGGGGAAAGTGCACAACCTCCGCAGATGGAAAAATCTAAGTACTTAGCCATGTCCCTGGAAAAGGACAACTTGAGCATCAAGACATGGAAGCTATCAAGAATCTCCTCATCCCAATTTCTAAGTAAAAACTTGTGGGTGAACAAGGGTGAAGGACCTCAATGTCTATTGGTGGTTCCTTGGGAAAAGTTTTGAGAAAGAAAAGCTTAGTGTTTTCAACTAATAGGCAAAACCTATTTGGAGCAAACAAGCCAAGCTACACTTAGCCAAATTGCATATAGTATCTAGTCCACCTAAATTATACTAAGGTATCACTTGCCAATACTATTCCAATGTATTGACCCACTGTGGCTGTAACTTGTGATGTTGCAGGTTACTCTGATGAGGATTAGGAGTCATGAGTCTACACTCAACATGTTTGCCTGTGGCACATGAAGATGAAGACTTTTATTTATTTACTTATTCAAACTCTTGTACTAGGCCTATGGCCTTGGATTTGTAAAGACTATGTTTGTCTCTGGAATGACTGTAATAATGACCTTTGTTTCTGTGTACTTCATCTTAAACTGTGGATGCTAGCAATGATCCAGGGACTAGCATTGCAATCATAGGGATCCTTTCCTTTATAAAGGAGGGATCTTACAGATGGTATCAGAGCACTGTGTTGCCTGTAGGATTATGACCCTAGGATTGGAAACCACTAAGGAAAAAATTTCAACAACTTCTACACTTGTCTATTCTTCTCGTAAACTTTTATAATCTTCTTTCTCATCTCTAATTGTAGATGAACTCCATCAATGAAGCCGTGAGGAAAGGACCACTCATGACAATGACTTTGGATTGTGAGACAGAATTCCCCAAGGCTCTCAAGGACCTCATGGTTGCAATGGAAATACATGGTGCAGCTGTGTATAAAGGTTTTCCTGTGATGGATGAAGGAGTTGAATACTGGTGGGTGCAACTTAACTTGTATAAAAACAAGGAAGACAACCACAAGGACTCAGGATTCTGCATGTTCACCAATTCAGTGATGCACCCTACATTCTTTGACTCAGCAAGGGATGCAGCTTGGAAGACCATCAAAGAACTTGGTGAAAGAGTCAAGTGCAGAATGTTCAACATCCAAAATAGTCTGAAAGAAGAGAAGAAACATACCCAAGAGTTGGAGGCTACCAACCAAACCCTAAGAGGAGACATTATAGACTTAGTGATGGAGTCATGTGAGCAAGATAGACTGATTGCTTCTAGAAACATTGTGTTAGCCAACAGATCTAGTGAGATAGGATTCTAAACGTACTTCGTTAGTTGGACCACCACTTATCACCTTATTTTCCAAATGTTGCTTTAAAATAAGTTGAACCTTGGTTGTTGTAATGGATCCTTGCATGCCATGACTTGTGTGTTTTGTTTTCCAAGGATATGTATGTGATGTTTTGCCTTGTGTTTTACCTTGAATTGTGTTGTTCTTGTTGGAATTATGCCCTAGAGGCAATAATAAAGATGTTATTATTATAATTCTTGTTCATGATAATGTTTATATTCCATGCTAGAATTGTATTAAGCAGAAACTTTAATACTTGTGTGGTTTGTGAACAACACCGTGTCCCTAGTACGCCTGTATGGACTAGCTCATTGATCAATGATGGTTAAGGTTTCCTAACCATAGACATGAGTTGTCAATTGATAATGAGATCATATCATTGGGAGAATGATATGATGGACAGAACCAAACTAAGCGAAGCAATTAGATCGTGTCATCGTGTTCGTCTTTGCGAAGCTTTTCTTATGTCAAATATTGTATTCCTTAGACCATGAGATAATACAACTCCCTGGTATCGGAAGAAAGCTTTGAGGTCATCAAACGTCATCCTATGAGAGGGTGATCATAAAGGTGTCTCTCAGGTGATCGGAAAGTATCTGTTGGGTTGTATGTATCGAGATGGGATTTGTCCCTCCCAAGTCAGAGAGATATACTTCGGGCCCACTCGGTAATCGATATCAACACCGCTTGCAAGCATGTCGTTAAGGAGTTAATCACAAAGTGATATCGGATTACGGAACGAGTAAAGTACTTGCTGTGAACGAGATTGAACTAGGTATGACGGTACCGACGATCAAATCTCGGGCAAGTAAAATATCGCGAGACGAAGGGAATATATATATGGGATTGATTGAATCCTGGCATCGTGGTTCATCCGATATGATCATTGATGAATGTGTGGGAGTCAATATGGGTTTCCAGACCCCGCTGTTGATTATTGATAGAAGATCATGTCTGCATATTCTCGAACCCACAGGGTCACACACTTAACGTGTCTTGACGCTAGGATAGATTGGATAATTGGTTTATGAGTTTTTGTTCAGAGTCTCGGATGGGATCCGGGACATCACGAGAGGTTCCGTAGAATAAGATTCATATAAGGCAGTGCAGTTTTTGGAGTTCGGAATTGTTCCGGGTTAATCGGTATTGTACCGGAAGCTTCTAGAACCTTCCGGAAGGGGACCAATGTGGCCACACCTTCCGGGAGGTGGCATGGGCCTATGAGGGAGTGCCCTGGCCACATTGGGCCAGGGGCACAAGGCCCCATAGGGCCCAGCCAGCCAAGAGAGGTTTAAACTCTATATAGAGCTTCTAGAAGGGGGGTTTCCTTGCCCCCCACTCTTCCTCCTTGGGGCCGCCGGCCTTGGCTTGGGGGAGGGGCTAGGGCTGTGCCCACCCCTCTATATATAGAGGGCTGGGGGCGCACCAACCCCCTACACCTTCCCCTCCAACCCTAGCCGCCCTGCTGCCCTCCTCTCTCCCTCCCGACTGCTTGTAGGCGAAGCCCTGCTGCAGAAATTCTCCACCATATACACCACGCCGTCGTGTTGTAGATCCAATCCGTCTCTCCACCATACTTGCTGGTCTGAGGAAGGAGGAGACGTCGAGGTGCTTCACGTGTGCATCTCATGGAGGCACCGCCACTTGTGGTGCTAGATCGGATCGGATCGCGAGGAGGAGAAGCGAGTACGACTATATCACCCACGCCCGGATTTAACGCTCCGCAGCGAATCTTCAAGGGTATGAAGATCTAATCCAATCTCTCTCGTTGTTTGCATCTCCTAGATTAGATATTGGCTTTCCCTCTGTTCGCATCAGTAGAAAATTTTGATTTACTATGCCGTGAAACCCTTCAGTTCTAACTTTTTCTATCTTATAAATTGATGCCTACTATTACCATCAGGACTGTTGAGGAGTTCCAGGAACTCGCTTTGGTCCTCGTATTGTTGAGCTTACTACTTTGCTCAATCTCCCTCTTCCTACCATCATGGTGCTTCCCCTCACCAAGTTTGAGAGGAAAGACCTTTGGGGTTTCAAGGTCAACCAGCCCGGACGCCAGACTGAGCCTACCACGGAGGCCATCGTCTTCAAGCTCATGCACGATGACAAGGAGAGAGGCCTTGAGGTAGTCATGCAGGATCTGATAGGACGTCTGTTGGGGAGACACTCTCGACAGGTTAGAGGTACTCACTTCCACGTCTTCGGTAGACGTGGTGAGGATGGAGAGTCCATCGACTTCGAGGACACTTCGAGGGAGACAGCGGAGCCCATTCGTCTATACCTCTAGGACTTAGAGGCTCTCATTAGGCACGTGGATTCTGATAGGACCAATGTCATGCTCAACAATGACAAACTCCAGGTGCAGCTTCGCGAGAAGGACAAGATCTTCGCAGAGCAAGATGAAATAGTCAAGGATATGGAGGCAAAGTTTGAGAGCCAGGACAGAAAGTTCAAGAGTCAGGAGAAGCGAGTCCAGGATAGGAACAAGAGGATTCGGGACATGACTGAAGAACTGCAGGCCAAGGACTTCGAGCTCGAGCATCAGCAAACAGTGATTGAGAGGCTTCGTTCCTAGAAGAGGGCTCTCAAAGCGAAGATAGAGACCTTGACCACCAGCGTCGAGGAATACAAGACCGCGATGGAGAATGCAGGTCTTACCTTTGTCGAGGAGGAGGTTGATGCCGAGGAGTAGATTTGACTACTCATTTGTCATTTATTATCATACTTGTTGTTGGAAACTTGTTATTTGACCATCCAACATGTGGATGGCTTGTTATTTGTGTGTGTTTTACTTTGCGAACTTGTTATCTGGTTGTTGAACTTTTATCATTATGTTGCATGCTTTGTGATTGTTTATGTGATGTATTGTGCATTAAAGCATTTATGGGTATCTCATTCTTATCTCTATTGAACAAACCACAGATGCCTCACTGTCGTGCAAATCCCAACCCCAATAACAACAACAACAACAACAACATCACTCTAGAAATGCAGCAAATGATGACATCTCAGACTCAGCTGATGCAGATGATGACGACGTTCATCCAGAACCAAAACAACAATAATAACAACAATAACAACAACAACAACAACAACAACAACCCACCGGGTTTTTACATGCTTACCAGGTTCTTGAGATTGAGGCCAGCAAATTTCTCAGGAACAACTGATCCCATGGTGGCCAATGATTGTCTACGCTCGGTGAACAAGGACTTGGTAACTGTGGGCTATACTGATGCAGAAAAGGTCAGATTTGCAGCACATTTGCTGGAAGGACCAGCCGCCACTTGGTGGGATAACTTCCAGATCACCACTCCCATAGAATATGTGACATGGGCTATCTTTGAGGATGGCTTTCGTACTGCTCATATCTCATCTGGAGTGATGAGTATGAAAAAGAAAGAGTTTCATAACCTGAAGCAGCGCCACCGCAACATGGCTGAATATATTGAGGAGTTCAACAATCTGGTGCGTTACGCACCGGATGAAGTTGACACTGATGCTAAGAGGAAGGAAAAGTTCCTCGAAGGGTTGAATGATGAGTTGAAGCTGCAGTTGGCTATGGCAAATGTTCCCACATACCAGTCTCTTTGTGATAAGGCTGCTATCTTGGAGAACAAAATGAAGCAAGTTGAGAGCAGGAAGAGAAAGCACTCAGACAAGCACAGCTCGGGATCGTCTCACAAGCATTCCCATTATGATGACAGTGGAAGCTCAGGATCCCACAAGCATGGGAAATTCAACAAGCACCACAACCACAACCGTCATGACAACAAGCATCACCGTAGTCATGACAATGACAAGTACAAGAACCACATGGGTGGATATAAGAGCCACCAGAGTGGTAATGGAAGTGGAAGTGGAAGCCAGCCTGTTAAGAGGGACATCAGTCAGGTTGAATGCTTCAAGTGCAAGAAGATGGGGCATTATGCAAATGAGTGCCCAGAGAAGAAAGTTGAAGGACCCAACAATCCCAACCCTTTCCAGAAAGGGCAAGTAACCACATCAATGTGGAGGAAATCTATGAGGAGCCTAATGCTGTTGCTGGTAAGTTCAAACTCAATTCTGTTTCAGCATTTGTTCTCTTTGATACTGGTGCATCTCATTCATTCATATCAAGAGCATTTGTTGAAAGAAATGAACTGCCGGTAGAAACTATTGGGTGTCCTATTAAAGTGAGTTCTCCTGGCGGAGAAATGATAGTGAATTCAGGATGTCATGATCTAGTTATAGAGTTTGGGAAGTATAAGTTTCCCGTTAACTTGATAATCCTAAATTCTCAAGGATTGGATGTCATTTTGGGAATGGACTGGATGACTAAGCACAAGGGAGTGATAGATTGTGCCAACCATACTGTCTCACTCACAACTTCGGAAAATAAAAGGATCAGATTCAAGACCAACTTTGAAGCAAGAAGTATGCTGAATTATCTTAAGGGGGTTAGCATAGACAGTGTACCAATTGTGAGTGAATTTCCGGATGTATTTCTGGAAGAATTGCCGGGAATGCCACCTGATAGAGATGTGGAGTTTCTTATTTATTTGCTACCAGGATCTGGACCAATAGCAAAGAGACCTTACAAGATGTCAGTTGATGAACTGAAAGAACTCAAGAAACAACTCGGAGAGCAGTTGCAGAAAGGATTTATTCAACCAAGTTCTTCATCTTGGGGAGCCCCAGTGTTGTTTGTGGAAAAAAGATAGAAGTCAAAGGTTATGCATAGATTACCGTTCACTCAATGAGGTGACTATCAAGAACAAATACCCTTTGCCTAGAATCAATGACTTGTTTGATCAGCTTGAAGGAGCTTGTGTGTTCTCGAAGATTGATCTCCGGTCAGGCTATTTCCAACTCAAGATAAGGGAACAAGACATACGTAAGACAACTTTCACCACAAGGTATGGATTGTATGAGTATACCGTGATGCCATTTGGATTGACCAATGCTCCAGCATACTTTATGAATATGATTAACAAGGTGTTCATGGAATTTCTTGATAAGTTTGTTGTCGTTTTCATCGATGACATTTTGATCTACTCCAAGAGCAAAGAAGAACATGAAGGACATTTGCGTTTGATACTTGAGAAGCTTAAAGAGCATAAATTGTATGCCAAATTCAGCAACTGTGAATTCTGGTTGAATGAAGTTGGATTTCTTGGACATGTTATGACAAAAGATGGTGTAGCAGTTGATCCTGCTAAAGTTTCAGCTGTAACTAAATGGGAATCTCCCAAGTCAGTGAAAGAAGTTCGTAGTTTCCTTGGCTTAGCAGGTTACTACAGAAGGTTCATTGAGAATTTCTCTAAGGTTGCCAAGCCTATGACAGAATTGCTAAAGAAGGACAAGAAATTTGCTTGGTCTGAAGGTTGTGAACTCAGCTTTCAGGAATTGAAGAAGAGACTTGTGACAGCACCAGTATTGTGTTTGCTAGATTTGGAAAAAGATTTCCAAGTATATTGTGATGCATCTCATCATGGTTTGGGTGCAGTACTTATGCAAGAAGGAAAAGTTGTGGCTTATGCCTCGAGACAACTCAAAACTCATGAAGTGAACTACCCTACTCATGATTTAGAGTTAGCCTCTGTTGTCCATGCACTCAAAACATGGAGACACTATCTTTTGGGAAAGCGATGTGAAGTGTTCACGGATCACAAGAGTTTGAAGTATATCTTCACCCAGAAGAAAATTGATATGAGACAAAGAAGATGGCTAGAGCTCATCAAGGACTATGACTTGAGTTTGCAATACCATCCGGTAAAGCAAGTGTTGTAGCAGATGCTTTAAGCCGTAAGGTTTTTGTGAATGCCCTTACCAAAGGAGAATTGCCAGATGATTTGTGTGCCCAATTTAGAGATCTCAGATTGGAGATTGTGCCTGAAGGACATCTCATGTCTTTGGATGTTCAACCCACTTTGTTGGACAAGATCAAATAAGCCCAGAAGATTGATAAGGAAATTGAAGAGATTAAAGAAAAGATTGGCAAAGGAAAAGCCAAAGGGTTCCATGAAGACGAACAGGGTACTTTATGGCATGGCAAACGTATCTGTGTTCCACAAGATCCGGAGCTTCGGAAACTGATTTTGCAAGAAGCACACAACTCACCATATTCCATTCATCCGGGTAACACCAAAATGTACATGGATATGAAGGAAAGATTTTGGTAGAATAATCTCAAGAAGGACATCGCCGAACATAGTGCTTTGTGTGATGTGTGTAGTAGAGTGAAAGTGGAACATCAGAAACCAGCCGGTTTGCTTCAACCACTACCTATTCCTGATTGGAAGTGGGACAAGATTGGTATGGATTTCATTACCGGATTACCAAGGACCCGGTCAGGATACGATTCTATTTCGGTAGTAGTGGATCGCCTAACTAAAGTGGCTCATTTCATACCCGTGAAGACAACCTATACAAGTGCTAAGTTGGCCAAAATCTATATGAGTAGAATTGTATGTCTACATGGAGTGCCCAAGAGTATTGTGTCTGATAGGGGAACTCAATTCACTTCCCATTTTTGGAGACAGCTACATGAGTCATTGGGAACGAGGTTGGAATTCAGTACTGCTTTTCATCCTCAAACTGATGGACAAACCGAAAGGACTAATCAGATTCTTGAATACATGTTGAGGGCATGTGCCCTAGACTATGGAGCCAGTTGGAATGAAAGTCTGCCTTACGCAGAATTTTCTTATAACAACAGCTATCAAGCCAGCATTGAGATGGCACCATTTGAGTTTCTCTACGGAAGAAAATGTACCACCCCATTGTTATGGAATGGTGTGGGGGAAAGAAGTTTGTTCGGACCAGAACTTATCAAAGAAGCCGAAGAGAAGGTCAAGTTGGTCAAAGACAGATTGAAGATAGCACAGTCCCGACAGAAAAGCTACGCAGATCCTAAGCATAGAGAAGTCACCTTTGAAGTGGGTGATAGAGCCTATCTTAGAGTGTCACCACTTCGTGGAGTGAAGAGGTTCGGAGTCAAAGGAAAGTTGGCCGCAAGATATGTTGGACCATTCAAGATTCTGAGTCGTAAAGGAGAAGTTGCTTATGAAATTGAACTGCCAGAGTCTTTGTCAGCAGTCCATAATGTGTTTCATGTGAGTCAACTTAATAAATGTCATCCAGAAATTGAAGAAACTTCTTTGAAGGATACTATACCTTTGGAAGAGGTTCAGTTGGAGAGTGATCTCACTTATGAAGAGAAACCTATCAAGATTCTTGAGACTACAGAAAGAGTCACACGGACTAAGACTATCAAGTTTTGCAAAGTGCAGTGGAACCATCATTCCGAAGAAGAAGCAACATGGGAAAGAGAAGATCATCTTCGGAAAGACCACCCTCACCTATTTTCTAGCCAATCCGAATCTCGAGGGCGAGATTCACCTTAAGGGGGTTAGATTTGTAACATCCCAAAAACATGTTTCAAACTTATGCATATCATCCATGCATCCATGATCATATGATTTTCATTCCAGACAAATCATTTCAAAACAGAAGCATTTATGCTTATTATTTTATGTAAGTTTGCTCTACCCTTAGTGCTATCTTCCAATAAGAAGAATACTTGTTTTGATTCAGTAAAAGTTTGAAATTCAAACTTAGGCACCATTCAAAGTTTGAACAAAGTTTCAAAACAAAATAAGTAAATAAAACCAATATTATGCCTATTGAATATATATCATAAAGGCTTGGTTTTATTTTTATTTTCATTTGATCAAAGTGTTTGGATTAGACAGTAGTGTTTGGCACACATTTGAGTGCAAGGTTTGCACTATAAAAACCTAGGGAGGATTTGAATTCAAACTAATTTGATTTGGATTTGAAAACCATTTCAGAAAATCAAAACAGAAAAAGAAAAGGAGAAAAGAAATAGAAAAAGGCCAGCGCTACCTATCTGGCCCAACTGACAATCCAGCCCACTAAGCCCACCCGGGGTCTCCCTATCTCTCGCTCACTCGCAGACACACCCCCAGGTCACTGACCGCACGACCCCACCCCCTCTCTTTTTCACTCGCTGACCAGTGGACCTCGCCAGCTCACCCCTTCTTCCCCAAATCGCGCCGCGACCACGTCCGGGCCGCTTCTCCGCCTTCACTGCGTTGATTCCTCGCTTAAATTCCCTTGATACCACGCACGATCTTTGCCCCCGCGTGGCCTACTTAAACCCCCTCTGCCCCCTCTCCATTTCCTCCCAAACTCCGAGCACAAAGCGCCCCCAGGCTGCCCGCATTCATCCTCGCACCGCCAGACCGAGCACTCCGTGACCGATTCCGTGAGCCCGTCGCCTCTCCCTCTAGTTCTTGCATACAGCCTCGCCACCTCTTTGCGCATCTATTGACACCGTTGGTTCCTTCTGTACCGCCCCAGGTCGTCGTCTTTGACAAGCACAGCAAGCCCCCGACGACATCCTCAACTCCGGTGGTCAAATTCGGTGAGCCCCTTGTTCCCCTCTGCCACTGATGCACACGATCTTGCTCGCCGTAGTCTTGCGCATCTCCTGATGCTATTTGTGCATGCTAGGGCGACTAGGAGCCTCACCAACGTCGTCGTCCACCCAAGCCCGACGCCTCCAGCAACTCCGATGAGCTCCAGCGACCGTGTCCGTGCGCCCCTTTCCAAGCCGTCGCCAGGTTGAGCATCAGTGCTTCTTCGCGAACCTGGTAAGCATCTCCGACGACCCCATAGCCACCTGTAGCGCCGCGCCGCCGTAGGCAGAGCTCGCCGCCGCCAGTAGCCACCGCCAGCGCCACCCAGCTTTGGTTGTTTGATCCAGGGCCGTTGGATCTGGATCCAGCGTGCGAGATTAGATCACTTAACGAACCGTTACGAGTAGATCTGGGACGCGCAGGTTAAGTAGATCTAACGGCTTACAGACGCGATCCTGAGCGAAGCGGTACGGGCCAATTAGATTAAGACGCGTGGCAGTAGTTTAGATTTAAAAACTGGATTTGAATCTATTAGATGTTTAAATTTGTTTTGGCTATAACTTTTGATACCCACGTTAGAATTTGACAAATTTTATATGATTGGAATCAGGAGAACAAGCCCTTTCTGAATATGCAATGGTTTTAATGTTTTGCTTCTTTTAAAATGGTTTTATTTGCAGAAACTTGTGTAGGGCTAATTTGAATATAGGAATTGTTTAAGAATTGTTTTAGGGTTTAAATAAATGTTGTTGGGCAAGTTTTTAACTTGTTTATGAACTAGTACTGTATACTTGCTTTGTTGAGTTTTAAAAATCATCACATATTATTTTGCATGCATGCATATATTTTTGATTGTATATGTTTTGTATGTGATTTGTTGCTATGATTCTTTGTGTAGATTTTGGTGCTAGTGATTGTGATTGTGAGGAGTGTAGCTACTCTCCAAACTACCAAGGAAAGTGGTGCTTCATGAATATTTTTATCCCTATGTTTTCTACTAAGCATTAGAATTATTTTGCTAGACTTGCATGTTATATTTTGCTTATGCCATGTTGGGAAATCCTAGTAGTTGTAGAATTGCTAGGAAATTTCTAAAGTTAAGATGCTTATCTATGCCATGCTTATCCTAGATAGTAGCAACCAAGGGTTGGTGAAATATACATTCTATGATGAAAATATTCTAAGTCCTTGGACTTGTGTTTTGCCTAATAAAACAACTAAGTTAATGAAACACTTGGGTGGAATGAAAGGAATGGTTTATGTTGAGTGGTTACACAAGGCCCATTTCTATGGTTTACCTTGTGTAACTCACTTGTGGTAAGCGACCCAGGAACAAAGAGATTTTAGAGGCCAAGTGTTGAGAAGCTTCTAGTGCAGCCACTTGGTAATATGGGCTCTTCCTGGATCACATAGGTTGCTAGAACTTAGCCATTTGGATAGTTGGTGGTAGTGGGATGATAGGTTGGAACGCGTTCATTTGGTATAAGGGAAGGCTTCTGAAAGGTCCTGTCTTGGTGAAAATCAAGTCTGGTGGGGAAAGTGCACAACCTCTGCAGATGGAAAAATCTAAGTACTTAGCCATGTCCCTGGAAAAGGACAACTTGAGCATCAAGACATGGAAGCTATCAAGAATCTCCTCATCCCAGTTTCTACGTAAAAACTTGTGGGTGAACAAGGGTGAAGGACCTCAATGTCTATTGGTGGTTCCTTGGGAAAAGTTTTGACAAACAAAAACTTAGTGTTTTCAACTAATAGGAAAAACCTATTTTGAGCAAAGCAAGCCAAGCTACACTTAGCCAAATTGCATATAGTATCTAGTCCACCTAAATTATACTAAGGTATCACTTGCCAATACTATTCCAATGTATTGACCCTCTGTGGCTGTAACTTGTGATGTTGCAGGTTACTCTGATGAGGATTAGGAGTCATGAGTCTACACTCAACATGTTTGCCTGTGGCACATGAAGATGAAGACTTTTATTTATTTACTTATTCAAACTCTTGTACTAGGCCTATGGCCTTGGAGTTGTAAAGACTATGTTTGTCTCTGGAATGACTGTAATAATGACCTTTGTTTCTTTGTACTTCATCGTAAACTGTGGATGCTAGCAATGATCCAGGGACTAGCATTGCAATCACAGGGATCCTTTTCCTTTATAAAGGAGGGATCTTACAGGCCCGGGTGGGCTTGCTGTTGGGCCTAGGGCTTGCTGGGCTAGGCCTAGTTAGCAGGTAGGGTTTGTTTTCTATTTTTTTCCTTCTTATTATTTTCCCTTTTCCATTTCTATTTTCTGTTTTAATTCAAACCAATTGATTCAAGCTTCAACTTGAATTCAATTTTTTTCCAAACCTTTTTAGTAGGTTTAAACTATTTAACAGTGTGTTTAAAATTTCACCTTATAATATTACAAATATTCTCTTATGATTTAATATTTATTTATTTAAATTAGGCATTTTGTCTTGATTCTAATAAAATTTGAATATGGTTCAAACCCATATAATTTTATTCAAATAATCCTTAATTCATTTTTATAATTCAGAAACTTTTATTCCATTTGCTTAGAGATTTTGCCAAGGTTTAAATTGTCTTTTAAATATTTCTTATTTCTTTCTTTCTTTGTCTTATAAAATCCATATCTTTTTATTTATAGCCCCAAAATTTGTGATTCGACTTTGTATAATTTTTTAATAATTATTTATCTTTTTAAATACCTTTACGATTACTTTGCTCACAATTTGGTATTGTTTTTTGTTAGCAGCTTTATTAGCCTTGGATTTTATTTTCTTTTATTTTATTAAAATCATAAGTTTTTATCCATGGCTCCAAATTGAGTGAAACCAATTTCCATGGTTTTGTAATATTTTATTTTACCATTTTTGATCATTTAGAAATGTTTGTTGACATATTTTTATATGGAACAAAGCCATAGTCTTAGAGTGATCTTGGAGATGATTTCTTTCATTAGGGTTTTAACTTTTGCAAGTGTTATAAATTCAAGATATTTTCCTTACAGGGATGCATTTGATTTATTTGAAAATTTGTTTGTTGCTTTTTCATTCAAATTTGTTCAAGTAGGATTTTGATGTTTCCATTTAGAAGCAAAAGATTCTTTTCACCCTAAATTTCATCATTTGTTTCTTTTATTTATTTATTTTTCACATTTCAAAATTTGGAAATTTTTTGGGATGTGACAGACTACTAACCTAGTTTTTTTATTTTTCACATTTAAATATTTGGAAATTTTTTGGGATGTGACAGACTACCACCCTTAAAAGGAATCTCGTCCCAAGATTCGGGAAGGCTAGAGGCAACAAGTTGGATTCAAGACAACTAGGGTACTACCACCCTTGAAATATTTTTAACTAGATTGCATCTTGGCTTACTTGGTGTATTGATCTAAATTCTCTAGACAATTGTTTGCATATTGTCCTTTGTTACCACATTTGAAACATGTGACAAGGTTGATGTCTCTCACAAGTTTGCTTGTCTTGTTTTCCTCCTTTTCTGGACAATGTGATGCATAATGGCCTAGCTCTTTGCATTTGTGGCATATCACTTGGCTAATATACTTCTTCTTTTGGGGTTTCTACAAAGCTAGGAGGGCTCTTAGTTCATGTTCTTCATATTTCAGCACAAATGTGGGAAATTCTCCTCGGTTCTTAGAACGATTCCTAGGATAACGTCCATTTTTCCTCTTTTGTCCACCATAGTGGGTTACAATGTATGGAGGTGCATACTAAGGTTTGACTTTGTCTTCATCATTCTTGGTATAAGTTGTTCCTTCATGGATGTTTCCGAACATTTGATGTTTTCCATCTTCTTTCATCTGTTGAACTATAGGATAGATGGTGCATTAGATAGGGACATGATCATTTCCTTCACATAGGAACCAAGTTACTTGAGATTTGGGGCATTGTCTAGCTGGATGTTTCTCTTCACAATTAGGGCATTGGTCAATGTGCTCTTTACAAGTGTGTCCTATGTCTCCATAGATTTTGCAGTCTTGAGTTCTTTCTATAATATCATCCTTGATATCATTGTTGTCACAATCTCCTTGGGAAAGGTTACTTCTCATGTTGATCATCTAATTGTTCATCCTTTGCAACAATTGAGATTGGGATTCCAAGAACTTTAGCATGAATGGATCTAACACAATGTTGTTGATGAAAACTGGGTTGTCACTTGATTCAACTAGGCTTGGGTTGCTAGCAGTTGTCCTCTCATGTGCATCTCTTGGTTGTTGTTACCATCCTTGATGTTGGAGCTGTGATCTCTTGGAGAAGTCATCTGCTTGGGTTGGATTGGGATTAGAACAGGCAAAAGATTTCTAGAGGAAGAATTCTACTCACACACAACAAATCACACAAAGCAAGGTGCAAGAAATCACAATCATGCATTCCACTCAAACACAAGATTCAAGCATATTTTAGGCAACAAAATATTTTTTGTCTACAGCACATAAGTTGGTGTGATCAATAAATCGACCTAAACTAAACACTAGTATGGTGGTCCAACTATGGGTATCACTTGAGATCATTCCATCCTTCTTAGTTGTTACATCATGAACAAGATCATGGTATTCTTGGAAGAAATTATTGCATCTTGCTTACAAGGATCAAAGGTGATGTCTATAATATTTCCTCATGAGTTGAGTTTCCTTAGTCTCCAAGTCTTGAATATTATTCCTATCTCACTTGAAGTCCTTGATGAAACTGAAGTTGAAGTCATTAGTGATGGTGAGGTCCTTCTTCATGTTGAAGTTTTTGTCCATCAAGTATAAATGGGAGAGATGTAGAATCAAAACAAAATGTTGAGGAAAGAGTCTACAAGAATTGTTTGTAAATAAGTTTGAACATAACAACTCTTATTTTTCTAAGGGGTTTTGTCAAATCCTAGGGTTACAATCCTATAGGAAACACAGTGCTCTGATACCATCTATAGAGGTCCCAACCTGATAAGGTAGAGATCCCTGTGTCTACTGTGCTTGTCCCTGGATGGAATAGCTAGCACCCACAGTTTAAGATGTAATATCAAGAAACAAAGGTCATATTACAACTTATAACCAGGAATAAAATAATTCACTACAACTTACATAGCTCATATGGCTATCTTATTACAAGGAAGCATATATAACTATATAGCATGGAGTCCTTCATCTTCATATGCCACAGGCAATCATGTTGGTTGTAGAATTGTAATCCCTACTCAACAACCTTCACTAACATCAAACAAACCTGCAACATAATAAGTTACATCGACAAGGTGTCAATACATTTGAATTGTATTGGCAAGTGAAATAATATTGATATGGAGAATCTATCATCTATCATCTACCATTTTTCCCTATTGTAATATACCAAAAATATTGATCAAGGTTATCAGATTCCAATCAACAAAATTAGGGTTAACAAAAACTTTTGTTAATAAAAATCAATATGAATGCATGTGTGTATGTGATGATTGTATGAATGCATGAATGGACTTGTTTGATTGATGTGAATAGCAAGGAATGGTTTAAAGATGAAAAAACATCATCTAAATCAAATCCAAAAAGAAAGAAATCAAGAGAAATTCAAAAATAAAAAAAATTAGATAATGGTCATTTTTGCCAATCTTGCTCACTAGACCACTTTCAGTGATTATAGTCCAAGATTTCAAATAGAAACAATTCCATTTCTTTTCGCCCCTTGCTAGACCAAGTAAAAGTGAACCCAAGCCCACCTTTCAAACTCACAGAATCATTTGGCAACTTGATTCAAATGACAATTCAAAATTGAATCTATATCATATGTGAAGAACACCAATTCTCAAAAACCAACCAAACCAGTGCACCTTGACAAAACAAACTAACCAGAGACTACCAGGTATGTGACTAGTACACCCACCAATTTTCATCCAAAAATTCAAATTCAAATATCTTTCATCCATTTCATCAAACACCTTGCAAACACAAATCAAACAAAACATCAAACACTATAGTGAGCAGTGTTTGTGCCTAACTTGTTCCCTCTCTAGCTCACAACACCCTCTTAGTAGATCATCTAGTTCATTTAACAATCTCTAGCTCACTGTAAGCTTGACATTGCCATCAATGGTGAACATGCCGAGCCCCAAATGGCCACCCCATTGTCGGCAGCAAGCTAGAAGCTTCCCTAGCCTCGCCAACCTTGTCTGGGACACAGACCACCGTCCATCGCCACCCCCTGTCCAACGCCAAAGCACTACTAGCCCCTAGACCACTAAGCCCGAGTGTGCCCAGCTTCTCTGCAAGCATGCCGAGAGTGCGCCAGAGCGCCGCACTCGACACATGAGCACAGACCGCGCGCCGCCCTTGCCGCTTGCGTGCGTGATCACCACCGCCCCAGCAACCGCCAGGACATGCCCGTTCATCGCAGCACGAACAGGACAGCCCGTGCACCATTAAAACCTCCGTCGGACCAGCCTAGAGCGTCACAACGTTCCTACCGCATCGCACCGCCCCACGCCTCACAACCATGCCGTTGAGCTTCGCCTGGATGCAGAGCACCGTCCCCTACCATCGCCCATGCCACTAGCTCACTATGACGAAGACCACGACGACATCTACCCACGCCCTTCGGTCCCCTCGCTGCACTATAAAGAGAGGCCACCCCCGTTCGATTTTAGCACACCATCACACTCCCCTCTCTCTCAGAACAACCCCACCTCATCCCCGGAGCAAGGTGAGTAGCAGGTCGTTGGAATTTCGCTGGTGTCTGTCGTAGAGGAGGAGAAGAGGAGCCAGCGATTGGAGCTGCCGTAGGAGGAGCTGCTGGTACCAGGAGGTTTGTCGTCGTTGACTTTGTCGTTCGCCCCCATCGACAATCCTCGCCTGAGCCCTCGTGAGCCCCACACGACCCTACTAGCCGCGCTAGGGTTCAGTCTCGCGGGTGTTGCCCGACGGAGACGACAAGACCCAGCCATTAGATTAGATGTTGATCCTACGACCCAAATCACCTCGTACCCCTTCGCACCCCCTGTCTCGCTGACTGGTGGGGACAACCAGTTAAAACCACCAGCGCGCGCACTGTGCACCCAGGGCTGGCCCAATTACACTCCCGCATGACCCAATAGTTTTAATTTAGGTTTATTAATTTAGTTTCAAACTTAGTTCTGTACCTAGATTCAAAAATCAAACCAGGGAGACTCACTGAACCAAATTGCATGAAACTAATTTTGCTAGAAAGGTATTGAAATTCTAAATCCAAGCCCGTTGGATTCAAACCATTTATATTTGTAGATCACCTGTAGTAAAAATAAAAAGGCAGAAGCTTTTGTGCATGCAAACATTTTTCAAAATTCAACCATAAAAGCTTTTGAGTTGATTCCAACTCTCAAAAATCACATTTAATAAGACCTTTCTAAATATGTAAAAATATATAGGTTTACATGCAGAAATAATGGTCAAGCAATAAAAGAATGCCCCATAGGCAATTCTAGTCACTTTATTTAATTAAAATAAAAAGGTTAAACCTTATTAAATTGTGACACCACTTTAAATCACATTCCCAAGTACTGAAATATGTGGTGATGACATCTGTCAACATGATCCCATGTTTTAGTTGGAGAATATTAAATCTTAAGTAGTTTTTCAACGAGTAGAAATTACTTTTCTAAAATAAAATAAATAAGACGACTCCCTTAATCTTTGTGATAATGGTGATGATGCTAGATCATCTAGTGAAATTACTTTTCTAAAATAAAATGAATTGTGAAATGCATTATGACTTTGACATGACCACAACAGGGTTGTGTTATGAAACTCAAGTTCCCACTTAGGTGTTATAAAACTTTCAACTAGCTTTCTTTTCTTCTGAACTGAGTTATGGTAAATCTGGCTTCTTGCAAAACAACCTAGATCCTGGTACTTCCTACTCAAAACGACTTTAGTTGATAGTATTAGTTTGCGAGTACTTAAAGAGTATTCATGGCTTTGTCCCTGGCTATTCCCGTGGCCAAACTATGAAGAGGACTATCAGGAGGATGGACCGCAGGAAGGTTACGACAACTAGGATCATATCCTATCATCAACATTTCCTGTGACCATGAAGATGGAGCTTCACCCATGCTACCGTTATCATTACGTTATTCCGCTGCTATGATTGTATTAAGACTGGATGATGAGGTCCTTTATTTGTTGTAATACCTTATGTATGGTTTGTAATGGATGATGCACTGTGATATCCAATCTGTTATGTCTCGCAAAAATGGTAATCCTGTGATTGCGATGTATGGCATAATAGGCATCTGGGATTAAAAATCCGAGTGTTGACAAGTTGGTATCAGAGCCATCCTGACCATAGGAGACCCTAGTTAGAATGGACGCTTGAATCAAAAACCTAGTTTCAAAACCAAAGAAGTGAGTATTGATGAAAACCTATTCTCATTCTTACCACTTAGATTCTTTCATGAAAATTCATGTTCCTCAAAAATTCTTGCAAACTTACCTAAAATTTGACACACTTTATCACTCTACTAAATTACTCATCCTATATTCTTATAGATGGACGTGAAGTATAAAAAGTTCTATCAGTTGGGGAATGGAGGAGATCTCATCTTTGAGCGTGACCTCGACCGGCTTTCGGAACTTCTCGATCGCCCGCACCCCCATTTCTTCAGAGCTCAGCTCAATGATCAGGAAGGAGAGGAACTACAATGTCTGATTGATGCAAGTCTCCGAGGAAATATTGAATCCCCCACCTCAGAGGCAATCTAGTTCACCATTAGGGAGAACAACTAGCTCGATGGACTTGCCAGGTCCATGCAGGAAGCGCTTGCCCATCTATGTGGGAAGAGTATCAATCAGATCAAGGGTACCCGCTTTGAGTTCTGCCCAAGGCGTGATGTTATGGGACATCCACTGGAGGCACCATGTCACCCTGAGCTAAAGAACCAAGTGGACCACCTCAGCTTCATGATGTATGACTGGCAGAAAGAGTTGGACAATGCCCTCTCCTATGCCAACCACAACTATGCCATCGCCGTCCAGAAGGATCAGACCATTCCCATGCTGGTAAAGGATCGCTAGTCTCATCGCTGTTAGCTTGATAAGAAGGAGCGCATCATTGCCCGCCTTCGTCACAGGATCACAGAGTTGGAGGAGACCATCCACGAGAGGGACATGCATCTTGAGGAGAGGGATAATGCAGGGGAGGATATCCGTGGAGACCCCTACTCTTACCTCAGTGATGATGATGACTTTCTGGAGGATCAAGCCATGGACTTCTTCACCGATGAGGATGACTTCTCCTTCATTGATGATGATGATGAGGATGAAGAGGACACCGATTCCGTGGAGTAGTAGCACTTGAGCACTAGCGTTAGTGAGTTGTATCCGGTCCCAATGTATCGTAGTTTCACAGAATGGTTCTTAAAACCATCTATTTTTCCTTGTTGTGGTGTGTGTTTGTATCATTTGCTATGAATGAATGAAAAGAAAGTTGCTAGAAAAACCAGAGTCAAACTTGAAAACTTTTTAGAAACAAAACCCCAAACCTTAGAAATTTCCCTCTTTTCTCATAATCTATCTCAATCTTTAGATGGCTCATGGAGGAAGCACTTCATCTCCGGACCCGATATTGCAAATCTTGCAAATGTTGGTTTCTGACCGCGAAGCTAAAAGAGCCGAACGTCAAGAAAACTTAGCCACCCTTCAATACATAGATCAGATGACCAACAACAACAATCAAGGCTATGGAAACCAGGACAACCATGGATCAAAGCTCATGAACTTTCAGAACACCAATCCACCGATCTTTACTAAGTCTGAAGAGCCCCTAGATGCATATGATTGGCTGCAAACCATGGAGAACAACTTGGAAGTCGCAGGAGTGGAGCCTAATGAGAAAGTAATGTTTGCCACCCACTATCTGGCAGGAGATGCAAGAGCATGGTGGAACAGCTTTCGCGCCATGAATGGAGGACAAATGATGACTTGGGAGGAATTCCAAATCAAGTTTAGCAGAACCCATGTGCCACGGGGTTTGATTAAGAGGATGAGAGATGAATTCAGGGAATTTAAGCAAGGGAGGATGACAGTAGTTGAGTACCGTGACAAATTTTTGTCATTGGCTAGGTATGCACTATGGCACCCCGGATTTACGGTTCGATACTACCTGTTATGCATACAATTCACGTTCCCATGATCAGTGAGCCATGAGCATAACCGACAAGTATCATTACAACATCCATAATTAACTAAGAAAAGTACTTACATTTACGCCTGGCGATACAACATCTATAGCGGAAGTCTTCAAGCGTAGAGCCCATGTCATGCCTTAACCTACATGCAACTGACTAGGAAGACGGCCTCGCTCGCATAGACGTGAGCACCTTCGTTACTTCTTAACATCTGCAATCTGGCCAAGTAAATAGCCATAGACAATCCCGGTGAGTACTTTGAATGTACTCGCAAACCACCTTAAGATAACAATAATAACGGATATGCAATATGGCCGTGGTAGGATGGCTCCAGGGGAGGTTCTTTTATAAATGAGTTTCTCTTGTAGATATAGCAGGTCTCTATATCTTTGTTGAAAAACTTTTGTTAAGCATTTTAGAAACCTTTTTGAAAACCTATTTGAATGTACTCGCATTTTACAAACCTATTTGGTTTTGTTCCATTTGGAAAAGTGAAACTCCTTTGAGAGATTTATTAGTGAAAAGCATCCATTTTGTTAGAGGATTTATTATGAATAAACCAAATATTGTTTTGGTCCAAATTCTTATACTAAATGTTTAGGAATACATTTGGGTACATAGGGAAATTTAGATCTGGTACTAAGAAGCCACTTTTCAATTTTTAAACTATTTAAACCAAGGAGCTTTGAATAGATCTGGTAAATAGATAAAAGAAAAGAAGAGGTAATGAGGCAAGCCGCAACTAGCAGAAATGAGCCGCACAGGGATCGGGCCGGTCCAGCGCGAGGCGCCTCGCGCGCGAGGTCGCGGTTTTGAAATCCGGCTGTGGGGGCCCGCCTGGCAGGGACGCCGGGCACTGAAGCGGTATGGGATGCTCCTAGCAGTCCGATCAGAGGTCGATCAACCAGGGGTCGTCTCCTACCTCGCTGTGGGCTCGCGAGGAGGAAACCCTAGGCGGAGCTGAGCGATGGCGGGGGTGAACCTGGGGGCTCGCCGGTGGCCGAGGAGGTGCCAGGACCACGCAGCGGTGCTAGGGCTCGCGAGGAATAAGCAGCACACGGCGGCGGCCACGACGATGGGTGGCAAGGAGGGATTCCGCGCCGGGAGCTTGCTCACGCAAGCGCGGCCGAGAGGAGCTTCGGGGGCTCGCCGGAGATGCTGTTGGAGACGTCCCTGAGCCAAGGAAACAACATGGGACGGTAAGAGATGGTAGGGGAAGGCAGTAATGTGACATGCAGAGGGGAAGGGATGGAGATGGGGAGCTCGGGCTCGATTTTTTTCCATGGCCGAGAGCTTCTTTATCTCTCTCTCTTGGGCAGGATAGAGTAAGGGAGAGAGCAGGGGTTTGTGTGGGAGGGGAGTGAGAGTGGTAGAGGGGAAATGAGGTGAGAAGAGGGGCTGGTGGGGGCTCTGCCCTCTTATATCATGGGTCAAAGGTTTACCATGGGATGTGTCCATGGGGAGAAGGGGAAAGGACAAAACCATGGGCTTGTTTGCTGTGGGCTGGGGGAGAGAGGGTAGGGAGGTTTTCTGGTCATGGTGTAGGCAGGGAGGAGGTGGGGTAGCTGGTGCACAAGTTTTATTGGTTGGATTGGACATGACCTTTGTCTCCCTCATAAAAAACACAAGAGGACAAGTGGTCAAGTGATGCTATAGTAGGTGGTCGACCAGGAGAGAGTGCTGAGTCTGTGGTGTAGTGCTTGACAAGGTTTGGTGGTGTTTGGAGTTGGTTTGAATCAAGATTGGACTAGATTACCAAATTTGATCAAATGAAGGCTTGTGAAGGGAGTTGATAAATCTGCATTGGATAAAGTGTGGAAATGGTACTGGTAGGTGGATTAGGTCAAATAATCTCTCCATGATCTAAATGGGATTTTTCTGATGATTTTATCCTCATTTAAATGCACTTTTTCAAAAAGTGCTGAAGTAGATTATGGAAGCAAAAATGATATTTTTACATTGGTCAATATTGGTTTTTGATGTGATATGGTCCTAAATACCATAACACACATTGGAGAATTTTATTTGGATTTATTGAAGTGGAAAAGTACTTTTGGGGAATTATTTCTTGTTTCTGCCATTTAAGAAAAAAAGGTAGAACGAAATAATAAAGAATCTCAAAAATATTTATTTTTGAGTTGGAAAGATGGGATATGACATATGGGAATCAAATGTGCCTTGAGTTGGAAAGGTGATTTGGAGAAAAACTAATTTGCCTTAAAAGATAAGGATTTTGAGAATTTGGTGAGTGAAGGAAATAAAAGAGTTTAATAATCCAAATAATTTTGGGAATTATGTGGGGATGCTTATTTCCAAGGTAGATGGTATAGACTTGATGTAGGCATCAAGGTAAACCTTCGTTTTTAAGAAAAATGGTTAAATGGTTGGAAACTAGATAAGGGAGGATCTAGGGTTCAGTTATTTTGATGCCACCTAGATAGGGTTGGATTAGGGAGCCCAGAGGTCACCTTGGTACAAGGGGTATATGGATGTATATACCATGTCATATATATATGATCATGGAAGAAAGATTTGTGCTTGGATGCATTTGAGGTGGTCTAGAAGAGATGGCAAACTTTGTTGAAAATAAGGCTGCCATAGCAGATACATCAGGTTGCCTCCTAAACCATGTGGGTTTAAGAAGCACAAGGCTCCAATGGAAACAAGGGGAGTTGGGGTTGATAGGCCATGGTTAATAGATTATAACGGAGCAAATATTTGGTCAAGGGGAGATGGCATATAGATGTGATCTTCTGCCAAAGTAGGCAAGATGATAAGATTTGCAGAAAAGATTATTATCTTGACTACAAAACCATCATGGATGAGTTGGGAAAGGAATGTCTTATCCAAGGGCAAGACTAGGATTTGGTAGTACTAAAGATGTAATACAAGATGGTTCAAATGCATTCTCAAGGGTTCACCTGGGCTGGAAAAGGTAGAGCTCCAAGGATAGTATCCAGATAAGAAATCCAGACAGCCATTTTGGCAGATTTGGTGATTTTGACTAGTGTTCAAGAGGGAAACAATTGAGAGGGTGGAAAAGGTTTATCCCTTCCCTCGGGTGGTTTATGTTGAGGTATATATTGAAGAGAGGGGATCCAAACTTGGATTGGGTCTCCACTAGGTTGGAAACCATCAAGAGGGATTATCCTTGGATTGAGATAAGCATGAGATGAGATGATTACTTGAGTGGCTTAGGATAGATCCATACTTGGATGCTTGCTTTGAGATTGATGATAACATGCATAGATTGGGTCCAAAGGATGAGCTAATAGATTATCTCATTCTAGTTCCTAAGCAAGCAAGGCAAATAGCAGATCAAGGCAAATCATCAGACAACAGATCAAGGCAATTCATCAGACAACAGACCAAAGCAATTCATCTTATCAAACTTATCCAGCTACTACTAGGGTTACCTTCAAGCCTAGCTTGAGGTAAGGATTGCTATTTTGAAGTGGTTTTACCTTGAAGTAAGATAAGGACCATCTTGGCATTTCCACCAAGATTGGGAATGAAAAGGGTTTTGAATAGAGGTTTTGGAAAACCTTGGGGTAAGAGTAGTTGAGAGTTCTGTCTTGAAAACGTAAGGAGATTGTATTTTAGTTCTCCATAGTTTTTTAATAGAACTAGTAAAAATAGTTTTGGTTTTGTCAAAGTCATCTTGGCTCAGGTTTTGAAATGCTAGAACATTTGAGAATATGAACGATGAGCGAAGACATCTCTTTTGTAAAATAGCTTTTGTCAACTAGTGTTGGCATAAGAAGTATAGCATCTAATACAGAAACAGTTGCAAGAACACAAGAAAGCAAGTAAACAAAACTTGCACATGTAACAAGAATTTTTTTTGTTCCCCCTGATTTTTGCCTTTTGGACAACAGTTTAGAGTTGCTGAAATTGGTATGTTACATGCACCTGATGAGATTGACACTGAAGCCAAGAAGACGGAGAAATTCTTGAATGGTCTGCATGATGAGATGCAAACGGTGTTAGTCAACATTCCATTCACTAACATTCAAGCCTTAGTGGATTCTGCCATCTAGATGGAAGGCAAGATCAACCAAGACAATGAGAATCGCAAGCGTAGAATGATGAATCAGACAGGAACCCATCATACCCCAAAGTATCGCCCCAACCCATCTCCGGGATTTGGCCCAAGAACCAATAGACCCCCGATGAACCATCCGACCTATCCAAGTAGTGGAGGAGGAAACCCAAGGCCCGGAGGAAACCACAACAACCTCGTCAACTCCAACAATTTCAACTGTGCACCGCCCAAATTCAACAACAACAATGTCTCCACTAACACCAATACTGCCCCACAAACTGGAAGAAATGTTGTGCCTGTTGCAGCTACGGACAAGTCTTAGGTGACTTGTTATGAATGTGGAACCAAGGGTCACAATTCAAATGAGTGCCCCAAGAAGATTGTAGCATCCCCCAATGCAAATGCCCCAGATCAGCTGGGAATTCGATCAACCGCAACGGCCGTCTGTTTCTCATGAATGATGAAGAAGCCCAAGAAGCGCCAGATGTCGTGATGGGTATGTTTTCTGTAAACTCAGTACTTGCAAGAGCGTTTTTTGATTATGGAGCATCGCACTAGTTTTTTACTGAATAATTTGCATGAACTAGTAAGATTCAACCAACAAAATTGAAGTATGTTATGATAGTTCAAATACCTGGTTCAACCACCAAAGCTAGACAAATTTTCAATGTCATACCTATCCGAATCCATGGCATAGATTTTTATGCTAATATAATAGTACTTGGAACTAAAGGTTTGAAAGTAGTACTAGGAATGGATTGGATGTCGAAACATAAAGGATTAATCGACTGTGCCATGAAATCCATAACCATGACCAGTACATCCGGAATATCAGTAGAGCATGTATCTGAATCCTTTCCCCGTCAATTCAAGTGCAATAAGAGTCTAGCCCAACCAACATTGACCAAGTCAGAGTAGTCTGTGAATACCCGATGTATTCCCAGATGTGTTTCCCCGTATGCCCCTGATGTCTACGCACTTCTATTCTTGTAGACAGTTGATGGGCTTCCAAGTGCAGAGGTTTGTAGAGCAGCATCAAGTTTCCCTTAAGTGGATTACCCAAGATTTATCAAACTCAGGGAGGAAGTGGTCAAAGGTATTCCCTGTCAAGAAATCCTGCAATCAAGATACAAGAAGTCTCTTGTGTCCCCAACACACCCAATACACTTGTCAGGTGTATAGGTGCACTAGTTCAGCAAAGAGATAGTGAAATACAAGCGGTAACAGTGCCAGAAAATAGCTTGACAGTGAGGTAAATACTAAAGGCAACAAGAAGGAAGCAAGCAAACATGCAATAGATCTAGTAGCAAACGGTGTTTCAATGATTAGAAACAAGGCCTAGGGATCATACTTTCACTAGTGGACACTCTCTCATATAAATATCCTCTCTTCATGATTTCATGATACTACTCTTAACTACTCTCCGGTTGGACACTCTAATCATCGGTAGGGCTATAACAACACTCCTCAAAGTCCGCCTTCCCCAATCTAGATAACCCCACACTGTCACCTTGAGCACTAGATGGTTCCAACAAACACCACAATTTCATAGAGACATCCAACTCCAAATATGACTCATAACAAATATTCAATCTAGCCAAAGTGCCACACACGGTATGCTCGCTGTCACTATCACACACATGGGAAAAGCATAGATCTATTAAAGCACAAAGAGTATTTATGTAGACTCAAACCTAAGTGCCACCATGGCATGCACGTTGTCACTTTCACACACATGGGGAGAGCAGAGATCTAATGAAGCACTTGAGTAGCAAGGTAGATATACTTGATTAGAAAGCTCATGACCACAAGATCATGCATAGACAGAGAGGAACACATAGCTACTTGTAGAGCCCTTAACCCTGAGGAAAAACTACTCCCTCCTCATCATGGGAATCAGCAACGGTGATGAAGATGGCGATGGAGATTGATGGAGATGGCTCTGGGGGCACTTCCCCATCCCGGAAGGGTGCCGGAACGGAGACCTTCTGTCCCCCGAATCTCCCTTTCGGTGGCGGCGGCGCTATGGAGGTTTTCGTGGCTTTCTTTTGGATTCCCTAGGGTTTTCCCATCGGAGGCTTGTTATAGGCGCATGAATCAAGGTCGGTGGGGGTCCAGGGGGGCGACACCACCTCCAGGCGCTTCCAGAGCTTGCCCGCGCCTAGGGGGGTTTGGCCACCCTATGGCCCCCCTCTGGCTCTGATTCATGGTTCCGTGTTGCTCCGGGAAAATAATAACTTTGGCTTTTTTCCCGTCCAATTGCGAGAATATTGATTTTCTACCTTTCTGGTACCAAAAACAGAAGAAAACATGCAACTGGCACTATGGAACTTGTTAATAGGTTAGTTCCATAAAAGATATAAAAACACCTCAAAGTATTGACAAAGCAAAGCAAAGTAGATACAAAACAAGCATGGAGCATCAAAAATTATAGATACGTTTATTACGTATCAAGCATCCCCAAGTTTAACTCCTGCTCGTCCTCGAGTAGGTAAGTGATAAAAAGAATAATTTTTAAGGTGACATGCACCATCAAAACCAAGATCAAACCATTTGCAATTATTGAAAGTTGGGATAGAAGAACTCTAAACATGAGCAATAAATAAGAAGTTCTAACAGTAAGACAAAGTAACTATGAATGCAACATGAAAGGCTACAAACAAAGATCATAAATAACATGCATTGAAAAACGTTTGTTTGTTTCACATACAGAAAACATAACATATTGGCAATCATCTTGTTCCTCATAGAGTAGCAAATAGATGCATAGGACACCTTCAAAGTTCATAAGGGTGACTAGAAATAAATAGCACAAGAACAAGTAATATCACAATATGCATCAATCAATAAGCTTTGGAACACTGCATGAAGAATGACAACTATGCTCTCTTAATGGTGCCTCAAGGTAGAAGGTGGATACTCAATAATATTGGAAGAAGGGCCTTTTTGTAAAGGAAGCAGGGATTACAAGTTTCAAAAAGAGCTTCCAAAAATTATGTTACCTGTTAGCTTTCAGCTCTCATTGCCCCTATCATAAGCATCTTGAATGTCACATCCCAAATTTTAGAATTTGGTTCTGCATATCATTCATGCCATTGCATCTTTACTCTTCCATGCAAAACCATCGATTGAAAAGATTCGACAAAACGCTACTATCTAAACCCTACTCTATTTTACTACGAGGCTCCTGCGGGAGGCTTCAGTAGGACTTGTGTTGTCCACCCTTGTAGCCCAGTGGTTTCACTCAACCCTTGACCCTAGGTTGTTCCCCTCGATTTTACAAAAACTTAGGAGCAAGAATCGCCCGATTCGGAGCTCGTACAGAAAAGTTACGGACGTTTTACTAAAAGATCGAAAATCGGCACCGACTTCGCCGTGTTCGCCTCCAACCGCGCCGCCGTAGCCGACTAGGACCCCGCGTGGGGCCCTCTTAAGAGGCCCCGCACCCGCGCGCCACCTAGGTCTCCGCACCCGCACGCCGCCTCTCCCTCCCACGCGCCGCCGCCGCCTCCGCTGCCGCCGCGCCAGCCGCCATGCGCACGCCAGCAGCCGCCACCAGCGCCTCACGCCGCCTTCGCCCGCGGCGGCCGCTGCCAGCCGCGTCGCCGCCACCGCCCACTGGCCTCGCTGCGCTCTCGGTGAGTCCGCAGCCGCCATCTCTTGGGACCGTTGGATCTCAGATCAGCAGTCCAGATCGGCCGTTGACCGGTCAGCCCAAGGCGTTGACTAGTCAGACGCCAGATCGATTGCCGATCGGCACCCGTGGACCAGATCAACGATTGATCGGGTATTTTCTTTAATCGTTTTAGTTGGCAGATTTCGGTAGAAACTTGTAAATTGCGTACAAACTAAACCGCTGGGCCAAAAATTGCAAATAAAATATGTGTAGATTCAGTAAGTCGTGTAGAATCTTGCTGTACCTTTGTTTCACACTTTTGCAGCAAGGTTTAGTACAGTTTAATCAAATGAATTAATGGCCTTTTTGGAGTAATTAATTCGTAGAAAAAGATCTGTAGCTCCAAAAATTGCGTATGATATGTCCCTGGATTCAATGGAACGAGGGGAATCTCATCGTGAATTAAAAGGATAGGCTTACAGTGAAAACTTCTGCAGAAACTGTCTAGTGGCTTTCTGCAGTGTTTTAATTATTCAGGGAGTTTTATAATTCTTTTTTGAGTAATTCCAATTGGTACTGTTCCTAAATAGCAATGCCTATACGGTAGAATTTTCTCAAGATTTTACAAACAGTATACTACTGGTAGTGAATTATTTGAGTTCTAGCTCTAGTTTTGAGCATTACTTTTGCGTAATAGTTTTCCTAGCGCTAAAACTATTTTCCATGCATGCCATCAGTAGTATTATTGAATAGGATTATGTGGTGCAGCTGTAGCACCAATTCACTTGCCTTGCATACCTTCATGCATCATCTTTGTTGCATATGCTTGTGGATTGTTTGTTTATGATTGCAATTGTATCGTGTAGATTGTGACGAGTGCAACGCTTGCTCGTGTGTGGATTGTTCTTCCGACCGCTACAACCAAGGAAAGTAGATGCTACTTTGTTCATGATATCGTCCTACTATTTTCAATGCATTGTCGTGTATTTTGTAGATGCATGTGTAGGATGATACTATCGCTATGCTATGACCTATTATGTGGTAGGGCTCTCCTTGTAGATGAACCACCGTTGGTAGATGTGCTTAGCCATGCTATGTTGAACGAGGGCTGGGTTACATCATTGAGACTTGTTTCTAAAAGTATTGGTTTGTGAAAACTAAAACAACTTAATCAATGAATCTCCTGGGTGTGATGGTATTGATAATTTTTGGTGGTTTCATTGCGGAAAGGCACCCAGGTATCGAGAAAAATTGATTGGCTTCTTTATTTGGTAGCTTACGTGTACAACCATGTGCCAATAATGAAATGGGCGGTTGGTTGGACTTAGTAGGTTGTGGTAACTCAAACCCGCGTATCCAGAGATGTAGAATTTTGGTAGGTTGGACCGGTCCGCGTCGGGATTGGGGTGCTACTTCCCGAACAGTCTCTTATTTGACTTCTCCCTATCATCACCCAAAATGAGAGTGATGGTACGAGCTGGGCTGGCCAAGTCACATGGGTAAGGTGTACTAACCCCTGCAGGGTGTAAAATCTAATCGATTAGCCGTGTCCCCGGTTATGGACAACTGAGTTTCTTGGTATTGATTACATGATGTAGCATCCCAATTGTCTAACAATTGCAATGCTACTAGCCTAGTCTATATATATGCTACTTCCTATATATAATTGTTGCATCATAATTATATCATGCTCATGTCATCATGCCACCTTGCATTTGAGCATCATATAAAACCCTTTTTGTTTTGGTTCTTATCTCATATGCATTATTAATTGTATTTGCCTCTTGATATTGTATTTGGTTGTTGATATATTGTTTAAATGCCCAAGTTGAGTTGGGGGCATATCTTTTATTTAACTCCATCACCTTTCTCTGTCACCACCCTATAATTCCACCATCCAACTAAATATGAGCTTTGCACCTTATTGGGTTTTACCTCTAGCTCATGTGGGTTGGGATGGATCCAATTCTATCTCCACATGCTCTCATATATGCACCATATTGTTTCCACATTATTGGTTTATGAGAGCCACATGGCCACCTTTGCAAGCCTTGTGAGTGGAACCTTTTCCTAGCTTCCATATGGGTTGTTTTGGGGTTATTATCATGTTGGGATATTTTTGGGCTTACTAAATACCTAGTGGCACATACACACTAGCAAGTCCCATTTCTATTCAAATATGGTCATCTCCATCTACTCCACATGGGGCATCCTTTTAATTCTTTTTGCTTGTCTTATTCCAATTTTGGGAATGCATAATAATAATGCCATGTAAGATTACTGTTCTCACAAGAATACACATGGCATTAAATATTTTGCATGGGCCATGCAAGTACCACCACCTTCTAGTCTTTTGGGTTTTACTTGAATTTTTGAGTGAATCCCCAATCCCCCTCTCCACCATCCTTTGGCATCTAAACTTGGTTTTGTTAAGCACCATGGTATGCTTATATTCCATGTGTAGATGTCTCTTTTCTTTCTTAACCAAAATCTTTTCTCTCTTACCCCACCTCCAAAACCTCAACACCCCATGCTTTGTCACCACCTTCCCTATCTCTTGTTTTTGTGTAGATGGGGTTTTGTTTGTTTGAGTCATTTCAAATACAATTGAAAACCCTATCTACCCGACCCTAGCAAACCAAACCCTAAGCTCTCATCTCTCCTCTCTCTAACCTGAGCCACCATTCCATGATCTACCCCCCTCTCTCCAAGCCCTAACCCGAGCTAGTCCCCCCTCTCTTCTCCTCCCCCTCATCTTGGTCCACCGGCAGCCAACAACCAGCACCACCACGTCACCCCTCATCTGCCCCACCTCTTTCTTTGGCTTCAAGACAAGGATAAAAAAAGAGGGAGAGAAAGATCTACCCGATCACCTCCTCCTCTCTTTTTGCTAGCCACCACCAAACCCACGTGCTCCTCCCTCCCACCTTCATCTTTGCCACCCACCCCAGATCGAGAACCCTCTCCCAGGCTCCCTCTCCCTCCTCCTCTTTTGGCCAACCACCAAGGCAAGACCACACCCCCAAAACCCTAGACCGAGCTCTGTCTACCACCTCCCTCGTCGACTCGGTGAGTGGCAGCACGCCCGGCCACACCAGGACCTCCCTCTGTCTCCTCTACCTCACCCTGCACCGGCCACGCCTCGCTGGAGTCCTCCGAAACGCCCTGGGCACGCCGCGGACACTGGATCAGACGCTCGCGGGACCTCTGCCTCGGCTCCGATCCGCTCCATATCCAGCTCCAGCGACCACACCGACGAGTTCCTGGTGAGCATCTTGATCCCCTAGACATGCCCGCCCTCCTCCTAGCGGCCCAGATGCGCCGGACACTCCGTCGAGCAGCCTCCAAGCACCGCCGCGCGCCGCGCGCTGGCAGACAGCGTCAGACCGCAGCAACCGCCCCTGTTCCTCACCCTGCCCCGCGCGCTGTAGACCTGCATTGACGCACCTCCTAAAACGAAAGTTGAAGCCCTTCGTCGTGTCTGTGTTTTTTGTTTTTATGGCTTGGCCAGTTTCTCGCTAGATTCGTCGCCATCGTCGCCGGAAGACGGCTAGATCCGCCGCTGTCAGGGACGGATTCGTCAGCAGCGCAGCAGCAGCCGATGGCCGTTTTGCGCAGAACCCCCTGCCCTTTTTCCCGCCTAAACCCGCGGTCCCCGAAGCCCACCTGTCAGCCTCGGAGCGTTTTTGCATGAAAACCCCCGGAAGATCCTGACCACCACAGACCAGTCCCCCCCTCCCCAGCAGGATCGCCACGTGTCCAGACGCTGGCGTTGGCATGTGTGTGGCCCGCAGCCAGGACCCCCACATCCTCTATGGCTAGCAAACCTCAAGGTGAGAAAAATCTAGAAGAAAACCCCACCCTCCATCACCAGCTCATCATTTGAGTCTGCCAGGCCCCACCTGTCATTGTCTATGGCTAGCTAAACCTGAGTAGAAAAAGTATTTCTGTCTGTCTGTTTGAATTTAAACTTTTCCAAATTATTTTAAATTCAAATTTTAATTCTGTTTTCAAATAACTTTTAAAATACAAATCCAAATAATACAAATAATATATGTTTTGAAATCAGAAAAATGTGAGGAATTCAAATATGCCCTTCAAAATATATTTTGAACACTTTATTTTCCAAGTTGATTAAAATTACAACAAAATGCCCTTTTATCTTAATTAATTAATAACTTTTGTTTTATAACTCCAAATTTAACAAATGATATGTCTAAAATGATTAGCTCGACGAGACCTTTCTGTTTATGCATTCCTTGTTCTGTTTTGCAGCATGCATCATATAAATATAATGTATACAGCAACTTATTTGAGTATAAAATATGATTAAAACTCAATAAAATGATTTATTCTTGTATTCCACACCTCACCCATGCCATGCTACATTATTGCCATGCAAATTGTGCATCATTCATCATGGCATGATTGTTTGCTTGATGCATTTCATTCATATGCTTGTGCACTTTATTTATGTTGGCCCTTGTTTGTTTGCTTCTTCTTCGAATAGACGCTGTGCAGGGGATATATCAAGATACCCAGGAGCACTACCCAGATCCTTCTCTCGCTTCAACTGAGCTGCCAGGCAAGCACTACCACATGCTTGCATACATATAGTACCTATTGCCTCTATCTTATTCTTGCATCATTGAGTCGCGATTGCATTAAACTGAATCCCAAGTATTGCATAGCCTTTACTTTTAAACCCCACCGAAGCTTGTTCCTCCATCCCATGAGCCATTACTACAGGAGTTGTTTGAGCCATGCGAGTCGTAGAACAGCATGTGTAGGGTATGTGAGTGTCTGACGAATAATGAGGTACCTAAACAACTTAACCTGAGTAGTAATGGGATAACTAATGAAAGTGGCACCGGTGAGCCATATTTGCTATTTGGTTTTTCAGGCTCACTTGTGTCCGTGGGACCCAGTACTTGATTCCTGTTCCTTGAATATTCGCGCTATCCACATCCGGAGGCTTATGAACCCCCCGAGCCAGAGCTTGATTCATTCTTATTTCTTGGGGACACAAACTAGTTTGAGGTTTTATTTACTATCTGTACTTATGCCATGCTTTATGCTTTATTTAAATTATGCAGTCTTGCACTCTTCGTTTAGGAAGCGGAGTGTTTTCATGGTATCGACAAGCCCAGTCACATTTTCGGTTCCCGGTCGTTTACAGCCATTGGCGCAAACCTTGAGTCCGTCTCAAGTCGGCCAACTTCGTCAGGGTAGCTTAATGGGTGGCCTTGAAATATTTCTGAATCCTGTGATCGCTTTTTACTGCCTCGTTGGTTTTGATTTGGTTTTTCCGAGGTTGATCGAGTGTGTGTTGCTATTTGTGCACCTACGGTAAAACTTTTCAAAGCCGTGTCCATGGTTATGGACGACTTGGAGCACAGTTCTCGATCATAGACAAGAATAACTAAAGTACCGCTTTTAATTTGACTAAGTACGACTAGTAAATAGTGCAACACTCATGGAATGGATAATAAAAATGCCAGCGGATGGGGGTTGTTATCCGCTTCCTCGTCGGTAAGCGAGGAGGAGGATGGATCTGTTAATATTACTGTTATAACTGTTGTTATTAATTCTCGGACATCCGTCTATCTCTGGTTAGGCGGATGGTTAGCGAGTATCTATAGAATTGTTAGGGTTTATCTTTTGCTGCAATTGCATCACCCCAGGTTGTGTACCCTTTAGATGCATAAAGACTTGAGTACCCCTAGGGTCTCACACGATAAATTGTTTGATTCGGATGAACAGGTGAACCCGCAAGATGGATCTTGGGTGGAGGAGACGGACGATGTGGGCAACGATCATTCGGTGTAGAGATTCCGGGAACAGGATCCGTGAGATCTGGCGGGATGTGTTTATTTATGGGGCATCTTATGCCGATTTGCTTCTTATCCGTACTGGATTTTGTCTTCGCTTCTGATACTCTGATGTTTGATGTATGAGGAGATATCCTAAACTATTATATCTATCTAGGATATTTGGATCTTGCCGTATGGCGTTGCAATATTTCCTTTCTTTTTAGATGGAATGACTCTGAGAACCATTGTATGGTGGCTTGCATACATACTCATTTGTGTATGTAGTTGATCTCTTCGCCTGCCGATTACGCCGCCCGTTCTTGTCCCGGTGTTTGGAAATGGTTGGGACGGCCGAAAGGTCTACCTGTGAGTGGAATTTGGGCCCCACCGTACTATTTCAACCATTTCTGCTCATCCAGGCTTGTAACTAGGAGCGTAATTCACCGAGGTAGTTACAGTTGGTATCAGAGCCATCTCGACCTTCAGGGTCTCAGCCAAATGTTCGTTGTCTGTCTAGCAAATATTTTTGGTAGTTATGTATACTAGGGAAAAACAAAACGTGAGAGTAGGACTGCTTCCACTTTTCTTCTTACCCACCCACCCTTTTTCTGGTAAGGAAGTGTAACGTTTTCTATCCTCTTCTTAAAATTCAAACTAGGATTCACGTGTTCTGGGTTTCCGTAGTACCATAGGTTGTGTGTGTGTGTGTGTGTGTGTGTGTAATTCCTTGTCTATCTGTTGCATCCAATTTGTTATCACAATCTGCCTTTGGTTATCAACTGTTGGTACATTCCATACCGACAGGCTTCTGAAAACCGGCACGATCTATCTGACTCCTTGTTAACCGGTGCCATCTTCTTAAGGGTGTCCTTCCTTCTAGCAACTCCACATTCTGTGAAACCATCGGTTGTTAATCTCTACCTGATAAGTGATTTTGCGCATCTATTGGTATTTTAATGCCGAAAAATGCGGAAATTTTTTCTTTGATACATCGGTGTTTCCACACTCCTTTCCAGTCATGTGTGAAACATTATCTACCTCCCTTTTATCAGCATGTCCATGCTAACTCATTCTTTTGTCACCGGCGCTTAATCCTGGAGTTTTATTTCATCTCCAATTCTCTTGGGCTAATTACATAACATGTGTCGATCCGATGCTGGTGATTGTAATTTGGTTCTCGGCATAGATATATGACACTTATCATGAGTGGAATATGGAAAATGCTATCAACTTTATCCTCCAGGTGGTGACGGTTATCTCCTGCGATTTGGAGTACACCGTGATCATATCTATGCATATTCAAGCATCTTTGGCAATCCGGAGTTTCTCAAAGCACTACGGCGGTCTATCATCTGTCCATCATGCGGCACATCTTTTTGAACTCCATATCTGCAAAATTCTCTTTGAGACGAGGGAATTGCATCTTTTCGCGTTCGATAGCTTTGCTTAAGGTATGAGCTATCATCGTTTCTTTATCCAAGATCTCTTTATCTTTGTAACCGGTGATCCGATCGACAATGTGAATCAGGTGACATCTCTTTTTCTTCCGAAAGACCAGATCATCTATTCTTCCAGTGCATCTTCTTCATCACGAACCCGTGCTCTTAATATTGATCTTTCTAAGAGCGTTGAGCTCAGGAAGTGTTCGAGCATTGTTCGTTTCTCTCGCCTTTTGAACTTGGTATTCTGGGAATATCTTGTTAATCCATGGTGGTATATGTTGATAATATGCTTGCCTATTCCATATCAATGAAAGAACATGGAAGATCATTTGTGTCCCTTTCTCTCAAGCTTTGTTAACACTGCCTGTGTGCAAAGTCTCAAAGTGAGAATTCTGACTTTTTGAAGTCACCTATCTTGGCCACATCCTTCTGCTAAATAGATCGCTTCAATTCTGGAATCAGCAAGTTCATTGTTAATTCCATCTTCCATCTTCAATCCAATCCGGAGTTGTTCCTTGAAGGCAAGTTATCATCGTTGTTCCGCTAAAGATTTTCCTCAAGACCGCTAAATCTCTCTCAATCATTTCAAGAACAACATGGAGTCCTTTCACCTCAGTCTCGTCAAGTAATCTCTTGAAACCCTCTCGCTCTATCGTCTATGCTCAATCCACCAGAGGCCATGAAGACCTTCCAGATCTTGTATTCCTTCTGTTCAAGTTGGTGTTATCTTTTCTGTAGCTGTTGAATCTTGCAATTCTTATCCGTAACCTTCCTTCATATCTTTCTGGTGGCTTGGTACTTCCGACATGACGACAACATCATCACCCTTATCTATCTTGGATCCGGTGAATCGTTGCATCAATCTTTGTTTTCTTACGGAGTTCCATGAGCTCTTCTTGTCAATACCTTTAGTCTGTTTCGGTAGTTGGGTTGCATGGTTTTCTTATTCATGTGCGGAGTAATGCTTTGAGTGCGGGATGGAGTAGCTACCATACCACTACTTTTATCATTCGCTCTTGTACATTGAATTGGTGAATTAATGTGATTTCACTCATTCCGCGGAAGTTAGAAGTGGCCTTTATCCCTCGATACTTTTACTTCCGTCCTTGTTTTTCCGGAGTGCTCTCTCGAAGAAAGTAATCAATAATCTCTTGTTGGTGATCTAGTCTTTTCCTACACGGAGCAAATCCTCAATTATCTGGTGGAGACAAACGCAATCTCTTTTCTGTCCTCGTCATTCTACCGATGCTCGGCATCCCCAAACAAGATGAAAGGAAGCTATCTCTCTCTTTGTTTCATCAATTCTTTTCTGTGGTAAAGCCATTTATGGTTGAGGCCATCAGTCACAAATATATTGTGTTAGCCTCAAGGCTAAAGAAAGCAATAAGTATCTCTACAATAAACTCCAGATCCTCCATATGCTTTGCTTCTCGGGATTCCACAATGATCTGGCTTGACATCCGTCTCTGGAAGTTATATCCGCGCACCTCAATTGCGTGATCCTTTGGGTCTTACGAGCGCAACAAGAATCTAATCCGACGATGTCTAACTAAATCTTTCTGTTGATATCAAAGGACTCTATTGTTTGAAGGCAATACTGTTTCCGTACTTCATTTCTCAAATCCGAGAGCAGATACGATGCTATTGTCATAGTGGTTCAAACCTCTCCAACCTAGCTCTTTTCTCCCGGCGAGACAAAGATTCATCCTCTCTAGTATCATTAAATCTTTAATCTTAATGATGTGTCTTTCTTTATCCATGATACACCATCATTTTCCTTTTCTTTCACAAGTGGTTCTAGCCTTCTATCATGTTTCTCGAGAAAATCAGAGCTATGTTCATCCTATCCTTCTTGCCTCACGACAATCCTTTAATTCTTCTAACCCTTTGTGTCTCAAGCAAAACGCAAGACTCACAACAAGTCTAGCAAGTTATGCAAGGTGTAGTGGTCGCACCATTCCGTTCTTCATCATCTTGGGAACGCAAGGATCACCTTTGTTCCGAACACCCGCCTCTCCTTGTGTTGTTTTCTTTTTCCTAGGAATCTCGGGGCGAGATTCTTGTTTAGTGGGGGAGAGTTGTAGCATCCCAATTGTCTAACAATTGCAATGCTACTAGCCTAGTCTATATATATGCTACTTCCTATATATAATTGTTGCATCATAATTATATCATCCTCATGTCATCATGCCACCTTTCATTTGAGCATCATATAAAACCCTTTTTATTTTGGTTCTTATCTCATATGCATTATTAATTGTATTTGCCTCTTGATATTGTATTTGGTTGTTGATATATTGTTTAAATGCCCAAGTTGAGTTGGGGGCATATCTTTTATTTAACTCCATCACCTTTCTCTGTCACCACCCTATAATTCCACCATCCAACTAAATATGAGCTTTGCACCTTATTGGGTTTTACCTCTAGCTCATGTGGGTTGGGATGGATCCAATTCTATCTCCACATGCTCTCATATATGCACCATATTGTTTCCACATTATTGGTTTATGAGAGCCACATGGCCACCTTTGCAAGCCTTGTGAGTGGAACCTTTTCCTAGCTTCCATATGGGTTGTTTTGGGGTTATTATCATGTTGGGATATTTTTGGGCTTACTAAATACCTAGTGGCACATACACACTAGCAAGTCCCATTTCTATTCAAATATCGTCATCTCCATCTACTCCACATGGGGCATCCTTTTAATTCTTTTTGCTTGGCTTATTCCAATTTTGGGAATGCATAATAATAATGCCATGTAAGATTACTGTTCTCACAAGAATACACATGGCATTAAATATTTTGCATGGGCCATGCAAGTACCACCACCTTCTAGTCTTTTGGGTTTTACTTGAATTTTTGAGTGAATCCCCAATCCCCCTCTCCACCATCCTTTGGCATCTAAACTTGGTTTTGTTAAGCACCATGGTATGCTTATATTCCATGTGTAGATGTCTCTTTTCTTTCTTAACCAAAATCTTTTCTCTCTTACCCCACCTCCAAAACCTCAACACCCCATGCTTTGTCACCACCTTCCCTATCTCTTGTTTTTGTGTAGATGGGGTTTTGTTTGTTTGAGTCATTTCAAATACAATTGAAAACCCTATCTACCCGACCCTAGCAAACCAAACCCTAAGCCCTCATCTCTCCTCTCTCTAACCTGAGCCACCATTCCATGATCTACCCCCCTCTCTCCAAGCCCTAACCCGAGCTAGTCCCCCCTCTCTTCTCCTCCCCCTCATCTTGGTCCACCGGCAGCCAACAACCAGCACCACCACGTCACCCCTCATCTGCCCCACCTCTTTCTTTGGCTTCAAGACAAGGAGAAAAAAAGAGGGAGAGAAAGATCTACCCGATCACCTCCTCCTCTCTTTTTGCTAGCCACCACCAAACCCACGTGCTCCTCCCTCCCACCTTCATCTTTGCCACCCACCCCAGATCGAGAACCCTCTCCCAGGCTCCCTCTCCCTCCTCCTCTTTTGGACAACCACCAAGGCAAGACCACACCCCCAAAACCCTAGACCGAGCTCTGTCTACCACCTCCCTCGTCGACTCGGTGAGTGGCAGCACGCCCGGCCACACCAGGACCTCCCTCTGTCTCCTCTACCTCACCCTGCACCGGCCACGCCTCGCTGGAGTCCTCCGAAAGGCCCTGGGCATGCCGCGGCCACTGGATCAGACGCTCGCGGGACCTCTGCCTCGGCTCCGATCCGCTCCATCTCCAGCTCCAGCGACCACACCGACGAGTTCCTGGTGAGCATCTTGATCCCCTAGACATGCCCGTCCTCCTCCTAGCGGCCCAGATGCGCCGAACACTCCGTCGAGCAGCCTCCGAAACCGCCAGCGCGCTACCGGGCAGACGCGTCGAACCAGCAACCGCCCCTGTTCCTCACCCTGCCCCGCGCGTTGTAGACCTCCGTTGACGCACCTCCTAAAACGAAAGTTGTAGCCCTTCGTCGTGTCTGTGTTTTTCATTTTTATGGCTTGGCCAGTTTCTCGCTAGATTCGTCGCCACCGTCGCCGGAAGACGGATAGATCCGCCGCCGTCAGGGACGGATTCGTCAGCAGCGCAGCAGCAGCCGATGGCTGTTTTGCGCAGAACCCCCTGCCCTTTTTCCCGCCTAAACCCGCGGTCCCGGCCCACTGTCACCTCGGGCGTTTTGCATGAAAACCCCCGGAAGATCCTGACCACCACAGACCAGTCCCCCCTCCCCAGCAGATCGCCCACGTGTCTAGCAGCGTTGGCTGTCAAGGCCCCATGACCACAGGACCCCCCTGTCATCCTCTATGGCTAGCAAACCTCAAGGTGAGAAAAATCTAGAAGAAAACCCCCACCCCTCCATCACCAGCTCACTGCGCTGAGTCTGCCAGGCCCCACCTGTCATTGTCTGTGGCTAGCTAAACCTGAGTAGAAAAAGTATTTCTGTCTGTCTGTTTGAATTTAAACTTTTCCAAATTATTTTAAATTCAAATTTTAATTCTGTTTTCAAATAACTTTTAAAATACAAATCCAAATAATACAAATAATATATGTTTTGAAATCAGAAAAATGTGAGGAATTCAAATATGCCCTTCAAAATATATTTTGAACACTTTATTTTCCAAGTTGATTAAAATTACAACAAAATGCCCTTTTATCTTAATTAATTAATAACTTTTGTTTTATAACTCCAAATTTAACAAATGATATGTCTAAAATGATTAGCTCGACGAGACCTTTCTGTTTATGCATTCCTTGTTCTGTTTTGCAGCATGCATCATATAAATATAATGTATACAGCAACTTATTTGAGTATAAAATATGATTAAAACTCAATAAAATGATTTATTCTTGTATTCCACACCTCACCCATGCCATGCTACATTATTGCCATGCAAATTGTGCATCATTCATCATGGCATGATTGTTTGCTTGATGCATTTCATTCATATGCTTGTGCACTTTATTTATGTTGGCCCTTGTTTGTTTGCTTCTTCTTTGAATAGACGCTGAGCAGGGGACATATCAAGATACCCAGGAGCACTACCCAGATCCTTCTCTCGCTTCAACTGAGCTGCCAGCCAAGCACTACCACATGCTTGCATACATATAGTACCTATTGCCTCTATCTTATTCTTGCATCATTGAGTCACGATTGCATTAAACTTGAATCCCAAGTATTGCATAGCCTTTACATTTAAACCCCACCGAAGCTTGTTCCTCCATCCCATGAGCCATTACTACAGGAGTTGTTTGAGCCATGCGAGTCGTAGAACAGCATGTGTAGGGTATGTGAGTGTCTGACGGATAATGAGGTACCTAAACAACTTAACCTGAGTAGTAATGGGATAACTAATGAAAGTGGCACCGGTGAGCCATGTTTGCTATTTGGTTTTTCAGGCTCACTTGTGTCCCGTAGGACCCGAGTACTTGATTCCTGTTCCTTGAATATTCGCGCTATCCACATCCGGGAGGCTTATGAACCCCCGAGCGAGCTTGATTCATTCTTATTTCTTGGGGCCACAAACTAGTTTGAGGTTTTATTTACTATCCTGTACTTATGCCATGCTTCTTGCTTTATTTAAATTGTGCAGTCTTTGCATTGTCTTTAGGAAAGCGGAGTGTTTTCACGGTGTCGACAAGCCAGTCACATTTTCGGTTCCCGATCGTTTACAGCCATTACGCAAACCTTGAGTCCATCTCAAAGTCGGCCAACTTCGTCGGGTAGCTTAATGGGGTGGCCCCTGAAATATTTCTGAATCTGTGATCGCTTTGTCGTGATCGCCTCGTTGGGTTTTGATTTGGTTTTCCGAGGTTGATCGAGTGTGTGTTGCTATTTGTGCACCCTAGGTAAAACTTTCTGAAAGCCGTGTCGCGGTTATGGACGACTTGGAGCACAGTTTCTCGATCATAGACAAGAATAACTAAAGTACCGCTTTTAATTTGACTAAGTACCGACTAGTAAATAGTGCAACACTCATGGATTGGATAATAAAATGCCAACGGATGGGGGTTGTTCGTCCGCTTCCTCGTCGGTGGCGAGGAGGAGGATGGATCTGTTAATATTATCGTTATAACTGTTGTTATTAATTCTGGACATCCGTCTATCTCTGCTTAGGCGGATGGTTAGCAAGTATCCATAGAATTGTTAGGGTTTATCTTTTGCTGCAATTGCGTCACACCAGGTTGTGTCCCCTTTAGAGGCATAAAGACTTTCTGAGTACCCTAGGGTCTCACACGATAAATTGTTTGATTCGGATGAACAGTGAACCGCAAGATGGATACTGGGTGGAGGAGACGGACGATGTGGGCAACGATCATTCGGTGTAGAGATTCCAGGAACAGGGATCCGTGAGATCTGTGGGCGGGATGTGTTTATTTATGGGGCATCTGATGCCGATTTGCTTCTTATCCGTACTCGGATTTTGTCTTCCGCTTCCGCTTTGATACTCGATGTTTGATGTATGAGGAGATATCCTAAACTATTATATCTATCTAGGATATTTGGATCTTGCCGTATGGCGTTGCAATATTTCCTTTCTTTTTAGATGGAATGACTCTGAGAACCATTGTATGGTGGCTTGCATACATACTCATTTGTGTATGTAGTTGATCCCTTCGCCTGCCGATTACGCCGCCCGTTCTTGTCCCGGTGTTTGGAAATGGTTGGGACGGCCGAAAGGTCTACCTGTGAGTGGCATTTGGGCCCCACCGTACTATTTCAACCATTTCTGCTCATCCAGGCTTGTAACTAGGAGCGTAATTCACCGAGGTAGTTACACATGACATGTTTCTCGCTCATTCCAATTTCATAATTGTTTTAATATTGATGGGTTAACTTAATTGGGATCTTTTCAAAGAAAATCAAAAACTGTTTACGAAAGTAGGACAAAGGTATTTGCAAATGCAAGCTAGACACATCTCCACTTGACAAATATGCATGTAGATGTTAGTACTATTGTCTCCTTTACTAGCTCTACTGGCCATACATTCCATGTATTGACCCTTCGGGGCTGCTACGTTTCATGTTGCAGGATATTCCGATTCTGAGTAATCGATATAGGCCACCCATACTCCACGGCACTTGTTCACTTGTGGGCAATTTGAAGAATGGAGGATTTACTTTATTTATGATGCTACCTGAATAATTTGAGCTAGCCTTGGGCTAAGCTTTTATTGTAATAATGGTACTCTGGATCTTCGTTATTCATGATACACGGATATTTTGCTATGTTATTCATCTCATTTTATTGTGGGCCAATGAACCGATCCAGGAATTGGCATGTCACATAGAATCCATGGTGTTTTCAGAACCGCGGTGTTACAAGATGGTATCAGAGCCCGTGTGTCGACTGTAGGATCGTGACCTAGGATTGGATTAGGGAACCATAGAATTATTAAAGCTTATATTAACTCTGTCTTTCATCTTATGCCTTTCACTCTCGTAAATTCTTACCATATGCTATTCTCACCCTTTCCTCTTTTAATTGATAGATGGGAGAAGTCAGGACTGAGTATGCCACCATGGAGTCACCAAGGCCCTTTGCAAGGCAGTTAGCACAGCTCTCGCAGTCATTGGGATTGCCACTGCCCATGTTCAAGGGAAGAAGGCTGTACACCTATGGATATGGTGAGGATGCATGGGAGATCACTACCTTCATATTCAGAGATGCCGCCTTGCCAAATCCAGTGCATCTGATCTACACCAAGACATACTGCAACTAGGGACTTGGAATCAACTTGGCCATACATGAAGCCCTGTCTCGCCAGTGCCATCATGTCCGACACTTGCTGCCAGCAGATTCACCCTACCGTGACTATGGGAGGCGTGATGAAGATGGGCACATTGTGGTTACCCCGGGCGACAGGAACAACATGCCGCCCCGTCGGAGGCACATAGAGGACATGGAAAGGGAGAATGGAGCTCTAGCTGAGAAAGTGATGATGATAAAGGAGATTGCAGATTTTGCTAGCAATGGTATGGTGGTCCAAGGACAGGAGATTGACACCCTGCATGAAGCTGTGGGAGTTCTGGAGAATGCCCTGATAGCCAGAGATGCAACCATAGCTCATCTTCATGGTACGGTGCAGGAGAACACCCAGAACATACAACAGTTGCAAGGGACCGTCCAGGAAAGGGATCAAACTATTGAAGCTATGACAGCCCAGATTGCCGCTCTCCAAGCAAAGCTGAATCCACCCTCTGATGATGACAATGGATATGATGGCAACAATGGGGATGATGATGACAGTGGGAACGATGATGATGATGAGGACGAGGATGATGATGATGGAGACAATGATGGTGGAGGAGATGAAGCTGTTGTAGTTGCAGCTGAAAGTGAAGAAGAAGAGGAGGATCCAGAAGAGGTGGAGTTTGAGATCTCAAGTGATGATTCAGGAGAAGTGTACACTCCACCGCCATGGTTGAACCGTGGACCGAAGCGCCAACGCATGAGTGCAAGGACCTACCGCAACCTCTTCAAGAAGTAGATAGAAGTCCACCAATTAGTCCTCGTTAGGAAAAATCGTTAGGATTAGTCTCGATCGATGTGAAACTTAGTTGCTGTTAGTTTGAGAGTGATTAGTTTCTTATTTGTGTACTCCAATATCCCAGGAATTATTTGTGCAAAACTTTATGAAAGAGTTATGGCAATTTTGGTTACTATCTGTGTTAATTTCGCTGCAGATTTCTGCTGATACAGCAGTACTGTACGATTTTTTATATTTTTCTGGTAACTGGGGAAAATCTGAAAAAAACTGGGCTGGTGCGAAACTCTCTGTACTGCATGTGCAAAAATCAGCTAAATTTTCTGACGAGTCTAAGTCAGGTAGAAAAATTCGTGAACACTGCTGGACTGTTCTGGCAGATTGCTGTTTTTGTTGTTTAGTTGATCAACTGTTTAGCTAACCATTGCCAACTCTTATAAAACTATTTCAGTAGGTATATACTGCTAGGATAACCCCTGGGATGTTGCTGGATCACTTGTTTGTTGATGTGTTGCTTGCTTGTGATTGTCTGCTATTGTTGTTGATTGATCATATGCATGGGTAGAATCCTATTATCGTAGATGATTCTTTCTAAACTTACCTGTGCTGAACCGCAGATGCCTCCCCGCCGTCAACCCACTGAGTTGGAGCAGCTCATGGCAGCTCAGGCACAGCTGACCCAAGTTATGACTCAGTTCATGGTAGCTCAGAACAACAACAACAATGGAAACAACCAGCCTCAGGGAGATGCTCTCACCAGATTTCTGAGGCTAAGGCCAGCTAAGTTCTCTACTGCAACGGAACCAATGGCACTGGTTGCGTTCAGTCAACAAGGATCTGGTAACTGTTGGATGCACTGATGCTGAGAAGGTGAGGTTTGCCGCTCACCTACTGGAGGGACCAGCCGCTTCTTGGTGGGACACTTTTCAGATCACCCACCCGCTGGACACTGTGACTTGGGCAATGTTTAAGGAAGGTTTCAGGACCAACCACGTATCTTCAGGAGTTCTGAGCTTGAATAGGAAGGAGTTCCGCAACTTGCGCCAAACCAATCGCACCGTGGCTGAGTACATTGAGGAGTTCAACAACCTGTCCCGTTATGCACCTGAGGATGTTGACACTGATGCGAAAAGGAGGGAGAGATTTCTAGATGGCCTCAATGATGAGCTTTCCGTGCAGCTACTGGTGGTTTATTACCCCACTTTCCAGGAGCTTATGGACAAGGCCAGGATCTTGGAAGGGAAGCACAAGCAGGTGGAGAACCGCAAGAGGAAGAGTAACAATCACCACTCTGGTTCACACCACAAGTCTCGCACTTCATATGATGGATACTCCAAGCATGGAGGGAGTGACCATGGGAGCCATGATCGCCACCGCCATGGAGGCGATGGACATCGTCATGACAACCACAAGAGCACCCACCATAGCCACAAGGGAGGACACTCTCACCACTCTGGAGGACACGGTGGACATGACCGCAACCGCGATTGCAGCTTTGTGAAGAAGGATCTGAGTGAGGTGACATGCTTCAAGTGTAAACAGAAGGGACACTATGCTGACAACTGTCCAGAGAGGAAAGGACTGAAGCCAACCAACAACGAGAAGGCCACAGTGAACCACATGAATGTGGAGGAGATTCCAGATGAGCCTGACCTTGTGATTGGTAAGTTTTCAATCAACACTCACCCTGCACTTATACTTTTCGATACTGGTGCATCGCATTCATTCATATCAAGGGCTTTTGTTGATAAGTATAAGCTACCTACGGAGTCTATGAAAGGGTCTATTAGAGTGAGTTCACCTGGAGGAGATATGATAGCTAGCGCGGGATGCCGCGACTTAACTATGAGGATTGGAACACACAACTTCAGTGCACATTTGGTAGTGTTGGAATCACAGGGGTTAGACGTTATTCTGGGTATGGATTGGATGTCTATGCATGAGGGACACATAGATTGTGCACAGCGAGCTGTTTCACTCAAAACCCCGGATGGTAAGAGGATTAGATTCAAGTCGGCTGTACGACCAGGAAGGTGTAAGTGGAATTCTCTTAAGGGGGTTAGCATGGATACTGTGCCAGTGATTAGGGATTACCCCGACGTGTTTCCGGAAGAGCTGCCAGGGATGCCACCTGACAGGGAAGTAGAGTTTCTCATCGACCTGATGCCGGGAATAGGACCTATTGCAAAGAGACCATATAAGATGGATGTGGATGAGCTGAAGGAATTAAAGAAGCAGCTGAAGGAGCAGTTGGACAAAGGATTCATTCAGCCTAGTTCGTCGTCATGGGGTGCACGTGTTCTATTTGTGGAGAAGAAAGACAGCAGCAAGAGATTAGTAGTGGACTATCGCTCGCTGAATGAAGTAACCATCAAGAACAAGTACCCTCTGCCGAACATAAATGATTTGTTTGATCAACTGGAAGGAGCGAAGGTGTTCAGCAAGATTGATCTGCGATCAAGTTACTTCCAATTGAAGATCCGGGAGGAGGACATACCAAAAACCGCCTTCACCACTAGGTATGGTTTATATGAGTATACGGTTATGTATTTTGGACTAACGAATGCCCCGGCGTATTTCATGACCATGATGAACAAGGTATTTATCGAGTACTTGGACAAGTTCGTGGTGGTCTTTATTGATGACATACTAATATATTCCAAGGATGATGCCGAGCATGAGAAACATCTGCGACTGATTATGGAGAAGCTGAGGGAACACAAGCTGTATGCCAAATTCAGCAAGTGCGAATTCTGGCTTAACACTGTTGGGTTTCTTGGACACGTAGTGTCAGGAGAAGGAGTCGCTGTTGATCCAAGCAAAGTGACTGCAGTGACAGAATGGGAAGCGCCCAAGAATGCAGGAGAGATACGAAGCTTTTTGGGACTTGCTGGATATTACAGGAAGTTCATTGAAAACTTCTCCAAGATTGCAAAGCCGATGACCGAACTTCTGAAGAAGGAGAGGAAGTTTGAATGGTCAGACGTATGTGAAGCCAGCTTTCAGGAACTGAAGCGACGACTAGTGACCACACCCGTTCTGTGTTTACCAGATCTTCAGAAGGATTTCTAGGTGTACTGTGATGCCTCTCGACAAGGACTTGGGAGTGTGCTGATGCAAGATGGGAGAGTAGTGTCATATGCCTCGCGGCAACTCAAGCACCATGAGCGGAATTACCCCACACACGACTTGGAGTTAGCGTCAGTGGTTCATGCGCTCAAGGTATGGAGGCACTACTTGATGGGGAAACACTGTGATGTATACACCGACCACAAGAGCCTGAAGTACATATTTACACAGAAGGAACTGAACATGAGGCAAAGGAGATGGTTGGAACTTATCAAGGACTATGATATGAATCTGCAATACCACCCAGGAAAGGCCAATGTAGTAGCAGATGCTCTGAGCCGGAAGGTCTATGCCAACGGATTGACGATTGGGGAATTACCTGAGGATTTGTGCAAGCAGTTCAAGGACCTTAGACTGGAGGTAGTATCTGAAGGGTACTTGGCAACAATGGAAGTCCAACCAACGCTACAGGGTAGAATCAGGAAGGCTCAAGTGGGAGACAAAGAGATAGATGAAGTAAAGGAAAAGATGAAGAAGGGTCGAGCAAGGGAATTCCGCGAGGATGAGCAAGGTACCCTGTGGTATGGGGATCGTTTGTGCGTTCCCAATGGTCCGGAGTTAAGGAAGTTGATTCTGCAGGAAGCTCATGACTCGCCGTATTCCATGCATCCGGGCAATACGAAGATGTATATGGACCTAAAGGACAGATTCTGGTGGAACAACATGAAGGGAGACATCGCAGAGCATATTGCCCTATGTGATGTATGTAGCCGAGTGAAGGCGGAACACCAGAAGCCAGCAGGATTGCTACAGCCATTGCCCGTGTCGGATTGGAAGTGGGATAGAGTGGGAATGGATTTTATCACAGGATTGCCCAGGACCAGGTCAGGATATGACTCCATTTGGGTAGTGGTCGACCATTTGACTAAGGTAGCCCACTTTATACCGGTGAAGACAACCTACACGAGTGCAAAGTTGGCCAAGATTTACATGGACAAAATTGTGTTCCTACATGGAGTTCCCAAGAGTATCGTATCTGATAGGGGCACCCAATTTACCTCACACTTCTGGCGCCAGCTGCACGAGTCACTTGGTACTAGATTGGAGTTTAGCACAGCGTTTCACCCATGCATCGATGGATGCACCGAGAGAGTGAATCAGATTTTGGAAGACATGCTGAGAGCTTGCGCTTTGGCTCATGGTTCTAGTTGGGATGAGAATTTGCCATATGCTGAGTTTTCCTACAACAACAGCTATCAAACCAGCATCAAGACGTCACCGTTCAATGTGATATATGGGAAACGATGCCGGACACCATTGCTATGGGATGGATTAGGAGAACGCCAGTTGTTTGGGCCTGATTTGATCAAGGATGCTGAGGAGAAGGTCGCCTTGATTAGGGATAGGCTGAAGGTAGCACAATCAAGACAGAAGAGCTACGCTGACGCCAAGCGCAAGGAAGTGGTGTATGAGATAGGTGATAGAGCATACCTCAGAGTGTCGCCACTTCGTGGAATCAAGGGATTTGGAATTAAGGGTAAGCTGGCACCTCGGTTTATTGGACCGTATCGGGTCTTAGCATGCAAAGGAGAAGTTGCCTATCAGTTGGAGTTGCCAGAGGCTCTGTCTGCTATTCACAATGTGTTCCACGTATCCCAGCTGAAGAAGTGCCATCCGGATGGTGGATACACCATTGAGAGACACTATACCACTAGAAGAGGTTCAGTTTGAGAATGATTTGACCTATGAGGAGAAACCGGTCAAGATTCTGGAGACAGCGGAGAGGACTACCCGTACCAAGACGATCAGGTTTTGCAAGGTGCAGTGGAGCCACCACACCGAAGAGGAAGCCACTTGGGAGCGTGAGGATGACATTCGAGAGGACTACCCACACCTATTTGCTAGCCGCGCCGAATCTCGGGGACGAGATTCATCTTCAGGGGGTTAGTCTTGTCACATCCCAAATTTTAGAATTTGGTTCTGCATATCATTCATGCCATTGCATCATACTCTTCCATGCAAAACCATCGATTAAAAAGATTCGGCAAAACGCTACTATCTAAACCCTACTCTATTTTACTACGAGGCTCCTGCGGGAGGCTTCAGTAGGACTTGTGTTGTCCACCCTTGTAGACTAGTGGTTTCACTCAACCCTTGACCCTAGGTTGTTCCCCTCGATTTTACAAAAACTTAGGAGCAAGAATCGCCCGATTCGAAGCTCGTACGGAAAAGTTACGGACGTTTTACTAAAAGATCGAAAATCGGCGCCGACTTCGCCGTGTTCGCCTCCAACCGCGCCGCCGTAGCCGACTAGGACCCCGCGTGGGGCCCACTTAAGAGGCCCCGCACCAGCGCTCCACCTCGATCTCCGCACCCGCGCGCCCCCTCTCCCTCCCACGCGCCGCCTCACGCCACAGCCTCACGCCAGCCGCCACTCAGCACATGCTGCCGCACCGCTTCGCCAAAGACGTCTGCAGACGCCACAGACGCCGCCTCAGCTGGCCGGCTGCCGCTCCAGCGCTTCGCCGCTTCTCTCAAGGCCGCCCAAGGCCGCATCAAGACGCTGCCGCCAGCAAGCGCGCCTCGCCACAAGACGCCAAGGCCGTCGCGTTGACCTCCACCATTCCACGCTGACCGTCTCTCCTCCGCGCAGGAACCGCCGTCACCGGAGCCGATCGCCGCCACCGTCCGAACTCGCCGCCGTTCGTCTCCGGTGAGTCCGCAGCCGCCATCTCTTGGGCCGTTGGATGTCAGATCAGCAGTCCAGATCGACCGTTGACTGGTCAGCCCCAGAAGTTGACTAGTCAGACGCCCAGTCAGCGCCCAGTCAGCAGCCACGTGGACCAGTCAACAGACACAGATGACTGGGTATTTTCTTTAATCGTTTTAGTTGGCAGATTTCGGTAGAAATTTGTAAATTGCATAGAAATTAAACCGCTAGGCCAAAAATTGCAAATAAAATATGTGTAGAATCAGTATGTCGTGTAGAATCTTCCTGTACCTTTGTTTCACACTTTTGAAGCAAGGTTTAGTACAGTTTAATCAAATGAATTAATGGCCTTTTTGGAGTAATTAATTTGTAGAAAAAGATCTGTAGCTCCAAAAATTGCGTATGATATGTCCCTGGATTCAGTGGAACGAGGGGAATCTCATCGTGAATTAAAAGGATAGGCTTACAGTAAAAACTTCTGCAGAAACTGTCTAGTGGCTTTTTGCAGTGTTTTAATTATTCAAGGAGTTTTATAATTCCTTTTTGAGTAATTCCATTTGGTACTGTTCCTAAATAGCAATGCCTATAAGGTAGAATTTTCTCAAGATTTTACAAACAGTATACTACTGGTAGTGAATTATTTGAGTTCTAGCTCTAGTTTTGAGCATTACTTTTGCGTAATAGTTTTCCTAGCGCTAAAACTATTTTCCATGCATGCCATCAGTAGTATTATTGAATAGGATTATGTGGTGCAGCTGTAGTACCAATTCACTTGCCTTGCATACCTTCATGCATCATATTTGTTGCATATGCTTGTGGATTGTTTGTTTATGATTGCAATTGTATCGTGTAGATTGTGACGAGTGCAACGCTTGCTCGTGTGTGGATTGTTCTTCTGACCGCTACAACCAAGGCAAGTAGATGCTACTTTCTTCATGATATCGTCCTACTATTTTCAATACATTGTCGTGTATTTTGTAGATGCATGTGTAGGATGATACTATCGCTATGCTATGACCTATTATGTGGTAGGGCTCTCCTTGTAGATGAACCACCGTTGGTAGATGTTCTTAGCCATGCTATGTTGAATGAGGGCTGGGTTACATCATTGAGACTTGTTTCTAAAAGTATTGGTTTGTGAAAACTAAAACAACTTAATCAATGAATCTCCTGGGTGTGATGGTATTGATAATTTTTGGTGGTTTCATTGCGGAAAGGCACCCAGGTATCGAGAGAAATTGATTGGCTTCTTTATTTGGTAGCTTACGTGTACAACCATGTGCCAATAATGAAATGGGCGGTTGGTTGGACTTAGTAGGTTGTGGTAACTCAAACCCGCGTATCCAGAGATGTAGAATTTTGGTAGGTTGGACCGGTCCGCGTTGGGATTGGGGTGCTACTTCCCGAACAGTCTCTTCTTGGACTTCTCCCTATCATCACCCAAAATGAGAGTGATGGTACGAGCTAGGCTGGCCAAGTCACATGGGTAAGGTGTACTAACCCCTGCAGGGTGTAAAATCTAATCGATTAGCCGTGTCCCCGGTTATGGACAACTGAGTTGCTTGGTATTGATTCCATGACATGTTTCTCGCTCATTCCAATTTCATAATTGTTTTAATATTGTTGGGTTAACTTAATTGGGATCTTTTCAAAGAAAATCAAAAATTGTTTACGAAAGTAGGACAAAGGTATTTGCAAATGCAAGCCAGACACAGCTCCACTTGACAAATATGCATGTAGATGTTAGTACTATTGTCTCCTTTACTAGCTCTACTTGCCATACATTCCATGTATTGACCCTTCGGGGCTGCTACGTTTCATGTTGCAGGATATTCCGATTCTGAGTAATCGATATAGGCCACGGTACTCCACTCGGCACTTGTTCACTTGTGGGCAATTTGAAGAATGGAGGATTTACTTTATTTATGATGCTACCTGAATAATTTGAGCTAGCCTTGGGCTAAGCTTTTATTGTAATAATGGTACTCTGGATCTTCGTTATTCATGATACACGGATATTTTGCTATGTTATTCATCTCATTCTATTGTGGGCCAATGAACCGATCCAAGGATTGGCATGTCACATAGAAGCCACGGTCTTTTCAGAACCGCGGTGTTACTTTGAAGTGGTTAAGGTTAAAGTGGAAAAGATGGAGTATATGCTTGACGAAGTATAAGTTGGCAATCTCAAGTCCCTTGAATATGAGGGCCACACCTCATGCATACTCAACTTTGGGCCCAGGTAAGTTCTTGTCATTGTAAGTATTTGCATATCATTGATAACCACCAACGGGGTACCCCTTGCACATGGTACATGAGCTTTCCCATAACCAAAATGACAAGGCAAGCAGACAATGAGCATCTCATCAATCTTTTTATTTATCAAATACATAGCTTTTTTACTGAGGATGCTTCATAGATAGCTCATTATGGTGATGTTGCAATTTTACACCATCATTAGGCATGGCTTAGGCTAGCGGCCCAGGCGTTTCTCTAACACAGGATAAAAACTCCATGGACTTACAAGTTCCCCTTTTATTTCACACCGGTGACATCCATAGACAAAATAGCATGATATCAACTGAGTACAAAGTACAAGTGCAATGTTTAAAACGTTCCCCGTGGCAGCACAGTTCTGCTAATTCCAACGTATAAGTATAAGCATATACAACATAGATGAACAAATGGTTCATGTTTATTAGGGGAAAATAATATGAAGTGTGCCATCAAGTTCGTGAGGGCTTTAATCACTAAGTTTTCACATAACAAAATAGTTTTAAATTGGAAGATAGCTGAAAACAAGAATATACTTGGAATGGTGTAACACACCATGCATATGAGTTTATAGTGGACACTTTGGAATAACATGGTTTCTTGGGAGTTGGAAGCATGAGTAGAACTTACTCATACAAGTGGAGGCTATCAAAATACTGGGAGCAACCAACTAAGAGAGCAATAATGGCCATAATCATGTAGTGCAACAAAGCATTACTAATCAAAGCATAGATTGGTACTACAAGTCAAGGAATAAATGATCATATAGGCTAATGGTGACTTTTCATAGTCATAACATGGTGTGAACATGTGCCAAGTCAACCCAAACAAAGCATCAAAGGAGAATACCACAATACTATGCTTTTGCATGCTAAAACAACCATAATTTCTTCAAGGCACACTAAGCAATCCCAATTGTTTGGTACAAGACATGCTACAACAATAATCACTAAGCATAAGGTCAAAACAACGCCTAGCATGTCATGCTAAAGTCTAAGTCACAGTCAAAACAAGCTCTCTTTTGAACCACTATAAGCATGAAACTTTCTACTCTTTTCCAACACCAAACAACTTATTTGAAACAACTCACAAAGATAATTATCAATAAAGATCAGTGAGCTTGTCTCACAAATCCACAAAGAATAACTAAATAGTTCGAAGCTAAAAGCACAAGAAAACTAAGGCTAAACACAGTGCTAGCAAAAGAGAACAATCACAAAACAATAAGAGTGAAAACTAGAGTGTTCTAGGCAATGAAAACAAAGTGTGTCTCTCTCCAAAAGAAGTGTGTTGTGATCAACCAACTTTACTCAAGCAAACTAAACAAACAAAAACCCAAAACGAAAACTAAGACGCTCCAAGAACAACACAACAATGCATGAAACAATAAAAACGAAGTGTCTATAAAGACCTAAGATTTTTATTGATGAAGAAGGGGATGCCTTGGGCATCCCCAAGCTTTTATGCTTGTACCTCTTGAATTTTTATTGGGCTGATACTGGGGTGGCATCCCCAAGATTGAGCTTTTGTCCATTTTTCATCTCATTACATCATTCTTTCTCTACACCTGAATTTTTTCCTTCATACAAAACATCACACAATCTTCATTAGCAACATTAGTGTATTCGAAAGATAATAGACCTTTGGGTTTAGCTTTGGAACAGCAAAACTTTTCATTAAAAACAAAATCTACTGTAGCAACTCCTTCAAAAAGCTCAATTTCCCAAAAAGAACCGAAAAAGTAATCAATAAGAAGCAAATGTAAATAATGACAAAAATCTGTCAAAACATACCAGCAGGTAGAAACTGATTTTTTCGAAGACCTTCTGTTACTCAAATAGAAAATTTTTGAACTAACTAAAGTTATATAACATACTGGGGATTTATTGGTAAAGTTTCTGCTCAATCCGACTTACAGATACTCCTCACGAATTTTTATGGTGGAGGACAGAAATCTGTTACGGGACAGCAACTCCCCTAATCTTACTTCCCTCTCATTAGAGGTCATCCTTGGCACAAAAAGAAAACAAAAAGGATAAGGAGAGGTCATTACTGAAGTAATAACTTCCAAGACTCAATAAAACTCTTGGGTTATCTCCCAACAAGTACTTTTATTTAACGCCTTTAAGTTAGGCTTGATAGTTTGAGAAGATGCTCACATAAGAAATATGAATTTAAGAAAGAGAGCATCAAGAAGCAAATTCAAAACACATTTAAGTCTAACCCACTTCCTATTCATAGGAATCTTGTAAAGAAACAAGTCATGAAAGCACAAAGCAACAAGCATAGTAAAACAAAACAAGTGCAACTTCAAGATTTTCAACATAAAGAGGGGAAACTTAATATTTTTGAGATGCATAAAAACATGTTTCCCTCTCTCATAATTACTTTCAGTAACATCATGAATAAAATTAACAATATAACTATCACATAAAACATTCTTATCATGATCCACATGCATATAATAATTATTACTACTATATGTAATAGGCTTAGGAACATCATCTTGTTCAGACTCATCAGCAAAAATGATTAGAGGAAGATACCATTTCCTCTCTCCTTTTACTCCTATTCTTCTTTTTCTTCTTCTCCTCTTGAGAAGGGAGAGGCTTGAAAGGAAGCTTCTACACATACCCTGGCTTATTGTTAGAGAAAATAGAAGAAACTTTGGAGGATTTTGTATGTAAGTATTTGCGTGGCAGTTTTCAACACAATAAAGATGACAACCATGCAGGACGTTATTCATATCAAAAGTACTCATGTCTATCAAAGAAGTTTTTCTTGATAACTCTTGACACCCCAAAAATAATATAAGTTCATCATGTTGATTATGAGTGATCACGTTATCACAATACAAACTTGCAGGATTATTATGGCCTGAGCATTGAAAATTGAAATGACCCACTTCAAAACAAAGTTCACAAATAAAAGGATAGAGGGCACAAACTTTTTTACCAAGATCATCTAGAGCCTTATACCACTTTCTAGTTTTTTCATTCCAGTGGGTGATACAATATTATTCTTCTGTTTGATTCTTCTCACAAGGTCTATGCATACCACACAAATTAACATGCTTATAAGAAATAGTACTTTTAGAAGTTTGAGCATGTTTATTGCAATCATTAATAACATTTTCATTTTCCATGCCAGTGTCTTTAAAAGGTTCATGATACATGTCCCATTTTTATTTAGGAGCATTAATATGTGAAGCAAAGGCTCTATAGTATCTAACAAGAATTTGAGGATCAAGACCATGTTTAGCACTAAGATCTTGAAAAACAGCAGTTTCAGTGAAAGACATAATGCAATCATACTCATAGTTTATACCTGATTCTTTACCTTTGTCGTTATCCCAATCTTTAGTATTGCTTCGAATTGTTTCAATAAGATCCCACTTAGCTTTGACCTTCTTACTTGTGAAGGATCCCTCTGTACAGGTATCTAGGTAGTCCTTGTAATGTCCTAAAAGCCTTGCATAAAAATTATTGATAATAATATTACTGGGGAGCTCATGAATGGGACATTTGAGCATTAGTGACTTCAGTCTCCCCCAAGCTTTCGCAATACTTTCTCCCTCATGTGGATGACAATTATAAATATAGTTCCTATCTTTATGAATTTCATGAGGAGGATAAAATTTAGAATAAAAGAGCGATTCAAGTTCCTTCCACTCCAAATGACGAGGATCATCTAGTATCTCATATCACTCCCTTGCTTTACCCCTAAGTGAGAAAGGGAATAGCTTCCTCTTAGCTTGGTCCATTGAAATACCTGCACACTTGAATCACTCGCATAATTCATGTATAAATCACTAGGATGGACAATTCCATCTCCAAAATAGCAGTTATTCATAACACGTTCAGCAATTCCAATAGGTATTTTAAAAGGGTCACTTTCAGTATGTGGATCACAAGTATCATTAGAATTACCACATATGGGAGATAAAGTATCATCAGAGCAAATTTTCTTCCCTAAAGCTGGGGAGCTAAAAAGATATTTCTCATAAAAACTAGCTTCCCCAAGCTTAGACGTTTCCATACCATTAGTAATAATGGTGTTCAAAAAAATTCATACTAATAACATTGCTATTAGCATGCAAAGAAAGTTCCAAAGGTTTTTAATTTTCTTTTCAAACCACACAAGTTCTAACTTAGGAAAAATACTAAAAAGCTCTCTAATTTTATTGTTGTTTTCCATTAAGCTTATAAAAACAAAAAAAAAAAAAAAAAGAAAGAAATCAAAGTAACAATTATTTACAGCACTCACACCACTCCACCTAGAACCTTTTTACCTACCTCCCCGATGTCGGCGCTTTTAAATTCTTGTAGATAGTTGTTACTTCTAGAAATGTAGAAGGAAATATGCCAAATATGCCCTTACAGATGATGTATCCAGTTATTACATTTATTATTGAATATTGATATTGAAATATCCATATATGAAACATAATATATATATTTGGCTATGTGGTACTGTTGTTATTAATTTTATTGTTTGCTTTACTTAATAGTTGTTGTAATAGTTGTCCTGAGTCGGAGTTCATGTGGGTAGCACATGTGACTATAGGGACTAGCACATCGACGATTCATGAATGATGATATTTCAGTCCATGTAATGATGGATGTCAAACACTGACATGGACACATGTTATGAACTTGTGGTTGACCTGACATACTTGACTACTGGGTAATTATACTTATGACTCTCTCTTTATCGTAATGTTTTTGAGAGGTGGATGCGACTCGCATCTACTGTATCTGATTCGGATTTGTGGGGGGGTAGTCATGTCTCTACTCCCGGCAATCGGGTCAACATATAGGTAGTTTGTGTTGTTTGTGCTTCAAGGCATGGTCAAGGCATGGTCAGATTCATCTGATTTTCCTTTACTTCTCTGCCCCTCGAGCGGCCCACGATCTAATCGGATCTATTAATGTACAGCCATGCTGAGTTAGGGAGGTTAAAAAGGAGAAAAAGGGAGATGAATCACAAGGGCGTGAAATTGAGGAGGTCAAAAATATCGCCAAATTAAAATCGGCAGGCAAAGGAACATTAGTATCACTAGCGATATCTATTATATTATGATCATTTTTAACCGATCATATCTAAATCGCCATGATAACGAAATTTAATTCCATCTTCTATGATCGCGAAATGAATAAAATGAAGTCGAATGATCTAGAATTATTGAAATCCATTATTTTCGCCAATGACCATATTGATCGCACGAACCCTTCATGATCTGTTATCGATCCTTTATCAAGTTTATAAATTGCCTTCAAGGGTAATCGTGCCTAAAATGTACTGAAAAAAAATGCTTGGACGAATCAAAATGACCTAAATATTTATGTTTTAAATCAAATTCTGCCCAAATTCATGTTCTATATGTATCTGTTATTGTATTTTTTCATTTTCTATCAATTCATTTATTATTTTCTAAAATTTTTGTCTTTTAAAACCCACAAATTTTTTTTTTTTTTTTATTTTTTTGGTTATGAGTCGTATTTATTGTTTTCGCCTTTCCCAATCACCAGTTTTTCACAGCTAATTAACAATCAATATTCCAATCAGAAAGCAGAAAGAAAATAGATGAAAATCTTTAAATAGGAGACAATACACAGTATGATAGTCAGCACAGTTATACACACATGGAATTCCCACTTTACATCACAACCAATTCAACCATCGAATCTTTCATACCCTGGAATCTACAAATTAAACTCTTAGCAGGTACTCTGGAACTTCTTCAGCACATAGCTCTTGTAAACAAGATGATTTTCTTTGTGTACTCGACCTCGGCCGTCTTTCAGCAGGTCAACCAATCAACAGCCTTGCATTTCAAACAGCTAAGTACCATTAGCACAGGAACAAATCACCAAAATGCGCATGTACAAAGCAATGGAAACGATGGAATTTGTACTAGGGGATAACAAGGAATCTTCCAAATTTGTTGTGTTCTATTGATGAAGTTATAACATCAAAGTGTCCTATATGAGTCATGATAGTAATCAGTTCTTATACTACTATAGGATGGAATCACCACTAAAAACTTAGCAGATGAGATCCCACCTAGTCCGAATTGTCTCAACATTCCACCTAGGCAGATTACTATCAATAACACACTACTAACCATATATTTCTTCTTCTCATAATGAATCAAAATAGTATCTAACTGCCTAAGAGATTAAGTTTCCAGATGCATCAATCAACCAACAAGAATATATAGATGCAAGGGTAAGAGAGTCGCTTACCACAGGGACCAACTTGTTGTTGGGGTGCTTCTCCTTGTAGTCCTTCCTAAACCCCTCCCTGCAGACACAAAACACACAAACAATCTGATAATGATGCAAGTTAAAAGAAGAACAAAATCTTCATTTAGACTTAGGAAAGCAATTTCCCAAACATTTTAGTCAGAAGAGAAGGCCTTGGCTGTGCATCTGTATTTTTGTGTGAAAGGAAAGTAAATGAACCAACAGAAAGCTATGAATGGTAGTAGTTGCAAGTTTTAGTTACAAGTAAACAAAACATTGTGCAGCATTGGTTGCTATCTACTGCAATTGTGCTCCTTCAAGATTACTAAAAGAGGAAAAAACAAATAATCTAGTGCAGTCATGAATACATGTGAGGCTAATATATAGCAGACACAACTGGCACACGCAATATACAGCATAGTTACTCAACTAAACAAGCTAGCAGACCTTTCACAACTTTAAGAACAACACATGTACTTGGAGTTCTGGGAGACCTCCATCTTCTTGATCTACTCACGCAAACTGGTAGTGTACCTAGCAAATACACAACACAGGTAAGAGTCACCTCACATTTGCAAGAATGAAGCAAGAAAGCATACACAGGTAACATGTCGCTACGTCGATTTCCCTTTCTCATGCTGCTTTGCTGAGGGGTACTTGTCTACAAAATTCCTAGTGCATACTACTAGTTCTGTAGCATTTAAAAGTACTACCTGCTGCTGTATCTTCCTTTGGTTTTGGTGAGGAAGGGACAAATGAAGACAATGCAGCGAGCATATTGTAAGTAGTACTTTTCAATGATTCCTTGAATAGCTAAGCAACAAGCTACTGAAAACTTGGAATACCAATTAAAGATTGCATGACTAAAATAACCAAGCGAATGAGCATCCAACAGTTACATCTAGAAGCACAGAAGACTAGAGTTCTACTGTGATTATGATTCAGCAGAAGAACAGTCTGTGTTTATACAATACAAGAACACAATCTGTGTTCAGTAGAAGAATGATCACACAAATGGCAAAGATGCCGAATTAGAAGATCAAAAATGGATAAAATAAGCATGTACTAGAATTTCTGGAGCTTGCATAGATGGAACAGTTTGAGAAGGAACTATGATTAAGCAGCATCAATTTAATTGGGAATACAACATTTCATTGATATTTTATAGAACTAAGTGTTCTGCAGAAACAGTAGTGGCAATACATAAAACAAACTTAACTAGCTAGCTAGAAATGTAGAGAAACTTGCATTGCTAGGCTAAGTTAGCTAGTAATCATCCCTAGACATGTATCGGATACAGCTTGCTGGACAAAACACTTGCAAACACTAGGATCGAACACGAGATAAGGGAGGTTGCACCATCGTAGAGCTCACCGGCATGGAGTTAGGGGTTTGGTCGGCAGCAGCAGCAGCCCGTGCATCACCGCTGTCATCAGAGCAGAGCAGCATCAACATCTCGTACTCCTCGTCCTTGTACCGGATCAGCCAGAACCACCGAGGGAAGGGTGGGGAAACTCACCAGTTCGACAAGGTGGTCACGTGACCTGTACTGCGAGAGGGGGCTTGTTTCAACAATGTATCACATCCGCTGGTGCGACTGGTTTCTTCTTCTTTGAACTGACCTATCAATTCTAGAGAATAACATAATAAAAAAGGATGGGATAGATATGGTAAACCAGTATGAGTACCTATGTAAAGGATTTCTTTAATGAGCAACACAGTGACAAATTATATGCACAGATCGTGTAATATAACACAGATCAAATCTACATATCTGCTATGATAAGATCAAGATCATCCCGAGACAATGATCTTGTACTGATAATTTATTTACTGGAAATTTTACATAAGTGAAATGAGGATTAGATTTGAGTATTCACAAGTTGATATTTTATTTCTAACTAGGGAATTTAGTGTGGCGACACGCCGCACCTAGTGTGGGGTAAGAATTAATATGGTCTAGAGAAAAAAGACGATTCATTATGATACAACATAGTATGAATGAATGATCCCAAGAAACAGTACATGAGAACAAAGCATGGCTGAAGAAAAGAAAGATGACATACTATTGTACAATATGGAACCAGGAGCTACCACATAAGACATTGCACTACTTCGGGAATTGTAAGATTTGTTTGCCGCCGACTGGAGTTGCCCTGCAGCATTTTGTTCTTGACCGTTAGGACACAATATAAATCACGGGAATCAATATAAATCACCACTTTCACTCATTTTGAGGATCACTGAGAAGCAAGCTTCACCAGGCCTCAAACAAGAAGGCGCACTGGTTTCTGAGCTAACAGAGCTTCTAAGCCACACCCAATTCATGTTTCAGTTCAGCTTATCTCAACACTATGAGTTTATAAGATAAAATGGACTCATTTTCACAATTCAGTGCAAAGTAGAGCTGCACAGGGACCATGTTTTCTATCAGGGAGAATGGAAAAAATTTATCAGGAGCCCAGTGGCCTACCCCACCATTTCACAATCCAACCCAATTGCATCTACTAACTAAAAATACCCCAGGAGAATCTCACCTTTCCTATCCTAGACACAGCCCAACCCAAGCAGAGGAGAGCATCCGAGTCAGGCAAGCAACCACTATCCGATTACCTTTGAGCAGAGTCTCAGACGGTTGGCAGAGGATGAGGAGGAGGAGCAGTACCTACGACCGGACATGGATTCGGCCGGGCTGGAACCGAAAGGCGACATCCACACGAGCGCGCCATAGCCCCCTCCCTCGTACGCCGACGGGCTCGGCGATGCCAGAGGCTGGCGGTTCTCCGCGCACCCGTCCCGCTCCTCCACCTTCACCGCCGCCATCGCGCCCATCACCATCACTCACCGCCGCCACGTCATCCACGCCGCCGCTGCCGCCGCCTGAAACCAACACAGCAACATCCACATCAGAGAATCCCCCCACGGGAACGTGTCGAGAAAGCACAAAAACCGAAGGGTCGGCAAGGGCCGCCGCCGCCGCTGACGGACCGGGTGTAACCCCCCAGATCGGGGACCTGCAAACACGGGCCAGATGCGTAAGCCGTTAGGACACAGAGGTGGGGAAAGAGCTTGTTCGCTGGACAGAGCGGGGAAGTGGATCCCGAACAGAGGGCGGCGGCGGCGCATGCGGATCTTGCTGGAGAAGGGAGAGGTGTTCGCTAGAGAAGGAAGGGAGAGGGCGGTGGTGGTGGCGGCGGGCGGTAGGATTAGGGTTGGCGGAGGGGAGATGCGTTCACTGGGAGGGGGACGTGGCGGTTTTGGCTGGCACGCGCTCCGCGCGCGATGGTGAAATATCTGGTGTCTGCGCGCGTGAATAGGATGGGTACCTTGCCACGTCATCTATCCGTGTCAAGTTCCCACGGATCAACATCCTGTCTGTCCATCCTATACACATCCAATTGCCCATCTTGCTATCCTCCGCATTTAGACCTTTCTAGCTATTATGACGATTTCACCGAAAGAAATTACGACGTTTTGAGCAAAATCGTCATAGTTTATTGAGGTTTTGGCCCTCCCAAGCATCCGGTGTGGAATTTTAAGACGATTTTGTAGATGGTCACTACCAAAACGTCACAAGTTAACACATTTCTTGTAGTGGTACTAAACCTTGTGATGGTTCGTCCGATATGATCTTTTTATGCGTTTAGGAGTTGGCACGTCTTGCTAGAGGCCACTACCAACTATTGGCAGAATAAGTGTATTCGTGTCATGTCTATACGTATATGAACCTATAGGGTCACACACTTAAGGGGCTAGAAGCCTAATGAGGATTGGATCCAAATTAGACCAGGCTTAGGCTACTAATGGGCTGCTAATGTAGAAGCCCACGAGGGATGCCTATACAAGAGAGGGTGGGGCGAGCTAACCAGGGTTAGACCATTCCACCCAGCCGCCACACCTCACGCCTGTGTCGCGCGCGCGGACCTAGCAGTCCAGCATCTGACGCTTCCACCCCGCACGTGTGGATACCTCGGAGGTGCTGCATCTGTGGCACTTGGACGAGCCGCACAAGGGGAGCTTCTCATGGGACAAGGACAAGGAGGAGACATGGAACGTCTACACTGCCTCGACGCGCTTCATCAATTTGTCAACGTTGCGTCTAGTGGTAATCCCGTGATCTATGACAACAGTATTACTGGTTTACGCGGTAGAAATTTTTTATTTGCGCTAGTGTAGCCTACCCATATCCCTTCAATTGTATAAGAGCCGATGCTGTTCAGTTATAGGTTTGGGATGTTTGCATATGGTGATATGAAGATTGATATGAATGATGTGATCGTTTATATGGCGGTGGTTCAGGATTGATCTATGATCTTGCTTTCTGTGATCGTGATTCTGAGGTTGTTGAACGACTTACCCCTACCAGTCGGTTTCCGCCATCGGGGTACACAGTGACACATAAATCATGTTGAATCAGCGAAGATCAATATGATTGATCGAATCCAAACCTAGATCTAAAATCGATGTACCGAGATCAAAGGAGTTTGATTGAATCAAGATAGGAGTCGGTTTATGGTAAATTTGATTTGCCGATCAAAATCCTTAAAGAAAATTGTAAAGATACCGCGAGGGGCGCTGCCCCTTCGAACCCCGAAGGGGGATACCCCATAGACCCCCTTAATCGTCGCCCCTTTTGTATCTCGTTAAGGTAACTAGGTGTTGCGATGTCACATGATCCGGTAGAATGAGATTCTATGCATAACTTGTTTTTGCAGGATGTATGTGATCAGTATGGCTCATATATGTATGTGATGCATGTATGAAATTTTGCATGACCTGCGTATCGTGAGTAGGGCAACATGGATGGAGCCATATGTGTTGTCATTTATTGTAATGGCCTGCGTGCCAACTTGTGATGATCCCAATACTATGTAATTTTGATTACTAGATGTTAGGAGTAATAGCTTGTATTAGTTCTTGGAGGACTCATCACTTGGAAGATGGCTCACATGGAACATGAAGATGGAGATCATCATGGTGGACAGGTTTTATGGCGATGGAGATCACCATGAGAAAATGGGCCATACTGTGTCACATCATATGTGAATGCTATTCTTATGCGTTTTACTACTATGCACGCCTAGATGATAGAAGTAGAATGATCCCTCACAAAGTTTAAGTTAAACCATGCCCTCCCAACCAAACCTTGCACCATCCTATGCCCTGTACAATCGTTGGTGGGCCTGTGAAATTAGGGTGCCGCGGTTTTCCTTGGCTGGATGGGTTTTTATCGGATACCTACACGCGTAAGGGTTGGTGAGCTTGACAAGGTCATCTTAACAGTTAAGGACCTTGGGGCATAAAGGTTGGGCGCCTAGTTTTGACATAGAGATGTCACCCAACAACAAGAGTCATATGTGATATGATTAGCAAGTGTTGCTTACTGATTTACCTTGTCTTCTAGCAGTGATGCCAAAGCTCACTAGTATACTTGTTAATTATGGATCTTAAATCACTTAGTATCAATAGAGGGATATTGATTTAAGTGGGAGTATATGCTATTAAATTGTTTAATATGTTTTACTCTTTCATGGTTACATGGCTTAGTATTTTGCATGTTTTCTGTTGTAGATCAATGGCACCGAACACTGCATCACCTTTTTCTTTGCATTTGATTCTTGACAAAGATAAACTTAATGGAACAAACTACATGGACTGGGTCCGTAACCTGAGAATTGTTCTCAGGTATGATAAAAAGGAAACGGTTCTGGAAATCCCAATCCCCGATGAACCTGCTGATAATGCATCTGCTGCCCTAAAGAATGCCTACAAGAGAGCATGTGATGATTCTCTTGAGGTTAGCTGCCTTATGATTGCATGCATGGATCCTGAACTCCAAAAGAAGTTTGAGGATCAAGATGTGTATGATATGATCGTTGCGCTTAAGGACATGTTCCAAGATCAGGCAAGGACTGAGAGGTACAATGTTGCCAAGTCATTTGTCGAATGCAAGCTAGCAGAGGGAGCAGCTGTAGGCCCCCATGTGATCAAAATGGTTGGTTACAGTCAGACTATGGAAAATCTTGGTTTTCACTAGGCCAAGAGTTGGCCACTTACTTCATTTTGGCATCTCTTCCATCCAGCTATGGGCAGTTCATTTCGAACTACCATATGAACGGGGTGGAGAAGGGCCTTAATGAATTACGTGGGATGCTTAAAACAGCAGAAAGTGACATGAAGAAGTGTGCAGGGCATAGCCATGTGATGGCTGTGCAGAACAAGCCTAGCTTCAAGAAAAAGGGTACTTCTTGGAATAAGAAGGGCAAGACTAAGGATACGATCCCTAAGTCTGCACCCAAGCAAAAGGCTGGACCTGCAGATGACACTGAGTGCTTCTTTTGTCATGAACATGGCCACTGGAAAAGAAACTGCAGCAAGTACCAGGCTTCTTTGAAGAAGAGTGGAAGTAAGAGTACTTCCCACTCAGGTACGCTTGTTGTAAATGGTTGTGGACATTCTTCTCGCTGATTCCTATGTTAACTCTTGGGTATTTGATACCGGATCGGTTGCTCATATTTGCAATTCGATGCAGGGCCTAATAAGGACTAGAGAAGTGCAGAAAGGAGAAGTGGATTTTCGCGTCAGAAATAAAGTAAGGGTTGCTGCATTGTTCGTCGGCGTCATGCAACTTCACCTTCCGCCATGATTTATTATGGAGTTGAATAATTGTTATTACATTCCTAGTATGGGTCGAAACATTTTATCACCTTCATGTTTGATGATGGATGGTTATTCATTCGCGAGTGCAAACAATGGTTGTGTAATCTCTAAGAATGATATGTTTATGGCTAATGCTCCCTTGTGAATGGGTTATTTATTTTAAATCTTGATGGTGCATCTGTTTACAATGTTAGTGCTAAAAGGATTTGGCCTAATGATTTGAGTCCTACCTATTTATGGCATTGTCGTTTGGGGCATATAAGTGAAAAGCGCATGAAGAAGCTCCATGGTGATGGTCTTCTAACTTCGTTTGATTTTGAATCATACGAGACATGTCAAGCTTGTTTACTTGGAAAGATGACCAAGTCACCTTTTTCGGGTTTACCCGAGAGAGCAACAGACTTGTTGGAACTCATACATACTGATGTATGTGGACCAATGAGCACGACAGCCAGATGAGGATATCACTACTTCCTTACTTTTACTGATGATTTAAGTAGGTATGGTTATGTCTACCTGATGAGGCATAAGTCTGAAACTTTTGAAAAGTTCAAGGAGTTTCAAAGTGAAGTAGAGAATCAACGTGGCAAGAAAATAAAGGCCTTGTGATCTGATCGTGGAGGTGAATATTTGAGTCATGAATTTAGCGATCATCTTAAGAGTTGCGAAATTGTTCCACAACTTACGCCGCCCGGAACGCCTCAAAGAAATGGGGTCTTCGAGAGGCGTAATCGAACTTTGTTGGACCTGGTTTGATCGATGATGAGCCAGTCGGATTTGCCATTGTCATTTTGGGGTTACGCTCTAGAAACGGCAGCTTTCACACTTAATAGGGTACCATATAAATCCGTAGTTAAGACACCATATGAGATGTGGACTGGAAAGAATCCTAGTTTGTCTTTTCTAAAGATTTGGGGTTGTGATGCATTTGTTAAGCGACTTCAGTCGGACAAGCTAACACCCAAATCGGATAAGTGCATTTTTGTGGGATATCCGAGGGAAACCTTAGGATATTACTTCTACAACCTAGAAGAGGGAAAAGTGTTTGTCGCTCGTAGCGGTGTTTTCCTCGAGAAAGAGTTTCTCACAAAGGGAGCGAGTGGAAGGTCGGTGCGACTTGAAGAAGTTCAAGATGAGCTAGTCGGGGATGCTTCTACGAGTGATGCTATTGTAGCAGAACAAGTTGAGGAACCCATGGCAACAGAAGCACAACAACCACAAAGGTCGGCGAGGCTCCGCGAAGCACAGGAATTATTATTGTTAGACAATGATGAGCCTGCAACCTATGCAGAAGCGATGGTGGACCCAGACTCTGAGAAATGGCTGATCGCCATGAGATCTGAGATAGAGTCCATGCGAGACAATCAAGTTTGGAACTTGGTTGACCTTCCTGATGGTTTTAAAGCCATCGAGTGCAAATGGATCTATAAGAAGAAGATTGATATGGATGGAAATGTTCACATCCATAAATCTCGACTTGTTGCAAAAGGTTTTCGACAAGTTCAAGGAGTTGACTACGACGAGACTTTCTCGCCCGTAGCGATGCTTAAATCTATAGGGATCATTCTAGCCATTGCTGCACATTTCGACTATGAAATATGGCAGATGGATGTCAAGACGGCTTTCCTAAATGGAATCCTAACTGAGGACGTGTATATGATGCAGCCTGAAGGTTTTATCGATCCAAATAATGCTGGAAAGGTATGCAAACTTCTAAAGTCCATTTATGGGGTGAAGCAAGCATCTCGGAGTTGGAACATTCGATTTGATGAAGTTGTAAAGGAGTTTGGCTTCATTAAAAACGAACAAGAACCTTGTGTTTACAAGAAGGAAAGTGGGATAGCGCTGGTATTTCTAATCTTATATGTAGATGACATATTGCTGATTGGAAATGACATTCCTATGCTCGAGTCTGTTAAGACCTCATTGAAAAATAGTTTTTCGATGAAGAACTTCGGAGAAGCGGCACATATTCTGGGCATCAAGATCTATAGAGATAGATCAAGGAGGCTAATTGGATTAAGCCAGAGTACATACATTGACAAAGTGTTGAAACGGTTCAGCATGGAAGAGGGTAAGAAGGGGTTCTTGCCCATGTCTCATGGCATAAAACTCAGCAAGACTCAGTGTCCTTCGACTACTGATGAGCGTGAGCGCATGATTAGGGTTCCATATGCTTCGGCTATTGGATCCATCATGTATGCAATGATATGTACTCGCCCAGATGTTTCCTATGCTTTAAGTGTTACGAGCAGATACCAAGCTGATCCAGGGGAAGGTCACTGGACAACGGTAAAGAACATCCTTAAGTACTTGAAAAGGACTAAGGATGTGTTCCTAGTTTATGGAGGTGAGGATACACTCAGTGTAAAGGGTTACACAGATGCGAGTTACCTTAACGACTCAGATGATTCGAAATCGCAATCAGGTTATGTGTTTGTCATGAATGGTGGTGCTGTGAGCTGGAAAAGATCCAAGCAAGATACCGTGACCTCCTCTTCAACAGAAGCTGAATATATTGCTGCCTCGGAGGCTGTAAAGGAAGCTGTTTGGATTAGGAATTTCCTGATCGCTCTCGGTCTGGTTCAAGGCACGTCCAATCCCTTGGACGTTTATTGTGACAAGAATGGTGCTATTGCACAATCTAAGGAACCTAGACAACACCAGAAGAACAAACATATTCGCAGACATTACCATCAGATTCGTGAGTTCGTTGAGGATGGTAGTGTCATGATATGCAAAATACATACGGACTCAAATGTTGTTGATCCCTTGACAAGAGCAATTCCTATTAGATACATTTTAGATTGACTCTAGTGCAAAGACTGAAGGAAATATGCCCTAGAGGCAATCATAGAGATGATTATATTTCATATGTATCCATGTGTTATTGTAATTTTCCTTGAATATCCATATGAGGCAACTTGTATTGATTGGCAATTATGTGAATTGTTTGTGAAACTCTTTACTTGTATGGTTATTTAATAGTTGTCCCTAGTCGGAGTTCATGTGAGGACACACGTGAATATTAGACTAGCACATCGATTGGTTGATGACTATGTTTCACAAGTCATAGACATGGAGATGTCAAACCAATGATGTGGACACATGTTATGAACATGGGGTTGGATTGACCCAACTTGAGACTGGCAATTAGACTTGCAGCTCTCTCTACACATCGTGTACGTTTTGTCCTTAGACCTGAGATTGTCGCATGTACTTGAGATGTGGATCGACCTACTTTGGGGCTATCAACCACTAATCCATAACTGGGTAGTCATAAAGGTAGCTTTCGGGTTTGTCCTGAAGCATGCTACAAGGCATGGTCAATCAAGATGGGATTTGCCCCTCTCTACTTGAGAGAGATATCCCTTGGCCCCTCGAGTGATCGGATCCAGAAATGCATGACCATGCTACATAAGGTTAAGAGTTGACCTAGTAAAGGGATTACGAATAACAGTATCGAGAAAGGGAGGTCAGCTTGGAGCTAGACCAAATATTGTGAGGAAAAGGGAAAGAAATGTACTAAACCTTGTTATGGTTCGTCCGATATGATCTTTGTATGCATTTAGGAGTTGGCACGTCTTGCTAGAGGCCACTAACAACTATTGGAAGAATAAGTGTATTCGTGTCATGTCTATGCGTATATTAACCTATAGGGTCACACACTTAAGGGGCTGGAAGCCTAATGAGGATTGGGTCCGAATTAGACCAGGCTTAGGCTACTAATGGGCTGCTAATGTAGAAGCCCACGAGGGACGCCTATATAAGAGAGGGTGTGGCAAGCTGACCAAGGTAAGACCATTCCACCCAGCCGCCTCACCTCACGCCTGTGTTGCACGCGTGGACCTAGCAGTCCGGCGTCTGACGCTTCCACCCTGCACGTGTGGATACCTCGGAGGTGCTGCATCTGTGGCACTTGGACGAGCCGTGCAAGGGGAGCTTCTCATGGGACGAGGACAAGGAGGAGACGTGGAACGTTTGCACTGCCTCGACGCGCTTCATCAATTCCACAACTGCGCGTCTAGTGGTAATCCCGTGATCTATGACAACAGTAATCCTAGTTTACGCGGTAGAAATTTTTGATTTTCGGTAGTGTAGCCTACCCGTATCCCTTCAGTTGGGTCTCCAAGTGTAAAGGTTTGTAGAACAACAACAAGTTTCCCTTAAGTGGATTTCCCAAGGTTTATCGAACTCAGGGATGAAGTGTTCAAAGGTATTCCCTCTCAAGCAATCCTGCAATCAAGATACAAGAAGTCTCTTGTGTCCCCAACACACCCAATACACTTGCCAGGTGTATAGGTGCACTAGTTCGGCGAAGAGATAGTGAAAGAAAAGCGGTAACGATGCTAGAAAATAGCTTGACGGTGAGGTAAAGACTAAAGGCAACAAGATGGAAGCAAGCAAACATGCAACGGATCTAGTAGAAAACGGTGTTTCAATGCTTAGAAACAAGGCCTAGGGATCATACTTTCACTAGTGGACAATCTCTCATATAAATATCCTCTCTTGATGATACTACTCTTAACTACTCTCCGGTTGGACACTCTAATCATCGGTAGGGCTATAACAACACTCCTCAAAGTCCGCCTTCCCCAATCTAGATAACCCCACACTAACACCTTAAGAACTAGATGGTTCCAACAAATACCACAATTTCATAGAGACATCCAACTCCAAATATAACTCATAACAAATATTCAATCTAGCCAAAGTGCCACACACGGTATGCCTGCTGTCACCTTCACACACGTGGAGGAAAGCATAGATCTATTAAAGCACAAAGAGTATTTATGTAGAAATGGAAGAATCTTCTTTGAAGGATACCATATCTTTGGAAGAAGTTCAACTAGAAAGTGATCTCACCTATGAAGAAAAGCCTGTCAAGATTCTTGAGACCGCAGAAAGAGTCACAAGGACAAAAACTATCAAGTTTTGCAAGGTACAATGGAATCATCATTCCGAAGAGGAAGCAACATGGGAAAGAGAAGATGATCTTCGGAAAGACCACCCTCACCTATTTGCTAGCCAATCCGAATCTCGAGGGCGAGATTCATCTTAAGGGGGTTAGATTTGTAACATCCCTAAATTCATATTTCAAAGCTCATTCATATCATCATTGCATCCTTCATCATTTAGGGTTTTTTCTCAAAATCATTTCAGAAACAGAAGCTTGGTGCTATGATTTCATGTGAGCAGATTTAATTCAAATGGCCATCACCCTTTGAAACTTGATTGTTTAGGAACTTGGTTGCTTGCCTCCATTGTTGGAAAGTTTAGGTGTAGCAATTTAACCAAAGTTTTCAACTTAGAAATGATTTCAAAACCCTTTTCAAAATATTTGCAAACCAGAGGCAAAGTCTCTGTTTGTATTAAACCCAAGCTTGATCAAGCCCTTGCAAGGTAACCACATGGTTAAATGACTGATTTTGAAACCTCAGTACCCTACAAAAATCTCCAGAATTGTTTGAATTCAAAAGGATTTGAATTCATATCAAAAATCATTTCAGAAAATGGTTTTAGAAAAAGAAGAGGATTAATCAAAGGAAAAGGGCCGCGCGCCAGGTATCTGGCCCAGCAACGAAACGAGCCCAACAAGCCCACCCGGGGAGTTTTCCTTTTCTTCTCTCACGCACGAGCACATGCACTCAGCCGCTGACAGACCTACCCCACACCCCCTTTGATTATTACGCTGACCAGCGGGCCCCGCCCACGTCAACCCCGTCTTCCCCAAACCGCGCTCGCGACCACGTCGCCGCTGCAGTCATGGCCGGTAATGGCGCGGCGTAATTGGGAATTAATCCGCGAGCATTTCCTGTCGAGCCTCTGGCTATAAGATCCTCTCTGCCTCGCGAGCATTTCCCCCCAAACACCTCGCTCACTCCGCCACCAGGCTGCCCTCAATCAACCCCACACCGCCGCAGACAGAGCCCACTCCGGCGATCAATTCCGGTGAGCCTCGTGTTCCCCTCTGCCTCTCACTCTTGCTATCTGATTCAGTGAGTCTTTGCGCACCTCCTGACCCCACTAGTTCATCTGTCTTCGCCTGTGTCGCTGTTTCCACTCGACACCGCAAGCACCGACGACCACCTCGACTCCGGCGACCAAATTCCGTAAGTCCCGTGCGCCCCTTCACTTCTGACTCACACGAGTTTGTTCGCAACGTTCTTACGCATCACCTAAACCCTCTGGCTCGTGTTAGGGCAACGCGGACCCTCGGCAACGACTCCGACAACGACCACCCGACGCCGTGCACAACTCCGACGAGCTCTCTCAGCCACATCCGAGCGCCCCTTCGCAAACCGACGCTACCTTGAGCTTCAGCAGCTTCTCGCGAGCCTGGTATGACCCTTCTCCCTCTCGCGGACGACCTGGAACGCAAGCTCCGCGTGAGACCGAAGGCTCCGCCGTCACGCCGCGCTACCGCTAGGACATGGTCGCTTGCTCGCGAGCCGTTAGATCCAGATCCGAGCGCTAGGATAGATTCATTTAACTGCGAAGCGGTACGCGATCTGGAGCGTACGATCTGTTTAGATCCTGCGGCTGCAGAGCTCGATCCAGTGCGAACCGGTACGCGCCAATCACAACGCGACGCGGTTTAGATCTAAAAACAGATTTAATAATCAGATTTTGATCCAAATTCAAACTGCCATAACTTTGGATTTCCACGTTGGCATTTTGCAAACTTTATACCGTTGGATTCAGTGAATCAAGACCTTTCTGAATATCCAATGTGTTTAACAAATAGTAACCATTAGAATGACTTTATTTGTAGAAACTTGTTTAAGGCTATTTTGAGTATGGATTTAGTTTAGTAATTTGTTTTAGGGTTAAATAAGTGTGTTTTGGCAAATTTGGTGTCTTGTTAAGTTTCTGTATTCATGTACTTGCTTGGCAAAGTTTTCAAAATGCCCACTCAGTAAATTCATGCATGCATGCATTCATATTATTTTTGATTGTATATGAATTGTGTGTAAATGTGTGCTACAATTTTGTGTGTAGATTTTGCTAGTGATTGTGACTGTGAAGAGTGCTACTCTCCCCATTACCAAGGCAAGTGATGCTTCATATCTTTTGTCCCATTACTTTCACTATGCATTAGTGTTTTTGCTAAGTAAATCTTGCATGGATTTTATTTTGCTAAGTATAGACCTTGCTATGGGAAACCTAGTAGATGAAGCCTTAGAAGAAATTTCCTAAGTTAAGATTCCTACTACTTTCATGCTTAGCTTAGCTAATAGAAAACAAGGGTGGAATATATATTCATGCTATGGAAAATTTCTAAGTCTGTGGACTTATGTTTTGTTTAATAAAACAACTAAGTGAATGAATCACCTGGGTGGAATGGAAGGAATGGTTTGTGTTGAGTGGTTCACAAGGCCATGGACTTGGCTTGTGTATCTCACTTGTGGATGGCCACCCAGGAACAAAGAGATTTGAGATGTCAAATGTTGAGAAGCTTCAAGTGCAACCACTTGGCAATATGGGCTCTACCATGATCATATAGGTTGCTAGAACTTAGTCTCTTGGACAGTTGGTGGTAGAGGGAATGATAGGTTGGAACGCGTCCATTTCACTAAGGCAAGGCTTCTGAAAGATCTTGTCTTGGGAAACCAAGTCCTGTGGGGAAAGTGCACCACCTCTGCAGAGTGTAAAACCTAAGTACTTAGCCATGTCCCTGGAAAAGGACAATTTGAGCATCAAGACATGGAAGCTATCAAGAATCTCCTCATCTCAATTTCTAAGTTAAAATCTTGTGGTTGAACAAGGGTTAAAAGGATCTTCAGTCTTTGATTGGTAGATGCCCTGAGTGGATCTTCAGTCTTTGATTGGTAGATGCCTTGGGTGATTTGTGCCAAACAAAAACTTAGTGTTTTCAAATGTTAAGGAAAAATATATTTTGAGCAATGCAAGCCTAAGCTCCACCTAGCCAAATGCATATAGTATTATAGTCCACTTTAAATAAGCTAAGGTATCACTTGCCAATACTATTCGAAAGTATTGACCCTCTATGGCTGTAACTTGTAATGTTGCAGGTTACTCCGATGATGAATAGGAGTCATGAGTCTACACTCAACATGCTTGCCTGTGGCACATGAAGATGAAGACTTATGTTTATTTACTTATTCCATAAACTCTTGTATTAGGCCTTTGGCCCTGAGTTGTAAAAGACTATGTTTTATCTCTGGAATGGATGTAATAAACGACCTTTGTATCTGTGTACTTCATCTTAAACTGTGGATGCTAGCATTGATCCAGGGACTAGCATTGCAATCACAGGGATCCTTTCCTTTAACAAGGAGGGATCTTACAGATGGTATCAGAGCACTGTGTTTCCTGTAGGATTATGACCCTAGGATTGGAAACCACTAAGGAAAAATTTTAACTACTTCTACACTTGTCCATTCTTCTCGTAAACTTTTCTAATCTTCTCATTCTCATCTCTATTTGTAGATGAATTCCATCAACGAAGCCGTGAAGAAAGGACCACTCATGACCATGACCTTGGAGTGTGAAACTGAGTTTCCCAAGATTCTCAAGGACCTCATGGAGGCAATGGAAGCACATGGTGCAGCTGTGTACAAGGGCTTTCCAGTGATGGAGGAAGGAGTGGAGTATTGGTGGGTGCAACTTCACTTGTACAAAAACAAGGAAGACAACCACAAAGAAAGAGGCTTCTGCATGTACACCAACACTTTTATGCACACCACATTCTTTGAGTCAGCAAGAGAAGCAGCTTGGAAGACTATCAAAGAACTCAGTGCTAGAGTCAAGTGCAAGATGCTCAACCTCCAAAAAGACTTAGAGAAAGAGAAGGAACATACCCAAGAGTTGGAAGTCACCAACCAAACCTTAAGGGGAGATATTATAGACTTAGTGATAGAAGCATGTGAACAAGATAGGCTGATTGCCTCTAGGAACATTGTGTTAGCCACCAGATCCAGTGAGATAGGTTTGTAAGCGCACTTCGTTAGTTGGACCACCACCTATCACCTTATTTTCCAAATGATACCTTAAATAAGTTTGAACATTGGTTGATGTAATGGATACATGTATGCATGACTTGTGTTATTTTTGTGTTCCATGGATATGTATGAATGTTGTCTTGTTTATTTTAAATTGTGTTGTTCTAACTTTTTCAATCTTATAAATAGATGCCTATTACCATCAGCACTGTTGAGGAGTTCCAGTTACCTGCTTTGGTCCTCGTATCGTAGAGCTTACTACCTTGCTCGATCTCACTCTTCCCACCATTACGGTGCACCCACTCACCAAGTTTGAGAGGAAGGACCTCTGGGGCTTCAAGGTGAACCAGCCAGGACGCCAGTCAGAGCCTACTACGGAGGCCATCGTCTTCAAGCTTATGCACGGCGATGTGGAGAGAGGCATGGAGGTTGTCATGCAGGACCTGATAGGGACGATATTAGGCCGTCACTCCCGACAGGTTAAGCACTCACTTCCACGCCTTGAAGGTGTGATGATGACGGAGAGTCCATCGACTTTGAGGGCGACTCGAGGGCCACAGCAATGAGCCGATCGCTGTACCTCCAGGACTTAGAGACTCTAATTAGGCACGTGGATCTTGACAGACCAACGTCATGCTTAGCAACGATGAGCTCAGTGCAGCTTGAGAAGGACAAGCTCTTCAGCGCAGGGGCAGATTGTCAAGGAGATGGAGGCAAAGTTCGAGACCCAAGACCGTAAGTTCAAGAGTCAAGAGAAACGTGTCCTGGATAGGAACAAAAGGATTCGGGACATGACCGAGGAACTGCAGTCCAAGGACTTCGAGTTAGAGCAGCAGCAGACAGTGATTGAGAGACTTCGTTCCCAGAAGAGGGCTCTCAAAGCCAAGATCGACTCCTTGACTACTACTATTGAGGAGACCAAGACCGCAATGGAGAACGCAGGTCTTACCTTTGTCGAGGAGGAGATTGATGCTGACGAGTAGACTTGACTACTCAGTTATTTCTTTTTACCGTACTTGTTATTTGTGAACTTATTATTGGACCATCCGACATGTGGATGGCTTGCCACTTGTGTGTTTTTACTTTGAGACTTTTGTTATCTTGTTGTTGAGCTTTTATCCTTGTGCTGCATGCTATGTGTTTGCTTGTGTGATGTATTGTGCATGAATCATGTAAGGGTATCTCATTCTTATCTCTATATGAATAAACCACAGATGCCTCCCCGTCGCGCAAACCCCAACCCCAACCCCAACCCCAACAACATTACCCCGGAAATGCAACAAATGATGAATGCGCAGACACAGCTTATGCAAATGATGACGACATTCATCCAAAACCAGAACAACAACAACCCCAATAACAATAACAACAACAACAACCCTCCGGGTTTTGATATGCTCACCAGATTTCTGCGTCTGAGGCCAGCTAAGTATTCAGGAACGACTGATCCCATGGTGGCCAATGATTGGCTACATTCTGTGAACAAAGACTTAGTGACCGTGGGCTGCACGGATGCTGAAAAAGTCAGGTTCGCGGCACACCTGTTGGAAGGACCAGCCGCCGCATGGTGGGACAACTTTCAGATCACCACTCCTATCGATCAGGTGACTTGGGCTATCTTTCAAGATGGTTTTCGCACTACTCATATCTCACCAGGAATGATGAGCCTGAAAAAGAAGGAGTTTCATAACCTAAAGCAGCGCCACCACAGCGTGGCTGAATATATTGAAGAGTTCAACAATCTGGCACGCTATGCACCGGATGAGGTTGACACAGATGCCAAAAGGAAGGAAAAGTTTCTGGAAGGCTTGAATGATGAGCTGAATCTGCAGCTGTCTGTGGCATATGTTCCAACCTATCAGTCACTGTGTGACAAGGCTGTTATTGTGGAGAATAAAATGAAGCAAGTCGAGAGTAGGAAGAGGAAACACTCCGACAAGCCCAGCTCGGGATCGTCCCATAAACGATCTCACTATGATGATAGTGTCAGCTCAGGATTCCACAAGCATGGGAAATTTAACAAGCACCACAACCACAACCGTCATGACAACAAGCATCATCGCAGTCATGACAATGATAAGTACAAGAATCACAAGAGTGGACATAAGAGCCACCATAGTGGAAGTGGAAGTGGAAGTAGAAACCAACCTAAAACGGACATCAGTCAGGTCGAATGCTACAAATGCAAGAAGCTGGGGCATTATGCTAATGAGTGCCCTGAAAAGAAAGTTGAAGGACCTAACAAGCCCAATCCTTTTCAGAAAGGACAGGTTAACCACATCAATGTGGAGGAGGTCTATGAAGAGCCTGATGCTGTTGCTGGTAAGTTCAGACTCAATTCCATCTGAGCATTTGTACTCTTTGACACTGGTGCATCTCATTCATTCATATCAAAAGCATTTGTCGAAAGAAATGAACTACCGGTAGAAACCACTGGGTGTCCTATAAGAGTAAGTTCTCCTGGTGGAGAAATGATAGTAAACTCAGGATGTCATGACTTAGTCGTAGAGATCGAAAAACATAAGTTTCCAGTGAACCTAATAATCCTAAATTCCCAAGGATTGGATGTAATTTTGGGAATGGATTGGATGGCTAAGTATGAGGGAGTACTAGATTGTGCCAGTCGTACAGTTGCACTCTCAACCCCTGAAGGTAAGAGGATAAAATTCAAGTCCAATTTTAAATCTAAAGGAAGTAAGCTGAATTCTCTTAAGGGGGTTAGCATGGACACTGTGCCAATTGTGTGTGAATATCCGGATGTGTTTCCGGAAGAGTTACCGGGAATGCCACCAAATAGAGATGTAGAGTTTATAATAGATTTGGTACCAGGTTCTGGACCAAGAGCAAAGAGGCCTTATAAATGTCAGTTGACGAACTTAAGGAACTCAAGAAACAACTTGGAGAACAATTGCAGAAAGGATTCATCCAGCCAAGTTCTTCATCTTGGGGAGCTCCAGTTTTGTTCGTAGAAAAAAGAGACAGAACTCAAAGATTATGCATAGATTACCGTTCTCTCAACGAGGTAACCATGAAGAACAAATATCCTTTGCCAAGAATAAATGACTTGTTTGATCAGCTAGAAGGAGCTTGTGTGTTCTCAAAGATTGATCTTCGGTCAGGCTATTTTCAAGTCAAGATAAGAGAGCAAGACATACCTAAAATAGCATTCACCACAAGGTATGGATTGTATGAGTACACGGTGATGCCATTTGGTTTAACCAACGCTCCAGCATACTTCATGAATATGATGAACAAAGTGTTCATGGAATTTCTCGACAAGTTCGTTGTCGTTTTCATTGATGACATCTGAGTCTACTCCAAGAGCAAGGAAGAGCATGAAAGACATCTACGCTTGATACTTGAGAAACTAAGGGAACATAAGCTTTATGCCAAATTCAGCAAGTGTGAGTTTTGGTTAGAGGAAGTTGGATTTCTTGGTCACGTTATGACAAAGGATGGTGTAGCAGTTGACCCTGCTAAAGTTTCAGCTGTGACAGAATGGGAATCTCCTAAGAACGTAAAAGAGGTTCGTAGTTTCCTTGGTTTAGCGGGATACTACAGAAGATTCATTGAAATTTTTTCAAAGGTTGCTAAACCAATGACAGAATTGTTAAAGAATGATAAGAAATTTGCTTGGTCTGAAGGTTGTGAACTCAGCTTTCAAGAATTAAAGAAGAGGCTTGTGTCAGCACCAGTTCTGTGCCTACCAGACTTGGAAAAGGATTTCCAAGTGTATTGTGATGCTTCGCATCAAGGATTAGGTGCCGTACTTATGCAAGGCGGAAAAGTTGTGGCTTATGCCTCGAGACAACTCAAAACTCATGAAATAAATTATCCTACTCATGATTTAGAGTTAGCCGCTATTGTCCATGCACTCAAAACATGGAGACATTACCTTTTGGGAAAACGTTGTGAAGTATTCACCGATCGTAAGAGTTTGAAGTATATCTTCACCCAGAAGGAAATCAATATGAGACAAAGGAGATGGCTAGAACTTATCAAGGATTACGACTTGAGTTTGCAATACCACCCCGGTAAAGCAAATGTAGTAGCAGATGCTCTAAGTCGTAAGGCGTTTGTAAATGGCCTTACCAAAGGTGAATTGCCAGATGACTTGTGTAAGCAATTCAATGAACTCAGGTTGGAGATTGTGCCAGAAGGACATCTCATGTCTTTGGATGTTCAACCCACTCTGTTGGATAAGATTAAAGAAGCCCAAAAGACGGATAAAGAAATCGAAGAGATTAAGGAAAGGATTAGCCAAGGGAAAGCTAAAAGTTTCCATATAGACGAACAAGGTACTTTATGGTACGGGAAACGTATTTGTGTTCCACAAGATCCGGAATTGCGGAAACTGATTTTACAAGAAGCCCATAACTCTCCGTATACTATTCACCCGGGAAAAACCAAAATGTACATGGATATGAAAGAAAGATTTTGGTGGAATAACCTCAAAAGGGACATCGCCGAACACATTGCTTTGTGTGACGTGTGTAGTAGAGTGAAAGCGGAGCATCTAAAGCCAGCAGGTTTGCTTCAACCAATGCCTTTTCCTGAATGGAAGTGGGAAAATATTGGTATGGATTTTTTTACCGGATTACCAAGGACTAGGTCAGGGTATGATTCCATATGGGTAGTAGTGGATCACCTAACCAAAGTGGCTCATTTTATACCCGTAAAGACAACTTATACAAGTGCCAAGTTAGCCAAAATCTACATGAGTAGAATTGTATGCCTTCATGGTGTGCCTAAGAGTATTGTGTCTGATAGAGGAACTCAGTTCACTTCTCACTTTTGGAGACAGCTTCACGAATCTTTAGGAACGAGGTTGGAATTCAGCACTGCTTTTCATCCTCAAACTGATGGACAAACAGAAAGGACTAATCAAATTCTTGAAGACATGTTGAGGGCATGCGCCCTAGACTATGGAGCAAGTTGGGATGAAAGTCTGCCTTACGCAGAGTTCTCTTACAATAACAGTTACCAATCTAGCATTGGGATGGCACCATTTGAGTTTCTCTACGGAAGGAAGTGTACCACCCCGTTGCTATGGAATGGTGTGGGAGAAAGAAGTTTGTTCGGACCAGATCTTATCAAAGACACCGAAGAAAAGGTCAAATTGGTTAAGGACAGGTTGAAGATAGCACAGTCTCGACAGAAAAGCTACGCAGATTCTAAGCGTAGAGAAGTCACCTACGAAGTTGGGGATAGAGCTTATCTTAGAGTATCACCACTTCGTGGAGTGAAAAGATTTGGAGTCAAAGGAAAGTTGGCACCAAGATATGTTGGACCATTCAACATTCTAAGTCATGAGGAGAAGCTGCATATGAAATCGAACTGCCAGCATCTTTATCAGCAGTCCATAATGTTTTTCATGTGAGTCAGCTCAAGAAATGTCACCCAGAAATGGAAGAATCTTCTTTGAAGGATACCATATCTTTGGAAGAAGTTCAACTAGAAAGTGATCTCACCTATGAAGAAAAGCCTGTCAAGATTCTTGAGACCGCAGAAAGAGTCACAAGGACAAAAACTATCAAGTTTTGCAAGGTACAATGGAATCATCATTCCGAAGAGGAAGCAACATGGGAAAGAGAAGATGATCTTCGGAAAGACCACCCTCACCTATTTGCTAGCCAATCCGAATCTCGAGGGCGAGATTCATCTTAAGGGGGTTAGATTTGTAACATTCCTAAATTCATATTTCAAAGCTCATTCATATCATCATTGCATCCTTCATCATTTAGGGTTTTTTCTCAAAATCATTTCAGAAACAGAAGCTTGGTGCTATGATTTCATGTGAGCAGATTTAATTCAAATGGCCATCACCCTTTGAAACTTGATTGTTTAGGAACTTGGTTGCTTGCCTCCATTGTTGGAAAGTTTAGGTGTAGCAATTTAACCAAAGTTTTCAACTTAGAAATGATTTCAAAACCCTTTCCAAAACATTTGCAAACCAGAGGCAAAGTCTCTGTTTGTATTAAGCCCAAGCTTGATCAAGCCCTTGCAAGGTAACCACATGGTTAAATGACTGATTTTGAAACCTCAGTACCCTACAAAAATCTCCAGAATTGTTTGAATTCAAAAGGATTTGAATTCATATCAAAAATCATTTCAGAAAATGGTTTTATAAAAAGAAGAGGATTAATCAAAGGAAAAGGGCCGCGCGCCAGGTATCTGGCCCAGCAACGAAACGAGCCCAACAAGCCCACCCGGGGAGTTTTCCTTTTCTTCTCTCACGCACGAGCGCACGCACTCAGCCGCTGACAGACCTACCCCACACCCCCTTTGCTTATTACGCTGACCAGCGGGCCCCGCCCACGTCAACCCCGTCTTCCCCAAACCGCGCTCGCGACCACGTCGCCGCTGCAGTCATGGCCGGTAATGGCGCGGCGTAATTGGGCATTAATCCGCGAGCGTTTCCTGTCGAGCCTCTGGCTATAAGATCCTCTCTGCCTCGCGAGCATTTCCCCCCAAACACCTGGCTCACTCCGCCACCAGGGTGCCCTCAATCAACCCCACACCGCCGCAGACAGAGCCCACTCCGGCGATCAATTCCGGTGAGCCTCGTGTTCCCCTCTGCCTCTCACTCTTGCTATCTGATTCAGTGAGTCTTTGCGCACCTCCTGACCCCACTAGTTCATCCTGTACTGCCCCAGGTCGCCGTTTCCGCTCGACACCGCAAGCACCGACGACCACCTCGACTCCGGCGACCAAATTCCGTAAGTCCCGTGCGCCCCTTCACTTCTGACTCACACGAGTTTGTTCGCAACGTTCTTACGCATCACCTAAACCCTCTGGCTCGTGTTAGGGCAACGCGGACCCTCGGCAACGACTCCGACAACGACCACCCGACGCCGTGCACAACTCCGACGAGCTCTCTCAGCCACATCCGAGCGCCCCTTCGCAAACCGACGCTACCTTGAGCTTCAGCAGCTTCTCGCGAGCCTGGTATGACCCTTCTCCCTCTCGCGGACGACCTGGAACGCAAGCTCCGCCGTAGACCGAGCGCTCCGCCGCTCGCTGACGCCGCGCGCCGCCAGGACATGGTCGCTTGCTCGCGAGCCGTTAGATCCAGATCCAAGCACTAGGATAGATTCATTTAACTACGAAGCGGTACGTGATCTGGAGCGTACGATCTGTTTAGATCCTGCGGCTGCAGAGCTCGATCCAATCTTGAACGATGCAGCGCCAATCCTGGCAGACGCGTGGCTAGGGTTAGATCTAAAAACAGATTTAAAAATCAGATTTTGATCCAAATTCAAACTGCCATAACTTTGGATTTCCACGTTGGAATTTTGCAAACTTTATACCGTTGGATTCAGTGAATCAAGACCTTTCTGAATATCCAATGTGTTTAACAAATAGTAACCATTAGAATGACTTTATTTGTAGAAACTTGTTTAAGGCTATTTTGAGTATGGATTTAGTTTAGTAATTTGTTTTAGGGTTAAATAAGTGTGTTTTGGCAAATTTGGTGTCTTGTTAAGTTTCTGTATTCATGTACTTGCTTGGCAAAGTTTTCAAAATGCCCACTTAGTAAATTCATGCATGCATGCATTCAGATTATTTTTGATTGTATATGAATTGTGTGTAAATGTGTGCTACAATTTTGTGTGTAGATTTTGCTAGTGATTGTGACTGTGAAGAGTGCTACTCTCCCCATTACCAAGGCAAGTGATGCTTCATATCTTTTGTCCCATTACTTTCACTATGCATTAGTGTTTTTGCTAAGTAAATCTTGCATGGATTTTATTTTGCTAAGTATAGACCTTGCTATGGGAAAACCTAGTAGATGAAGCCTTAGAAGAAATTTCCTAAGTTAAGATTCCTACTACTTTCATGCTTAGCTTAGCTAATAGAAAACAAGGGTGGAATATATATTCATGCTATGGAAAATTTCTAAGTCTGTGGACTTATGTTTTGTTTAATAAAACAACTAAGTGAATGAATCACCTGGGTGGAATGGAAGGAATGGTTTGTGTTGAGTGGTTCACAAGGCCATGGACTTGGCTTGTGTATCTCACTTGTGGATGGCCACCCAGGAACAAAGAGATTTGAGATGTCAAATGTTGAGAAGCTTCAAGTGCAACCACTTGGCAATATGGGCTCTGCCATGATCATATAGGTTGCTAGAACTTAGTCTCTTGGACAGTTGGTGGTAGAGGGAATGATAGGTTGGAACGCGTCCATTTCACTAAGGAAAGGCTTCTGAAAGATCTTGTCTTGGGAAACCAAGTCCTGTGGGGAAAGTGCACCACCTCTGCAGAGTGTAAAACCTAAGTACTTAGCCATGTCCCTGGAAAAGGACAATTTGAGCATCAAGACATGGAAGCTATCAAGAATCTCCTCATCTCAATTTCTAAGTTAAAATCTTGTGGTTGAACAAGGGTTAAAAGGATCTTCAGTCTTTGATTGGTAGATGCCCTGAGTGGATCTTCAGTCTTTGATTGGTAGATGCCTTGGGTGATTTGTGCCAAACAAAAACTTAGTGTTTTCAAATGTTAAGGAAAAATATATTTTGAGCAATGCAAGCCTAAGCTCCACCTAGCCAAATGCATATAGTATTATAGTCCACTTTAAATAAGCTAAGGTATCACTTGCCAATACTATTCGAAAGTATTGACCCTCTGTGGCTGTAACTTGTAATGTTGCAGGTTACTCCGATGATGAATAGGAGTCATGAGTCTACACTCAACATGCTTGCCTGTGGCACATGAAGATGAAGACTTATGTTTATTTACTTATTCCATAAACTCCTGTATTAGGCCTTTGGCCCTGAGTTGTAAAAGACTATGTTTTATCTCTGGAATGGATGTAATAAACGACCTTTGTATCTATGTACTTCATCTTAAACTGTGGATGCTAGCATTGATCCAGGGACTAGCATTGCAATCACAGGGATCCTTTCCTTTAACAAGGAGGGATCTTACAACCATGGCATGCACGCTGTCACTTTCACACACATGGGGAGAGCAGATATCTAATGAAGCACTTGAGTAGCAAGGTAGATCTACTTGATTACAAAGCTCATGTCCACAAGATCATGCATAGAGAGAGAGATGAACACATAACTACCGGTAGAGCCCTTAGCCCTGAGGAAGAACTACTCCCTCCTCATCATGGGAATCAACAACGGTGATGAAGATGGCGATGGAGATGGCTCCGGGGGCACTTCCCCATCCCGGAAGGGTGCCGTAACAGAGACTTTTTGTCCCCTGAATCTCCCTTTCGGTGGCGGCGGCACTACGGCGGTTTTCGTGGCTTTCTTCTGGATTCCCTAGGGTTTTCCCATCGGAGGCTTCTTATAGGTGCAGGAATCAAGGTCGGTGGGGGTCCAGGGGGCCCACACCCCCTCCAGGCGCCTCCAGGGCTTGCCCGCACCTAGGGGGGTTTGGCCACCCTGTGGCTCCCCTCCGGCTCTGGTTCGTGGTTCCGTGTTGCTCCGGGAAAAATAATAACTTTGGCTTTTGTCCCGTCCAGTTCCGAGAATATTGATTTTCTACCTTTCTGGAACAAAAAACAGAAGAAAACGGGCAACTAGCACTATGGCAACTTGTTAATAGGTTAGTTCCAAAAAAGATATTAAAACACCTTAAAGTATAGACAAAGAAAATCAAAGTAGATACAAAACAAGCATGGAGCATGAAAAATTATAGATATGTTTCCGACGTATCAGCCATAGCCCAGAGACGTATCATCGAACTAATCCCTGGAACCGGACCCATAGCCCAGAGACCCTATAGTATGAACCCGTTTGAATTAGTGGAGGTGAAGAAGCAACTGGAGATAGGATTGATTCAACCAAGTGCGTCGCCATGGAGATCACCTTTCTGGTTTATGGACAAGAAAGATGGAGGTAACCGTTTATGTACAGATTATCGAAAGTTGAATGATGTCACCATCAAGAACAAGTACCCACTGCCGAAGATAGAAGATCTGTTTGACCAGTTGACCAGTGCCAAAGTTTTTTCTAAGATTGATCTTAGAACTGGTTATCATCAACTCAAGATTCGTGCTGAAGATATTCCAAAGACTGCCTTTACCACCAGATATGGACTGTATGAGTACACTGTCATGTCTTTGGATTAACCAATGCCCTCGCTTATTTCATGAACCTCATGAATTAGATTTTTATGGACTTTCTGGATAAGTTTGTTGTTGTTTTTATCGATGACATTCTGATCTATTCCAAATTAGAAGAAGAACATGAGCTACACCTAAGGACCATCCTTGGAACCCTTGGGGAGCATCAGTTGTATGCCAAGTTTAGCAAATGTGAATTCTGGTTATAGGAGGTAGGATTCTTCAGACATATTGTATCAGCCAGAGGAATTGGCGTTGACCCTGCAAAGATGAAGGATGTTGAAGAATGGAAAGCCCCAACCACTCAATCCCAAGTTCATGCATTTCTCGGATTAGCGGGATATTACCGCAAGTTCGTAGAAGGATTCTCGAGCATCGAAAGACCCATGACCCAATTGTTAAAGATGGATAAGAAGTTTGAATGACGGACAAATGTGATGCGAGTTTTCAAGAACTCAAGAATAAATTGATATCAGCCCTAATCTTGATCATGCCGGAAATCACGAAGCCCTTTGATGTGTATTGCGACGCATCCAAGAGGGCAAAGTAATATCCTATCTATCCCGACAACTGAAGCAGCATGAGCAGAATTATCCTACCCATGACCTTGAACTAGCAACTTTAGTTCTAGCTCTGAAGACATGGAGGCATTACCTTATGGGAAACCGTTGTGAGATTTATTCGGCTCACAAGAGCCTGAAGTACATTTTCATGCAGAAGGAGCTGAATATGAGGCAAATAAGATGGATAGAGCTATTCAAGGACTATGATATTGACATTAACTATCACCGCGGTAAAGCCAATGTGGTAGCAGATGCCCTTAGCAGATTTCCGTGCCGCTGGAACTCCATGATTTTGAAGGAGCAACCAAGTTTGCACAAAGAGATGGAAGATTTTAGAATGGAATTAGTAAGTGAAGGATTTTTGGCTAGAATAGCACTTCAACCCACTTTGATCAGTCAGATCAAGGATGCGTAGAAAGGAAATGCTAGTATCGACGAAATCAAACGTCGTATCGGTAAAAACAAAGTACCCGGATTCACTAAAGATGAAGAAGGAGTTTTGTGGTACAAAGGACGTATCTGTGTGCCAGTAGACTCAGAATTGAAGCAAGCTATTTTGAAGGAAGCTCATGATACTCTTTATTCTATCCACCCTGGAGGAACGAAGATGTATTAGGATTTCACGGAGCAATTTTGGTGGCATAAGATGAAGAGAGAAATCAGAAGCTACATAGCCAAGTGTGATATTTGTCAGAGAGTTAAGGCGGGACATCAGAGACCCGCCGGACTGTTGCAACCATTGTAGATTCCGGAATGGAAGTGGGATTCTGTTGGAATGGACTTTATCACCGGTTTTCCTACATCTAGTAGGGGAAATGACTCTATTTGGGTCATGGTTGATAGATTGTGCAAAGTCGCCCATTTATTACTAGTCAAGACCACTTACCAGAGTTCGAAGCTAGCAGAGTTGTATATTGCTAGAATTGTCAGTTTGCATGGAGTCCCCAAGAACATTGTATCAGATCGAGGAACTCAGTTTACCTCGAGATTTTGGTAGAAAGTCCAAGAAGGAATAGGAACGCGACTGGATTCCAGCATAGCTTATCACCCTCAGACCGATGGACAAATGGAGCGAGTAAATCAAATACTCGAAGATATGTTGAGAGCTTGTGTGCTAGAGTATGGATCTAAATAGGAAGGTTGTCTACGTTTAGTAGAATTTTCATACAACAACAGTTATCAAGCTAGTTTGCAAATGGCCCCATTTGAATTCATGAATGGAATGAAGTGTTGTACCCCTTTGAATTGGTCGGAAGTAGGAGAGAGTCAGATTTTCGGTCCCGACATCCTACAAGAAGCGAAAGAGAAAGTTCACAAGATCCGTGAGCACCTCAAGACCGCCCAATCCAGACAGAAGAGTTATGCCGACAAGAGACATAGAGACATCTCTTTCAATATAGGAGATTTTGTGTATCTCAAAGTGTCGCCTTTGAAGGGAATGCAACGTTTCCAGATCAAAGGAAAGTTAGCTCCCAAATATATCGGACCTTTCAAGATTCTGAATCGTCTAGGAGAAATATCATATCAATAGGAACTGCCAGAGGAGAAGTCAACAGTGCATAATGTGTTCCATATATTGTTACTTCGCAAATGCCTAGAAGTCTCGGAGAAGATCAAAGTTTTCAAGAACATTGATCACCTAACCGTAGAGATCAACGATAACCTGACATATACCAAAGTACCTATTCGTCTTTTGGAGGAATCTTTCAGAACCACCAGGACCCGAGTATCAAGTTTCTCAAGATCTAGTGGAGGAACCACACTGAGGAAGAAGCTACCTGGGAGCGAGAATTTACATCAAGACGGAGTTTCCCGATCTCTTTAAATCCTAGTTTTCTTTTTCTTCTTTCTAAAATATTGGGACGATATTTTTTTTAAGGGTGGAATGTTTGTAACATCCCAAAAATATTGATCAAGGTTATCATATTCCAATCACCAAAATTAGGGTTAACAAAAAAATTTATTAATAAAAATTAATACGAATGCATGTGTGTATGTGATGATTGTATGAATGGAGTTGTGTAATGGATGTGAATAGCAAGGAATGGTTTAAATATGAAAAAAATCATCTAAATAAAATACAAGCAGAAACAAATCAAGAGAAATTCAAAAACAAACAAAATGAGCTAATGGTCATTTTTCCAATCTTGCTCACTAGACCACTTTGAGTGTTTCTAGTCCAAGATTTCAAACAAAAACAATTCCATTTATTTTCACCCCTTGCTAGACCAAGTAAAAGTGAACCCAAGCCCACTTTTCAAACTCACAAAAACATTTGGAAACTTGATTCAAATAACAATTAAAAATTGAATCTATATCATATGTGAAGATCACCAATTCTCAAAAACCAACCAAACTAGTGCACCTTGACAAAACCAACTAACCAGTGACTACCTAGTATGTGACTAGTACACCCACTAATTTTCATCAAAAAATTCAAATTCAAATATCTTTCGGCCATTTCATCAAACACCTTGCAAACACAAATCAAACAAAACATCAAACACTATAGTGAGCAGTGTTTGTGCCTAACTTGTTCCCTCTCTAGCTCACAACACCCTCCTAGTTTATCATCTAGTTCATTTAACAAGCTCTAGCTCACTGTAAGGTTGACATTGCCATCAATGGTGAGCATGTCGAGCCCCAAATGGCCACCCCATTGTCGATAGCAAGCTAGAAGCTTCCCTAGCCTCGCCAACCTTGTCTAGGACACAGACCACCGTCCACCGCCACCCCCTATCCAACTCCTAGACAACACAGCCCGAGCGTGCCCAGCTTCTCTGCAAGCATGTCGAGAGCGCGCTAGAGTGCAGCACTCGACACGCGCGTATAGACCGCGCGCCGCCCTTGCCGCTTTCGTGCGTGATCACCACAGCCCCAGGAACCGCGAGGACATGCCCGTTCGTCGCCGCGCGACCAGGATAGCCCATGCGCCATTAAAACCTCCATCAGACCCGCCCAGAGCGTTGCAACGTTCCGACCGCATCACACCGCCCCACGCCTCGCAGCCATGTCGTTGAGCTTCACCAGGAGGCAGAGCATCGTCCCCTACCATCGCCCATGCCACTATCTCACTATGACGACGACCACGACGAGCTCCACCTGCGCCCTTCGGTCCCCTCGCTGCACTATAAATAGAGACCACCCCCATTCGATTTCAGCACACCATCACACTCCCCTCTCTCTCATAACCACCCCACCTCATCCCCGGAGCAAGGCGAGCAGGTTGTCGGAATTTCGCCGGAGTCTGCCATAGAGGAGGAGAAGAGGAGCCAGCGATTGGAGCCGCCCAAGAGGAGCTACCAGTACCAGGAGGTTCGCCATCGTCGACTTCGTCGTTCACCCCCATCACAAACCCTTGCCTGTGTAAGGGTCCCAACCTTTAAATAAGGTAGAGTCCCCTGTGTTTACAATGCTAGTCCCTGGATCAATAACTAGCATCCACAGTTAAGATGTAATATCAAGAAATAAAGGTCATAAAATAACTTTATAACCAGGAATAACATAATTTTATTACATCTTACATAGCTCATTTGGCTATTACATTACATTGCAGCAGAATATCTATAAGCATGGGGTCCTTCATCTTCAAAGTGCCACAGGCAGACATGTTGGTTGTAGACTTTGTAATCCTAATCAACACACTTCACTAAATCAATCAAACCTGCAACATAACAAGTTACATCCACAAGGTCAATACATTTGAATTGTATTGGCAAGTGATACTATGGTAGTATAGTGGAGTCTATCATCTATATGCATTTGGCTAAGTGGAGTTGAGGCTTGCATTGCTCAAAATAGTTTTTTCCTTAACATTTGAAAACACTAAGTTTTTGCTTGACAAAATCATTTTTCTCAATCAAAGATTGAAGATCCTTTAACCCTTGTTCAACCACAAGTTTTTAACTTTGAAATTTGAATGATGAGATTCTTGATTGCTTCCATGTCTTGATGCTCAAATTGTCCTTTACCAGGGACATGGCTAAGTACTTAGATTTACACTCTGTAGAGGTGGTGCACTTTCCCCACAAGACTTGGTTTCCCAAGACAAGATCTTTCATAAGCCTTCCCTTAGACCAAAATGGACGCGCTCCAACCTATCAAATCCTACCACCAACTGTCCATATGGCTAAGTTCTTGCAACCTATATGATCCAGGCAGAGCCCATAATGCCAAGTGGCTGCACTTGAAGCTTCTCAACATTTGACATCTCAAATCTCTTTATTCCTGGGTGGCCATCCACAAGTGAGATACACAAGGTCAACCATAGACATGGGCCTTGTGAACCACTCAACCAAAAACCACCAATCAAGTCCCATTCCACCCAGGTGATTTATTGACTTAGTTGTTTTATTAAGAAAAACATAAGTCCTCAGACTTAGAAATTTTCCATTGTATGAATGTATATTCCACCCTTGTTTTCTATTAGCTAAGCTAAGCAGGAGAGTAATAGGAATATTAACTTAGGAAGATTTCTACTAAGGTTTCATCTACTAGGTTTTCCTATAGCAAGGTTTATACTTAGCAAAATTCCATGCAAGTTTTACTTAGAAAAATCACTGATGCATATTGAAAGTAATGGGACAAAAAGTATGAAGCATCACTTTCCTTTTTGGTAGAGGGTATAAGTTCACTCCTTGTCCTTGCAACAATCACACTCTTCAAGTCACTACAATTCAATCAAGCAAGGCACAAGTTCAATCTACCAATCAAGCAAAACATCACATAAAATGATAAAGTCAAAGTAATGCATGCAATCATGCCAAGCTTTGTTTTGTTTGAAAAAGTGGTTCCTAATGGGTCATAAACATTGGAAAACACCTAATGGTCATTTTGTAAAGTCGCAAAGTCATTTGCAAAAGGTTTCACTTTATAAACCATTTTCAAAACAAGGTATCATTTTATGTGGTGTAGAAATATTTTTACTAAGGCATTAATCTATAGGGTTCACCAAATATGTTTTCAAACCATAAAACTTGGTGTTTGGGGTCAGAGAGTTTAAAACAAAACACTTCCCAAAAGTTTTCTTCCAAAACCATTTTTAATAAATAAACTATATTTTTATTTGTCTAGAAATGGTTTTAAATCAAAGAATCATTCTTTTGTTTCACAAAATACATTTTTGAAACCACAAAGTGTTTCCTATGGTCAGTAGGTTCAAATCACACCATTTGCCAAAGTGTTTATCCCCAAAATCATTTTTGAACAATTTTTATAACCTAAACAAGCATACAAATGTTTCTGCAAAAAAAATCATTTTTCCAGAAGCTTTTTACTAAACAAATGGCATGGTTGACTAGGGCTTGTTCCACTGATTCCATTGATATAAAATTTGCAATTTTTGGACGTGTGGATCAAAAGTTGTGCAATTTACAAAATCACAAGTCTAATTGATCAAATTCTGTTTTTAAAACCAACAGTGGGACACGCGTCTGTTTCCTATTCATCGAAAACGTTTCGTGTGGATCGACTAACACAGACCGTAGGATTAAAAGTGACCTGTGCGTCTCTGATCATCGCATACCCCTTCGACCTAATCTAATATCAGCCACTGGATGACAATCCAACGACGCATAGTCGCTTGACCAGTAACTGGCGGCGCTGCACGGCGGCGACTGGTGGCGCGGCTCTGCTCGCGATGTTTCCGGTGATACAGGGAGCTAGAGGAGGAGTGGGGTGGCTAACCGTGCTCGCGAGGTTGAGGAGATGCTCAACGCATGGTTGGCTTGGCAAGGGGCGCTCAGGTACTGCGGCAATCTCTCGCCGGAGTGTGCAGCGGCGTCGGTTATGCTCAGGCGTCGTTGCTGGCGTCGTTTAGGACCGTGCTAAGACAAAGTGGAGGCATGGTTAGACGCAGGATGATCTGGGGAAGATGTGTGCATCACCGAGAGAGCTTAGGGCGGTCGGAGTTCACCTGGGGTGCTCGACGGAGTAATGGCAGACGGTGGCGCACGCTCGGTGTCGACGAAGCCGAGGCTACAGGGCACTCGCGGGCGAACCAGTGGCACGGGGAGATGCGCCAGGATGTGTGGAGTATGTGTGTGTGGTCGATGAGGCAAGGGGCGGCGCTGGGTCACCGGAATTTGCACCGGAGAGTCGTCGGAGCAGTGGTAGTGTAGGGCAAAATTCTGCGGCCTGGGGGCGCGCTAAGGTGAGGTGACTGGGGGGAAGTGGGGAGGGAACGCTGGCGTTTAAGCGAGTGTGGTCAGGGGGCGTTGATCACGCGGCATTGAAGCAAATTTACGCGTGCGATTATAGCCAGAAACGGCCGGCGAGGTGAGGGGAGGAACAGGTCCGCGGTTGAAGACGGTGAGCTGGCGGTGGGGCTCAGCAGTCAGCAAGAGAGAGAGGGGAAAGGTGGGGTCCGGCTGTCTGCGACTACGTGGGTTGTTTCGCGAGTGAGGAAAACATTTCGGGGGTAAGGGGGAATGGGCTGCTGGGCCTAGTGGGCTGCTGGGTTGGGTCGACCAGATTCATATTTTTTTCCAGTTCTGAATCTTTTTCTTTTTCCAAATCTTTTTTCTGTTTTGAAATTCAAACAAACAATTCAAACACTCCAATTCAAATAACTCCCACTAAACTTGTATTGAGTTTTGGTTCTGTTTAATCAACACAAACCAAGTCCCAAAATAAAATAATATTTTTATTTTAGAGTCCATTTATAATTAAATAAAATAGACACTAGTTAATAAATCAAATGGGTTTTAATTTATTTAAAAACTCCATTTCAAATATAAATATTTTCAAAACCAAATCAGTAGGTTTTATTTCAAAATATAAGATACTTGGAAAGCTTGTTTAAAATAGTTTTAACAAGTTTTGTTGTTTAATTAAAATGGCAAAACCTTTATTTTAATAAAATTAGATATTATTAAATCCTTATTATTTTGTTTAAATAAACTTTTACTCTTTTAATCAAAACAAAACATTTTATTTCAAAATATTGGTCAAGGTTTAATTTGGCTCTATAAAATAATTTTTATTTATAAATCCACCTTTTCTTTTGAAAGCCAAAACCTTTATTAAAAGATCCAAAATAGTAATTTTAATTATTTTAATTTGATTGTTTATTTAACTTTTTAAATCCCTTTAGGATTTTATTTGATCCAAATAGGTTTTGAAAGTTCCCAATTGGATTAAAAAAGTTTCTGCTCACCCTGAAAATCAACAAAGTTTTATTTTATTCATTTATTTTTCACATTACAAGATTTGGAAAATCTTGGGATGTGACAGCCTGTGATGGGTTTCGCAGCATAGTAAATTAGAAAATTTTTACGGATGCGAACAAGAAAGCCAAGATCTAATCTAGGAGATGCAATCAACGAGATAGATAGATGAGATCTTCATACCCTTGAAGAAATCGCATAGCAGAAACGTTCAACAGAACATGGGCGATGTAGTCGAACTAGCCTTCTCCTCCACGCGATCCGATCCGATCCAACGCCGCAAGTGGCGGAGCCTCCGAGAGATGCACACGTATGGTGCCGCGACGTCTCCTCCTTTCTCGGTCCAGCAAGTAGGGTGGAGAGATGGATTGGATCTGCAACATTACGACGTGGTGCAATGGTGGAGAGTTTCTGCGGCAGGGCTTCGCCTACACGCAGTCGAGAGAGAGAGAGGTGGAAGGCCAGTAGGACGGCGGCTACGATTGGAGGAGTAGGAGGGGGAGGGTGCGCCCCTGCCCTCCTTATATAGGGGGGTGTCCGGCCCCTCTTTGCCCCTCCTCCACCCAAGGGTGGAGTCGGGGGCAAGTTTCCCCCTTCCTTCTAGAAGGGTTCCCTAGGGTTTCCCCTAGGGCTGGCCGGCTGGGCCTTTGGGGCCTTGTCCCCCGGGACCAAAGCGGCCAGGGAACTCCCCCTTAGGCCCACGCAGCCCTCTGACAAGTGGGCCCACGTTGGTCCCACTCCGGAACCTTCTAGAACTTTCCGGTACAATACCGATAATCTCCGAAACGATTCCGAAATCCAAAAACTGCTTTCCTTTATATGAATCTTATTCTCCGGACCATTCCGGAACCTCTCGTGATGTCCTGGATCTCATCCGAGACTCCGAACAAAAACTCATAAACCAATTATCCAATCTATCCTAGCGTCGAGGCATGTTAAGTGTGTGACCCTACGAGTTCGAGAATATGTAGACATAATCTTCTATAAATAATCAACAGCGGGATCTGGAAACCCATATTGACTCCCACATATTCATCGATGATCATATCGGATGAACCACGATGCCAGGATTCAATTAATCCCATATATGTATTCCCTTCGTCACGCGATATTTTACTTGCCCGAGATTCGATCGTTGGTATTGGCATACCTAGTTCAATGTCGTTCATAGCAAGTACTTTACTCGTTCCATAATCCGGTATCACTTTGTGATTAACTCCTTAACCACGTGCTTGCAAGCAGTGTTAAAATCGATTACCGAATGGGCCCGAAGTATATCTCTCTGACTCGGGAGGGACAAATTCCATCTCGCTACATACAACCCAACAAGTACTTTCCGATCACCTGAGAGACACCTTTATGATCACCCTCACATAGGATGATGTTTGATGACCTCAAAGCTTTCTTCCGACACCAGAGAGTTGTATTATCTCATGGTCTAAGGAATACAATACTTGACATAAGAAAAAGCTTCTCAAAGATGAACACGATGACACGATCTAATTGCTCTGCTTAATTTGGGTCTGTCCATCATATCATTCTCCTAATGACATGATCTCATTATTAATCGACAACTCATGCCTATGGTTAGGAAACCTTAACCATCATTAATCAATGAGCTAGTCCATAGAGGCGTACTAGGGACACAGTGTTGTTCATAAACCACACAAATATCAAACTTTCCGCTTAATACAATTCTAGCATGGAATATAAACTTTATCATGAACAAGAATTATAATAATAACATCTTTATTATTACCTCTAGGGCACAATTCCAACAGTCTCCCACTTGCACTAGAGTAAAAAATCTAGTTTACATCTGGCAACAATCTAACACCCATGGCATTAAGGTGTTGATCATGTTTTGCTCGTGGAAGAGGTTTAGTCAACGGATCTGTGACATTCAGATTTGTATGTACTTTGCTAATCTTTAGATCTCCATCTGCTATATAATCTCGAATTATATGAAAACGGCGGTTGATGTCCTTGGTCTTTGGATGATATCTTGGTTCCTTAGCCAGTGCTATGGCGCCAGTGTTGTCGCACAATATCTCCAGTGGGTCCAAGGCACTTGGAACCACACTAAGCTTAGTGATGAAGTTCCTGATCCACACTCCTTCACTTGATGCTTCTGAAGCAGCCATGTATTCCGCTTCTGTTGTAGATCCCGCGATCACGCTTTGCTTGCAGCTTCTCCAGCTTCACAGCTCCTCCATTCAAAATATAAACGTATCCTGTCTGAGATTTAGAATCATCCGGGTCGGTGTCGATACTAGCGTCGACGTAATACGAGCTTCTCATCACCTCCATATACCAAGAACATTTCTTTAGTCCTATTTAAATACTTTAGGATGTTCTTTACGGCTGTCCAGTGTTCCAATCCTGGATCACTTTGTTATCTGCTCGTCAAACTAAGAGCATTGGACACATCCGATCTAGTACATAGCATGGCATACATGATAGAACCTATGGCCGAGGCATATGGCACTTTGCTCATAGTATCTCTATCGTTTACCGTAGCTGGACACTGAGCCTTGCTCAATATCTTACCTTACAACATGGGCAATGAACCTTTCTTTGCTTTATCCATTCTGAACCTTTTCAGAACTTTGTCTAGGTATGTAATTTGGCTTAAAGCTATTAGGCGTCTTTGTCTATCTCTATAGATTTTGATGCCTAATATATAAGCAGCTTCTCCTAGGTCTTTTATTGAAAAACATTCATTCAAATAACTCTTCACATTGTTAAGCATACCAATGTCATTTCCAATAATCAATATGTCATCCACATATAGTACTAAAAATGTCACCGAGCTCCCACTCACTTTCTTGTAGATACAAGCTTCGTAGCAATTTGGAACAAATCCAAAGCTCTTGATCACTTGGTCAAAACGAAGGTTCCAACTCTGAGATGCTTGCTTCAGTCTATAAATGGAACGCTGAAATTTGCACATCTTATTAGCATCCTTAGGATCGACAAAACCTTCGGGCTACATCATATACAACTCTTCATTAATGTTGCCATTGAGGAATGCAGTATTGACATCCATATGCCACATTTCATAATCATGAAATGCAGCAATTGCTAATAAAATCCGAATGGACTTAAACATCGCTACGGGAGAGAAAGTCTCATCGTAGTCAACACCTTGAACTTGCTGAAACCCTTTTGCGACAAGTCGAGATTTATAGACAGTAACATTACCATCCGCGTCCGTTTTCTTCTTGAAAATCCATTTGCACTCAATGGCCTTACGGTCGCTAGGAGGGTCCACCAAAGTCCATACTTGGTTTTCGCTCATGGATCCCAATTCGGATTTCATGGCCTCTAGCCATTTCTCAGAGTCTGGGCTCATCATTGCTTCCTCATAATTCGCAGGTTCACTGTTGTCTAACAACAAGAAGGTTGAGACAGGGTTGCCATACCATTCAGGAGTGGCACGTGACCTTGTCGACCTGCAAAGTTCAGTAGTAGCATCGTTCAGAGTTTCATGATCCTCGTCATTAGCTTCCTCCCTTGTTGGTGCAGATGGCACTGGAACAATTTCAGGTGCTGCGCTACTCTCCAACTCGAGAGAAGCTTCAATAACCTCGTCTAGCTCTACCTTCCTCCCACTCACTTCTTTCGAGAGAAACTCCTTCTTAAGAAAGGATCCGTTCTTTGCAACAAACACTTTGCCTTCAGATCTGTGGTAGAAGGTATACCCAATCGTTTCCTTAGGGTATCCTATGAAGACGCATTTATTCGCTTTGGGTTCGTTCTTGTCCGGCATCAACTTCTTGACGTAAGCTTCGCATCCCCAAACTTTAAGAAACAACAACTTAGGTTTAGCACCAAACCATAGTTCAGACGGTGTCGTCTCAACGGATTTAGATGGTGCCCTATTTAAAGTGAATGCAGCGGTTTCTAATGCATAACCACATAATGATAACAGCAAATCTGTAAGAGACATCATTGATCGCACCATATCTAATAGAGTTCGATTCCGACGTTCAGACACACCATTGCGTTGTGGTGTTCCGGGTGGCGTGAGTTGCGAAACGATTCCGCTTGCTTTAAGATGCGTGAGAAAATCATAACTAAAATATTCACCTCCACGATCGGATCGTAGAAATTTAATTTTCCTGTTACGATGGTTTTCCACTTCGTTCTGAAATTCTTTGAACTTTTCAAATGTTTCAGATTTATGTTTCATTAAATGAATATACCCATATCTACTTAAGTCATCACTAAAAGTGAGAAAATAGCGATATCCACCGCGCGTCGAAACACTCATTGGTCCGCATACATCGGTATGTATGATTTCCAATAAGTCTGTTGCTCGCTCCATCATACCGGAGAACGGGGTTTTGATCATCTTGACCATGAGGCACGGCTCGCACGTGTCAAATGATTCAAAATCAAGAGACTCCAAAAGTCCATCAGAATGGAGTTTCTTCATGCGTTTTACACCAATATGACCTAGACGACAGTGCCACAAATAAGTTGGATTATCAATATCTACTTTGCATCTCTTAGCCTCAATGTTATGGATGTGCGTTTCATTTCTTTCGAGATTCAGAAGAAATAAACCATTCACAATAGGTGCATGACCATAAAAGATGTTATTCATATAAATAGAACAACCATTATTCTCTGATTTAAATGAATAACCGTCTTGCAATAAACACGATCCAGATATAATGTTCATGCTCAACACATGCACATAATAACACTTATTAAGGTTTAAAACTAATCCCGAAGGTAAAACTAAGGAGAGCATGCTCAAAATTCACTAATAATTACATAAAGGTCCCTAGACCACCTTCGGTGACTGGAGACCCTAGCGCGGTAATTGAATCATCTCTCTCCTCTAGGACATACGGTACCCCAGGTTCAAAAAAATAAATGAAGAATGCCATCACCCCAATTTTCAGACAAAGTGTACCATGCTCTCTTACAATTGACAAGTTTTAGGATTTTTCAAGAAGACATAGAAAGGTTTTTCATTTTATTCATGTTTAATCTTCTTGCCTTTTGATGAGGTTGCTGCATCGTGATGCTAGTTATTGTATAGGTTAATCACTAGGTACTGTATATGCTAGTATAATGCCGACAATAGATGACGTATCACTTTTTTATAACTAAGACTCGGTTATACTATTGAACTTGCTCTCGTGCAATCTTGTAGGTATTGTATATGCTAGTATAAGGCCGGCAGTATGATGTGTCACTTTGTTATACTATTGAACTTACTCTCGTGCACTTCTTTTAGATTATTAAATTATACCTAATTCGAAATATCAACATAATGTCATCTGAGTCGGTGAAATTATGTTGAAAATTAAGCTTGAAAAATATAACATGTAATCTATACAAACACTTTGTGTACTAGTAAATAAATGGCACCTATGAACTCTAATTTATCCATATTAACCATACTTCCTTCTTGAAAAACTTTACTTCTTCACCATGCTAACTTTTACTTGAGAGGGCGACTCTGTTTCTCTAGCTTGTTCGGCAACCGCGTTGGTGTGGCGTAGGAGTAGTACATAGGAAGGAAACCACTTTTGTCCTTGGCAGCAAAAATATTTAAACTTTTCCGGTTTCGAAATCTTCACTTGCTTCCCAAACATCGGGAGTGAAAGGTTATTCAAAAGACTGGCCATTCGAAGTAGTTCTTCCTATCCTATCTTTTTCATCAGAAAAACTATATAGTGTACGGATTACCTTGAACATGGACTGTTGGATCAACACTGGAAAATCCGAACATTGCTAACTGTTGGATCTTATTTTCCATTCTTAGCATCTTGAAGATTATATTGATAGTATTTAGCACAATGAACCCTCATATGCACAAACCTCAAAACACACTTCATTTAAGAGTTTCAGGGACCTTGTGATAAGTACATGGACTTGGATATTATTTTCATTTTTATGGGGTCCTTGATGTAACTTGTACTTCTACTGATCGTGTTAACTGAAGCACCTCGCTCCTACGGGACATGCCATAGTTAGAACAAAATGACACCACCCAAATTATCACACAATGTGGACAATGATTTCTCATAGTTCTATTTTTAAGCTTCCTTTCTAACATCGCAAAATTCACTAACTTCTTACCGACTTAACGAAATTAGGTCAAACAGATCTACAAGTAAGAGCGATACATTTATCTTGAATAAAATGTCTTTCTGGGGTAGATGGGTGCATTTTCTTATAGTAAACAATGCCATCGCTGTGTGTTTACAACTATCGGGATAAGAAAATTCAATATTTCCCGAGTGATGACGAGATTGTTCTTTTCCGTAAAGAATTTCTGAGGAATATGAATTTGAATTCCACAAGCCAAGCTTCTAGAAATATTAAGTGGACCAACATGATTTAATTATGATTCCCATGTTTAATATTTTGAGTTTTCAAACTTTGTCCTAGCTAACTCTGCCCACTTGAATAACTTTATGCCAATTTATCAAAATTAGGACAAATTTTAACTACAAGTAAATTGTAGGCTGCTTCGAAAGTAAATTGTAGGCTGAATGCCACTTGTTCAAACCATCGGGGGTTCATTTAATATATCATAAACCACCACTAAGAGTTGACAACAAGTTGAACTTCTTGCTAAGATTTTGCATCTTGACAATATAACAAAATTATTTCAAACTTGAGCTACAATTAATTGTGATTGATTGCTCTCGAATTATAAGTCATTTCATGGGAAGATGAGTGCATCTTCTTCTATTAAAAAACACCATCATTGTGAGTTTCCAACTATCAGGAAATAACATACTAAATTTTCAGAGCGATGACGAGATTCTTCCTTTCGAAAAATAAAGTCTGAAGAATATGGATCTAAATGCCACAAGCAAATCTTTCAGACATATATAGTGGGCCAACATGTTGTACTTACGATTCCCATGTTTTATGAGTTTTCAAACTTTGTCCTAGCTAACTCTGTCCAATTGAATGACTTTATGTCGATTTATTGAAATTAGGTTAAATTTCAACTACAAGTGAAATGTAGATTGCGAAGAAAGTTCTATGAATTTTTTTCGAGGTAACCATCAGGGGGTCATTTAATATATCACAAACCACACCATCGACAGTTTTGACAACAAGTTCCACTTTTTGCTAAGATTATTCATCTTGAAAGCTTGGCGAAATCAGGTCAAACTTGAGAAACAAGTAATCGCGATAGATTGCTCTTGAATTAATTGTCTTTTTGGAAGGTAGAAGGGTGCAACTTCTTTTAGCAAACAATGTTGTTACTATGAGTTTCCAACTATCACAAAATACCATTCTCAATTTTATGAGTGATGAAGAGATTCTTCCTTTCCATAAAGAAAGCCTAGAGAATGTGGATCTGAATGCCACAAGCCAAGATCTTTAGACATATATAGTGGAACGACATGTTGTGTACTACTTATATGATTCCCATGTTTTCAATCTTAATCCTAGCTAACTCTGCCCACTTGAATGGCTTTATGTCGGTTTATTGAAACTAGGTTAAATTTGAACTACAAGTAAATTGTAGGTTGTCTTGAATGTTTTGCAAAAAAAATTGGAGGTAAACATTGGAGGGTCATTTAGTATATCACAAACCACCATTGAGAATTTTGACAAAAGGTTCAAATTCTTGCTCAAATTATTTATCTTGACAACTTAAAAAAATTAGGTCAAACTTGAGCAACAAGTAAGCGCCATAGATTGCTCTAGAATTAATTGTATTTTTGAAGGTATATATGTGCATCTTATTTAGTAAACAATACCGTCGATGTGAGTTTCAAACTATCAGGAAAGAACATTCTCAATTTTCCGAGTGATGACGAGATTGTTCCTTTCCGTAAAGAAAGTCTCAAGAATATGGATCTCAATGCCACAAGCAGTGATTTCAAATATATATAATGGACCGACATGTTGTAATTATGATTTTCATGTCCTATGAGTTTTCAAACTTTCTAGCTAACTCGGCCCACTTGAATGACTTTATGTCGATTTATTGAAATTACGTGAAATTTGAAATACAAGTAAATCATATCTTTCTTTGAAAGTTTTACAAAAAAATCTTTTGAAGGTACCAATCGAGGGTCAATTAATATATTGGGAACCACCGAGAGTTTGGACAACAGGTTTAACTTCTTGCTAAGATTTTGCATCTTGCCAATTGAACGAAATTTGGTCAAACTTGAGCTACACTAGTACTGTAAGAGAACAAAAGGGATGCAGCGCGAGCCTTAAAAAAGGCAGTGCGAGAGCAGTGAAGAGAGAGGAGGAGTTGAAGGTGGTGCGATGTTAGAGCAAAGCAATGATGGGCAGCTGACACGAGGTACAAGGTACACTCCACTAGTAGTAAATGTATAGACCTATAGTATGGAAGTTTATTCATGCAAAAAATGTGTGTTTTCTCTCTCCTTCATTGCCTCTAATCTCTCCCCAACCCTCTTCCCTAGCACACCGTCCCAACTGATCTCTCCCTTGTCCACAGTGTGGTGCTACGCACGGTTTCCTTGTTACGGCGACTATATTTCTTTCTTTTTTAGAAAGCGGCTCGGTTTCTCTGGCGTGTATGGCAGCCGCATAGGTGTGGAATAGGAGGAGTACTAAATACTAGTAGAAGTAAACCTCTTTGGTCCTTGGTAGAAAAAAATTCAGACTATTCCGGTTTCAATTTTTTCACTTGCTTTCCAAACATCAGGAGGAAAAGGTTATTCAAAATACTATCCATTCATAGTAATACTTCTTATCTCTATCTTGCTTTGTATCAATACCATACCATAATCTAGTGTACGGATAACTTTGAACATTGATGTCTAGATCAAGACTGGAAAATCCAAACATTGATAACTGTTGGATCTTCTTTTCCATTCTTAGAATGTAGAAGATTATATTGATAGTCCTTAGCACAATGGACGCTAGTATGCGCAAACCTCAAAACACACTTGTGATAAATTCATGGACTTGGACGTAATTTTTATTTTTTATGAGGTCCTTAATCTAACTTGTAGTTCCACCGACCGTGCTAACCGAAGCACGTCGCTCCTACAGGGCCTACCACAGTTAGAAGAAAATGCAACCTCTCCATTTATCACACAAAGTGGACTATGGTTTCTTATAGTACAATTTTCAAGCTTCATGGCTAACATCGCACACTTCACTGAATTCTTGCCGATTAAACGAAATAAGGTCAAACTTGAGGTACAAGTAAGAGCGATAGATTGATCTTTAATTAAATGTATTTTTGGAGGTAGATGGGTGCATCTTATTTTAGTAAAAGAATCCCGTCGATGTGAGTTTCAACTTTGGTCCTTGGTGGAAACTTAAATTCAAAATTTTTTCGTTACGAAATTTTCACTTGCTTCCCAAACGTCGGGAGGGAAAGACTATTCACAAGACTGGCCATTCGTAGAAGTACTTATTATATTATCTTTATCTTGTCTTATATCTTAAAATACCATACCATAATATAGTGTATAGATAACTTTGAAAATTGACCGTTGGATCAAGACTGCAAAGTCCAAACATTGTTAATTGTTGGATCTTCTTTTCCATTCTTGGCATCTACAAGATTCTATTGATAGTCTTTATCTCAATGAACGATAATATGCACAAACCTAAAAACACACATCACCGCATAGTTTTAGGGACCTTGTGCTACGTGCATGGACTTGGATGTAATTTTCATTTTTATGAGGTCCTTGATGTAACTTGTACTTCCACCGACCGTGTTAATTGAAACAGTTCGCTCCTACGGGACCTACCACAGTTAGAATAAAATGCAACCGCGCACCAATTGTCACACAATGTGGACCATGGTTTATTATAGTTCAATTTTTCAAACTTCCTACCTAACTTAGCACACTTCACTGACTCGCTGATTTAACAAAATTATGTCAAACTTGATCTACATGTAACCGTGGTATATTGTTTTTGAATTAAACTTCTTTTTTGAGGTTGACGGGTGCATCTTATTGTAGTAAATAATGCCGTCGATGTGAGTTTCCTACTATCTTGAAAGAACATTCTCAAATTCCCAAGTGATGATGAGATTGTTCTTTTGCGTAAATAAAGTCCGAGGAATGTGGATCTGAATGCCACAGGCCAAGTTTCTAGACATATTAAGTGTACAACATGTTTTACTTATGATTACCATGGTTGATGGTATGAGTTTTAAAACATCGTCCTAGCTAACTCTACCCACTTGAATGACTTTATGCCCCTTTATAAAAATTATGCCAAATTTGAACTACAAGTAAATTGTAGGTTGCTTCGAACGTTTTGTGAATTTTGTTTGGAGGTAACCATTGGGGGGTCATTTAATATATCACAAATTTCAACTTCTTGCTAAGATTTTGCATCTTCATAATTTAAGGAATTTAGGTCAAACTTGAGATACAAGTAACACGATAGATTGCTCTTGAATTAAATGTCATTTCATGGGTAGCAGATGAGTGCATCTTCTCGTAGTAAACAACACTGTGTGTGGTTTTCCTACTATCAGGAAATAACATTCTAAATTTTTAGAGTGATGACCAGATTGTTCCTTTCCGACAAGAAAGTCAGAAGAATATGGATCTGAATGCCACAAGCAAAGCTTTCAGACATATATAGTGGACCGACATGTTGTACTTATGCTTCCTATGATTTACGAGTTTTCAAACTTCGTCCTAGCCAACTCTGTCCATTTGAATGGCTTTATTTTGATTTATCGAATTAGGTCAAATTTCAAATGCAAGTAAATTGTAGATTGCATTTAAAGTTTTGGGATTTTTTTGGAGCTAACCATTGGTGGGTCATTTAATATATCACAAACAAACACAAAGAATATTGACAATAGGTTCAACTTCTTGCTAAGATTTTGCATCTTGAGAACTTAACGAAATTAGGTCAACTTGAGCTACCAGTACGCGCGATATTTTTCTCTTGACTTAATTGTCTTTTTGGAGGTAGATGGGTGCATCTTATTTTAGTAAACAATAATAAAGTCGGTGTGAGTTTCCAACTATCAGAAAATAACATTCTCAATTTTCCGAGTGATGACGATATTGTTCCTTTTAGTAAAAAAGGTCTCGAGAATATGGATCTGAATGCCACAAGTAGAGCTCTTCAGATATATATAGTGGACCGACATGTTGTATACTACTTATATGATTCCCTTGTTTCACGACTTTTCAAAATTCCACCTAGCTAACTCTGTCCACTTGAATGGATTTATGTCGATTTATCAAAATTAGGTCAAATTTGAACTACGAGTAAACTGTAGGTTGCGTTGAAAATTTTGCGAATTTTTTAGCAGTAACCGTCGGGGATCATTTAATATATTGCAAACCACCATCGAGAGTTTTGATTATTCATCTCGAAAATTTAACGAAATTAGGTGAAAGTTGAGATACCAGTAAGCGCGATAGATTGCTCTTGAATTAATTGTCTTTTTGTAGGTAGATGGGTGCATCTTCTTTTAGTAAACAATGTCGTCGGTGTGAGTTTCCTACTATCAGGAAAGAATATTATTTTTCCTAGTGATGACGAGATTGTTATTTTTCATAAATAAATTCCTAAAAATATGGATCTGAATGCCACAAGCCAAGCTTTCAAACATATATAGTGGACCTGCATGTTGTACTTTCGAATCCCCACTACTGGGAAATGGTTGTTCATCACACATGAATTCCCCTCCCGTGGCGCACTAGGGGTGCACCATGGGCTTTGCGCTATGGCTAAATATTATCCATAGCGCACTGCCTGATGCTCTATAGGTATCTCGAGATAGAAGTAGTGTACTACACGGTGCGCCACGGATGTGAAACATAGTGCATTTCCACTGTGTTGCCTGTGGCGCACGAGGCAGTGCGCCACTAAGACTATCCCACGTGCGCTTTAAAAAAATTCTCAATACAGATGATATACAATATAGAGTATATACAATACAACTGATATACATATATAGATATACAATACAAATATACAATACGTATATACATACACATATATGAATTCACATACAAAATAGAAACAAATACATATAGATAAGTCATATACATGAATACACATTATAAGTTACATTATTTTGATCAAGTTACAGAGTATCTAGTAACATGAATACATATGTCTTGACCAAGTTAGAGATCGCCAAGCTCTCCTAGACATCTAAAGGAGGAACACACAGGACAAAAAAACAAAGGACGATAAGCATCACCGAGACGGAGGTGTAGGTCTTAATCCGGTTCCTCGTCCTAACTCCCACTAGATAGCGCATGTATCTAGCTTCCTCCTCCGCCATAGTGTTGTACCCTTTGTAGCTATTGCCGCTGAAATGCTGCACCTGTCTCCGGTAGTCTTCCCAATCATCGTAGACTCTGGGAACCCGTCCCTTGTACACGACGTACCGCGTCATCTACAAGTTCAATAATAATTAAATGGTGGGTGAAATAACATGTAAAAGTCACATATAAAGATACACTTGCCAAATAACAAAAACTCAAAAAGCATGCATCATATATACATAGGTCGCTGGACATAGGAATATGCTATGATGGAATAGTTCGGCCAAGTAGGATGCACAAGACTTGGACTTGTGCATGGCACAAGGCCGACTATCCCATTATAGCAGATTCATATATATAGTGTGGCATGACATTTTACTCATCGTTATTCTCGAAAAACACCAATGTAACTTGGATTTGTTCCTCATTATCAAAAAATAAAAGTAGTCCCAACTCAAAAAGCATGTCTCATATATACATAGGTCGTTGGATACACGAATATGCTATGATGGAACAATGAGCCAAGTAGGATGCACAAGACGTAGACTTGTGCATAACACCAGGCTCACTATCACATCACAGCGCATTCAAATATAGTGTTCCACGACATTTCAATCATCGTCATTCTCGAAAAAGACCAAAGTAACTCGATTTTGTGCCTCATTCACAAAATAAGAAAGTAGTCCCAACTCAGAAATAATGCCTCATATATAAATAGGTTGTTGGACATAGAAGAATGCTATGATGGAACCGTCAGCTAAGTAGGATGCATAAGAGACTTGGACTTGTGCATAGCACAAAGCTCACGATCCCCTCATAGCACATTCACATATATAGTGTGCCATGACATTACAATCATCGGCATTCTCAAAAATACCAAAGTAAGAAAAAAAATGACCGAAGTTAGAAAAGAAGGACCAAAGAGTAAGCAAACAAAATAAGCATTGATACATGTATACGCTAACAATAAGAAAAATAAGTAAGAATTGATTCATAACCCTGATAAGTAGTAGCATGTACTTGTCAACACACACAAGTACTTCTGGGCATAAATATTACATGGCACAAGCTCATCTATAGTTCGGAACTCCAACTAGGACAACATCAAGACTTCTGGCTCTGCTCGGGGAATGGGAGGATGTGTTGTTTCATCATGAACGCCTAGGCGATGTACTATGTCATGGTTATTTGGGGGATGGCCTCTGTAGAAGATCCACCTCCCCCTCCCGAAGTCATGGCATCAAGAAAAATGATTGCCCCAAACTACTTCTATATGTGATACATCTCTTTTCTAATATCTGAATCAGTGATCTTGGACATGGCTTCGTACCACTGTTTGAGATAATCTAGCAACATAGAATTGTGTTGCTCTAGTAGGAACACCCTCATGTGATTGAGTGTGTAGTAGGCTTCCTTCTGACTGTTTTGGGATGCTTCACCTAGGGGAAGTCTATAACATGGGTGAAGACATTCCTTCCGAACTTGACCTTCTTACGCACGAAGCTGGTGCCTTCTGCTGAGGCATAGATAGTGAGAGCAGAACTTCCTTGATCTGGTAGTAGGTTTTCATCATTCTTGACTCCCCAAGTCAAAATACGTGGCTTGCGAATGTTGTGTGCAGTGTTCATCTCTGTGCAAAATAATTCAAACGGTATGTTTTGGAAAAATAATGATGTAAATCTAATAAAGCATGTTATGGAGGCGAGTGAGACTTACTCGGAAATTTATGGCATGAGAATGTATTCTTTTGTCTTGTTCGGTAGCAAGATGCCTTGGAGCTATGCAGACACGAATCGTCGTTCAATGGGTCTTCCCAAGCACCCGTCACACATGTAATAGGGGTCTACTATCATGATGCTCGAGGTGTTCTCTCTAATGATCTACATGGCCATGCTAAGAGAAAACATGTGGTCCATGGTATAGTTTAGCGGATATAGGTGGAACATATTGAATATGTTGTCAAACCGCAAGAAGAACAGATCCACAAGGACATTATTGACGAATCCCAAGCCTAGTGGTACCTTAACCACGACATTTTTTCGAAAGCCTGTTCAACCTTATTACCAGGTGCAAGGGATATTTCTCAGCAAGAAGGCGTTTCTCTACCGTCCGCACACTGTGATGCACACTCTGCATTTCCCAACTGGCGAGCTTCATAAATTTATTAGTTAGCATGGTCTCACCTACCACATGCATCCTCCACATAATACCCTTGGGTCTTTGTGGACCGTCCTAAAACCTGACTGAATTCGTAGTTGATGCCATTGGCTGGCTCAAGCTTCTAGATTTTCATTTCCTGGCCTTCTTGCCATTTGGATAGCGGGAAGGCACCGCAATCTGAGCTATGGATTCCCTATGTAGTGTGACAGGGCTTAAAATAAAGGGCTGGTTGGATGTATTAGCTGGCTCGGTGAAGGCGCAAGCTGGAGGCGTCTCCTGAGAACCAAACAAACGCTTGTTGCAAATGGGTTTCTCTGCGGATCCACCAGCCGGGTCTTTGTTTGGGCCGTTGTTGAAAAACTAAGTGTTAATGTACCGATCGACGTCTACATCATCCTCGATCGTATCCTGCGCCATTGGCATATCATCAATATGATCTTCTGACCCACCACGTGGAAGTGATGGCGGTAGCGGTGTGGGGGTCTTGCCATGGCTTGGCGCTAGCACGACAGGCGGTGTTGTTGTCTATGGGGTGATGGCGTCGGCCGTCCCCTAACAAATCATGCTCTTTGGCATTAGCATGAATAAGCCGAAGCAACTTATGAGGGTAGCTGGTTCATCTTAATCCGCTCCTAGGGGTTGAATGGGAGGTTCCGGGTCGTCACAGCCCCTTAGCAGCACCCAAATAATTTTAACCCTACGGATGCTATCTAGCATCATCTGTGAGTGGAACGTGCGATGCAAGGGTTGAATAATTGTAACCTTGGCAACATCCCTCAGCTCGTTGTTCACGTAGCTTAAGAGAGTGCAAGGAACATCCTTATTGGGAAAACATGTATGGTGTTAGAGATGCCATAAGAGTAATAAATGTCAAGGTGGTAAATTAGATTTGTTTACCCTGATGGAGTAAAGCCTGGCTAATGTCGAGGCACCACATATGACGATATGGGTGCAAGAGACGGAGGGGATGCTTGATGGAGTTGTGCTAGCTGCCGGTGTATTCTCCCTACCGGGTGTAGGGTTTCTTACCCATGGAAAACAAAAAATTTATACCGTATCAACATACACAAGCCAAGATCTATCTACTAGATTGTAGCAACGAGTCGATAGAGTACTCACCTCGAAGATTCCAAAGCAGTTAAAGAGAGAAGATTCTCGTGGGTGATGTAGTCGTTCACTTGTCGATCTCAAGATCGCGTAGGCGATCCTTCTAGCGCCGCTTTCCGGCAGCGCTCTCGCAGTCGGTCACACGTATGGTACTCGATGAATACATTCCTCTCCCTTGTTCCAACAGGCAGTAGAGGTTGTATCTCTCTCCTCGCGATTCCGGTAGCATTATATGTCATAAACGTATCTATAAATTTGATGCTCCATGCTTGTTTAGTATCAATTTTGCTATGCTTTGTCTACACTTTGAGGTATTTTTATACAATTTCTATAACTAACCTATTAACAAGAGGCCGCAGTGCCAGTTGCCTATTTTCTGCCGTTTTTGGTTTCGGAAAGGCCAGAAAAGAAATATTCTAGGAATTGTACGGGACAAAAACCAAAGTCAATATTTGATCGGAGCAGACATAGAGTCCAGAGGAGAGACGAGGAGTCACAACGAGGCGGACACATATAGGGGTGGCGCGGGTCCCCTGGCCGCGTTAGCCCCTGGTGTGGTACTCTCGAGGCTCCACCGATCGTGCCCTTTCGCCTACATATACGTATCCTCGGGACATAAACCCTAAGATGGGAAGAGGAGATTCGGGGGACATAAGTCTCTGTTTCGGAACCCTGCTGGGACAGAGAATTGCCCCCGTATTCATCTCCATCGATCTCCACCACCATATCCATCGCCGTGGCTGATTCCCATGTTAAGGAGGGAGTACTTCTCCCTCGAGGCTAAGGTCTCTACCCCTATATATGTGTTCATCTCTCTCTCTCTATGCATGATCTTATTGTGATCATGAGCTTTGTAATCAAGTTGATCTACTCTGCTACTCAAGGGCTTTAATTAATCTCTGGCTAGCCCCACGTGTGTGAAGGTGACAGTGTGCACACCATGAGGCACTTAGGATAAATATTACAGAAATACTTTTCATGAGTTATATTTTGAGTTGGTTGTCTCTATGCAATTGTGGTGTTTGTTGGAATCATCTAGCGTTCAAGGTGAAAGTGTGGGGTTATCTAGATGGGGAAAGAGAACTTTGAGGTGTGCTGTTATAGCCCTACCATGGATTAGAGTTATCTAACCAGAGAGTAGTCTAGGGTAGCATCATGAAGACAAGTTATTTATATGAGAGTCTCCACTAGTTCAACTATGATCCCTAGGCATTCTTTCTAAGCATTGAAACACCGTTACAATCAGTCCTGTTACACGTTGCTTTCTACCATCTTTATTTTAGATTGCCTTTAGTCTCTTCCTCCCCGTCAAGCTCTTTTCTGGCACTGTTGTCTTATAATCATCCATACTACTTGAATTTCACTATTTCTTCACCGAACTAGTGCACCTATCGACCTGACAAGTGTATTGGGTGTGTTGGGGACATAAGAGACTTCTTGTATCTTGATTGCAGTATTGCTTGAGAGGGATACCTTTGACTACTTCCTCCTTGAGTTCGATAAACCTTAGGTAATCCACTTAAGGGAAACTTGCTGCTGTTCTACAAACCTCTGCACTTGGATGCCTAATACTGTCTACAAGAATAGAAGCGTGCATAGACATCAAGCTCTTTTCTGGAGTCATTGCCGGGGAGGTAAGCTAAAAGGTACTCACATCCTCCAGTGTGAGTGCTCGAAGTTATTTCGTTTAGATTCTACAATTTTGTCTTTTTGTTTCTTGTTTTCACTAGTTAGGCTTAATGGAAAACAAAAAAATAGAGAGCTTTATAGTATTTATCTTGAGTTAGGACATGAAGTGTTTGATGAAAAAATTAAAAAACCTATGGAGATTTATTTGCATGCTAATAGCAATGTTATTAGTATGAATTCTTTGAACACCATTATTTCTAATGCTATGGAAACATCTAATCTTGGGGAAGCTAGTTTTGATGAATATGATATTTTCAGTACACCAGCTTTAGAGGAGAAAATTTTCTTTGATGATACTATACCTCCAATATATGATGATTATAATGATGAATATAATATTTTCAGTCCACCTAATATTGAGGAGAAAATTAATTATGATTACAACATGCCTTCTATATTTGATGATTATCGTGATGAGAATAATAATGATAGCTATTTTATTGAATTTCCTCCCACTATAATTAATAAGAATGCCTATCCTTATGTGGAGAGTAATAATTATTTTATGCATGTGGCTCATTATAAGAATGTTTTATGTGATAATTATATTGTTAATTTTATTCATACTGCTACTAAAAATTATTATGAGAGAGGGAAACATGGTCTTATGTATCTCAACAATATTAAGTTTCCCCTCTTTATGTTGAAAGTTTTGAAGTTGCACTTGTTTTGCTTTCCTATGTTCGTTTCTTTCTGCTTTGATGACTTGGTTTTTTACAAGATTCCTATGCATAGGAAGTGGGTTAGACTTAAATGTGTTTATAATTGGCTTCTTGATGCTCTCTTTTACTTCAATTCATATTTCTTATGTGAGCATCTTCTCAAACTATCATGCATAACTTAAAGGCGTTAACCCAATAGTTTTATTGAGTCTTAGAAGTTATTACTTCTGTAATAACCTCTCCTTATCCCTTTTGTTTGATTTTTGTGCCAAGAATAACCTCTAATGAGAGAGAAGTAAGATTTGGGGAAGTTGCTATCCTGAAACAGATCTTTGTGCTTCACTGTAAACATTCGTGAAAATTCTCTGTATGTCCGATTCAGCTGTAATTTTCTGAATAAATCCCCAGGTTGTTAGGTAACTTTCGTTAGTTCAACATTTTTCTTTTTGAGCAACAGAAGGTCTTCAAAAAAATCGTTTTTTACCTGTTGGTCTGTTTTGATAGATTTCTGCCATTATTTGCATTTGCCTCTTATCGGTTTCTTTTTTAGTTCTATTTAATCACTTGAGATTTTAAAAGGAATTGCTACATTATCTTGTTTTTTAATGGAAGTTTTACTTGTGTTGAAACTAAACCCAAAGACTTATTATCCTGAATACACTAATGTTGCTAATGAAGATTGTGTGAAGTTTTGTATGACGGAAATTTTCAGGTGTAAAGGAAGAATGATGTGATGAGATGAAGAATGGACAAAATATCAAGATTGGGGATGCCACCCATGTCACCCCAAGAAATATTCAAGAGGTACAAGCGTCAAAGCATGGTGATGCTCAAGGCATCCCCTTCTTCATCAATAAAAACCTCAGGTCTTTCTAGACACTTCGTTTTTATTATTTCATGCTCTATTGTGTTTTTCTTGGATCGTCTTTGTTTTTATTTGTAGTTTTATTTTGCTTGGTTTTCTCCAATAAGTTGGTTGGATCCCAGCACACTTATTTTGGAGAGAGACACAATCTACTTTCATTGCCTAGAACACTCTAGTTTTCATTCTTATTGTTTTGTCAGTGTTTTCTTTTGCTAGCACTGTGTTTAGCCTTAGTTTTCTTGTGCTTTCAGCTTTGAACTTTTTATTTCTTCTTTGTGGATTTGTGAGACAATCTCACTGATCTTTATTGATTATTATCTTTGTGAGTTCTTTCAAATAAGTTGATTGGTGTTGGAAAAGAGTAGAAAGTTTCATGCTTAGGTGGTACAAAAAGGTCCTTGTTATGACTTTGGATTAGACTTTATCATGCCATACTAGATGTTGTTTTCACCTTATGCTTAGTGATTATTGCTGTAGCATGACTTGTTCCAAACAATTAGGATTGCTTAATGTGCCTTGAAAGAATTATGCGTTGTTTTAGCATACAAAAGAATAGTATTGTCGTATTCTCCTATGATGCTTTGTTTGGGTCGACTTGGCACATGCTCACACCATGTTATGACTATGAACCAGTCACCTGAGCCTCTATGATCATTTAGTTTTTGACTTGTGATATCACTTTATGCTTTAGTTAATAATGTTTTGTCGCTTTGCATGATTATGACCATTATTGCTCTCTTAGTTGGTTGCTCCCAGTATTTTGCTAGCCTCCACTTGTACTGAGTAAGCTCTACTCATGCATCCAACACCCAAGAAACCAAGTTATTCCAAAGAGTCCACTATAAATTCCTATGCATGGTGTGTTACACCATTCCAAGTATATTCTTGTTTTATCTATCTTCCAAATTAAACTTGTTATGTGAAAATTAGTGATTAAAGCTCTCAAACTTGATGGCACACTTTATTTTTCTTGCCCCTAATAAACTTGAACCATTGTGTCATCTATGTTATATATGCTTGCACTTATAAGTTGGGAATTAGTAGAAACGTGATGTCGTAAGGAATGCTTTCAACACCTGTAAATATCTACACAGTTGATATCATGCTCTTTTGTTTATGGATGTCTGCGGTGTGAAATAAAAGGGGAGCTTATAAGTCCATGGAGTTATGTATATGTGTTAGAGAAACGCCTGGGCCGCTAGCCTAAGCCATGCCTAATCATGGTGGAAATTTGCAGCATCACCATAGTGAGCAATCCATGAAGCATCCTCAGAAAAAAATATAGAAAAAAAGAGAAAATGAAAGAAAAAAGAGAAGCACCATACTTATGGAAATAGAATATTTCTGAGATGCTCATTGTTTGTTGCCTTGTCATTTTGATATGGGATAGCTCTTGTGTCATGGGGCAAGGGGTACCCCGTTGGCGGTTCTCTATGATACACATATACTTACAATGACAAGAACTTTCTGGTAACTAAAGATGATTAGCATGAGGAATGGCCCTCGTACTCAAGGGACATGAGATTACCAACTTATGATTTGTCAATCATATACTCCATACTTTGTTCACTTTAACCTTAATCACTTCAAGATGCTTATGATAGGGGCAATGATCCTTAGGCACCAATTAAGAGAATAGTTGTCATTCTTAGTACTATGTGCATTGTCCCAAAACTTATTGATTGATTCATAATGTTGATATTGATTGTTCTTGAACTATCTGTATCTAGTCACCCTTATGAACTTTGAAGGTGTCCTATGTATTTATGTTTTGCTACTCCATAAGGGACAAACTGAATGCCACTATGCTATGTGAAACAAACAAACGTCTCTCATTGTATTGTTATTCATGATCTTTGTTTCCATCCTTTCATGTTGCAACATAGTTACTATGTCTTATTTTTAGAACTTCATATTTCATGCTCAAGTTTAGAGTACTTTGATCCTAGCTTTCAGTGCTTTGCAAATGGTTTGATCCGGATTGTGATGGTGCATGTCACCTCAAAAATTATTCTTTTTATCACTTACCTACTTGAGGACGAGCAGGAGTTAATCTTGGGGATGCTTGATACATCGTAAACATATCTATAATTTTTGATGCTCCATGATTATTTAGTATCAAGTTTGCTATGCTTTGTCTATACTTTGAGGTATTTTCATACATTTTATGGAACTAACCTATTAACAAGATTCCGTAGTGCCAGTTGCCTGTTTTCTGCTGTTTTTTATTTTAGAAAAGGCAGAAAATAAATATTCTCGAAATTGGATAGGAAAAAACCAAATTCAATATTTGACTGGAGCAGACACGGAGTCTAGAGGAGAGACAAGGAGGCGCAACGAGGTGGCCACACCTAGGGGTGGCGCGGGTCCCCCTGGCCACGCCAGCCCCTGGTGTGGTCCCCTCGAGACTCCACCGACCTTGCCCTTTCGCCTACATATACGTCTCCTTGGGACGTAAACCCTAACATGGGCAAAAATCCACGAAAAGGTCCGCAAAACCGCCGCCACCGAACAGGAGATTTGGGGGATAGAAGTCTCTTTTCCGGCACCCTACCGAGACAGGGAATTGCCCCGAATTCATCTCCATCGATCTCCACCACCATATCCATCATCGTTGCTAATTCCCATGATGAGGAGGGAGTAGTTCTCCCTCGAGTCTAAGGGCTCTACCGGTAGCTATGTGTTCATCTCTCTCTCTCTATGCGTGATCTTATTGTGATCATGAGCTTTGCAATCAAGTAGATCTACTCTGCTACTCAAGTGCTTTAATTAATCTTCGGCTATCCCCATGATGACGCACAAGTATAGGGGGGTGTATCATAGTACTTTTGATAAATAGGAGTGTCGATACCAACGAGGAGCAGAAGGTGTTGACTACTTGTTTGGAGCAGGAAATCTCTGTAAATACTTAGCAAACAAATTGTTAGGTTTTTTGATAAAGCAAGGAAATAAAGTGCATGTAAATAAAGACAGCAAATAAGTGCAGCAAGTGGCCCAATCCTTTCTTAGCAAAGGACAAGCCGGTGGTAATAATTATGAGGATCAAACTTTCTCGAGGACACATGGGAAAACTGTCAAGTGCTTTCATTTCATATACTTGATTAATCTTCTTTGGTTTGATAAGTGTTGTGTGGGTGAACCTGTGCTAATGTACCGACCTTACTTGGACTAATACATACTTCTGATTAAACCCCTTGCAAGCATCCGCAACTACAAGGAAATAATTAAGATAAAAACCTAACCATAGCCTTAAACTCTGAGATCCTACACTCCCTTGTGCAAATGTTTCCTAACGGTGGTTCAGGTTTCTGTCACTCCGGCAACCCCACAATTAGTATTCAAATACACAATGCATTCCCCTAGGCCCATAAATGGTGAAGTATCATGTAGTCGATGTTCACATGACACCACTAGAATAATAACACCACAACTTAAATATTAAACCATTGAATAATACCTCAACACAATTCCTCTACTAACAACATGACTTCTCCCATGTCCTCAGGAACTAAACGAACTACTCACGAGACATCATATGGATAAAAGTCAGTGATGATAAGGACAATTTGAACATAAAAATTAATTCAATGGTTCCACTCACAAGCATTAACTACAATAGTAATCAACACCAGGAAAGTTTCCCCTAAGAACTATGAAAGATTCAACACAATTGTTACAGCGGGATGGATTGGTGATGATGGTGCTGGTGGAGATGGTGGTGGGGATGATGATGATGATCCCAATGAAATCTAGCTTAATGACGGTGTTGATGGCGACGATCTGCCATCTCCGAGAAGGAATTTACCTGGCAGAAATCTGTGTGCCGGAGAACTCTTTCTCTCTCGGTAGTTTCCGCCCCGCAGAGGCGGCGAAATCTTTTTGTGGTCACCCCCCTATTTTTTGGGTTTTGGGAGGAATATATAGGGGAAGGGGCAGAGCCAGAAGTGGGCCACGATGGCCACAGCCCCTGGTGGCGCGGCCCAGGGTGACCCGCGCCTGGGGGGATGTGGGTCCCCTGTGGCCCAACTTCGCCTCCCCTTCTGGCTTCCTTCGACTTCTGGAAAAATATGATTTTCCATAGTTTTTCTGGTATTTTTCTGATCTTCACGAAAATTGCATCTAGACACCGATTTTTCCATCAGAATCCTAACTCCGGCAGCTCATCCTCCAAGAATCATCCAACATGCAAAAACATATGAAATAACATAAGTATCACCTCTTAATAAGGAATATATCAATGGATAAAAGAAAATTATGATATAGAATGGTGATGCAAATTGGACGTATCAAATCCCCCCAAGCTTAGACCTCGCTTGTACCCAAGCGAAAACCGAGCTCAGTAAACATGTCCATAGGTTTATGGAGTGAAGTGTCGATAAAAAGAATACGGACAAGAAGTATTACACTTACGAATACACAAATCATAATACAAAACAACTCACCATTATATAACTTAACTTGCAACGAGTATGGGAGTCACAATAAAGATGCATAAAGATAAATCATAATTGGGAATGGAATTTTTTTTTCTTGGTCAGAGAACAGTTGGCAAACAGTTTTCAAGGAAAGATTTTGTAAAGAAGTTTATAACAGGAGTACTCTTTGGTCAAACATAAATGGCTTTTCACAATGAAGGTTTTCAAAGTAATACTCATTCAGATAAGAGTCTTGTGCAAAACAAGGAGATAAGAAACATGATTGAATAAATTGTCATATGAATGATTGAAACACAACAACTCAAATGCTTGCTGGAGGTAGAGAGGAAAAGGTTTACTGACTCAACTATGAAGTAAAATAAAGGCCCTTCGCAAAGGGAAGAAGTGATTTCAAGTTCATAAAGAGGTTTCAAAAGATTATGGTACTTACTAGCTTTTAGCTTTCATTGCCCCTATCATAATCATCTTGAGGTGATTAGGGTTAAAGTGAACAAATATGGAGTATATGCTTGATGAAATATAAGTTGGCAATCTCATGTCCCTTGAGTACGAGGGCCGCTCCACATGCTACTCAACTTTAGTTATCGTCAAGTCCTTGTCATAGTAAGTACATGTGCATCATAGAGAACCGCCAACGGGGTACCTCTTGCACATGATACAGGAGTTATCCCATATCAAAATGACAAAGCAAGCAGACAATGAGCATCTCAGCAATCTTCTTATTTACCATGGGAAAATGGTGCTTTTTTATTTCTTTCCTCTTTTCAATGTCTTTTTTTTATATAATAAGAATGCTTCATAGATTGCTCACTATGGTGATGTTGCAAGTTTCCACCCTAATTAGGCATGGCTTAGGCTAGCGGCCAAGGCGTTTCTCTAACACACCTACATAACTCCATGGACTTACAATCTCCCCTTTTATTTCACACCGACGACATCCATAAACAAAAGAGCATGATATCAACTGGGTAGATATTTACAGGTGTTGAAAGCGTTCCCCGTGACAACACGGTTCTGCTAATCCCAACGTATAAGCGCAAGCATATACAACTTCGATGACACAATGGTTCAAGTTTATTAGGGGCAAGAAAATAAGGTGTGCCATCAAGTTCGTGAGAGCTTTACTAACCAGTTTTCCCATAACAAAAGAATTTTTAATTTGAAAGATAGATGAAGCTTGAGAATTTACTTGGAATAGTAATAATGCTAATGGGTAGATATGGTGGAGACGCTCCCGCTAACACCGGCCCCCACCTGTCATCCCTCTCTTCCCCTCGAAGAGAATATGAACAGAATCCTCGCCGGCCACGCTCCCCCCGTCTTCGTGTCCAGCCAGGACTCCCCAGGCAGCATATAAAAGCCCAACGCCGCGACCCTGTTTCTAAACCTGCAAAAAACCATAACCCTAGCCCTCCATCCCCGATCTCTTGAAGTCAATCCACCGCCAACCTCGGTGAGTTCGTGAACCGACGACAGGAGCTCCCTCCCCCTATCTCCTTTCCCCTATTATGAACCTCACGCTCGACAGCATTGGCTCAACCCTCCTAATCGGTTTTTACTGCAGCCTGGCGCCCTCGATTTCTCGCCGAAGCCGCGGGAGGGTCGACGTCGCTGCCACCACTCGAGGAGGAGAGGCCTCTATCCGAGACCACGGTCAAAACCGCGAGGAGGAGGCGACGACCCGTACCCACCTCATCCTCCCCATGGACGCCGAAACACCGATGCCAACCACCGCTGCACCACCCGCCACCAGTCGCCGCCGCCAGCAAGGAAGGTGAGTCCGTCCTTGCTTCATAGCCTTAGATCTAGGATGGATGGCGAGGATTAGAAGTTTAAAACGAAGGGGTATCGGCAAATCCAACTGTGCCGCATGGCAATTCACGACAGCGCCACGTCAGCGCCGCCTTGCTTAGTTGGCCCAATCAGATGCTGCCACATCTCACGTTCTCGTTAGGAGATTTAATTGGCAGATTGATGTTAATTCTTGCGAAATTCATAGAAAATAAAATACTTGGCAAAATTTAGCATATAATATACCGTTGCATTCACAAAATTGTGTAGAACACAGATCTGCAATAAAATTACAAGTTTGCAGTAGGATTTTCTGTGTAGAAATTAATCTCTAGATTAGAGTGTTTAATCCATAGAAAAATAATTAAAACCCCGTTTTAGTTGATTCTTGTTGCGTTGACTTTTTTTTACCATACCTATTGAACAAAATTATAGAACCTTGCTTAAGATCATTAGATCTGATTTGGGGATAAATAAATGGTTGGATCTTCTAGTGAGCCTATGAATGAGAATAATGACCCAAATTAGTTTAAACCCATGGGAAATCAATACTAATAACATCCCTAACACAATTGCAATCCAATTAGAGTCAATTTAGAAAACAAATCTTGCATAAGTACCATGTTGCATGCATGCATGTTATCTCTGTGGCATATTTTGTGCAAATTGTGATTAGATCTATGTTTGTGTTTCGTTAGATTGTTCGGAGTGCGCCGAGGAGTGCTATTGTGTAAAGTGCTGCTCGGATCAAGGCAAGTTACACCACTTGTTCATATCTTTTGTCCCGGTTTTGATTCTATGTATGTGATCTTCAAAATTCTGTAGTATGCATGTGTAGGATGTTCTAGTAGAATTTTTCCTTAGTATTATTTTGCAAATGCGATGATTTTTTAGTATGCCATGAGTAGCTCTATACTTAGGATTTCCCCTCCTAATAGGTTACCCCTATTTTTGCTCAATATAATTGCTATGCTATATATATATGTAAAGTACCGTTGGGGGGTTCGAAAGACAATGAATTTCTTCTAAGTATAAAGGCTCTCTTGAGCAAAATTTTCTTCTCAAATCCTCTTCAAAATAAAACTAAGTTTTCTTCTGGGCGGAATGGTTGTCGGGTCAACGAGTGGGATTTTGGTGGAGGACAGCCGCCCAGGAATCAAAGAAGTCTGCCATGTTTTAGAATTCAGAAGCTTCCAGTGCAACCACAATACATATGGGCTCTGTCTTGGCCTAGTACTTAGTGGGAAACCTCACCTGGGTACCAACATTTGTATGGTCCTTGGCACGGTTGGATCCAGAAGGTAGAGGGGCTACTAATGGAAATCCTCGCCATGGTCTTGTCTGTAAAAGGACTTGATCGTGGATTGTGGGTAAAGTGCACAAACTCTCGAGAGTATTGCAATCTGATTGATCAGCCGTGTTCACGGAAATGGAACAACATTGAGCATCTGAAGGATGGAGCCTCTGAATGATCTTCCTCTCTCTCTTTCAAAACTAAAAGTTTTCTAAAAACCCAAGGCGTGAGTCATATCGCTATTGGGAGGGTTTTGGGAACTTGGTGAGTAATATCACATAATTTTCATCGGAAGAATGGCGACTCTCCCACCCACCCCACCTTAAACCCTAGCCACCTTTGCCGCCGGTGATCTTCATCTGATTGCCGACAATCAACCCTCCCCTCCCACCCTTTCTCTCTGGCGTTCTTCCCTCTTCAAGGTGATATCCTTTTTCTCAACTTTCTTTGATCATGGCATGTCTAGATCCGGCTTGGCGATGGAGGGTCACTTATTCCACTTCCAAGGATTTGGATCGGGTCGTCATAAGCAGTACGATGGTGAGATTCACCTTTGGCCTAGGCACAATTGGTTGTCCCTGATCAATGCAAAACGAAGTGGCCTCATTGGTAAGAAGATACCCTTAAATGATCTACCTAGGATCAGACCCATTCTATCTTTCACTGGGTTTAAGGTCACTATTCTTTCTTGCATTCTTTAACCCGAGGTATGTGACCGCAGTACTGTTGTTGATCTGATCGATCCGATCATAGATCCGATAACTTCGTCTCATTCGTTAAATCTGGATCTTTCTTTGGGGCTTTCTTACAAAAATGATGCCAAGAGGAAATTCAGATCAACTGTTCATCCGTTGGGCAAAGCACATCATTTTCTGATGGTAGTTTCCTTTGGCCGATCCAAATTTAAACTTGATGATAAATCTTCTGCTTTGGCATTGGAATCCTGCATTGGAGGTACTGCACAGGATCTCTCGGTTATCAAACTTGCTGACAGGGTTTTCAGGTTTTTAGTTTCTTCAAAATATGTTGGGTTTTTGGTCTATGGTCTTCAACAATATTCATGCACGGATTTTAAATGCTTCTTTCATCTTTGGAGTAATGGAGGCCCCCTTTGGAATAAAGAATTTAATGCTTGGCAGAAGGAGTGTAATGAAGAGTGGACACTTGTCAGCCCCAACAAAAAAATAACTGATCGTGCTTTGAATGCTCTAAGAAAGAGGCATGCAAGTTCATGCTTTAGAAAGGATTACTCTGTTTCTAAGAAATTATCTTTTGCTGCTTTTGAAAAGTATGATGCTTGTGAAGGTTATGAATGCCCAGTCTCAAAATATCAGCCAGATGTTTACCTCGAAGCCGGATATAATTGTCCTCAACTTAGGAGAAAGGATGGAGTAATTATGCCTCCATCTGTCTCTGTTGTTACACAAAATATTCAGTTTGGCATGTTTACTGATGAAACTCAACCTTCTCATGGGAAGGATTCAAATAGCAAAGTGCAAGATGAGGAGGACCCTGATTTTGGGAAAATGATTGATGATATGGTCTACAGGGTCTTTAAGTGTGGTAAATGTTTAAGTATGGGACATGTTACTAATCAATGCTCAAATCAAATTAGATGTCGGGCCTGCTTTCATTATGGTCATATCAGGAAAGAGTGTCTGAAGCTGAAGAGCCAAGCTAGAAAGCGGTGGATTCCTAAGGAAAACAGAGTTGGCATTGTAACCAGAGAAGCCAAGTTGGACAATACATGTCGTAAAGACGACACCGACAAGTTTTTGGACAAGAGCAAACAGTTCTTTGTCAATTCGTCTGCCTTCTCCCCCTCCTACACAACTCCAAACCCTACCGCAAAATCGCCGCATACGCCTACCTCGCCGACAATGGATAACTTTCCGCTTGATCCAACGAGGTGGATCCCTGAAGGCCATCAAATCATCGATGGTGGACCCACAAGACTGCCTAGGACCTTCTACATGACGTCTGTGTTGCCGCAGCGACGCCATGACCACGTTGTTACTGCCGAGCTCATGCCAACCCCTCCACCTCATCTTGAACCTTACTAGTGAAACCAAAACAATATTTCATATATCGCAATATCTTCCACACATCATGGTTTCTGAAACAACTCTTTCAGCTCCTAGATAACCTTTATATTAAAACAATCTTTTGAATATCAAGAATCATGGAGACAAACATGATACTTATATACTAACACTTGAATTGTTACTGTTTATTTAATACCAATTATTAAACTTCACAGAGTAACTGGAACTTACTGAAAGTTTGCAATAGGACTTTTAAACTTTATTTTAATACTTCAAAACAATACGATACCAGTTCGTAAAGTAACTAACCAAAATTCTATAGTTATATTATCTCAATTATAACTAAGCACAAGGTGGTAAACAGATTCCAATGACTACGCCAACTCTGAAAATTCACTTTGATTTAATTAATGATAAATAGTCTTCAACTTTTAATCATATTGTTGTTGAACTCCCACTCAAAAAAATATCCCTCACATTGTTTTAGTGATCACATGAACCAAATCCACTACACCATGTAACATCCCAAATTTCCTCAAATTCAAAACCATGTTGTTGCATTCATATCATTATGGCATTATTACCTTGCATAAAATTTTCAAAGCTTAAACCCTAAATAAAACCATATTAAACCCCTTCTTATATTATATATATGGGGCAAGGTTTTTTTTCAAGACCCAAAAATGTTTGAGTGATTATATGTGTTTGACACACTTTTAGACACGAGGATCACCACAAAAAATGTTGGTGAAAATTTGAATTCATTTGTATTTGAAATGACCATTCAAATCTATTCTAGAAAATCAAAACAGAAAAGGAAAAAGGCAAAAGAGAAAAAACTAACAGGCACAACCATTCTGGCCCATTTCCCCCTGGCAGCCCACAGCCCACCTTGGAACCACCCCCTCTCTCCCCGCAGTTCTCACCCGCGTGCACACCGTCCCTCTCACTGACCAGTGGCCCTGTTGCCACGTCAACATCGTCTTCCCCAAATCCCACCCGCGACCAGCTCCTCTGCCGTTTCTCCCCGCAGTCACTGCCGCGTTTGATTTCTCTTAATTACCGATGAATGCGTGCGTGATTCTCGCTCCCACGCTGGCTACTTAACCCCCATCCCCTCACCTAGCCAGTACCAAGCGCTACCAGGCTCTCACAATTTTTGCTTGCACCGCCGCAGTACAGAACTACTCCGGTGAGCTATTCCGTTAAGCACAACGCACCCATCTGCCTCTCGTTCACACGAACGTGTCCCTCTTGTTCATGCGCATCTGCTCAGACCTTTTGTTTGACCAATCTTGCCCCAGGCCGACGTCCTCGTCGACGACTTCAAGCAACCGAGGCGCTGTTCAACTCCGGCGAGTAATCATGGTAAAATCCACGCGCCCCTTGACCTCTACTTCATGCTATTGTGTTCGCTATGACCTTGTGCACCTTTTAATGCCCACTGTTTTCCTTATCATGCCCAAGGTTGTCGTCTCCGTCTCCGTTCGTGAACACCCGACGCCAGTACAAGCTCCGATAAGGTTTTACGTATATGTCCGTGCGCCCCTATCCAAGCTGCGACCACGTTGAGCTTCACCGTCTTCTCACGAATGTGGTTGTAGAGGTCCCAACCTGATAAGGTAGAGATCCATGTGTTTTTTACAGTGCTAGTCCCTGGATCGAATAGCTAGCACCCACAATTTTAAGATCTAATATCAAGAAGCAAAGTTCATATTACAACTTATAACAAGGAATAAAATAATTCATTACAACTTACATAGCTCGTATGACTATCTTATTACAAAGCAGCAGATATAACTATATGGCATGGAGTCCTTCATCTTCATGGGCCACAGGCTACCATGTTGGTTGTAGACTTGTAATCCCTACTCAACAAACTTCACTAACTTCAAACAAACCTGCAACATCATAAGTTATAGCCACAAGGGTCAATACATTTGAATTGTATTAGCAAGTGATATCATATTGATATGGAGAATCTAACATCTACATGAATATATGGCTAAGTGTAGTTTTGGCTGGCCTTTGCATAAAATAAGTTTTCCCTATCCTTTGAAAATAGTTTTTCTCTTTATCAAAACATTTCATCACACATGGCACACTGGAATCACACCAGTAGCTTCCCTTGTTCACCCAAAAAGTTTTAACTTAGAGAAATTGGTATGAGGAGATCCTCGATCATTTCAATGTCTTTCATGCTCAAAATGTCCATTACCGGGGACACGGCTAAGTACTTAGTTTATACCCTCTCTAGAGGTGGTGAACTTTTCCCAAAAGACTCGATATGCATCGAGACGAGACTTTTCAGAAACAATCCCTCAGATTAGAACAGACGCGTTCCATCCTATCATAACTACCACCTACTGTCTGTCTTTCTGAGTTATTGCAAACCTAGTTGGTCAAGGCAGATCCCATATGCCATGTGGCTGCACTGGAAGGTTCTCAACACAAAACATCTCAAATCTCTTTGTTCCTGGGTGGCCATCGACAAGTGAGATACACAACTTAAACAATAGACATGGGCCTTGTGTAACCACTCAACACAAACCAATCTTCCCATTCCACCCAGGTGATTCATTCACATATTTGTTTTATTAATCAAAAACATAGTCATTGACTTTGCATAATATCATAGCATGAATATTCCACCCTTGAATTCTAATATCTAGGCTAAGCATACTAGCATAACATGTCTCTTAACTTAGGAAGATTCCTACCAAGATATATTTTGTAGGATCTTCTATAGCATAGCAATATATAAAATAATCCTATCATGCATACTACAAAAATATCACTAATACAACATTGAGCAGATAGGACTTTTGATGACCAAAGTATCACTTGCCTTTTGAGTAGAGAATCTAGGTACTCTCCTTGATCTTGCAATTGTCACACTTCTGAAGGTTCACTATAATACAATCAAGCAAAGCACACATTCAAAACTATCACTCAATCAAATAACAAAACAAAAAATAAAACAAAGAAATGCATGCAAGAATGCAAAGTGTTGTTTTATTGAAAAAGTGGTTTGTAACAAGGCTCTAAACATTTCAAAACACCTACTGGTCTTTTATAAAAGTGGGAATTTCATTTGAACCCAAGTTAGTGAAAATAGTCCTTTTGTATCATTTTTATTTTACTGGAAATGCTTTTATTCAAAGTAATAATCTCTAGTGTTAACTAAATATATTTTAAAATTCAAATGTTAGTGTTTATGGTAAGAGGGTTCAAAACAAAGCCATTTGCAAAAGGATTTACTTCAAAATAATTTTTAGAACAATTTTTATACTCAAAATAGTCCTAAACATGTCTTTGCATAAAACTCTAAATTTTCAGAAGAAAATGACTAAACCAGGGATATAGCTGCAAATTAAACATTTTTCTGAATGCATTGATATAAATTTTGTAATTTTTGGACATACATATCAATAGTTATGATTTTTCAAGTTTAAACATCTAATAGAACAAAATCTGATTTTTAAAACAAAAGCCTAGCCACGTGTCTTATTCTAATTGGTCCATAACGATTTGTCTGGATTACATGATGCAAGTAGTTGGATCTAAATGAAATAGCATGGCTTAGATCAAATGATAGCTCTTCACTAAATGATCTATCCTATCCGCATGATCTAAACCTAACGGTCCAAGCTGCTTTGACCAAAGGTGGACGACGCTGGCTACTGCGCGCGGCGACGTGTCTGGTGGCGACGCACTGGAGATTCAGAGGGGTAAGAGGGGAGCGAAGGGTTCTACCATGGTCACGGGGATATGGTGATGCTCAAGGTGGTCGTGGTAGGCGAAGGGGCGCACAGGGTCATTGGTAATTCCTCACCGGAGCTTGCGTCGGTGTCGGGTGCGTGCTGTCATCGTCGGTGGTGAGCCTGCAGGTCACGTAGGAGTGAATGGCGAGTACCAGAAGAGTCATAGGACAAAGGAGAACAAGATATCAAGGGTTAGAGGATGAGGCGCGCATGGGGTTCATCGGGAAAACTCGCCGGAGATGTTCCTGGCGTCGGATGCTCGAAGTTGTTGACAGAGTCAAGCCTACAGTGCGCCAATGTAAAAACCAAAAAAGATAGCGTGTGCACACGAGGACAGGGAATGCGGAAAAACAAACCAGAGGAGAAGGGGAGGTCAGACCTCACCGGAATCGTTGCCGAAGCTCGTCGGAGACAGCGGCGGTGCAGGCAAAAAATCAGAGCAGCCTGGGGGCTCTTGGTGTGTGGATCTTGAGGGGAAACAGAGAGGAGGGCGAGGCGGTTAAGAAGGCTAGGTTGGGGAAGGAATTAACTCACGCTATTACGCCAATTTACATGGAGTAATCATCGATAGAAATAGCAGGGAGGAATGGCGAGGTCAGTGCGCGGTGAGTACGATGATGGCGACGTGGAGGTGGGCCCAGGGCGTCAGTGGGGGTATGGGTGTGTGCGTGGGTGAGAGAAATCTCGCGGGGAGGGGAGAGTGGTCCGGGTGGGCATCTGTTGGGCCAGGTTGTACTAGGGTGTTGGGTAGGGTTAGCTTTCTATTTTTTTTTCTTATTCTTTTTCCTTTTTCCGTTTTCATTTTCTATTTTTGTTTAAATCAATTGTTTTAAGCAATAATTTGAATTCAATTCTTTCCAAATCTTTTCAGTAGATTTATTCAAAATATGTGTTTATTTAATTATTCCACTTTAGAATTTGTCTTTATTCTTGTGATTTAATATTGTCCTTATTTAAATATTCATTTAAGTGAGGCAATTTGTCTTTATTTTTCTTGTGATTCAATATTCATTTAAGTGATTCAATTTGTCTTTATTTAAATAAAATTGAATATGGTTCATAAAACCATATAATTTTATTTAAATAATATTTTATTCTTTCAATTTATTTGAATTACATTTATTCCATATGCTTAGGGATTTGGCGAAGGTTTAAATTGTCTTTTAAACAATTATTATTTATTTAATTCTTTTTTTATCTTATAAGATCCATAATTTTTTATTTATAGTTCCAAAATTGGTGATTCCAATTTGTATAATTTTATTTAATATTTATTTATCATTTAAAATCCCTTTAGGATTACTTTTGCTCACAATTTGGTATTGATTTTTGTTAGGATCTTTTATTAACCTTGGAATTATTTCCTTTTATCTTATTAAAATCATAAGTTTTTATCCATGGCTCCAAATTGAATGAAATCAATTTCCATGGTTTTATAACATTTGTGGCACCCCGGATTTATGGTCCGAGAATACCCGTTATGCATACAATTCATGTTCCCATGATCAGTGAGCCGTGAGCATAACCGACCAGTATCATTACAACATCCATAAAGTAACGAGTATAGAACTGACAAAGTGGACATTATGGAAATTACAACACAAGTATCGGAAGTCTTCAAGCGCAGAGCCCATGCCATGCCTTAACCTACAGGAAACTGACTGGGAAGACAGCCTAGCTCGTATAGACATCAGCACCTTCGTCACTTCTTAACATCCCCAATCTGGCCAATTAAATAGCCAGGGACAATGCTGGTGAGTACTTTGAATGTACTTGCAAACCACCTAGACAAGGTAACAAGATAATGCATATTTGGCTGTGCCGAGATAGCTCTACACTATGGTTGTTTCTGGAAAGGTATAACAATGCCATCTCTATATCTTTGTTGAAAAAGAGTTTTGGAAAATAAGCCTCCTTTAAGAAAGTCCGGATATCCCCATATCATTGTTAAAAACTTTGGAAATAGTTTTTATAGTAAAACCCTTTTTAAACCTGTTCGACCATCACTGGTCGAAACCAAACTCGTTCTTCTCTTTCCTTGTGACCAAGTCACATCCTTTTTATTTATCTCAACATATCCGAAGGGTACTCCTAGAAATCACCTTTCCAACTATCCTTGACAGCGGACACGGCTATTCGAATATATTAGACTCTATAGAGTTTGTGCACTTTACGCACAAAAATGAATAGATCCGTCCGAGGAGAGCAAACCCTAGGCAGGGCCGATGGGGGCAGGGGAGCTCACCAGGGGCTCGGGGAAGGCTGGGAGGCGGCGGAGGTGATGCGGTCGATGTCGGCGGTCCTGGTGATGGGTTGCAGGGGGGGGTCATCGTCAGGGAGGAGCTCGCGCGAGGTGGCCCGCTGGTGCATGCTCGGGAGGTCGTCGGTGAGACTCCTAGGGTTGCTGCAAGGCCACAAAAAAGGTATGACCCCATGTAGGGGAGCAAGGGGGTTAGTGCAGGGTGACATGTAGAGATAAAAGAGTGGAGAGGGGAGCTCGGGGCTCGATTTCCTTGCCATGGCCGAGGGGTCCTTTCTTATCTTCTCCTATGCTTGGCAGAACATGAGAGGAGGGAGAGCTCTCAAGGGAGGTAAGTAGGAGGGAGAGGAGAGGAAATGAGGGGATTGGGCATGCTGGAAGGGCTTCTGGCCATTTATTTGGGGAGGGCTTGGTACATGATGGACCAAGTCCATTTGGACAAGGGCAAGGGTGCTGGCTTTCCATTGGCCGGTTGGGGTGGTGCTGGGTGGTGGTGTGGGGCCTACATACAACCAGACAGTGGAGGGAGGGGTGGTGTGGCTGCTGCCCCTTTTTATTACAAAGATAATTAGGACATGACCCTCTCTCGCTTACAAACACAAGGGACAAGGAGGAGGGAAGCTATAGTAGCTAGGGATGCAGTAGGTGGTCAACCAGAGTGATGTGTGCTTCTAAGGAATTGTGTTGGGCAAGTTTGGAGATTGTTTGGTTTTGATTTAGCTCAAGTTTTATTGTTTTTCTAAATGTTGATCAAATGGATTCTTGTGAATGAAGTTAAATAATTTTCCTTGGGAGAGGTGTGGAAATGGTACAGATAGATAGAGGAGGTCAAATCATCTATAAATGGGATTTTTCTAGAGATTATATCCCCATTTAAATGCACTTACTCAAAAAGTGCAGAAATGGTTTCTAGAAGCTTAAGTGATATTTTTACATTGGGCAATCTTGGTTTTTGATGTGATATGGTCCTAAATACCATATTACACATTGGAGAATTTTATTTGAATTTATTGAGATGGAAAAGTATTTCTAGGGAATTATTTCTTGTTTTTACCAATTAAAAAAGGGCAAAAATAAATAATAAAGAATCCCAAAAATATTTATTTTTGAGTTTTATAGATGGGGTAAGAGGTGGAGAACTCAATTATGCATTGAGTTGGCAAAGTGGTTTGGAGAAAAACAAACTTTCCTTCAGAGACAGATTTTGAGAATTTTGAAGATAATGAATTTAATTTGTTTAATGATCCAAATAATTAGGGGAATTATTTGGCAAATGATTATATTCAAGGTAGGTGATGTAAACATGATGTATGCATCATGGTCAACCTTGAGTTTTGAGGAAATGTGGTGAAAAGTATGGAAACTAGATTTGGGAGGATTTATGGTTTGGTTAGTATTTGTGATATCACAGATCACCTTGGTTCAAGGGAGATATGGATAGCTATACCAAGTTATATAGATGATCATGGAAGCAATATTTGGGCTTGGTTGCATTTGAGGTGATCTAGAAGAGATGGCAAACTTTGTTGAAAATAAGGATGCCATAGCAGATGCATCAGCTAGCTTCCTAAACCATGTGGGTTTAAGAAGCACAAGGCTCCAATGGAAACAAGTGAAGTGGGGATTGATAGGCCATGATTAGTAGATCATAACAAAGCAAGGATTTGGTCAAGGGGAGGTGGCATATAGATGTGATCTTCTTCCAAAGTAGGCAAGATGATAAGTTTTGCAGAAAAGATTAGTATCTTGACTACAAAACCCTCCCGGATGAGTGGGAATTAGAATGTCTTAGCCAAGGGTAAGTGTGGTACTTGGTATTAGTAATGATGTACTAAAAGATGGTTCAAATACATTCTCAATAATGCACATGGGTTGGGAAAGGTAGAGCTCCAAAGATTGAATCTAGATAAGAAATCCAAACAACCATTTTGGCAGATTTGGAGATTTTGACTAGTCTGCAAGATGGAAACATTTGAGAGGTTATCAAGGGTTTATCCTTTCCATTAGGTGGTTGATGTTGAGGTATATATTGAATAGATGGGATCCAAACTTGGATGGGTTCTTCACTAGGTTGGAAACCATCAAGAGGGATTGTCCTTGGACTAGTCTGATCAGGAGATGAGATGGTTTCATTGGTGGCTTAGGATAGATCCAGATTTGGATGCTTAGTTTGAGATAGATGATCACAAGAAAAGATTGGTTCCTACGGGATAAACTACTAGATTATCTCACTCTAGTTCCTAAGAAAACAAGGTAGTCAATAGATCAAGGCAATTCAGCAAACAGCAGATCAAGGTAATTCAGATTATCACTTATCCAACTACCACTAGGGTTACCATCAAGCCTAGCTTAAGGTATGGGTGGGTATTTTGAGTAGGGTGTTCTTTGAAGGGATATAAGGGTCATCTTGTTATTCCAAGATTGGAATGAAAAGGTTTTCATAAAGGTATTGGAAAAACCTAGGGATAAGAGTAGTTGAAGTTCTGTCTTGAAAACATAAGGAGATTATATATATGTCTCCATAGTTCATTAATAGAAACTAGTAAAGTATTTTGTTGTGTCAAATTCATCTTGGCTCAGGTTTTGAAATGCCAAAATATTTGAGAATATGAAAAATGAGCTAAGACATCTCTTTGGTAAAATAGATTTTCGTAAACTAGTGTTGAGATGAGAAGTATATTACCTACTACTCCAACAGTTTCATGAGCACAAGCAAACAAGCAAGAAAAGACTGAAACACTTAACGAGAAAAAGTTTTTGTTCCCCCTGATTTTTTGCCTTTTGGGAAACTAAATCAGGGTTGCTGAAATTGGGATGTTATAGATTTTTCCCCCTTAAAATAATCTCGTCCCGAGATTAGGGAGGAGTAGGGTTGGGTGATAACATCCGCTTAACAATTTAAGCAGTGGAAGTTATGAGATGTTAACTGGTCTTCTAATAAACAGGCATGGTCAGCTACGGTTCGGAGCGGAGTGGCTTCGGGTTTGGGCGTTTATATTAAGCCAATGGAAAAAGACACAATCTTTTCCCCTTAGGACAAGTCTAGGTGGGTTTAGCATTGACGGGTACTTCCTCTTTGAGGCGAGACGGTGAGTTGGGTCTTCTTTACTCCTTCGCCTTGTGGTCAACTTTTCTCTCTTCAAGGTATTCATACACTGGTGTGTTTGGCTAGACGGTCGACCTTGGGGTGGAGGACTTCCTAGAGTACCTTCTGATTCCAGAGAAGTGTCGATGGATGTCCTACTTGCATGGTCGAGGATTCGGATTTGGAGGAGTGGTCATCACTCAATGCTAGTTAGTGTCCGATTCCAGGGGTCTATCGGTTTTTGGGCGGCAAAGACGCTGTCTTTCCCCCTTAGAGCGACACTAGGGGTTTTTGGTGGAGTTGCTGATACGTTGGAAATGTATCCATAATTTTTTATGCTCCAAGCTTGTTCAGTATCTACTTTGCTTTACTTGTCTACACTTTGAGGTGCTTTTTACATGTTTTCTGGTACTAACCTATTAACAAGTTGCAACAGTGACAGATGCCTGTTTTCTGCTATTTTGGTTTCAGAAAAGTTAGTAAAGAAATATTCTCGGAATTGGACGGGATGAACGTCAAATTCAATAACTTTCCGTGGGGAACAAGGAGTCTAGAGGGGATACGAAGAAGCGGGACAGGGAGGCTAACCCCCGCCCCCCAAGGCGCGGGGTCAGGTGGACCCGCGCCTGGGTAGGGTTTGCCTACCCTGGTCGCTTCTCGGACTCACCCCTTCGCCTATAAGAAGCCCTCGATACAGAAACTCTCGGTACCCGATCCGAAATCCACGAAACCGTTTGTAGCCACCGCCACCATCGTCCCTAGATCGGGGGGATATGAAGTTCTTCCCGGCACCCAGCCGGAGGGGAGATCATCCTGGAGGCCTTCTCTCTAGTATGATTCGTGAGTAGTTCCACCTTGGACTATGGGTCCATGTAGTATCTAGATGGTTGTATCTCCTCCTTTGTGCTTCATGTATAGATCTTGTGAGCTCCGTTCATGATCAAGATCTAATATATTTGAAATCATGCATGTTGTGTTTGCGAGGATCCGATGGAAATTGAGATTATTATGTTGGTTTGATTAATGGTTCTATCTTTATGATTCTATCATGTCTGTGTTGTTTGTGATCTTGCATGCTCTCCGTTGCTAGTGGTTATATTTTCCAAGGTGTTGCTAGTGACTCCAAGAGGGAGTATTTATGCTCGATAGTGGGTTCATGCCTCTAGCTTCCAAGGGAAGTGACAGAAATATATTCGGTTGTAGATGTGTTGTTGCTACTAGGGAGAAAACAAAGGTACCTTGTTCCTGGAACATGTGGATTGTTTACCTTACACACTTTGCTTAAAGCAGTTGTCTGTTGCTTGCAACTTAATACTGGAGGAGGTTCGGATGATAACCTGAAGGTGGAATTCTAGTCATAGATGAAGTTGGATTATGGTCTATGTATAATGTTGTATTACTTAATCAACTTCAGAGGATCTTGCTAGCTAGTAATTGCATTGTTATGCCTTGCTTAGTTCTTGTCAATTGCCTCGCTGTAATTTGTTTACCCTTCATGTCATGTTGTTTATCTAAGGAGAGCACCTCTAGTGAACTATGGACCCCGGGCCAATGTTTACCGTTGATACATCTTCCAATGTTACTTGTTTACTTGCTGCAAACCATTACCTTCCACACCATATGTTTAATCCTTTGTTACAGCAAACCGGTGAGCTTCACAACCTCACTGATTCGTTGGGACAAAGTCTTGAGTTTGTGTTGTGTAGGTCTCCACGTTGCCAGCAACACCTGTGTGACGTTTCCTTCCTCCTTCTGGTTCGATAACCTCGGTCTCTACTGGGGGAAACTTGCTGTTGTGCTCCATCACACCTTGCTCTTGGGGTTCCAACGAAGTGCTCCACATCAACACTTGGTGCACGCATCAAAGATTTCTGGCGCTGTTGCCGGGGAGGTTAAGGACGCCTTCACTAGGGGAGTCCTTCACTTCCTTTCTCTTTACTTTTTTGTTAGTTTGCTTAGTTTCTGTTTCTTTGTTTTGTTTTCCTCTTCTCAAAAAACTCAAAAAAAAATTTAGTCTAGCTTGGTTTGCTTGCCTTATTCAAAAACACAAAAAAATAGTTCCTGCTCTAGCTGCTGCTGCTGTTTTTGGCTTGCCCACCTTTGCCAAAATGAACTCTACTGAGAACACTAAGTTGTGTGACTTCACTAGCACACCTATTGCTCCACCTTCTCCTGATGCTGAGTTTTATGAAATTAAGCCTGCTTTGTTGAATCTTGTGATGAGAGAGCAATTTTCTGGTGCTGGTTCTGATGATCCTGCTGCCCATCTTAATAGCTTTGTTGAACTTTGTGAGATGCGAAAGTATAATGATGTAGATGGAGATATTATTAAGCTCAGGCTTTTTGCTTTCTCTTTGAGGGGAAAAGCTAAAGAATGGTTTCTATCTTTGCCTAAAAATAGTATTGATTCTTGGAATAAGTGCAAAGATGCTTTTATTGGAAAGTACTACCCTCCTGCTAAGATTATTGCTATGAGAAGTGATATTATGAAATTTAAACAGCTTGATAGTGAACATGTTCCTCCTGCTTGGGAAAGAATGAAATCTTTGGTTAAAAATTGCCCTACTCATGGACTCACTGCTTGGATGATTATCTAGACTTTTTATGCAGGTTTGAACTTCTCCTCAAGAAACCTGCTGGATTCTGCTACTGGAGGTACTTTTATGGGACTCACCTTGGGTGCTGCAACAAGACTCCTTGATAATATGATGGTTATCTACTCTGAATGGCATGTTGAGAGAGCTCCACATGGTAAGAAGGCAAATTCTGTTGAGGAAACTTCCTCTTTGAGTGAAAAGATTGATGTTATTATGGCTATGCTTGTTAATGGGAAAGCTCCTATAGATCCTAATAGTGTTCCCTTAGCCTCTTTGGTTACTCAAGAAGAGCAAGTTGATGTGAACTTCATTAGAAACAATAATTTCAACAGCAATGCCTATAGGAATAATTTTGGTAGAAAAAACAATTATAGGCCTTATCATCCTAATAATGGATATTCCTATGGAAGTTCTTATAATAATGCTAGAAGTGCCCCCTTTACACTTGAATTAATGCTCAAGGCCTTCATTAGTAAACAAACCGCTTTCAATAAGGCTATAGAGGAAAAGCTTTTAACTTTTGCGAAAAATATATCCTCTTTGTTTGAAGCTCAAACTTCCTTGGTTAATAAAATGGCTGCTAAACCTGAAACTATGGAAAACACCTTTGCTACTGCTCATGCCATACAAGTTACTATTGATGAAAATGTTAGGCTGTTAGCTCAACTTTATGCTATGTGGGAAAGGGAAGCCGAAATTGATAGAAACAATAGTGTATGCACTATCACCACTAAACTACAAGTAGCCCCTATTCCTCCTCCGACTATGCCTAAGCCTATTGAACCTATTACTAGTGATGCTAAGTTTGATTTTGATATTGATGGTTGCAATATTTCTGAAGTGATTATGTTCCCACAAAAGCGTGCTAGAAGTCCTGATGCTAGTGATATGCATGTTACCTTTACCAAACACATTATAGATTCTCTTTTTAAGATTAAGGAAGAGAAGCTAAAACACAAAGCTTCTATTACTAGGAAATTAGAAGATAGTTGTGAACCCATTATTAATATGCAAGTGAATGACTTTGATCTCAAAGCTTCATGAGATATTGGTTCTAGTGTCTCTATTATGCCTAGGAAGATTTATGAAATGCTTGATTTGCCACCATTATAAGATTGTTATTTGAATATCCCACTCAATGATAATGCTAAGAAGAAACTCATGGGGAGTGTTAATGATGTTCTCATTATGGTGAAAAAGTCTTATGTCCCTGTTGATTTCTATGTTTTGCATGTTGAATACAATGCTTCTTGTCCTATTACTTTGGGAAGACCTTTTCTTAGAATAGTTGGTGCCATCATTGATATGAAAGAAGGAACCATCAAATATCATTTTCCATTCAATAAAGGTATTGAACACTTACCTATGAGGAGAGAGACGTTTCCTTTTTCTCCTCCCTTGAAAGCAAGATTTGATGTTAATGCTTCTTCATTTGAAAATACTTGATTCTTCTTGCTTCTTGTGCCTAACTTAAAGGCGTTAAAGAAAAGTACTTGTTGGAAGATAACCCAAGAGTTTCCTTGAGTATTCGAAGCTATAACTACTGTAATGACCTGTCCTTATCTTTTTTTGTTTGCTTTTTGTGCCAAGAATAACCTCTAATGAGAGGGAACTAAGATTTGGGGAGTTGCTGTCCCGAAACAGATTTCTGTCCTCTACCAAAAAAATTCGTGAGGAGGCTCTGTAACTCGGATTGAGCATAAAATTTACGAATAAATCCCCCAGTATGTTGGATAACTTTATTTAGTTCAACACATTTTGATTTGAGCAACAGAAGATGTTCTAAAAAATTTGTTTCTACCTGCTGGTCTGTTTTGACAGATTTCTGTCATTATTTGCATTTGCTTCTTATTGATTTCTTTTTGAGCTCTCTTCAGGTAAATTGAGTTTCTTTGAAAGAGTTACTACAGTAGCTTGTATTTTTAGTGAAAAGCCTTGCTGTTCCAAAGCTTTCCCATGGTCTAATACCTTTTGAATAAGCTAATGTTGCTAATGAAAATTGTGTGAAGTTTTGTATGAAGGAAATATTTCAGGTGTAGAGAGAGAATGATGCAATGAGATGAAGAATGGACAAAAGCTCAAGCTTGGGGATGCCACCATGGTGTCCCCCCAAGAAATATCCAAGAGTTACAAGCGTCAAAGCTTGGGGATGCCCAAGGTATCCCCTTCTTCATTAATAAAAAGCTCAGGTCTGTCTAGACACTTCACTTTTTATTGTTTCATGCACAGTTGTGTTGTTCTTGGAGCATCTTAGTTTTTGTTTGCTTTGATTAGTTTGTTTAGTTTTCTTTAGTAGTTTGGACCCCCGCTCTCGTTGTGTTGTTTTACAAATAAGTTTCCCTGGTGTTTGGAAAGGAGTAGTAAGTTCTTACTTGAAGTGCAAGAGGAGCTTGCATTGACTGTGACAAAACTTTAGCATGACACGCTAGGTGCTATTTTTGCATTATGCTTAGTGATTATTGCTGTAGCATGTCTTGTTCCAAACAATTGGGATTGCATAGTGTTCCTTGAATAAATTATCCGTTGTTTTAGCATGCAAAAGCATAGTATTGTGGTATTCTCCTTTGATGTTTTGCTTGGGTTGAATTAGCACATGCTCACACCATGTTATGACTATGAAAAGACACCATTAGCCTCTATGATCATTTAGTCCTTGACTTGTAGTACCACTCTTTGATTTGATTAGTTTTCTTCTTGCATAGTTATGGACATTATTGCTCTCTTAGTTGGATGCTCCTAGTCTTTTGCTAGCCTCCACTTGTATGAGTAAGTTCTAGTCATCCTTACAACTCCCAAGAAACCAAGTTATTCCAAAGTGTCCACTATAAACTCCTATGCATGGTGAGTTACACCATTCCAAGTATATTCTTGTTTTCAACTATCTTGCAATTAAAAACTATTTTGTTATGTGAGAACTTAGTGATTAAAGCCCTCACGAACTCGATGGCACATTTTATTCTTTGCCCCTAATAAACTTGAACCATTGAGGAAACTTTGTTGTATATGCTTGCACTTATAAGTTGGGATTAGCAGAACCGTGCTGTAACGGGGAACGTTTTCAACATTGCACTTGTACTTTTTGTACTCCGTTGATATCATGCTCTTTTGTCTATGTATGTTACCTGTGTGAAATGAAGTGGGAACTTGTAAGTCCATGGAGTTTGTATTCTGTGTTAGAGAAATGTCTGGACCGCTAGCCTAAGCCATGCCTAATCATGGTGGAAACTTGCAGCATCAACATAGTGAGTTATCTATGAAGCATCCTCAATAAAAATCTATGCATATGGTAAATAAAAATATTGCTGAGATGCTCATTGTTTGCTTGCCTTGTCATTTTGGTTATGGGAAAGCTCCTATACCACGTGCAAGGGGTACCCCGTTGGCGGTTATCAATGATATGCAAATACTTACAGTGACAAGAACTTACCTGGGCCCTAAGTTGAGTATCCATGAGGTGTAGCCCTCATAGTCAAGGGACTGGAGATTGCCAAGTTATACTTTGTCTAGCATATACTCCAGCTTTGCCACTTTAACCTTAACCACTTCAAGATGCTTATGATAGGGGCAATGAGGGCTGAAAGCTAATAAGTACCATAATTTTTGGAAGATCTTTTTGAAACTTGTAATCCCTGCTTCCTTTACAAAAAGGCATATCTTCCACTATTATTTGAGTCTCCACCTTCTACCTTTAGGCATCATTAAGAGAGCATAGTTGTCATTCTATGTGCAATGTTCCAAAACTTACTAATTGATGCATATTGTGTTATTACTTGCTCTTGTGCTATTTGTTTCTAGTCACCCATGTGAACTTTGAAGGTGTCCTATGCATTATATTGCTACTCTATGAGGGACAAGATGATTGCCACTATGCTATGTTTTCTACATGTGAAACAAACAAACGTTTTTCAATGCATATTATTCATGATCTTTGTTTGTAGCTTGCCATGTTGCATGCATAGTTACTATGTACTATTGTTAGAACTTCATCTTTCATGCACATGTTTAGAGTTCTTTGATCCTAGCTTTCAATGCTTGCAAATGGTTGGATCTTTATTGTGAGGGTGCATGTTCACCTCAAAAATTATTCTTTTATCACTTACCTACTCAAGGACGAGAAGGAGTGAAGCTTGGGGATGCTGATACGTTGGAAATGTATCTATAATTTTTGATGATCCATGCTTGTTTAGTATCTACTTTGCTTTACTTGTCTACACTTTGAGGTGCTTTTTACATGTTTTCTGGTACTAACTTATTAAGAAGTTGTAAAAGTGCCATATGCCTGTTTTCTTCTGTTTTTTGTTTCAGAAAAGTTAGTAAAGAAATATTCTCGGAATTGGATGGAACGAACGTCAAAGTGTATAACTTTCCGTGGGGAACAAGGATTCCATAGGGGAGACAGAGAAGTGGGCAAGGGAGGCCAACCCCCCTCCCCCCAGGCGCGGGGTCAGGTGGACCCACGCCTGGGTAGGGTTTGCCTACCCTGGTCGCTTCCCAGACTTCCCCCTTCGCCTATAAGAAGCCCCTGATACATAAACTCTCGGTACCCGATCATAAATCCACCAAACTGTCTATAGCCGCCGCCACCATCGTCCCTAGATCGGGGGGGATCTGATGTTCTTCCTGGCACCCTGCCGGAGGGGAGATCATCCCGGAGGCCTTCTCTCCGGTATGATTTGTGAGTAGTTCCACCTTGGACTATGGGTCCATGAAGTAGCTAGATGGTTGTATCTCCTCCTTTGTGCTTTCATGTATAGATCTTCTGATCTCCATTCATGAGCAAGATCTAATCTATTTGTAATCATGCATGTTGTGTTTGCGTGGATCCGATGGATATTGAGATTACTATGTTGTTTTGATTAATGGTTCTATCTTTATGATTCTATCATGTCTGTGTTGTTTGTGATCTTGCATGCTCTTCGTTGCTAGTTGTTATCTTGGCCAAGTAGTTGCTACTGACTCCAAGAGGGAGTATTTATGCTCGATAGTGGGTTCGTCGGAGACAGCGGCGGTGCAGGCAAAAATCATAGCAGCTTGGGGGCTCTTGGTGTGTGGATCTTGAGGGGAAACAGAGAGGAGGGCAAGAGGGTTAAGAAGGCTAGGCCAGGGAAGGAATTAACTCACGCTATTACGCCAATTTACGTGGAGTAATCATCGACAGAAATAGCAGGGACGAATGTCAAGGTCAGCGCGCGGTGAGGACGATGATGGTGACGTGGAGGTGGGCCCAGGGCGTTAGTGGGGGTGTGGGTGTGTGCGTGGGTGAGATAAATATCGCGGGGAGGGGAGAGTGTCCCGGGTGGGCTTCTGTTGGGCCAGGTTGGGCTAGGGTGTTGGGTACGGTTAGCTTTCTATTTTTTTCTTCTTATTCTTTTTCCTTTTTCTGTTTTCATTTTCTATTTTTATTTAAATCAATTTTTTTAAGCAACAATTTGAATTCAAATCTTTACAAATCTTTTCAGTAGATTTATTCAAAATATGTGTTGATTTAATTATTCCACTTTAGAATTTGTCTTTATTCTTGTGATTTAATATTGTCTTTATTTAAATATTCATTTAAGTGAGGCAATCTGTCTTTATTTTTCTTGTGATTTAATATTCATTTAAGTGAGGCAATTTGTCTTTATTTAAATAAAATTGAATATGGTTCATAAACCCATATAATTTTATTTAAATAATCTTTTATTCTTTCAATTTATTTGAATTACTTTTATTCCATTTTCTTAGGGATTTGGCCAAGGTTTAAATTGTCTTTTAAACAATTATTATTTACTTAATTCTTTTTTTATGTTATAAGATCCATATCTTTTTATTTAATATTTATTTATATTTTAAAATCCCTTTAGGATTACTTTTGCTCACAATTTGGTATTGATTTTTGTTAGGAGCTTTTATTAACCTTGGAATTATTTCCTTTTATCTTATTAAAATCATAAGTTTTTATCCATGGCTCCAAATTGAATGAAATCAATTTCCATGGTTTTATAACATTGGTGGCACCCTGGATTTACGGTTCGAGAATACCAGTTATGCATACAATTCACGTTCCCATGATCAGTGAGCCTTGATCATAACCGACCAGTATCATTACAACATCCATAAAGTAACGAGTACAGAACTTACAAATTGGTCATTATGGCAATTACAACACAAGTATCGGAATTCTTCAAGCGCAGAGCCCATGTCATGCCTTAACCTACATGAAACTGACTAGGAAGACAGCCTAGCTCGCATAGACATCAGCACCTTCGTCACTTCTTAACATCCCCAATCTGGCCAATTAAATAGCCAGGGACAATGCTGGTGAGTACATTGAATGTACTCGCAAACCACCTAGACACGGTAACAAGATAATTCATATTTGGCTGTGGTGAGATAGCTCTACATTATGGTTGTTTCTGGAAAGGTATAACAATGCCATCTCTATATCTTTGTTGAAAAAGAGTTTTGGAAAATAAGCCTCCTTTTAGAAAGTCCGGATATCCCCATATCGTTGTTAAAAACTTTGGAAATAGTTTTTATAGTAAAACCCTTTTTAAACCTGTTCGACCATCACTGGTCGAAATCAAACTCGTTCTTCTCTTTCCTCGTGACCAAGTCACATCCTTTTTATTTATCTCAACATATCTGAAGGGTACTCGTAGAAATCACCTTTCCAACTATCCTTGACAGTGGACACGGCTATTCGAATAGATTAGACTATGTAGAGTTTGTGAACATTACCCACAAAAATGAATAGATCCGTCGGAGGAGAGCAAACCCTAGGCAGGGCTGATGGGGGCAGGGGAGCTCACCGGGGGCTCGGGGAAGGTTTGGAGGCGGCGGAGGTGATGCGGTCGACCACAGCGGTCCTGGTGATGGGTTGCAGGGAGGGGTTCGTCGTCAGGGAGGAGCTCGGGCGAGGTGGTCCGCCGGTGCCCGCTCGGGAGGTCGTCGGTGAGACTCCTAGGGTTGCTGCAAGGCCACGAAAAAGCTATGACCCCATGCAGGGGAGCAAGGCGGTTAGTGCAGGGTGACATGTAGAGAGAAGAGAGTGGAGAGGGGAGCTTGGGGCTCGATTTCCTTGCCATGGCCGAGGGGGCCTTTCTTCTCTTCTCCTGTTTTTGGCAGAACATGCAAAGAGGGAGGGCTCTCAGGGGAGGTAAGTGGGAGGGAGAGGAGAGGAAATGAGGGGCTTGGGCGTGCTGGAAGGGCTTCTGGCCATTTATTTGGGGAGGGATTGGTGCATGATGGACCAAGTCCATTTGGACAAGGTCAAGGGTGCTGGCTGTCCATTGGCTGATTGGGGTGGTGCTGGGTGGTGGTGTGGGGCCTACATACAACCAGAGAGTGGAGGGAGGGGTGGTGTGGCTGCTGCCCCTTTTTATTACAAAGATAATTAGGACATTACCCTCTCTCTCTCTTACAAAAACAAGGGACAAGGAGGAGGGAAGCTACAATTGCAAGGGATGTAGTAGGTGGTCGACTAGAGTGATGTGTGCTTCTAAGGAGGGGTGTTGGGCAAGTTTGGAGATTGTTTGGTTTGATTTAGCTCAAGTTTTATTGTTTTGCTAAATGTTGATCAAATGGATTCTTGTGAATGAAGTTGAATAATTTGCCTTGGGAGAGGTGTGGAAATGGTACTGATAGATAGAGCAGGTCAAATCATCTATTCAAGATTTAAATGGGAATTTTCTAGAGATTATATCCCTATTTAAATGCACTTATTCAAAAAGTGCAGAAATGGTTTCTAGAAGCTTAAGTGATATTTTTACATTGGGAAAGCTTGGTTTTTGATGTGATATGGTCCTAAATACCATATTACACATTGGAGAATTTTATTTGAATTTATTGATATGGAAAAGTATTTCTAGGGAATTATTTCTTGTTTTTGCCAATTAAAAAAAAGGCAAAAAGAAATAATAAAGAATCCCAAAAATATTTATTTTTGAGTTTTATAGATGGTGTAAGAGGTGGATAACTCAATTATGCATTGAGTTGGAAAAGTGGTTTGGAGAAAAACAAACTTTCCTTCAGAAACAGAGATTTTGAGAATTTTGTAGATAATGAATTTAATTTGTTTAATGATCCAAATAATTAGGGGAATTATTTGGAAAATGATTATATTCAAGGTAGGTGATGTAAACGTGATGTATGCATCATGGTAAACCTTGAGTTTGGAGGAAATGTGGTGAAAAGGATGGAAACAAGATTTAGGAGGATTTATGGTTTGGTTATTTTTATGCCACCTAAACAGGGTTGTATTTGTGAGATCAGAGATCACCTTGATTCAAGGGAGATATGGATAGCTATACCAAGTTATATAGATGATCATGGAGGCAATATTTGGGCTTGGTTTCATTTGAGGTGATCTAGAAGAGATGGCAAACTTTGTTGAAAATAAGGATGCCATTGCATATGCATCAGGTAGCTTCCTAAACCATGTGGGTTTAAGAAGCACAAGGCTCCAATGGAAACAAGTGAAGTGGGGGTTGATAGGCCATGATTATTAGATCATAACAAAGCAAGGATTTGGTCAAGGGGAGGTGGCATATAGATGTGAGCTTCTGCCAAAGTAGACAAGATGATAAGGTTTGCAGAAAAGATTAGTATCTTGACTACAAAACCCTCGCGGATGAGTTGGAATTTGAATGTCTTAGCCAAGGGTAAGTGTGGGCCATGGTATTACTAATGATGTACTATAAGATAGTTCAAATACATACTCAATAATGCACATGGGTTGGGAAAGGTAGAGCTCCAAAGATTGAATCTAGATAAGAAATCCAGACAGCCATTTTGGCAGATTTGGAGATTTTGACTAGTCTGCAAGATGGAAACATTTGAGAGGTTATCAAGGGTTTATCCTTTCCATTAGGTGGTTGATGTTGAGGTATAGATTGAATATAGGGGGTACAAACTTGGATGGGTTATTCACTAGGTTGGAAACCATCAAGACGTATTATCCTTGGATTGGTCTAATCAGGAGATGAGATGGTTACATTAGTGGCTTAGGATAGATCCAGATTTGGATGCTTAGTTTGAGATAGATGATCGCAAGAAAATATTGGGTCCTAGGGGATGATCTACTAGATTATCTAACTCTAGATCCTAAGCAAACAAGGTAGTCAGCAGATCAAGGCAATTCATCAAACAACAGATAAAGGTAATTCATATTATCACTTATCCAACTACCACTAGGGTTACCATCAAGCCTAGCTTGAGGTATGGGTGGGTATTTTGAGTAGGGTGTTCTTTGAAGGGAGATAAGGGTCATCTTGGTATTCCTACCAAGATTGGAATGAAAAGGTTTTCATAAAGGTTTTGGAAAAACCTAGGGATAAGAGTAGTTGAAGTTCTATCTTGAAAACATAAGGAGATTATATATAGGTCTCCATAGTTCATTAATAGAAACTAGTAAGGTATTTTGCTGTGTCAAAGTCATCTTGGCTCAGGTTTTGCAATGCCAAAACATTTGAGAATATGAAAAATGAGCTAAGACATCTCTTTGGTAAAATAGCTTTTTGTAAACTAGTGTTGAGATGAGAAATATATTACCTAGTACTCCAACAGTTGCATGAGCACAAGCAAACACTAAAACACTGAACAAGAAAAAGTTTCTGTTCCCCCTGATTTTTTCCTTTTGGGAAACTAAATCAGGGTTGCTGAAATTGGGATTGTATAGATTTTCCCCCCTTAAAATAATCTCGTCCCGAGATTAGGGAGGAGTAGGGTTGGGTGATAACATCCGCTTAACAATTTCAGCAGTGGAAGTTATGAGATGTTAACTGGTCTTCTAATAAACAGGCATGGTCAGCTACGGTTCGGAGCTGAGTGGCTTCGGGTTTGATCGTTTATATTAAGCCAGTGGAAAAAGACGCAATCTTTTCCCCTTATAACAAGTCTAGGTGAGTTTAGCATTGACGGGGTACTTCCTTCTTGAGGCGAGACAGCGAGTTGTGTCTTCTTTACTCCTTCGCCTTGTGGTCAACTTTTCTCTATTCAAGGTATAGATACAATGGTGTGTTTGGCTAGACGGTCGACCTTGGGGTGGAGGACTTCCTGGAGTACCTTCCGATTCCAGAGAAGTGTTGATGGACGTCGTACTTGCAGGGTCGAGGATTCGGATTTGGAGGGGTGGTAATCACTCAATGCTAGTTAGTGTTCGATTCCAGGGGTCTATCGGTTTTTGGGCGCGTCTTTGCCCCTTAGAGCGACACTAGTGGTTTTTGGTGGAGTCGCTGATATGTTGGAAACGTATCTATAATTTTTGATGCTCCAATCTTGTTTAGTATCTACTTTGCTTTACTTTTCTACACTTTGAGGTGCTTTTTACATGTTTTCTGGTACTAACCTATTAACAAGTTGCAACAGTGCCAGATGCCTGTTTTCAGCTGTTTTTGGTTTCAGAAAAGTTAGTAAAGAAATATTCTCGGAATTGGACGTGACGAACGTCAAAGTCAATAACTTTCCGTGTGGAACAAGGAGTCCACAGGGGAGACGAAGAAGCGGGCCAGGGAGGCCAACCCCCCCCCCAGGCGCGGGGTCAGGTGGACCTGCGCCTGGGTAAGGTTCCCGGACTCACCCCTTTGCCTATAAGAATCCCCGATACAGAAACTCTCGATACCCGATCAGAAATCCACGAAACCATTTGTAGCCACCACCACCATCGTCCCTAGATCAGGGGGGGGGGGAGTCCATGTAGTATCTAGATGGTTGTATCTCCTCCTTTGTGCTTCATGTATAGATCTTTTGAGCTCCGTTCATGATCAAGATCTAATATAATTGAAATCATGCATGTTGTGTTTGCGAGGATCCGATGGAAATTGAGATTATTATGTTGGTTTGATTAATGGTTCTATCTTTATGATTCTATCATGTCTGTGTTGTTTGTGATCTTGCATGCTCTCCGTTGCTAGTGGTTATATTTGCCAAGGTGTTGCTAGTGACTCCAAGAGGGAGTATTTATGCTCGATAGTGGGTTCATGCCTCTAGCTTCCAAGGGAAGTGACAGAAATATATTCGGTTGTAGATGTGTTGTTGCTACTAGGGAGAAAACAAAGGTACCTTGTTCCTGGAACATGTGGATTGTTTACCTTACACACTTTGCTTAAAGCAGTTGTCTGTTGCTTGCAACTTAATACTGGAGGAGGTTCGGATGATAACCTGAAGGTGGAATTCTAGTCATAGATGAAGTTGGATTATGGTCTATGTATAATGTTGTATTACCCAATCAACTTCAGAGGATCTTGCTAGCTAGTAATTGCATTGTTATGCCTTGCTTAGTTCTTGTCAATTGCCTCGCTGTAATTTGTTTACCCTTCATGTCATGTTGTTTATCTAAGGAGAGCACCTCTAGTGAACTATGGACCCCGGGCCAATGTTTACCGTTGATACATCTTCCAATGTTACTTGTTTACTTGCTGCAAACCATTACCTTCCACACCATACGTTTAATCCTTTGTTACAACAAACTGGTGAGCTTGACAACCTCACTGATTCGTTGGGACAAAGTCTTGAGTTTGTGTTGTGCAGGTCTCCACGTTGCCAGAAACACCTGTGTGATATTTCCTTCCTCCTTCTGGTTCGATAACCTCGGTTTCTACTGGGGGGAAACTTGCTGTTGTGCTCCATCACACCTTTCTCTTGGGGTTCCAACGAAGTTCTCCACATCAACACTTGTGCACGCATCAAAGATTTCTAGTGCCGTTCCCGGGGAGGTTAAGGATGTCTTCACTAGGGGAGTCCTTCACTTCCTTTCTCTTTACCTTGTTGTTAGTTTGCTTAGTTTCTTTTGTTTTATTTTTTTGCCTCTTTTCAAAAAAACCCAAAAAAATTAGTCTAGCTTGGTTTGCTTGCCTTATTCAAAAACACAAAAAAAATTAGTTCCTCCTCTAGCTGCTGCTGCTTTTGGCTTGCCCACCTTTGCCAAAATGAACTCTCCTGAGAACACTAAGTTTTGTGACTTCACTAGCACACCAACAACAATGATTTCCTAAGCACACCTATTGCTCCACCTACTCCTGATGTTGACTTTTATGAAATTAAGCCTGCTTTGTTGAAGCTTGTGATGAGAGAGAAATTTTCTGGTGCTGGTTCTGATGATCCTGCTGCCCATCTTAATAGCTTTGTTGAACTTTGTGAGATGCAAAAGTATAAGGATGTAGATGGAGATATTATTAAGCTCAGGATTTTTGCTTTCTCTTTGAGGGGAAAAGCTAAAGAATGGTTGTTATCTTTGCCTAAAAATAATATTGATTCTTGGACTAAGTGCAAAGATGCTTTTATTGGAAAGTACTACCCTCCTGCTAAGATTATTGCTATGAGAAGTTATATTATGAAATTTAAACAGCTTGATAGTGAACATTTTGCTCCTGCTTGGGAAAGAATGAAATCTTTGGTTAAAAATTTCCCTACTCATGGACTCATTGCTTGGATGATTATCCAGACTTTTTATGCAGGTTTGAACTTCTCCTCAAGAAACCTGCTGGATTCTGCTATTGGAGGTACTTTTATGGGACTCACCTTGGGTGCTGCAACAAGACTCCTTGATAATATGATGGTTATCTACTCTGAATGGCATGTTGAGAGAGCTCCACATGGTAAGAAGGTAAATTCTGTTGAGGAAACTTCCTCTTTGAGTGAAAGGATTGATGTTATTATGGCTATGCTTGTTAATGGGAAAGCTCCTCTAGATCCTAATAGTGTTCCCTTAGCCTCTTTGGTTGCTCAAGAAGAGAAAGTTGATGTGAACTTCATTAGAAACAATAATTTCAACAACAATGCCTATAGGAATAATTTTGGTAGCAACAACAATTATACGCCTTATCCTCCTAATAATGGAAATTCCTATGGAAGTTCTTATAATAATGCTAGAAGTGCCCCCTCTAAACTTGAAGTAATGCTCAAGGCCTTCATTAGTAAACAAACCACTTTCAATAAGGCTATAGAGGAAAAGCTTTTAACTATTGAGAAAAATATATCCTCTTTGTCTGAAGCTCAAACTTCCTTGGTTAATAAAATGGCTGCTAAACCTGAAACTTTGGAAAACACCTTTGCTACTGCTCATGCCATACAAGTTACTATTGATGAAAATGTTAGGCTGTTAGCTCAACTTCATGCTATGTGGGAAAGGGAAGCTGAAATTGATAGAAACAATAGTGTATGCACTATCACCACTAAACTACAAGTAGCCCCTATTCCTCCTCCGACTATGCCTAAGCCTATTGATCCTATTACTAGTGATGCTAAGTTTGATTTTGATATTGATGGTTGGAATATTTCTGAAGTGATTATGTTCCCACAAAATCTTGCTAGAAGTCCTGATGCTAGTGATATGCATGTTGCCTTTACCAAACACATTACAGATTATCTTGTTAAGATTAAGGAAGAGAAGCTAAAACACAAAGCTTCTATTCATAGGAAAGTAGAAGATAGTTGGGAACCCATTATTAATATGCAAGTGAATGCCTTTGATCTGAAATCTTCATGTGATATTGGTTCTAGTGTCTCTATTATGCCTAGGAAGATTTATGAAATGCTTGATTTGCCACCATTAGAAGATTGTTATTTGAATCTCCCTCTCAATGATAATGCTAAGAAGAAACTCATGGGGAGTGTTAATGATGTTCTCATTATGGTTAACAATTCTTATGTCCCTGTTGATTTCTATGTTTTGCATGTTGAATACAATGCTTCTTTTCCTATTACTTTGGGAAGACCTTTTCTTAGAACAGTTGGTGCCATCATTGATATGAAATAAGGAACCATCAAATATCATTTTCCATTCAAGAAAGGTATTGAAGACTTACCTATGAGGAGAGAAAAATTTCCTTTTCCTCCTCCCTTGAAAGGAATATTTGATGTTAATGGTTCTTCATTTGAAAATACTTGATTCTTCTTCCTTCTTGTGCCTAACTTAAAGGCGTTAAAGAAAAGTACTTGTTGGGAGATAACCCAAGAGTTTCCTTCATTCTTGGAAGTTATAACTATTGTAATGACCTCTCCTTATATTTTTTTTGTTTGCTTTTTGTGCCAATAATAACCTCTAATGAGAGGGAACTAAGATTGGGGGAGTTGCTTGTGAAAAATAAATAAACAAAATAAATAATTATTGAAATTTAGGGTAAAAAGAAACTTTTGTCTTCAATGGAATCATCAAAACCCATCTTGAACAAATTTTAATAAAGTTTGAATCCAACTAAATTCAAATCAAGTGAAATGCATTCTTCATAACTGCATCTTGAAATATAAACACTTGGAAAATAAACCAAAACCCTAAAACCCAAATGGGAGATTTCCAAGATATCTCTAAGACTATGGATTTGATCCATATAAAATTTGTCAGCACATATTTATAAATGATCAAGAATGACAAATAGGAATATTATAAAACCATAGAAATTGGTTTCACTTAATTTGGAGCCATAGATAAAATCTTGTGAATTTATTAAGATAAGGAAATTGAATTCCCAAAACTAATAAAGCTCCTATCTAAAATCCATACCAAATTGTGAACAAATAATCCTAAAGAGATATAAAAGGATAAACAAATATTAAATAAGATTTTACAAGTTGGAATCACCAAGTTTGGATCTTCAAATAAAAAGATATAGATTTTATAAGATATAGAAAGAAATAATAAATAAGGAGTATTTAAAAAGCCAAATTAAAACTTGGCCAAGCAAACAAAATAAAATATTTTTTGTTTAGTAAAAAAAAGTAAAGGATTATTTAAATAAAATCATAAGGATTTATTAATATCCATTTTTATTAAGTAAAGACATTTCCCAATTAAATGAGCATTAAAACTTATTAAAGTATTTTAAATTATAATTCAAAGTGAATAATTTAACACCCTTTTAAATAAATAGAACCTACTGAAAAAGGTTTAGTGAAAATTAGAATTCAAATAGAGGATTTGAAATTATATTTAATCTTATTTGATTAATGGCATATGCTTATTTTAGTAAAGAATAAAACCATAAGAAGAATAAAAGAATTATTCCTAAAATGGTATTTAAAATACAATTTTAAACAGTATGGAAATATACTGAACATTTGAAAAAGGTTTGAATTCGAACAAGGCTTGAAATCATTTAAACAAAATCAAAACAGAAAAATAAAAATGGAAAAATTAAAATAAAAAGGTTTCAATATAAAAAAATGGAACCATCCAGATTCAAACCCAGGCCCAAAGCAGTCCACCTCTCTCCCAACTGCTTTTCTTTTATCGCAATCGAACCCGCCGAAGTCAATGATCGACCCCACCCTTTTCTTTCTCTCTCACGCTGAAGAAGCGGCCCCACTCGTCAGTCGTCTTCCTCACCCGCCGCTGACCTCACCGGCCGATTTTGGCCATAACTTCTCGCCTTAATTCGCTTCATTGCCGGAGTAAACCCCTCCCCCGACCACGCCTACTTAAACGCCTTCCTCTCCTCTCTCATTCCCCTCGCTCACCCAACCTCTCTGCCACCAGGCTGCCTCGATTTCGCACTTGAGCACTCCCTGCTCTGACGAGCTCTCCGAGCAATTCCGGACGCTCCTCGATGCCCCTTGCCTCCCAGTCCCCGTGAGCGCGTTCCCCATCACCCCCTGAACCTCCCAGCAGCCTTGGCTTGCCTGCGCACGCCTCAGACGCTCGGCAACGACGATGCCTCCTCGCCACTGTCGTCTGCCTCCGCTCCGGCAACCTCTCCTCGGTAATTCTAACCGCCCCTCTCCTCTTACTTCACACGCGTGTACTCACCATTCTCCCGTGCATCTAACGGCCCCTCCCTTTTCCTCTAGCGTACACCGTAGCCTCGCCTTCGACGATGTCTGACCGCACCCGAGGTGAAGCACAGCTCCGACGAGTGATTCAGGACTACCTCGTGCGCCCCTCGACAAACGACGAGTACGTTGAGCTTCAGCACGAGGAGTCAACCTCGGTGAGCTACCTCCCTCCTTCTTTTTCTTCCTGTATCGCTGGCTCCGACGCCGTCTGACCGTGCCACCTCCAACCACCGCCGCCAGCGCCGCTCGTTTAGGGTTAGTCGATTTAGACCATAGGATGTTGATCGAATGTCTACGATAGAACATAACCCGAAGGGGTATGATTGAACCTATGCCGCTCTATCTATTTTAATCCAACGCTTCACAGCAGTCGATCCGAATGAAACGGTATGAACGAAACGGTATGGACGAATCCACGTGGCCCAGGATTTGTTTTGAAAATAGAATAGAATGTATTAGATGTTTGATTTTGTAAATTGCATAACTTTAAATATACACGTCCAAATTTTTCAAATTTTATATCAATGGAATCAGCAAAACAAACTCTATACAACCATCCACTTTTTTTAAAGAATTTCTTCTGGAGACTTAGTTGTTTTTGCAGAAACGTGTGTAGGTATATTTTGAACATAAAAATTATTCTAGAAATGTTTTTAGGATAGAATCTTTGGCAAATGGATTTTTTGGAACCTACTAACCATACAAACCAACTTATAGAATTAAAATTGTATTTTGTGAAGTTAAAGAATAATTCTTTGAATTGAAAGCATTTCTAGTTAAATGAAAATATGGTTTGTGTTAAAAATTCTTTATGAGTAAAACCTTTGGAAAATGATTTGATTTAAACTCTCTGACCCTAAACACAAAGTTTTATGATTTAAAAATATATTTGGTGAACCCTATAAAAATTATTACTTTGCTAAGGGATTTCCAACAACATAAAATATTGTTTTGGTATAAAAATGGTTTATAGGCAAAACCTTTTGCAAATGATTTTAATATTAAACACTTGACCACAAAACACTAACATCTATGTTAAAAATATATTTGGTAAAAACTAGAAATATTCTTTCGATATAAATCCTTTCTAGCAAAACAAAAATGATTTAAAGTGGCCATTTTTCACTAACTTAATATCAAATGGTTTTACCACTTTTGTAAATGACCAATAGGTGTTTTCAAATGTTTATAACCTATTAGAAACCACTTTTCCAAATAAAACAATCTTTGGCATGCTTGCATGCATTGCTTTGTTTTATTATTCTATGTGATGATTGCTTGAATGGTAGATTGAAAGTGTGCCTTGCTTGATTGAATTGTAGTGACATTTGAAGAGTGTGACTATTGCAAAGATCAAGGAGTGAACTTAAAATCTCTACCAAAAAGGCAAGTGATGTTTCATACTTTTGTCCCATTATTTCCACTATGCATTAGTGATATTTCTAAGTAGGACTTGCATGGAATTTTTTCTAAGTATAAACTATGCCATGGGAAATCCTAGTAGATGAAACCTTAGTAGAAATTTCCTAAGTTAAGATTCCTACTAATAGAAAACAAGGGTGGAATATATATTCATACTATGGAATAATTCCAAGTCAAGGACTTGTGTTTTGTTTAATAAAACAACTAAGTGAATTAATCACCTGGGTGGAATGGAAGGAATGGTTTGTGTTGAGTGGTTACACAAGGACAGGGGACTGGTGAACCTTATGTATCACACTTGTGGATGGCCACCCAGGAACAAAGAGATTTGAGATGTCAAATGTTGAGAAGCTTCAAGTGCAGCCACTTGGCATTATGGGCTCTGCCTGGATCATATAGGTTGCAATAACTTAGCCAAATGGACAGTTGGTGGTAGGGGTTTGATAGGTTGGAACGCGTCCATTTTGGTCTAAGGGAAGGCTTCTGAAAGATCCTGTCTTGGTGAAACCAAGTCTTATGGGGAAAGTGCACCACCTCTGCAGAGTGTAAAATCTAAGTACTTAGCCATGTCCCTGCAAAAGGGCAATTTGAGCATCAAGACATGGAAGCTATCAAGAATCTCATCATCCAAATTTCTAAGTTAAAAATCTTGTGGGTGAACAAGGGATTGAAAGGATCACCAATTTCTATTGGGATATGCCTTGGGAAAGATTTTGTCAAGCAAAAACTTAGTGTTTTCAAATGATAAGGAAATCTATTTTGAGCAATGCAATCCTAAGCTCCACTTAGCCAAATTGATTGAATTGTAGTGACATTTGAAGAGTGTGACTATTGCAAAGATCAAGGAGTGAACTTATAATCTCTACCAAAAAGGCAAGTGATGTTTCATACTTTTGTTCCATTATTTCCACTATGCATTAGTGATATTTCTAAGTAGGACTTGCATGGAATTTTTGCTAAGTATAAACTATGCCATGGGAAATCCTAGTAGATGAAACCTTAGTAGAATTTTCCTAAGTTAAGATTCCTACTACTATCCTGCTTAGCTTAGCTAGTAGAAAACAAGAGTGGATTATATTCATGCTATGGAATATTTCTAAGTCAAAGACTTATGTTTTGTTTAATAAAACAACTAAGTGAATGAATCACCTGGGTGGAATGGAAAGAATGGTTTGTGTTGAGTGGTTACGCAAGTCCAGTATGCTGGGGAAAACTTGGGCATCACCAAGTCCAAGATATCGGGAAAACTTGGTATCTCACTTGTGGAATGCCACCCAGGAACAAAGAGATTTGAGATGTCAAATGTTGAGAAGTTTCTAGTGCAGCCACTTGGCATTATGGGCTCTGCCTGGATCATATAGGTTGCAATAACTTAGCCAAATGGATAGTTGGTGGTAGGGGATGATAGGTTGGAACGCGTCCATTCTGGTCTAAGGGAAAGCTTCTGAAAGATCTTGACTTGGTGAAACCAAGTCTTGTGGGGAAAGTGCACCACCTCTGCAGAGTGTAAAACCTAAGTACTTAGCCATGTCCCTGGTATTGGACAATTTGAGCATCAAGAGATGGAAACTATCAAGAATCTCCTCATCCCAATTTCTAAGTTAAAAACTTGTGGTTAAACAAGGGTTGAAGGATCACCAATTTCAATTGGGAGATGCCTTGGGTGAATTTTTGCCAAACAAAAACTTAGTGTTTTCAAATGATAAGGAAAATCTATTTTGAGCAAAGAAAGCCTAAGCCCCACTTAGCCAAAAGCATATGGATGATAGACTCCACTATACTAACATAGTATCACTTGCCAATACAATTCAAATGTATTGACCCTTGTGGCTATAACTTATTATGTTGCAGGTTTGTTTGATTTTAGTGAAGTGTGTTGAATAGGATTACATGTCACATCGCAAGATTTTCCAATATCTTGTAATGTGAAAAATAAATAAACAAAATAAATTATTGTTGAAAATCAGGGTGAAAAGAAACTTTGTTTTTAAAAGGAAACTTAAAATCCCATCTTGAACAAACTTTGGATAGAGTTTGAATCTAACAAAATCCAAATCAAGAGAAATGCATTCCTCAATGAATGTGTCTTGAAATTTAAACACTTGGAAAATAAATCCAAACCCTAAACCCTAATGGAATAAAAATCATTTCCAAGTTATCTCCAAGCCTATGGATTTGATCCATATAAAATCTTGTCAACAAACATTTACAAATGATCAAAAATGACAAATGGAAATATTATAAAACCATGGAAATTGATTTCACTAAATTTGGAGCCATAGATAAAATCTTATGAATTTATTAAGATAAAGGAATTGAATTCCCAAAGCTAATAAAGCACTTATCTAGAATCCATACAAAATGGTGAGCAAATAATCCTAAAGATATTTAAAAATATAAACAAATATTAAACAAGATTTTATAAATTGGAATCACCAAGTTTGGATCTTTAAAATAAAAAGATATGGATTTTATAAGATAAGGAAAGAATTATTAAATAAAGAATATTTAAAGAGAAAATTAAATCTTGGAACGACCATAAGCAAATGGAATAAGATATTATCCAAATCCAAATAAAATAAAAGGATAAAGAATTTCCAAAAAAAAATGACATTAACAATTCTATCCTTATTTTAATAAAGACAAATCTCTAATAAGAATAATTATATAATTCATGAGAAAATAGTATTTTGGAATTTACCCAAGTGGAATAAAAGTTGTTTAATCAACTTAAATAAAATAAATCTTCCAAATAAAATTTAGGGAATTAAAACTATATTAAAATCCTTTGGAATTAAAACAAAAACCCAATTCAAATGATTTATGAATCATATCGAATACTTTCCAAATAATTCAAGATGAAATATTTGAACCCAAATAAACAAATAAAAACCTACTGAAAAGATTTGGAAAGTTTAAAGAATTTAAATGGTGGTTGAATTATTATTAAATCCTACTTGAATTAAAACAAGGGCCTAATTAAATAAATAAAAAGACCCCAAAAAGAATAAAATTTTATTTCAAAATTGACTTCAGAATACAATACTAATCAATATTTAAACCTACACAAATTATGGCAAAGGTTTGAAATCAAATGAGTGTTTGAATTGAGTAAATAAAATTAAAACAGAATATTAGAAAAGGAAAAAGAAAAACAATTTGAACAAAAAAAATGTGAAAAGGACTCAGCCCAGCCGGCCAGCCCAACAAGGCCCAACAGGCACTCCCTCTCTTTCCCGCAAGAAAACGTTTCGCACCAGAGAAAGAACCCGCCGAGTCTATGACGCGTGGACCCCATTCCCTCACTCCCTCCTTCACTGACGAAACGACGCCACCGCCACGCAGGCTTCTTCCTTGCCGCGACCCCTTCTTCCTTCCCTCGTCGCCGTTTCTGGCTGTAATTACGCGGGCTTAATTCGCCTTAACGCTGCAGCCATTACTCGATATGATCACGCACACTTAAACGCCCACGCCCCCTCTATCTTTCCCCCCAGGCGCCGTCTCCTCTACGCCCCCAGGCCGGTTTGATTTTGCTTCGAAACTCCACTGCCTCCGACGCCCTCCGGCGGCGATTCCGGCCAAGTCTCGCCTCCCCTTGCCCCATAGCCATGACGAGACTACTCCCCATTGCTCGGCGACACTCCAAAGGTTGCCACCACTCACTGGCCGCTTCGCAACCTCGATCGCGTTTTCGCCAAGCAGCGCCGTTCTCTCCTCCGACGAGCCCCCTCAGTATGTCCGACCGCCTCCTCTCGTTGACACACGTGTGATCTACTCCCCCGTGCGAATCTAACGCCGCCTGTATTGTCTCCTAAGCGCTTTAGCCTCGCCTCACGACGCATCAGACGTAACCAGAGGGCTGAGGCGATTTCACCACCACGTCGCGCCTCGACGAGATATCAGCATGTTGAGCATCGCCGTGATCTCCTGAACCTAGTGAGCCAATCCCCTTCCTCCCTCGCTTCTTCTATCACCGGCGACGCCGTAGCTAGAGCCAGCGCCGCCACCTGCCACCGTTAGTGCCGCCCATCTCTGGCAGACACGCTGTGAGCCGTGCGATTATGATCCAGTGGCCATGATAGAATTTTAATCGAAAGGGTAAGAAGCAATCTGTGCCGTGCGATGTAAATTAGATCCAACGCCTCACAGAGCCGATCCGTGTGAACCGGTACCAGCTAGTAGTATCACGCCATGTGGCCTCTGTTTGATTTAAAAACCAGAAACTTATCTAATTGATGTTCCAATTTGAATAATTCATAACTTTTAATCTACACGTCCAAATTTGGGAAATTTTATATCAATGGATTCAGTAAGACAAGTTTCTGTTAAATTGATTGTTTTTGCAGAAACTTGTGTATACATGTTTAGAATATAAAATTTGATCTAAAATGATTTTGGGGATAAAATCTTTGGAAAATGGTTTGTTTTGAACCTACTGACCATAGGAAACAAATTGTGGTTTCAAAAATATATTTGGTGAAACAAAAGAATGAATCTTTGATTTAAGCCATTTCTAGTCAAATAAAAATATGGTTTAATTTTTAAAAATGGTTTTGGAAGAAAACCTTTGAGAAATGTTTTGGAAATAAACTCTCTGACCCTAAACACAAGGTTTTGTGGTTTGAAAACATATTTTGTGAAACCTATAGAATGTTGCCTTATTAAAAGCATTTCTTCACCACATAAAATAATGATTTAGTTTAAAAATGGTTTATGAAGTAAAACCTTTAGCAAATGGTTTTTCCACTTTATAAAATATCATTAGGTGTTTTCAAATGTTTATAAATCATTAGAAACCATTTCTCCAAATAAAACAATCTTTAGCATGCTTGCATGCATTGTTTTGTTATTATTATTTTATGTGATGAATTGCTTGAATGGTAGATTGAAATATTGTTTGCTTGATTGAATTATAGTGATTTGAAGTGAGTTTACATTGCAAAGATATCAAGGAGTGAACTTATACTCTCTACCAAAAAGGCAAGTGATGTTACATACTTTTGTCCCATTATTTTCACTATGCATTAGTGATATTTCTAAGTAGGACTTTCATGGAAATTTTGCTAAGTATAAACTATGCCATGGGAAGTCCTAGTAGATGAAACCTTAGTAGAAATTTCCTAAGTTAAGATTCCTACTACTATCATGATTAGCTTAGCTAATTGAAAACAAGGGTGGAATATATATTCATACTATGGAATAATTCCAAGTCAAGGACTTGTGTTTTGTTTAATAAAACAACTAAGTGAATGAATCACCTGGGTGGAATGGAAGGAATGGTTTGTGTTGAGTGGTTACACAAGGCCAGGGGACTGGTGAACCTTGTGTATCACACTTGTGGATGGCCACCCAGGAACAAAGAGATTTGAGATGTCAAATGTTGAGAAGCTTCAAGTGCAGCCACTTGGCATTATGGGATCTACCTGGATCATATAGGTTGCAATAACTTAGCCAAATGGACAGTTGGTGGTACGGGTATGATAGGTTGGAACGCGTCCATTTTGGTTTAAGGGAAGGCTTCTGAAAGATCTTGTCTTGGTGAAACCAAGTCTTGTGGGGAAAATGCACCACCTCTGTAGAGTGTAAAATCTAAGTACTTAGCCATGTCCCTTGTAAAGGACAATTTGAGCATCAAGACATGGAAGCTATCAAGAATCTCATCATCCAAATTTCTAAGTTAAAAATCTTGTGGGTTAACTAGGGATTGAAAGGATCACCAATTTCTATTGGGAGATGCCTTGGGAAAGATTTTGTCAAGCAAAAACTTAGTGTTTTCAAATGATAAGGAAATCTATTTTGAGCAATGCAAGCCTAAGCTCTACTTAGCCAAATGCATATAGATGATAGACTCCACTATACTACCATAGTATCACTTGCCAATACAATTCAAATGTATTGACCCTTGTGGCTGTAACTTGTTATGTTGCAGGTTTGATTGTTATTAGTGAAGTTTAATGATTAGGATTACAAGTCTACAACCAACATGTCTGCCTGTGGCACTTTGAAGATGAAGGACCCCATGCTTTATATATATTCTGCTACAATGTAATGTGAAAGACAAATGAGCTATGTAAGATGTAATAAATTATTTTATTCCTGGTTATAAAGTTGTATTATGACCTTTGTTTCTTGATATTACATCTTAACGGTGGATGCTAGATATTGATCCAGGGACTAGCATTGTAAACACAGGGATCTCTACCTTATTAAAGGTTGGGAACCTTACAGATGGTATCAGAGCATTGTGTTGCCTGTAGGATTTGTAAAAACTAGGATTGGACAAAACCCCTTAGAAAAATAGGAGTTGTATTTGTTCCAAAACTTATTTACAAACAATCTTGTAAACACTTTCCTCAAACCATTTTGGTTTTGATTCTACATCTCTTCTATTTCAAACTTGATGGACAAAGCCTTTTCCATGGCCAAAGACTTCATCATGTGCAAAGGACTTCATCAACTCTAATGACTTCAACATCTTCAACTCTAATGACTTCAACATCTTCAACATTTTCACCAAGGACTTCAACCTTGTATATCACTAAGGACTACAAGTGAGACAAGGAATCTTGCTCCAGACTAGAAGACTAAGGAAACACAACGTAGAAGAAACTATCATCACTTTGAAGTTTTGTGACCAAGAATTTTTCCAAGGAAACCATGATCTTGTTCAAAGAAGAATCAACCAAGAAGGATGGAAAGATCTCAAGTGAACCATATAGATGGACCACCATGTTTAGTTTAAGTCAAACCCACCAACTTAAGGGGTGTAACAAAAATATGTTTGGTTGCCTAAAAATGTGCTTGAACCTTGTTGTTTGAGTGGAATGTTTGTTTGTGATTGCTTGCACATTGCTTGTGTGAATTGTGATGTGTGTGATTAGAATTATTTCCTTAGAAATCTTTTGCCTATTCTAATCACAATCCAACCCAAACAGATGACTTCTCCAAGAGACTCCAACATCAAGGATGGCAACAACAACCAAGAGGTCAACATGAGAGACCAACTGCTTGCAAGACAAACCCAGTTGAACCAAGTGACAGCTCAATTTATAGCCAACAATAGTGAGTTAGACCCAACGATGCAAAAAGTGTTGGAAACTCAATCCCAATTGTTGCAAGGGATGGCTAGTCAAATGATCAACATGGGAGACAACTCTTCCCAAGGAGTTTGTGACAACAAGGATGACAGAGATGTTAATCTAGAAGGAGCCCAAGCTTGCAATATTTGTGGAGACAAGGATCACACTTCCAAAGAGCATGAAGATCAATGCCCTAACTATGAAGAGAAACATCCAATTGACCAATGTCGCACATCTCAAGCTACTTGTTACCTATGTGAAGTAAATAATCATGTCCCTATCCAATGCCCCATCTATTCCATAGTTCAACAAAGTAAACAAGGTGGAGTGCAACAACTGATTGCAGACTACCATGAGAGAGCCAAATCTACCAAGAAGGATGAAGACAAAGGAAAATCTCAGCTTGTACCTCTGTAGCATCCCAATTGTCTAACAATTGTAATGCTACTTGGTCTAGTAATATAATGGCTACTTCAAACATATAATTGTTGCATCATAATTATATCATGCTCATGTCATCATGCCACCTTGCATTTGAGCATCATATAAAACCCTTTTGATTTGGTTCTTCTCTCATATGCATTATTAATTGTATTTGCCTCTTGATATTGTATTTGGGTCTTGATATATTGTTTAAATGCCCAAGTGGAGTTGGGGGCATATCTTTTATTAACTCCACCACCTTTCTTTCACCACCTTATAATTCCACCATCCAACTAAATACGAGTTTTGCACTTTATTTGAGTTTACCTCTAGCTCATGTGGGTTGGGATGGATCCAATTCTTTTACACATGCTCTCATCTTAGCATCATGTTGTTTTCACATTATTGATATATGAGAGCCACATGGCCACCTTTGCTTGCCTTGTGAGTGGAACCCTTTTTCCTAGCTTCCATATGGATTATCATGGATTTATGCTCATGTTGGGGTACTATTGGGACTACTAAACATCTAGTGGAATAAACACACTAGCAAGTACCAATTATAATCAAATATGATCATCTCCATCTATTCCACTTGGGACTTTCCTTTAAATTCTTGCTTGGCTTTATTCCACTTGTGGGAATGCCTAAGATTAATGCCATGTGATATTATTGTCTCACAAAAATAAACATTGCATTAAATATTTATGCATGGGCCATGCAAGTACCACCCATTCTAGTTTTTGGTTTTTATTTGAATTCTTGAGTGGTTCATCTCTCATCTCTCTCTATTTTCTTCACCCCCTCTCCTTTTCTCCACCATCCATGCATGATCATGTGGTTCCTATCTAAACCCTAACCATCTTCCCCTCTCTAAAACCTACACCTAAGTTTCTAACCCTCATCACCATATCCCCTCCTACCCCATCCATCATCACACCACCCCATCTAAACCAAACCCTAGCTACCTCACCACCCCTCTCTCTCGGCCTCTCTCTTCTCTCTACCTAGCTGGCCCCACTTGGCCACGTGATCACCTGGCCCCACCTAGCTACCCCATCCCCAGCAGGAACCCTAGCCCGAGCCACCTAGCTACCCAACCCTAGCTCCAACCCGAGCTCCCTCTTTTCCTCCCCCTCTCTTTTCTCTCTCTGCCTAAGGGCCCCCCAGCCCGAGCCTCTCCCCACCGAGCCTACCGTCCCCACCTGAAAGCCCCAGCTGCCCCAGCCCAGCCCCAGCCCCAACCCCAGCACCTGAGGAGGAAGGAGAAAAATGTGGCCGAAGCCACCATTTCCATCTACAACTCCCCACGGCACCCCTCTCCTCTCCTGCCCCTATTCGCCCCTCTCTCTGGCCTCTCCCAGATCCGCCCAGGGCCTCGCCTTCTTCTCTCCTTCCTCTCCACCACCGTCTACCCCCAACGCCGGCCACCGTTTGCTCCAACCACGCTGCGCCGATCCAGCGAACGACCGCGATGAGGAGGTGATCGAGAAGGACGAGGAGGTGATCGAGAAGGACGAGGAGGCTTCTCTGCTTCGTCCAGTAACCGTCATCGAGGAGGAGAAGGGCTAGAGCCGAAGAACATCGCGACACCGACCCCGAAACCCTAAACCGCTGGGCCTCTGCATCACCATCGTCCTGCTGCTCGCCGGCCCGATCCGCCACCACCGACACACTCTCGGTGAGCCCCTAAACCCCCTGGACATGCTCCGCCGCCATCGCCCTAGATCCGCTGCCCTTTTGTCGAAGGCTCAAGGCTGCCGCGTCGCTTCTGCCTCACTCCGCGTAGCGCCAAGCCCCATCTAGGCCCTGGCCCGCCTCCTAACACTAACCCGCCCCAGCCAAGTGGCTGCCGCCACAAGACGCCAGGTCCGAGTTCGATTTCCACAAGGCCACGCTGGACGCCAGACCGATCTGTCCTCCGCCATGAGAAGAGGAACAAGACGGGCGCCTTTTTGCACGTAACTCTGCTGTTTTGCGCACGCAACCCGCTCCTCTTGGACCCACCTGCGCCTCCGTAAGTTTTGCGGAGGAACCCCTGTTTCGTAACCTCAACTCGCACTCCAGCTCAGCCCCACTGCTGCTTTTTTTCCTCTCGCCTGTCACGTGGACCCGTGGTCGCAGGCCCCACCACAAACGTAGTGGCTAGGTTAGCTCATGTGATGTAAGAATTTCTGGCGCTGTGTCGCCCCAACAAGATGGCCCCACCGTCATTGACTGTGGCTAGCTTTGAGCTGGGTAACAAAAGGAGTTTCTGTATTCTATTTTAATTCAAATCTTTTCAAATTTATTTTAAATTCAAAATTTAATTCTGTTTTTAAATAACTTTTAATTCCCAAATCCAAATAATACAAATAATATATGTTGAAATCAGAAAAATGTGAGGAATTCAAATATGCCATTCAAAATATATTTTGAACACTTAAAATTCCAAGTTGAGTAAAATTACAATAAAATTCCCTTTTCTTAATTAATTAATAACCTTTGTTTTATAACTCCAAATTTAGCAAATAATATGTCTAAAATGCTTAGCTCGACGAGACCTTTCCGTTTATGCATTCCATGTTGTGTTTTGAAGCATGCATCATATAAATATATTGTATACAGCAACTAAAATGAGGATAAAATGAGGCCAAAACTCAATAAAATGATTATTCCTTGTATTCCACACCTCACCCATGCCATGCTACTTTATTGCCATGCAAATTGTGCATCATTCATCATGGCATGATTGTTTGCTTGACGCATTTTATTCATATGCTTGTGCACTTTATTTATGTTGGCCCTTGTTTGTTTGGTTCTTCTTGAATAGGCTGAGGTGGATATACCAAGAGAACCAGAGCACTACCAGATCCTTCTCTCGCTTCAATCGAGCTGCCAGTGCAAGCACTACCACATGCTTGCATACATATAGTACCTATTGCCTCTTTCTTTTCTTGCATCATTGAGTCGCGATTGCATTAAATTGAATCCCAAGTATTGCATAGCCTTTAGTTTTAAACCCACAAGCTTGTTCCTCCTCCCATGAGCCATTACTACAGGAGTTGTTTGAGCCATGCAGTCGAGAACAAAGATGTGTAGGGTATGTGAGTGTCTGATGGATAACAAGGTACCTAAACAACTTAACCTGAGTAGTAATGGGATAACTAATGAAAGTTGCATCGGTGAGCCATATTCGCTATTTGGTTTTTCAGGCTCACTTGTGTCCCGTAGGACCCCGAGTACTTGATTCCTGTTCCTTGAATATTCGCGCTATCCACATCCGGGAGGCTTATGAACCCCCCTGAGCCAGAGCTTGATTCATTCTTATTTCTTGGGGCCACAAACTAGTTTGAGGTTTTATTTTACTATCCTATACTTATGCCATGCTTTACTGCTTTAATTTAAATTGTGCGGTAATCGCACTGCATCATGTTAGGGCCGTGACCCGTTTTTCGCTGTATCGACAAGCCAGTCACACTTTCGGTTCCCGATCGTTTACCTGGCCACAAACCTTGAGGCCGTCTCGGAGTCAGCTAACTTCGTTGCGGGTAGCTCAATGGGGTGTCCCCTTGAAATATTTCTGAATCCTGTGATCGCTTTGTCGTGACTGCCTCGTTGGTTTTGATTTGGTTTTTCCGAGGTTGATCGAGTGTGTGTTGCTATTTGTGCACCCCTGCAGGGTAAAACTTTCTGAAAGCCGTGTCCGCGGTTATGGACGACTTGGAGTACAGTTTCTCGATCATAGACAACTATAACTAAAGTACCGCTTTTAATTTGACTAAGTACCTGACTAGTAAATAGTGCAACACTCATGGAATGGATAATAAAACTGCCAACGGATGGGGGGTTGTTCGTCCGCTTCCTCGTCGGTAAGCGGGGAGGAGGATGGATCTATGAACTTTGCCATTATAACTGTTGTTATTAATTCACGGACATCCGTCTATCTTTGGTTAGGCGGATGGTTAGCGAGTATCTATAGAATTGTTAGGGTTTATCTTTTGCTGCAATTGCGTCACCCCAGGTTGTGTCCCCTTTAGAGGCATAAAGACTTGCTGAGTACCCCTAGGGTCTCACACGATAAATTATTGGTTCAGATGCACAGGTACACCCACAAGATGGATACTGGGTGGAGGAGACGGACGATGTGGGCAACGATCATTCGGTGTAGAGATTCCGGGAACGGGGATCCGTGAGATCTGTGGGCGGGATCTGCTTATTTATGGGGCATCTTATGCCGTTTTGCTTCTTATCCGTACTCGGATTCTGTCTTCCGCTTCCGCCTGATACTCTGCTGTTTGATGTATGAGGAGATATCCTAAACTATTATATCTATCTAGGATATTTTGATCTTGCCGTATGGCATTGCTATATTTCCTTTATTTTTAGATGGAATGGCTCTGATGTACTGTTGTATGGTGGCTTGCATACATACTCATTTGTGTATGTAGTTGATCCCTTCGCCTGCCGATTACGCCGCCCGTTCTTGTCCCGATGTTTAGAAATGGTTGGGACGGCCGAAAGGTCTACCTGTGAGAGGCATTTGGGCCCCACCGTACTATTTCAACCATTTCTGCTCATCCAGGCTTGTAACTAGGAGCGTAATTCACCGAGGTAGTTACAATTGGTATCAGAGCCATCCCGCCCTTCAGGGTCTCAGCCAAATGGTCGTTGTCAGTCTAGCAAATATTTTTGGTAGCTATGTATACTAGGGAAAAACAAAACGCGAGAGTAGGACTGCTTCCACTTTTCTTGTTACCCAACCACCCACCTTTTTCTGGTAAGGAAGTGTAACGTTTTCAATCCTCTTCTTAACATTCAAACTAGGATTCACGTGTTCTGGGTTTCCGTAGTACCATAGAGAGAGAGTGTGTGTGTGTAATTCCTTGTCTATCTGTGGCATCCTTTTTGTTATCACAATCTGCCTTTGGTTATCAACTGTTGGTACATTCCATACTGACAGGCTTTTCAAAACCGGCGCGATCTATCTGACTCCTTGTTAACCGGTGCCATCTTCTTAAGGGTGTTCTTCCTTCCAGCAACTCCACATTCTGTGTAAGCATCAGTTGCTAATCTCTATCTGATAAGTGATTTTGCGCATCTATTGGTATTTTAATGCCGAAATTGCGGAAAATTTTTCTTTGATATATCTGTGTACCACACTCCTTTTCAGTCGTGTGCGATATGCTTAATATCTTCTAGGTGCTTTGAACTTCGTTGATATTTTAATATCATCTTAGTAAATTGTATCCTTTAATCTTGATTAATTCCATCTTGGTACTATTTTGGATTATTATTATTCTCCATCATAGTACTGGCTTGTGTTTTATATCAATCAAAGGATGGCACCACCACGCCGTTCTGAGGAGGACATACAACCTGAACTGGGGGCAGCGTTGTCAAGCATCCCCAATGCCTTGGCAGCAATGCAGCAGAACCAGCAGCGTTTTGAAGAAAGTGTCAGGAGGAATGAGTTTGTTCCGCTACCTCCACCTCCCAAGCGAGGAGACATCAAAAGCTTCCTGAAGTTCAACCCACGCCAATTTGATGTTTCTGATCAACCACTTGATGCTGATGATTGGTTGCGTGAGATGTCAAGGCTGCTGATGACTGCTGATGTTCCTAAGCAAGGATGGGTAAAGTGTGCTACTCACCTTCTGAAGGGTGATGTAGCTCTCTGGTGGGAGAATTACCTGAAGGCAAACTGCACTGGTTTTCAGCCTACTTGGGGACAGTTCACTGGAGCTTTCAAAGAGCAGTATCTGTCAGAAATTGTCATGGAGACGATGAAGGAAGTGTTTCTCAACCTCAAGAAGGGCAATGACAATGTCAACACCTACATCAGGAACTTCATGAACCTTTCTCGATATGGTGGCGATGAGATCTCTGATGACAAGAAGAAGCAAAAGAGGTTCCGGCAAGGGCTCAATGCATCGATTAAATATGCAATCACACATGCAAGGCCGGCGTCTTTTCTGGAACTTCAGCATACAACTCTGCAGGAAGAAGCAAGTAGGCAAGTGTTTGAGGAGTCAAAGAAACACAGCCGTGATGCAGCAAGCTCTTCAGCTATGTCAGCTCCTTCTAAGCGTCGTGTCTGGGTTCCTAACACCCCACCGTCGCTCGGCTCCAAGACCTTCAAGCTTGGCAAGGCCACCAAACTTCCTCATCGCTTCTGCTCGGGGCTACAACCACCACTACCCCAGGCGCTGGCGGAGTCCCTGGCTACGTTGCTCCACGTCCACCTGGTGCTTGTTACACTTGTGGAGACACTGGGCATCAGAACTGGAACTGTCCGATGAAGAACAAGGCTCTTCCTCCACCACCTCCAAGATCTGCGGCAAGCTCTCCTTTGGTTCGTGCACCACCACCTCGGGCTCTCAACATCAACACCAAGCCCGGGTCTACTGTTGCTCGTGCCAACTGTGTCAACGCCGCTCAAGCTGAGCATACACCTGGAGTTGTCATGGGTATGCTTCCCGTTAACTCAGTTCCTGCAAGAGTTTTGTTTGATTCTGGTGCTTCGCATTCTTTTGTTTCGCATAAGTTTGCGCGTGAGCAAGATCTGGTTAAGGTTCCTTTATCACATCGTCTGGTGGTACAATCTCCTGGTTCAAACATGAGGGCTGCTCATATCAGCCATGGCAATCAAATTGAGATTGGTGGCTCTTCGTTCTCGGCGTCCTTAATTGTTCTGGGCAATTCTGACATTGATGTCATCTTGGGCATGGATTGGTTGACAGCAAATGCATCTGTGATTGATTGTGCTGAATGCTCGGTTTCTCTGAAAATTCTTGAAGGCCATATAGTCTATTCTCCGAGTCAGACTCCTGCTATCCAGCTTTTCTCTTTGGCGGCTCTGAATGATGATGCTATGGAAGCTATTCAGAGTGTTCCGGTGGTCTGTGAGTTCCCAGATGTCTTTCCTGAAGAGTTGTCAGGTATGCCTCCGGATCGTGAGGTTGAGTTTGTAATTCAGCTTGAACCTGGTACCGCTCCTATCTCCAAGCGGCCTTATAAGATGAATCCTGCTGAGTTGGCGGAACTCAAACGTCAGCTTGATGAACAAGAGAAGTTGGGTTTCATTCAACACAGTACTTCTTCTTGGGGTAGCCCAACCCTCTTTGTGAAGAAGCGAGACCAGACTGATAGACTTTGTGTGGACTATCGGGCTCTCAATGCTAAAACCATCAAGAATAAATATCCCCTTCCGCGGATTAATGATCTCTTCGATCAGCTAGCTGGAGCTGTGGTATTCTCTAAGCTTGACTTGAGAAGTGGTTATCACCAAATCAAGATTCGCAAGGAAGATGTTCCTAAAACAGCTTTCACCACCCGCTATGGCCTATATGAGTACACGGTCATGTCTTTCGGTCTCACCAACGCACCTGCCACCTTCTCGAGGCTTATGAACTCGGTTTTCATGGAGTATCTTGATAAGTTCGTTGTGGTCTATCTGGATGACATCCTAGTCTACTCTAAGTCACAGAAAGAACATGAAGAACACCTTCGGTGTGTCCTAAACAAGCTTCGTGAGAACCGCTTGTATGCAAAGTTCTCCAAGTGTGTGTTTTGGCTGCCTCAAGTAACCTATCTTGGTCACGTCATCTCTACCCAGGGCATTGAAGTCAATCCGGAAACTGTGAAGACAATTGTTGAATGGCTTCCTCCTGTTAATGTCAAAGAAGTGCAGAGTTTCCTTGGTTTGGCTAGTTATTGTCGTCGCTTCGTTCAGAACTTTTCGAAGATAGCGACGCCTCTTACCGATCTTCTCAAGAAAGGCAAGAAATACCGTTGGACTCCTGCATGTCAAGCAAGCTTTGAGACACTCAAAGAGAAGCTCACTTCCACACCAGTCTTGGTTCCTCCAGACACATCCAAGCCGTTCCAGATCTTCTGTGACGCCTCTTTGCAAGGATTGGGTGCGGTCCTTATGCAAGAAAAACAAGTTGTTGCTTATGCCTCTCGACAGTTGAAGACGCATGAGATCAACTATCCTACACATGACCTCGAGCTCACAGCAGTTGTCTTTGCTTTGAAAGTATGGAGGCACTACTTGCTTGGCAACCGTTGTGAGATCTTTTCTGATCACAAGAGTTTGAAGTATATCTTCACTCAGCCTGATCTCAACCTTCGGCAGAGGAGATGGATTGAAGCAATCAATGATTTTGATTTGACCATCAACTACACTCCGGGCAAAGCTAATGTCATGGCCGATGCTCTCAGCCGCAAAGCTTATGTCAACAACCTCATGATGGAAGAACAACAGCCTCTCTTGTGCGAGGAATTCCGTCAGCTCAACCTTGAGATTGTGGAACAAGGGTATCTCCTGAACCTTCTAGCAACTCCTCTCTTGGAAGAAAAGGTTCGCTCCTTTCAGCTTGGTGATCCGTACACAAGAAAGATCATCTCCAAACTTCAGCTTCCGAAGTATGAGTCCTTCCACGTCGATGATCAAGGCACGCTTTTCTTTGAACACCGGATGTTTGTTCCGAACTACCCGGGTTTGAGAGAGCAAGTTCTCAAGGAGGCGCATGATTCTGTTCTTTCTATCCATCCTGGCAGCACAAAGATGTACATGGACTTGAAAACACAATATTGGTGGCCGGGTTTGAAATGATATTGTGCCAAGTATGTCTCGGAGTGTGATGTCTGCCGCAGAGTTAAAGCTGTCCATCAGAAACCTTCCGGTCTTCTACAGCCATTGAAACCCCCGGAATGGAAATGGGAGAAAGTAGAGATGGACTTCATAACGGGTTTTCCTAGATCGCAGAAGGGCAACAATGCAATCTTTGTTGTCATTGACAGGCTTTCTAAAGTGGCTCACTTCTTCCCCGTCAAGGAAACCATTTCTGCAATTCAGTTGGCTGAGCTCTATATCAACAGAATTGTCTCTCTGTATGGGGTTCCGCTTGAGATCAGTTCAGACCGTGGAAGCATCTTCACTTCCAAGTTCTGGGAGAGTTTCCAAAATGCTTTGGGAACAAAGTTGAACTTCAGCACCGCATACCACCCTCAGTCGCAAGGACAAGTTGAAAGGATCAATCAGATTCTGGAGGATATGCTTCGTGCTTGCGTCATCTCGTTCGGCATGAATTGGGAAGAATGTCTTCCTTATGCTGAATTCTCTTACAACAACAGCTTCCAGAAAAGTCTGAAGATGGCACCATTTGAGGCTCTTTATGGTCGCAAATGCAGAACTCCGATTGGTTGGTCGGGTGCAGGAGAAAGAACATTGTTTGGCCCCGACATTGTAACTCAAGCGGAGGAGAAGGTGCACATCATTCTTGAAAATCTGAAGATTGCTCAAAGTCGACAGAAGAGCAATTATGACAGGAAGCACACGGACATGGAGTATGTCCCTGTTGATCTCGTTTACCTTCGTGTCACTCCCATGAGAGGCACGCACCGCTTTGGTATCAAAGGAAAGCTGGCTCCTAGATACATCGGTCCTTTCAAAATTCGTGGAAGAAGAGGAGAAGTTGCTTATGCTCTTGAGCTTCCGGAAAAACTCAAGGTCCATGATGTTTTCCACATCTCTCAGCTCAAGAAGTGCTTCAAGGATCCCGGTAGGACCGTGGATCATGAGCTTATCAATCTCCAAGAAGACCTGTCTTATCAAGAACACCCCACAAAAATCCTTGAAGTCGCAGAAAGAAGGACTCGCAACAAGTCCATCAAGTTCTGCAAGGTGCAGTGGTCGCACCATTCTGTTGATGAAGCCACTTGGGAACATGAAGATGAGATTTGTGCCAAGTATCCTACCCTCTTTGAGTTTTCTTCTTCTTCCTAGAATCTCGGGGCGAGATTCCTGTTTAGTGGGGGAGAGTTGTAGCATCCCAATTGTCTAACAATTGTAATGCTACTTGGTCTAGTAATATAATGGCTACTTCAAACATATAATTGTTGCATCATAATTATATCATGCTCATGTCATCATGCCACCTTGCATTTGAGCATCATATAAAACCCTTTTGATTTGGTTCTTCTCTCATATGCATTATTAATTGTATTTGCCTCTTGATATTGTATTTGGGTCTTGATATATTGTTTAAATGCCCAAGTGGAGTTGGGGGCTTATCTTTTATTAAATCCACCACCTTTCTTTCACCACCTTATAATTCCACCATCCAACTAAATACGAGCTTTGCACTTTATTTGAGTTTACCTCTAGCTCATGTGGGTTGGGATGGATCCAATTCTTTTCCACATGCTCTCATCTTAGCATCATGTTGTTTTCACATTATTGATATATGAGAGCCACATGGCCACCTTTGCATGCCTTGTGAGTGGAACCCTTTTTCCTAGCTTCCATATGGATTATCATGGATTTATGCTCATGTTGGGGTACTATTGGGACTACTAAACATCTAGTGGAATAAACACACTAGCAAGTACCAATTATAATCAAATATGATCATCTCCATCTATTCCACTTGGGACTTTCCTTTAAATTCTTGCTTGGCTTTATTCCACTTGTGGGAATGCCTAAGATTAATGCCATGTGATATTATTGTCTCACAAAAATAAACATTGCATTAAATATTTATGCATGGGCCATGCAAGTACCACCCATTCTAGTTTTTGGTTTTTATTTGAATTCTTGAGTGGTTCATCTCTCATCTCTCTCTCTTTTCTTCACCCCCTCTCCTTTTCTCCACCATCCATGCATGATCATGTGGTTCCTATCTAAACCCTAACCATCTTCCCCTCTCTAAAACCTACACCTAAGTTTCTAACCCTCATCACCATATCCCCTCCTACCCCATCCATCATCACACCACCCCATCTAAACCATACCCTAGCTACCTCACAACCCCTCTCTCTCGGCCTCTATCTTCTCTCTACCTAGCTGGCCCCACTTGGCCACCTGATCACCTGGCCCCACCTAGCTACCCCATCCCCAGCAGGAACCCTAGCCCGAGCCACCTAGCTACCCAACCCTAGCTCCAACCCGAGCTCCCTCTTTTCCTCCCCCTCTCTTTTCTCTCTCTGCCTAAGGGCCCCCCAGCCCGAGCCTCTCCCCACCGAGCCTACCGTCCCCACCTGAAAGCCCCAGCTGCCCCTGCCCTGCCCCTGCCCCTACCCGAGCACGTGAGGAGGAAGGAGAAAAAGGTGGCCGAAGCCACCTTTTCCATCTACCACTCCCCCACGGCACCCCTCTCCTCTCTCGTCCCTATCTGCCCCCTCTCTCTCGCCTCTGGCCTCTCCCAGATCCGCCAGGCCTCGCTTTCTTCTCTCCTTCCTTCCACCACCGCTTCACCTCAACGCCGGCCACCGTTTGCTCCAACCACGCTGCGCCGATCCAGCCAACGAGCGCGACGAGGAGGTGATCGAGAAGGACGAGGACGTGATCGAGAAGGACGAGGAGGCTTCTCTGCTTCGTCCAGTAACCGTCAGCGAGGAGGAGAAGGGCTGGAGCCGAAGAACATCGCGACGCCGACCCCAAAACCCTAAACCGCTGGGCCTCTGCATCACCGTCGTCCTGCTGCTCGCCGGCCCGATCCGCCACCACCGACACACTCGGTGAGCCCCTAAACCCCTGGACATGCTCCGCCGCCATCGCCGCCTTAGATCCGCTGCCCTTCTGCCGAAGGCGCCCTCACGGCTGTCGTCGCTTCTGCTCACTCCCGCGTAGCGCCAAGCCCCATCTAGGCCCCGTCCGCCCTCCTAACACCATCCCGCCCCAGCCAGTGGTTGCCAAGGCCACAAGGCCAAGGCGCCCGCGCAGACCGATCTGTCTCTGCCAGGAGAAGAGGAACAAGATGGCGCTTTTTACGTAACCCTCGCTGTTTTATGACGCAACCCGCGCTCATCTTGGAACCACCTGTCTGCCTCCGCGTAAGTTTTGCAGACGAACCACCTGTTTCCAGAACCTCAACTCGAACTACAGCTCAGCCCCACCTGGCTCTTTCCTCTCGCCACAAGACGTGGACCCCTGTGGCAGCCCACCACAAACGCAGTGGCTAGGTTAGCTCATGATGTAAGAATTTCTGTGCGCCTGTCGCCCAACAAGATGGCCCCACTGGTCATTGCCTGTGGCTAGCTTTGAGCTGGGTAACAAAAGGAGTTTCTGTATTCTGTTTTAATTCAAATCTTTTCAAATTTATTTTAAATTCAAAATTTAATTCTGTTTTTAAATAACTTTTAATTCCCAAATCCAAATAATACAAATAATATATGTTTTGAAATCAGAAAAATGTGAGGAATTCAAATATGCCATTCAAAATATATTTTGAACACTTAAAATTCCAAGTTGAGTAAAATTACAATAAAATGCCCTGTTCTTAATTAATTAATAGCTTTTGTTTTATAACTCCAAATTTAGCAAATAATATGTCTAAAATGATTAGCTCGACGAGACCTTTCCGTTTATGCATTCCATGTTGTGTTTTGAAGCATGCATCATATAAATATATTGTATACAGCAACTAAAATGAGGATAAAATGAGGCCATGCTACTTTATTGCCATGCAAATTGTGCATCATTCATCATGGCATGATTGTTTGCTTGACGCATTTTATTCATATGCTTGTGCACTTTATTTATGTTGGCCCTTGTTTGTTTGGTTCTTCTTCGAATAGACGCTGAGCAGGAGATATACCAAGAGAACCAGGAGCACTACCCAGATCCTTCTCTCGCTTCAACTGAGCTGCCAGGCAAGCACTACCACATGCTTGCATACATATAGTACCTATTGCCTCTTTATTTTTCTTGCATCATTGAGTCGCGATTGCATTAAATTGAATCCCAAGTATTGCATAGCCTTTACTTTTAAACCCCACCGAAGCTTGTTCCTCCCTCCCATGAGCCATTACTACATGAGTTGTTTGAGCCATGCGAGTCGTAGAACAGCATGTGTAGGGTATGTGAGTGTCTGATGGATAACGAGGTACCTAAACAACTTAACCTGAGTAGTAATGGGATAACTAATGAAAGTGGCATCGGTGAGCCATATTCGCTATTTGGTTTTTCAGGCTCACTTGTGTCCGTGGGACCCGAGTACTTGATTCTGTTCCTTGAATATTCGCGCTATCCACATCCGGGAGGCTTATGAACCCCCCTGAGCCAGAGCTTGATTCATTCTTATTTCTTGGGGCCACAAACTAGTTTGAGGTTTTATTTACTATCCTGTACTTATGCCATGCTTTACTGCTTTAATTTAAATTGTGCGAGGTACTGCACACTTTGTCTTGTTTAGGGCCGTGACCGTTTTATGTCGACAAGCCCAGTCACACTTTCGGGTTCCCAGTCGTTTACAGCCGGCTCCACAAACCTTGAGGCCGTCTCGGAGTCAGCTAACTTCGTTGCGGGTAGCTCAATGGGGTGGCCCCCTGAAATATTTCTGAATCCTGTGATCGCTTTGTCGTGACTGCCTCGTTGGTTTTGATTTGGTTTTTCCGAGGTTGATCGAGTGTGTGTTGCTATTTGTGCACCCCTGCAGGGTAAAACTTTCTGAAAGCCGTGTCCGCGGTTATGGACGACTTGGAGCACAGTTTCTCGATCATAGACAACTATAACTAAAGTACCGCTTTTAATTTGACTAAGTACCTGACTAGTAAATAGTGCAACACTCATGGAATGGATAATAAAACTGCCAACGGATGGGGGGTTGTTCGTCCGCTTCCTCGTCGGTAAGCGGGGAGGAGGATGGATCTGTGAACTTTGCCATTATAACTGTTGGTTCAGATGCACAGGTACACCCACAAGATGGATACTGGGTGGAGGAGACGGACGATGTGGGCAACGATCATTCGGTGTAGAGATTCCTGGAACGGGGATCCGTGAGATCTATGGGCGGGATCTGCTTATTTATGGGGCATCTTATGCCGATTTGCTTCTTATCCGTACTCGGATTCTGTCTTCTGCTTCCGCCTGATACTTTGTTGTTTGATGTATGAGGAGATATCCTAAACTATTATATCTATCTAGGATATTTGGATCTTGCCGTATGGCGTTGCTATATTTCCTTTCTTTTTAGATGGAATGGCTCTGATGTACTGTTGTATGGTGGCTTGCATACATACTCATTTGTGTATGTAGTTGATCCTTTCGCCTGCCGATTACGCCGCCCGTTCTTGTCCCGATGTTTAGAAATGGTTGGGACGGCCAAAAGGTCTACCTGTGAGAGGAATTTGGGCCCCACCGTACTATTTCAACCATTTATGCTCATCCAGGCTTGTAACTAGGAGCGTAATTCACCGAGGTAGTTACAACCTCCCAGCAATATGACTCAATTCAAAGGACCAAAGAGGAGACATATATTATCCAAGGAATAATAGAAGGTCAAGGAGACCAGGAACTATTCCTACCTTTGAGATAACATATGAAGAACATGAACTAGAAGCACTCCTAGCTTTGGATAAACCCAAGAAAAAGAAGGACAAAAGCCATGTGCATTGTGGTCATTGCAAAGAAATGGGACACTATGCTAGTGAATGTCTAGAGAAGAAGAAGTATAAGGAGATTAGCCAAGTGTGGTGCAACAACTGCAAAGAGCTAGGCCATTATGTAGCAACTTGTTCACAGAAGATACGTGATGAACTCCATCTTATCTCATGTTACAATTATGGTAATCAAGGACATTATGCAAGCAACTGTCCAGAAAAGATGAAGCACAAGATAAAGCCTATGAAGGATCTCAGCCTTGTCACATGTTTCAAGTGTGTAAACAAAGGACACTATGCAGATGTTTGCCCAGAGAGATTTCAACAAGATCCCAAGAAAGCCAAGATGTAAAGGAAAATTTTTAAGGGTGGTAGTACCCTAGTTGTTTTGAGCCAACTTGTAACCCCTAGCCTCCCCAAATCTCGGGACGAGATTTATTTTAAGGATGGTAGCCTATCACATCCGAAGATTTTCCAATATCTTGTAATGTGAAAAATAAATAAACAAAATAAATTATTGTTGAAAATCAGGGTGAAAATAAACTTTGTTTTTAAAAGGAAACTTAAAATCCCATCTTGAACAAACTTTGGATAGAGTTTGAATCTAACAAAATCCAAATCAATAGAAATGCATTCCTTAATGAATGCGTCTTGAAATTTAAACACTTGGAAAATAAATCCAAACCCTAAACCCTAATGGAATAAAAATCATTTCCAAGTTATCTCCAAGCCTATGGATTTGATCCATATAAAATCTTGTCAACAAACATTTACAAATGATCAAAAATGACAAATGGAAATATTATAAAACCATGGAAATTGATTTCACTAAATTTGGAGCCATAGATAAAATCTTATGAATTTATTAAGATAAAGGAATTGAATTCCCAAAGCTAATAAAGCACTTATCTAGAATCCATACAAAATGGTGAGCAAATAATCATAAAGATATTTAAAAAGATAAACAAATATTAAACAAGATTTTATAAATTGGAATCACCAAGTTTGGATCTTTAAAATAAAAAGATATGGATTTTATAAGATAAGGAAAGAAATATTAAATAAAGAATATTTACAGACTAAATTAAATCTTGGAAAGACCATAAGCAAATGGAATAAGATATAATCCAAATCCAAATAAAATAAAAGGATAAAGAATTTCCAAAAAAAAATGACATTAACCATTTTATCCTTATTTTAATAAAGACAAATCTCTAATAAGAATAATTATATAATTCATGAGAAAATAGTATTTTGGAATTTACCCAAGTGGAATAAAAGTTGTTTAATTAACTTAAATAAAATAAATCTTCCAAATAAATCTTCTAAATAAAATGAATCATATTGAATACTTTCCAAATAATTCAAGATGAATTATTTGAACCTAAATAAACAAATAAAAACCTACTGAAAAGATTTGGAAAGTTTAAAGAATTTAAATGGTGGTTGAATTATTATTAAATCCTACTTGAATTAAAACAAGGGCCTAATTAAATAAATAAAAAGACCCCAAAAAGAATAAAATTTTATTTCAAAATTGACTTCAGAATACAATACTAATCAATATTTAAACCTACACAATTTATGGAAAAGGTTTGAAATCAAATGAGTGTTTGAATAGAGTAAATAAAATCAAAATAGAATATTAGTAAAGGAAAAAGAAAAACAATTTGAACAAAAATAAATGTGAAAAGGACTCAGCCCAGCCGGCCAGCCCAACAAGGCCCAACAGGCACTCCCTCTCTTTCCCGCAAGAAAAACGTTTCGCACCAGACAAAGAACCCGCTGAGTCTATGACGCGTGGATCCCATTCCCTCACTCCTTCCTTCACTGACGAAATGACCCCACCGCCACGCAGGCTTCCTCCTTGTCGCGACCCCTTCTTCCTTCCCTCGTCGCCGTTTCTGGCTGTAATTCCGCGGGCTTAATTCGCCTTAACGCTGCAACCATTACTCGCTGTGATCCTGCACACTTAAACGCCCACGCCCCCTCTATCTTTCCCCCAGGCCGCTTTGATTTTGCTTCGAAACTCCACTGCCTTTGACGCCCTCCGGCGGCGATTCCGGCCAAGTCTCGTCTCCCCTTGCCCCCTAGCCACGACGAGACTACTCCCGATTGCCTGGCGCACACTCCAGTGCCGCCAGCTCACTCGCTTCGCCAACCTCGATGCGTCTTTTCGCCAGCGCATTGCCCGTCTCCTCTCCGACGAGCCCCCCTCGGTATGTCCTGACCGCCCCCTCCCCTCTCGTTGACACACGTGTGATCTACTCCCCCGTGCGCATCTAACGCCGCCTGTTTTGTGTCCTAGCGCGCTTTGTAGCCTCGCCCCCATCGACGCATCAGCATTTAACTCCGAGGCGCAGCTCCGGCATCACCACCGTGCGTCCCTCAATGAGATATCAGCACGTTGAGCATCGCCGTGATCTCCTGAACATGGTGAGCTAATCCCGTTCCTCCCTCGCTTCCTCTATCACCGGCGACGCCATAGCCAGAGCCAGCGCCGCCACCTGCCGCCGTCAGCGCCGCCCATCCCTGGCAGGCACGCTGTGAGCCGTGCGATTACGATCCAGTGGCTACGATAGAATTTTAACCGAAAGGGTAAGAAGCAATCTGTGTCGTGCGATGTAAATTAGATCCAACGCCTCACAGAGCCGATCCGTGCGAACCGGTACCAGCTAGTAGTATCACGCCACGTGGCCTCTGTTTGATTTAAAAACCAGAAACTTATCTAATTGATGTTCCAATTTGAATAATTCATAACTTTTAATCTACACGTCCAAATTTTGCAAATTATATATCAATGGATTCAGCAAGACAAGCCCTAGCCAACCATGCACTTTGTTTAGTAAAAAGTTTCTGTTAAATTGATTGTTTTTGCAGAAACTTGTGTATGCATGTTTAGAATATAAAATTTGATCTAAAATGATTTTGCGGATAAAATCTTTGGAAAATGGTTTGTTTTGAACCTACTAACCATAGTAAACAAATTGTAGTTTCAAAAATATATTTGGTGAAACAAAAGAATGAATCTTTGATTTAAACCATTTCTAGTCAAATAAAAATAAGGTTTAATTATTAAAAATGGTTTTGGAAGAAAACCTTTGAGAAATGTTTTGGAAATAAACTCTCTGACCCTAAACACAAGGTTTTGTGGTTTGAAAACATATATTGTGAAACCAATAGAATGTTTCCTTATTAAAAGCATTTCTTCACCACATAAAATAATGATTTAGTTTAAAAAATGGTTTATGAAGTAAAACCTTTAGCAAATGGTTTTGCCACTTTATAAAATGATCATTAGGTGTTTTCAAATGTTTATAACCCATTAGAAACCATTTCTCCAAATAAAACAATCTTTAGCAGGCTTGCATGCATTGTTTTGTTATTATTATTTTATGTGATGAATTGCTTGAATGGTAGATTGAAATATTGTTTGCTTGATTGAATTATAGTGATTTGAAGTGAGTGAACATTGCAAAGATCAAGGAGTGAACTTATACTCTATACCAAAAAGGCAAGTGATTCTACATACTTTTGTCCCATTATTTTCACTATGCATTAGTGATATTTCTAAGTAGGACTTGCATGGAATTTTTTATAAGTATAAATTATGCCATGGGAAATCCTAGTAGATGAAACCTTAGTAGAAATTTCCTAAATTAAGATTCCTACTACTATCATGCTTAGCTTAGCTAATAGAAAACAAGGGTGGAATATATATTCATACTATGGAATAATTCCAAGTCAAGGACTTGTGTTTTGTTTAATAAAACAACTAAGTGAATTAATCACCTGGGTGGAATGGAAGGAATGGTTTGTGTTGAGTGGTTACACAAGGCCAGGGTACTGGTGAACCTTGTGTATCACACTTGTGGATGGCCACCCAGGAACAAAGAGATTTGAGATGTCAAATGTTGAGAAGCTTCAAGTGTAGCCACTTGGCATTATGGGCTCTGCTTGGATCATATAGGTTGCAATAACTTAGCCAAATGGACAGTTGGTGGCAGGGGTTTGATAGGTTGGAACGCATCCATTTTGGTCTAATGGAAGGCTTCTGAAAGATCTTGTCTTGGTGAAACCAAGTCTTGTGGGGAAAGTGCACCACCTCTACAAAGTGTAAAATCTAAGTACTTAGCCATGTCCCTGCAAAAGGGCACTTTGAGCATCAAGACATGGAAGATATCAAGAATCTCATCATCCAAATTTCTAAGTTAAAAATCTTGTGGGTGAACAAGGGATTGAAAGGATCACCAATTTCTATTGGGAGATGCCTTGGGAAAGATTTTGTCAAGCAAAAACTTAGTGTTTTCAAATGATAAGGAAATCTATTTTGAGCAATGCAAGCCTAAGCTCCACTTAGCCAAATGCATATAGATGATAGACTCCACTATACTACCATAGTATCACTTGCCAATACAATTCCAATGTATTGACCCTTGTGGCTGTAGCTTGTTATGTTGCAGGTTTGATTGTTATTAGTGAAGTTTAATGATTAGGATTACAAGTCTACAACCAACATGTCTGCCTGTGGCACTTTGAATATGAAGGACCCCATGCTTTATAGATATTCTGCTGCAATGTAATGTGAAAGCCAAATGAGCTATGTAAGATGTAATAAATTATTTTATTCCTGGTTATAAAGTTGTATTATGACCTTTGTTTCTTGATATTACATCTTAACTATGGATGCTAGCTATTGATCAAAGGAATAGCATTGTAAACACAGGGATCTCTACCTTATTAAAGGTTGGGAACCTTACATTACAAGTCTAGAACCAACATGATTGCCTGTGGCAGTTTGAAGATGAAGGACTCCATGCTATTGTAATGAGATAGCCAAATGTTCTATGTAAGATGTAATGAATTATTTTATTCCTGGTTATAAAGTTGTAATATGACCTTTGTTTCTTGATATTACATCTTAACTGTGGATGCTAGCTATTGATCCAGCGACTAGCATTGTAAACACAGGGATCTCTACCTTATTAAAGGTTGGGACCTTTACAGATGGTATTAGAGCACTGTGTTGCCTGTAGGATAGTAACCCTAGGATTGGACAAAACCCCTTAGAAAAATAGGAGTTGTATTTGTTCCAAAACTTATTTACAAACAATCTTGTAAAACTCTTTCCTTAACCATTTTGGTTTTGATTCTACATCTCTTCCTTTTCAAACTTGATGGACAAGACCTCAACATGAGCAAAGACTCCACCATAAGAAAATACTTCAACTTGAGCAAAGACTTCACCATCACCAATGACTTCAACTTTAGTTTCAACAAGGACTTCAACTTGGATATCAGTAAGGACTACAAGTGAGATAAGAAATATTACTCAAGACTTGAAGTCTAAGGAAACACAACTTACAAGAATCATCATCATCTTTGGAGTTTGTGACCAAGAACCAAGAATTTTCCCAAGGAAACCATGATCTCATTCAAGAAGAATCAACTAAGAAGGATGGAATGATCTCAAGTGAACCATATAGTTGGACCACCATATTTCGTTTAGATCAAACCCACCAACTTATGAGGTGTAGAAAAAATATTTTGTTGCCTAAAAATGTGCTTGAACTTTGTTGTTTGAGTGGAATGTTTGTTTGTGATTGCTTGCACGTTGCTTGTGTGAATTGTGATGTGTATGATTAGAATTCTTCCTATAGAAATCTTTTATCTATTCTAATCCCAATCTAACCTAAACAGATGACTACTCCAAAAAACTCCAACATCAAGAATGGTGACAACAACAACCAAGAGATGCACATGAGAGAACTCATAGTAACCCAAACCCAGTTGAACCAAGTGACAACTCAATTTTTAGCCAACAACAATGAGTTAGACCCAACCATGCAAAGGTTTTTGGAAACCCAAACCCAATTGATGCAAAGGGTGACAAATCAAATGATCAACATGGGAGACAACCTTTCCCAAGGAGCTTGTGACAACAATGATGTCAAGGATGATATTTTAGAAGGAACTCAATCTTGCAATATTTGTGGAGACATGGATCACACTTCCAAAGAGCATGAAGATCAATGCCCTAATTGTGAAGAGAAACAGCCAACTAATCAAGGCCCCACATCTCAAGCTACTTGTTTCCTATGTGAAGGAAATAATCATGTCCCTATCCAATGCCCCATATATTCTATAGTTCATCAAAGGAAACAAGGTGGAGTGCATCAACCGTTTGTAAACCCCCATGAGGGAACAACTTCTACCAAGAAGGATGAAGACAAAGGAAAATCTCATCTTGCACTTCCATGCAATATGACTCAACTTGAGGGACAATAGAGGAAACATATGTAAAATCCAAGGAAACGATTAAGGACACTAGGAGACTTTCCCACCTTTGAGGTGACATATGAAGAGCATGAACTAGAAGAACTCCTAGATTTGGAGAAACCCAAGAAGAAGAAGGACAAAAGTCAAGTGAAATGTTGCCATTGCAAAGAGATGGGACACTATGCCAATGAATGTCCAGAGAATAAGAAGTATAAGGAAATTAGCCAAGTGTGGTGCAACAACTACAAAGAGATAGGACATTATGTATCAACTTGTCCACAGAAGATACGTGAAGAACTCAACCTTGTCACATGTTAAAATTGTGGTGACCAAGGACATTATGCAAGCAATTGTCCAGAAAAGATGATGTACAAGACCAACAAGCCTATGAGGGATCTCAGCCTTGTCACATGTTTCAAGTGTGGAAACAAAGGACACTATGCAGATGTTTGCCCAGAGAAGTTCATCAAGACCCCAAGCAAGCCAAGATGTAATCTAGTTGGAAATTTTTAAGGGTAGTAGTACCCTAGTTGCCTTGAAGCCAACTTGTAACCTCTAGCGTTCCCAAATCTCGGGACAAGATTACTTTTAAGGGTGGTAGCCTGTCACATCCCAAAATTTTCCAAATTTTGAAATGTGAAAAATAAATAAACAAAATAAATAATTGTTGAAATTTAGGGTAAATAAACTTTTTGTCTTCAATGGAATCATCAAAACCCATCTTGAACAAATTTGAATAAAGTTTGAATCCAACTAAATTCAAATCAAGTGAAATGCATTCTTCATAAATGAATCTTGAAATATAAACACTTGGAAAATAAACCAAAACCCTAAAACCCTAATGGGAGATTTCCAATATAAGACTATGGATTTGATCCATATAAAATTTGTCAGCAAATATTTATAAATGATCAAGAATGACAAATAGGAATATTATAAAACCATAGAAATTGGTTTCACTTAATTTGGAGCCATAGATAAAATCTTATGAATTTAATAAGATAAGGAAATTGAATTCCCAAAACTAACAAAGCTCCTATCTAAAATCCATACAAAATGGTGAACAAATAATCCTAAAGGGAAATAAAAGGATAAACAAATATTAAATAAGATTTTACCAATTGGAATCACCAAGTTTGGATCTTCAAATAAAAATATAGATTTTATAAGATAAAGAAAGAAATAATAAATAAGGAGTATTTAAAAATCCAAATTAAAACTTGGCCAAGCAAATAAAATAAAATATTTTTTTAGTAAAAAAAGTAAAGGATTATATAAAATTATAAGGATTTATTAATATCCATTTTTATTAAGTAAAGACATTTCCCCATTTAAATGAGCACTAAAAATTATTAAAATATTTTAAATTATAATTCAAAGTGAATTATTTAACACCCTTTTAAATAAATAAAACCTACTGAAAAAGGTTTAGTGAAAATTAGAATTCAAATAAAGGATTTGAAATTATATTTAATCTTATTTGATTAATGGCATATGCTTGTTTTAGTAAAGAATAAAACCATAAGAAGAATAAAAGAATTATTCCTAAAATGGTATTTAAAATACAAGTTTAAATAGTATGGAAATATACTGAACATTTGAAAAAGGTTTGAATTCAAACAAGGTTTGAAATCATTTAAACAAAATCAAAACAGAAAAATAAAAATGGAAAAAGAAAAAGAAAAAAGTTTCAATATAAAGAAATGGAACCAGCCAGACCAAGCCCAGCAGGCCCAGTCCAGCCCAGCAGCAACCCACCTCTCTCCTCGAACCGTTTTATTTTACTCGCAATCGAACCCGCCGAGTCACTGACCACTGGACCCCACCCTTTTCTTTCTCTCTCACGCTGACGAAGCGGCCCCACTCATCAGTCGTCTTCCTCACCCCCCGCTAACCTCGTCGGCCGTTCCTGGCCATAACTTCTCGCGTTAATTCGCTTCATTGCCGGAGTAAACCCCGCCCCCGACCACGCCTACTTAAACGCGTGCGTCTCCTCTCTCATTCCCCTCGCTCACCCCACCCTCTCCGCCACCAGGCTGCCTCGATTTCGCACTTGAGCACTCCCTGCTCTAACGAGCTCTTCGAGCGATTCCGGCCGATCCTCAATGCCCCTTGCCTCCCAGTCCCCGCGAGCGCGTTCCCCATCACCCCCTGAACCTCCCAGCAGCCTTGGCTTGCCCGCGCACGCCTCAGACGCTCGGCAACGACGACGCCTCCTCGCCACCGTCGTTTGCCTCCGCTCCGCCGACCTCTCCCCGGTAATTCTGACCGCCCCTCTCCTCTTCCTTCACACGCGTGTATTCTTCATTCTCTCGCGCATCTAACGGCCCCTCCCTTTTCCTCTAGCGTGTACCGTAGCCTCGCCTTCGACGATGTCTGACCGCACCCGAGGTGAAGCACAGCTCCGGGGAGCGATTCAGGACTACCTCGTGCGCCCCTCGACAAACGGCGAGTACGTTGAGCTTCAGCACTACGAGTCGACCTTGGTGAGCTACCTCCCTCCTTCTTTTGCTTCCTGTATCGCTGGCTCCGACGCCGTCTGACCGCGCCGCTGCCAACCACCACCGCCAGCGCCGCCCGTTTAGGGTTAGTCTATTTAGACCGTAGGATGTTGATCGAATGGCTATAATAGAACATAACTCGAAGGGGTATGATTGAACCTTTTCCGCTCGATCTATTTTAATCCAACACTTCACAGCAGCCGATCCGAACGAAACGGTATGGACGAATCAGAACATTCCACGTGGCCTAGGATTTCTTTTGAAAATAGAATAGAATCTATTAGATGTTTGATTTTGTAAATTGCATAACTTTAAATCTACACTTCCAAATTTTTCAAATTTTATATCAATGGAATCAGCAAAACAAACTCTATCCAACCATGCACTTTGTTTAAATAATTTCTTCTGGAGACTTAGTTGTTTTTGCAAAAACTTGTGTAGGTATATTTTGAACATAAAAATTATTCTAGAAATGTTTTTATGATAGAATCTTTGGCAAACAGATATTTTTGAACCTACTGACCATACAAAGCAACTTATAGATTTAAAATTGTATTTTGTGAAGTTAAAGAATAAATATTTGAATTGAAAGCATTTCTAGTTAAATGAAAATATGGTTTATGTGTTAAAAATTCTTTATGAGTAAAACCTTTGGAAAATTATTTGATTTAAACTCTCTGACCCTAAACACAAAGTTTTATGATTTCAAAGTATATTTGGTGAACCCTATAAAATTATTACTTTGCTAGGGGCATTTCCAACAACATAAAATATTGTTTTGGTATAAAAATGGTTTATAGGTAAAACCTTTTGCAAATGATTTTAATATTAAACACTTGACCACAAAAAACTAACATCTATGTTAAAAATATATTTGGTAAACACTAGAAATATTCTTTGGATTTAAATCCTTTCTAGCAAAACAAAAATGATTTAAAGTGGCCATTTTTACTAACTTAATATCAAATGGTTTTACCACTTTTGTAAATGACCAATAGGTGTTTTCAAATGTTTATAACCTATTAGAAACCACTTTTCCAACTAAAACAATCTTTGGCATGCTTTCATGCATTGCTTTGTTTTATTATTCTATGTGATGATTGCTTGAATGGTAGATTGAAAGTGTGTCTTGCTTGATTGAATTGTAGTGACATTTGAAGAGTGTAACTATTGCAAAGATCAAGGAGTGAACTTAAAATCTCTACCAAAAAGGCAAGTGATGTTTCATACTTTTGTCCCATTATTTCCACTATGCATTAGTGATATTTATAAGTAGGACTTGCATGGAATTTTTGCTAAGTATAAACTATGCCATGGGAAATCCTAGTAGATGAAACCTTAGTAGAATTTTCCTAAGTTAAGATTCCTACTACTATCCTCCTTAGCTTAGCTAGTAGAAAACAAGGGTGGATTATATTCATGCTATGGAATATTTCCAAGTCAAAGACTTGTGTTTTGTTTAATAAAACAACTAAGTGAATGAATCGCCTGGGTGGAATGGAAAGGATGGTTTGTGTTGAGTGGTTATGCAAGTCCAGTATGCTGGGGAAAACTTGGGCATCACCAAGTCCAGTATACTGGGGAAAACTTGGTATCTCACTTGTGGAATGCCACCCAGGAACAAAGAGATTTGAGATGTCAAATGTTGAGAAGTTTCTAGTGCAGCCACTTGGCATTATGGGCTCTGCCTGGATCATATAGGTTGCAATAACTTAGCCAAATGGACAGTTCGTGGTAGGGGATGATAGGTTGGAACGCGTCCATTCTGGTCTAAGGGAAGGCTTCTGAAAGATCATGACTTGGTGAAACCAAGTCTTGTGGGGAAAGTGCACCACCTCTGCAGAGTGTAAAATCTAAGTACTTAGCCATGTCCCTGGTATTGGACAATTTGAGCATCAAAACATGGAAACTATCAAGAATCTCCTCATCCCAATTTCTAAGTTAAAAACTTGTGGTTAATTTCTAAATTGGTTGAAGGATCACCAATTTCTATTGGGAGATGCCTTGGGTTAATTTTTCCCAAACAAAAACATAGTGTTTTCAAATGATAAGGAAAATATATTTTGAGCAAAGCAAGCCTAAGCTCTACTTAGCCAAAAGCATATAGATGATAGACTCCACTATACTACCATAGTATCACTTGCCAAAACATTCAAATGTATTACCCTTGTGGCTGTAACTCATTATGTTGCAGGTTTGTTTGATGTTAGTGAAGTGTGTTGAATAGGATTTCAAGTCTACAACCAACATAATTGCCTGTGGCACTTTTAAGATGAAGGACTCCATGCTATAGTTATTTTCTGTTGCATTGTAATGAGATAGCCAAATGAGCTATGTAAGATGTAATGAATTATTTTATTCCTAGTTATTAAGTTGTAATATGACCTTTGTTTCTTGATATTACATCTTAACTGTGGATTCTATCTATTGATCTAGGGACTAGCATTGTAAACACAGGGATCTCTACCTTATTATAGGTTGGGACCTTTACATTGCTGTCCCGAAACAGATTTCTGTCCTCCACCAAAAAAAATCGTGAGGAGGCTATGTAACTCGGATTGACCTCAAAATTTACGAATAAATCCCCCAGTATGTTGGATAACTTTCTTTAGTTCAACACTTTTTGATTTGAGCAACAGAAGATGTTCGAAAAAATTTATTTCTACCTGCTGGTTTGTTTTGACAGATTTCTGACATTATTTGCATTTGCTTCTTATTGATGCCTTTTTGAGCTCTCTTCAGGTAAATTGAGTTTATTTGAAAGAGTTACTACAGTATCTTGTGTTTTTAGTGAATATCCTTGCAGTTCCAAAGCTTTTCCCACGGTCTAATACCTTTTGAATAAGCTAATATTGTTAATGAAAATTGTGTGAAGTTTTGTATGAAGGAAAAATTTCACGTGTAGAGAGATAATGATGCAATGAGATGAAGAATGTAAAAAACCTCAAGCTTGGGGATGCCACCATGGTGTCACCCCATGAAATATCCAAGAGGTACAAGCGTCAAAGCTTGGGGATGCCCAAGGCATCCCCTTCTTCATCAATAAAAAGCTCAAGTCTGTCTAGACACTTCACTTTTATTGTTTCATGCACAATTGTTTTGTTCTTGGAGCGTCTTAGTTTTCGTTCGCTTTGATTAGTTTTTTTAGTTTTATTTAGTAGTTTGAACCCCCGCTCTCGCTGTGTTGTTTTACAAATAAGTTTCCTTGGTGTTTGGAAAGGAGTAGTAAGTTCTTACTCGAAGTGCAAGAGGAGCTTGCATTGACTGTGACTAAGACTTTAGCATGACATGCTAGGTGTTGTTTTTGCATTATGCTTAGTGATTATTGTTGCAGAATGTCTTGTTCCAAACAATTGGGATTGCTTAGTGTGCCTTGAATAAATTATGCGTTGTTTTACCATGCAAAAGCATTGTATTGTGGTATTCTCCTTTGATGTTTTGCTTGGGTTGACTTGGCACATGCTCACACCATGTTATGACTATTACAAGTCACCATTAGCCTCTATGATCATTTAGTCCTTGACTTGTAGTACCACTCTTTGCGTTGATTAGTTTGCTTTGTTGCATTGCATAATTATGGCCATTATTGCTCTCTTAATTGGTTGCTCCTAGTCTTTTGCTAGCCTCCACTTGTATGAGTAAGTTCTACTCATCCTTCCAACTCCCAAGAAACCAAGTTATTCCAATGTGTCCACTATAAACTCCTATGCATGGTGAGTTACACCATTCCAAGTATATTCTTGTTTTCAACTATCTTCCAATTAAAAATTATTTTGTTATGTGAAAACTTAGTGATTAAAGCCCTCACGAACTTGATGGCACATTTTATTCTTTGCCCCTAATAAACTTGAACCATTGAGGAAACTTTGTTGTATATGCTTGCACTTATAAGTTGGGATTAGCAGAACCGTGTTGTCACGGGGAACGTTTTCAACATTGCACTTGTACTTTTTGTACTCCGTTGATATCATGCTCTTTTGTTTATGGATGTTACCTGTGTGAAATGAAGTGGCAACTTGTAAGTCCATGGATTTTGTATTCTGTGTTAGAGAAACGTCTGGGCCGCTAGCCTAAGCCATGCCTAATCATGGTGGAAACTTGCAGCATCAACATAGTGAGCTATCTATGAAGCATTCTCAATAAAAATCTATGCATATGGTAAATAAAAAGATTGCTAAGATGCTCATTGTCTGCTTGCCTTGTCATTTTGGTTATGGGAAAGCTCATGTACCACGTGCAAGGGGTACCCCGTTGGCGGTTCTCAATGATATGCAAATACTTACAGTGACAAGAACTTACCTGGGCCCTAAGTTGAGTATCCATGAGGTGTAGCCCTCATAGTCAAGGGACTTGAGATTTCCAACTTATACTTTGTCAAGCATATACTCCAGCTTTGCCACTTTAACCTTAACCACTTCAAGATGCTTATGATAGGGGCAATGAGGGCTAAAAGCTAATAAGTACCATAATTTTTTCAAGCTCTTTTTGAAACTTGTAATCCCTGCTTCCTTTACAAAAAGTCCTTTATTCCACCATTATTTGAGTATCCACCTTCTACCTTTAGGCACCATTAAGAGAGCATAGTTGTCATTCTATGTGCAATGTTCCAAAGCTTACTAATTGATGCATATTGTGTTATTACTTGCTCTTGTGCTATTTATTTCTAGTCACCCATGTGAACTTTGAAGGTGTCCTATGCATTATATTGCTACTCTATGAGGGACAAGTTGATTTCCACTATGCTATGTTTTCTACATGTGACACAAACAAACGTTTTTCAATGCATATTATTCATGATCTTTGTTTGTAGCTTGCCATGTTGCATGCATAGTTACTATGTACTATTGTTAGAACTTCATCTTTCATGCACATGTTTAGAGTTCTTTGATCCTAGCTTTCAATGCTTGCAAATGGTTGGATCTTTATTGTGAGGGTGCATGTTCACCTCAAAAATTATTCTTTTATCACTTATCTACTCAAGGGCGAGCAGGAGTTAAGCTTGGGGTTGCTGATACATTGGAAACATATCTATAATTGTTGATGCTCCATGATTGTTTAGTATCTACTTTGCTTTACTTGTCTACACTTTGAGGTGCTTTTTACATGTTTTCTTATACTAACCTATTACCAAGTTGTAAAAGTGTCAGATGCCTGTTTTCTTCTGTTTTTGGTTTCAGAAAAGTTAGTAAAGAAATATTCTCGGAATTGGACGGGATGAACGTCAAAGTCAATAACTTTCCATGGGGAACAAGGATTCCAGAGGGGAGACGGAGAAGCGGGCCAGGGAGGCCAACCCCCCCCCCCCCCAGGCGCGGGGTCAGGTGGACCCGCGCCTGGATAGGTTTTTCCTACCCTGGTCACTTCCTAGACTCCCCCCTTCGCCTATAAGAAGCCCCCGATACAGAAATGTCAGTACCCGATCAGAAATCCACCAAACCGTCAGTAGTCGCCGCCACCATCGTCCCTAGATCGGGGGGGATCTGAAAGTCTTCCCGGCACCCTGCCGGAGGGGAGATCATCTCGGAGGCCTTGTCTCGGGTATGATTCCGGAGTAGTTCCACCTTGGACAATGGGTCCATGTAGTAGCTGGATGGTTGTATCTCCTCCTTTGTGCTTTCATGTATAGATCTTATGAGCTCCGTTCATGAGCAAGATCTATTCTATTTGTAATCATGCATGTTGTTTTTGTGTGGATCCGATGGATATTGAGATTATTATGTTGGTTTTATTAATGGTTCTATCTTTATGATTCTATCATGTCTGTGTTGTTTGTGATCTTGCATGCTCTCTGTTGCTAGTGGTTATCTTGGCCAAGTAGTTGCTAGTCACTCCAAGAGGGAGTATTTTTGTCTCTAGTTTCCAAGGGAAGTGACAGAAATCTCTTCGGTTGTAGATGTGTTGTTGCTACTAGGGAGAAAACAACGGTCCCTTGTTCATGGAACATGTGGATTGTTTACCTTACACACTTTGCTTAAAGCAGTTGTCTGTTGCTTGCAACTTAATACTGAAGGAGGTTCGGATGATATCCTGAAGGTGGACTTCTAGTCATAGATGCCGTTGGATTACGTTCTATGTATAATGTTGTATTGCCCAATCAACTTCATAGGATCTTGCTAGCTAGTAATTGCATTGTTATGCCTTGCTCAGTTCTTGTCAATTGCCCCGCTGTAATTTGTTTACCCTTCATGTCATGTTGTTTATCTAAGGAGAGCACCTCTAGTGAACTATGGACCCCATTCCAATCTTTACCATTGATACATCTTCCACTGTTACTTGTTTACTTGCTGCAAATCATTACCTTCCACACCATACGTTTAATCCTTTGTTACAGCAAACCGGTGAGCTTGACAACCTTACTGATTCGTTGGGAAAAAGTCTTGAGTTCGTGTTGTGCATGTATCCAGGTTGCCAGCAACACCTGTGTGACATTTCCTTCCTCCTTCTGGTTCGATAACCTCGGTCTCTACTGAGGGAAACTTGCTGATGTGCTTCATCACACCTTGCTCTTGGGGTTCCTACGAAGTGCTCCACATCAACACTTGGTGCACGCATCAGTCGCCAACGTTCTTGGGTGGAGTCGTATACTGATGTTGCGGTATATCTGCAAAGCCGCAGGGAGTCCCATAGGAGCACGGGGAACCCGGCGTTTAGCCATGCTTCGTGAATGGGTTCCATCTGCACAGAAGAGGGTTTTTGTTTTAAGGGTGATATTAAACAGATAAGTGCAGATTTACCAGGGTACCCAGTTAGTACTTAGCGCCGTTATGGCTTGGTTTTCCTCTGACGACTCTCGAAGTAGAGGGTGGGCGGTTTATTGGGGTTTAGTGGAAAGACGCAGTATTTCCACCTTAGGGCTTTACTTGAGGTTGTCGAGGCTTTCTTATGTGGCAATCCTGCTGACGAGAGGTTTCCGGCTAAGATGTTGCGAAGGTTAGCGCCAGGATATGCCAACGAGGTGGTAAAAACATTAGTATCTGATGATTCCCGGTAGACAAGCAACACATTCCAATCATCAAACACGCACATGATAAGCAAACCAGGCATACGATATGTACTAAGGAGGTGAATACACGCCATAAAAAGGGAATCCTATTTTAGGGATGCTAATCCTAAGTACAGACGTTACGGTGGTCTTAACTTCTGTCCTGTCGTCTTTTGTCGTTGGTGCCATACTTGATTAATTTGGAGGCGATGAAGGACTCCGTTGGTAGGGAGATCTTGTAGTGTCTTTCGTTGTTGGTAGCTCCTTTGTTTTGCTGGTCTTGTTGTCTTGTTCATCTCGGGATCTCCATCTCTTAGTCTCCGATTCAGACTTTGTTTTTGGAAAACAGAACACTGGAAGTACACGAGATGTCGAGTAATCCATTTTGAAATAGTTTTAGTCGGAGAAGATAAGATGAGAATTCCTTCGAAAAGCTTTTGGGAAAATAGTTTTCGAACACCGAGTGTTTTTCCAAAATAGTGGTTGTCATGTCTAACGTCCATGCTAACTAAGGTCTCCTACAGTCAGGATGGCTCTGATACCATGTCTGTGGCACCCCGGATTTACGGTCCGAGAATACCCATTATGCATACAATTCACATTCGCATGATCAGCGAGCCGTGAGCATAACCGACCAATATCATTACAACATCCATAACATAACGATTACAGAACTTACAAAGTGGCCATTATGGCAATTACAACACAAGTAGCGGAAGTTTTCAAGCGCAGAGCCCATGTCATGCCTTAACCTACATGCAACTGACTGGGAAGACGGCCTAGCTCGCATAGACGTCAGCACCTTCATCACTTCTTAACATCTGCAATCTATCCAAGTAAATAGCCAGGAACAATGCTGATGAGTACTTCGAATGTACAGCAAACCACCTAGACAAGATAATGCATATTTGGCTCTGGCGATATAGCTCTACACTATGGTTGTTTCTGGAAAATTCTAACAATGTCATCTCTACATCTTTGTTGAAAAAGAGTTTTGGAAAATAAGCCTCCTTTTAGAAAGTCTGTATATCCCCATATCCTTGTTAAAAACTTTGGAAACAGTTTTTATAGTAAAACCCTTTTTAAACCTCATCACTGGTCAAAACCAAACTCGTTCTTATCTTTCCTCGTGACCAAGTCACATCCTTTTTATTTATCTCAACATATCCTAAGGGTACACCTAGCAATCACCTTTACAACCGTCCTTTACCGTGGACATGGCTATTCGAATAGATTAGACTCTACAGAGTTTGTGCACTTTACCCACAAGAATGAATACATTCGCTGGGATACAACCATGGCCCGCTACACACGGTAGATGGGGGTTCGGATAATCAAACCTAACTTTTCATTTGTCCATCCCTAGCAAAGGCGGGTTTTCCTTTTGGGTTGTTCTCTCCGGTACAAGTATGTGGCACGAAGGCCATAGTCCTCCCTCCCTTACTAGCCCCTACCCTAAAACCGTAGTTTGGCAGATAGTAATTTGAATCCACTTCCTTCCGTACTTACCTTAAGTCATACCGTCCGTGAGAGACCCAATTGTTGCGCCGGTTACTTGTCCCGGACAGTCCGGATTTTAGGGGATTTCTCCCCTTTAGCGAGTACGAGCAGCCCCGGCTAAAGACCACTAACTACGAGGCCCCAGCGACTGGGGTAGTGTGGTTGCACAGATAAATTGTTCCAGTAAAGGCGTAGAACATCCCTTCTCTTTCTCTTGTTTGAATTTCTCTTCATCCTCCTCATATCTTCTTTAGTAAAAACGTCCACTTCGAAACGATGCCTCTTTCCAAGGGTTTTATTTTGAAAACTTTGTAGTAGGGTGAAACCCAAAATAGTTTTATCATTGAAAATCCATGGGATCCAAGAGGGAAAGATGCTAATCATCTTAGCCTCGACCTAAAGGGGTAAAAATGGGTGTCAATAGGGTAGGTCTCCTAATGGACACTCATCCATAACTTGGAGGAGACAAGTTACTCACACCTTTATATTTGAAACAAACCGTGCATTTAATAATGAGATTCATAAATGAGATATAAAACAATTGATAAAAAGGAGTAGGTTAATATAGGAGTTCAGGAATGGTGGCTTGCCTATGACCAGCGAGATATCCCTTGACTTCTTTAGAATACCAGAAAACCAATAATCGCAATAATAAGAATAACATGATGCTTCCTTTTTCTGGCGTCTCACAAACGCAACTATCGCCGTTATCGAGCATACATGCAAACAAACAACACCACAATCAATACAAGGCATACAAGCATCAAAGCATACAACAAGAAAAAGTACGCGATATATATCAGTAGGATGTTGGTGGTTTGATGTGATTGGATTGGGAGAAGATTTGAAAGCATTGGAAAAAGGGATTCCTTTGGATTTAAAGTCTAAGAATTGCCTAAGAGAGGAGTTTTTTACCAAGTTCTTGATCTGTATGATACCATGGTATAAAAATGTTGTTATCATATAGGTATTGATGAAATGAATCCAACAAACCTGGTTTCACTATTTTATCAATTTCCATTGATTTATGATGAGTTTTATAGTGGATAAAACTCTAGTTTTAGGAAATAATTCACCAGACATAATCTGTAGTTCCAAAAATTATTTACTTGGGTGGTTAGGTAGTATTTGGGGGACTTATTCAATAGGAGTTGGAATGACCTCAAAACAATGACCAGAATGCCCTTGAGAAATTCCCAAAGGCAGTACTGGCTATGTTTGTATTTTTCACCACATGTAATTTACAGAGGATTTTTAGGTGATTACAAGGACACATGTTAGGTACTGAATATACCTTTCTGTAGAAATTGGAATCCACATTTTTGAAGTTACAGAGCTGCCGTTATGAATTTATTGCTGAATAAACAATACACAGAACAGTTTTATTCACCAAAATTCAAAAGAGGTTTATAAAATTGTGGGCTACTGGATTTTGAAGGACATGGTTATGGGTGTCCAATGGGAGTTGGAATTAGATCAGAACCTCAATTGGTTTGACCTAGGGAATTTTCAAAGGGCAGAAAAGCTCTGGTTTTTTGTTATTTTTGCTAACTGCAATCTAGGAAACAAATGGGTATGGGGCCAGTGGGACCTGCAAGGTATGTGTTATACCTTCCAGAAAAATTTTGTTTCAGGTAATTTGGATTAGTAAAACTCGCTGGAGAAAATTATTAGTGATCAGGACAGATCCTAGTAGATGATTTATGATAAATCATCTAGTCATTACTTTGGTACAAAACTGGTTCTCCATGTTAGGTGAAACATATAGGTACTTGAGAAATTTTAAATCTGATTATTTTTAAACATTTTTCATTTTTATTTCGAATTAATCCAAACCATAGCTCAGTAGATATAAAATTCCAATTGAAAGGGGAAGGGCATGGATGTCAGTGGGCTAGATCTACTGGGCACTGGGCCGCACTGCGGAGAACCGGCCCATCCGAGCCGGTGCACGCTCGGGAGGTGGTCGGTGAGACTCCTAGGGTTGCTGCAAGGCCACGAAAAAGGTATGAGCCGATGCAGGGGAGGAAGGGGGTTAGTGCAGGGTGACATGCAGAGAGAAAAGAGTGGAGAGGAGAGCTCGGGGCTCGATTTCCTTGGCATGGCCGAGGGGGCCTTTCTTCTCTTCTCCTGTGCTTGGCAGAACAAGAGAGGAGGGAGGGCCCTCAGGGGAGGTAAGTGGGAGGGAGAGGAGAGGAAATGATGGGCTTGGGAACGCTAGAAGGGCCTCTGGCCATTTATTTGGTGAGGGCTTGGTGCATGATGGACCAAGTCCATTTGGACAAGGGCAAGGGTGCTGGCTGTCCATTGGCTGATTGGGGTGGTGCCGGGTGGTGGTGTGGGGCCTACATACAGCCAGAGAGTGGAGGGAGGGGTGGTGTGGCTACTGCCACTTTTTATTACAAAGATAATTAGGACATGTCCCTATCTCTCTTACAAACACAAGGTACAGGGAGGAGGGAAGCTAAAGTATCTAGGGATGCAGTAGGTGGTCGACCAGAGTGATGTGTGTTGATAAGGAGGGGTGTTGGGCAAGTCTGGAGATGGGTTGGTTTTGATTTAGCTCAAGTTTGATTGTTTTGCAAAATGTTGATCAAATGGATGCTTGTGAAGGTAGTTGAAGAATTTTCCTTGGGAAAGGTTTGTAAATGGTACTGACGGATAGAGGAGGTCAAATCATCTCTTCAAGATTTAAATGGGATCTTTCTAGAGATTATATCCCCATTTAAATGCACTTATTCAAAAAGTGCAGAAATGGTTTCTAGAAGCTTAAGTGATATTTTTACACTGGGAAAGAATGGTTTTTGATGTTATATGGTCCTAAATACCATATTACAGATTGAAGAATTTTATTTGAATTTATTGAGATGGAACAGTATTTCTATGGAATTATTTCTTGTTTCTGCCAATTAAGAAAAAGGTCAAAAATAAATAATAAAGAATCCCAAAAATATTTATTTTTGAGTTTGCGAGATGGGGTAAGAGGTGGAGAACACAATTATGCATTAAGTTGGCAAAGTGGTTAGGAGAAAAACAAACTTTCCTTCAGAGACAGATTTTGAGAATTTTTGCAGATAATGAATTTAATTTGTTTTATGATCCAAATAATTAGGGGAATTATTTGGAAAATGATTATATTCAAGGTAGGTGATGTAAACTTTATGTATGCATCATGGTCAACCTTTAGTTTTTAGGAAATGTGGTGAAAATGATGGAAACGAGATTTGGGAGGATCTATGGTTTGGTTATTTTTATGCCACCTAAACAGGGCTATATTTGTGAGATCAGAGATCACCTTGGTACAAGGGAGATATGGATAGCTAGACCAAGTTATAAATATGATCATGGAAGCAAGATTTGGGCTTGGTTGCATTTGAGGTGATATAGAAAAGTTGGCAAACTTTGTGGAAAATAAGGCTACCATAGGAGATGCATCAGGTAGCTTCCTAAACCATGTGGGTTTACGAAGCACAAGGCTCCAATGGAAACAAGTGAAGTGGGGTTTTATAGGCCATGATTAGTAGATCATAACAAAGAAAGGAGTTGTTCAAGGGGAGGTGGCATATAGATGTGAGCTTCTGCCAAAGTATTCAAGATGATAAGGTTTGCAGAAAAGATTAGTATCTTGACTACAAAACCCTCACGGATGAGTGGGAATTAGAATGTCTTAGCCAAGGGTAAGTGTGGGCCTTGGTATTACTAATGATGTACTACAAGATCGTTCAAATACATTCTCAATAATGCACATGGGTTGGGAAAGGTAGAGATCCAAAGATTGAATCTAGATAAGAAATCCAGATAGCCATTTTGGCAGATTTGGAGATTTTGACTAGTCTGCAAGATGGAAACATTTGAGAGGTTATCAAGGGTTTATCCTTTCCATTAGGTGGTTGATGTTGAGGTATAGATTGAATAGAGGGGATCCAAAGTTGGATGGGTTCTTCACTAGGTTGGAAACCATCAAGAGGGATTATCCTTGGATTGGTCTGATCAAGAGATGAGATGGTTACATTAGTGGCTTAGGATAGATCCAGATTTGGATGCTTAGTTTGAGATAGATGATCACAAAAAAATATTGGGTCCTAGGGGATGAGCTATTATATTAGATCACTCTACTTCCTAAGCAAGAAAGGCAGTCAGCAGATCAAGGCAATTCATGAAACAACAGATCAAGGGTGGGTATCACTTATCCAACTACCACTAGGGTTACCATAAAGCCTAGATTGAGGTAAGGGTGGGTATTTTGAGTAGGGTGTGTGATACATCGGAAACGTATCTATAATATTTGATGCTCCATGCTTGTTTTGTATCTACTTTGCTTTGCTTTGTCTGTACTTTGAGCTGTTTTTATATCTTTTCTTGAACTAACCTTTTAACAAGTCGCCACAGTGCTAGATGCCTGATTTCTGCTGTTTTTGGTTTCAGAAAAGTTAATAAAGAAATATTCTCGGAATTGGACGGGACAAACGTCAAAGTCAATTACTTTTCGTGGGGAACAAGAAGTCTAGAGGGTAGCCAAAGGGGTCAGCCAGGGGGGCAGACGCACTCCAAGCGCGGGTGGGCCCAACCCCGCGCTTGGCTAGGGTTTGGCCACCCAGGACGCCTCCTCGGCCTCCCCTTTTGCCTACATATACGTCTCCTCGGGACGTAAACCCTATCCGGAGCAAAAATCCAGAAAAAGTTCCACGGTGCCGCCACCACCAAAGGGGACATTCGGGGGACAGAAAGTCTCTGTTCCGGCACCCTGCCGGGATGGGGAAGCGCCCCCGGAGCCATCTCCATCGATCTCCATCGCCATCTTCATCACCATTGCTGATTCCCATGATGAGGATGGAGTAGTTCTTCCTTGAAGCTAAGGCTTCTACCGGTAGCTATGTTTTCATCTATCTCTATGCATGATCTTTTTGTGGTCATGAGCTTTGTAATCAAGTAGATCTACCTTGCTATTCAAGTGCTTCATTATATCTCTGCTCTCCCCATGTGTGTGAAAGTGACAGTGTGCATGCCATGGTGGCACTTAGGTTTGAGTCTACATAAATACTCTTTGTGCTTTAATAGATCTATGCTTTTCCCCAAGTGTGTGAAAGTGACAACGTGCATACCATGTGTTGCACTTTGGCTAGATTGAATATTTGTGATTAGTTATATTTGGAGTTGGATGTCTGTCTGAAATTGTGGTGTTTGTTGGAACCATCTAGCGCTCAAGGTGACAGTGTGGGGTCATCTAGATTGGGGAAGGCAGGCTTTGAGGTGTGCTGTTATAGCCCTACCTTAGATTAGAGTGTCCAACCGGAGAGTAGTTAAGAATAGTATCATGAAGAGAGGATATTTATATGAGAGTGTTCACTAATGAAAGTATGATCGCTAGGCCTTGTTTCTAAACATTTAAACACCGTTTGCATCTAGATCTGTTGCATGTTTGCTTGCTTTAGTTTTTACCTTTCCTCCACGTCATCAGCTCTTTTCTGGCACCGTTACCCCACGACAACAACAAGTTAGAAGCTCTTTTCTGGCACTGTTACCACTTGTATTTCACTATCTCTTCGCCGAACTAGTGCACCTATATTGGGTGTGTTGGGGACACAAGAGACTTCTTGTATCTTGATTGCAGGGTTGCTTGAGAGGGAATACCTTTGACCACTTCCTCCCTGAGTTCGATAAACCTTCGGTAATCCACTTAAGGGAAACTTGCTGCTGTTCTACAAACCTCTCCACTTGGAGGCCCAACAACTGTCCACAAGAATAGAAGTGCGTAGACATCAGTGTGCTTTGAAGGGATATAAGGGTCATCTTGGTATTCCTACCAAGTTTGGAATGAAAAAGTTTTTATAAAGGTTTTGGAAAAACATAGGGATAAGAGTAGTTGAAGTTCTTTCTTGAAAACATAAGGAGATTATATATAGGTTTCCATAGTTCCTTAATAGAAACTAGTAAAGTATTTTGTTGTGTCAAAGTCATCTTGGCTCAGGTTTTGAAATGCCGGAACATTTGAGAATATGAAAGATGACCCAAGACATCTCTTTGGTAAAATAGCTTTTTGTAAACTAGTGTTGATATGAGAAGTATATTACCTAGTACTCCAACAGTTGCATGAGCACAAGAAAACAAGTAAGCAAACACTGCAACACTTAACAAGAAAAAGTTTTTGTTCCCCCTGATTTTTGCCTTTTGGGACACTAAATCAGGGTTGCTGAAATTGGGATGTTACAACATTTTTGTTTACCATTTTTGATCATTTAGAAATTTTTGTTGCTAAACTTTTATATGGGACAAAGCCATAGTCTTAGAGTGATCATGGAGATGATTTATTTCATTAGGGTTTTGGTTTAACTTTTCCAAGTGTTTTGAATTCAAGATACATCCATTCATGAATGCATTTGATTCTTTGAATATTTGTTTTTTGCTTTCTCAATCAAATTTTGTTCAAGTAGGGTTTTGATGTTTCCATTTAGAAGCAAAAATTTTCTTTTCACCCTAAATTTCAACATTTATTTCTTTTGTCTGTTCATTTTTCACATTTTCAAAATTTGGAGAATTTTGGGATGTGACAGACTACCACCATTAAAAGGAATCTTGTCCCGATATTCGGGAAGGCTAGAGGCAACAAGTTGGCTTCATGACAACTAGGGTACTACCACCCTTAAAATATTTTTAACTAGATGTCTTGATGTAACTTACTTGGTGTCTTGATGTCTTGATGTAACTTACTTGATGTCTTGTCTTACTTGGTGTCTTGATGTAACTTCTCTGGACAGTTGTTTGCATAGTGTCCCTTATTTCCACATTTGAAACATGTGACAAGGTTGAGGTCTTTGCCAATTTTGCTTGTCTTGTTCTTCTCCTTTTCTAGACAATTTGATGCATAATGGCCTAGCTCTTTGCATTTGTGGCAGAGCACTTGGATAATATCCTCTTTTATCGTTGGTATCACTACCTATTTTTTGTTTCCTTGGCCCTACTTCTTTTCTGGGCATTCATTAGCATAGTGTCCCATCTCCTTGTCTTTCTTGCTGGGGTTGGGGCGTTTATTCTTGTTCTTGGGTTTCTCCAAGGCTAGGAGATCTCTTAGTTCATGATCTTCATATTTCATCACAAATGTGGGAAAACTTCCTCGGTTCTTAGAATGGTTCCTAGGATAACGTCCATCTTTACTCTTTTGTCCACCATAGTGGGTTACAATTTATGGAGGTGCATACTGAGGTTTGACTTTGTATTCATCCTTTTTGGTAGAAGTTGTACCTTCACGAATGTTTCCAAACACTTGGTGTTTTCCATCCTTAGCTTGATGTTTCATCTGTTGAACTATAGGATAGATATGGCATTGGACAGGGACATGATCATTTCCTTCACATCGGAAACATGTAACTTGAGATGTGGGGCATTGTCTAGATGGATGTTTCTCTTCACTTTATAAGTGTGTCCAATGTCTCCATAGATTCTGCAGGCTTGTGTTCCTTCTATAATATCATCCTTTATATCATTGTTGTCACAATCTCTTTGGGAAGGGTTGCTTCTTGCGTTGATCATCTGATTGGTCATCCTTTGCAACAATTGAGATTGGGATTCCAAGAACTTTAGCATGGCTGGGTCTAACTCAATGTTGTTGGCTAAAAACTGGGTTGTCACAACTGGGTTTGGGTTGCTAGAAGTTGTTCTGTAATGTGCATCTCTAGGTTATTGTTACCATCCCTGATGTTGGAGTTGTGGTCTCTTGGAGAAGTCATCTGCTTGGGTTAGATTGGGGTTAGATTAGACAAATGATTTCTAGAGGAATATTTCTACTCACACACAACAAATCACACCAAGCAATGTGCAAGCAATAACAATCATGCATTCCACTCTAGCAACAAGATTCAAGCATATTTTAGGTAACAAAATATTTTTTCTACACCACATAAGTTGGTGTGATTGATAAATCGATTTAAACTAAACACTAGTCTGGTGGTCCAACTATGGGTATCACTTGAGATCATTCCATTCTTGTTAGTCGTTACATCATGAACAAGATCATGGTATCCTGGAAGGAATTCTTGCATCTTGATCACAAGGTTCAAAGGTCATAATGGTTCCTCCTAAGTTGTGTTTCCTTAGTCTCCAAGTCTTGAGTATTATTCTTATCTCACTTGAAGTCCTTAGTGATGTCCAAGTTGAAGTCCTTGGTGAAATTGAAGTTGAAGTCATCGGTGATGGTGCCTTTCTCATGTTGAAGTTTTTGTCCATCAAGTAGAAAGGGAGAGATGTAGTATTAAAACAAAATGTTGAGGAAAGAGTTTACAAGATTGTTTGTAAATAATTTTGAACAAATACAACTTCTATTTTTCTAAGGGGTTTTGTCCAATCCTAGGGTTACAATCCTACAGTCAACACAGTGCTCTGTTACCATCTGTAGAGGTCCGAACCTGATAAGGTAGAGATCCCTGTGTTTACAGTGCTAGTCCCTAGATCAAATAGCTAGCACCCACAGTTTTAAGATGTAATATCAACAAACAAAGGTCATATTACAACTTATAACCAGGAATAAAATAATTCATTACAACTTACATAGCTCATATGGTTATCTTATTACAAAGAAGCAGATATAACTATATGGCATGTAGTCCTTCATCTTCATGTGCCACAGGCTATCATGTTGGTTGTAGACTTGTAATCCCTACTCAACAAACTTCACTAACATCAAACAAACCTGCAACATAATAAGTTACAGCCACAAGGGTCAATACATTTGAATTGTATTGGCAAGTGATATCATATTGATATGGAGAATCTAAGATCTACATGAATATATGGCTAAGTGGAGTTTTGGCTGGCCTTCACATAAAATAAGTTTTCCCTAGCCTTTGAAAATCGTTTTTCTCTTTATCAAAACATTTCATCACACATGGCACACTGGAATCACACCGGGTGCTTCCCTTGTTCACCCAACAAGTTTGAACTTAGTGAACTTGGGATGAGGAGATCCTTGATCATTTAAATGTCTTTGATGCTCAAAATGTCCATTACCGGGGACACGGCTAATTACTTAGTTTATACCCTCTCGAGAGGTGGTGCACTTTTCCCACAAGACTCGACATGCATCGAGACGAGACTTTTCATAAATAATCCCTCAGATCAGCACAGACGCGTTCCATCCTATCATCACTACCACCAACTTTCTATCTGTCCGAGTTCTTCCAACCTAGTTGGTCAAGGTAGATCCCATATGCCATGTGGCTGCACTAGAAGCTTCTCAACACAAAACATCTCAAATCTCTTTGTTCCTAGGTGGCCATCCACTAGTGAGATACACAAGGTAAACCATAGACATGGGCCTTGTGTAACCACACAACAAGAACTCAGCCAGATGAACAGTTGGTGGTAGGGTTGATAGGATCGAACGCGTCCATGGTGGTCTGAGGGAATGCATCTGAAAAGTCTCGTCTCATTGCATGTCAAGTCTTGTGGCGAATGTGCACCACCTCTCTAGAGGGTAAAACCTAAGTACTTAGCCTTGTCCTCGGTAACGGACATTTTGAGGATCAAAGACATTGAAATAATCAAGGATCTCCTCATCGCAATTTCTTTAAGTTAAAACTTGTGGTTGAACCAGTTTAAAGGTTCACTACTGTCTATTGGTGGTTCCTTTGTCAAAAAAACTTAGTGTTTTCAAACTAATAAGATAAACCATATTTTGAGCAAAGCCAGCCTGAACTACACTTAGCCAAATTCATATAGTTATTAGATGTTACTATACTACTATGGTGTCACTTGCCAATACAATTCCAAATGTATTATCCCTTTGTGGCTGTAACTTATTATGTTGCAGGTTACTTTGATGGTGACTAGGTTTATGAGTCTACACTCAACATGTTTGCCCGTGGCAAATGAAGATGACGACTTTATTTATTTTGTTAAGTATTGTGAACTCTATGTATTAGCCTTGGGCTAATGAGTTATAAGAACTATGTATCTCTGGATATTATGATGTAATAATAACCTTTGTATCTGTGTACTTCATCTTAAACTGTGGATGCTAGCATTTCGATCGAGGGACTAGCATTGCAATCATAGGGGCCTTTACCTTAAAGGGTGAGGTCTTACAGATGGTATCAGACCACTTTGTTGCCTGTAGGATTATGACCCTAAGATGGATTAGACTAAGGAAACCACTAGGAAAATGCAAACTCATTTATAAATTTCCACACTTGTCTCTTTTCATCTCATAAAACTTCTCCTAATCTTCTTTCTCATCTCTATTTGTAGATGGACGCCATCAATGAAGCCGTCAAGAAGGGAACACTCATGACCATGACTTTACAATGTGAGATGGAGTTTCCCAAGACACTCAAAAACCTCATGGTTAGCTTGGGGATACATGGTGAAGCCGTGTACAAGGTATTACTAGTGATGGATGAAGGAGAATAATATTGGTGGGTACAACACCAATTGTACAAAAACAAGGAGGACAACCACAAAGATTTGAGATTCTGCATGGTCACCAACTCTGAAATGCACATGTCATTCGTTGACTCTGCAAGGAATGCAGCATGGAATGCCATCAAGGAGCTTGGTGAAAGACTCAAGTGTAGAATACTAAACACTCAAAATGACCTGAAAGTGGAGAAGAAGCATACCCAAGAGTTGGAGACCACCATAAAACGTCTAAGGAAGGATATCATAGACTTAGCATGGGAGTCTTGTGACCAAGGCAAACAGATTGCCTCCAAGGATGCACAGATAGCTACCTTGACTAGTGAGTGAGAGTTGTGATGTACTCCAATATTTGGACCACCACACTTGTCGTTTTCTCGCGTTAAGAATTTTTTATCATACCAACCCATGTGGTATAGCAATTTTTTTTGTCTAAGTCGTGATTGAACTTGGTGTTTGTGATTGAATATTGTATGCCATGACTTGTGTGTTTTATGGATGAATGTATGATTTTGGATTTTGTTTCACTACTTTATGTTTTTCTCTTTACTTGTGTTGTATCTAATTTTCTCTATCCTATGCAATAGATGCCTAGCTTTGTTCTCATCTCCGCCGAGGAGTTCAAGGGAACTTGTTTTGGATCACGTATCGTGGAGCTCGTCAGTGTGATCAATCTCCCCCTCCCCAATATTAAGGGACTTCAGCTTAGGATGTTTTAGAGGAAGGATCTATGGGGATTTGGAGTCTCGTAGCCAGGATCCCAATCAGAGCCTCCCACCGAGGACATCGCCTTCAAGATACTGCATGACGACAAGGAGAAGGAACTCGATGTTGCCATGCAGGAGCTACTTGGATGCCTTTGTGGACGTCACTCCACCGAGCTCAGGGGCCTCTACTTCCACCCATTTGGGAGTGTAGTGTATGAGGAGGCAACTAGGGAGACTATTGAGCCAGTGCGACTCTATCTTCAGGACCTAGAGAGCCTTCTTAGGCACCTCGATACTGATAGGACCAACGTCATGCTTAGCAATGACAAGCTACACGTCCAGTTGAGGGAGAAGGATAAGGGCTTAGAGGAGAAGGAGGAGAGCATCAAGGAGATGGAGGCTAGGTTCGAGAAGCAAGACAAGAGGTTCAAGAACCAAGAGAAGAGCATGCAGGATAGGAATAAGAAGATCAATGAGATGAAGACCGAGATGGAGCTCAATGATCTTGAGCTAGAGACACAACAGAAGGTGATTGAGAGGCTGCGTTCGTAGAAGAGAGAGCTTCAGGCGAAGTTCAATGCCTTGACCACCAGCGTGGAGGAATACAAGTCAGGAATCGACGCAGCAGGACTTCCTCTAGTGGAGGTGGAAGTCGATATGGAGGAGTAGTGTTGACTACTTGGCTATCTATCTATCTATCATCATTTTATTTATCGAGTCACATTGAGCATCCAACATGTGGATGACTATGCTAGTATGTTCACTTTGCAAACAAGTTGTTCGTTTTGAATACTAAAGTTATCATGTGCTTGCTTATTTTTGATTGCTCCTATGTGTTGTATTGTTCAGGTTAGCATTTATGGGTTATATCTCATTACTTATCCTTATTGAAACCACATATGCCTCCCAGTCGTGTCAATCCCAATAATAACAACAATGGAAATTAGATGCAGTAGATGATGATATCCCAGACTCAGTTGATGAAAATGATGACCTAGTTCATGGCGAATCAGAACCAGAACCAAAAAAAATAACAACAACAACAACCAAAAAAAACCGCCAGCTTTTGACATGCTTAAATGTTTCTAAGGTTGAGGCCTGCTAAGTTTTCTGGAACCACTGATCCTATGGTAGCGAATGACTGGTTACATTCTATGAAGAAGTACTTGGTAACTATTGGTTGCACTGATGAGGAGAAAGTTAGATTTGCAGCACACCTGCTAGAAGGACCAGCAGCTATTTGGTGGGATAACTTCCAAATCAACACTTCTATTGAAGAAGTGACTTGGGCAATGTTTGAAGATGGATTCCGTTCTGCTCATATCTCTTCAGGAGTGATGAGTTTGAAGAATAAGGAATTTAACAACCTTAAGCAACGCTCTGCAATGTTGCAGATATATTGAGGAGTTCAACAATTTGGCACACTATGCACCGGATGAGGTTGACACTGATGCAAAAAGGAAGGAGAAGTTCCTTGAGGTACTGAATGATGAGATGAGCATGCAACTATCTATTTCATATGTTCCAACCTATCAATCTTTGTGTGATAAGGCTATCATCTTGGAAAGTAAGATGAAGTAGGTTGAGAACAGAAAGAGAAAGCGTCACTTTGATAAGCATAGTTCTGGATCGTCTCACAAGCGTTCCCATGGTGAGGATAGTGGAGGTTCTGGATCCCACAAACACGGTAAATATAACAACCACCACAACAGTAACCGTCACCACGATTGCAATAAACATCATGGGCACAACAATGGTGATTACCGCAACAACAAGAGTGGACACAAGAGTCACCATGATGGAAATGGCAAGGGGAACCAGCCAGGTAAGAGAGACATCAGTTAGGTGGAATGCTTCAAGTGCAAAAAAACTGGGCACTATGCAAATGAATGCCTAGAAAAGAATACTGATGGAGCCAACAAGCCAAACCCTTTTTAGAAGGGTCATGTCAACCACATCAATGTGGAGGAAATCTATGAGGAGTCTGATGCTTTGGCTGGTAAGTTCAAGATTAATTTCTTTCCAGCACTTATTCTTTTTGATACAGTCGCATCACAATCATTCATATCAAGAGAATTTGTAGACAAAAATAGACTCCCAACTGAAACTATTGGATGTCCTATTAAAGTAAGCTCCCCAGGTGGAGAGATGATAGTAAATTTTGGATGTCATGATCTAGAGTTTGGAAAATACAAGTTTCCAGTTAGTCTGATAGCCCTAGATTCCCAAGGATTGGATGTAATTTTGGGCATGGATTGGATGACTAAATATGAAGGAGTAAATAGATTGTGCCAATCATACTATTACACTCACAACCCCGGATAAGAAATGGATTAGGTACAAGTCTAACTTTGAATCAAAAGGGGGTAAGCTAAATTCTCTTAAGGGGGTTAGCATAGACAGTGTATAAGTGGTGAAAGAGTACCCGGATGTGTTTCCGGAGGAATTACCAGGAATGCCACCAGATAGAGATGTGGAGTTTTTGATTGACTTACTGCTAGGATCTAGACCCATAGCAAAGAGACCTTACAAGATGTCAGTTGATGAGTTTAAATAGCTCTAGAAATAGCTTGGAGAATAGTTGCAGAAGGGATTTATCCAACCAAGTTCTTCATCTTGGGGTGCACCAGTTTTGTTTGTTGAGACGAAGGACACAAGTCAAAGGCTATGCATAGATTATCGATCACTTAATGAAGTGATCATAAAGAAAAAGTACCATTTACCTAGAATCAACGATCTCTTTGATCATCTAGAACGAGCCCGTGTGTTATCAAAAATTGATATTCCATCAAGATACTTTTAGCTAAAGATTAGAGAATAAGATATACCTAAGACTACTTTTACCACTAGGTACAGATTGTATCAGTATACGGTGATGCCATTTGGACTAACAAATGCACCAACTTATTTCATGAATATGATGAAAAAAGTTCATGGAGTTTCTTGACAAGTTTGTTGTGGTATTCATTGACGATATATTGATCTATTCCAAGGGCAATAAAGAGCATGAGGAACATTTGTGTTTGATTCTTGAGAAACTCAGAGAGCATAAGTTGTATGCCAAGTTTAGTAAGTGTGAGTTTTGGTTGAATGAAGTTGGATTTCTTGGACAAATTTTGTCTGGAGATGGTATAGCTGTCGATCCCGTGAAGGTGTCAGTTGTAACTGAGTGGGAATCTCCTAAGTTAGTTAAAGAAGTTCGTAGTTTCCTAGGCTTAGCAGGATACTATAGAAGGTTCATCGAGAATTTCTCGAAGTGGCTAAGCCAATGACAGAGTTACTTAAGAAAGATAAGAAGTTTGATTGGACTGAAGGATGTGAAACCAGTTTTCAAGAGTTGAATAAAAGACTAGTGTCAGCACCAGTTTTATGTCTGCCAGATCTAGAGAAAGACTTCCAAGTTTATTGTGATGCATCTCACCAAGGATTGGGTGGAGTTTTGAAGCAAGAAGGAAAAGTTGTGGCTTATGCCTCGAGACAACTCAAGACTCGTGAAGTAAATTACCCTACACATGACTTAGAGTTAGCCTCTATTGTCCATGCACTCGAAACATGGAGACATTATCTTTTGGGAAAGAGATGTGAAGTGTTCACTGATCACAAGAGTTTGAAATATATTTTCACCCATAAGGAATTCAATATGAGACAAATAAGGTGGCTAGAACTCATCAAGGACTATGACTTGAGTTTGCAATACCATCCCGGTAAAGAGAATGTCGTAGCTGATGCTTTAAGCCGTAGGGTTTATGTGAATGGCCTCACCAAAGGAGAGTTGCCAGATGATTTGTGCGCCCAATTTAAAGATCTAAGATTGGAGATAGTTCCTAAAGGATATCTTATGTCATTGTAAGTTCAACCAACACTGTTGGATAAGATCAAAGAAGCCGAAAAGTTGGACAAGGAAATAGAGGAGATTAAAGGTAAAATTAACAAAGGAAAGGCGAAAGGATTCCATGAAGATGAACAAGGAACTTTATGGTATGGAAAGCGTATATGCATTCCACAAGATCCGGAGCTTCTGAAATTGATTCTGCAAGACCACACAATTCACCTTATTATATTCATCCGGGTAACACCAAGATGTACATGGATGTGAAGGAAAGATTTTGGTGGAACAATCTCAAGAAGGATATCGTAGAACATATTGCCTTGTGTGATGTGTGTAGTCTAGTGAAGGCGGAACATCAGAAACCGGCAGGGTTATTGCAACCACTACGTATACCTGATTGGAAGTGGGATAAGATTGGTATGGATTTATCACCGGCCTGCCGAGGACTAGATCTGGATACGATTCTATATAGGTTGTTGTGGATCTCCTAACTAAAGTGGCTCATTTCATACCCGTGAAGACTACCTATACCAGTGCTAAGTTAGCCAAAATCTATATGAACAGAATCATATGTTTACATGGAGTTCCTAAGAGTATTATGTATGATAGAGGAACCCAATTCACTTTGCATTTTTGGTGACAACTGCATGAATCATTGGGAACAAGGCTAGAATTCATCACAACATTTCATCCTCAGACTGATGGACAGACAGAAATAACCAATCAGATTTTGGAAGATATGTTGAGAGCTTGTGCACTAGACTATGGATCTAGTTGGGATGAAAGTCTGCCATACGCAGAATTCTCTTACAACATCAGCTATCAAGCAAGCATAGAGATGGCTCCGTTTGAATTCCTTAATGGAAGGAAGTGTACTACACCATTACTATGGAATGGGGTAGGAGAAAGAAATTTATTCGGACCAGAACTGATCAAGGAAGCTAAAGAGAAAGTCGGAATGGTAAAGGACAGATTGAAGATAGCCCAATCCCGAAAAAACAGCTATGCATATCCAAAGCCTAGGGAAGTCACCTATGAGGTAGGTGATACAGCTTATCTTAGAGTCTCACCACTTCACAATGTGTTTATGAGATAGAATTGCTTGAATCACTGTCTGCAGTTCACAATGTGTTTCACGTGGGTCAGTTGAAACTTCATTGAAGGACCCTATACCATTGGAAGAAGTACAGTTGGAGAGTGATCTCACTTACGAAGACAAACCTATCAAGATTCTTGACATAGCAGAAAGAGTCACTCGTACTATGACCATCAAATTATGAAAAGTACAATGGAATCATCCTACCAAGGAAGAAGCAACTTTGGAAAGAGAAGATGACCTTCGGAAAGATCACACTCACCTATTTGCTAGACAATCTGAATCTCGAGGGTGAGATTCATCTTAAGGGGGTTAGATTTCTAGCATCCCAAATTTCATCAAATTCAAAACCATGTTGTTGCATTCATATCATCATGGCATTATTATCTTGCATAAAATTTTCAAAGATTAAACCCTAAATAAAACCATATTAAACCCCTTCTTATATAATATATATGGGGCAAGGTTTTATTTTATTTTCAAGACCCAAAAATGTTTTTGAGTGATTATATGTGTTTGACACACTTTTGGACACTAGGATCACCACACAAAATGTTGTTCAAAATTTGAATTCATTTGGATTTGAAATGACCATTCAAATCTATTCTAGAAAATGAAAACAGAAAAGGAAAAAGGCAAAAGAGAAAAAAATAAAAGGAACAACAATTATGGTCCATTTCTTCCTGGCAGCCCACGACCCACCCTGGAACCACCCCCTCTCTCCCCGCGGTTCTAACCCACGCGAACATCCTCCCTCTCACTGACTAGTGGCCTCGTTGCCATGTCAACATCATCTTCCCCAAATCCCGCCCGCGACTAGCTCCACTGCCGTTTCTCCCTGCAGTCACTATCGCGTTTTATTTCTCTTAATTACCAATGAATGCATGTGTGATTCTCGCTCTTGCGCTGGCTACTTAGCCCCCACCCCCTCGCGATAATTTCCCCTCACCTAGCCAGTACCAAGTGCCGCCAGTCTCTCGCAATTTTCGCTTGCACCGCCGTAGTACAGAACTACTTCGGCGAGCTATTCGGTAAGCACAACGCTCCTCTCTGCATCTCGTTCACGCAAACGTGTCCCTCTTGTTCATGTGCATCTGCTCATACCTTTTGTTTGACCAATCTTTCCCCAAGCCACCGTCCCTATCGACGATTGCAAGCAACCAAGGCGCCATTCAACTCCGGCGAGCAATCACGGTAAAATCCGTGCGCCCCTTGACCTCTGCTTCATGCTATTGTGTTTTCTGTGACCTTGTGCACCTTCTAATGCCCACTGTTTTCCTTATCGCGCCCTAGGTCGTCGTCTCCGTCTCTGTTTGTGAACACCCGACGCTAGTACAAGCTCCGACGAGGTTTTACGGCCGTGTTCGTGCGCCCCTGTCCAAGCCGCGACAATGTTGAGTTTCAACATCTTCTCGCGAACGTGGTAACCGTCAGCACACCCCTACTAACCCGTAGCCTCATCAGCACATCGCCTTCAGCAGTGTCGCCGCCGCCTGAGCCATTTCCGCCGCTAGGTTTTGGTCAGACTAGTTTGGTCTGTTAGATCTGCATCTGGTGGCTAGGATTAATGGTGCGGAAGCGTGATCCAGGGTGAAGCGGTACGCGCCAATTAGAACACGCAGCGTGTCCCTGGCTTGATTTAAAATCTGAATTTTGTTCTATTAGTTATTCAAACTTGTAAATTCAATAACTTTTGTTCTGTTTATACAAAAATTACAAATTTTATATCAATTGATTCAGAAAAATATGCTCTTTGCATCTATGGCCATGGTTTGGCCATCTGCTTCTGTAAAAATTAGTATTTTATGTAGAAGCATTTGTAGGCTTATTTTTGGCAAGAAAAATTATTTAGAAAACTATTGTAAAGTAAATTTTGGTTTATTTAGACCTTAGAAAGTATGCTTTGTATTCAGTAATATTTAGTTTGATTTGAAAAGTGTGACACATCTTTCCATTGCATTTGCATGCATTCATATATATTTTTGTTTGTATATTGAATGTAAATTTTGTCATATGATTTTATGTGTAGATTTTGTGGATTCTGGAGAGTGTGATTGTGAGGATTGTGCCTATTCCCCCAACTACCAAGGCAAGTGATGCTTCATCTTTTTGGTCCTATTATTTTATCTATGCACTAGTGATATTTTGAGTAGGATTTGCATGGAGATTTTTCTAAGTATATGTTATGCTCTGGTAAATCCTATAGATATTGTCTTAGTAGTTTTTCCCTAAGTTAAGAGACATGTTATGCCAGTATGCTTAGCCTAGCTAGTAGAATACAAGGGTGGAATATTCATGTTATGATACTATGCAAAGTTATGCTTATGTTTTTGAATAACAAAACAACATGTTAATGAATCACCTTGGTGGAATGGGAATATTGGTTTGTGTTGAGTGTTTACACAAGGCCCATGACTATGGTTTACCTTGTGTATCACACTTGTGGATGGCCACCCATAAACAAAGAGATTTGAGATGTTTAGTGTTGACAAGCTTCTAGTGCAACCACATGGCATATGGGCTCTGCCTTGACCAACTAGGTTGCAACAACTCAGCCAGATGGACAGTTGGTGGTAGAGTTAATAGGATGGAACGCTTCCATGGTGGTCTGAGGGAATGCTTCTAAAAAGTCTTGTCTCGATGCATGTCGAGTCTTGTGGGGAAAGTGCACCACCTCTCAAGAGGGTAAAACCTAAGTACTTAGCCGTGTCCCTGGTAACGGACATTTTGAGCATCAAAGACATTGAAATGATGAAGGATCTCCTCATCCCAATTTATTTAAGTTAAAACTTGTGGTTGAACAACGGTAAAGGTTCACCAATGTCTATTGGTGGTTCCTTGGGTGTTTTTGTCAAACAAAAACTTAGTCTTTTCAAACTAATAAGACAAACCTTATTTTGAGCAAAACTAGCCTGAACTACAGTAAGCCAAATTCATATAGTTATTATATTTTACTATACTACTATGGTATCACTTGCCAAAACAATTCCAAATGTATTGACCCTTTGTGGCTGTAACTTATTATGTTGCAGGTTACTCTGTTGGTGACTAGGGTTACGATTCTACACTCAACATGTTTGCCTGTGGTACATGAAGATGAAGACTTTATTTATTTAGTATTGTGAACCTATGTATTAGCCTTGGGCTAATGAGTTGTAAGAACTATGTATCTCTGGATACTACGATGTAATAATGACCTTTGTATCTGTGTACTTCATCTTAAACTGTGGATGCTAGCATTTCCATCCAGGGACTATCATTGCAATCACAAGGGCCTTTGCCTTAAAGGGCGAGGTCTTACACACCAAGTCTGATCATCACGTGACATGATGTAGTTTCAAAGGCGAACAATCATCATGTTCATCATATCATCTATATGACTCATGATTTACCTTTTGGTATTCCGTGTTCCGAGACCATGTCTGTACATGATAGGCTCGTCAAGATTAACCTTAGTTTCCGCATGAGAAAATCTGGCTTGCTCCCGTTGTATGGACACACAAAATCTAATACACTCGATCATCACGTGGTGCTTCGAAACCACGAGTATTATCAATGGTGCTTATTACGGACAAACACTTTATTTAGTTGATATTTTGTGAGAGTGATCATCTTATAATGCTACCATCGTGATCTAAGCAATAGAAGATGCATAAAAGGATTAACATCACATGCAATTCATAATCTGTGATATGATATGGCCTTTCTTCTTGTGCTTCCGATCTACATCTTCAAGAACAAACATGATCTACATCATTACCGGCGTGGCGTAAAGGTAAAATGGCACCACTCCATGGTTGTCGTCCACCAGCATCAACTATTACAACTACTTTGAATAATAGACACGCAGGTCTTAATGAAATTAATAGACAACCCTAAGGCTCTTTCCGGTTGCCGACTTGCAATAAGGATCATTGCATACATCATATATAATCACAATCATGGCCATATCACATCACAACACACCCCTGCAAAAAAAGTTAGACGCCTATAATTTTCTTTGCATGTTTTACATGGTTTAGGGCTTTCCAATAAGTACTGTTCTAAGTTACGAACAAGAACCACAACATTGATGCAAGAACTATCAAGTGCCCGTTGTAAATTGAATCTTCACTACGATGGGAGAGACAGACACCCGCAAAGCCACTTATGTAATACAAATTGCATGTAGAGCGTGAAGCAAGTTTCATGAACGATGTTAGGTAAGGTTATCCTAGGCTGCTTCATCCCAACATCCCACAAGATGCAAAGTACACAAGAAGCAATTAATAATAAAAGCATGACCGCCCACAATGACCATTGTGTTCTACTCGTGCAACAGATCTACATATAGACATGGCTCTGATACCACTCTAGGGATTCCTAGCATGGAAAACAAAAAATTTATACCGCATGAACATACACAAGCCAAGATCTATCTACTAGATTGTAGCAAAGAGTCGATAGAGTAGTCACCCTCAAAGATTCCAAAGCAGTTATCGAGAGCAGATTCTTGTGGGTGATGTAGTCGTTCACTTGCCGATCTCAAGATTGCGTAGACGATCCTTTCGGTGCCGTGTTCTGGCAGCTCTCCCGCAGTCGGTAACATGTACGGTACTCGATGAAGACCTTCATATCCCTTGTTCCAGCAGGCACCGGAGGTTATAACTCTCTCCTCGCGAGTCTAGCAGCACGACAGCGTGGTGTCGGAAGTAGAGGGGAGATCCCGCAGGGCTTCGCCTAACCCGTAGCGGGTATGGTGGAGTAGAGAGAGCCTCGGGGATAGATTTTAGATCCCGAGGGTGTAGAGCAACCGACAATTATGGTTTAGACTAGACGGAGGAAGCAATTTAGAGGAGAGCTAGGGCGCCAGCAGCAGGAGGGGTGCCGGCCTAGGGTTTAGAAGGGGGACGTCTACTAGGGTTAAGGTGTAGGGAGAGGGGCGCCTCTCCTTTTCATTTATAGGTGGGAGGGGCGTCTAGGGCTAGCCGTGTCCTCCCCAAAATCTTTTGAAGGCCAGCGGCTTGGTGGAGGGAAGGGAATCCTTCTCTCCCAAGGTTTCCTTCCCTTCCTCCACTGGGAAACATTGTTCCAGTTTGAGTTTTTCAAACTCCCTTTTGGACTTTCAAATTAGAGTTTGATTTCTCTCTTCCAAGTGTCCAGCCAAGTGACTTAGTACATGATGGAACCATTCCACTTTGTCATGACACATCCATGTACCCTTCCCCTTCCAGATTAGTGTACCTTCTAGACCCTTCTAGAACATTTTGGTGAAAACACCGGAACCATTCCCGAACTCTAGAATTGGACTTTCCTTATATGAATTTGATTATTTGGATCATTCCGGATCTCCTCCTGATATCCCGGATCCCATCCGAGACTCCGAACCACATTCGGTCTCTTTACTCAATTTCCATATCTACTAAACAACATTGAATCCTTAAGTGTGTCTCCCTACAGTTCGTGAATTATGCGAACATGATTGAGACTCTTCTCCGATCAATAATCAATAGAGGAATCTAGAAATTCATATGGCTCCCACATATTTCTACGATTACTTCGTGATCGAATGAACCATTTACATACGATACCAATTTCCGTTTGTCTCGCGATATTTTACTTACCCGAGGTTTGATCGTTGTTATCTTTGCATACCTAGTTCAACCTCGTTACTGTGATATGTGATATGTGATCCCTTGTGATCCAGTCACATGCTTGCAAGGTAATTTGGTGACAGTTCACCGAGAGGGCCTGTAACATCCCTAAAATCATGTTTCAAACACATGCATATCATCCATGCATCCATGATCATTTGAATCCAATTTCAAACATATCATTTCAAAACATAAGCATTTATGCTTATTATTTCTTGCAAGTTTTCTCTAACCTTAATGCTATCTTCCAATGAGAAGAGTACTTGTTTTGATTTAGTAAGGTTTGAAATTCAAACTTAGGCACCATCAAAAGTTTGAACAAAGTTTCAAAACAAAATGAATAAACCAATATTATGCCTATGGTATATATCATAAAGGCTTGGTTTTATTTTTTTATTTTCATTTGGGGCAAAGTGTTTTGAATAAACAGTAGTGTTTTGACACACATTTGAGTGCAAGGTTTGCAGTATAAAAACCTAGAGAAGTTTTGAATTCAAACTCATTTGAATTGGAGTTGAAATTCAATTCAGAAAAACCAAACAGAAAAAGAAAAGGGTTAGAGGAAAAAAATGAGCTCTCAGTCGAATCTGGCCCAACTAGCCCAGCTAAGCCCAGCAAACCCCACCCCGCGAACCGTTTTCTTCACCCACACCCGCACCCACCGAGTGACTGATAGACGGGACCCACTCCCCCTCTGTTTCTCTCGCTGACAGCCAAGGCCCACACGGCGTCGTCGTCTCCACCCTCACCGCGACGTGTTCTTTCCCAAATCACCCCGTGCGTTACCTGGTTGATTCGCTCGTCAATTCGCAGTGATTGCAGGAGTTAATCACGCCCCCGCCTAGCCTACTTAAACCCCCTCTGCCCCCTCTCCATTTCCCCCAAACTCCAAGCACAAAGCGCCCCAGGCTGCCCGCATTCATCCTCGCACCGCCGCAGACAGAGAGCACTCCGGCGACCGATTCCTTTGAGCCCCGTGCGCCCCTCTCCCTCTGGTTCTTGCAGACAGCCTCGCCACTTCCTTACGCATCTACTGACACCGTTGGTTCCTTCAGACTTGGTGTCGTCTTCGACAAGCACAGCAAGCCCCCGACGACATCCTCAACTCCGGCGGTCAAATTCGGTGAGCCCCTTGTTCCCCTCTGCCTATGATGCACACGATCTTGCTCGCCGTAGTCTTGCGCATCTCATGATGTTGTTTGTGCATGCTAGGGTGACCAGGAGCCTCACCAACGTCGTCGTCCAGCCAAGCCCGACGCCGCCAGCAACTCCAACGAGCTCCCTCGGCCACTACAGAGCGCCCCTTGCCAAACCGGTGCCAGGTTGAGCATTAGTGCATCGCCGTGGTTCTGGTAAGCGCCTCCGACGACCCTAGAACCACCTGTAGCGCTGCGCCACCGTAGGCAGATCTCGCTGCCGCCAGTAGCCACCGCCAGCGCTGCCCAGCTATGGCCGTTTGATCCAGGGTCGTTGGATCTGGATCCAGCGCGTGAGATTAGATCACTTACCGAAGCGTTACGAGTAGATATGGGCCATGCGATTAAGTAAGATCTAATGGCTTAGAAGCGTGATCCAACACAAAGAGGTACGGGCCAATTAGATTAAGACGCGTGGCAGCTGTTTGGATTTAAAAACAGGATTTGAATCTATTAGAAGTTTGATTTTGTTTTGGCTATAACTTTTTATCCCCACGTTAGAATTTGACAAATTTAATATCAATGGAATCACGAGAGAAAGCCCTTTCTAAATATGAAATGTGTTTAATGTTTTGCTTCTGTTAAAATGGTTTTATTTTGCAGAAACTTGTGTAGGGCTAATTTGAGTATATGAATTGTTTAAGAAATGATTTAAGGTTTAAGTAAATGTTGTTTGGCAAGTTTTTAACTTGTTTATGAACCAGTACTGTACACTTGCTTTGCTGAGTTTTAAAAACCATCACATATCATATTGCATGCATTCATATATTTTTTGTTTGTATATGTTTTGTATGTGATTTGTGGCTATGATTCTTTGTGTAGATTTTGGTGCTAGTGATTGTCATTGTGAGGAGTGTAGCTAGTCTCCAAACTACCAAGGCAAGTGGTGCTTCATGAATATTTTTATCCCCATGTTTTCTACTAAGCATTAGAAATATTTTGCTAGTCTTGCATGCTATATTTTTGTTTATATGCCATGTTGGGAAATCCTAGTAGTTGTAGAATTGCTAGAAATTTCTAAGATGCTTATCTATGTCATGCTTAGCCTAGCTAGTAGCAACCAAGGGTTGGTGAAATATACATGCTATGATGAAAATTATTTCTAAGTCTTTTTGACTTGTGTTTTGCCTAATAAAACAACTAAGTAAATTAAACACCTGGGTGGAATGGAAGAAATGGTTTATGTTGAGTGGTTACACAAGGCCCATTTCTATGGTCTACCTTGTGTATCTCACTTGTGGAAAGTCACCCAGGAACAAAGAGATTTTAGAGGCCAAATGTTCAGAAGCTTCTAGTGCAGCCACTTGGCAATATGGGATCTGCCTGGATCACATAGGTTGCTAGAACTTAGCCATTTGGACAATTGGTGGTAGTGGGATGATAGGTTGGAACGCGTTCATTTGGTCTAAGGGAAGGCTTCTGAAAGGTCCTGTCTTGGTGAAAATCAAGTCTGGTGGGGAAAGTGCACAACCTCTGCAGATGGAAGAATCTAAGTACTTAGCCATGTCCCTAGAAAAGGACAACTTGAGCATCAAGACATGGAAGTTATCAAGAATCTCCTCATCCCAATTTCTAAGTAAAAACTTGTGGGGAAACAAGGGTGAAGGACCTCAATGTCTATTGGTGGTTCCTTGGGAAGAGTTTTGACAAAGAAAAACTTAGAGTTTTCAACTAATAGGCAAAACCTATTTTGAGCAAAGCAAGCCAAGCTACACTTAGCCAAATTTCATATAGTATCTAGTCCACCTAAATTATACTAAGGTATCACTTGCCAATACTATTCCAATGTATTGACCCACTGTGGCTGTAACTTGTGATGTTGCAGGTTACTCTGATGAGGATTAGGAGTCATGAGTCTACACTCAACATGTTTGCCTGTGGCACATGAAGATGAAGACTTTTATTTATTTACTTATTCAAACTCTTGTACTAGGCCTGTGGCCTTGGAGTTGTAAAGACTATGTTTGTCTCTGGAATGACTGTAATAATGACCTTTGTATCTGTGTACTTCATCTTAAACTATGGATGCTAGCATTGATCCAGGGACTAGCATTGCAATCACAGGGATCCTTTTTCCTTTATAAAGGAGGGATCTTACAAATGGTATCAGAGCATTGTGTTGCGTGTAGGATTATGACCCTAGGATTGGAAACCACTAAGGAAAATTTTCAACAACTTCTACACTTGTCTATTCTTCTCGTAAACTTTTCTAATTTTCTTTCTCATATCAAATTGTAGATGAACTCCATCAACGAAGCCATGAGGAAAGGACCACTCATGACAATGAATTTGGAGTGTGAGACAGAATTCCCAAAGGCTCTCAAGGACCTCATGGTTGCAATGGAAATACATGGTGCAGATGTGTACAAAGGTTTTCCTGTGATGAATTAAGGAGTTGAGTACTGGTGGGTGCAACTTCACTTGTATAAAAACAAGGAAGACAACGACAAGGACTCAGGGTTCTGCATGTTCACCAATTAAGTGAAAGAGTCAAGTGCAGAATGTTCAACATCCAAAATAGCCTAAAAGAAGAGAAGAAACATACCCAAGAGTTGGAGGCTACCAACCAAACCTTAAGAGGAGACATTATAGACTTAGTGATGGAGTCATGTGCTCAAGAGAGAGTGATTGCTTCTAGAAATATTGTGTTAGCCAACATATCTAATGAGATAGGATTGTAAACGTACTTCGTTAGTTGGACCACCACTTATCACCTTATTTTCCAAATGTTGCTTTAAAAATAAGTTGAACCTTGATTGTTGTAATGGATCCATGTATGCCATGATTTGTGTGTTTTGATTTCCAAGGATATGTATGTGATGCTTTGCCTTGTGTTTTATCTTAAATTGTGTTGTTCTAACTTTTTCTATCTTATAAATAGATGCCTAATGTTACCATCCGCACTGTTGAGGAGTTCCAGGGAACTCGCTTTGGTCCTCGTATTGTTGAGCTCACTACTTTGCTCAATCTCCCTCTTCCTACCATCATGGTGCTTCCCCTCACCAAGTTTGAGAGGAAAGACCTTTGGGGTTTCAAGGTCAATCAGCCCGGACGCTAGACTGAGCCTACCACGGAGGCTATCATCTTCAAGCTCATGCACGATGACAAGGAGAGAGGCCTTGAGGTAGTCATGCAGATCGATGGGGCGTCTACTAGGGAGACACTCTCGACAAAGTTAGTGGTACTCACTTTCATGTCTTGAAGCGTGATGAGGATGGAGAGTCCATCGACTTCGAGGACACTTCGAGGGAGACAGCGGAGCCGATTCGCCTATACCTCCAGGACTTAGAGGCTCTCATTAGGCACGTGGACACTGATAGGACCAACGTCATGCTCAACAATGACGAACGCCAGGTGCAGCTTCGTGAGAAGGACAAGCTCTTCGCGGAGCAAGATGAGATAGTCAAGGAGATGAAGGCGAAGTTTGAGAGCCAGGACAGGAAGTTCAAGAGTCAGGAGAAGCGAGTCCAGGATAGGAACAAGAGGATCCGGGACATGACTGAAGAACTACAGGCCAAGGACTTCGAGATCAAGCATCAGCAGATGGTGATTGAGAGGCTTCGTTCCCAGAAGAGGGCACTCAAAGCCAAAATAGAGACCTTGACCGCCAATGTCGAGGAATACAAGACCGCAATGGAGAATGCAGGTCTTACCTTTGTTGAGGAGGAGGTTGATGCCGAGGAGTAGACTTGACTAGTCATTTATCATTTATTTATCATACTTTATTTGTGTCACAATGACCATCCAACATGTGGATGGCTTGTTATTTGTGTGTTTACTTTGCGAACTTGTCGTTTTTATTGTTGAACTATTATTGCTATGATGCATGTTTTTGTGATTGTTTATGTGATGTATTGTGCATGAAAGCATCTATGGGTATCTCATTCTTATCTCTATTGAACAAACCACAGATGCCTCCCCATCGTGCCAATCCCAACCCCAACAACAACAACATCACTCCTGAGATGCAGCAAATGATGACAGCGCAGATTCAGCTGATGCAAATGATGACGACGTTCATCCAGAACCAAAACAACAACAACAACAACAACAATAACAACAACAATAACCCACCGGGTTTTGACATGCTTACCAGGTTCTTGAGATTGAGGCCAGCAAAGTTCTCAGGAACAACTGATCCCATGGTGGCCAATGATTGGCTACGCTCGGTGAACAAGGACTTGGTAACTATGGGCTGTACTGATGTAGAAAAGGTCAGATTTGCAGCACATTTGCTGGAAGGGCCAGCCGCCACTTGGTGGGATAACTTCCAGATCACCACTCCCATAGAAGATGTGACATGGGCTATCTTTGAGGATGGCTTTCGTACTGTTCATATCTCATCTAGAGTGATGAGTATGAAAAAAAAGAGTTCCATAATCTGATGCAGCGCCACCGCAGCGTGGCTGAATATATTGAGGAGTTCAACAATCTGGCGCGTTATGCACCGGATGAAGTAGACACTGATGCTAAGAGGAAAGAAAAGTTCCTCGAAGGGTTAAATGATGAGCTGAACCTGCAGTTGGCTGTGGCATATGTTCCCACATACCAGTCTCTTTGTGATAAGGCTGCTATCTTGGAGAACAAAATGAAGCAAGTTGAGAGCAGGAAGAGAAAGCACTCAGACAAGCACATCTCGGTATCGTCTCACAAACGTTCCCATTATGATGACAGTGGAAGCTCAGGATCCCACAAGCATATGAAATTCAACAAGCACCACAACCACAATCGTCATGACAACAAGCATCACCGTAGTCATGAAAACGACAAGTACAAGAACCACAAGGGTGGATATAAGAGCCACCACAGTGGTAATGGAAGTGGCAGTGGAAGCCAACCTGTCAAGAAGGATATTAGTCAGGTTGAATGCTTCAAGTGCAAGAAGATGGGGCATTATGCAAATGAATGCCCAGAAAAGAAAGTTGAAGGACCCAACAAGCCCAACCCTTTCCAGAAATTTATGAGGAGCCTGATGCTGTTGCTGGTAAGTTCAAACTCAATTCTGTTCCAGCATTTGTTCTCTTTGATACTGGTGCATCTCATTCATTCATATCAAGAGCATTTGTTGAAAGAAATGAACTACCGGTAGAAACTATTGGGTGTCCTATAAAAGTAAGTTCTCCTGGCGGAGAAATGATAGTGAATTCAGGATGTCATGATCTAGTCATAGAGTTTGGGAAGTATAAGTTTCATGTTAACTTGATAATTCTAAACTCCCAAGGATTGGATGTCATTTTGGGAATGGACTGGATGACTAAGCACAAGGGAGTGATAGATTGTGCCAACCATACTGTCTCACTCCCGACTCCAGAAAATAAAAGGATCAGATTCAAGACCAATTTTGAAGCAAGGAGTATGCTAAATTCTCTTAAGGGGGTTAGCATAGACAGTGTGCCAATTGTGAGTGAATATCCGGATGTGTTTCCGGAAGAATTGTCGAGAATGCCACCAGATAGAGAGGTGGAGTTTCTTATTGATTTGCTACCAGGGTCTGGACCAATAGGAAAGAGACCATATAAGATGTCAGTTGATGAACTGTAAGAACTCAAGAAACAACTTGGTGAACAGTTGCAGAAAGGATTTATTCAACCAAGTCTTCATCTTGGGGAGCCCCAGTTTTATTTGTGGAGAAGAAAGATAGAAGTCAAAGGTTATGCATAGATTACCGTTCACTCAATGAGGTGACTATCAAGAACAAATACCCTTTGCCAAGAATCAATGACTTGTTTGATCAGCTAGAAGGAGCTTGTGTGTTCTCAAAGATTGATCTCCGGTCAGGTTATTTCCAACTCAAGATAAGGGAGCAAGACATACCTAAGACAGCTTTCACCACAAGGTATGGATTGTATGAGTATATCGTGATGCCATTTGGTTTGACCAATGCACCAGCATACTTTATGAATATGATGAACAAGGTGTTCATGGAATTCCTTGATAAGTTTGTTGTGGTTTTCATCGATGACATTTTAATCTACTCCAAGAGCAAAGAAGAACATGAAGGGCATTTGCGTTTGATACTTGAGAAGCTTAGAGAGCATAAACTGTATGCCAAATTCAGCAAGTGTGTATTCTAGTTGAATGAAGTTGGATTTCTTGGACATGTTATGACAAGAGATGGTGTAGCAGTTGATCCTGTTAAAGTTTCAGCTGTAACTGAATGGGAATCTCCCAAGTGAGTGAAAGAAGTTTGTAGTTGCCTTGGCTTAGCAGGTTACTATAGAAGATTCATTGAGAATTTCTCCAAGGTTGATAAGCCTATGACAAAATTGCTAAAGAAAGACAAGAAATTTGCTTGGTCTGAAGGTTGTGAACTCAGCTTTCAGGAATTGAAGAAGAGACTTGTGACAGCACTAGTCTTGTGTTTGCCAGACTTGGAAAAATATTTCCAAGTATATTGTGATGCATATCATCATGGTTTGGGTGCAGTACTTATGCAAGAAGGAAAAGTTGTGGCTTATGCCTCGAGACAACTCAAAACTCATGAAGTGAACTATCCTACTCATGATTTAGAGTTATCCTCTGTTGTCCATGCACTCAAAACATGGAGACATTATCTTTTGGGAAAGCATTGTGAAGTGTTCAGAGATCAAAAGAGTTTGAAGTATATCTTCACCCAGAAAGAAATTAACATGAGACAAAGAAGATGGCTAGAACTCATCAAGGACTATGACTTAAGTTTGCAATACCATCCCGGTAAAGCAAATGTTGTAGCAGATGCTTTAAGCCGTAAGGTTTTTGTGAATGGCATTACCAAAGGAGAATTGCCCGATGATTTGTGTGCTCAATTTAGAGATCTCAGATTGGAGATTGTGCCCGAGGGACATATCATGTCTTTGGATGTTCAACCCACTTTGTTGGATAAGATAAAAGAAGCCCAGAAGATTGATAAGGAAATTGAAGAAATTAAAGAAAAGATTGGCAAAGGAAAAGCCAAAGTATTCCACGAAGACGAACAGGGTACTTTATGGCATGGGAAACGTATCTGTGTTCCACAAGATCCGGAGCTTCGGAAACTGATTTTGCAAGAAGCACACAACTCACCGTATTCCAATCATCCAGGTAACACCAAAATGTACATGGATATGAAGGAAAGATTTTGGTGGAATAATCTCAAGAAGGACATCGCCGAACGTATTGCTTTATGTGATGTGTGTAGGAGAGTGAAAGCGGAACATCAGAAACCAGCAGGTTTGCTTCAACCACTACCTATTCCTGATTGGAAGTGGGACAAGATTGGTATGGATTTCATTACCGGATTACCAAGGACACGGTCAGGATATGATTCTATTTGGGTAGTAGTGGATCGCCTAACTAAAGTGGCTCATTTCATACCCGTGAAGACAACATATACAACTGCTAAGTTGGCCAAGATCTATATGAGTAGAATTGTCTGTTTACATGGAGTACCCAAAAGTATTGTGTCTGATAGGGGAAATCAATTCACTTCCCATTTTTGGAGACAGCTACATCAGTCGTTGGGAACGAGATTGGAATTCAGTACTGCTTTTCATCCTCAAACTAATGGACAGACAGAAAGGACTAATCAGATTCTTGAAGATATGTTGAGGGCATGTGCCCTAGACTATGGAGCCAGTTGGGATGAAAGTCTGCCTTATGCAGAATTTTCTTACAACAACAGCTATCAAGCCAGCATTGAGATGGCACCATTTGAGTTTCTCTACGGGAGAAAATGTACCACCCCATTGTTGTGGAATGGTGTGGGAGAAAGAAGTTTGTTCGGACCAGAACTTATCAAAGAAGCCGAAGAGAAGGTAAAGTTGGTAAAGGACAGATTGAAGATAGCACAGTCCTGACAGAAAAGCTACGCAGATCCTAAGCGTAGAGAAGTCACCTACGAAGTTGGTGATATAGCTTATCTTAGAGTGTCACCACTTCGTGGAGTGAAGAGGTTCGGAGTCAAAGGAAAGTTGGCCCCAAGATATGTTGGACCATTCAAGATTCTGAGTCGTAAAGGAGAAGTTTCTTATGAAATTGAATTGACAGTCTTTGTCAGCTGTCCATAATGTGTTTCATGTAAGTCAGCTTAAGAAATGTCATCCAGAAATGGAAGAAACTTCTTTGAAGGATACTATACCTTTGGAGGAGGTTCAATTGGAAAGTGACCTCACCTATGAAGAGAAACCTATCAAGATTCTTGAGACTGCAGAAAGAGTCACACGGACTAAGACTATCAAGTTTTGCAAAGTTCAGTGGAACCATCATTCCGAGGAGGAAGCAACATGGGAAAGAGAAGATGATCTTCGGAAAGACCACCCTCACCTATTTGCTAGCCAATCCGAATATCGAGGGCGAGATTCACCTTAAGGGGGTTAGATTTGTAACATCCCTAAAATCATGTTTAAAACACATGCATATCATCGATGCATCCATGATCATTTGAATCCCATTTCAAACAAATCATTTCAAAACAGAAGCATTTATGCTTATTATTTCTTGCAAGTTTGCTCTAACCTTAATGCTATCTTCCAATGAGAAGAGTACTTGTTTTGATTCAGTAAGGTTTGAAATTCAAACTTAGGCACCATCAAAAGTTTGAACAAAGTTTCAAAACAAAATGAATAAACCAATATTATGCCTATGGTATATATATCATAAAGGCTTGGTTTTATTTTTTTTATTTTCATTTGGGGCAAAGTGTTTTGAATAAACAGTAGTGTTTTGACACACATTTGAGTGCAAGGTTTGCAGTATAAAAACCTAGAGAAGTTTTGAATTCAAACTCATTTTAATTGGAGTTGAAATTCATTTCAGAAAAACCAAACAGAAAAAGAAAAGGGTTAAAGGAAAAAAAATGAGCTCTCAGTCGAATCTGGCCCAATTAGGCCACCTAAGCCCAGCAAACCCCACCCCGCGAACCGTTTTCTTCACCCACACCCGCACCCGCCGAGTGACTGACAGACGGGACCCACTCCCCTCTGTTTCTCTCGCTGACAGCCAAGGCCCACACGGCGTCGTCGTCTCCACCCTCACCGCGACGTGTTCTTCCCCAAATCACGTCGTGCGTTACCTGGTTGATTCGCTTGTCAATTCGTGTTGATTGCAGGAGTTAATCACGCCCCCACCTGGCCTACTTAAACCCCCTCTGCCCCCTCTCCATTGCCCCCCAAACTCCGAGCACAAAGCGCCCCCAGGCTGCCCGCATTCATCCTCGCACCGCCGCAGACAGAGAGCACTCCGGCGACCGATTCCGATGAGCCCCGTGTGCCCCTCTCCCTCTGGTTCTTGCAGACAGCCTTGCCACTTACTTGCGCATCTACTGACACCGTTGGTTCCTTCTGTACCGCCCCAGGTCGTCGTCTTCGACAAGCACAGCAAGCCCCCGACGACATCCTCAACTCCGGCGGTCAAATTCGGTGAGCCCCTTGTTCCCCTCTGCCTCTGATGCACACGATCTTGCTCGCCGTAGTCTTGCGCATCTCCTGATGCTGTTTGTGCATGCTAGGGTGACCAGGAGCCTCACCAACGTCGTCGTCCACCCAAGCCCGATGCCGCCAGCAACTCCGACGAGCTCCCTTGGCCACTACAGAGCTCCCCTTGCCAAACCGTCGCCAGGTTGAGCATCATTGCATCGCCGCGGTTCTGGTAAGTGCCTCCGACGACCCTAGAACCACCTGTAGCGCCGCGCCGCCGTAGGCAGATCTCGCCGCCGCCAGTAGCCACCGCCAGCGCCGCCCAGCTATGGCCGTTTGATCTAGGGCCGTTGGATCAAGATCCAGCGCGCGAGATTAGATCACTTACCGAAGCGTTACGAGTAGATCTGGGCCGTGCGATTAAGTCAGATCTAACGGCTCAGAAGCGTGATCCAACGCAAAGCGGTACGGGCCAATTAGATTAAGACGCGTGGCAGCTGTTTGGATTTAAAAACAGGATTTGAATCTATTAGAAGTTTGATTTTGTTTTGGCTATAACTTTTGATCCCCACGTTAGAATTTGACAAATTTTATATCAATGGAATCACGAGAGCAAGCCCTTTCTAAATATGCAATGTTTTTAATGTTTTGCTTCTGTTAAAATGGTTTTATTTGCAGAAACTTGTGTAGGGCTAATTTGAGTATATGAATTGTTTAAGAAATGATTTAAGGTTTAAGTAAATGTTGTTTGGCAAGTTTTTAACTTGTTTATGAACCAGTACTGTACACTTGCTTTGTTGAGTTTTAAAAACCATCACATATCATATTGCATGCATTCATATATTTTTGTTTGTATATGTTTTGTATGTGATTTGTGGCTATGATTCTTTGTGTAGATTTTGGTGATAGTGATTGTGATTGTGAGGAGTGTAGCTACTCTCCAAACTACAAAGGCAAGTGGTGCTTCATGAATATTTTTATCCCTATGTTTTCTACTAAGCATTAGAAATATTTTGCTAGTCTTGCGTGCTATATTTTTGTTTATATGCCATGTTGGGAAATCCTAGTGGTTGTAGAATTGCTAGAAATTTCTAAGATGCTTATCTATTCCATGCTTAGCCTAGCTAGTAGCAACCAAGGGTTGGTGAAATATACATGCTATGATGAAAATTATTTCTAAGTCTTTTTGACTTGTGTTTTGCCTAATAAAACAACTAAGTAAATGAAACACCTGGGTGAAATGGAAGAAATGGTTTATGTTGAGTGGTTACACAAGGCCCATTTCTATGGTCTACCTTGTGTATCTCACTTGTGGAAAGCCACCCAGGAACAAAGAGATTTTAGAGGCCAAATGTTAAGAAGCTTCTAGTGCAGCCACTTGGCAATATGGGCTCTACCTGGATCACATAGGTTGCTAGAACTTAGCCATTTGGACAGTTGGTGGTAGTGGGATGATAGGTTGGAACGCGTCCATTTGGTCTAAGGGAAGGCTTCTGAAAGGTCCTGTCTTGGTGAAAATCAAGTCTGGTGGGGAAAGTGCACAACCTCTCTCTGGATGGAAGAATCTAAGTACTTAGCCATGTCCCTGGAAAAGGAAAACTTGAGCATCAAGACATGGAAGCTATCAAGAATCTCCTCATCCCAATTTCTAAGTAAAAACTTGTGGGGAAACAAGGGTGAAGGACCTCAATGTCTATCGGTGGTTCCTTGGGAAGAGTTTTGACAAAGAAAACTTAGAGTTTTCAACTAATAGGCAAAACCTATTTTGAGCAAAGCAAGCCAAGCTACACTTAGCCAAATTGCATATAGTATCTAGTCCACCTAAATTATACTAAGGTATCACTTGCCAATACTATTCCAATGTATTGACCCACTGTGGTTGTAACTTGTGATGTTGCAGGTTACTCTGATGAGGATTAGTAGTCATGAGTCTACACTCAACATGTTTGCCTGTGGCACATGAAGATGAAGACTTTTATTTATTTACTTATTCAAACTCTTGTACTAGGCCTGTGGCCTTGGAGTTGTAAAAACTATGTTTGTCTCTAGAATGACTGTAATAATGACCTTTGTATCTGTGTGCTTCATCTTAAACTGTGGATGCTAGCATTGATCCAGGGACTACCATTGCAATCACAGTGATCCTTTTTCCTTTATAAAGGAGGGATCTTACAGGGCCCAAAGTATATCTATCCGTCATATGGATGGACAAATCCCACTCTTGATCCATGTGCCTCAACACATACTTTCCGAATACTTAAAGCCACCTTTATAACCACCCAGTTATGAAGTGGTGTTTGATTTCATCAAAGTATCCATCAGGTGATGGTGATTAACATGATATCATGGTTGAAGGATTCAGGTTACTATGTATTGAAAGCTTATAGCAGTGAACTATATAAATGACTTGATCTTATGCTACTCTTAACTATAGGAGTATGTCCATCACATCATTCTCCTAATGATATGACCTTGTTGTTAATAACATCTCAATGTTCATGATTAGGAAACCATGATCATATACTAACCAACAAGCTAGTTTAACAACCATCTCAATTGTATTAATGTTTTCGGTTAATACAATTATATCATGGTATGTAAACATTTATCATAAGATTAAAATATGATAATAACCACTTTATTATTGCCTCCTGGGCATATATCTCCAACACCGGGTGCATGGATCTCTAGTGACGCCACGATGATGGAAGGGGGAGTCAACAACTCGTCCGGCTCTGCTGTGAGGGTAGGGGAGTCACCAACTCTTCCGGCGCCGCGGTTATAGCGGGCGGAGTTACAAACACATAATTTTCCGGATTCACCAGCGCCGTGTTGTTCGAATGGCTTCGGATGCTTGGAATCAGGCATGGACCTTGTCGATGACCTGCATTCCACTTTGCTATTGACTCCACCAAGGTAGGCAGGATGGAGTCGAGCATGATTGCTAGGTTGTCTTGGACGATCTGTTGGATCTATGCCACTTGTTCCTTAAGTTCTCGAACCTTGCGATTTTCCTCGTCGCTCCTTCCCGCCACACGCGTCCTCGGCTGCAGACCAAAATGATCAACCCAATTCTTACCCCCGAAGCCGGCCAGATAGCCAGCCGACGATGGCTTCTGCGTAATTGATTACTGTAAGTGCACATATCAGATGTAGCTAGTTTCAAAATGAAGATATCGATCCCATAGGGAGCAGGAGTCTCAAGTCTAAGAATTCTTGAAATAAATACTAAAAATAGAAATGCTAAGAAAAGTTCTAAGTGATAAGATACCATGCGAGTAATGTGTAAGAAGGTGTTTTGGGGTTTTTGGTATAAGAGAACAATGCGTAAAGTCAATAAAACTGAATATAGAAAGTATGTATCTCGTATGTAAAAGAGATTTGAAAGTTCAGTGGGAGAAAGCGTTCTCAGGGATTGGCAGATACACCACTAGCATAATAAAGGGCTAAGGTAAAGATTATTATCATGAGCATTCTTAACTATGTATGTGTGTGAGGAACTCCGTATTTGGACAAAGAGGAAACAACCACTGCTGAAATCATCCTCATAACCATAGCAAACAGCAATGAACATCAATTGAATTACCGTGCTATTAAGGGACATAATCCCGCAGGACATATCCCATGGCATGGATAGTGTTTTGTGAGTTTCCTTGATTCCCAAGTTGATATGTAAGGGGTGCCAATATATTTATAGTTACTGTAAGTGCTAATATCCCTCCTTATACCAACAAGTAGTTCCCTACATCAAGTCCCCGCAAGAGGGAAATATTAGAGAGGTCGACTTCTCCCAACATCAAGATGCAGACAATCTAACACATGGTCACAGTGATGAATATCATAATAAACTTTATCTTATTCCAATGTCATACTAGGGTTTATCCATTTCCCCAAGAACTATTGATTTACTCAGACATGTAGGTAGACAATATTGTACGAATGGTAATGGAAATGATCATTGATGAATAGTACTTGTATAAATCCACAACTAGTGCAAGAATTACAACAAGATCTAGATGTGATGGATGGAGATGATGGTGGTGATGAATATGCTTCAGTTGATGAAGATGGAGATTGATGACTTGGCCTCCTAGATCTGCGTAGGGTGAAGATGGATCCCTAGGGCAAGTTCCCCCTCCAGATGCCTTCCGGAGGGTAGGTTTCGGCGATTTCTAGGTGTTCTGTATGTCTTCTCTCCAAACCAGTTGCACAGGGTGAAACTATTTGAGGAGGCGGTGGCGGTGCCAACTATACGGCGGGAACTATACGGCGTCCCGCCGTATATAGTTGGTCGTCAACACTTCTATCTTCGCTTCTCGCTCCGGGTTTTCTTCTGGTATTATTAATATTCAACAAATAAGCGATTTACATAGTTTTTGGCTCCTTTTCTCTCCAGTGCAACTACTCCAAGAATTGTGTCCTTTAGATCCATCATCTGATCTGATCCTGGTGAAAATAAACATAAAAAGGCGTGTGAACACCGTAAAATACCAAAATCCTACAACTACAATGCAAAATAACAATGTAAAACATGATGCAAATATGCACTCATCAACTTTCCCAAGTTTAGACCCTTGATCGTCCCGAGCAAGTTTAGCTTAATGGATGTGATCGTCATATTCATGAAGCTGAGTCGACAAAATAAGTGAGGCCATTGCAGCATATGTTTATCATAAAGGATACATATAAATAAGTTCATGAATAGTACCTTATTCGAACCATCCTTATAATATTAGTAGGATTCCACACCTTAGAAATTAATAGTTCACAAAAGATTTTTATCAACATGATGTAAAAGTATTTAGTTCAACCGAATGATTTAGTGAGGTAGTCCCAATTGTTTTTAGGATTAACATATTCACTTTGTCTTACTACAATATAGTGGTACATGCCTATTTGCTATTTGCACATTCACAATTTCTCTTCATCATTATTTTTCTTATTTTCTATATATATTTGTGCTCACACTTTTGTTTAAGTTCTGTGCAAGAAACTAGGTATATAATATACTTAATGTAGGAATCTCAAAGTTTAACGATCTCAATTATCAAATTCCAAACATTTATGAAGCATCTTTGTAACTTGAGTATTCTTCCTCAAACTTGTTCTCACTCTTTTTGATAGCACTTATATTTTCTCCTTTGTTCAAGGTTTTTCTTTTTTCATCTTAATTAATTAGATAGTTTCTCCTTTTTGTAAATCAAACCAATTACCTAAAACATATTGATCAAACTATCTTTATATATTCCATTAATACCAATTGTGTGGAAGACTCCTATTGCTATCATCAAGTCCAAGTAAAATCATACTCAAGTCATTCATATATCCAATAAGACAAACTCAAACTCAATAATACTCCATATATTATAATAAACTCAGAATTTCATAAGAGGTATCGACTATTCTAGAAGGGAATCGAATGATGCAAACTTTATTTATGAGCTCGAACTAATGCAAAAACAAGAATAGAAATAAAAAATTGTAAGATAGATTGCAAGGTCTTAAAGATCTCCCCAAGCTTGGAATCAAGCCAGGAGGGATCAAATAATCCCTTGCAATTATTTGATAATGTGCTTTATTGAAGGTCACTATGGTGACATAGAATTTGCTATCTTCTCCTCATGGGCCAGCCTGAGACGAAGGGATTGATTGATGGCCTCCAGTTCTTCTATGAGCAACTTCTAGAGAAGTTTATTCTTCTCAATCACTTTCACTTGCTCTTTAATGATCTCATTGTTGCTTTGGAGGGTATGTATCGCCTTGATACTCATGGTGAAACCTTCTTCAGTGGTTTTCTTGATATCTTCATCAAGTTTATCAAGATAAACTCGAAGCCACCGGAGATGCGTAGGCGTGCCCGGTGCTTCCTCGTTTATTTCTTCAATCTTCAACTCGAGGGCCTTCAACTCCTTCTTCCGGCACTCTTTGTCGTCATCGAAGAACTCCAAGGAGGTGATATTGATCTCCTTGCCTTGCTCGCTATTGTTTCCGATCTACATAAAAACTCCTCTCCTTGGCCTCTTGGATGTTGGTGGATCTATGTTGTATGTCCTCTTGTGTGAACAAGAAGTAGATTTGTTCCTGGTGATTTGTGATTAGAGAGAGGCACAAGGGAAGTATATAAGAGCGGTCAGAGGTCGGTAAAACATGTGAGAAACACCAAATTATCGTCCAAGAGAACAATCCAAACCGACTAAAAAAAGTAATCGCAGATTTGGAGGAGTCATGCGCCGTAACGACCAACTATACGATCGTGGCCCGTATAGTTGCGACCGTATAGTTGGTTCAGAGTAGAACTTCCAAATTTTTCTAGCCCAGGTCGGTTAGATTACCTACTAAGAACAAAGAAAAATGTTGTTTTTAGTGGAAAATAACAAAAATGGGTTGAGGGTACTGAATCTTTGACGACTAACTATACGGTGGGAGAGTTTTTCTCCGGCCGTATAGTTGCGGCCGTGTAGATATCATACCTCGAAAATTCTGTTGTGAAAGGATACAGAATGTTTAACGACCAACTATACGGAAAGAGATTTTTCTCTGGCTGTATAGTTGCGCCCGTATAGTTACAACATCCGAAAATTATTTTGCAAAGGGGATACAGAACGTTTGAATACCAACTATGTGGCGGGAGATTTTCTCCGACAGTATAGTTGCAGAAACCCCTCAAAAACTTCAGAAAAACAAAGGTAATTCAAAGACACAAAATTTAATGGGAGGAACTGTGAAAACAAATCACTTATTAGAGTTAGAAAACTTACCCTCCACTTACCATTTATTTAGTCGGGAGTGACAAGATCCTCCAACAACAAGGACTTCTTCTTTTTGGGGGGATTTGGCTTTAGCTGATATAATATTTCTTGAAAGAAAAAATCATCAAGACTAAAACTACTCTCAATAAGATCGATGTCTTGTTGGGTAAATATAGGTGATGCATCCACTATCTTTTCTTCTTGTCTCTGTATAATCTGCAACTCAAATTCTTTAAGTAAAAGGATCCAACAGATCAGTCTTGGCTTATGAAACTTCCTTTCGAAAAGTTCTTTTAAACCATCACGGTCTGTATGGAATCTTACTTTTGCATCAACAAATGTAAGAACGAAACTTATCACAAGAGAAAAATACAGAAAGAGTTTCCTTTCTTCCTTAGCATAATTCTTTTGAGCACTATTGAGAGTTCTACTAGCATGATGTTTAATGTCAAATCTGCGACCTATGTGTTGATGGGGATGTGCCTACCGGGGTATACCCAGCAAGACGTTTCGGACTGGCCCAGAAACAGGCGAGTGGGCCTGCAAGACGATGACTGGATCAAGGCCTGGTGTGGGTCCAAGCGACTGGAAGCTGAAGGCCCAGGCGACTAGATAGGCCCAGTCGGATTAGGTTAAACGAGTACCGAAGCCTTAACTGATTCGGTTGAGATATGTAAACCCTAGGGGAGGTGAGCCTATATAAACCTCCCTGCAGGGCGTGTAGATATACGTTCCATCATACACCCAAGCGACTCGCCGCCTAGCCGCCGAGCTCGCCCATTGTACCACCTTCATAATGCAATCTAGAAGGAGTAGGTCTTTACCCTCCAGGGGGCCGAACCTGGGTAAAACCCCGTGTCTCCGCCCTCATCTCGCACCGCAGATGGCTGGCCGCCCTTGCCCCTCGTTCTACTACTCGCTGCCGATTGCAGCACATGCCGTGACCATTCCCACGACAGTGGCGCCCACCGTGGGGCCTGGCCGGTCTTCTGCGGCGAGATCCAATCTGCCCATCAACGAGACGGTCGCCACCGGCCGCATGATAGCGATCAGCAAGATGCTCCAAATCTTGCCGAGCAGCTATGTCCTGGCGGCGCGACCCGTCACACACAGCGTGATCCTGCCGGTCGGCACGATCAGCCTCTTCGTCGGCCTCACCGACGTCATCGTCTCGGAGGACTCGGCTCGCATCCGCGAGTCGCCGCCACGCGATCGGCTCTCCAAGAGCCATATCCGCATGATCCATCGCCTCGCCTCCGAGTACAGCTCGGCCCACAGCAACGTGGCCGAAAAATCAGCGGCCGCGGAAGACACGGCCCTCAACGACGACGCCGATTCGGCGACCCCGGCGTCATTCGCCGGATCCATCACCGCGGCTTCACCCGCGGGCTCCATCACCCAAGTCTCCAACATGGGAGACTTTGAGGACCCCTCCATCCTCGGAATCTTCGACTTCGACTCCAGGTCGGAAAATTCCGGCGACCTCCGCGACAGGACCGGTCGCCACACCGCGACCTACATGACGACCGGCACCGAACCGCCAGAGGACCCCTTCTCCACCCCGATCCCTCCTAACGCCACGGCAACGGAGGTCGAGGAACTCCGCCTGAAGCTGGTGGAGGCAGTGCGCAAGGAGCAAGCCGAGCGCAAAAAATTTCGCCTCGAGCAGGTGACGGCATAGGAGCTATCACGCTACCACCAGCAGCGAATCAGGTCGCACCTGAACCCCGCCATCCAGGAGCGCGCCCTGAACTTCGACGACGAAAATGACCCGGCCCGCGTGGCCGAGCGCGCGATCTGCGAGAACGCGCCACCAGGAGGAAGCGCCCGGCCCCCGCCAGGGTCGACGGCAATGGGCGCCCCACCTCCACCCAACCGCACACCCCCCAGGGACCAGCCGTGGATAGTAGTCTCCTCACGGGAGCGAGACGCAAACGGCCTCCCACTGTTCTCTACCCCGATGGACAACCTCGTGGCGGGCCGAGCAGCAGCCGACAACATCACGGCCACCAGCGACGGCGCCCTACAGATCCAGTACGTCGGGGCCCTGCTCGCAAAGGCCGTCGAGCAGCAAAACGCAGGCGCCGACTCGCAGGGTCGAGTGTACTCGCATTCTTCGGGAAGTAGAGAGGCCTCGAGCGGCCGCCCAATGGCGGCAAACACCCTCAACTGCCCGCCACCAGAGCCACTGCAGCTCCAACACCGACCATGACGCAGCCTCTCCACTGCGACGCCAGGCCAGCGACCAACTTCGTCGCTGCCAATGGTCAACCCATCAACGCCCGCACCCACATCATCAACAACCAAAGCTGGCGCGCACGCCAGCCCGACGACTTGCGACACACCCTAACTAATCGCCGCGACGGCGAGCCAATGGGGTCGCTAAGTCGACTCGGCCCCAAGTGCTTCGGACCGATGATCCGAGGCGAGAAGTACCCGCTGAACTTCAAGGCACCAAAGGAGATAGAAAAGTACGACCCCTCGTACGACCCCGCCGTCTGGCTCGATACATACCTCATGGCGATGGGGATCGCAGGCCACACCGACCTGCTAGCCTCCCGTTACCTCCCCCTGATGATGGAGGGGACGTGCAGGCTGTGGATCAACACCCTCCCCCAGGATAGTATCGACTCCTGGGAGGAGATGCGCGACGCCTTCGTCAGGCACTTCGAGTGCTCCTACACCCGCGCCACCACCATCGAGGACCTGGAGCGATGCGTCCAGGGACCTCGCGAGTCGACCCGCAACTGGGTGCAGCGGTGGCAAGAACTCTGGTACAACGCGGTCGACATCCACCCGGACACCGCGATCCATTGCTTCAAGACCTCGTGCCGCTATGAGACTTTGGTTGCCAATCTCAAGCGACACTCTCGCACACTCGACAACATACCGGACCTCCTCGAGATCGCCAAACGGTACGCGGAGGAAGATCCAAACCAGGAAACCGACGATGAGTCGGGAGGACAACGCCGCACGAGCGGCAACGACAGCGGACGACGGTCCGACCTACGCTATAGAAACATTCGCCTCACCGGCAAGCGCCACAGTGACGGGCGAGTCGACTTCGTCGCCAACGCCGGGCACGCACAACGCGAGCCCAAAAGCTTCCGCCGCGACGGAGGACAACGCCGCGACGGCGGCAACTACAAGGCCAAGCCAAGTTTTGACCCTGCGGCCCTCCTTAACCAACCTTGTGCGTTTCATAGCAGGGAAGGCAAACCTGCAACGCACACGACTGCCGACTGCCACACCCTCAGGGAGATTGAGAAGGCACGGCGAGCAAGGGAGGACCCCGACAACAACCCGCCAAACGGCGGAAAGTTCGGCAACGTGGCCGGCTCGCTCCATACCTTCGTCGGCTTCAACACGAAGCGCGAGAAGAAGGTCATCACCCGCGCCATCGCCGTCAACGCGGTGGCCCAGGTGGACGTTCCCCAGTTCCTCAACTAGTCGGAGCAGCCCATCACCTGGAGCCACCAGGACCACTTGCCGCGCATCGAGTACCCAGGTCGAGTCGCCCTGGTGGTCAAGCCAAAGGTGGGCGACTACTGGTTCCCCAAGACATTGATGGACCGCGGCAGCTCCATCAACATCCTATACCTGGACACCTTCAGGCGGCTGCGGCTCCCGCAGTCGATGATCGAGACAACCCACACTACGTTCCACGGCATCGTCCCCGGTCGGAAGGCGTACCCGATCGGCAAGGTCACGCTGCCAGTCACCTTCGGCACACCAGCAAACTTCCGCACCGAGCGGATCGTCTTCGAGCTGGTGCCCTTTGACAGCCCCTACCACTGCGTCCTGGGGCGCCAGGCGTTTGCCAAGTTCATGGCAGCGCCACACTACGCGTACAACGTGATGAAACTCCCCGGGCCGTGCAGCGTCATCACCATCAACGGCGACCCAGACATGGCCGCCGAGTGCGAGGCCAAAGGAGCAGAACTCGCCGACGCCGTCATCGCGGCAGAAAACAACCACGTCGACGAGCTTGCCAAATACGCGAGCGGGGTCAACAACGACGACACCACCATACTCAAGAAGCCCAACTCGGATGGCGCAAACACCTCAACCTTCGAGGCAACGACGCACACTCGCACCGTCGAGCTGGTCCCAGGTGACTCCAGCCAGACGGTGATGATTGGGACGGGCATGAGCCCATCCTAGGAAGGCGCGCTCATCGAGTTCCTCCGTGAGAACAGGTACATCTTCCCATGGAAGCCCTCTGACATGCCGGTGTCCCTAGGGAGCTTGCTGAGCACAAGCTAAACACCGACCCCAAAGTGCGACCTGTCAAACAGTCGCTGCGGCCCTTCAATGAAGAGCGCCGCCGAGCCATCGCCGAGGAGGTGCAGCGTCTACTCGCCGCAGGCTTCATTCGGCCAATCAAGTACTCCAAGTGGCTGGCAAACTTGAACAGCGCCACTGCGTCCTGGTCGAGAAGAAGAACGGGACTGGAGGATGTGTATCGACTACACAAACTTGAACAGCGCCTGCCCAAAGGAGCAGTTCGTCCTCCCGCGGATCGACCAAATAATCGACTCCACCGCGGGCTCGGAGTCACTATGTTTCCTCGACGCCTACTCTGGGTACAACCAGATCAAAATGGCTATCGAGGACGAGGAGAAGACGGCGTTCATCACGCCATTCGGATCCTTCTGCTACACCGCCATGACCTTCGGCCTCAAGAACGCCGGGGTGACCTACGAGCGGTGCATGCAAGAGTGCCTCGCGAGCCAGATTTGCCGCAACATCCACGTCTATATCGATGATGTGGTCGTAAAGTCCGCCCGCCAGGGCGATCTACTCGCCGACCTGGCGGAAACGTTCGCCAACTTGCGAAAATACAAAATAAAGCTTAACCCAGGCAAATGCACCTTCGATGTACCAGCAGGACAATTGCTGGGGTACGTCGTCTCCAAGCGAGGGATCAAGGCGAACCCCACTAAGATCGACACGATCGCCCGACTCGGCAAACCCGAGTGCCTGCGCAACGTCCAGAAGCTAGCCGGGCGAGTAGCGGCTCTCAGTCGTTTCATCCCCCGCCTGAGCGAAAAGGCGATGCCCCTATACCGCCTGATGCGCAAGAACCCCACCTTCCAGTGGGACAAGGAGGCGGACGACGCGCTCCGCGACCTCAAGAAGGTGCTACTCGCCGCACCCCTACTCGCCGCCCCCGTCGACAAAGAACCCATGATGGTCTACGTCGCGGCTTCCGAGCGCGTCGTTAGCACCGTCATAGTCGTCGAACGGCCGGAGGAAGGAAAGGAGCGCCCTGTACAGCGACCGGTGTACTACATCAGCGAGGTCCTCACCGAGTCGCGCCAGAGATACCCGCAGTACCAGAAACTGGTATACGCGGTCTTCAGAGCACAACGGCGCGGCGCTGCGCGTACTTCCGGAGCACCCGATCACGGTCGTCTCCTTAGCACCGTTGCAGGACATCATCCGCGAATGGCGACTGGCGGAGTCGCCAAGTGGGCCGTCGAGATCGGCGTCCACAACATCAAGTACGAGCCACGGAAGGCAATCAAGTCGCAGGCCCTAGCGGACTTCATCGCCGACTGGGAAGAGGCCCAGCAGCTAGAGAAGCTGCCATACCTCCATTACTGGAGCCTGCACTTCGATGGCTCCAAGAACACGGATGGCGTAGGAGCAGGGATCGTACTAACTTCACCGAAGGGCGACAAGCTCCGCTATGTCCTCTGCCTCGACTTCACCCCCTGCACCAACAACATGGCCGAGTACGAGGCCTTACTCCACGTCATGCGAGCTGCCAGGGAGATGAACGTCAACCGCCTACGCTGCTACGGCGACTTCGACCTTGTTGCTGGGCAAGTCGCTGGCACTTGCGACGCCGTCTCCCCCACCATGGCGGCGTACCGCCAAGCAGTGGACAAGCTGGGCGGACACTTCGCAGGCTACTCCGTCGAATGGATCGACAAGCGGAAGAACGAGGAGGCCGACGCACTCTCCCGCATCGGTCGGCCCGACTCGCACCACCCGCCGGTGTCTTCCTCGACACGATCACCAAGCCATCAGTCTCTCCCCCGAGGGAGATCGACATCGGCATCCCGTTACAACCGGAGGCAGCCCTGGTCGCACTCGTCAACGAGCTAGACGACTGGACCAAGCCCTACGTCGCCTACCTGGAGGCCGGCACCTTGCCGGCAGACTAGACGGACGCTCAGATGATTGCACGCTGATGCAAGTCCTACACCATCATCGACGGTGAGCTCCACAAGCGCAGCGTCACCGGCGTGTTCCAACGTTGCGTCCAACCCGCCGAAGGACGCAAGATCCTCCACGACATCCACTCCGGCGACTGCGGCCACCACGTCGGCGCCCGCTCTCTGGTCGCCAAGGCTATGCGGCATGGCTTCTACTGGCCCACCGCACACGCCGATGCCGTCGACATTGTCCAGCGGTGCGCCGGGTGCTAGAAGTACGCCAACCAGACGCATGTGCCGAGCTCAACGCTCAAAACAATCCCCATCACCTGGCCATTTGCCGTGTGGGGCATGGACATGGTAGGCCCCTTCAAAAAGGCTCCCTCCGGCTACACCCACCTCCTGGTCGCGGTCGACAAATTCACAAAGTGGGTGGAGGCCAAGCCAGTCCGGAAATGCGACGGGAAGACCGCCACTAAATTCCTACGCGAGCTCATATATCGCTACGGGTTCCCAAACAACATCATCACGGACAACGGCACCAACTTCGCTAAAGGAGCCATGGCCGAATTCTGCGAAGAGCACCACATCCGGCTCGACCTCGCGTCGGTCGCCCACCCGGAATCCAACGGCCAGGCGGAACGGGCCAATCAAAGCATCCTCCACGGCCTGAAGCCGCAACTCCAAGTACCACTCGAGCGCACCGTCGGGTGTTGGGTCGAGGAGCTGCCCTCCGTCATCTGGGGGATCCGCACCTCGGTCAACAGGTCGACAGGATTCACCCCCTTCTTCATGGTGTATGCGGGCGGCAGTCATGCCCACCGACCTCGAGCATGACTCACCGCGGGTCGTCCACTACACGGAGGCTGCAAACGAACTCGCCCGCCAGGACGGAGTCGATCAACTCGACGAGGCACGTGACCTCGCTAGGTCACGCACAGCCATCTACCAGCAGGGACTCCGCCGCTACCACAGCCGGCGGCTGAAAAACTCGCACCTTCCAAGAAGGCGACCTGGTGTTGCGCCTCATCCAGGACAAGAAGGGCATGCACAAGCTCTCCCCTCCATGGGAGGGACCATTCGCCATCAGGCGAGTACTCAGCAACGACGCCTACTACCTCATCGACGTCCGCCGGGATGGCGAACTCGACGTCAAGCGACCATGGAATGTAAACCTCCTACGGAAGTTCTACTCCTAGAACCCCACATATGTACTCTCCAGTCGCTATGAAATAAAAAAAATTGGTTACCGCAAATTGCGCCTACTCTCCATGTCTTGTGCCACTCGCACTCGTAACAACAGCGTAAAGCTAACCGCAGAAGTCAACCTTTGGTACAGCGATCGGCACGGCTAAGTAGTGCGGTGCGAGAGCACTGAGTCACCTTAGGTCTTGCATCGTCCACGAAAAACGCCTACCCAGTGCCCCATCGGAGTCGCCCGGTGGCGGCTCTACGCCAAGACAATCATCCGCTTCTTCTGACCATGATCCTCCGCATCCTTGACATAGCGACTCGAATGGCCAAGTACCACGCTCGGGGACTGACGACCAGTTCATCGCGAGCGGCTCGGGAAAACGCCAAGTATGAGAGCATGCCCAGGACTCACGCGGATCGACCAACGGGCAGGCAGGAGTAATCTTGCGCCCGACGTGCCAAGACCCCACCCACCCTCGAGTCGCGCCTAGAACAACCAAGTACCACGCTCGAGGACTCGGCCACCCGACCCGTTCGCGCCGGAAAGCGGTGAAGTCAGAGCGCTCAAGGAGTCGCTGGTGGTGGCTCTTCAAGTCCGGGCGAGTCGACCACAAAAACAAAACATTTAAAAAACCACAAACACATCACACACGAGGTAAACCCCACAAAAGGGCGGACGCGCTCGAGGAATCGTTCAAACCTCAATCGGAATACACATGACAAGTCACGAAACAAATACGATATCACATTCATAGCTTGTTGCAATCATCTCAGAGTACAAAATATGCCCAAACGGCAGATCTGCTACTAAACGCCCCAGGGCAAACTATCTATTCTGCAGGCTTCGACGACGACTCGCCAGCACCCTGGCGATTGCGGATGAACGGCGTGTACGGGTTCGACGGGTACGTCGTCAGCTCACCCGCCATCGCCGCGCGGAAGGGCTGCTCGACCTTGAAATCCCGGTGCTGCGGCTCGGGGTCGTTAGGTGCGAAAAGACCGTCTCCTGGTACGGAAGGAGGTCGCCCATTGCCCAGACACGCTCGGAGAACATCGTGGCGCGGTCCGTCAACTTGAGCACCTCGGAGAGCTCCACTGCGCCAGTCGACGACGGGTAGCCACTCGTCACGTCGTCGAGGTCGAAGTCCTCCGGGAAATGAGCAAGCCCAAGGCTAAGCACCGTCGCTGCTCCGCGCCGGAACGCCGACCGCGTCATGAACTCAACAACCGACGGCGCCTTCTCCAAGTACTTCCACACCTCGACGAGGTCGCTGGGAATTACTTCCGTGGGCGATATCTCCTAGAGGTAGGCTCGGATGCATGTCGCCGAGTCGACGAGCGTAGCCACACATTGCCGCGCGTCGAACGAGCTCGCCTCTTCTGCACTATCAAGGATGCGACCTGCGAGTAGAAAATAACAGTGAGTATGTCGGACGTCACAAAAAGGCACACGCCACTGGCAGAAGCAGATACACTTACCAATCAAGGGGCGGGAGAGATCCGTGATGAAGCGTTGAAGCAAAGTATAGTCGTCCTGGATCCCAGCAACAAGGGCGTCGGACACTTTACGATCCTCTGCGGTGGCTGTAATGGCGGCCTTGGCTCGCCCATCAGCCGAGCTCGCTTCCTCCTTCGCCTCCCTCAGCTCGCGCTCGGGATCGGCGATCCGCTTCTCAGCCGAGATCAACGCCGATTGCGCCGCTACCAACTCACGCGCGGGGACAAGTCCCTGGCGAGCTTCTTCTGCCTTCGCAGCAACTGCCTGAAGCCCCTTATTCGCCTCTTGGACGGCGGCCAGTTCCTTCTCAGCGCGGTGCTTCGCTGCCAATCGGTCAGCTGATTCACGTTGCAGACCCTGCACACAGTTCAACCAGTTAACCAAAGTGAAATCCTAAGCGCCTACCCGCTGAAATTCAGCAAGTACGCACTCGGGGACTGGCAATCAAGAAATCCTAAGTGCCTACCCGCTGAAATTCAGCGAGTACGCACTCGGGGACTGGCAATCAACAAATCCTAAGTGCCCACCCGCTGAAATTCAGCGAGTCCGCACTCGGGGACTAGCAATCAACAAATCCTAAGTGCCCACCCGCTGAAATTCAGCGAGTGCACACTCGGGGACTGGACGCGAAAAATAACAACAAGACACTAGAAGAATCAGACCGCTGCAACTCACCGTCCTGATCCTCGGGGACTGGACATACCTCGATGGTTGTGCCAAGCATGCCGTGAAGTTGTATCGCATCCACGGACACGAGGAGATCCGGCGTGTGCCCACGACGCTGCTCGACCTCCGCGTCAGCGACCCCAGGTGCACGGCTCGAAGGCGAGGTCCCACTCGTTGTAGCCGATCTGGCCATGAAGCGCGGGAACGTGGCGATGGAAGCACCGGCGCCAAAGGAGGCCGGTTCGGTCACCCCAGGCGAGGGAGCACCCTCCTTCGTGGGTACGTCCGCCTCCACTGCGGGTTCATTCGGTGCAATCGCCGTGTCATCGGAGATCGTGACGACATCGTCACCCTTGGCTTTCTTGGCGCTGTCCGCAGGGACGACGACTTCGTCCGCCTTCCTCTTTCGGGAGGGATCCTCTTCGCTGATGACGGGTGGCACCTTAGCCACGGTCGGGTGGCCTATCTTCTTTGCTCCGGTCCTGTAAATCGATCGTGTGAGCAAGACAATACAAGCCGCTATGGAAGACAAAGGTAGGTGAGCGAACTCACTTGGCGACTGGAATGAAGCGTAGCCCCGTGCGAAGACCGGCCGGCTTCTCCAGTTCGGGGCCTAATCGTCGGCTGAGGCCCATCTCCAGGACGTCGCGTGCCCAAGACACAGACGGCTTCTTCGTCGTTGAGGCCGCAACGGGAGCTTCTAGGACGTCTTCAGCATGAGCTTCCTTGCGGGGAGAAGCCGCCGCGGCCGGAGCGTCCCCTAGCCCAGAGACTAGGACGAATGGCGGAGGCATCGAGGCCAGTGGCACCTCGATAGTGGCCGTGTCCAGCGCGGCTGCTGTCGGCGGTGCCTCGTCCTTGGCCGGGATGGGGGCGTCGGAGCTGCTCGCTGAGTGCGGTGGTGAGGCTGGCCTCATCGGCTTCGTCTTCTTCTTCGGAGGGGCCTTCGCCTCCTTCCCCTTCTTCTTCTTCTTCGACGGAGTAGCTTGGCGGCGCGAGGTGGTCTCCGGGAGTTCATCGTCGTCGTCATGACGGTCGAGGCTTTTGCTCGCCTCAAGTTCACGCTGACGCTGCCCGCGGGTTTTGCGGACCAGCGGGGCGACCTCCTCTTCGGATTCGTCGTCGCCGTTGCTCTCGTCACTTTTGGTGTCTCCCTTGGCGGGAGGCGACTCGCCCATGTCCTGGACGGACGAGCTCGAGTTCTCGTTGTCTGAAGGCGGGAGCCATCCTTCCACCACTTGGAATAGCTGCAATCATCCGAGGTGACTTACTGTTGGGGCTGGATGCTTTGCGGTGTAGGGGGTGACCCCAGCCTTTGTGTCAGGTACACCTCCTGGGTGATTTTCTTCAGCGCTGGGGTGTAGTCCTCGAGCTTCCACTCGGCGAGGCAGGACTTCGTCGAGTCCTCCCGGCCCGTGTACTGGTACATGTAGTGGTCGCGCCGGGCCAGAGGGACGAGCCGCCGCTCGAGCTAGCAGTTGTACAAGTTGATCGTCTGGAGGCCCTTCTTCTTTAGACCGCGGATGGTCTGAAGCATTTCGTCCATGACCATCCGCTGGTCGCTGGGGAGCTTGCCGACTTGAAAACGGCGCGGTTCGGACCGGTTGGCGGAGTATCGTGGGATCGCCGTCTCGCCCTCCGGGGTCGCCTCGGCAACATAGAACCATGACTTCTTCCAGTCGCTCGCCGCCTTGGCGGGCAGCATCAAGTCAAAGAACGAAGCCTTCGACTTCAGCTGGAATGTTAGGCCGCCCGCGGCAAGCATTGGTCCGCCTGCTTCCTCGAGGCTGATCCGTCCGTGGAACAGATCTTGCCATAGAGGGAAGTAGGGCCGGCAGCCCAAGTAGCACTCGCAGAACGCCACGAAGATGGCGAGCTGCTCGATGCTGTGTGGACCCAGGTCCGACGGTTTGATCTCGTAGTAGGCGCAGAAGCGCCGGAAGAACATGGACGTGGGGAATCCTAGCCCCTGTTCTAGGTGGCTGGTGAAGCAGATGAATTCCCCCTCGCGCGGGTTCGGGATCACCTCTCCGGCCGCGGGGATGCGCCAGCAGCCGGCGCGCAGGACCCCGGCCTCCTCAAAGGAAGCCAACTGCGCCCTCATACACTTAGATCTACCCCAAGGCTCGGTGGATTGGGCCATGGCGGAAGGATTTGTGGGGGGTCGGAGGATTTCGGGTCGGCTGGATCGCGATGCGAAGGAAGGCGAGAGTGCGTGCAATCAGAAGAAATGGCGAGAAGATGGTTCTCTGATCGCCTGCCATTCCCCTTATATAGCGGTTGTTACCCGCCAAATCAGGGAGCCGTTACTACACGGTGATTACGCCAAAAGTTACCGTTGGATTACCCCAATGGCTAGTTTGACCATGTTTAACTGTCCAACTTCAGCCACTCGGCTCGCCGACCCGATCACTACGACAGTGTTTCGCCAACTCGACTCGCCAAAGCTGCGATCATGATGGCTAGTTTTTTCCTTTATACAGGAGCCCGCCGATGATTCGACTGGGTGTCTACTCTGAAGCCGTATACTCCGACTGCCAGCAGCCACCTATGCCCAATCGACGACGGCCTCGGGACTCGATGGGGATGTACCGGGTATACCCAGCAGACGCTTCGATCGCGAAACCGTGAGTGGGCCTGCAAGACGGTGACTAGATCAAGGCCCGGTGTGGGTCCAAGCGACTAGAAGCTGAAGGCCCATCCGACTAGATAGGCCCAGTCGGATTAGGTTAAACGAGTACCGAAGCCTTAACTGATTCGGTTGAGATATGTAAACCCTAGGGGAGGTGAGCCTATATAAACCTCACAGGCGTGTAGAGATACGTTCCATCATACACCCAAGCGACTCGCCGCCTAGCCGCCGAGCTCGCCCATTGTACCACCTTCATAATACAATCTAGCAGGAGTAGGTCTTTACCCTCCGGGGGGCCGAACCTGGGTAAAACCCTGTGTCTTCGCCCTCATCTCGCACCGCAGATGGCTATCCGCCCTTGCCCCTCGTTCTACTACTCGCTGCCGATTGCAGCATCTGCCGTGACCATTCCCACGACATGTGTTGTCCTAGAGTTACTACTAGAGCATCATCACTAGCCTCACATATTAAATCAAAAGTCATATCTCATATAGGTGGTTTAATGACAGGATCTTGAGACAAAGCATATTCAAGTTTATCAAAGGAAATAAGGCATTTATCATCAAAATTAAATCTTACTCCCTTTTGCAATAAATTAGGCAATGGTTTGGAAATTCTAGAAAAATTTCTAATGAACCTTCTATAAAAGCCTACATGACCAAGAAAACTTCTTATACCTTTTACATCCCTTGGTTGTGGCATTCTCTCTATTTCTAATGAACTTTATCCCAATCTACTTCAATACCCTTACCTGATACTTTGTGTCCAAGAACTATGCCTTCTTTGACCATAAAATGGCACTTATCCCAATTTAAGACAAGATTAGTTTATTTGCAACGTTGCAAAATTCTATTGAGATTTTCCAAGAAACTAGTAAACGAAGTTCCATAGACATAAAAAACATCCATAAACACTTCCATTATAAGTTCTATAAAATCTGCAAATATAGCAGTCATGCATATTTGAAAAATAGCTGGAGCATTACATAGACCAAAAGGCATACGTCGGTAAGCATGTAAACCGTAAGGACTAATGAAACTTGTTTTATGTTGGTCTTCAGCATGAACAGCTATTTGGGAAAAACCATAGTATCCGTCCATGTAGCAAAAATGAGTGTGGTTTCTAACTAATGACCCACAAGTATAGGGGGTGTATCGTAGTACTTTCAATAAATAGGACTGTCGATCCCAAATAGGAGAAGAAGGTGTTGACAAGTGGGTTGGATCAAGAATTCTCTGTAAATACTTAGCAAATTGATTTTTAGGAGTTTTTTGATAATGCAAAGAAGTAAAGTGCAAGTAAATAAAGACAACAATAATAATTGCAGCAAGTGGCCCAATCCTTTCTTCAGCAAAGAACAAGCCGGTTGTATTACTTATGCGGACCAAACATTCTCGAGGACACATGGGAATACTGTCAAGTGCTTTCGCTTCATATAGTTGATTAATCTTCTTTGGCTGGATAAGTGTTGTGTGGGAGAACCTATGCTAATGTAACGACCTTACTTGGACTAATACATACTTGTGATTACACCTCTTGCAAGCATCCGCAACTACAAGAAATTAATTAAGATAAAAACCTAACCACAATATTAAACTCTGAGATCCTACACTACCTTGCGCAAAGGTTTCCTAATGGGGGTTCAGGTTTCTGTCACTCCGGCAACCCCATAATTAGTAGACAAATACACAATGCATTCCCCTAGGCCCATAAATGGTGAAGTATCATGTAGTCGACGTTCATATGACACCACTAGAAGAATAACACCATAACTTAAATATCAAACCATTGGATATTACTCAACACAATTCCACTACTAACAACATGACTTCTCCCATGTCCTCAAGAACTAAATGAACTACTCATGAGACATCATATAGATCAGGATCAGAGATGATATAATCGAATGTAACAATTTGAACATAAAGAATAATTCAATGGTTCCACTCAAAAGCATCAACTACAAAAGTAATCACCATAGTGAAAGTTTCCCTTCAGAACTATGCAAGATTCAACCCAATTGTTACAGCAGGATGGAGTGGTGGTGATGGTGCTGGTGGAGATGATGGCGATGATGATGATCCCGATGAACTCTATCTTGGTAACGGTGTTGATGGCGACGATATCCTCTCTCCGGGAAGGAATTTCCACGGCAGAAATCTTCCTGCCGGAGAGCCCTTTCTCTCTCTATAGTTTCTGCCCCGCGGAGGCGACAGAATCTTTCTATGATCGCCCCTCGAGTATTAGGGTTTCGGAGGGATGATATAGCCTAAAGGGCGATGCCAGAGGTGGGCCAGGGTGGCCACACCACCTGGTGGCGCGGCCTAGGGGGCCCGCGCCAAGGGGTGGTGTGGGCCCCCTATGGCCCATCTCCACTTCCCCTTAAGGCTTCCTTCGTCTTCTGAAAAAATAGGAATTTCCATATATTTTCTGGATTTTTTTATCTTCGCGAATATTGCATCAGGACACCGCTTTTTCCATCAGAATCCTGACTCCGGCAGTTCATCCTCCAAAAGTCATCCAACATGGAATAATAGATCAAACAACATTAGTATGACCACTTAATATGAAATATATAAATGAATAACATTAAATTATGATATAAAATAGTGATGCAAAATGGACGTATCACTAACCTCTCTAAAGTTTGATCTATGAATGGGAAAGGATAGTGATATTTCCTAGTCTGCTTATTCAATTTTCTGAAATCTATGCACATCCTATGTCCAAAAACAGTTCTAGTAGGTATCAATTCATTGTTTTCATTAGGAACAACTATAAAGCCTCCTTTCTTAGGAACACAATGAACAGGACTTACCCATTCACTTTCTTTTATAGTATAAATTATACCTGCATCAAGTAGGCATACTATATCTTTTCTTAGCACTTACTTCATTTCAGGCTTCAGTCTTCTATTAAATTTTGCAACTGGTTTAGCATCTTCCTCCATAACTATCTGATGGGAGGCTATCATGGGACTAATACCCTTCAAGTCATCCATTGAGTACCCAAAGGCCTTGCGGTGCTCCTTTAGTACCTTCATAAGTTCTTCTTCTTCCCTTGAATGTTTAGCAATAATAATAACAGGGAATTTATTAGTATCATCTAAGAATCTATAATTAAGGTTATCTGGCAGAATTTCTAATTCTAGGGGTGGTAACTCTTCATCCCCTCTCTTTTCTGGTTCTTCAAAAGCTTCATCAGTTGGAGGTTCTTCATTGGGAAATGAATCAAATCAATTTTCTAATTCTTTTAGAGTTTTACCTCCATAATTATTTCTCCATAATTTGGATCTTCATTTATTTCTTCATCTTGATTATTTAAGAAGAGAGCTGCCATTTCTATAATAGTTTTCTCCTTCTCTTCTTATTTTATGAATAGAGGTTTATCTTTAAATTTGGAAAAATGGAATTCTTTTTCCACTTTCTTTTTGAAGGGATACAACTTCCTTTTTGAAGTCAACTGTGGCACCTATATCTTTCAAAAGGTTTCTTCCAAATATAATTGGGCAAAGATTGCCAATTGGCATATCAACGACTACAAAATCAATAAGGAAATTTTTATTGTTAATTATGATAACTGCATCTTCAACTACTCCCATTGGAATTAAAAGGTTTTTATTAGCTAACATGATTGTCATATCAGTATTTTCTATTGCAGCCGGTGCTATTTTTTCTTTTATTTCTAGATAAAAGTCATAGGATATAACATTAACTTTAGTGCCAAGATCACATAAACCATAATGCGAGGTTTCTTTAAATATGCAGGGAAGAATAGGCTTACCCACATCTTTTAACTTAATTATACCTTCGACCTATATGGAAGTCTCTTCATCAAGTTCACCTATGTTACAATGTGCATACATAGCCATGATTGCTTCCGTGGTTACCTCTTCAACTTTGGTTTCATCTAGATGTTTTTCAATTTTTGGCACACTTTCCTCTTCTTTCTCCTCCTATACTGCTTTGACCAGTTCATACTCCAAAATATGCTTTTCTGCAATGTTAGGAAAAGGTATCTCATTCATTGGTTCTAGGGAGGCTACAGTTACTTTAAGTTCTCTTTTCTTTTCAAGTTTAGGTGGTGGATCAAACCTGACCAGACCCACCTTTGGAGCTTCGATGTGTTCTATAAAATCTTTAACAACTTCCAATACAAGATCTGAATCTAAATAAAGATCTATGATCTATTTCCGTGCCTCCTTCACTTCCTAGACAAAATTCCATGAAACTCTATGATCGCGAATTCTATTAAGTAAAGCCCAATATTTAATTATAGGTAAATCCATAAAATCTCCTCTCGCGCAAGAGTCTAATTCAATTCTATTAGGTTTAATCAAACCGCCATAAAAAATATGCAATAAATACAATTCAGGTAAATCATGATAAGGACATTGTCTAAGCAAATCTTTAAATATTATATAAGCTCTTACTAGTCATTCATTGGGACGGTTCTTCCAAGTCATTATAAGATGCGTAATTCCAAAAGATTTTGATAATGGGTAATATTTAGATATAATTCGCAAGCTAAATCATCCCTAATATTAGTGGGTTCTGAGGGTAGAGATCTATACCAAGAGAGAGTTGTACTTGTCAAAGTTTGACTAAAACATTTAACCCTTACCTTATCAGCGGTATACCCCATTAATTAAAACGTGCCACATATATCTTTGAAACATGCAATATGCTCATATGGATCATGATCTACATATGACGCGCGATTAGGAAAATAATAGCAATAGCTAAATGATGGTGCGCAGTATCGGTCAGACATAGACCACCGGTTACTGGATCGAGTCCTCCGCGAAAAGTCAGAAATTCTCCGTATTTGGACCAATTTAAGGTGAAAAAGGGGGTTGCTCCTTCGGAAAAACTAGGATAAAGTTGAGCCAAAAGGTCACGATTCAAGATAAATTCATGGGGAAGTGGTATCTCTTTAGGATCCACCCTGGCGTCAAGAAATTGGTTAATTGGTAAAGATACATGGATTTGTTATCTCCAGTAAATTGCTTCTTGTGTAGAATAACAAGTAGTAGAGGATTTATTTCAATCCCCCTTGTCTTCTTGTTAGAGTTGTCTCTTTTATAAATATCATAGGGATTCCCAAAATGGTTGAGTTTGTTAGCACTAGTCATATGCTCAAACTCCATCATGTTGGTGGAGACCTGCAACTCAGAACAAAACTTAACAAAACCAAATTAAATAAGCAAAAACTAAAAGACGTACATCGCTTAGATCCCCGACAACAGTGCCAGAAAATAGCTTGATGACTGCAAGTTCACAGATCGGATGTAGATAGTTTTGAAATAAAGATATCGATCCCACAATGAGCAGAAGTCTGAACTCTAAGAATCCTTGAAGTAAATACTAAAATAGAAATGCTAAGAAAAGTTCTAGGTGACAAGATAAATGCGAGTAATGTGTAAGGAGGTGTTTTTTGGTTTTGTGTATAAAAATGCGTAAAGTAAATAAAACTGAATAAAGAAAGTAAGCATCGCGTATGTAAAAGAGATTTGAAACTTTAGCGGGAGAAAGCGTTCTCAGGGATTGGCGGATACACCACTACCATTATAAAGGGCTAAGGTAAAGATTATTATCATGAGCATTCTTAACTATGTATGTCTGGGAGGAACTCCGTATTTGTACAGAGAGGCAACAACCACTGCTCAAATCTTCCTCATAACCACAGCAGACAGCAATCAACATTAATTGAATTACTGCGCTATTAAGGGACGTAATCCCGTACGACGTATCCCATGGCATGGATATGGTTTCGTGAGTTTCATTGATTCCCAAGTTGATACGTAAGGGGTGCCAACAGCTTTATAGTCACTCTAAGTACTAACATCCCTCCGTCTACCAACAAGTAGTTCCCTACATCAAGTCCCCGCAAGAGGAAAATATCAGAGAGGTCGACTTCTCCCAACATCAAGAAGTAGATAATCTAACACATGGTTACAACAATGAATATCATAATAAACTTTATCTTATTCCAATGTCATACTAGGGTTTCTCCATATCCCCGAGAACTAATGATCTACACAAACATGGAGGCAGGCAACATCATAGTAATGGTAATGGAAATGATTATTGATGAATAGTACTTGTATAAATCCACAACTAGTGCAAGAATTATAACAAGATCTAGATGGGATGTATTGATATGATGGTAGTGATGATGAAGATGCAGCGGTTGATGAAGATGGAGATCAATGCCTTGGCCTCCCAGATCTGTGTAGGGCGAGGATGGATCCCTAGGGAAAGTTCTGCCTCTAGATGCCTTCCATAGGATAGGTTTCAGCGATTTTTGGGAGTTATGTATGTCGTCTCTCTGAACTAGTTACACGGGTTGAAACTATTTGAGGAGGCGGTGGCGGCTCCAACTATATGACGGGAACGATTTGGCGGCATGTCGTATAGTTGATTGTCAAATCTCTTGTCTCCGCTTCTCGCTTCGTATTTTCTTATAGTATTATTAATATTTCCCAAATAAGCGATTTGCATAGTTTTTGGCTCCTTTTCTCTCCAGTACAACTGCTCCAATAGTTGTGTCCTTTGGATCCATCATCAGATATGATCGTGGTGAAAATAAACATAAAAAGTGTGTGCAAACTCCGTAAAATACCAAAATCCTACAACTACAATGCAAAATAACAATGTAAAAGATGATGAAAATATGCACTCATTAGTAATCGGCGTGATTTCCTTGGTCCAGTTCATCGCTCTGTTAAAAGGGTTATGCCACCAAGTGGCCCGCGTCGACCCCTGGGTAAGGAACCCTGGGATCCTTGACTAGCAATTTCCTCCTCCTGCAGAAGAAGTAACGTGAACCGTTTAGAATTTTGACTTGATCGATTAGATTCCAGTCTACTTGATCTGTGGTAATTAAATTACTTAGCACAAGAACCTCGAAGTCCTTAACGTTAGGATTCATGGTGAGTTGTTTGGTTTTTGGGTCCACATGGTAACGGGCCCTAATAATGTTTCGAAACTGCATGTTTTCGAATTTCACAAAGGGGTTAGCTATCCCCATAGCTCTATACTCGTCGTCTTCCTTATCCCATTTGGGATCCACAACACTATAACCACCATATCCGAGATGGTGGTGACCTTATTCATCGCCTCCAACACCTTTCCCCACCTACTCGTGGCCTAGGCTTCTTCAGATTCGCACTTGTCCTTGAATTCCTACTATTGATCTTTGGTGATCTGCGGGTCAAACTTCAGGAACTCCTCGAGACTTTTCCCTTCTTTAAAGATCTTCTTTATCCGGGTTCTCCAGCTGGCCAGGGCGGTGCTCATATTTGTGAGGATGGATTTGTTTACTCCATTCCCATGATAATTTGTATTTCGATACTGAGTGGGAAACTTGTATCTTGCATGAAGTTTCTCAAAGAGGAGTGTGCACAAATTTACATTATCTTTATGCCAAAGATTCTGGGTGTTGATCGAGATGGCGGTCTGGGTGATAGCCGCCACTTTCCCACCATACCCTTTGACGACATGGTCGGGCGCCAAAGGAACCCTTGTTGGCCTCAGTTCGGTAATTTCCTCTCTGATGGTGCCGACTATGTTCGGGCGCCTTTCCTTCTTCTTCTTGGGAGGATTGCTACCACTTGTTGTGCCCTTGCCGCCTTCAGTGGTTTCATCATCCGCCGTTCCTTTGGCTTCTTATTACTCCGTGTCTTCCATCTCAACATCATCGCTCTCGGAAGGATTGTATTCCTCATTGTCCCCTGTAATTCATTCTAGCAGCTCGACCTCCTTCGAGAATGAAAACATTTACTTTTCAGGTCAGACTTCTCCTTCAATGTTGATGCCCTTAGAAGAGCCACCCTCATTGTTGACACACATGTTTGAACTAATAAAAAGCAAATAATGGTTAGTAAAGTACACGGAAAAATCGGGCATGACCTTTGCTAATTTTCTTAAACTAGGAGTGCCCGATTTTTGCTAAAACGGAAGTTAATCAACATTTCGGCATAAATCGGGACTCATTTCATACAAGCACCTGCATACACGACATAATAAAGTGCTTAGTACAAGCACAAGCACAATATATACTTGCATAGAATCAAGTGCTTCATACACAGAGTATATGTTAGATGCAAGCACAAGATCATTACTAGCACAGCAAGCACAAGCTCATTACCAACATAGCAAGCACAAGATCAGTACCAGCACAGAAGATAAAAGCACAAGCTTCGAGTATTGCTGCAGTTGTATTTATAAAAGAACAAGCTACAAATAAAAACATAGCAAGAACAACAACAAAAATCTGAAAAAATCCTAAGAACAATCACCAAAAATCCTATGTTGTAGCAAGAACACTACTTGCTATCTACTACTAACCTACTACTACTTCTTGCTTACTAATAACTTGCTACTACTACTAACCTACTAGTATCCTTGACAACAACTACCTTACTGCTACTGCGACTGCTACTACTAACCTACTGTTACTGCTAACCTATTGCTAACCTTGCTAACCTACTGCTACTAGTAACCTACTCCTATGACTAACCTTGCTAACCTAATGCTACTGCTAGCTTTTCTAACCTACTGCTACTGCTAACCTTACTAACCTACTACAACTAATCTATCTACTAAATAAACTATATCATAAACTAAACTAACCTACTGCAACTAACCTAGATACTAAATAAAGTACATCATCAACTAAATAAACTACATCATCAACTAAACTAAGATACTACAACTAACCTAGATACTAATTACTGCAACTAACCTTGACATCAACTAATAAATACAACTAATTACAACAGATAACCTACTGCAACTAACCTACATAGAGGATGGGGAGAGGGGGTCTTACCAGGCGGGAGGGGATGGGGACGTCTCACTGATGAGCGGCAGCGTGGGACGGACGCATGACGGGGGCATCCTACTCCTCCTGTGAGAGCATGTGGGCCTCCTCATTCTCCTCCGGTGAGCGCGCGGGATGGTAAGGAGAGGCCTCCTCCTCCTCGAACGACAACCTCCTCCGAGCTCAAGTGGGCGAGGTGGAAGGCGGCTGGCAAGGCGGGGCTGCAGGCGGCTGGTGAGGCCGCGCTGCAGGTGGCGGATCGAGGCGAGCAGTAGAGGGGCAGATCAAGCAAGAGAGATGAACGGCGGTGGCATCAGCAGGTCAAGCAAGCTAGATGGGGGGTTCGATCTGTGAGTGAGCAAGGGATAGGGACGTCTCGTGTGGCACTTGACTTGTCAGTGAACATAGCAGTGCACCCTTAACTAGGGTGCTATGGTTAAGTCGTTTACCCGTAGCACACTGGGTAAGTGTGCGCCGGCTAACTTCCATGAGTAGTAAAATAAGAAGGCGGACGCCCCTCTAGTTTCCACTAGCACTACTGTGACACCCCCGAGATCAGGGCTAAACAAATCCCAGACCTCCATCGACATAAGCTTAACCTTGAGCTCGAGGATATCTAGTGAAGACTCGGTACCATAGCAATGACCCTATGACACAAAATTATTACAACAAGCTCATAACAGATCAAAGAGCCAAATTATTACAAGAAGATGTCACGGACCACAAGCATCAAACAACGACTGGCAAATTATACTATTAAGTATAGCAAACTTAACAAATGGCCTAAGAGGCATGAAGTATAACGATGACGTCCCAACCCATAGATTCTAGGCTGCCGTCCGGGAACCCCAAGCTACTCGTCGGTGTCGATGTCGTATAGAACTCATCTTTAGAGGAACATTTACTCGGCTACAAAAGTATAAACAAACCAAGGGTGAGTACAAGGTGTACTCCGCAAGAATTATGGCTGGTGGAGTTGTTTTTCATAAAGCCATCTTTCTTTATAAACAAGAGGGAGAGAAAGCTCGTCTATACAGAATATTTTAAAAGGGGATAAGAGAGCGACCTCTCCAAAGTATTGATCATCTTATATTTTGATATCCACACAAACATTGTCATCTACCAACTAGGATCACTCCCTCATACCCATGAGGAAGTATCCTTAAGCACACCTTAGTTGCCAAGTTTTATGATTAGATTATAGTTTTCTATGATCATCACGTTCGTTCCCAAGTCATCCATAACCGAAGATGTGGCTTTTTAAAAGATTTTTACCCTCCAGGGTTGTACAACTTTACCCACACGTACCAACCAACTCTTAATGCCACATGACACACTTCCTGGTGTGCTGGCAGAGGGCGTGGTTGGACATGACCTTTACCTTGCTTTCGTCGATACCATGAGTCGCGCCCGAAGGATGGTTCTGCCATAACGGGTCAAGTCCCAAAGCCGGTCCCTAGAGATGTGAGGCGAGTTTCATTCACCAGGGGCTCGATCGACCCCAAGCAACCCTGGCCATTCTTACCTACCTGTTATGAATGCACCTTCTTTACCGCCTTCAAGAAGATCCAGAATGCATGTCGAATGGAACGCCCAAACTATGTCACTCATGAAATCTACTAGGCAAGTTAGTCAATCGAAGGGTTCCCAAGCCCATGTGGTTGTATGCTCGTCTTGGTTCAAGATACAAGAACTTTGATTCCTAGGGGTGGCGAGGATGGACTAGAAAAACCACATCCCGCTGTGGCCTCCCATACAAGCCTTAACATGTTTAATCTCATATCACCTCCAATCTCATCTCATCACGTTCTCTTGTGATACTAGATTCTTTGCATCTGATACATCATCTAGATGACCTAGCACTGACAACTATACATGGCTAAGCAGGACACGAGTATAAGCTCTAGCAGTGCACACAAGCCAAACCTAGTTATGCTAGGAGTAGTGGATCAGGTAATATAAGCTCAAAGGGAGTAATGAAATAGATAGGATACTTTATCTATCAATAAAAGACCACAGTAGAATCGTATGCATCAAGGCAGAAATTGAAATGCTTTCGAAATCATAGGATTGTATAATGGTAGGGCTATGCTTGCCTTTGCCCATTGATAAAAATAGGTAGATCTTCGAAAGCTTTGTACTTGACTTGGTTATAGTTGGTCAAGTATTGATCGTCGATCTTCGATGGTCTTGATCTCAGCCTTCAATCTTGATCTTGATCTCGTATTCTACCGGAGAGGAACCAAATATCGGAAAGAAAGGGGAAATAATCAACACGTGGAATCGATACAATGCTCAATCAAGGATGATGATATGACAGGTTAAATTGTATTGAAATGTAACCCTAAGACACGCTCGACAATTTAAATAGGGTTCCAAGGGGTATAAACCCTAGTTCGGGGAAACTCCGGAAACACCTATGAGGGGTTACTATGTTCTTATAACTATACTTGTCTTGAAAGTTGTTGAACAGTGCATGATGATATCTTAAAGAGTTAGATCTCATGTTTCTAAACATTTTTATATATTATTTGTATTTTTCTGACTTAAAATGAATTAGTTATGATTTTTCTCAATTTAAATCCATTTTAAATCATTTTAGGAAATTGTAAAACATTTTTGGAGTATTTAAATTATTTTCCAAATTGGGCCACATGTCGTAAGTTTAATAATTTTAGAAAACAATTATGAAAATTCTTAAAATGCTGATAGGGGTGGCCCATAGGGGTTATTTATTTTCCAAAAATAATTTACAAAATATTAAAAAGGATTTATGACCTCATGTTGATGTCATGCTAACATCAGCAATGGAGGCTTCTTCAGATTGAGCTCAGATTCATCAACTGCGCGCGCGCGAGCAAGTGAGAGAGGAGCGTTGGATGCGGCTGGTGTGCTGAGCCATTTGGTGGCGACACCTCTATTTATGGGTCACCGGAGCAGCGCCGGTGATGAGCTATTGCAGCGGTGGTGGGCGCTGCATGGCACGGTGACGACACAGACAGCAAGGGACAAATCAGAGAAGTCCTTGAGGACCATGGGCTCACCAGTAAGCTAGTAGAGTGGCCAAGGAGGTGAGGCGAGTTTAGTCGGTGCCAGAATTGAGGAAGCATACGGCGGCCGGAGCTCGGGAAGATGACCACGATGGCGTCGATTGCGTCTTCCCCAGAAAAATTCCTTTAGGGGGAAGATGGAGGGCATCACAACGAAGCTCCAGGGAGTCTCATTTTGGCTCGGGTAGCTTTAGGGGGAAGATAGAGATAAATTCCTTTAGGGGGAAGACTGCTGACGAGGTTAGAGGGCTAGGGTTTCGGGTTTGCACATGCGAGTGAGAGAGAGGAAGGGAAAGAGAATTTGGGCACGACTAGGGTTTCTCGCGGGTCTAGGGGGTCTTGTAGGCAACAGTGGGCGGTGGCACACATCTTGGCGCACACCAGCGGCGACGGACGGTAGAGGTAGCGACAGGCACCTACTTCAGCAGCAGGAGGAAGACGACGAAGAATAGAGGAGGTCGATCCGGTACGGGCCGGTGGTAGGCTGCGAACGTGACAAGGTGGGCCGCGGGAAAGGGAGAGAGGCGAGGGAGGTTGTTGGGCTGCTCTCTTGTTTTTTTTTCTGAAACCTTTTTTTCTGTTTTCCAATTGTGTTTTGTATATCAATTTCAAATTCTATTTTGAATAATTCAAAAATACTAGAGACTTTTGTAAAACTAGTAAGATATTGTGGGGCCCATTGAGTCCATTTGGGATCCAACAATTTTGGTGATTTTAAAAAATACATAAACCATTTGAAAGGTTTTCAAAGAGAGAGGGAAAACTAGCATTTTAGGGTTTTGCAATTGTTATGTTTTATTTCTTGCATGCATTTTTAGGATATGATGCTCATGAATGAGCAAACAACCCTAATTAGTAATTAGGTAAAACTAGGGTGTTACAACTACCTTATCCCACCGGTTCCTCCCTATGCCCGATTCTCAACCTGTGAGCACCCAGGTTCGAACCCTAGTACCCACCTTTTTTGTTTTAATTTTAAAAGTACTTTAAAATGTTAAAAATATGCCAATAAATTATGTAAACTATATAAAATATTTGTTATACATTTTATATGACAAAATTGGTACATATATATCATAAATGTTAAATAATAATGTGTCCATTAATAATATGCCATCCATGCATCTATACAATCTTTTTTTGAGCACGAGTTTTACAATCTTTTTTGATCTAGTGTTTTATAATCTTTTCCCTTCTTTATCGCAGTTGAATAATTTATCCCTAGAACTTTAATGTTTCTTCTCTTGAATGGGCTACCTTTTTTGGGTAAGGTTGTCATTTTTATTCTTGCGATGTATGTTGCTTCATCATAGTCATTGTCATCTTCAATCTTTGGATTGTCGTACTGGTCGATATCTTGCTCGTTGGCGACTCCAATCATTCAGATTATGTTTCCTATCCATCTCCTCAGGACAACACGGGTAGGCTTTGTCTGGTCGGTAATAAAGAAACATTGGTCCACGTTGCTAGCTAGTACCCATGGTTCATTTTTAGCGGCGACATTCACACCGGCAGCCTCGGATTTGGCTGCTTCGGGTATAACCATGGTTATAAAATACCGGTCTTATCTTTCGACTCTCTTGGTCCATCTGACATGGAACATTGGCACCTTTTCTCCACAATAGTCGAGCTCCTAGATCTCCTCGATCCTTCCATAGGATCTTTATTTCATGTTGCCATCGGTGTATAATTCTGACGTTACGCCTGATTTCTAATAGTCACACTTGTTGTCCTTTTCCTCCGTGTAGATTGTGTAGCCATTGATATCATATGCCTGATAGGTGACCAGGTTGTGCATGGGTTCCTGCGACAAGGTGAATATGATGTTTTTCTCCGTAGAATGCGATTGCGGGGGATTATCTAGGAGCGTCTGCTTAAACCAACGCGTGAAATCTGAGTTGTGATCTTTTATTATTTATCCCTATGTCCTCTGAATGCCCATGTCACTATACGTCTTCTCTATTAACCTTTCGTGCTTTTGTAACCAAGGATCGACCAGTTCTATATGTATTAGTGTGACCAGGTTCGCCCTATCAAATTCTGCGCGTCGACCATCGAAGTATGGATGCAGTACGTGACAACCCTCTTGGTGAACCGATTCATCAAGCTTGCCAACATGCCTATTGATAGGAAGACCGACTATGTCTAGATAATTCATGTTGAAAGAGATGCACTCTTCGGCTAGAAAGCCCTTGGCTATGCTTCCATCTGGACGGGACCTGTTGCGAATGTATCCTTTGATGTGTCCATTCATCCGTTCAAACGACATCATGCTGCGGAGGAACATCAACCCGAGTTGGATGATACCCTCCACGATATGGACTAGCAGATGCACCATAATGTCGAAGAATGTGGGCGGAAGAAGTAGATCTCGAGCTCGCATAGTATTACCATGATATCCTCCTAGATCCTCCCGAGATGATTAACGGCAATCGACTTTCGAGATATGATGACGAAAAACTTGCAGAGCCCAAATAACGTGCTCGTACATTTTCCCTTGTAGTGCAACCGGAAGTATATGTGTCATTAGCACGGCACAGTCGTGAGACTTCATCCCACTAAACCTCTTCTTAGCCTAGTCTAGCTATCTACTTATCTTGCCCACGTAGCGTTAAGGAAATTTGATTCCTAGAAGGCACTTGAAAAACTGTTTGATCTGATCCTGGCTTAGAGTGAAGCATGAAGGGGGCAGTAATATTTTTTCTTCTTGACATCCCAATTTCAGCAACCCTGATTAAATGTCCAGAAGGTAAAAATAAGGGGGAACAAAAACTTTTTCTTGCTATATGTGCTTAGTTGTTTGCTTGTGCTCAAGCAACTGCTTGTGGAATAGTGTGTACTCCTCATCTCAACACTAATTTACAAAAACTATTTTTACAAAAGAGATGTCTTGGCTCATCTTTCATATTCTCAAATGTTCTGGCATTTCAAAAAGCTGAGCCAAGATGACTTTGAAAACAACCAAACATTTTATTATTCTCTATTAATAAAACTATAGAGACCTATATATACTCTCCTTGTGTTTTCAAGACGGAACCTTCAACTACCCTTTTCTTTATGTTTTCCAAAACCTTTATGAAAACATTTTCACCTCAATCTTGGTAGAGATACCAAGATGATCCTTATATCACATCAAAGCAAAACCCCTTTCCACATACCCATCCTTACCTCAAGATAGGCTTTATTGTAACCCTAGTAATACTAAAGTATAAGGATTAAGATGAATTGCCTTGATCTATTGGTTGATGAATTGCCTTGATCTGTTGTCTGATGAACTGCCTTGATCTGCTGATTGCCTTGTTTTTTTAGGAACTAGACAGAGCTAACCTAGTAGCTCATCTCTTAGAACCCAATCCTTGCTTGTGATCATAAATGTTAAAGAAAGCATCCAAAGTCTAGATCAATCCTATGTCACTCTAGTGATCATCTCATCTCATGCTTATCTCAATCCAAGGCTAATCCCTTTAGATGATTTCCAACTCAGTGGAGACCCCATCTACGCTTGGATCCCATGTACCTAGTTAGTACCTCAACATCATCTCCTTTATCCTGAGTATGGAACCTAGTGTCCTCTCAAAATCATCTACCCTTGCACTCTAGTCTAAAACCCTAATCTGCCAAAATGGCTGTCTAGATTTCTTATCTGGATACCATGTTTGGAGCTCCACCTCTTCCAACCTATAAGCATTCTGGAAAAATGTACTTGAACCATCTTGTAGTATATCTTTAGTACTACCAAGGCCCACTCTTTCCCCTGGTTAATCCCTTCTACCTCCCACCTATCCTTGATGATTTTGTAGTCAAGATACTAATCTTTCCTAAAAATCTTACCAACTTACCTACTTTCGCAAAAGCCCACATCTACATGCCACCTCCCCTTGACCAACTCTTTGATTGGTTGTGATCTACTAACCAAGGACTATCAACTCCCACTTCACTTGTTTCCATTGGAGCCTTGTGCTTCCTAAACCCACATGGTTTAGGAGGCTACCTGATGTATCTGCAAAGGCAGCCTTATTTTCTACAAGGTTTGCCAGCTCTCCAAAACCACCTAAAATCCAACCAAGCCTAACTCTTGCTTCCATGATCATCTACATGACATGGTCTACCTATCCATATATCCCTTGTACAAAGGTGAGCTCTGAGCTCCCTAAACCAACCCTGTTTAGAGGTCATCGGAATAACAAAACCCTAGATCCCCCAGAAATCTAGTTTCATTTCTTTTCACCACTTTTCTTCCAAACCAAGGTGAACCTTGATGCCTAAATCATGTTTACATCATATACCTTGGATATAAGCATCCCCAAATAATTCTCCCAATTATTTGGATTATTAAACTATTTAATTTCCTTTATTCACCTTTTCCCCTAAACCCTTGTCTACAAAGAGAAGTTTGTTTCTCTCCAAATCACCTTGCCAAATCATGGCACTTTTCATTCCTAAATTTCATATCCCATCTTTAAAACTCAAAAATAAATATTTTTGAGATTTCTTATTATTCCTTTTTGCCCTTTTTCTTGAATGGTTGAAACAAGAAATAATTCCTTAAAAATACTTTTCCTTCTCAATAGATTCTCCAATGTGTAAATGGTATTCATAAACATTTCACATCAAAAACCAACCTTGCCTAATGTAAAATTTTTACATTAGCTTCCATACTCTATTTCTGCACTATTTGAATAAAGGAGTTTAAGTGCACTTTCAATCTTCTGAAAAATCCCAAATAAATTCCTGGTGATACAAAATGACCATACCTAACTTCCACTATCATTTCCCCATATTGAACTATATAAAATTTGGGACTTCTTTCACAACCCAAGTTTTGATCATATATGGAAAACTAATTAAACCTTGCCTCAAACCAAAACCAATCATCCCCCAAACTTGTCCAGCACTTCTCTCCACTACTCAGCAACCCCCCTGATCGACCACCCCTGCAACAACAATTGTAGATCACTCAAAACCTTGTCTCTAGTGCTTGTTTGAATTGCAAAGTTACCACATGTGAAACTAACCTTACCTACAAATGTTACTACCCTCCCCCTCTACCCCAAACCAAACCAGAAACCCCATATACCCATCTCTCACACCCACAGCAAACCAGCCCCTGCTTTTACCCTTTCCCCTTTCTCCCCATGGACATATTCCATGCACCTTGGTATTAGAGGGTCCAAGCCTCTCCATCACCTCTCACTGACTCCATTTGCAACCTACCACTCCACCACACCTCCCCAGAGCTCCCTCCCCCGCTCCCCTGCCCATTGCTTCCCAAGAGAAGGAGGAGAAGACACCTCGGCCTCCATAAGAAAATAAGCCCCGAGCTCCCCCCTCCACTCCTCTCTCTCTGCATGTGCCATTACTGAGCTCCCCTCTTCTGCCTGCATCTAACCCTCTCCTTATTTTGGCCCAGGACAACTCCTAGGCGATGCTCCGGAGGACTCCCGAGCGCTCCCCGTAGACGAGCTTGCACGAGCATCTTCCAGACCCAGAACCCACTGTTGCCGCCCCTCCCTGAGCTCGTCGGCATGCACCGCTTCCCCCTACACCCTCGCAGTCGCCTCCCCCACGCCCGGTAACCCCCCGAGCATCACCAGCTCCTCCCTAGGGTTTCTCCCTGCCGTCGGGTCCAGAGGAAGAGGACGAGCGCGAGCCATTCATCTCTGCCTAATCGGACGGCTCAGGGAGCCCCTTACCCATTCGCTCCCCAGGCCTCCGGGTCTCAGGCCTCGCTGGGACGCTCCTCGATTGCACGTCGCGCATGTTCTAGCCACCGCTAGGCTGGCCCGCCACTCTGCGGCCCATCTCTCTATAGATCTGGCCCAGTCTGCTCCTACCCCTTTTTCGTCTTTATTTTAAATCCAATTCAATTCAAAAATGTAAGGACCCCAATAATTTTTGGTAATTTTTTTCTAGGTACTTAAGTTCCTAACCTATCATGAAGACTTAGTGCTGGACTGAATTATTGTATAAATAAATGCTGGAATTTAAATTAGCCACATATGTCCATTTCACCAATAAAATCTTCCAGACATTTTAGTATTTACAAATGGAGCAAAGTCAATTGGAGCTGGATAATATTGTCCATAGCTTGTATTTCCCACTTGACTCACCTAAAGTGGCTTCTCCGTTTGCATCTAGTAAAAATAAGAAAAACATGCCTTTTCTGCCTTTAGAAAATTCTCCAGGCTAAACCAAATAAGGTTTTGCCGTAATCCAAACTCCCAGTAAATCTCTATACCAATAAGTACCAAAATCCAGGAGCCCAAGATTTATTGAGCCTTTATCGAATTATGGCGAATTAAACAATTATGTGCATAGTTTATTCACTATTTAAATCACCAAAATAATTTTGTATCTCCAAAAAGAGTAATTCCAATTTCTCCAGAAAGGTATTATCATTTCTAACAAGTAACATTGGAATCACATCAAAATCTTCTGTAGATTAAATATGATGAAAAAGACAAATATCATCCAAAACTGTCTTTGGGAATTTCTCAAGGGCATTCTGGTAATTATTTTGAGGTGATTCCAACTCTTATTGAACCAGTCCGTCAAATACTACCTAATCACCCAAGGAAATAATTTTTAGAACTCCAGAGAAGTTCTAGTGAATTATTTCCTAAAACTAAAGCTTTAAGCAATATAAAATCCATTATAAATCTTTGGTAGTTGATAAAATAGTGAAACCACTTTTGTTGGCTTCATTTTATCAATACCTATCTGAGGGTATCCTGTTTTCACATTGACATCATACATAACTTGGCCTTGCTCCTAAACCCCTTATCTAGGAAGATTTTGGACCTTAAGTCCTAAATAGAAAATCCACTAATGCACACAAAGCATTACCTTGTTTCCCCAATCAAATCTCCAAACATCTCACTCATGTTTATCTTGTTTATATAACTTGTTTGATGTTTGTATGCCTTGTATTGATTGTAGTGTTGTTGATTAGTTGTGATTGTGTGGCGCGGAGAAGAAGGAAGGATCGGGGTATCTCTTTTATTATTATTATTGGTTATCTAGATTATCTACCACCGTCCAGGGGAATTCTCGCTGGTCACAGGCAATCCACCTTCTTGCTCATATGCCTGGTCCCATTATTGTACTTATGCATGATTTATCTACTCATTTCCGCAAATTGCATTGTTTTACTATACTATGTTTTATATGGGGAATGTTTGGCTCCTCCCAATAATTACCCCTTAGTACCTTTAGGTACAACCCATTGGTATAATACCTACCTTCCCCTTAGTATGGTAGATGGTGTTTAACACCATAACCCCTTGGAGACCATGTTTTAGCCGAAGCAAAAGTGTAGGATGGCAAGACCCAGGGAAAAAGGCTTTCAAAAAAATGTTTTATGAGAAAACCTTGGTGAGGCTTGGCCTATCAAGTGGTTTGGGAAAAATGAGAAAGGTTTTGTTTTACAAAATGATGGAAGAAAAATGTTTACGAAAATAGCCGGGTTGGCTAGTTTTAAAGCTAGCGCAATTAACACGTGCAACCACATTACTCTAGAATGGGACGGGGCTGGGCTGGAAGTTTGTCTAATCCGGTATAGGTGTCTCAAACTACTACGGGGAAGAACAAATTCCCGGAGTTTGGGCCTTCCCCTGTAAAGTCCCATGTGAAACATCGGTCTGGGGTTGGTAAATACCGTCTATATGGCGGCCAGACGATACTATGAGCCCCCCATTGAAAGCGCACACCCTGAGGGGTGCAAAACGCGCTCTGGTTGGCTAGTGAACTATATAGGGCTTCCCGGTTTTGAGGGGATTAACCTCATAGGGTAGACACTTGTATCAGAGAGGGCATTTGGAAGGTCTTGACCGGTTATTCGACCCACGATCGGTGTGGATCAGGGACGGGTAATCGGATGGTGTGGGTACAGTGTACAACCTCTGTAGAGTGTAAACCTATTCGAATAGCTGAGTCCTCGGTCATGGACGGTTGTGCTGGCGGCTGTACAGCGGTGATGGTTTTGATTTTCAAAAAGGACTTCGGAAAAAGCAAGGGCTCGAAAATGTTTTGACCATGGGATGGTCGGGAAAATGGAGGAAGGAGTTTGGTCATGAGATGTCCGGAAGGAGAAAAAATGGGTGTCCCAATCCTAATGTTTTTGAAAAACTTTTCAAAAAGGGTACCAAAATGTTTTACAAAAGCTTTTCAACCAATATATAGATACATGATATATCTACAAGAGAAACTAGTTTATAAAAGAACCTCTATTGGAGCCATCCTACCACAGCCATATTGCATACCTTTTATTATTGCATACCTGTAGGTTAAGGCATGACATGGGCTCTGCGCTTGAAGACTTCCGCTATTATTGTTGTATCGTCATAAGGGCATAAATGTAAGTACTTGTACTCATTAATTATGGATGTTGTAATGATACTTGTCGGTTATGCTCACGGCTCACTGATCATGGGAACGTGAATTGTAGGCATAACGGGTATTCCCTGACCGTAAAATCCGGGGTGCCACACAACTGATGCTCATCGTCATCTTCCTGATCATCAAGAGTAGTGTTTCCTGTGTGAAGATCCTTTCGGATGCCCATGAATATCAAGTCGTGCCTTGCTTTTGGACCATATTTCATCCTATCTGGCATGTTGATTAGGGTGGCGACCAGACTCTCGCACACGTTCTTTGTGATATGCATGATGTCAAGGCTATGAGGCGTGCAGAGAAACTTCTAGTAGGAAAATCCCAGAAAACAGACCTTGTTTTCCATACCTTCAGTAGCGGCTTGTGTTGCTGCTTCTTTCGCTTCTTTCCCAGCTTAGGACACCCTTTCTAGTTTTTCCGCAATTCATCCACTTCTTCATTGCTCCTTCGCTCTAGGATTCCTTGGGTCTCGGATTTCCCATCGAACATATCTCCATATTTTCTCCATGCATCATTCTTGCGAAGCCACCTCCGGTGCCCCATGAACACGATTTTCGAAGACCCTAGATATTTCTCTAGTTGGATATAGGTCGTGTTATACATGCACCTAACGCATGCGAAGAATCTTTGGATAACCTCCCTTGAGAAATATCCACAACCTGGATAGTCTTCCACCATAGTGACTCTCATTTTTATCTACTTCTTCTTCATGCACAACCAGGGAGGGAGGTTGTACATCCATACAAACACTGGCCAAGTGTTGTGCGTGCTTCTCTAGCTACCTAATGGATTGAGTTAATTGGTTCTTACACCTAGCCTGATGTTCCTCGAATCTCCATCGAATTTTGGGAATTCGGAGTCCAATGCTTTCCACTTGCTAGCATCTGAAGGGTGTGTCAGTAGCTCATCCTTTTAGGGGTCATAGTCATCTCCTGTCTTCTTTCTTTCCGCATGCCAGCACATGAGCTTTGCTACCTTAGCATCTAGAAAATAGCACTGCATACGAGGAGTGTGATACCTCCAAAACGTATCTACTTTCCCGAACACTTTTCCTATTGTTTCTCCTCTAAACTTGTGTGATTTGGGTACAACTAACATGGACTGACGCTGTTTTCAGCAGAATTACGTTGGTGTCTAGTTTTTGTGCAGAAAATCAGCTATCAGGAAAAATCCCGGAGAATATGCCAAAAATCCTATTTCACCACAAGACTCATGGAGCCAGAGTACGAGACGGAGGGGAGGCCTGAGGGGCCCACACCCCCTGCCGTGCGGGTGGGCCCAAGCCATGCCTGGAGGGGGTGTGGCTGCCCTAGGCACCCCCTCGGCCTCCCTCTTTGCCTATAAGATGCCTCTTGACCTAAAAACTGAGGGGGGGTTCGACGTTTTTCCATAAAGAGTTCCGCTGCGCCGCCACCACCAGAAACCACGATTCGGAACCAGAAACTCCATTCTGGCACCCTGCCATGATGGGGAATTTAGAGAGGATCATCGCCATCATCATCACCAACGCTTCTCCATCAACCATCCATGTTTCCCTCATCCATGCGTGAGTAATCCCCCGTTGTAGGCTATGGAGATGGTAGGGATTGGATGAGTTCTATCATGTAATCAAATAAGATTGTTAGGGCATGATTCCTAGTATCTCTATTAGTGCTATTTGACTTTGTTGTAACTTGTTGTGCTTAATGCTTGTCACTAGGGCCCGAGTGCCATGATCTTAGATCTGAACTTATTATTGAATAATTATGATAGTATTGTTTGTGATATCATATGCAAGTTCTGTACACATATCATTGTCCGGATCCAAAGGCCCCAAAGTGATAGAAATTGGGACAACCTGAGGGGGTGGCTGTGATGTGAGGATCACATGTGTTCTTGGAGTGTTAATGCTTTTCTCTGGTGCTCTATTAAAATTATCACCTTAATTGCCAGTAGTTCCCTTGAGGCTCGGCTGCAACGGGCTGGCAGGACAAAAGATGTTGTGCAAGTTCTCATTGCGAGCATGCATGACTATATATGGAGCACATGCCTATGATTGTTTAGTACTTGGATGCTTTATCTCATTTATCTGCAATTACCCTATATATTGAAGTTACATGTTTAGACTTGTCCATGCAATGCCCGTCCATCCATCCCTAAGACTACCGCGCTCATATCCTACTGTTTGCTACTACTATTACTATTTCTCCTGTTTTACTGATGTGGTTACTTTGATATTGCTGCTAAAAAACTGTTGCTATGATAAACTTCTATGAGCAAGAACTATTTCCAGGTGCAGCTGAATTGAAAACTCAGTTGTTAAGGCTTGAAAGTATTCTTTGTCTCCCCTTGTGTCGAAACAATAAATTGGGTAATACTACCCTCAAAGACTGTTGCGATTCCCTATACTTGTGGGTCATCAAGACTATTTTCTGGCACCGTTGCCGGGGAGCATAGCTTTATTTGTAAGTTCACTTGGAACTATTATATTTCACTGCTACTGCTTTCATCATGGGGATGTCTCGTGATGGAAATTTTCCTATTTTACCATCTAATACAAGAAGAGGTATAGTCCTAAACAGCTATGTTGCTCTTGATTCACCGTCTATTATAAATAATCTTGTTACACCACCACCACATACTCATGCTACACACAGTGCTACTACTACTGAATCTGAAAATGTTTCTGATACTCATGATGTTACTTCTACTATGCTTGATGCGAGTGGTTCATTAGGTCCTTTCATAGATTCTACTATGGCTAGTCTAGGAAATACTGAAACTCCTAGTGAATACACTGTTACACCTGTTAGCTCACCTCAGTCTAGAGAGAGATATGATATTAATGATGGTTACATTGAGTTTCCTGATGAATTTACTGAAGAGTGCCAAAACACACATGATGATAGTGCTATTAGGATTCTCCTTGAGAGACGTATCATTATTCCTAACCTGTCCTCAGATCCTAAGTTTGCCGCTTCTCCCATAGATATTAAAGATAAAGATTATGATTTCTCTCTTGATTTATCCTATTTCGACATTGTTGAAAAAGAACCTTTTTGTGGGACTGAAAATGAGAGTGTTGTGGCGCATATGAATGAACTTTCTACTATGAGTGATTTATTCTGTGATGATTTTAAGATGCACAAGTACTTTGTTACTAAGATCTTCCCTTTTTCACTAAAAGGAGAAGATAAATCTTGGTTTAATAGATTACCTCCTGGTTCCATTGATAGTGTTGATTGTTTGATTTCTTCTTTCTTCTAGAAATATTTTCCTCCTAGTGCTAGACATGCTGCTTTGAAGAAACTTTTTGATTTTAAATAGGGAGAAGAAGAAAAATTTCCTGACTCATGGACAAGGTTTTGTGCCTTGATTCATGCACATCCTGGATGTCAATTACCTAAAAATGAGATTCTTGATATTTATTATAATGGACTAACAGATGATTCTAGGACATACCTAGATACCTTTCTGATTGTGTTTTCAGGAAAAGAACTCCTACAGATGCTGAAGTATTAATGGCTAAAATAAGAAAGAATTGTGATGATTGGACTTCAACTAAGCTAAATACACCTGAGCCTATTACTCCTAAACTAGTTGCCCCTGAACCAGTTCCAACACCAACACCAAAGAAGAGGGGAGTAATTGCATTAAATGATGAAGTGATGAAGGAAGCTAAGAAATGTCTAAAGGAGAAAGGTATTAGAGATGAAGATGTGAAGAATCTAACTCCTATAAAAGAATTATTCAAGACAATTCCCCACTCATCTACTATTGAGGTATACTCTCTACACTTTGATGAAGGTGATATTCCCTATGGTAAGCCTCCTAATCAATGCTTAGATGAACTTGCCACATTTATTGTTAAACAAGGTACTTTTAATAAACAAGTTCATAATCATTTATTGGAAAACTCTAGAGCTATTAATGAGATGAAAGATATTGTGGAAAAAATTGCTAATGATATTAAAATGCTTTGTAAACACATTCAAATGGTTCAAACCCAAATTTATCAACTTTCTACGGTACAAAAGGATATGCTAGTTAATGCCTCAGGAGATAAACATGCTTAGGAAATTAGAACTAGGAGTGGTATAGCTACTCAAGATCCTTTAGATCCTCAAGGACACCCTAAAAGAATTGAGCAGGATTCTCAACATGGTGAAAGTAGTGGTAGTCCTCGTAAGATAAAGAAAAATAAACATAAAACAATTGAGGAACCACTTGAACCTGCTGCAAATCCGAATAGTATTTCTGTCTCTAATGCTGAAACTGAGAGTGGTAATGATAAAAATGATGCTCCTGGTAAGGAGGAAGTTGAGGAAGAACCTGAGAAGCACACTAAGAACAATAGGTACACTGAGGAAGATTTTATTGCTAAAAAACATGGCAGTGAGAGAGAACCTTGGGTGCAGAAACCTATGCCTTTTCCAAATAAGAAACACAAGTCAAAGGAGGAAGAACACTACAACAAGTTTTGTGAGTGGATGAAATCTTTATTTTTGCAAATTCCTTTGATTGATGCTATTAAGTTGCCTCCTTATTCAAAGTATATGAAGGATATTGTCTCTAATAAAAGGAAGATTCCTAACAAGGAGATTTCTACTTTTCTTGCTAATTATTCCTTCAATTGTAAGGTTCCAACGAAACTTGGTGATCCAGGTATACCAACTATTTCTTCCTCTATTAAGAATAATTATGTTAGAACTGCTTTATGTGATTTGGGAGCTGGAGTTAGTGTTATGCCTTTTTCTCTCTACAAGAGACTCCAGCTAGAAAAGTTGATACCAACTGATATATCTTTGAAAGTGTCTGATAAGTCAACTACTATTCCTGTTGGTATATTTGAGGATGTTCCTGTATAGGTGGCTCATAATTTCTTGGTTTTAACTGATTTTGTTGTGCTTGAAATGCCTGAAGATGATAATATGTCTATTATTCTTGGGAGACCTTTTCTTAATACTGCAGGTGATGTCATCAATTGTAATCAAGGAAAAGTAACTTTTAATATTAATGACAAAGAGCATACTATCTATTTCCCCAAGATGGTTGCTAAGAGCTATTGCCTGAATTCCATTGAAAATATTGAGAGCATCAAGGTGGAGAAATATATTGTCCCATTCCACAAGAAAGTTTTGAAACTATTATGATTGGGACCATTGCTATCAAATTTGAGGTAACATAATCACTTTGTGGAATGCAAAGTTTTGTTTCATATAAGATTGTTTTGGTAACAATACTTGATCAACCTTGTTAACGAAATGATTTTAATGAACAAAACAATGCTTTATACTTGCTCACTTTTTATTTTTCTCCTTCCTAGTCTTTGCTCTTCCTCTTGTTAGCATTAGTTTTGCTAGTTGTTTGCTTGTTACAGTGTCTTAGAACTTCTGTTGTTTTGGTTTTTGTTTTCTTTTGCTTCTTCTAAAAAATATTTTCTGCGAGAAAATCAATTTTCATACCCAGAAAATTGGCCAAAAATTAAGTTTCCCAAAAAATCCCAGAAAATTCATAATAAATTTTTCGTTGAAAAAAGGGGCAGAGGGGCACCTGGAGTGGCCCAGGGGGACTCCCTAGGCCAGCACACCCCCTGGTGGCGCGGCCAGCCCCAGGGGCGCGCCTAGCATGGGTGGGACCCACATGTGGCCCTCCAAGTTGTCTGCTTCCAGTCACTTCTTTCTCTCTCCCGAAAAACACCGAAAAATTTATCAAGGTCGAGGTCCTGCTCTTCTTGCTCCCGATTTTCGATCTCCTTGCTTAGCCCATCTTTTCTGCTGATTTTTGGAGGATTGCTCCTTGGTATGTGCCTCCTCTTCTTGTCCAATTAGATTTGTGATTGGTAGATTATATCTTGAGTATTTTGCTGCTATAGGTGTCAGGTTGTGTGATCTTGCATGCTTGTTCTATGATTAGAGATTTCATTTTGATGCATATTTAGCCCTCTAGCAAGCTCCTATAGAAGTTTCTCATCATTTACCAACTTGGAAATCACTTGGTTTGATGTTTGTCTATAAATTTCAGAAAAAGGGGTCATGGACAACCACACATATGGTGAAATATTTGAGAGTGGTGCACCTAGGAGGACAAGGCCTTCAAGATCATCCTCCCAAGCTAGGCCCTCATACAATGAGGATCTCATTATACCGCAATTTGGCGACGAGGGAGATGAGGGGGATGCATACCCTTCCACCTTTCCTTGTCCTACCTTTTTGCGGGTTGCGGGGATTCTCAATGATTTCCTAATCTTGGTTAGGAGGGTTGGCCTAACGAGTTATATGCAGGATGAGAGTGTGCAGTATGCTACGCTCACTAAAACCTTTGTGGAGAGTTTCTCTTTTTCTAACAACCCTTTCAAGCAGGATGTGTCTTTCAAAATATATAATAGGCCTTTCTCCATGACATTGGAGAAGTTTTGCGAAATCTTGGGTATTGGCACAAATGGGACGGTGAAGACGATTCCACCTCAACCCATAGATTTGTTGGAGCTCTACCACGGAATAACTAATAATGATGACCACAGAGCCCAGCGGGGAAATATAAGAAATATTAAACTCCTAGCTATCAGGTATTTTCCTTATTATCTTTCCACTAATGTTCTTGGTAGGTAGAACACTAGCAATATTACGAACTATCAGTTGGCCTTCCTAGCTCCTGCACTCAACAATGAAACCAGGTACAATCTTGGTTCTCTCATTGCTCGTCGCTTAGCTGCTAAGTGACCCATTTATGGGGGAATTATTGTTGCACGTGTTTTTCTTGCCTTAGACCTTGCTGTTGATCCAAATGATATAGTTTTGGCTCCTCAAAGGCTTGATCTTGCAGCCATGAAAGCGCATCACTTTTTCACTGCTGGATCTACCCTTGAGAGCCTAGTTTATAGAATGTTGTTTATTAATGGGGAAGAGACAGAGATTCCTATGCCCCAAACCACTTTGTTCAGTATTTCCCAAGGACCTTTGTCACGCTCCAAGGAGGAGATGGACGAGAAGCTGCGCATTCTTAGCTTCCATGGTCACTACCCAGGCGTGACACCACCGGGATCAGGGCTAAAAAAATCCCAGACCTCCATCTGAAATAAGCTTAACCTTGAGCTCGAGAATATCGAGTGAAGAATCGGTAACACAGCAGTGACCCTATGACACAAAATTTATTACAGCAAGCTCATAACTGAGCAGAGAACCAAAATATTACAAGCAGAGGTCACTGACCACAAACATCAAACAATGAAAGGCAAATTATGCTATTAAGTATAGCAAACTTAACAAATGGCCTAAGAGGCCTGAAGCATAACGATGACATCCCAGTCCATAGATTCCAGGCTGCCGGCCGGGAACCCCAAGTTAATCGTCGATGTCGATGTAGTACCAAACTGATCTTCAGGGAGAACTTACTCTGCCAAAAGTATCAACAAAGCAAGGGTGAGTACAGGGTGTACTCCGCAAGACTTATGGCTGGTGGAGTTGTTTTGCTTAAAGCCATCTTTGGTTTGTAAAACAAGAGAGAGTAGAAGCTCGTCTAATCAGGGTATTTTAAAAGGGGATAAGAGAGCGACATATCCAAAGTATTGATCATCATCTGTTGATATCCACCAAGTCATCATCATCTACCAACTAGGATCACCCCCTCGTGCCGAAGAGGAAGCATCCTTAAGCACACGTTGTTCTACCAAGTTTTACAATTAGGTTATAGTTCTCTATGATCTTAGAATCTGGTCACCAAGCGTTCATAACCGTGAACACGGATTTTCGAAAAGATTTAACCCTGCAGGGGTGTACAACTTTACCCGCACGTACTAACCTTCTCTTAGTGCCACGCGATAAGCCCTCTTCCTTGGAAGGCCGGCAGAGGGTGGTTAGACGAGACCTTTACCTTAGTTTCGCCTAAATCCATGAGTCTCCAAGAAAGGGTTCCATCAGCCCATATCTCTATGTACAAGGATCGGGAGTACTCTCGGAGCCTCCTTCCTCCTTGGTCACGCCCTATATGATGCACCATCTTCAACCCATCCAAATATGCAGATGCCAAATAGCTAACTACGGACTCATGGATCAGACTAGGCAAGTTAGTAAGTCAAGGAGGTTCCTAAGCCCCCGTGTGGTTGCACGCTCATCTTTGTTCCAAAGGCAAGAACTCAGGTCCTAGTGGTGGCGAGCATGGAACTAGAAAACCACATCCCACCGTGGCATCCCATACAAGCCTTAGCATATTTAATCTCATATCACTAATCTCATCATGTTCTCCTGTCATACTAGATTCTCTGCATCTGATACATCATCTAGATGGACCAGAACTGACAGCTATGCATGGCTAAGCAGACACATATGAGAGCTCTAGCAGTGCACACAAGCCAAACCTAGTTATGCTAGGAGCAGTGGATCAGGTAATATAAGCTCAAAGGGAGTATGCTGTAGATAGGATACTCTATCTATCGATAAAAGACCACAGTAGAATCATATGCAACCTGGCAGAATTGAAATGCTTTCAAAATCATAGGATTATATCATGGTGGGGCTATGCTTGCCTTTGCCTGTCGATAACCAATAAGCAGATCTTCGGGAATCTTCTACTTGACTTGCTCACAGTTTGTCAAATATTGTTCTTCGATCTTCGATCTTCGATGGTCTTGTCTTCAGTCTTCGATCTCGATCTCGATATCATATTCTACCGCGAAGAACGAAACACCGGAAAGAGAGGGAAACATTCAACACATGGCATCGATGCAATGCTCAAGCAAGTATGATGATATGACAATTGAATTGTATTGAAAAGTAACCCTAAAACATGCTCGACAGATTAATCGGGGTTCCGAGGGGCGCAAACCCTAACTCGGGGAAACTCCGGGGTATATGAGAGGGGTTACTAAGTTCTTCTAATTAAACTTGCCATTTAAGTTGTTGAACAATGCATGATTATAGCTTAGATAGTTAGGTTTCATTTTTCTCAACATTTTGCTATATTATACACATTTTTCTGACTTATAAATAAGAAGTTATTGAATTTACAATATTTAATCAATTTCTGGAATTATAAAACCTTTTCTTTATTTAAATAAATTCGGGAAATACTTTTTATACCCAAACATTGTTTACCCACAGTGACTGACTGATGGGCCCTGAGCCACCTCAGCAGCCACGCGGACAAAGTGGGACAGGGGGGTTGCGGCTGTTATTTCGCACCGAGGCAGTGCCTACCCACCGTGGCTGAAAGAGGGGCCCATGGCCACCTTAGTTGCCACACGGGCACCACTTCACCATGGTGGCAGCACGGCAGACGGCAGCGGCGATGCTGGAGGGCGCGCGCGGCTGCAAGGCTTTGCGCGTTCGACGCATCTCGTTGAGGCGGACCAGAAAGTGGCGGCTCCGCCCCTTTTTGGTCACCGGAGCGAGAGGAGAAGCAACGACTGGCGGTGGCGTGTGACGGTGCTCGACGACAGAGTCAACCGGAGAGAGAGGAGAAGCTAGGAAAGGTTCCAGAGAACCTTGAGCTCAGCCTGAAGCTTGAGGTAGGGTCAGAGAAGCGAGGCGAGGCCGGCTTCCATGGTGACGACGGCGGCCGGAGCTCGGGAAGGAGATCACGATTGGCTTGATTGTGGGCATCCTTGCTAGCGTGACTTTGTGGGGAGGAAGAGGACGGCATGGCAGTCTCGATGTTGGCCACGGCTTGGTCTGGGACGGTCTGGAGCAACGGCACCGTCCGGCTACTGGGCGACCAGGGTTCGGCCAGAGAGGAAAGCGAGGGAGAGAGCTAGGGAAAGGGGAAAGAGGATGAGGACGGGGTAGGCACCAGTGTGGGGTCTTATCCTCGTCCGAAAGCGGCGGCGAGCATCACGGCATGGGCGCGCATCGCGGCAGCGGCGGACGGCGGTGGCTGCGCCAGGCAGCAGCTTGTCTCGAGGAGGAAGAAGCCAACGAAGAGGTAACTAGGCCTGGGCCTCGCTGGGTTGCTGCTGGGCTAGAGGCTGCTGCGTGCAGGCGACAGGGAGAGGAAAGAGAGGAGTGGGCCGGCTGGGCTGCGGCCTGGGCTGCTCTGTTTTTTATTTTGCAAATCCTTTCCTTTTTCTGTTTTAACTTTTCTCTTTTTAATTTCAAATTCAAATCTGTTTTTGATCATTTCAAAAATACCAGAACATTTACAAATGTTAAAATATTGTAAGGACCCTTATAACAATTTGGGTTCCCTATATTTTGATACTTTTCAAAGTATTTCAAACCATTTTGATAGTTTCAAAGAGAGGGGGAAGATTAGGGTTTTAGGGTTTGATCTTTAGTTGTTCAATGCAAGAAATTTATAGAATGATGCTCATGCTATGCACAATCAACCCTAAATATTGGTTTACTAAAACTGGGGTGTTACACCGGGGGACGCGCCCTCATACGACCCCTCTATGCACTACACAGGGGAGTCCTCGAGCTCATACCAGGACGAAGGGGCCTCCTCGTCGTATTACGGAGGTGCACCTTCTTGTTCACCATGGAGTTGAGCCCCACTTAGGCCAAAAGTCTAATCTTAGGGGGAGGTATACCGACATCACACTCATCTATATATCATGTTTCGTCGGTTCTTTGTATATCCATTGTTTCGCTTTCTTTTTGGTTTTTGTTTCTGCTTTTTAAAACACAAAAAAAGACCAAAAATATTTTCTTTGTTTCTCTTGGTTTGTTTCTTTGCTTTTTATCTTTGGTTTGCCTTAAGGAAAACTCCAAAAATATTTTGCTTTGTTTGCTTGCTTTTAAAAAATCGAAAACACCAAGAATTCTTCTTTGGTTTTGTGAGCTTTCTGTAGGGTTCAGCCATCCTGAGTGGAGTTTGATTTCATGTTATAATTCAAACCACATAAGTGAAGGGCAATAATGAAGATTAAGACTACTTGAGATGTGGTAAGAGGCTGGTAACGAACTCTATTTGTTTTCATTTTTGTACATATACTCATCATGGTGAGCATGCTTAGTCTGTTCATGTAAGCTGTATGGTATTTATGTATGCTTAGTAGTTCTTGCTTTCTTATGATTAGCTCCAGCTTGCTAATAGTTTTTAGCATGTCATATGAATGTTTGCTTGCATTTTTTATTCATAACATGGTATGATATTATGGTATCCTCCTCTGAATGTTTCATGTGAATAAACTTGGCACATGCTCACGCATGCATATGACTAAACAATAGTTAGTAAGCCTCGATGATTTATTTTGCCTCAGAGTTCTTGTATCATTTTCATGCCATAATTAGTCTTGTTTTGTTACAAGCATGATTATGATAGTTATTGCTCTCTCGTTTGTCGCTCCATCTCTATTGCTAGCCTTCACCTACACTGAGTAAGCTCTACTTGTGCATCCAACTCCCCAAAACCAATGTTGCCAATAGTGTCCACCATACCTACCTATTAGCATCATCTGCTATTCAGTGCATATTCATTATTCCTTGTTTTCTTCCAAATAAAATGTTTGACTATTTTGAGAAAGTTAGTTAGTAAAGCTCCCACAAACTTGATGGCACACTTTATTCCTTGCACTTAATAAACCTGAACCATTATGACTGTCCATGAAAGTTATATGCTTGCAAATTATAGGCTGGGAGTTAGCAGAATTGTGTTGTCATGGGGAAGACTTTCAACACTTATGGATACATATCCAGTTGATATCATGCTCTTTTGTTTGCGGATGTCATCTGTGTGAAATAAAAGGGGAGCTTGTGAGTTCATGGAGTTATATATATGTTTTAGAGAAACGCCTGGGCCGCTAGCCTAAGCCATGCCTAATTATGGTGGAAACGTGGAGCATAACCATAATGAGTAATATATGAAGCATTCTCAATAAAAACCTATGCAAATAGAAAATAAAAAGATCACTGAGATGTTGATTGTCTACTTGCCTTGTCATTTTTATTATGGGATAACTCTTGTATCATGTGCAAGGGGTAACCCGTTGGCGGTTCTCTATGATATGCATGTATTTACAATGACAAGAACTTACAGGTAACTAAAGTTGAGTAGCATGAGGAGCGGCCCTGGTAATCAAGGGACATGAGATTTCCAGTTTATGGTCTGTCAAGGGACATGAGATTTCCAGTTTATGGTCTGTCAAGCGCATGTATTGGACCTCACTTTCACCTTAACCATATAAAGATGCTTATGATAGGGGCAATGAGAGCTCAAAGCTAATGAGTACCTTACTTTCAGCATTTGGAAGCCTTTCAAACTTTTCAAAACCTTTTCACCTCCTTGTTGAGTCACCACTTATTCTATGAGCACCTTCTTGAGAGCATAGTTGTCATTCTTAGTGTAATGTGCTTGTCCAAAAACTTGGTTAATTATGTCATGACTTTGATGCTTGTATCTCTGATATCTTTACTTATAGTATTCACTTGAAGTTCAAAGGTGCCTTGGCATGTATATTATGCTCTACAAACAAAGGCAAGCGAGATACCACTCTATCATACCTTATTATGAGCATTGCAATGTTGCTTATGTTTATGTTTCTTGCTACTTATTATTATTGAGTTGGTTTATCTTCATAGCTTGGAATGACTATTTAGTAGACTTAGTTGCATACTCTTTATTATGAATTGTATAAGTATCTACTCCTGTGCTGAGAATATATACATCATATGAAGCAAATGTGTTCATGAAAGTTCTTTTATCGCACTCAGTTTTCAACTGAATTGCTTGAGGACAAGCAATAAGCTAAGGTTGGGGGGAGTTGATACGTCCAAAACATATGTACTTTCTCGACCAATTTTGCTATTGTTTCTCCTCTAAACTTGTGTGATTTGGGTACAACTAACACGGGACTAACGCTGTTTTCAGCAGATTTACCTTGGTGTCTAGTTTTTGTGCAGAAAATCAACTATCAGGAAAAATCCCAGAAAATATGCCAAAAATCCTATTTCACCAGAAGATTCAAGGAGCCAGAGTATGAGACGGAGAGGAGGCCTAAGGAGCCCACACACCCCTGCTGCGCGGGTGGGCCCAGGCCGCGCCTGGAGGGGGTGTGGCTGCCCCAGGCACCCCCTCGGCCTCCCTCTTCGCCTATAAGATGCCTATTGACGTAAAAACTGAGGGGGGTTCGACGTTTTCCAGAAAGAGTTCCGCTGCGCCTCCACCACTAGAAACCACGATTCGGAACCAGAAACTCCGTTCTGGCACCCTAACAGGACGGGGAATTTGGAGAGGATTATCGCCATCGTAATCACCAACGCTTCTCCATCAACCATCCATGTTTCCCTCATCCATGAGTGAGTAATCCCTCGCTGTAGGCTATGGGGATGGTAGGGTTTAGATGAGTTCTATCATGCAGTCGAATAAGATTGTAAGGTCATGGTGCCTAGTATCTCTAATAGTGATATTATACTTTGTTGCAACTTGTTGTGCTTAATGCTTGTCACTAGGGCCCGAGTTCCATGATCTCAGATCTGGACTTCTTATTGAATCATTATGATAGTATTATTCGTGATCTTATCTGCAAATTGTGTACACATATCATTGTTCGGATCCAAAGGCCCGAAGTGATAGAAATTGGGAAACCTGAGGGGGTGGCTGTGATGTGAGGATCACATGTGTTCATAGAGTGTTAATGCTTTGCTCCGGTGCTCTATTAAAAGGAGCACCTTAATTACCAGTAGTTTCCTTGAGGCCCTGCTACAACGGGCTGGTAGGACAAAAGATGATGTGCAAGTTCTCATTGTCACATGCATATGATTGTTTAGTACTTGGATGCTTTATCCCATTTATCAGCAATTGCCCTAGATCTTGAAGTTACATGTTTAGACTTGTCCATGCAACGCTCGTCCATCAATCCCTATGCCTACCACGCTCATATCCTAGTGTTTGCTACTACTGTTACTATTGCTCCTGTTTTACTGCTGCTATTACTTTGCTATTGCTAATACAAAACTGTTGCTACTGATAAACTTCTGTGAGCAAGAACTATTTCCAGGTGCAGCTGAATTGACAACTCAGTTGTTAAGGCTTGCAAGTATTCTTTGTCTCCCCTTGTGTCGAAACAATAAATTGGGTAATACTACCCTCGAAGACTGTTGTGATCCCCTATACTTGTGGGTCATCAGAGTGATAGGAAATTACCATACCACTTTTTGAGGAGCTTTCTTCCCATTCTTATATCGACTCACGCCGCACAGTGGGCATGTTCTTTTCTATGCATCCTTGCCCCGATAAACGATGCAATCGTTGATGCAAATGTGGTATCTAACATGTGGTAGATCGAGAGGACAAACAATTTTCTTAGCATCCTCTATACTAGTCGGACACGTGTTGCCCCCCGGGAGACGATCATGCCAGAATGCCATCATATCATCGAAGCCTGCGTCGGTCAATTTGTGTTTTGCCTTCATCTCCATAGCCTTGAGCGTTACATTCAATCGGGTATCATCGGGCCTGCATCCTTCATACAATGGAGTAACCGTGTCTTTCTCAAGTTGCGCAAGTTTGGCTTTCTCTCTAGTGGCAGCCCTGGCATTACTCGTTTGATTGAGAAGCAGCTCTTGAATGTAAGGGTCCCGCACCCATCCTGACATTATACCATCATCTGCTCCGGCATCTCGATCCTCATCATCCTGGTCTGCTTCAGCAGCTTCACCATCTCCAGGAGACTCTTCTTCATCTTGCCCGTCCTCGCCGTGATAATCATTGTGTTGTCTGCCTTCCTCATTTCCCGCTGCCCTATTTACATACTCATCATCTTCGTCATCACTTATCCACCGAGTGTAGCCATCCATGAAACCATGGCAGAGCAGGTACGCCTGCAGATGACCGGAATCTAGGTCGATCAACCAATTGAGTTTGCATCTTCTGCACAGACATTTTATCTCCTTCATGTTATATCGTATCATGTCGGTCGTCGCGCAAATAAAAAATCTAGCTACAATGCCTTCGCTCATTATGCGGACCATTGTTGCCTACGCTGTGTACACGGTAGAATTAGAAGTTTATTATAACCACACAACCAATGCATGCATGCAATGGTCGATGGAAAATTTCGACATGACCTATCCTAAAATTAGGACCTATGTGAAATTCCGAAGTCTTTCCTTAATGGAAATGAATCAACATCCTGGCAAAACAATTCCAGCTCATTCACACAAACATACATGCACATATGAGAGATCATGCATGCTCCAAACACATGAGCATCAATCCTCTCAATACATATCAGCATATCATCCATACACAAGAACATATCCTCCTACATGGAAAACTTACCAAGATGAGACACCAATCGAGAAGATGGAAGGAGATGTGAGAGACCGAGAGGATGGTGGCCAGAAGGAGACCTTTTCTCTATTATGTATGTAGCATTCAAGGTAAGTTTTACATGCTACAAATGGTGAAAGAGTGGAGAAATTAAGGTGGGAAGGAGGAGGAGGACGACCAGATCCAAGGAGGAAGAAGGAGGGGAAAGTGAAGTGGGAGGTTGTAGTGGATAGTCACATGTGCAAAAAGTAGCCAAAAAGTAGACATCACGCACATCCGTGGCGCACATGGTGGTGGTGCGCCACAGCCATAAAGCACAGCCATGGTGCACATGCTAGCTGTGCGCCACAGATGTGTTTGCCCAGTTAAGCAGCAGTGCGCCACAGATGTGTTTGCCCAGTTAAGCAGCAAAGTGGGCTGATTTTACCCGTAGCGCATGGTGCCCATGTGCGCCACGGCTACCTGCCACAGCCGTAGCGCACATGTCCCAGGTGCGCCATGATTACGATAGTTACCCGTAGGGAACCTGTGGGAGTGCGCCACGCCTATTTTACCCCTGGGGCACCTCTAGCACATGCGCCACAGATGTGTGGATTACCTACAGACATTTTCCTAATAATGCCCATGTCTTATGAGTTTTCAAACTTCCTAGCTAACTCTGCCCACTTGAATGACTTTATCTCGATTTTTCAAATTTACGTCAAATTTGAACTACAAGTAAATCATAGGTTTCTGTAAGACCCCGCCTTTTAAAGGTAAAGACCCCTGTGATTGCAATGCTAGTCCCTGGATCAAATGCTAGCATCCAGAGTTTAAGATGAAGTACACATATACAAAGGTCGTTATTACATTGTCATTCTAGAGATAACATAGTATTTACAACTCAATAGCCCAAGGCTAGTACATAGAGTTCATAACATAAAGGAAATAACTATAAGTCTTCATCTTCATGTGCCACATGCAAGCATGTTGAGTGTAGACTCACAACCCTATTCTCCATCAGAGTAACCCGCAACATCATAAGTTACAGCCACAGTGGGTCAATAAATTTGGAATTGTATTGGCAAGTGATACCATAGTAGAATAGTAGTATCTAGCATCTATATGAATTTGGTTAAGTGTAGCTTAAGCTTGCTTTGCTCAAAATAAGGTTTTTACTTATTAGTTGAAAACACAAAGTTTTTGTATGACAAAAACACCCAAGTAACCACCAATAGACAATGACGAACCTTTTCCCTTGTTCAACCACAAGTTTTTAACTTAGAAATTGGGATGAGGAGATCCTCGATTCCTTCAATGTCTTTGATGCTCAAATTGTCCATTGCCGGGGACAAGGCTAAGTACTTAGGTTTTACCCTCTCGAGAGGTGGTGCACTTTCCCCACAAGACTCGACATGCATCGAGATGAGACTTTTCAGAAGCATTCCCTTAGACCACCATGGACGCGTTCCATCCTATTACCCTACAACCAACTGTCCATCTGGCTAAGTTCTTGCAACCTAGTTGGTCAAGGAGGAGCCCATATGCCATGTGGTTTCACTAGAAGCTTCTCAACACTAAACATCTCAAATCCCTTTGTTACTGGATGGCAATCCACAAGTGTGATACACAAGGTAAACCATAGACATGGGCCTTGTGTAACCACTCAACATAAACCAACCATACCATTCCACCAAGGTGATTTATTCACGTAGTTGTTTTATTAATCAAAAACACAAGTCATAGACTTAGCAAAATTTCATAGCATGAATAATCCACCCTTGTATTCTACTAGCTAGGCTAAGCATACTAGTAGCAAGAATCTTAACTTAGGGAAAATTCTACTAAGAAAACAACTACTAGGATTTCCCAAGGCATACCATAGTATAAAGTTAGCAAAACCTCCATGCAAGTCCTACTCAAAATAACACTAGTGCATAGTAAAAATAATAGGAAATAAATATGGAGAATCACTTTCCTTGATAGTTGGGAGAGTAGCAACAGTCCTCACAATCACAATCACCACTATCACCAAAATCTACACATAAAATCATAATACCAAAATCACATTCAAATATTCAAACAAAAATACATATGAATCCACGCAAATGCAATGGAATGGTTTTAAAACCCTAATTCAAATCTGTTAGAATTCAAACCTTTTCCAAAGTTTTATAAGGTGATATTAGCATCAAAAAGTGTGGTGAACACATCTAACCCCTAAAAAACACTTTGGTCTTTGAAATAAAAACAAAACCATGCCCCATATATAATATATAAAGTGGGGTCTAAATATGGTTTCAAATAGAATTTTGGTTTGAAAATTTTTGTGCAAGTCAAACATGCTATGATGATATGAATGCAATACATGGATTTGTATTTCATGAAATTTGGGATGTTACAAATCTAATCCCCTTAAGATGAATCTCGCACTCGAGATTCAGATTGGCTAGCAAATAGGCGTGGGTGTTCTTTTCAAAGGTCATCTTCCCTTTCCCAAGTTGCTTCTTCTTCCGTATGATGATTCCACTGTAATTTGCATAATTTGATAGTCTTAGTACGAGTAACTCTTTCTGTTGTCTCAAGAATCTTGATAGGTTTCTCCTCATAAGTAAGATCGCTCTCCAATTGAATCTCTTCCAATGGTATAGTGTCCTTCAATGAAGTTTCTTCCATCTCCGGATGACACTTCTTCAACTGACTCACATGAAACACATTGTGAACTGTTGACAGTGATTCGGGTAATTCAATCTCATAAGCCACTTCTCCTTTGCGGCTCAAAATCTTGAATGGTCCAACATACCTTGGTTTCAATTTTCCTTTGACTCCACATAACTTCACACCACGAAGTGGTGAGACTCTAATATAGGCTTTATCACCTACCTCACATGTGACTTCTCTACGCTTTGGATCTGCGTAGCTCTTTTGTCGGGACTGGGCTATCTTCAATCTGTCCTTTACCAGTTTAACTTTCTCTTCAGCTTCCTTGATCAGTTCTGGTACGAACAAATTTCTTTCTCCTACTCCACTCCATAGCAATGGCGTAGTACACATCCTTCCATAAAGAAATTCAAACGGATCCATCTCAATGCTTGCTTGATAACTGTTATTGTAAGAGAATTCTGCGTAAGGCAGAATTTCATCCCAACTAGCACCATAGTCTAGTGCACCATAAAGTACCTTGTTCATCTTCAAGGGATCCTTTAGCCTTCTGTAACATCCTAAAAAAATAAAACAATGATCATCAAACTCTAATCACTAAAATTAGGGTTAACAAAAACTTTGATTAATTTAATAATATGAATGCATGTGTGAATGTGATGATTTGATCAAATGCATGAATGATCTTGTGTGATTAACCTAAATAGCACGAAATGGTTTAAAGATGAAAATAACATCATATAAAACATTTCCAAGCAGAAACAAATAAAGAGAAAATCAAAAACAAATCAATTAAGGCAAATGGTCATTTTTGCCAATCTTGCTCACTAGGTCACTTTGAGTGTTTCTAGTCCATGATTTCAAACAGAAACTTTCCAATTCTTTTCAACCCTTGCTAGACCATGTAAAAGTGAAGCAAAGCCCACCTTTCAAACTTGTAGAAACATTTGGCAACCTCATTCAAATCACAAGTAAAAATTGAATTTTTATCATATGTGAAGATCACACTTTTTCAAAACCCAACCAAACCAATGCCTCTTGACTAATCCAACTAACCAGATACTACCTAGTATGTGCCTAGCAAACCCACCAAGTTGGAATCCAAAAGTCAAATTTGAATTTCTTTCGGCCATTTTATCAAACACCTTGCTGGCATCAAACAAACAAACAACAAACACTATAGTGAGAAGTGATTTTGGCCAACCTTGTTCCCTCTCTAGCTCACTCTACACTCTCAGTAGATGTAGCCTAATTAACAAGCCTTGGCACCACTGTGAGCTTGGCATATTCATTAATGGTGACCATGCCGAGCCCCTTTGCCACCCCCAATGTGGACAGCAAGATACACGGCTCTCTAGCCTCGCCAACCTTGTTTCACAGACACAGCACCGTCCACTGCCACTCCCTGTCCAAGCCCCGAGCTCAACCAGCCCCTGGACCACACGGCACGCTCATGCCAAAGCTCTCTACATGCGAGCTGAGAGCGTGCCAGTGCGCCACACTCGACCAGCACCCACAGACCGCGCGCCGCCCTTGCCGCTTGCGTGCGTGATCACCACCGTCCCAACAACCCCGCAGACATGCCCGTTCGACGCGGCGCGGACCATGCACGCTATGCGCCATTAAAATTGCTGACGGACCCGCCCAAAGCATCGACGCGTTTCGACCGATCAGCACCGCCCCACGCCTCGCCACCACTTCGCTGAGCTTCGCCAGGGAGCACAGCACCGCCACCTATCGCCGCCCGTGCCATTATCCTTCTGTGCCGTCGACCACGATGAGCTCAGCCCGCAACCTTCGGTACCCTCGCCACACTATAAAAGGAGACCTCCCCCACTCATTTTCATCACACCAGTTCACTCCCCACCTCTCACTGATCACACCGACTCACTCCCGGAGCAAGGCGAGCACCAGGTGGCCGGAATTTCACCGGAGTTCGCCGCTATAGAGGAGAGGCACCGTCGATTGGAGCCGCCCCAGGACAAGCTGCCGGTACCAGGAGGATCGCCGTTGTCGACTTCGTCGTTCGCCCCTATCGCCGACCATCGCCTGAGCCCTGGTGAGCATTCCACGACCCCCACTGACCGCGCTAGGGTTCGTGCTCATCGCGTCCTATTTAGGCGTGGATGATGAATCGAGCCATTCGATTAGAATTAGATCCCACGGTCCACACTGCCCCATATCGCTTCGCCCCGCACTGTCTTACTGACATGTGTGGACAGTCACTTAACCAGCCCGCGCGTGCGCTGTGCGTAGTGGGTCGGCCCAGTTAAACGTCCTGTGCGACCCAACAATTCAAATTTACTTTTATCCATTTAATTTCAAACACAGTTCTGTACCTAGAATCAAAAATCAACCCAGCTCGATTCACTGAATCAAAATGCATGAAACCAATTTTGTTATAAAGGTACTGGAGTGCTTAATCCATGCCTCATGGATTAAAACCATTTATATTTGTAGATCACCCATGGTAAAAATAACAAGGCAGAAGATTTTCTGCATTCAAACATTTTTCAAAATTCAACCATAAAAACTTTTGAGTTGATTCCAACTCTCAAAAATCACATTGAACCATACCTTTCATAATATATAAAAACATATAGGTTGACTTACAAAAATAATGATCAAGTAATAAAATAAGGCCACATAGGCATTTCTAGTCACTTTAATTAAATAAAAAAGTTAAACCTTATTAAATTGTGACACCACTTTAAATCACATTCCCATGTACTAAAATATGTGGTGATGACATGTGTCAACATGATCCCATGTCTGAGTTGGATATTATTAAATCTCAAATAGTTTTTCAATGAGTCGAAATCACTTTTCTAAAATATATAAATAAGACAAGTGCTTTAATCCTTGTAATGTTAGTGATGATGATATATCATCTATTGTGAACCTTTGTGTGATGATTAGCAATAGTTAAGTATTGTTTGGTGATTGTGTACCTCGTATTTATTTATAGACGTTGGTACCGACCAATGATACGAGGAAGAAGGAGGATACTACGAAGAAGAAGCCGAGGAGAACTTCAACCACTACTCTGCACAAGGCAAGCTTATACTGATATCTTAGCAAGCCTATACTTGCAACCTTGCAAGCTAACCCTTGCAGGATACCCTACTTATGCAAGCTACTACTTGCTTGTTACTATACCAACTATATGCCTTAAGCATATGTGATTATACCCACTTGACCCACCATCCTAGTTTACCTTGCAAGCTTAGTATTCTATTTTCTTTATTAAAAGCTTTCTATCAAAAGTTTACTTAGTGACTTGTAGATTCTAGAAAGATAATTGAAGGTAGCATAAAGAGCACAAAACTTGTGCTAAGTTAGATAATCTTGATGTCATCCTAAGGCATGAGATTGAACTTACTTAATACCCACTTGTTTAGTACCCCTCTTTAGTATTTACCCCCACTTGTAGATGCTAGTGCTAAGCATAAAACTTGATCAACTTTAGATGGGAATACTTGGTGAAAATAGTTATGAAAACCTTAGAATGATGAGTCATTCTACTGAAATGTTTTGACATGTGTTTCTCAACACCTGATGATTTTGATGATGAAAATGTTGAGACATGAGCCTTAGCCCTTTATAAAACTGATGGTGGTCTGGATGCGATACCATTCCAATTTTACCGTACAACCACAATACCCAAAAATTGGGTAGGGCTTGACTGGAAATTTATATACCTTAGTATGGGTTCCCTTGCGGCCAAGGTCTGAGCTGAGGCTACCTTGTGAAGATTGTCCACCTATGTAGTACCCAAGATGATAGTTGGTCATGGTTGGGAGGCCAAACTCACAGGAGAGGTGCCTATACTAGGGCGTGTAATTGAAAGGATAGGATTGATTATCCGCATACTGAGAATGGTAAATTCAGGATTGTTCCTGACGGACGTATAAAATGTTATGGTGAAAGGGTACAATCTCTGTAGAGTGTCAAACTATTCGAACAGCCGCGTCCACTGTTATGGACAGTTGGTGTGGCCATACTGTTCTATTGTCATATGTTTTCAAAAAGAATGGTGAAATGATTTGTGACTTTGACTTGACCACAACAGAGTTGTGATATGAAATTCAAGTTCTCACTTATGTGTTATAAAACTTTCAACCAGTTTTCTTTGCTTTTGAACTTAGTAGAAGTAAATCTGGCTTTTTGCAAAACAACCCTAGAGCTTAGTATCCTACTACAAAAACCCCCTTAACTTATTAGTATTAGTTTGCGAGTACTTAAAGAGTACTCATGGCTTTGTCCCTGGCTATTCCCGTGGCCAGACTATGAAGAGGAGTATCAGGATGACGGACCGCATGAAGGTTACGACAACTACGATCATCTCCCATCGTCAGCATTGCATGTGACCCTGAAGATGGAGCTTCGCCTACGCTATCATTACTATTATGGTACTCCGCTGCTTGAGTTGTATTAAGAACTGGATCATGAGATCCATATTTGTGTAAGACCTTATGTATGGTTTGTAATGGATGATGTACTGTGATATCCAAATCGGTTATGTCTCGCAAAAATGGTAATCCTGGGATTGCGATGTATGGCATAACAGGCATCTGGGATTAAAAATCCGGGTGTTGACACCTCCCCTTTACTAATTTTACTCTTAATCTCCTTTATTTCCTTGTCCAACATTTGGGCTTCTTTGATCTTGTCCAACAATGTTGTTTGAACATCCAATGACCTGAGATATCCTTCAGGTACTATCTGCAATCTAAGATCTTTGAATTGAGCACATCGATCATCTGGCAATTATCCTTTAGTAAGGCCATTCACATAAACCTTACGGCTTAAAGCATCTGCTTCAACATCTGCTTTACCGGGATGGTATTGCAAACTCAAGGCATAGTCCTTGATGAGCTCTAGCCACCTTCTTTGTCTCATATTGAGTTCCTTCTGGGTGAAGATATATTTCAAACTCTTGTGATCGTGAATACTTCACAACATTTTCCCAAAAGATAGTGTCTCCATGTTTTGAGCGCATGGACAATAGAGGCTAAATCTAAGTGATGAGTAGGATAATTCACTTCATGAGTTTTGAGTTGTCTCGAGGCATAAGACACAACTTTCCCTTCTTGCATCAACACTCCACCTAATACTTGGTGAGATGCATCACAATAGACTTGGAAATCCTTCTCCAAAACTAGTAGACATAATACTGGTGCTGATACTAGTCTCGTCTTCAATTCTTGGAAACTGATTTCACATCCTTCAGTCCAATCAAACTTCTTCTCTTTCTTAAGTAACTCTGTCATTGGCTTAGCTACTTTTGAGAAATTCTCAATGAACCTTCTATAGCATCCTGCCAAGCCTAGGAAACTACGAAATTCCTTAACTGACTTGGGAGATTCCCACTCAGTTACAGCTGACACTTTTGCGAGATCGACAGCTATACCATCTCTTGACACAATGTGTCCAAGAAATACAACTTCATTCAACCAAAATTCACACTTACTAAACTTGGCCAACACCTTGTGCTCCTTGAGCTTCTCAAGCATCAAACGCAAATGTTCTTCATGCTCTTATTTGCTCTTGGAATAGATCAAAATGTCATCGATGAATATGACAACAAACTTGTCAAGAAACTCAATGAACACCTTGTTCATCATGTTCATGAAATAAGCTGGTGCATTTGTCAATCCAAATGGCATCACGGTATACTCATACAATCCGTGCCTGGTGGTAAAAGCAGTCTTAGGTATGTCTTGCCCTCTAATCTTTAGCTGGAAATATCCTGATCGGAGATCAATCTTTGAGAACACACGGGCTCCTTCTAGCTGATCAAATAGATCATTGATTCTAGGCATAGGGTACTTGTTCTTTATAGTCACCTCATTGAGTGAATGGTAATCTATGCATAGCCTTTGACTTCTATCCTTCTTCTCAACAAACAGAACTGGTGCACCCCAAGATGAAGAACTTGGTTGGATAAATCCTTTCTGCAATTGTTCTCCAAGTTTTTTATTGAGTTCTTTCAACTCATCAACTGACATATTATAAGGTCTCTTTGCTATTGGTCCAGATCTAGGTAGTAAGTCCACATCTCTATCTGGTGTCATTCCTGGTAATTCCTCCGGAAACACATACGGATACTCCTTCACAATAGGTACACTATCTATGCTAACCCACTTAAGATAATTTAGCTTACTCCCTTTAGATTCAAAGTTAGACTTGAACCTAATCCGTTTCTTATCTGGGGTTGTGAGTGTAACAGTACGATTGGCACAATCTATTACTCCTTCATACTTAGTCATCCAATCCATGCCCAAAATTACATTCAATCCTTGGGAATCTAGGATTATCAGACTAACTGGAAACTTATACTTTCCAAATTCTATCACTAGATCATGACATCCAAAATTCACTATCATCTCTCCATCGGGAGAGCTTACTTTAATTGGACACCCAATAGTTTTAGTTGGAAGTCCATTTTTATCAAAAAATGCTCTTGATATGAATGAATGTGATGCATCGGTATTAAAAAGAACAAGTGCTGGAAAAGAATTAAGCTTGAACTTACCATCCACAGCATCAGATTCCTCATAGATTTCCTACACATTGATGTGGTTGATTTGTCCCTTCTGGAAAGGGTTTGGCTTGTTGGCTCCCTCAGTCTTCTTTCTTGGGCATTCATTCGCATAGTGCCTAGTTTTCTTGCACTTGAATCACTCAACCTGATGGATGTCTCTCTTAGCAGGCTGACTTCCATTGCCATTACCACTGTGATGGCTCTTGTGTCCACTCTTGTGGTTCTTATACCTATCATTGTCATGACTTCCATCGTGCTTGTTGTCGTAGTGACAGTTACTGTTGTGGTGGCTGTTATACTTCCCATTCTTGTGGGATCTAGAACCCCCACTATCATCACCATGAGAACGCTTATGTGACGATCCAGAACTATGCTTATCAAAGTGATGCTTCCTCTTCCTGTTCTCAACCTACTTCATCTTACTTTCCAAGATGGTGGCCTTGTCACGCAGTGATTGATAAGTTGGGACATATGCAATAGATAGCTGCATGTTCATCTCATCATGTAGCCCTTCAAGGAATTTTTCCTTCCTCTTAACATCAGTGTTAACCTCATCCGATGCATAGCGTGCCTGATTTTTGAACTCCTCAATATACTCTGCCACACTGCGGTGACGTTTCTTAAGATCGTGGAATTCCTTCTTCTTCAAACTTATCACTCCTGAAGAGATATGAGAAGTGCGGAACCCATCCTCAAATATAGCCCAAGTCACTTCCTCAATAGGAGTAGTGATTTGGAAGTTGTCCCACCATGTGGCTGCTGGTCCTTCAAGAAGATGTGCTACGAATCTGAGCTTTTCTTCATCAATGCAGCCCACCGTGACCAAGTCCTTGTTCACGGAACGTAACCAGTCATTGGCTACCATAGGATCAGTGGTTCCCGAGAACCTGGAAGGCCTCAACCTCAAAAACCTTGTAAGCATATCAAAGGCTGGAGCGTTGTTTTGATTGTTGTTGTTGTTGTTTTTATTGTTGTTGTTGTTTTTTGATTCTTATTCGCCATGAACTGGGTCATCATCTGCATCAACTGAGTTTGGGCTGTCATCAGCTGCTGTATCTCATTGCAATTATTGTTATTGTTGTTTTGGTTGGAATTGGCACGACAGGGAGGCATTTGTGGTTTCAATAAGGATAAATAATGAGATATAACCCATAGATGCTAACATGCACAATACAACACATTTCAACAATCACAAATAACAAAGCACAAGATAAACTTAGAGTTTGTAACGCCCCTGAATCGGGTCTATGCAGATCTCCGCATTTCCCGCCAAAATCCGCATAGAAGCGATTCAAAGATGCCCACCAGACACCTTCGTGTGGGTGGGATTTGAATACAAGTAGTTATATCACCGTAGTTTACAATAGAGTCCACAAGGACTATATATATACAACAACGACTCAAAGAGTCAAGAATACAAATGATACAAATCATAAACAAAGCCAAATAGTATCCGAGTATGGACAAGATCCAAATGGGACTAAGAGTCCTGAGGAATAACCAAGCGGTGTACAACCATGCCCAGGCCAAGCCGGAGGGGTAACCTTTCTAACGTCGTCAATCACATACCTGTCAAGCCAAAAGGGTGCCAACAAAGGGCTAAGGAAAACAGAAAGAGAGCGGTCAGTACTGAGGTCAGTACACGGCGAGACTAGAATTCGGTGGTCCTCGCCTACATAGGTGTGGTGGGCTCAGTGGCAGCAAAGCTTGCACTATTTAACTTATAGAGACATGCTACAACTTCGGCTATTAGAGCGAGATGAGAGAGCACTACACGATAACTTTATATACCACCAAACATAACCCATCCGAAGATTTCCCCCTCGAATACCAGTCGAGGAAGTCCTCTTGCAGAACTCACACGATGGCAATTTTAGTTATGCAGGTGTTTAATTGATAAGGCTAATTACTAATCATATTATTAAAGAGCAAAGCATTAGTGGCGTTGTCTATGATCATGACACTGTACTCTTGAGGCGTCCATAACCGTGGACACACGGCTTCTCGAAAAGATTTACCCTGCAGGGGTGCACTACTATATCCAAACGCATGCTCAACCCTTCAGGAAACATATCACGCATGCCATCTGAATCTCGCAACAAGAACTGTCCCATAACTACGCGCATATCCAGAGGCATCACCTACTGTGGGGAATCCAACCAAGAGGTACGATGATTCTCGAGGGAGGCACAGCGTTTGCGCCTACTGGTGGAACGGGCCCTGCGGGGTAACTTGTACACACCGTGGGTGCCGCCACCTTGTACCGCGATTTATGTATGCAAGCCATGACAATCCACCAAAACATCAAGTCCGAAGACATATCAACTCACCCATGTCCGAGGGCATATTATGCGTATGCACCAAATGGAAAACCAATTTTGTAACCCTCTGGATATACGAATAGTTCTGGTAGTTGAGGGGGGATCCCAGAGGCCCCACGTTTGGTTAGCGCGATCAACTCAGAACTGGTATCGTAGAACGAAACGGTCCTAGGTCGGCTCAAGCAGTTCCCAAAGGTGGTCCCTGCCGGGGCCTTATCATTAGGTGAAACCATAACCACCAACATCAGATTAATTATCTTATCACCAACCATATCCGAGTATCATGTTCCACCTGTATGAGAGCGATACTAAGCATGCCTACGACTCGCAAGGACAAATCTAGCTAATCAAACAAGGCAATAGGATAACCAAGTCCATATAGTGGAGCATTTAAATAAAGGAACGGTACTATAGCATCGACAATAAGGATAGAAATAGTCAAAGGAAGGAAGTAAAGACTATAAATGCAAAATAGGGGCAAGGGGGAGGATGCTCGCCTGTGAGACAAAGTCGAGAAATCGAAGGCTTGTCGTATCTCGCATCAACTCATCGTCCTAATCGGTGAAGAAGCAAAGTACTAGAAAGAACACCCGATGCAATATTTAATAATACGGCGGAAGATCCAGCATGTTTATGATATGATGCATGGTATGGCAGTATGCGGCCCCATTTAGCAATATTAAGTGGAATCAGGATCCCGACATTTATTATTAGGTTCAAGTTATTTAGCTACCCCGCAATTTAAATATTTACTTAACAAGATAAATCATGGCATCGGTTCGCTACACAATATTAAATGGGGCCAATATTAGACTAGATTAGTCTGGCTCCATATTTAATTATGAGGTGAATCGACAAAGTACCCAAGACAAATAAATATGTATGCGAGTATGAATGATTACAAAAAGTTATATTATATATATTATAACAAAATAGGGGCCTCGGATAGGGGTCGCACATTTTGGTTCGAAGATCTTGGTTCCGAAGGGATTCAGCTTTGATGGGATCGGTCTTCAGATAGAAAGGAGAAAGCGCCGGGGTTGGTTTCATGTGGTTCATTCCTCAAACTTGATGTCGATGTGGATCTTTGAATAACATCCATCCTTTTCAGTGTCGAGCCTGGTTGCTGCTAGTCACTGGACATTCAGAGGGAATGGGTCACAAACTCGAAATTGGCAACAACATAGGATCAAAGCACAACACAGACGACGATGGAAGGTACCACGAAGAACATGTTGACCAACATGGGTGACACACGCGCAAGGGCCCTCTTTCCTGCGAGAAGGAGCCGGTCTAGGTCGAGCATGTCCGGCCGGAGAGCACCATCTTGACAGGGTTGCAGCGCTCCTGGAAGAAGGGACATGGACATCAAGGTGGAGCTCGAGGAGGTCTTGGTGTTGTGGCAGTGGCGAGCCCGGAAGGAGGTCAGGTCGTGGCGGCGGCCCGAGCTTGGGGCTTGGCAGCATCCGGGAGCGGTGGGGCTTATCGGCAGAGCTCGGCTCGAAAGGGACAAAGTGGTGAGGTCGGCGAGGCTGGCGAGGCGATGGCCGACGAGGCGAAGACGGCGATGACGCCTTGGACAGGGAAGGAAGACGTAGGCAGGAGAGGCGGTGCTCTCGTGTCCTTGGCGGCGGCAACAGGGAGACGAGGGGATCGAGGGCTGGGTTCGCGATTGTAAGGTCCCCAACCTTTAATAAGATTGAGTCCCCTGTGTTTACAATGCTAGTCCCTGGAGCAATAGCTAGCATCCACAGTTTAGATGTAATATCAAGAAACAAAGGTCATATACAACTTTATAACCAGGAATAAAATAATTTTATTACATCAAACATAGCTCATTGGCTATTTACATTACATTGCAGCGGAATAACTATAGTCATGGGTCCTTCATCGCAAAGTGCCACAGGCAGATGTTGGTTGTAGACTTTGTAATCCTAATCAATCAGTTACAGCCACAAGGGTCAATACATTTGAATTGTATTGGCAAGTTTCACTTCTATGTGTAATATAGGTGGATCCTATCACTACATGCATATTTGGCTAAGTAGAGTTTAAGGCTCATTTGCATAAAGCAATATTTTATCCTATCTTTTCAAAAATGGTTTTTGGTCCTTTGTCAAATCTCCTTTCATAAATCTCTTGAACTCCTTGGTAAAAACCCAAGTGTTCAAGTCCTTGTCAAAAATCTCTTGAGTTCCTTGGTAACTCCAAGTGCATCAAGTTTTGTCAAAATCTCTTGAGCTTCTTGGTAACTCCAAGTGCATCAAGTTTTGTCAAAATCTCTTGAGCTTCTTGGTAATTCCAAGTGCATCAAGTTTTGTCAAAATCTCTTGAGCTTCTTGGTAATTCCAAGTGCATCAAGTTTTGTCAAAATCTCTTGAGCTTCTTGGTAACTCCAAGTGCATCAAGTTTTGTCAAAATCTCTTGAGCTTCTTGGTAACTCCAAGTGCATCAAGTTTTAAAAGTTTTCTTTTAGAAATTAGAGTGTCGAGATCTTCCATAGCTTCAGGCCTTTAGTTGCTCAGTATTGTCCATAACCGGGGACACGGCTAAGTACTTAGATTTTATTATCTTCTGCAGAAGTTGTACACTTTACCCACATGTCCCACTCTCATCTTGTTGCCACCAGTGGCCGCTGGATTAGTACTCACCAAGATGGAATACTGGCAGATTAAGAGTGTGACGAAGTCTTTCCAAAAGGTCCTCCCATACACCATTGCTAGCTTGTCTTTAGCCCCAATGAAGCATTCCAGATCCCCATGTCTGGTAACTAAAGACAATGTATGGGTCTTCCTAATGTAATTGACTAAGCCAGAGCCATAATAGCATGTGGTTGCACACGAAAGCCACAATTGGAGAAGCATGTTCAATCTCTAAGTTTCCTAGGTGGGTTTTCTTTTGGAGCACAACACAAAGAGATTGCCATAGAATGGTTCCTTTTGTTTCCACCTTATCCAAAACTTAAAGTATCCTCCACCTAGGTGGTTCATTGAGTCCTTGTTTTATTATATAAAACACAAGTCCTTTTCTCAACTTTGTAAAATCTCAACATGTATCTCTTTTCAAAATATAGCATGGCTAAGCATGTACAACTACAAGGTTTTCACTAAGTAATGTAAGGGAATCCTATTAGGATTTAGCATAGCATAAGTATAAAATTGTTTTCATGCATGTTTTCAAAATCCACTAAGTATAATGAAAATAGTAGGACTTTTGTATGATAGTGTAACTTGCCTTTTTGGTAGGGAATGGTGGTTCACTCCTTGATCTTGCTAGTCTTACACTTCTCTAACTTCACTACAAGTCAATCAAGCAAACACAAAATCAACTAACATTCCAAACAAAGTCAAACAAACAATTTCACACTCACAAAGCAATGGAATCTAAGTCATGCATAAGCATGCAAAGGTTGGTTCTATTGTAAGGATGGTCTCCACTAGGCTTCTAAACTTTGTAAGTTCCAAATTGGTCATTTACCAAAATGGCAAAGTCATTGGTTAGAGGGTTTTGCTCAAAAACGATTTTTAAATCCATCCATCATTTTATGTGGTGGAAAATAATTCTATCAAGGCAAAACTTTATGTTTTTCACCAAATGAGTTGCTATTGCAAAACTTGGTGTTTTGGGTCAGTAGGTTTGGTCCAAAACATTTTCTCAAAGTTTTCTTTATGAAAGCATTTTCATAAACAAAACAATGGTTTTTAATTGGCTAGAAATGGATTAAACTAATTAATCCATTCTAATCCTTTCCAAAATCATTTTCCAAAACTTAGGTTGGTTCCTAGGGTCAGTAAGGTCACAACAAACCAAATTGCAAAGGTTTTAACCTAAAAATCATTTTTAAATGATTTTTCTAATCTAAACAAGCACTCAAAAGAATCTGCAAAATTAAACAAGCTAACAGGTACTATTTGCTAAACTAAGTGTAGGGTTGGTTAGAGCTTGTCTTGCTGATTCCAACGACATCAAATTTGTAAAATTTGGACGTGTGGATCCAAAGATACAAGGGTTTGAAGTTTGCAAAAGTTTCTGTTTTCAAATTCTGTTTTAAACCTAACAGGCGACACGCGGCGTGATATCATTGGTCGATACCGGTTCGGCCGGATCGTGGCTGTGGAGCGTTGGATCTAATCTAATCGTGCGGTCCAGAGAGCGTACCTATTCGCGTGTAAGTGGTTCTATCGCACTCGTCCGATCTGGATCGAACACGGTCATCGCATTAAGCGGTAGCGGCGCTGCTGTGGCTACCGGCGGCGGAGCGGTCGGTCGACGACGGAGGCGACGCTACAGGAGGTGAGGGAGAAGGAGGGGTTGCTCACCGGGCTCAGGGGGTCACGGCGATGCTTAATGTACTCGCGGTTGGTCAAGGGGCGCTCGGGGCTATCCTTGATTGCTCGCCGGAGTTCGTGGCGGCGACGGTTGGCTCTGTCCACGGTCAGAGACGGTGCTGTGGATCACCTCAAGGCATAACAACGATGCGGTTAGATGCAGGAGATCATGTCGGAGCTATGGGCGTGAACGAGAGGGCTCGGGGCGGTCGAGGCTTACCGGGGAACGTTGCCGGAGAAGAAGCAGACGGCGGCGCTCAGAAGCTTGATGTAGTCGACGCTCTGGGCGCCATGGGTGAGCTGGCCTGCGAGAAGGTCCAGGGAATGCTGAGCACAGCTGCGTGCTCGAGGAGGAAGGAGGGTGTGCTGGCCGGAATCGGCGAGGGAAGTCGTCGGAGCAGCGGCGGTTCGGGGAGAAATTGGAGCGGCCTGGGGGCTGCTCGGGGGAGGAGACAGAGGGGAACGAGAGAGGAGGGAGAGGCGATTTAACGAGCGTGGTCAGGGGGCTAATTCATCGCGTGTTTAAGGCGAATTACGCCGGAGTTATTCTGCCTGCAACGGCCGGCGAAGGGTGGGCTCGGTCAGTGGCGGGTGAGGAGGAAGAACAGTGAAGTGGGGCCGTCTTGTCAGCGTTAGAGGAAGAAAGGGAGTTGGGTCCACCGGTCAGGGACTTAGCGGGTCAGTTAAACGGTGTCAGTTTTCTCTGAGGAGGGATATTGGGCTGCTGGGCCTTAGTGGGCTGGCCGGCTGGGCTGGTCCAAACTCTATTTTTTTCTGTCTGCTTCTTTTTCCTTTTCTAATTCTTTTTCTGTTTTGAATATCAATCAATTTTTCAAGCATTCAAACAAATTCAAACAATTCAAACAATCACTCAACTTTACTTTGAATTTGGTTCTGTTTTTCAACATAATCCAAATCTCAAAATAAAATAATATTTTTATTTATTTTAAGATCCATTTAATAATTAAATAAAATGGATCTTTAGTTTATTAATAGTGTTTGATTTATTTAATAAAGTTTCCATTTGAAATCCAATTATTTTCAAAACCAAACCAGTAGGTTTTATTTTGAAAATAAGGAATACTTGGAAACTTATTTAAATAAATAAATAAGTTTTGGTGTTTTAATTAAAATGGGAAAGCCTTTACTTAAATAAAATTGGATATTTAAATCCTTATTATTTTATTTAAATAAACCTTTACTCATTTTAATCAAAGCAAAACCTTTTAATAAAAGATTTCAAAGTAGTAATAAAATACTTGGTCTTCATTTAAAACTGAAAAAGCCTTCACTTAAATAAAATTTGGATATTTAAATCCTTATTATTTTATTTAAATAAACCTTTATTCATTTTATCAAAACAAAATATTTTATTACAAACGCTTGGCCAAAATTAATTTGGCTCACCTTTTCATTTGAAAACAAAGTCTTTTATTAAAAGATCCAAATAGTATTTCCAAAACAATTCACTTTCCTTTGATAAATGTTTATCTTTTTAAATCCCTTTAGGATTAATTTTTCACTAAATGGTATGGGCTTTTTGGGTAAGGGCTTTATTAGCTTTGGGAATTCAATTCCCTTATCTTATTATAATCATAAGATTTTATTGATGGTTCCAATTTGAGTGAAACCAACTTCTATGGTCTTTCTTGATCCTTTGTGATTATTTGTTGATCAAATTTGGTATGGATCAAATCCATAGATTTGGAGATACTCTGGAGATAATTTTTATTAGGGTTTAGGGTTTTGGATTTATTTTCCAAGTGTTTAAATTTCCAGATACCTTCATTGAGGAATGCATTTCCCTTGATTGGATTTTGTTGAATTCAAACTTTAGAATCCCATCTTTAACAAACTTTGGCTAAAGTTTTCCTTTTAGAAACAAAAGTTTCTTTTCACCCTGATTTTCAACAAAAAATTTATTTTGTTTAATTTATTTTTCACATTACAAGATTTGGAAAATCTTGGGATGTGACAGGCTATCACCCTTAAAAGAAATCTCGTCCCCGAGATTTGGGAAGGCTAGGGTTACAAGTTGGCTTCAAGGCAGCTAGGGTACTACCACCCTTATAATAAAGTCTCAAAGGGTTACATTGATGGTTCTCTTGACTATAGGTTCAACACTTGATATTCAGACAAGGAATCCTTATTTGACTCAACTGAGTTATCTAATCCACTTCTTCTATCTCTTCAACGTTTCCATCCATGTCAATGTGGTTCACATGTCCTTTCTGGGTCACATTGGAGTCATTTCCATTGGCTCTTCTAGCATCCTTTTTCTTTTTCTTCTCAGGACAGTTTGATGCGTAGTGTCCAAGTTCCTTGCAGGTATAGCACTGCAACTGGCTAATGTCTTTCTTCCTAAATTTGTCTTGTTGATTCTGACCAAGGTCATCTCCATTGTCAGTATCATTTCCATTATTCTCACTTCCATTGTTGTTGTGGTGATACTGATGTGGTTCAGAATCTTCATCGATCCTTTTGAATGAATGCTTCTTCTTTGATGATCCTGAATAGTTCTTGAGTTTACGCTTCCTCTTTCTGTTCTCAACTTGATTCATCTTGTTTTCCAAAATGATGGCTTTGTCACAGAGTGATTGATAAGTTGGGACATAGGCAACAACTAGCTGTAGGTTCAACTCATCATTAAGTCCTTCAAGAAAATTTTCTTTTCTCTTAGCATCTGTATCAACTTCATCTGGTGCATAGCGTGCCAGATTGTTGAAATCTTCAATATACTCAGCCACACTGAGGTGATGTTGTTTCAGATTGTGAAACTCCTTTTTCTTCAAGTACATTACTCCAGGTGAGATGTGAGTGGTTCTGAATCCATCTTCAAAAATAGCCTAAGTTACATCTTCAAGGGGAGTGGTGATTTGAAAGTTATCCCACCATGTTGCTGCTGGTCCTTCAAGTAGAAATGCTGCAAACCTAACTTTTTCTCCATCGGTGCAGCCAACAGTCACTAAGTCTTTGTTCACTGAACGTAGCCAATCATCAGCTTCCATTGGATCAGTTGTTCCAGAGAACCTTGCAGGCCTAAGTTTCAGAAATTTGGTGAGCATGTCTAGGGCTGGAGGATTATTCTGATTGTTGTTGTTGTTGTTATTCAAATTCTGTATGAATGTGGTCATCTGCCGCATCAACTGTGTCTGAGCTGCCATCATCTGTTGCATCTCAGGGGTGATGTTGTTTTGGTTGGGGTTGGCACGACGGGGAGGCATCTGTTGGTTTGATAGGGATAAGTATTTGTGGATATGTTTTTAAGAAGTCCTAACACACAACTCAAAACAATCAAGTTCAATCAAACAATCAAACCATCAAACATTCAAACATTCAAACAAGCAACCAATCACTTAACAACTTATGAGCTTAACTCATGAGTTGAAGTAAACAACAAGTTTCAAGCATATTTTTAGGCAACCAAAAATATTTTTGTTACACCACATAAGTTGGTGGGTTTTACTTAAACTAAATATGGTGGTCCATCTATATGGTTCATTTGGAATCTTTCCATCCTTCTTGGTTGATTCTTCTTGAATGAGATCATGGTTTCCTTAGAAAAATTCTTGTGTCTTGGTCACAAATACTTCAAAGATGTTGATGGCTCCTCCTAAGTTGTTTTCCTTAGTCTTCAAGTCTTTGAGCATGATTTCTTTGTCTCACTTGTGGTCCTTAGTAACATCTAAGTTGGGAGTCCTTGTTCAGAATAAGGTTGAAATCACTTGACGATGTTGAAGTCATTGGAGTTGAAGGAGTTGAAGTCATTAGAGTTGATGAAGTCCCTTGCACATGATGAAGTCTTTGGTCATGGGGTAGGCTTTCCATCAAGTTGAAATAGAAGAGAGGTAGAGTTGAAACCAAAATGATCGAGGAAAGAGTTTACAAGATTGTTTGTAAATAGTTTTTGAAATAAATTGCATCTCCTATTTTTATAAGGGTTTTTGTCCAATCCTAGGGTTACAAATCCTACAGGCAACACAATGCTCTGATACCATCTGTAAGGTTCCCAACCTTTAATAAGATTGAGTCCCCTGTGTTTACAATGCTAGTCCCTGGATCAATAGCTAGCATCCACAGTTTAGATGTAATATCAAGAAACAAAGGTCATATACAACTTTATAACCAGGAATAAAATAATTTTATTACATCAAACATAGCTCATTGGCTATTTACATTACATTGCAGCGGAATAACTATAGTCATGGGTCCTTCATCTTCAAAGTGCCACAGGCAGATGTTGGTTGTAGACTTTGTAATCCTAATCAATCAGTCTTCACTAAATCAATCAAACCTGCAACATCATAAGTTACAGCCACAAGGGTCAATACATTTGAATTGTATTGGCAAGTTTCACTTCTATGTGTAATATAGGTGGATCCTATCACTACATGCATATTTGGCTAAGTAGAGTTTAAGGCTCATTTGCATAAAGCAATATTTTATCCTATCTTTTCAAAAATGGTTTTTGGTCCTTTGTCAAATCTCCTTTCATAAATCTCTTGAACTCCTTGGTAAAAACCCAAGTGTTCAAGTCCTTGTCAAAAATCTCTTGAGTTCCTTGGTAACTCCAAGTGCATCAAGTTTTGTCAAAATCTCTTGAGCTTCTTGGTAACTCCAAGTGCATCAAGTTTTGTCAAAATCTCTTGAGCTTCTTGGTAATTCCAAGTGCATCAAGTTTTGTCAAAATCTCTTGAGCTTCTTGGTAATTCCAAGTGCATCAAGTTTTGTCAAAATCTCTTGAGCTTCTTGGTAACTCCAAGTGCATCAAGTTTTGTCAAAATCTCTTGAGCTTCTTGGTAACTCCAAGTGCATCAAGTTTTAAAAGTTTTCTTTTAGAAATTAGAGTGTCGAGATCTTCCATAGCTTCAGGCCTTTAGTTGCTCAGTATTGTCCATAACCGGGGACACGGCTAAGTACTTAGATTTTATTATCTTCTGCAGAAGTTGTACACTTTACCCACATGTCCCACTCTCATCTTGTTGCCACCAGTGGCCGCTGGATTAGTACTCACCAAGATGGAATACTGGCAGATTGAGAGTGTGACGAAGTCTTTCCAAAAGGTCCTCCCATACACCATTGCTAGCTTGTCTTTAGCCCCCATGAAGCATTCCAGATCCCCATGTCTGGTAACTAAAGACAATGTATGGGTCTTCCTAATGTAATTGACTAAGCCAGAGCCATAATAGCATGTGGTTGCACACGAAAGCCACAATTGGAGAAGCATGTTCAATCTCTAAGTTTCCTAGGTGGGTTTTCTTTTGGAGCACAACACAAAGAGATTGCCATAGAATGGTTCCTTTTGTTGCCACCTTCTCCAAAACTTAAAGTATCCTCCACCTAGGTGGTTCATTGAGTCCTTGTTTTATTATATAAAACACAAGTCCTTTTCTCAACTTTGTAAAATCTCAACATGTATCTCTTTTCAAAATATAGCATGGCTAAGCATGTACAACTACAAGGTTTTCACTAAGTAATGTAAGGGAATCCTATTAGGATTTAGCATAGCATAAGTATAAAATTGTTTTCATGCATGTTTTCAAAATCCACTAAGTATAATGAAAATAGTAGGACTTTTGTATGATAGTGTAACTTGCCTTTTTGGTAGGGAATGGTGGTTCACTCCTTGATCTTGCTAGTCTTACACTTCTCTAACTTCACTACAAGTCAATCAAGCAAACACAAAATCAACTAACATTCCAAACAAAGTCAAACAAACAATTTCACACTCACAAAGCAATGGAATCTAAGTCATGCATAAGCATGCAAAGGTTGGTTCTATTGTAAGGATGGTCTCCACTAGGCTTCTAAACTTTGTAAGTTCCAAATTGGTCATTTACCAAAATGGCAAAGTCATTGGTTAGAGGGTTTTGCTCAAAAACTATTTTTAAATCCATCCATCATTTTATGTGGTGGAAAATAATTCTATCAAGGCAAAACTTTATGTTTTTCACCAAATGAGTTGCTATTGCAAAACTTAGTGTTTTGGGTCAGTAGGTTTGGTCCAAAACATTTTCTCAAAGTTTTCTTTATGAAAGCATTTTCATAAACAAAACAATGGTTTTTAATTGGCTAGAAATGGATTAAACTAATTAATCCATACTAATCCTTTCCAAAATCATTTTCCAAAACTTAGGTTGGTTCCTAGGGTCAATAAGGTCACAACAAACCAAATTGCAAAGGTTTTAACCTAAAAATCATTTTTAAATGATTTTTCTAATCTAAAAAAGCACTCAAAAGAATCTGCAAAATTAAACAAGCTAACAGGTACTATTTGCTAAACTAAGGGTAGGGTTGGTTAGAGCTTGTCTTGCTGATTCCAACGACATCAAATTTGTAAAATTTGGACGTGTGGATCCAAAGATACAAGGGTTTGAAGTTTGCAAAAGTTTCTGTTTTCAAATTCTGTTTAAACCTAGCAGGCGACACGCGGCGTGATATCATTGGTCGATACCGGTTCGGCCGGATCGTGGTTGTGGAGCGTTGGATCTAATCTAATCGTGCGGTCCAGAGAGCGTACCTATTCGCGTGTAAGTGGTTCTATCGTACTCGTCCGATCTGGATCGAACGGCTGTCATCGCATTGACCAGAAGCTGGCGGCGCTGCTGTGGCTACCGGCGGCGGAGCGGTCGGTCGACGACGGAGGCGACGCTACAGGAGGTGAGGGAGAAGGAGGGGTTGCTCACCGGGCTCAGGGGGTCACGGCGATGCTTAATGTACTCGCGGTTGGTCAAGGGGCGCTCGGGGCTATCCTTGATTGCTCGCCGGAGTTCGTGGCGGCGACGGTTGGCTCTGTCCACGGTCGGAGACGGTGCTGTGGATCACCTCAAGGCATAACAACGATGCGGTTAGATGCAGGAGATCATGTCGGAGCTATGGGCGTGAACGAGAGGGCTCGGGGCGGTCGAGGCTTACCGGGGAACGTTGCCGGAGAAGAAGCAGACGGCGGCGCTCAGAAGCTTGATGTAGTCGACGCTCTGGGGCGCCCGCGGGTGAGCTGCGGCTGCAGAAGGGTCCGCTGGGGAATGCTGAGCACAGCTGCGTGCTCGAGGAGGAAGGAGGGGGCGTGTGCTGGCCGGAATCGGCGAGGGAAGTCGTCGGAGCAGCGGCGGTTCGGGGAGAAATTGGAGCGGCCTGGGGGCTGCTCGGGGGAGGAGACAGAGGGGAACGAGAGAGGAGGGAGAGGCGATTTAACGAGCGTGGTCAGGGGGCTAATTCATCGCGTGTTTAAGGCGAATTACGCCGGAGTTATTCTGCCTGCAACGGCCGGCGAAGGGTGGGCTCGGTCAGTGGTGGGTGAGGAGGAAGAACAGTGAAGTGGGGCCGTCTTGTCAGCGTTAGAGGAAGAAAGGGAGTTGGGTCCACCGGTCAGGGACTTAGCGGGTCAGTTAAACGGTGTCAACAGTTTTCTCTGCGGGGAGGGGATATTGGGCTGCTGGGCCTTAGTGGGATGGCCGGCTGGGCTGGTCCAAACTCTATTTTTTTCTGTCTGCTTCTTTTTCCTTTTCTAATTCTTTTTCTGTTTTGAATATCAATCAATTTTTCAAGCATTCAAACAAATTCAAACAATTCAAACAATCACTCCACTTTACTTTGAATTTGGTTCTGTTTTTCAACATAATCCAAATCTCAAAATAAAATAATATTTTTATTTATTTTAAGATCCATTTAATAATTAAATAAAATGGATCTTTAGTTTATTAATAGTGTTTGATTTATTTAATAAAATTTCCATTTGAAATCCAATTATTTTCAAAACCAAACCAGTAGGTTTTATTTTGAAAATAAGGAATACTTGGAAACTTATTTAAATAAATAAATAAGTTTTGGTGTTTTAATTAAAATGGGAAAGCCTTTACTTAAATAAAATTGGATATTTAAATCCTTATTATTTTATTTAAATAAACCTTTACTCATTTTAATCAAAGCAAAACCTTTTAATAAAAGATTTCAAAGTAGTAATAAAATACTTGGTGTTCATTTAAAATGGAAAAATCCTTCACTTAAATAAAATTTGGATATTTAAATCCTTATTATTTTATTTAAATAAACCTTTATTCATTTTATCAAAACAAAATATTTTATTACAAAAGCTTGGCCAAAATTAATTTGGCTCACCTTTTCATTTGAAAACAAAGTCTTTTATTAAAAGATCCAAATAGTATTTCCAAAACAATTCACTTTCCTTTGATAAATGTTTATCTTTTTAAATCCCTTTAGGATTAATTGTTTACCAAATGGTATGGGCTTTTTGGGTAAGGGCTTTATTAGCTTTGGGAATTCAATTCCCTTATCTTATTATAATCATAAGATTTTATTGATGGTTCCAATTTGAGTGAAACCAAATTCTATGGTCTTTCTTGATCCTTTGTGATTATTTTTTGATCAAATTTGGTATGGATCAAATCCATAGATTTGGAGATACTCTGGAGATGATTTTTATTAGGGTTTAGGGTTTTGGATTTATTTTCCAAGTGTTTAAATTTCCAGATACCTTCATTGAGGAATGCATTTCCCTTGATTGGATTTTGTTGAATTCAAACTTTAGAATCCCATCTTTAACAAACTTTGGCTAAAGTTTTCCTTTTAGAAACAAAAGTTTCTTTTCACCCTGATTTTCAACAAAAAAATTATTTTGTTTAATTTATTTTTCACATTACAAGATTTGGAAAATCTTGGGATGTGACAGCGATGGGGAAAGTGGGTTGGTGGTGAGCCAGGTCAACAACGGGGTGGGTTCCGTGCGTGGGTCGTGGGGCTTGGTGGTGTGCGATGTGTTGGGGAATTCCCGTGTGTGTGTGCGTGTTGGTTCAGGAACGAGAGTGTGTGCGTGTGGTGTAGTGCGGCAGCGGCAGGGTGTGTGTGGCATGCGAGGCTGGGGTGCGGCATAGGATTAGGGTTAGGTTAGATCCGGTCGGGGTTGTAGGCTGCTAGCTGCTGGGCTTTGAGCCTGGCGGCTGCTGGCGGCCTCCCCTAGTTTTTATAAAACCGTTTTACTTATTTATTTGTTTTTTTTAAATCCTTTGTAATTAGTTTTTAGGCAAATAAAATATTCGGAAAATACCAGTGTTTTGATTTGAATTTAAAGGAGGGGACTAAATAGAAAACAAAATAGTCTTTGGTTTAAATATTTTAGGTCAAAAGTATGCATGATGTCATGATGATGCAAAAATAGAAAATAACACGCAATTTTATTTCGGAATAATTTCTGGGGCATTACAGAGTTTAAACAACATGAACAACAAGTTTTCGAAAAAGTAAACACACTAGCAAGACATCCACATGTTGGATGATCATTGTGAGTCGAGTAGTCAACAATACTCCTCCATGTCGACCCCTACATCCACTAGAGTAAGTCCGGCTGTCTCCATGGTTGTCTTGTACTCCTCCACGCTGGTGGTCAAAGCCTCGACCTTCGCCCGGAGGGCTCTCTTCTGTGAGCGCATCCTCTCTATCACTCCCTGCTGGGTCTCTAGCTCAAGGTCCTTGAGCTCTAACTCGGCCCTCATGTCCTTGATCTTCTTGTTCCGATCATGCAATCTCTTCTGTTGATTCTTGAACCTCTTGTCTTGGCTCTCGAACCTGGCCTCCATCTCCTTGATGATATCGTCCTGCTCTGCGAAGTGCTTGTCCTTCTCCCTCAACTGAGCCTGAAGCTCGTCATTGCTAAGCATGACGTTGGAACTATCTGTGTCGAGGTGTCTAACGAGGCTCTTTAGGTCCTGGAGATATAGACGCACTGACTCGATAGTCTCTCTAGTGGCGTCATCATACGCTACAGCCTCTCCCTACTCGTCACGTATCCTGAATGTGTGGATGTAAAGGCCCCTGAGGTCAGTGGAGTGACGTCCGCAAAGGCGTCCAAGTAGCTCCTACATGACTATGTCTAGTCCCTTCTCCTTGTCATCATGAATCAACTTGAAGGTAATCTCCTCGGTGAGTGCCTCCGTCTGGCGTCCAGGCTATGAGACTCTAAATCCCCAAAGATCCTTCCTCTCGAACTTCTTGAGCTAAAGTGCCTTAATATTAGGGAGTGGGAGATTGAGCACACTAGTGAGCTCCACAAGACGAGAACCAAAACGAGTTTCCTTGAACTCCTCGGCAGTGCTGACAACAAAGCTAGGCATCTATTGCATATGATACATAAATATTAGAAACAACACAAGTAAGGAGAAAATCATAAGATAACCAAATCAAAAAGCATACATTCATCCATAAAACTCACATGTCATGGCATACAAAATCTATCACAAGCACTAGGATTCAAACATAACTTAGACAAAAACTTTCCATACCACATAGGTTGGTATGATCAAATTACTAACGTGAGAAAACGACTAAGTGTGGTGGTCCAACTATTGGTGTACGTCATAATTCTCACTCATATGCTAAGTCTATGATATCTTCCCTTAGACGTTTTCTGGCGGTCTCTAAGTCTTGGGTATACTTCTTCTCCTCTTTAAGGTCACTTTTAGTGTTGAGCATTCTACACTTGAGTCTTTCACCAAGCTCCTTGATAGCATTCCAAGCTGCATTTCTTGCAGAGTCAAAGAATGACATATACATTTCTGAGTTGGTGACCATGCAGAATCCCGACTATTTGTGGTTGTCTCCCTTGTTTTTGTACAAGTGGTGTTGCACCCACCAATATTCTTCTCCTTCATCCATCACTGGAAATTCCTTGTACACGTCTTCACCATGTATTCCCAAGCTAACCATGAGGTTTTTGAGTGCCTTGGGAAACTCCGTCTCACAATCTAAGGTCATGGTCATGAGTGGTCGCTTCTTGACGGCTTCATTGATGGCGGCCATCTACAAATAGAGATGAGAAAGAAGATTAAAAGAGGTTTACGAGAAGGAAAAGACAAGTGTGGAATTTGCAAAGAATTGCATTTTTTTCCTAGTGCTTTCCTTAGTCTACTCAGACTTAGGGTCATAATCCTACAGGCAACACGGTGCTCTGATACCATATGTAAGACCACACCTTTGAAAGGTAAAGGCCCCTGTGATTGCAATGCTAGTCCCTGGATCAAATTCTAGCATCCATGGTTTAAGATGAAGTACACTGATACAAAGTTCGTTATTACATCGTCATTCCAGAGATAACATAGTCTTTACAACTCAATAGTCCAAGGATAGTACATAGAGTTCATAACATAAAAGAAATAACTATAAGTCTTCATCTTCATGTGCCACAGACAAGCATGTTGAGTGTAGACTCACAACCCTATTCTCCATCAGAGTAACCTAGAACATCATAAGTTACAACCACAGTGGGTCAATACATTTGGAATTGTATTGGCAACTGATACCATAGTAGAATATTAGTATGTAGCATCTATATGAATTTGGTTAAGTGTATCTTAGGCTTGCTTTGCTCCAAATAAGGTTTTGACTTATTAGTTGAAAACACTAAGTTTTTGTTTGACAAAAACACCAAAGGAACCACCAATAGACATTGGTGAACCTTTTCCATTGTTCAACCACAAGTTTTTAACTTAGAAATTAGGATGAGGAGATCCTTGATTGCTTCAATGTCTTTGATGCTCAAATTGTCCGTTGTCGGGGATACAACTAAGTACTTAGGTTTTACCCTCTCGAGAGGTGGTGCACTTTCCCCACAAGACTCGACATGCATCGAGACGAGACTTTTCAGAAGCATTCCCTTAGACCACCATGGACGTATTCCATCCTATCACCCTACCACCAACTATCCATCTGGCTAATTTCTTGCAACCTAGTTGGTCAAGGCGGAGCCCATATGCCATATGGTTGCACTAGAAGCTTCTCGACAATAAACATCACAAATCCTTGGTGGCAATCCGCAAGTGTGATACACAAGGTAATACATAGACATGGGACTTGTGTAACCACTCAACATAAACCAACCATACCATTCCACCGGGTGATTCATTCACATAGTTGTTTTATTAATCAAAAACACAAGTCATAGACTTAGCAATAATTCATATCATGAATAATCCACCCTTTTATTCTACTAGCTAGGCTAAGCATACTAGTAGCAAGAATCTTAACTAAGGTAAAATTCTACTAACACAACAACTACTAGGATTTCCCAAGGCATAGCATAGTATATACTTATCAAAACCTCCATGCAAGTCCTACTCAAAATAACGCTAGTGCATAGTCCAAATAATAGGACATAAATATGGAGCATCACTTTCCTTGATAGTTGGGAGAGTAGCAATAGTCCTCACAATCACAATCACCACTATCACCAAAATTTACACATAAAACCATAACACCAAAATCACATTCAAATATTCAAACAAAAATACATATGAATGCATGCAAATGCAATGGGATGATTTTATACACTAAACAAGTCAAACCAAACAGTACTGAATACAATTAAACTTTCTAAGGTTCAAATAAAACAAGTTTTACTCTAAAATAATTTTATAAACATTTTATATAGTCAAAACAAGCCTATAATTGTTTCTACAAACAAACCTATTTTTCCATAGGAGAAATACTAATTCAAGGCCACATAAGTGTAGGTCTTGATTTTATGAATCCAATGATATATTATTTGCAATTTTTGGACAAACATATCAAATGATATGCATTTTACAAGTTAATTCAACTAATAGATTCAAAACAGATTTTTAAATATAAACTACAGACGCGTGGCAGCGCCTGATTGGCTGGTACCGTTTCTCTCAGGATCACCCTTCTGCACCGTTGGATCAAGTCAGATCCAACGTGCCTAATCTAAACAAAATGGTTCGCTAAGTGATCTATTCTACGCCGCAGGATCTAGATCTAACGCCTCTTGATCAAGTGACCAAAATTTAGTGGCGCTGATGGAGCTGCCGGCGGTGGTGCTACTGCCGGCGACATTCTATCCATGCTAGGGGTAAAGGGGATAGTGGCGTGGCTTACCAGGTTCGCACGGACGCGAGGATGCTCAAGGTGCAGTTGGTTTGGACAGGGGTGCACGGACGTAGGCGTAGGAGATCGTCGGAGTTGCTGCTAGCGTCTGGCTTTCACAAACAGTGATGGAGGCGACGACCTAGGTCACACGAAGGCAAGCGAAGGGCATCAGTGACTGCCCAAAGACACGGCGCACACCATGGTTTGAACTAGAAGGCAAGGGCATGCAGATTTACCAGAATCGCTCGTTGGAGTCATGGTTGGCGTCGCGTGCTCGCAGGGGTTGACGGAGCCGACGTTCTGGGTCACAAGTAGGAAAACAGAGAGCATGATAAGAAGCACAAGAGGATGGTGAGCATGACAGGGTGAACCATAGGGCACGAGGTGGATGGAGCTCACCTGAATCACTCGCCGGAGGTGCTTGGGTCCGCAGCGGTGCAAGCTCGATTGTGAGCAGCCTGGGGCGCTTAGATGGTGGTGAGTAAGGGGAAATGACCACGAGGCAGAAGGGGTTAAGTAGCCGGTGAGGGGCAAGAGAATTACTTCCAGAATCAATGGGATTGATTCGACTTTATTTGGGGAAGAAACCGGTGGCAACGGCGTGGTTAGCGACGCGTGAATGTAGACGATGAGCTGGCATGGCGACGATGTGGCGCAGGGCCCAGTATTCAGCGACTGTGGGGTCTGATTTGCGCGAGTGAGAGAGGGAGCATAGGGAGGGTGGCCCGGGTGGGCTTGCTAGTCCGAAAGTGGCTTTAGGATAGTTAGGCACCGTAGGTTTTTTTTGTTTTGCTCTTTTTCTTTTCCAATTTGATTTTCAGGAATTGTTTTTAAAACCTAATTCAAATCTGTTTGAATTCAAACCTTTTCCAAAATTTTATAAGGTGATCTGTCATGGTATTGCCGACGAGTATGCCATGGATGGGTCCTCACAATGCGTGTTTAGAGACGTGGGGTAAGGCGGACGGTTGACGGGTACGAGGTAACACAGCTTACCCAGGTTCAGATCCCACGATGGTGGCGGAATCCTACTCCTGCTATAAATCACTATAAGGGCAGATACGCCGAGTTACAGAGATAGGTTCGCTGTGCGAGGTGACTAGAGAGTCTAAGTTATCGTATGAGATTGTGCCCTAAAGGCTCCCATAGGCCCGACTTATATAGTCGTCAGATCCTAGGGTTACAGGGAAAAGTCCTAGCCGGACAGGTTACAGAGTCCTACACCGTCTATTACTAGTCTTGTGTATCTTGCACTCCAAGGCTCTGGGTACGCTGGTGACTCCACCGTAGCCTTCCTTTATCCGGCATGGGCCTCCCTTTTGGATCCACCTAACTGGGCTGCCCAGCAGGCCACAGGCCATGCTACCGACTATGGGCCACCCGGGTTAGTCGGATAAGAGACATGCTATGAGGATACCCATATAGCATATCCCGAAGAGTAGCCCCCGGAGAACTCCGAGATCTTGCACCGTTTGGCCTCTTCATGTGGAATGCTCCATCTAGATGGATGTCGGAAAATCGTCAAGCAATATCTTGTAGTCCTCCCAAAGAACCCTGCAAAGGTTTCTCCGTCTTCTATGAGTAAGTCGGAGAAATGCTGAATCTTCCATCATACTCTTCCATAGTCGGATTAAATTCGTCCATGCCGGAATCTTCGATGCGACGGCTAATCTACCATGTCAGTTATGACGATGTAGGCTTAGGTCAGCGACGCCTCGTAACTCACACATGCAGAGAACGCAATCATATCCGATTTTCCCGCGCGAGCGATACGAACCGTTGGTGGCGGCGGTTGGAGACGTGGCGAAATTACCGCGCACGTCCACGAACACGTCGTCTACGCGGCAACCGTATGATTAGCTGCATGAATATTGATGCAGAGTAAGATAAATAGTAACCGTGGGACACTTGCCACTTTTTACCCTATTCTCTCGCGTCATCATCTTCTTCCTCCAGCCGCACGCCTCCTCGATCTCTTCGCTGAAAACCTCGAAGAAACCCTAGCCTCTCTTTTCATCAGTCGCCTCCTCCCAGTCCTCCATGGCCAGCAGCAGCTCCTCCCCGTCGATGGCGGCATTGAGCGAAGCCACGGCGAAGCCGGCGAGCTCTGTTGTCATGCCCCAGAGGGCCTGGTCATCCCCGTGTCGGTGGTGATTGAAACCACCGGCGGTGACCACAATCTGGTAGGGCTAGAGCCTCTGGAAGAAGAGCCAGACATGCACAAGGGCGACTGGCGCGGCTCGGACATCACCAGCCGCGACATCCAAGAGATGGTCTCCGAAGGCTACCTCCCTACGACGGAGGGGCTCGCCTGGCGGGCGGCGCTGGCCGGCGAGGTGACACCTTCTCCCCAAGCCGAAGAAAAGGTGTACTTCAAGGCTCAGCTGGTACGCGGTGTTTCTCTGCCCATCTCCCACTTCTTTCTGTCCGTCTTGAACCACTTCAAGATTCAACCCCATAACCTCTCCCCCAATAGTATCTTAGTGCTTAGCAACTTCGCGGCACTTTGTGAGGGTTACCTAGGGATTAGGCCTAGGTTAGACTTGTTCGTGTACTTCTTCACCGTCAAATGTGAAGCCGGACATAGTAGGGAGGAGCTTAGGAATTGCGGCACCATAAGCTTCAAGATCCGACCTGGCCGGCGGTTCCCCGACATCGTCGGCCACGAGTCGTGCAAAAACGGGCAGCGAACGTACTTCTACGGCCCCGACATTCCTTTGGCGGGCCGAGAAGTAACGTACCCGGACTTCATGGATGGAGCCGCCGCTGAAGTTTCCACATGGAGATCCCATGCCTCCCTTCCCTCCGACCTCGACGCTTCTCACGCAATAAGGCGGATCGAGTGGTTCGTAGAGACGGGTTTGACCGGCTTGGACCTAGCCATGTGCTGGTTCATCAGGCGAATCCAACCTCTGCAGCACCGCGTGAAGTCATGCACGAGTACAATGGTGATCGAAAGGATACCCTCCGGATCTCTATGGATAACTTCTCGAGCGACTCCGTCAAGCTCCGTCTGAAGGACATCATCAAGGTGAAGGATAAGAAGCGCGGCTTCACCATCACCTACGACATGTACGTAGACGACAAGTGCCCAAAGGTAGGTATTTATTTTCCGTGTATGACATTGCTCTAGTTTCTCCGTCTTGCCAGTGCCATCTTATTTAACACGGTGATTTCTCACTTAACAGCTTAGCGATCTAGATGAGGACAACCTGGCTGCCCAAATATACGATCCAAAGATGAAGGAAGTCACGATCGTGTCCGACGACGATGTCCCGTTAGCGCGAAAGCGGAAGAGCTCCACCTCTGACGCTGCCGACGGAGGCAAGAAGAAGAAGACGGAGGGTGGAGCCTCCAAAATGAGTACTGCCGCCCTGGAGGCGGAAAAGGAAAAAGCCATTGGGATGTTTGCCAAAGCGCCCCCCTAGTGTAAGCCTCTCATTCTCCGACATTGTCTTATTTATCTATCTTATCCCTATACTTATGCATTTTGCACGTTTCAGGAAGAAAGCCACAACCAGCCTCAAGAAGTCCTCCAAGACTCTTGGGGCTTCTAGAAATATCAAAGATATGCTGCATCGCGACTCCTCCTCCGCCATCGCCCCTGCTACTCCTGCCGTCAAGCCCTCCTCTGCTCCGACAAGCTCTCAAGTCCAGGAGGCACCAGGCCCTTTCGCCATGGAAGTGGATTCTGGCGCCTCTACCGAACTCGCTGTTGTCGGCGAGCAGGCGACGCAGGAGAGAGCTGCTCTTGAAATGGCTGAAGCTCCGGCTAAGGATGCCATCGGTAGCGGCAAGGCGGTAGTGGGAGCTGGTACCTCTGCCGAAGGCGGCACCCCTACTCCCCAGAAACCCTTCAAGTTCCCGAAGATAGTTTACCCGGCGCTTCTACCGAGTAACTCTACTATGGTTGCTAGAGGAGTGCCGTCATCTCCAACGTGCGGTCTTGAGGAACTTCTCCGACAAGCAGATATCTTGCAGGGAAATAGCATTTCCTTTGGCAAGCTGCTGGCCGAGAGTGCTACAAACCTCAAGATTATTGCATTTGTAAGTTTGGCCTTACCTTTTGCATTTCGTATGAGTATTCCACTGTAGCCCCCGAGGATGTAGACGGAAAACCATAGCTTTTGCATCTATATGCTCTAAGAGTGACTAAGTTAGAAAAAACTCTCACTGTAGCCCCCAAGAATTTAGATGGAATGAATTACTCCGACTAGATTCTTTAAGAGTAGCATACACAGTGTTCATAATTTTCAATGTTGTAGCCCCCAAGCCTCTAGTTGTAACTGAATTAGTTCCGACTAGATGCTTAAAGAAAATCTAAGCATATTGATAAGTTAAAAACTCTCGCTATAGCCCCTGAGCATCTAGGTGGAAAATCTCCGACTAGGGGCTCCAAGCAGACCAAACAACGACTTAACTTTGTATTTGTTTCCACGGAATGAGAATGCTTGGAGGGGCATGGCCAACAACAAGTATCAGAAGATGCGCGCAGATCTTGAAGCCGAAAAGGGTAAAACTGTCATCTTGAAGGAACAGATCATCAAAAACAAGAGTCTGTTTTCTTTTTGCGCATTTCCGTCTTACTTTTGTGCCCATAATCTCAGAGTACTCACTGTGTACGTGGTTTTCTCCGACTTGCAGAACATGTCGCGAAGGCCAAGGACATTGTCGAGCAGTCCATGCATATCCAGCAGCTGGACAGCGAGAACAAGATCCTGAAGGAGGAGAGGAAGGAGATGCTGAAGATGCACAAGGATTCCATGAAAGCCCTGCAGGATTCTGCCTCCACGTAGATCAATCGCTTGAAGGAGGAGCTTACGATCCTAAAGGATCAGAAGCAAGCTGCTAATGAGCAAAACCTTCACCATAGCGAGGCGTTTAAGCTCCTCCAACAAGAGAAGGAATCCTTGGCGGACACCGTCTGGCAGGCTAAGGCTAGCATCTTCAGTAAGTGTCCTCCGCCTTGTATTTCTGTAGTCTGGATACTTAGAGTTTATTGAACTCATGCGATTCTTGTCGGAATTTTCAGCACCTATGGGTTTAACCCGCTCGCCTCCTTCGGACAAGGAATGCATGGTTCTTGCCGGCAACTTCAGCAACACTGCCATCACCCAAGCCAAGGAGATTACCAAGCCCCTCCAAATATATATCAAGGCATCGGTCTCCGTGACGAAGTAATTGGAGATCCTGCGCCGAGCCCCCGAGCGTGTCGCGAACTGGAAGGCTTCATGCGCACGGGCTGGCGCAAGGATGGCGCTGTCTATGGTGAAGGCACACTATGAAGATGCCGACCTCGACACGGTGACCTCTGGTATCCCCGACGTGGATGATGATGGCAAGGAGATCGATGACGAAGCCATCCTGTCATCACTCGCGGGTTATGACACCAGGGTTGCCGAGTTGGTGGACGTTGACTTCTTCGTGCCCAGGAACCTCATCGACAACGTCAACCAAGATTCCTCCGAGTCTCATCACAACGCCGACGTTGAGGGTGATTCTCTGGCTGGTGATGATGCGGCCTCCAAGTCTCCTGCGCCCAAAGAATGAAAAACACTTTGTAATTTCTGTTTCACCTTTGGTGTGTGCACGGGAAAAACTTGTTGATGTAATCTTAAGGCGGAAAACAATGGTTGTGGTATCCTGCTACTTGAGAACTAATTCCCAGTATGTATATATTTTTAAGCAAGTGCTGGCTTATCCATTATTCTGGTTCTTATGCTTGACTTTTCGTGAGTCGGAAGACTCGTTGTCAGAACCATGCGCTTAGGTGATGATGCCCAATGGCACCGTCAATAACCTGAGCACAAAATCGCCGACAATAAGTGCCAAAAGTCACTACTCCAGAATCCACATAAAAACAACAAAGAATGTGTAGACCAGAAAACTTAAGCTACCGCCCGTAGGCAGAATATTCACAAGTGCAATAGCAAGACTTGTGCATAAAGGTTTTATATGATCCAAAAATGAACACTAAAGGAGGTAAAAGACTCGGCAATATGAGTGAACCAAAGATCTTTATTTCATTGATCATATAAGAGGTACACAATTAGATAAAAAATGCTAAGTGTAGAAAGGATGTAGCTGTGCTATGTTCCATGGCCGATCAAGCTCCGGGTAGTCATCATCCGGGTCACGTCGCTTACTCTTATGATCCTCGTTGGGTCTATACTTGAGTTCACGATTGTCAACAAGGTAGTAAGACCCATTGAGCAGCGCCTTGATTATGATGAACGGTCCTTCCCATGGCGGGGATAATTTGTGTGACTTCTTCTTCTTAAGTCGGAGTACTAAATCCCCCTCTTTAAACGAGCGATGCCGAACGCGGCGACTATGGTAGCTGCGTAGCTTCTGCTGGTAGATGGCGGATCTTTGGCATGCCAAAACGTGCTCCTCCTCAAGAAGGTCCACATCTAGTCGTCTGGATTCTTTAGCGTCATCTTCGTCGTAGACGGCAACTCTTGGTGCATCGTGGAGGATGTTAGAAGGTAGGATGGCTTCTGCTCCATATACGATGAAGTAAGGGGTGTAGCCGGTGGATCTGTTGGGTGTGGTTCGTAAACTCCATAGCACAGATGGCAATTCTTCCGCCCAGGCTCCAGCTGCTCTGTGTAGCGGTGCCTCAAGACGTGGCTTGATTCCCTACAAAATTAATCCATTGGCTCGCTCAACCTGACCATTGGATTGTGGGTGTGCCACAGATGCAAGGTCAAGTCAGATTCCTTTGTCGAGGCAATAGGCCTCCACTTCTCCGAGTGACAAGTTGCTTCCGTTGTAGGTGATGATGCTATGTGGGAGACCAAATCTCACCACTAGATCCCGGACAAACCGAAGGGCAGTTGCCCCATCAAGCTTTTTAATGGGTTTAGCTTCTATCCATTTGGTGAATTTGTCAACTGCTACAAGCAGATGCGTAAATCCACACGGTGCGTCTCAGAACGGGTCCCACCATGTTCAGACCTGCATCGCAAACAGCCAAGTTATTGGTATTGTTCGCAATTCTTCAGCAGGAACATGTGGTTGTCGGGCATAATACTAGCATCATGTGCATGTCTCAACCAGCTTGTCGTCGTCCGCCTTCGCGGTCAGCCAGTAGAATCCTTGCCGGAAGGCTTTCGCGACCAATGATCGAGGAGCGGCGTGATTCCCGCAATCTCCGAGATGGATCTCGCGCAGGATTTCCATACCTTCTAGCTGGGAAACGCACTTTAAGTATACACCATTAGTGCTCCTTTTATAGAGTTGCCCATTGATTATGGTATAACCCTTTGCTCGTCGTACTATTTGCCGTCTTTCGATCTCGTCGTCGGGCAAAGTTCCGTGTTCGAGATACTCCATGAACGGTTTTGTCCAAGCCGGAGGGACCTTTGTCACCATGTTGACGAACGATTCAGCTCTATCCGGGTTGTCGATGTCGGCGCCCTTCACGGATGGTGTGCATAGATGCTCTAGGAAAACTCCTGGCGGAATCCGCTTGCTCCCTGATCCAAGTTTAGACAGCAGATCAGCCGCCTCGTTTTGCTCCCTAGGCACATACTTGACTTCGTAGCCCAAGAAGATCTTGGCTATTTCGTCCACTTCGTCGCGATATGCCGCCATCATAGGGTTCCGCTGTTCCGTGTGCCACCACCGTCGGGCAACCAAGTCAGAATCTCCACAGCAAACTATGCGCTTGATGCCAATATCCTAGGCTACACGTAGTCCGTGAATGAGTGCTTCATACTCTGCCATGTTGTTTGTAGCCTCGAAGTTGATCTGCAGAACGTAGTGCAGCTTGTCTCCTTTTGGTGACTGTAGCAGTACACCAGGCCCCGAGCCGTTGAGCAACTTTGATCCGTCAAAGTGCATCACCCAGTACTCTGGTTCTGGCAGCGGAGTAGCATCTGGCATCTCCATCCAATCTGCAATAAAATCCGCCAAAGCTTGTTACTTGATAACGTCGCGTCTCTTGTAGGTGATCTCGAAGGCGGCAAGTTCAATGCCCCACTTCGCGACCCTTCCTGTAGCGTCGTTGTTTTTGATAATGTCGGACAGTGGAGTCTTGCTCATTACTGTGATTGGGTGCTCCTGAAAGTAATGCCTCAGCTTCCGCGACGCGAGGAATACTCCATAAGTTATCTTTTGGTAGTGCGGGTAACGCTGCTTGGACTCCGTCAAGACCTCACTCACATAGTAAACTGGTCGTTGAACTCCGTGCTCATAGCCTGGTTCCTTCCGCTCTACGACGATGACGATGCTGATAACCCGGTTGGTTGCCGCTATGTAAATTAACACAGGCTCACCAGGCTCGGGTGCTGCAAGGATGGGCGCTGAGGAAAGAGTCTCCTTGAGCTGCTTCAATGCTACATCTGCTTCGTCCGTCCATGTGAATTTGTCTGCCTTCTTCAGCAACTTGTACAGCGGCAAAGCCTTCTCTCCAAGTCGGCTGACGAACCGACTAACTGCTGCAACACAACCTGTTAGTCGTTGAATGTCCTTTAGGCATGTCGGACGGTTTATGTTTAAGATGGCCTTGATTTTCTCCGGGTTGACCTCTATTCCGCGTTGGGAAACGATGAAGCCCAACAATTTGCTGGCTGGAACCCCGAAGACGCACTTCTTAGGGTTGAGCATCATGTTGTATTTTCGGAGATTTTCAAAGGTTTCTTTTAAGTCGGAGATTAAGTCGTTTGACATTTTAGACATCACCGCGATATCGTCTACATAGGCATGAACGTTCCGACCAATTTGGTCATGAAGGCAATGCTGCATCGTCCGCTGGTAGGTAGCACCTGCGTTTTTCAGCCCAAAGGGCATCGTGACATCGCAAAACGTGCCGTATGGGGTAGTGAACGAAGTAGCCAATTGGTTCGACTTCCTCATCTTGATCTGGTGGTATCTTGAGTATTCATCGAGAAAACACAAAAGTTCCAAGCCAGCCGTCGAGTCAATGACTTGGTCAATGCGAGGCAAAGCAAACGGATCTTTGGGACATGCTTTGTTCAAGCCGTTGTAATCAACGCACATTCTTAATTCACTGGTTCCCTTTTTGGGGACAAGTACAGGATTGGCCACCCATCGGGTGTGAAGGACTTCTCGGATAAACCCAACCTTAAGTAACCTAGCTATCTCTTTGCCAATGGCGCGTCTCTTCTCATCTGAAGCGTCGTAGAGGTTGTTTCACTAGTTTACATTTTGTATCTATGTTTAAGCTGTGCTCGGCAAGTTCCCTAGGTACACCTTTCATGTCGGCAGGTTGCCAGGCAAAGATGTCCCTATTCTCATGGAGGAACTCGACGAGCGCGCTTTCCTATTTGGGATCCAGGTTCGTCCCAATGGCGATGGTCTAGGAGGCATCGCCTACCACAAGTTCCACCGGCTTGGTCTCGATAGCGGCCTTGAACGCAGGAGCGGAGTCGAAGATCTGCTTCTTCGACGCGGGCATCTCTGGGTCATTGACCTTGTTCTAGATCTTGAATTCTTTGCTGTAGAGGACAGCTTCCGCAACGGCTGCTTCATTGATCTCGCAGTCCCTTGTCTTGGTAAAGCTTCCGGATACGATGATGACACCGTTTGGTCTGGGTATCTTGAGTATGTTGTAGACGAAGCATGTCTTGGCCATGAACGTGTGGAATATGTCGCGGCCGAATATGACGTGGTACACGCTCTTGAAGGGGACCACCTCAAAGGTCATGCGCTCTTGGCGGTAATTATTAACGTCGCCAAAGGCTACCTGAAGTGTTATGCACCCAAGGGACCGAGCCTCCCGACTAGGAACTACGCCATGGAACACGGTGTTGGTCCGCCTTAGGTTTGCCTCCGACAAGTTCATCTTCTACAGTGTATCCAGATACATGATGTTGATGCTGCTTCCACTATCCACCATGCACTTGGTGAACTCCACGCCGTCAATAAATGGGTTGATGACCATGGCGTACTGGTTCTCGGTGGGCACAAGGTCTGGGTGGTCCGTCCTGTCCCAAGTTATTGGAACCTCCGACCAGCGCAGGTATTGGGGAACTGGGGGGAGAGTGGCCATCAGGATCCTTAGAGAGGTCTTCTGTTGTCGGACGGTGGGAGTGCCAAGGAAAGTGTGGTAGACTGGGGCCTTCTTTGCGAAGGGGTTCTTGCCCTTGTCGTCGCTTTTGGCGGTGTGTTTGGGGTCAACATCCTCGTCCATATCACTCGAATCCTTGGACTCATCCACCATCTTCTTCCCCTTGCCCTTGCCTCGCAGTCTGTTCTTCCGACTTCGCTTGTAGCCGGACTCTTGGTCTTCCTTGAGGTCATTGACGAACTTGCAGTGTCGATTGGTATGGGTGGCCTTGCCATTGGCGTCGAGGTGTACGAGGCATGGCATATCGCGGTACTCCTCGTAGGTTTGGGGAACGCGGAGCGGCGCCGAGTTGGTTTAACTTCCTCATTGTTGTCCGCGGCCTGCTCCCCTTCCTCGGCCATGTTGTCCGCCTTCTCCTTGTCCTGCAAAAGTAATAGCGACCATGTCGATAGATTGATTTTCTTTTGGAGCGGTTTTCCGCTTTGTACTGTTGTTCCTCCGAGCTTGAGTTGGAACGGCTGTTGCCGGTAATGAGCCACGAGCATCATTGTCGGCAGCTGCGAACGCACTAGCCAACTGAATCATCTGGTTCAAGTCAAGCTGGTGATTGTCCTGCAAGCGCTTCAGCTTGTGTCGGAGCAACGTGCCCCTTTCCAACCCATCAATGAAGGCGGCCATGGCGGTCTGAGCGTGCACTCCTGCGTAGGAATTCTTCATGTGCAGCCAGTGGGAGAGTTAGGCGCGAGATGTCTCGTCTTTCTCTTGCACGCACCATTGTAGATCGCCCATAGTGCAGGGACGCTTGTAAGTACCTTCAAAGTTCTTGGTGAATGCTTCTTGCATATCCAGCCAGTTGTAGATAGATTTCTCTGGCAAGTCGTCGATCCATTGACGGGTCGTACCCGCCAACATTAACGGGAGGTACTTAACGGCGACGTTGGGTTTGCCTCCGGCAATCTCCACCGCGTTGTCGTAGTCCTGCAACCATGTGGCGGGCTTGGCGGGTCCGTCATAGGGCTTGATGGTCATGTCAATCCGGAAACCTTTGGGGTAAGTTGCGGACCGTATTGAAGGTCCAAAGAAATGTGGTCCCAGGTATGGTCCTTCCCGGGCCTCGTGGATCTTATCGATCCACGAACGTGCATCATACGGCTTCGGGTTCTTCTTCTTGTTGTCAATAGGTGATGGGCTGCGTGAACGACGCGGGCCTCTTCCGCCATGGTGACTGCTTTGCGGCGACGGAGGTGGAGGTGGTGGTGGGTTAGCCTTCTTGCTGTTACCCTCCAGCGAAGCCTCACGCCTGTCACGGTTGCTTGTCGGACGCGGAGGGTCGTGGTGTGACCTGCTCTTGTGTCCTTGGTGGCGCTCTTCATCATGACGGGTCTGTGCCGCATTGTCGCGGATGACGATGCCACACTCGTTTGGAGGGGGCATATCCGTACGATGGTGAGCCTTGTAGTCTTCCTGATGTCGGGGGGACCGGGGTGGTGGCGATGGGCGGCGAGGTCGGGCTTTTTCTCCGTGGTCGCAGGATATGGGGATAGCGTCCTTCCTATTGCACGCATCCCTCCGTCTTCGTTCTGATGAACCCGTATGTGATCTGACATCTTGAGGAGAGCTATCCCTTGGCGGTTTGTTCTGGCTAGATCGGCAGAGCGCTAGGTCAGACTCAAGCCTCTGAGAGGTGGCCTTTTCCTGCTGCTTTACCACCTTGGCTACTAGGTCATAGACCTGTTCTACTGCCTCAGGCGATCTATCCTTCTCCCGAAGGGTCTTGGCGACGGCGAGGTTAAGGAGTGGGATGGGCATAACCTGCTTGCCTTCAGTATCAATGTATGGCTTGGCCTGTGCCGGCTTCGAGGGAGACCATCCTAGGTTGCGCCATACACCAGGATCGTTGATGACGCGAGCCGGAGCATTCTTAGCCTTCTGCTGCTGCAGCAGAGTTTCGTACTCGGCCTCCATTGCTCTAGCTTTCTCTATGGACTTTTGCGCGTTGACCAGATCTCGATCTAGCTTAGCGCCTTGATCCGCGATGGCTTGCGCCTCCTCCAGCAGCAGCTGGCGCTTCTCGTCAAGCTGAGTCACATTCCGGATATGATCAACGGTTAGTGGCTCGACGAGGAGATTGCCGTACATCACTCTATCATCTGGAGTAACATGGGCTACTATCGACATGGATGCTAGAGGCGGCAAGTTTGCAGTGTTGTTGTTGCTCGGACTGGTGCCGAGTTCCTGCGGCTGCTGCACTGGGTTAGGTGGAGGAGGCATGACCTTTGCGCGATCATTGTCGGCAGCAATTAGTGGCCCCTTCCCCTTTTCCAGCGCCGTAGGCGGAGCTTGCCCGGGTTGATCTTCACCCATCGCTATCCCAATGGTGACGAACACCCCTCGAGACATGACAGTGTTGTTAGCTTGCTCGTCGCGCGAGTACTCCTCCTCCATCTCCTGCATAGCATAGTCTAGCTCTTCAGGACTGAAGTCTATTTCCTCTGAATCTACACTGAAATCAGCATAAAGCGCGTCAATGACAGAGTCGAAGGGTGCCGGGACTTCCTCGATGACGGGCAGTGGAGGTGCAACGGCCTCGACGATGACTAGAGGTGGTGCTGCTGCTGCGATGACGGCGGGACGCATTGGCGGCGGCTGCTGAACCGGAGGTTCTCCGTCTCTGAGTGCAAGCTCCATCTAGGCTGCCGCGTAGCTGTTGATGGTGCTCACCATCTCTTCGAGGGTAAGGCGTCATGTTGCGTGCTGCCGACGTAAAGAATGTCGGAGAAGCGTGCCACGGTCCAGTCCTTCCACGAAGTGATACAAAGCGTTATCATCTTGTTAATTGGCCAGGTCTGCCCGTATATGGAGCCACCTGGCGAGGTAGTCGCGGGGGTTTTCGCCCTCTCTCTGAACGTAGCGCGCCATATCGAAGATGGTAACCACGCCAACGAACTTGGATCTCTGATGTCCAGACGCGCGGACGAAGCCGGCGGATTTGTAGTGATCTTCCACCTTTATATCCTGCACAGGGGCGGTTTGGGTGGGCCTTGAATTTTTCTAATTTTTGCCGGCAAACTACGAGGAGAGGTCCGACATTGATCCTTCCGCGAACGTATCCTGCCCGTAGGAGGTCCGTGCGGGTCTTGATGCTCCTCCGACTCCCAGGGAACTAGTGCCCGAGTCGGTTTTGTCGATGAAGAGGTGGATGTCTCTGATAGGAACGATCGAACACCGCGTAGGGTTCCTCTTCGCCGGGATCCAGAACTTGTCAGGGGGGACGATCGGAACGTTGCCAGAGAAGAGAACACGGCCAATGGCTACGGTTTCGCCGATTCCTGCGAAGATCTTGGTCCTCGCCCGCTGAAGATCCTAAAGCGCCTATTGCCCCACGGTGGGCGCCAACTGTCGTGGTATTGCCGACGAGTATGCCATGGAGGGGTCCTCACAGTGCATGTTTAGAGACGTGGGGTAAGGCGGACGGTTGACGGGTACGAGGTAACACAGCTTACTCAGGTTCAGATCCCACGACGGTGGCGAAATCCTACTCCTGCTATAAATCACTATAAGGGTAGATACGCCGAGTTATAGAGATAGGTTCGCCGTGCGAGGTGACTAGAGAGTCTAAGTTATCGTATGAGATTGTGCCCTAAAGGCTCCCATAGGCCCGACTTATATAGTCGTCAGATCCTAGGGTTACAGGGAAAAGTCCTAGCCGGACAGGTTATAGAGTCCTACACCGTCTATTACTAGTCTTGTGTATCTTGCACTCCAAGGCTGCACGCTGGTGACTCCACCGTAGCCTTCCTTTATCCGGCATGGGCCTCCCTTCTGGATCCACCTAACTGGGCCGCCCAGCAGGCCACAGGCCATGCTACCGACTATGGGCCACCCGGGTTAGTCGGATAAGAGACATGCTATGAGGATACCCATATAGCATATCTCCAACATGATCCTAGCATCAAAAAGTGTGCTGAAGACATCTAACCACTCAAAAACACTTTGTTCTTTGAAATAAAAACAAAACCACGCCCCATATATAATATATAAAGTGGGGTTTATATATGGTTTCAAATAGAATTTTGGTTTGAAAATTTTGGTGCAAGTCAAACATGCTATGATGATATGAATGCAATACATGATTTTGTATTTCATGAAATTTGGGATGTTACAGTTTCTTTGGAAGTTTTATGGAAAAGCTTTTGGAGGTACCCATCAGGGGTCAATTAGCAGTATATCCGTAACCACGAAGAGTTTGAACAACAGGTTTAACTTGTTGCTTCTAAGATTTTGCATCTTGATGTCTTATTAGTTATCCTTTTCTTATTATTCACAAAAATAAAAAGAAAAGAAAAGGACCACCCTCGCAACCGTACTAGACTCATGCACCTTTCTTGACAAGCTACACACGCCACCGTCCAATCGCATTCAATGCCTGTTGCATTTTGAGGCTTCCTTTTAATATTTTTATTCTCGGGAGGTGAGCCAAGCGCGATACAACGTTAAATTCTGATGTGATATTGGCAGGATCTAGTTCAAAATTTTAGAATAATATGTGCGGGATCCTCATTGCTACCCACATACTGACATGGCCTCTCACTTGATCCGTCCAACTAATCCCCTCACCATCCTCTATCCCATTCCTCCTTAGCCGACTTTAACCTCACTAGATTCTCCTCAGCAATGCCGTCATTCACCTCGTCGGAGTCTGCTTCATCATATCTTCTTCCCCTGCTACCCGGTAGAGTGTCTGCTTCCCCACCACCGCAACCGAGATATGCGTAAGCCACTCGAACCCCACACCAGGGCGACTGTTAAAACTCCCTACTACCGAGACGAAGGTTTTTGCACACTTCCTATGCCCGCTTTCCTTGCATTTTACTTCCGAATGTAGTTCATCTATTATTCCTTGCACTTCCTTACATTTATAATAATACATGCTACTTGCTGTACTACGGGATCGGTTCCAAGAGAAGAGAAGGCAACTACGAGTCATGAAGCCAAATTGGTTGTCTCGCACCATTACAAGACCTCGTCAACCCAATGATAACCCCCAACAATCCTCCCTAGATAAAGGTTTGCCTCCACATTGCATATATGTATTTTCGAGAGTAGTTCATCATTTGCTTGCCTTGCCCTCTCATGTACTAGTATATTTTTTTTATTTTTTTTGGCCAGGCTTGGAAGATGATGTACTGCCGAATGAGAAGCGATTCCAACTAAACTTGAGGAGTTTTGGACATTCACATGTAGCCCCGCTCGACACAACACAAATGATACAGAAACATGGATATTTATTACATCTTTCTTGTGTTATTTGTGGATTGATTTGTTGCATTGCAATTTGCAGAAGCAAGTGCATGATCATCTCCCTTCCAAGGAGGTTCGCAGCACAGATATTCAGTAGCATGACAGTAATGCAGCCATTTATAGGAACCAAAAAAAAGTATGGTGCATGGACAAAGCTAAGATTAGGCTTTTCCAACAGGATTTGGACATGGCCACTCGGCAAATCAAAGAATTGAACCATGGTTGGATTCTATGATTGAAGATGGCCTTGATGCTTCCAATGATCTTCACAAGTTAGTGGCTGAAAATCGTGTTCCCAATTGGGGTGATGCACATGTCAATGAGACCAATGGGGCGGTCTTGGAATAGGTGAAAGAACAAGTAGAGATTCTCCGAGAATCTTTTCAGGCAGATGATTTTCGAAGTGTGGTGCAAGAGCCGCCATGCGAATATATTGTTATTTCAAATAATGAGGATGCCTTTCTTTGTCTTGTCAGCCTGATATTTTCTTTTCTTATGTGCGGGCAGTATTTTATGGTAACTACGTATTTGGCACGTTCTGATGAAACTATGCTGTACCTAGTACTTGCTGCATCTGGACAATGTATCTCGGTAGACATTCGGAAAATGGAAAAACAACATTTTCCCACAAGAATAATGAAATTTTATTATGCACTTTCGTTTAGATTCGTAGGCCCATGTTTTCTAGTAAATTAACCCATTACCATGAAAGGCAGTTTATCTTAAAAAAGAAATAAAAAAGAAGAGAATGGTAGTCCGAGCATAATAACCATGTCCTTGTGTCCATTATTGTGCATAAATATGTGCAACTACTTGTGTGGCCCCAACTCAAACGTTTAGACTATATATACTACTAGTAGAGTACACAAAAAATCAACTGAGGGGTAAAACACACGTCGAAACCACTGCTTTCACCAAGAAGTCAATAATAATCTTAACTCCGTGCCAGAAACAACCGTCGAAATGGATCCCATGTCCAATATTCAAAAGGTACAAAATTTCCATCACACCCTTCAGTTTATAAACAAGTCGCAAAGGCCATTCCTCAAAATGGTTTGTCTTGCACAATTCAAAATTTCAAGCCCGAGCCCATCGAGCCGAATCCCTCGAGATCACCTCGTAGTCTCGCACCACCACAAGGGCATGACCCTTCTATCCCATCTCCCCTTCACAGCCTCTCCAACGGCACTACGTTGCAACCGAAGACATTTTACCATATCCCTTATCTAGCAAGCCGGAGTTTGTTCCCCGATGCTGGCCCGCACCAGATCACCTTATCTGTACCCAAGGTCCACGGCGCCGGAGCTGGGTCAGCAACGTCATCACTAGCGACACCATCGCAGCTTTGTTGGGTCCACTTTCCCCCGACTCCAAGGCACTGGATCTACTTCCCCGACCTTGTCCATGACGCCAGAGAGATTGCAAGCAAAACCCGCTCAGCCATGAACGAAGAGGTCGTAGCTCGCCATAAGTCCATCAAACGCACGACCACAAGCATGAAATCACGTATTCACGGTCACAAAGGTAGTTCATCGTTTGTTTGACAGCTATCTCGCATTGTTTACTTTCATATGTATGTCATTGTTCCTTTATAGATTTTAACTATGTGCTAGCACTGTACTAATTTGCTCCTCTACACACACTTCGCTCTTAAATCTCATCACATTTTTTTTGCTCATGCATGGAAGCTGCTTTGGGGCCGACTGATAAGGGAGAATGGAAGATTAGGGAAGAAAGATTACTGAAGAATTCCAAACATGCAAGGTCGCTAGGCATGCAGAGACTTAGATATTTCGTAGCTACCACCACCAATCATGAAGGACAGGTTTATGAAGCAGAATCTAATCCTCCAGATGAACAAAATCCCGATGGACACCTGAATCAGGAAGATGGACCGGTTGACCACCCCATCCCAAGGTGCTTGCTTTGTCTTGTCATTCAGATGTTTGTTGCATCTTCCATGTTTTGTACCTCAATCCCACCAAATGTTGTTCAATGTCATCTTCTTAGTTTGTGCATCATATATGTTCAGCTTGGCCTGCCTAATTGTTCTTCCGTTCTATTTGTGTCTCATTATACATAGGACTTTCATAGATTAATGTATCGTTTATGTGTGTCATGAATCAGCTGGTTCACCTAAGACCCTTTCAAATAGCAGCAGGGAGAAAAACTATGTCCGGCAAGTATCTGATTCGGCATTCGTTTCTGATGATGAACAATACCTCGTGGGACACATCACTCAAGAATTTGGACCGGGTTAGGACGCCCTCCCTACCGCCCGCTTGTCCAACCCCCAAGGTGCTTGATCTGTTTTTTAATTGTGATATCTATTGAATCTTCCATGTTTTCTATCTCAATCCAACCAAATATTTTGCAATGCCCTCTACCTAGTTCATACATCATATATGTTCAGCATGTTTTTCCTTACTATTCTTCTGTTCCATCTACATCTCATTACATATAGAATTATAATTGATTGAAGTATCGTTTATGTCTGACTGGAATCAGCTGGTTTAGGTAAGACACGTTTAGGTACAAAACCTGAAGCGTCGACAAGCGATCCTACTAATGCTATAGGTGGAACACAAACACATGCTGGGAAACACAATAAACAAAATTCAGGAAACTCACATAAGACTAAAAAGTTTCACTTGGCGGCACACCACAAGTTCCAACAGAAGTAGACACAGCAAATACCATCCCACATATTCCACAATCAGAAATTGCCAATCCAGATAGCTATGAACAATTAACAGCCCAACCACTTTCAACCTCTACTAGCCTAACTCTACTGACACAACACCAACAAGCTAGCGATAATCACCCACCTATTGATCAGCCGGCCGCAAACAAGGTATGTGTTCCAACACTTATCGTTCCATACTCCCTTATATATACCGTGATAGCCAGATGTAACAGTTGAATTGGCAGGATTAAAAAAAGGGGGCCAACTTTAGGAAAAAAGCTTGAAGCTCAAATTTCTAGAATGCAATTTAGATACTGCATTAATTCTATTATGCCTGGCAAGATAAGGCTAGAAAGATCCAAAAGAATCTGCTTTCCTAGAATCGGAAATAGGCATTTTTGTCAGGAATGATATTCCCATCTTCGCATCGTTCTAGCTCCACCAACAGACCCCTAACCATTACAATTCATTACTCCAGAAGTTATATGTAAGTCATGGTCCTATGTCCCATGCCTTCAAGCTTGTCGTTGGTTCTATTCTAAGTCACATAACACATCAACCGTTCCATTCTTGGCGATAGACAAAATTCAACCTCGATCAGGATAATGAGGATGTAGATTATGTTCTCATGGACATGTTCTCGTGTTCTTTGCACCAATAGCGCCATATACTAAATAATAAATACTTCGATGGTAAGGCAAGTAAGGATATTCAAAAAAAGTATCCTATGGAACATTCTATGACTGACCAACAATGGATAGATCTTCTCGACCACTAGTTTGATCCAAAGATTATAGTATGGTTTTTGAAGACCGAGACCAGATCACATTCAAAATTCCTATTTGCTCATATGTATCACTAGTCTCCTTCTGCACATGAACATTGAGAAAAACAAGAGGAACCATGCCGCACAATGCCTAACGAACCGAACTGGATCTCGTGCATTGGTTGGGGACCTGAGCGCAATAGTAAGGATAATTAGTTTTTAATCTTGTAGAGACTTTCAGCTTCTTATATTTTAATCATGTGTTCCACCCATGTTGCAGAAAGATGTGATAAGTTTGCACCAAAAATTCGAGGCATGCCAGACGAGCAAAAAAGAAGGGCTCAATCCCTCTGCTAAGAGTATTATTGTAAGTCTTGTGTTCTATTAATATTTTGTGATGACACACCGTTATTGATTTATATGTTATAGTTAGATGAGCAACACTGCCTGAACTTCTTCTCAGTTTTCTTTTAACTTAAGTATAGTAGATGATTTCCAACAAGTGCGAGTTTCAATTTTGAACGGTACAAAGAGTTTTGTTGTGATATCATGCACCTGGCAATGAAGAATCCGACAGATGCGATGTTTGCATACTCTTGTTATTGAGTGTCAGTGATAAACTTCTTATCAGTATGACTAGATAGATAGTTTTCTTTTACTACAGTATATATGGTGCGTAGTCAGCCATACCAACCTGTAAGATTTGTTCATATATAGGTTAAATATGTTGTCTACATGTTTCTCTATAGTGGCTTCTCTTATCTCACCCATGTCTACCAACTGATAACCTTACAGATTAAATTGAACGAGGAGATGGCAAAACCTGGGAAAGACAGTCTGGAACAAAACCAAGAAGAATGTCTAGAAACATTTAACATGGTACTAAAAGGCGAAGGTCATCGTAAAAGTACGTTCATGCGTAATGGTGGGTTGTCGCAGTTCAAGTCCAAGTCCAAGTCGGGGTATTTGTCTTATTAGGAATAAATTGTAGTAGTACGGGCTGAACAGGAAGTGCAAAGACAAACAATCGAAGAGATGACATAGGAAGCATTAGCAAGGAATGTGGAGTTGAAGATGTTACGAGATCAGCTGAATTATCGATAGGTCATAGATGAACATTCTAAATTGAAGATGAACCCTGACAATGAGAAGTGAGTAAAGTGGTCGTGTGAAATGGTTCCTAGTATTACTACTGAGACTAGGTTGTGTTTGGGGCCATGTAACAAAAATGGAGGTACTATGTGTGTTCTGCATCATCCTTTTATCTATTCACGCTTTGCTCCATGCACAAAATACGGTGCCCGAACCTCACTCTCTGAAGTCTTGGATTCATGAACCCTACAAAGGTTTTTTATTCTTTGGACAGCTGCCAAATTCAAAATCTCAGTCGTTCGACAAAACCTACCGCCTACCGTATTTGAATCAGAGATTATGTATCGAATTTTCTTTGCCAATATGGTAATTATTTTTATGATTAGCCTTCAATTCATACGGAAGGAGTACCATTTTTTCTATTATTCCCTAGACTCTAACGAAATTCAAAAATCTTAGTCGAGTGACAAAACCTACCTTCAACCCTGTCACACTCAGCCTTCAATTCTTGAAGAGGGAGTATGTATTTTTTTCTATTATTGCTTGGATGCTAGCCAAATTAAAAATATCAGTCTGCGCATTCATGATAGTCATGGATGATCAGTTGATGTGACTCTCAGACTTGAATTCCTAGATAGATAGTGTACGGTCTACTAGCTTTTTTCTATTATTACTTGCCCTCTAGCAACAAAATTCAAAATCGTAATCCAGCAGAAAATTCCCCACCAACACAAATGCATTTCGCGCACGTCCCTTTCAAACATTTTGAGGAAAAATATCCCATTGTTGGAGTACCATTTTTCTAGTACTATTATTATGAGATGGACGCTGTCTAAATTCAAAATATGAATCGAGCGGCAAAACCACCCCACCGACCTTGAAGCATTTCCAGACCCTCTATTTCAAAAACTTTGAACTAGGCACTAGCCAAATTCAAAATCTCAATCGAGTAGCAATATCACTCGTCAACCTTGAAGCATTTTGTGCTCCTCCTTTTTAAAAAACTTTTGGCTTTAAAATATCCATTCTAACCTTTGTCCAGAGGACAAATGGGCATGCTAAATTCGGTAGCTTGGGGGCATGATTGTAATTTTTCTATTCACCTCTATAATCCTATTCGCGAAGTTTTTCCTGCTGGCCCTCCCAAAAAACCCAAGATCCTCTGTCCCCTCCATGACCACCACGCGCACCGGTCGATAGCAATTCCACGGCGGCCTGAGCCACTTGAGCTGCGATCTGGTGCACCACCACGGAGCCGCTTCACTGACACCCACCCAACTTGGATCTAGTTCACCGGGTTTTGAAGTAAATATGCCCTAGAGGAAAATAATAAAAGGTTTATTATTGTCATATCCCAATAAGTTCGTAATAGTTTCATCTTGTGCTATAATTGTATCAACTAGAAACATTGATATAGGTGTGATATGAAACATAAATTCCCTAGTAGCATGTTGATACTAGTACGTTGGGCAACATGATGATCAAGGTTTCCTGATACTGAATTGATAACGCTGGTTGACAACGAGGTCATATCATTGGTGAATGATGTGATGGACATTCCTCAAATATTTCGACACGATCAAGTCACACAGTTCATTGTTGTAATAGTCAGAAACGAAGTCTCCTTCTCCTTAGAATATGAGACCATATCATCATCACTATCTCCGAAGGTTTCTTTGAATGCATCAAACGTTACTCAATTAAATGGTGATTATAAAGGTGTGTGTTGGGTATCCGGAGGAATATGTTGAGGATACACTGTGTCAAGAGGGGGATTTGCTCACCAAGTGATGGGTAAGATACAGTTAGGCCGACTTTGTGAGATTACATCCATATATGTTGGAACATGTGACTAGGTCACGGGGATGTAATATCACGGTAACAAGTAAACTGTACTTGTCGATAATGAGATTGAACAAGTTATAGAGATACCTAACGATCGGATCTTGGAAAATAAGTATTGAAATAACAAAGGGAAATGGACTTGAAGTTTACGGTTCAAATGACATCGTCAATCTGCAATGCATAGGGATCATTACGGACATCATGGTTCAGATGTTGATCATTGATGCAAGAGGAGTCTTGGTCATGTTTGTGTCCTTCCCGAGCCATGAGGGGATCCACTTAAGGGTGTGAAGAGATTTCTATTATCCGTAAGATGGAATCATAGAAGAGAAAGAGAAAGTCGGATTTGTTCCGAGGAGAGAGATCCCAAGTTGTTCGGAGAAATAAAGGAAACCGGAAAAGTTCTAGTGAGAGGACTGGAATCATTCCGGATGTTCTGAAGCTGTTCACAGGATATAGAAGGGGAACCGAAAGGTGTTTTGGGTCAAATCAGATTAATATGTATTGACATATTAATTAATGTAATTAATATTAAATATAATATTAAATCTAATTTGAAGGCTTATTCCACTAATGGGCCAAATTCCCTAGGAAAAAATGGCCCATGAGGGATACCGGAAGGGAGAAGGGCCTTGGCCCCTAGGGTTTGGCTCCTGGGGCTGCCCCCTCCCTGGCCAGTGGCTATGGTTAGGGTTTGGGGCGACCTAGGGCTGCCCCCCCTTGGCCGCCAAACCTGTCCCCATTGGGCCGCCGCCTGGTTGTCTTGGGGGAGGGGCAAGACTGACCCCCCCTATATAAACAGGGCCCCTCTCCACTTTGGAGGATACAACAATATGATAGATCCCATGAGTTGGGAGCTCTAGTCCTCCTCCTCTCCAATCTTACTAGTTGTCTTCATGCATTCGCATTGCCCAGTGATGTTTGCGCAAGAGACAACACATCCGCAGCACACTGTTGCGTTGCAAGGATTCCATAGCCAGAGATCTACTTCCGTACTCCCGCTATGATCGGGGAGACGGAAGTTCTCTTCATACAATATATGTGTACGAATCCATGAGGTGCAACACTTGGGTCACTTTGGATGTCGTTAGCTGGACTGCTTCATGGTGATGGAGAAAGAGGTGACCTGTGAGGAGCTTCGTGACCTTGAGGTCGGCTACGAGCATGAATACTTCAACCACATTCCCCTCGGAATTCTAACCGCTTTCAGCATATAAGGATATCTATTCAAAACCTCTCGGCCGTTACTGCATTACTCGTAGTTAGATCTTGCGCATCAGGGCATTCCGTTCTAGTAATATTTTTGATTTTCTTCCCTGAACCCCAACAGTGGTATCAGAGCCGATCTATGCATAGTATTGTTGTACGTCTAGTACACACATGTGTTGTGCGGGTATTGATTCTATAGTTGTTACCCTCCCATGTGTACTTTTTTATATCATGGGATTGTTTGATGAAGTGGCCCGGACCAACCTTGCGCGTATTCTTACGCAAGACTGGTTCCACGCTCAACATACGGCTTGTTCCATATAAGAGGCTAGTGGGTGTCTGTCTCTCTTACAATAGTTGATATAACATTTAAAATGGAGGGCCTCGAAAGGGATGTAGTAGACACAACCATATGGACCCATGTTGTGGTTGGGAAGTTCGTAGATTAGAAACAGTTATATTACAAAAGCCCTAACAACCACATAAAACTTGCAATTGATAAAGTAGTGATATGGTCATGGTCATTATGAAGGTAAAGTAGTTTACTGTTATATTATGAAATTGTGTAGTAATAGCCATCGCTCCGATGGAAGACCTACTGGTGGAGCCGTGGACTTGTCGTCAATATCAGTGGCACAATGGAGATCATGTCGGAGCACTGGATGAAGATCAAGTCACAAGAAGGACCATATCATATCACAAATATACATATGATGTGGATACATGCTTTGCATCTTATTGTGTGCTAGTATTATATATACTCAATGGTAGAATAGATAAGATTATCCCTATTAAAACCAATATTGATTTGACGAGCATACCATGTGCAGCAATGGCCTCGAAATTCCAATGATAGTGTTCCCCTTGTGTGTGCACCATCAAGAAAGTTCTTCGGTATGAAGCCGTCCGTAACTATCGGGGGATAGACATATGTATGTTCGCAAATAGTGGGTGTATGAAAGGTTACACTACAATAGACACAAGTTTGAGTTGGCGAGCCTAGCATGTGGCCTCGGAACATAGGAGATCGAAAGATCGAGCATGAGTCACATGGATGTAGAGGTCCCAACCTGATAAGGTAGAGATCCCTGTGTTTACAATGCTAGTCCCTGGATTAATAGCTAGCATCCACAGTTTAAGATGTAATATCATGAAATAAAGGTCATAATACAACTTTATAACCAGGAATAAAATAATTCATTACATCTTACATAGCTCATATGGTTATCTCATTACAATTCAGCAAATATAACTATAGCATGGAGTCCTTCATCTTCAAAGTGCCACAAGCAATCATGTTGGTTGTAGACTTGTAATCCTATTCAACACACTTCACTAACATCAAATAAACCTGCAACATAATAAGTTATAGCCACAAGGGTCAATACATTTGAATTTTATTGGCAAGTGATACTATGGTAGAATAGTGGTATCTATCACCTACATGCATTTGGCTAATTGGAGCTTAGGCTTGCTTTGCTCAAAATAAGGTTATCCTTATCAGTTAAAAAACACTAAGTTTTTGTTTGTCAAAATCACCCTAGGATGAGGAGATCCTTGATAGCTTCCATGTCTTGAAGCTAAAATTGTCCATTGCCGGGAACACGGATAAGTACTTAGATTTTACTCTCTCGAGAGGTGGTGCACTTTCCCCAGAAGACTCGACATGCATCGAGACAAGATCTTTCAGAAGCCTTCCCTTAGACCAAATGGATGTGTTCCCAACCTATCACTCCCTACCAAAATCTGTCCATCTGACTAAGTTATTGCAACCTATATGATCCTGGCAGAGCCCATATACCACGTGGTTACACTAGAAGCTTCTCAACATTTGACATCTCAAATCTCTTTGTTCCTGGGTGGCTTTCCACAAGTGAGATACACTAGGTAGGCCATGAATATGGGGCCCTGTATAACTACTCAACACAAACCAATCTTTCCATTCCACCCAGGTGATTCATTCACATAGTTGTTGTATTAAGCAAAACACAAGTCATAGACTTAGAAATATTTCATAGTATGAATAATACACCCTTGTTTTCGACTAGCTAGGCTAAGCACACTAGTAGCAAGAATCCTAACTTAGGGAAATTTCTACTAAGGCATCATCTACTAGGATTTCCCAAGGCATATCATACTTAGTAAAATTCCATGCAAGTCCTACTCAAAATATCACTAATGCATAGTCAAAATAATAGGACAAAATGTATGAAGCACCACTTGCCTTTTTGGTAGAGAAACTAGGTTCACTCCTTGATCTTGCAAGGGACACACTCTTCGAAGTTCACTACAAGTCAATCAAGGCATACATTCAAACTAGCATTCAAACAATTCATCAAATAATATAAAGAAAACAAAACAATGCATGCAAGCATAATAAAGATTGTTTTATTTGGAAAGGTGGTTTCTAATAGGCTATAAACATTTTAAAACACTTGTTGGTCATTTATAAAAGTGGCAAAACCATTTGAAACCAAGTTAGTGAAAATGGGCCATTTAAGCATTTTTGTTTTGTTAGAATGATTTATATCAAAGTAATAATTTCTAGTGCTTGAAAAATATATTTTTAGACACAAATGTTTGTGTTTATGGTAAAAGTGTTTAGAACAAATCCATTTACAAAAGGTTTCACCCAAAAATCATTTTTAAATCAAAGCAACATTTTATTTTACTAGAAATGCTTTTAAAAAAATTAATAATTTTCTAGGGTTAATAAAATACATTTTTTAAATCCAAAACTTAGTGTTTGGGTCAGATAGTTGAAATCAAACCATTTGCAAAAGATTTACCCAAAAATTATTTTTAAAACATAATCAACAATTTTTGTTTTACTAGAAATGCTTTTATTAAAGGAATAATTCCTTAGTGTCACAAAATATACTTTCAAATCCATAAGTTGGTTTTTATGGTCAGTAGGTTCAAAACAAACCATTTTCAAAAGATTGTTTCCCTAAAATCATTTTTAGAATAAATTTTATACTCAAAATAGTCCTAGAAATGTTTCTGCAAAAACATATAATTTTCCTGAAGCAAAATATTAAAATAAGGGCATGGTTGCAAAGTTTGCATTTTTGTGAATCCATTGATATAAAATTTGCAAATTTTGGACAAGCAGAACAATAGTTATGAATTTTACAAAATCATACATCTAGTAGAAAAGTTTGTGTTTTTAAAACAAAATACAGGCCACGTGGTGTGTTCCTATTGCCCGGTACCGGTTCACACGGATCGATCATCATGGGCCATCAGATTTAAGTGGAAAAGCACAGATCTGATCAATAGATACCCATTTGTCTAAATCTAATCCTAGCCAACAGATATGCATCCTACGGTTCAAGGTTCAAAATGGCAACACTTGGCGCTCGGGTGGTGGCATTCTGGCGAGTACAGGAAGCAAGGAAGATGGAGAAGGGGCTCACTAGGTTCGCGGAGTCGCTGTCGTTCTCAAGGTGGCAGTAGCTGGCTAAGGGGCGCACAGACGCTGCGAGAATTCCTCGCCGGAGATGCTCCTGGCATCGGCACGTTCAGGAGTCATCGGAGGTGAGGCTGTAGGTCACGCGCGAGTGATTAGATAGCACCTGGAGATTTATAAGACATAGGCAAACAAAATGGCATGAGTCACAGGTCGAGGCGCGCAAGGGGTCGAGTTCTAGGGCTCACCAGAGTTGCGGCGGTGGTCGGTGGCGCACGGGTGAAGACATTGCCGATGTTCTATGTATAGGGAGTGTCCCAACCTTTATTAACATAAGGTGGTGTCCCCTCTGTTTACAGTGCTAGTCCCTGGATCAATAGCTAGCATCCACAGTTTAGATGTAATATCAAGAAACAAAGGTCATAATGTAACTTTATAACCAGGAATAACATAATTTTATTACATCTTTACATAGCTCATGTGGCTATTACATTACATTGCAGCGGAATAACTATAAGCATGGGGTCCTTCATCTTCAAAGTGACATAGGCAGACATGTTGGTTGTAGACTTTGTAATCCTAATCAATCAATCTTCACTAAAATCAATCAAACCTGCAACATTACAAGTTACAGCCACAAGGGTCAATACATTTGAATTGTATTGGCAAGTGATACTATAATAATATTGTGGAGTCTATTATCTATATGCATTTGGCTAAGTGGAGTTGAGGCTTGCATTGCTCAAAATAGATTTTCCTTATCATTTTGAAAACACTAAGTTTTTGTTTTGACAAAATAATTTTTGTCAATCAAAGATTGAAGATCCCTTATCCCTTGTTCAAACACAAGTTTTAACTTAGAAATTGGAGTGATGAGATTCTTGATTGCTTCCATGTCTTGATGCTCAAATTGTCCTTTACCAGGGACATGGCTAAGTACTTAGATTTTACACTCTGCAGAGGTGGTGCACTTTCCCCACAAGACTTGGTTTCCCAAGACAAGATCTTTCAGAAGCCTTCCCTTAGACCAAAATGGACGCGTTCCAACCTATCAAACTCTAACACCAACTGTCCATATGGCTAAGTTCTTGCAACCTATATGATCCAGGCAGAGCCCATAATGCCAAGTGGCTGCACTTGAAGCTTCTCAACATTTGACATCTCAAATCTCTTTGTTCCTGGGTGGGCATCCACAAGTGAGATACACAAGATCAACCATAGACATGGGCCTTGTTAACCACTCAACCAAAAACCACCAAATCAAGTCCCATTCCACCCAGGTGATTCATTAACTTAGTTGTTTTATTAAACAAAAACACAAGTCCTCAGACTTAGAAATTTTTCATAGTATGGATATATATATTCCACCCTTGTTTTCTATTAGCTAAGCTAAGCTTGAGACTAATAGGAATCTTAACTTAGGAAGATTTCTACTAAGGTTTCATCTACTAGGTTTTCCTATAGCAAGGTTTATACTTGGAAAAATTTCCATGCAAGATTTACTTAGAGAAAATCACTAATGCATAGTGAAAGTAATGGGACAAAAAGTATGAAGCATCACTTGCCTTTTTGGTAGAGTATGGGTTCACTCCTTGTCCTTGCAACAATCACACTCTTCGAGTCACTACAAATCAATCAAGCAAGGCACAATCTCAATCTACCAATACGGCAAAACATCACATAAAATGATGAAGCCAAAGTAATGCATGCAAAAGTGGTTTATTTAGGGTCAGAGAGTTTAAAACATGCCAAGCTTTGTTTTATTTGAAAAAGTGGTTCCTAATGGGTCATGAACATTTGTAAACACCTATTGGTCATTTTGTAAAGTGGCAAAGTCATTTGCAAAAGGTTTCACTTTATAAACCATTTTCAAAACAAAGTATCATTTTATGTGGTGTAGAAATATTTTTACTAAGGCATTAATCTATAGGGTTCACCAAATATGTTTTCAAACCACAAAACTTTTTGTTTAGGGTCAGAGAGTTTAAAACAAAAACATTTCCCAAAAGTTTTCTTCCAAAACCATTTTTAATAAATAAACCACATTTCTATTTGACTAGAAATGGTTTTAAATCAAAGAATCATTATTTTCCTGCACCATATACATTTTTGAATCCACAAAGTGTTTCCTATGGTCAGTAGGTTCAAATCAATCCAATTGCCAAAGATTTTAACCCCAAATTCATTTTTGAATAATTTTTACAACCTAAACAAGCTTAAAAATGTTTCTGCAAAAACAAACATTTTACCCGAGGCTATTTACTAAAAAAAAGGCATGGTTGTCTAGGTCTTGTTCCACTATTCCATTGATATAAAGTTTGTAAAATTTGGACGTGTGGTTTAAAAGTTGTGCAATTTACAAAACTGGAATCCTAATAGATCAATTCTGTCTTTTAAATCAACTACAGGCCACGTGTCTGTCTCTGATTGGATGAAAACGGTTCGCACGGATCGGTCAGCGTGGAGCGTTAGATCTAACTAAAACGTCGGCATGATGGTCGCGCACTTTCGATTGGATCTAATCCTAGCGATGATTCGCATCCCACGGCTATAACGCGCTTGCGAGGATCGGCGCCGACAAATACGCTGCTGCTGCTCTGTCGATGACGCTGCCAACGAAATAGGACGAGCGGGGAAGAGTGAGGTTGCTCACCAGGTTCGCAATGAAGCACTGAGTCTCGTTGTTGCTTTGGTTGGCCAAGAGGACCACAGAGGTGACGAGAATTGCTCGCCGGAGTCCCTGCTTCCGTCAGGCACGCTCGGCCGTTGTCAGGAACGAGGCTACAAGGCACGCCGGTGTAAAACAGAAGGAGCATTAGACACATGCGAGGAAGGAGAGTATGCTAGTGTCAACTAGAGAGGAGGGGGCGGTCAGGGATTACCAGGGGAGCTCATCGGAGTTGACCTAGCCGTCGGTGGAGCTCAGACGAAGACGGAGGCGAGGCTGTGGGGCATGCGTGGGTGAACGGAGACCACGGGTAGGTGCGTGAGATGATGGGGATCAAGCTGGTGTGAGCTAGGAGGTAGGATAGGGTCGGGGCTTGCCGGAATTTGATAGGGGACTCGTCGGTGGTAGTGAGGTTTCGAGCAAGAATTATGGACAGCCTAGGGCTCCGGTGGTGTGATGACTGGAAGGAAAGGGAGAGAGGAGGGAGGCGAGTTCACGAGCATCATCACTGGGCAGGATTAGTGCGTCATTTAGGCGAATTGAACACGAGTAAACGACGCTGGAAACGGCCGGAGTGAGGGGAAAGAATTGGTCGCGCAGTTTGAAGACGACGCCAACGTGGTTGTGGGTCCTCTTTGGCAGTGAGATAGAGAGAGGAAGAGTGGGTCCAGGCTTGCAAATGAGTGAGGGTGCGGCTTAAGGTGAGAAAATGTTTCAGAGGGGAAATAGGTGGGTCGGACTGTTTTAATGGCCGGCTGGGTCTTCTTTCCTCTATTTTTTTCTGTTCTGAAACTTTTTCTTTTTCTAATTTCAATTTCTGTTTTGAAAAATCAAATCACAATTCAAACAACAAAACCAAATCCCAAAAATAAAATAAAATAATTTTAATCTTTTTAGGATCCATTAATAATTAAATAAAATGGGCCTTAGTTATTAAATCAAATAGGATTTGTTTTATTAAAAACTTTATTTTGAAATCTAAAATAAAACCAAAACACTTCAGTAGGTTTTATTTGAGAATATAAAATACTTGGAAAACTTATTTAAAATAAATTAAATAAGTTTTGGTGTTTATTTAAAATGGGAAAAGCCTTTACTTAAATAAAATTGGATATTAAATCCTTATTATTTTATTTAGATAAACCTTTACTATTTTTATCAAAAAAAATGTTTTATTTCCAAAGCATGACCAAGGTTTAATTTGGCCATATAAAATAATCCTCATTTATAAATTTATTCTTTTTCATTTGAAAACCAAATCTTTTTATTAAAAGATCCAAAATAGTAATTTCACTTATTCAAAATATTTTCTTTATTAATTGTTTAACTTTTCAAATCCCTTTAGGATTTGTTTGATCAAAATAGGTTTTGAAAGTTTCAAATTGGATTCAAAAGTTTCTTCTCACCCTGAAAATCAACAATGTTTTATTTTAATCATTTATTTTTCACATTACAAGATTTGGAAAATCTTGGGATGTGCCAAGCTACCACCCTTAAAATAAATCTCGTCCCGAGATTTGGGAGGCTAGGGGTTACAAGTTAGCTCAAAAGCATCTAGAGTACTACCACCCTTAAAATTTTTCCAACTAGTTTACATCTTGGCTTGCTTGGGATCTTGATGTAACTTTCCTGGACAGAAGTTTGCATAGTGGCCTAGCTCCTTGCATTTGAAACATGTGACAAGGCTGAGATCCTTCATAGGCTTGTTTAACTTGTTCTTCATCTTTTCTGGACATTCACTGGCATAGTGTCCCTTCTCTTTGCAATTGTAACATTGCAACTGGATTATGTCCTTCTTTTTCTTTTTGGGTCTCTCCAAAGCTAGGAGTTCTTCTAGTTCATGTTCTTCATATCTCACCTCAAAGGTGGGAAATCTTTCTCTCTTCTTGGGGCATTGATCTTCATGTTCCTTGGATGTATGCTCCTTGTCTCCACAAGTATTGCTAGCTTGGGTTCCTTCTAGAATAGCATCTTTGTCATCCTTGTTGTCATTAGCTCTTTGGGAAAAGTTTTCTCCCATGTTGATCATTTGAGTAACCAATCCTTGCAACAATTGGGATTGAAGTTTCAAAATCCTTTGTATGGCTGGGTCTAGTCCATTGTTGTTGGCTAAAAGCTGAGTTGTCTCTTGGCTCAACTGTTTTTGGGTTGCTATAAGTTCTCTCATGTTGTCCTTTTGGTTGTTGTTGGTGTTGTCATCAACTTTGATGTTGGTGTTTCTTGGAGAAGTCATCTGTTTGGGTTGGATGGAGATTAGAGTAAACAAAATATTTCTAAGGGAATAGTTCTAATCACACATCACAATTCACACAAGCAATGTGCAATCAATCACAAACAACTTTTCACTCAAACAACAAAGTTCAAGCACATACTTAGGCAACAAGATATTTTTGTTACACCACATAAGTTGGTGTGGTTGACTTAACTAAAATATGGTTGTCCATCTATAGGGTTTACTTGTGATCTTTCCATCCTTCTTGATTGATTCTTCTTGGATGAGATCATGGTTTCCTTGGGAAAAATTCTTGGTCACAAACTTCAAGTGAAGTGAACTCCTTCTAATTTTGCACTTCCTTAGTCTCCATATCTTGAGCAAGATTTCCTTGACTCACTTGTAGTCCTTAGTAGTATCCAAGATTGAGGTCCTTGGTGAATATGCTGAAGATGTTGAAGTCATTAGAGTTGAAGAAGTTGAAGTCATTAGAGTTGAAGATGTTGAAGTCATTAGAGTTGAAGAAGTCCTTTGCACATGGTGAAGTCTTTGGCCATGGGGTAGGTTTTTCCATCAAGTTTGAAATTAGATGAGATGTAGAGTCAAAACCAAAATGGTTGAGGAAAGAGTTTACAAGTTTGTTTGCAAATAAGTTTTTGGAACAAATACAACTCCTATTTTTCTAAGGGTTTTTGTCCAATCCTAGGTTTACAAATCCTACAGGCAACACAATGCTCTGATACCATCTGTAAGATCCCTCCTTTGTAAAGGAAAAGGATCCCTGTGATTGCAATGCTAGTCCCTGGATCAATAGCTAGCATCCACAGTTTAGATGTAATATCAAGAAACAAAGGTCATAATGTAACTTTATAACCAGGAATAACATAATTTTATTACATCTTTACATAGCTCATTTGGCTATTACATTACATTGCAGAATAACTATAAGCATGGGGTCCTTCATCTTCAAAGTGCCACAGTGCATATGTTGGTTGTAGACTTTGTAATCCTAATCAATCAATCTTCACTAAAATCAATCAAACCTGCAACATTACAAGTTACAGCCACAAGGGTCAATACATTTGAATTGTATTGGCAAGTGATACTATGATAATATAGTGGAGTCTATCATCTATATGCATTTGGCTAAGTGGAGTTGAGGCTTGCATTGCTCAAAATAGATTTTCCTTATCATTTTGAAAACACTAAGTTTTTGTTTTGACAAAATCATTTTTCTCAATCAAAGATTGAAGATCCCTTATCCCTTGTTCAAACACAAGTTTTAACTTAGAAATTGGAGTGATGAGATTCTTGATTGCTTCCATGTCTTGATGCTCAAATTGTCCTTTACCAGGGACATGGCTAAGTACTTAGATTTTACACTCTGCAGAGGTGGTGCACTTTCCCCACAAGACTTGGTTTCCCAAGACAAGATCTTTCAGAAGCCTTCCCTTAGACCAAAATGGACGCGTTCCATCCTATCAAACACTAACACCAACTGTCCATATGGCTAAGTTCTTGCAACCTATATGATCCAGGCAGAGCCCATAATCCCAAGTGGCTGCACTTGAAGCTTCTCAACATTTGACATCTCAAATCTCTTTGTTCCTGGGTGGCCATCCACAAGTGAGATACACAAGGTCAACCATAGACATGGGCCTTGTGAACCACTCAACCAAAAACCACCAAATCAAGTCCCATTCCACCCATGTGATTCATTAACTTAGTTGTTTTATTAAACAAAAACACAAGTCCTCAGACTTAGAAATTTTTCATAGTATGGATATATATATTCCACCCTTGTTTTATATTAGCTAAGCTAAGCTTGAGAGTAATAGGAATCTTAACTTAGGAAGATTTCTACTAAGGTTTCATCTACTAGGTTTTCCTATAGCAAGGTTTATACTTGGCAAAATTTCCATGCAAGATTTACTTAGAGAAAATCACTAATGCATAGTGAAAGTAATGGGACAAAAAGTATGAAACATCACTTGCCTTTTTGGTAGAGTATGGGTTCACTCCTTGTCCTTGCAACAATCACACTCTTCAAGTCACTACAAATCAATCAAGCAAGGCACAATCTCATTCTACCAATCAAGCAAAACATCACATAAAATGATGAAGTCAAAGTAATGCATGCAAACATGCCAAGTTTTGTTTTATTTGAAAAATTGGTTCCTAATGGGTCATGAACATTTGTAAACACCTATTGGTCATTTTGTAAAGTGGAAAAGTCATTTGCAAAAGGTTTCACTTTATAAACCATTTTCAAAACAAAGTATCATTTTATGTGGTGTAGAAATATTTTTACTAAGGCATTAATCTATAGGGTTCACCAAATATGTTTTCAAACCACAAAACTTTGTGTTTAGGGTCAGAGAGTTTAAAACAAAAACATTTCCCAAAAGTTTTCTTCCAAAACCATTTTTAATAAATAAACCACATTTCTATTTGACTAGAAATGGTTTTAAATCAAAGAATCATTATTTTCCTTCACCAAATACATTTTTGAATCCACAAAGTGTTTGCTATGGTCAGTAGGTTCAAATCAATCCAATTGCCAAAGATTTTATCCCCAAATTCATTTTTGAATAATTTTTACAACCTAAACAAGCCTAAAAATGTTTCTACAAAAACAAACATTTTACCAGAGGCTATTTACTAAAAAAAAGTCATGGTTGTAGAGGGCTTGTTCCACTTATTCCATTGATATAAAGTTTGTAAAATTTGGACGTGTGGTTTAAAAGTTGTGCAATTTACAAAATTGGAACCCTAATAGATCAATGTTGTCTTTTAAATCAACTACAAGCCACGTGTCTGTCTCTGATTGGACGAAAACGGTTCGCACGGATCGGTCGGCGTGGAGCGTTAGATCTAACTGAAAACGCGCAGATGTATGGTCGCGCATCTTTCGATTGGATCTAATCCTAGCCAGATGATTCGCATCCTACGGCTACAACGCGTTTGCCAGGGACTGGCGGCGCTGACGGTGGCTGCGCGGCGGCGCGGCTCTGTCGATGACGCTGCCGACGAAATAGGACGAGCGGGGAAGAGTGAGGTTGCTCACCAGGTTCGCAATGAAGCACTGATTCTTGTTGTTGCTTTGGTTGGCCAAGGGGAGCACGGAGGTGATGACAATTGCTCGCCGGAGTCCCTGCTTCCGTCAGGCACGCTCGGCCGTTGTCGGGAACGAGGCTACAAGGCACGCCGGTGTAAAACAGAGGGAGCGTTAGACACATGCGAGGAAGGAGAGTATGCTAGTGTCAACTAGAGAGGAGGGGGCGGTCAGGGATTACCAGGGGAGCTCATCGGAGTTGACCTAGCCGTCGGTGGCGCTCAGACGAAGACGGAGGCGAGGCTGTGGGGCATGCGTGGGCGAACGGAGACCACGGGTAGGTGCGTGAGATGATGGGGGTCAAGCTGGTGTGAGCTAGGAGGTAGGAGAGGGTCAGGGCTTGTCGGAATTTGACAGGGGACTCGTCGGTGGTAGTGAGGTTTTGAGCAAGAATTATGGACAGCCTGGGGCTCCGATGGTGTGATGACTGGAAGGAAAGGGAGAGAGGAGGGAGGAGAGTTCACGAGCATCATCACTGGGCGGGTTTAGTGCGTCATTTAGGCTAATTGAACACGAGTAAACGACGCCGGAAACGGCCGGAGTGAGGGGAAAGAATTGGTCGCGCAGTTTGAAGACGACGCCAACATGGCTGTGGGTCCTCTTTGACAGTGAGATAGAGAGAGGAAGAGTGGGTCCAGGCTTGCAGCGAGTGAGGGGTGCGGCTTGCGGTGAGAAAACGTTTCGGCAGAGGGGGAAATAGGTGGGCTGGACTGGGCTGTTTGGGCTGGCCGGGCTGGGTCTTCTTTGCTCTATTTTTTTCTGTTCTGAAACTTTTTCTTTTTCTAATTTCAATTTCTGTTGTGAAAAATCAAATCACAATTCAAACAACAAAACCAAATCCCAAAAATAAAATAAAATAATTTTAATCTTTTTAGGATCCATTAATAATAAAATAAAATGGGCCTTAGTTATTAAATCAAATAGGATTTGTTTTATTAAAAACTTTATTTTGAAATCTAAAATAAAACCAAAACACTTCAGTAGGTTTTATTTGAGAATATAAAATACTTGGAAAATTTATTTAAAATAAATTAAATAAGTGTTGGTGTTTATTTAAAATGGGAAAAGCCTTTACTTAAATAAAATTGGATATTAAATCCTTATTATTTTATTTAGATAAACCTTTACTATTTTTATCAAAACAAAATGTTTTATTTCCAAAGCTTGACCAAGGTTTAATTTGGCCATATAAAATAATCCTCATTTATAAATTTATTCTTTTTCATTTGAAAACCAAATCTTTTTATTAAAAGATCCAAAATAGTAATTTCACTTATTCAAAATATTTTCTTTATTAATTGTTTAACTTTGAAAATCCCTTTAGGATTTGTTTGATCAAAATAGGTTTTGAAAGTTTCAAATTGGATTCAAAAGTTTCTTCTCAGCCTAAAAATCAATAATGTTTTATTTTAATCATTTATTTTTCACATTACAAGATTTGGAAAATCTTGTGATGTGACATTCTAGGACGCGCGCGTGCAAGCAAAGGGTGCTGGTAGGTGCACAAGGTGCTGGCGAGCAAATCTATGGGATCTAGGGCAAGGGCGTTGTATGGGTTGGTCGGAATTTGATGGGGAGCTCGTGGGAGCAGGTGTGGTGTTGGCAAGAAATTCTCGCAGCCTGGTGGCGGAGAGGGAGGGGCAAGTGAGGGAAAATAGGGAGGAGAGGAGGGTGTTTAATCATGCATGATCACTGAGCGGAATCAGCACGGCTATTACGCAAATTAACATCGTGGAATCAAAGGCAGAAACGTTCGGAGTGAAGGGGGAGAAAGAACAGGTCGCGGGGACGACAATGACGTGGATGGAGGTGGTTCCAGCGCGTCAGTGAGAGGGGGTACGAGGCGCGGTGGAAAATGTTTCGCAGGGTGAGAGTGTCGGGTGGGCTGTTGGGCCAAGTTGCTGGGCTGGTTTCTGGGCTGGTAGGTGGGTCTGGTCCTTTTCTATTTTTTTCTTTCGGAACCTTTTTCTTTTTCTTTTCTGTTTTTCTGATTTAAAATTCAAACACTCATTTGAATTCAGATTTATTTTTCAAACCTTTTTCAAAATTTCAACATGTTTTAATATTGTTTATTAATGCATTTTAAATTCCTTTTTAGAATAATTTCTTTTATTCTCTTATGGTTAAAAATTTGTTTAAAATAGACATTTGTCTGTATTAAAATAAGATTTTAAATATTTTTTCAAACTTCTATTTGAATTCCAATTTTTTCCAAACCTTTTTCAGTAGGTTTTATTTATTCATTAGTGTGTTAAATAATTCACTTTGAATTATTTTAAATATTTTAATATGATTTAATATTCATTTAACTTGGGCATTTGACTTTATTTAAATAAAGTGAAATATGGTTTTAAACACATATAAATTTTATTCAAATAATCTTTATTCCTTTATTTTATTTGGATTTGGATTATCTTTATTTCATTTTCTTATGGATTTAATTAAAGTTTTAAATTGTCTTCTAAACAATTTTATTGGGATTTATTATTTAGTTTTGGCAATTCGTTTTTATTTAAATAAAATTGGATATTGTTGAATTATGATTTTATTTAAATAATATTTTGCTCCTTTTTGTCATTGAATAAATTTTCATTTGTTTATGGATTTGGTCAAGATTTAATTTGTCTTTTAAATATTCCTTATTTATTTCTTTCTTTCTTTATCTTATAAAATCCATATCTTTTTATTTATAGATCCAAAATTGGTGATTCCAATTTGTATGATTTTATTTAATATTTGTTTATGCTTTTAAATCCTTTTAAGATTATTTTGCTCACAATTTGGAATGGATTTTAGATAGGAGCTTTATTAGCCTTGGAAATTATTTCCTCTTATCTTATTATATTCATAAGTTTTTATACATGGCTCCAAAATGAATGAAACCAATTTCTATGATTTTATAATATTTTTGTTTATCATTTTTGGTCATTTATAAATGTTTGTAGATATATTTTTATATGGATCAAATCCATAGTCTTAGAGAGATCTTTGGAAGTGATTTCTTTCATTAAGATTTGGGATTTAGATTTAACTTTTCCATGTGTTTGAATTTCAGGATACATTAATTGATGAATGCATTTCACTTGGTTGAAATTTCTGTTGGATACCCTTTTCATTCAATTTTTGTTCAACTAGGGTTTTGATGTTTCCATTTAGAAGCAAAAATTTTCTTTTCACCCTAAATTTCAACAATTAATTCTTTTGTTTATTCATTTTTTGCATTTCAAAATTTGGAAAATTTTGGGATGTGAGAGGCTACCACCCTTAAAAGAAATCTCGTACCGAGATTTGGGAAGGCTAGAGGTTACAAGTTGGCTTCAAGACAACTATAGTGCTACCACCCTTAAAAAGGTTTTTGACTAGATTACATCTTGGCTTACTTGGGGTCTTGATGAAACTTCTCTGGACAGTTGTTGGCATAATGTCCTTTGTTTCCATATTTGAAACATGTGATAAGGTTGAGATCTTGAGGTGCCTTCTCTAGACAATATTATGCATAATGGCCTAGCTCTTTGAAGTGGTTGCACATCACTTGGCTAATATCCTTCCTCATCTTTGGTTTCATTGCCTCTTGTTTGTTTCCTTGGTTCTTCTTCTTTTCTGGACATTCATAAGCATAGTGTCTCATCTTTTTGCAATTGTAACATTGCACCTGGCTAATGTCTTGCTTGCTGAGGTTGGGGCATTTCTTCTTTTTGGGCATCTCCAAATCTAGGAGTTCTTCTAGTTCATGCTCTTCATATTTCACCACAAAAGTGCGAAATCTTTCTCTCTTCTCGTGGAAGTCACTAGAGATATGACTTTATTCTCCACATGAGTAACAACACTTTGTGGTCACTTTGGGTATGGCCTTATGAGTCATGGTTCTGAATTTGCCTTCATCTTTCTTGGTAGAAGTTGTTCCTTCATGGAGTTTTCCAAATATTTGATGCATTCCATCTTGTTTCATTTATTGAACTATAGGATAGATAGGGCATTGGATAGGGGCATGATAATTTCCTTCACATATGAAACAAGTAACTTGAGATGTGGGGCATTGTTTAGTTTGATGTTTCTCTTCACAATTAGGGCATTGGTCCATATGTTCTTTGTAAGTGTGTTCCATGTCTCCACAAATATTGCAATCTTGAGTTCCTTCTAAAATATCATCCTTCATATCATTGTTGACACAATCTCCTTGGGAAAGGTTGCTTCTCATGTTGATCATTTGGTTGGTCATCCTTTGCAACAACTGGGATTAGATTTCCAAGAACTTTTCTAGGGTTGGGTCTAACTCATTTTTGTTGGCTAAAAATAGAGTTTTCACTTGATTCAACTGGGCTTGGGTTACTAGAAGTTATTCTTTCATGTGTATCTCTTGGTTGTTGTTGTCACCATCCTTGATGTTGGAGTCTCTTGCAGAAGTCATCTGTTTGCGTTGGATTGGGATTAGAATAGGCAAAATATTTCTATACGAAAAATTCTACTCACACACAACAATTCACACAAAGCAATGTGCAAGCAATCACATTCAAACATTCCACTCAAACAACAAGGTTAAAGAATATATTTAGGCAACAAAATATTTTTCCTACACCACATAAGTTGGTGTGATCAATAAGTTGATCTAAACTAAACTCTAGTATGGTGGTCCAACTATGGTTCAATTGAGATCATTTCATTCTTCTTAGTTGTTTCTTCATGAACAAGATCATGGTATCCTTGGGAAAAATTCTTGCATCTTGGTCACAAAGCTTCAAAGGTGATGATGGTTCCTTATAAGTTGTGTTTCTTTAGTCTTCAAGTCTTGAGTAATATTTCTTGTCTCACTTATAGTCCTTAGTGATGTACAAGTTGAAGTCCTTGGTGAAACTAAAGTTGAAGTCATTGGTGATGTTGAAGTCATTGGTGATGGTGAAGTCTATGCTCATGTTGAAGTCATTGCTCATGCCGAGGTTTTTGTCCAACAAGTTGAAATGGAAGAGATGTAGATTCAAGACCAAAAAGGTTTAGGAAAGGGTTTACAAGATTGTTTATAAATAAGTTTTCGAACAAACACAACTCCTATTTTTCTAAGGTTTTTTCCCAATCCTAGGGTTACAATCCTATAGGCAACACAGTGCTCTGGTACCATCTGTAGAGGTCCCAACCTGATAAGGTACATATCCCTGTGTATACAATGCTAGTCCCTGGATCAATAGCTAGCATCCATAGTTTAAGATGTAATATCAAGAAACAAAGGTAAAAATACAACTTTATAACTAGGAATAAAATAATTCATTACATCTTACATAGCTCATATGGCTATCTCATTACAATGCAGCAGATATAACTATAGGATGGAGTCCTTCACCTTCAAAGTGCCACATGCAATCATGTTGGTTGTAGACTTGTAATCCTATTCAACACACTTCACTAACATCAAATAAACCTGCAACATAATAATTTGCAGCCACAAGGGTCAATACATTTGAATTGTATTGGCAAGTGATACTATGATAGAATAGTGGTATCTATCACCTACATGCATTTGGCAAAGTGGAGCTTAGGCTTTCTTTGCTCAAAATAAGGTTTACCTTATTAGTTGAAAAACACTAAGTTTTTGTTTGTCAAAATCACCAAAGGAACAACCAATAGAATTGGTTAACCTTTAAGCCTTGTTCAACCACAAGATTTTAACTTATAAATTGGGATGAGGAGATCCTTGATAGCTTCCATGTCTTGATGCTCAAATTGTCCATTGTCGGGGACACGGCTAAGTACTTAGATTTTACTCTCTCGAGAGGTGGTGCACTTTCCCCAAAAGACTCGACATGCATCGAGAAAAGATCTTTCAGAAGCCTCCCCTTAGACCAAATGGACGCGTTCCCAACCTATCACCCCCTCCCACCTTCTGTCCATCTGGCTAAGTTATTCCAACCTATATGATCCTGGCAGAGCCCATATACCATGTGGTTGCACTAAAAGCTTCTCAACATTTGACATCTCAAATCTCTTTGTTCCTGGGTGGCTTTCCACAAGTGAGATACACTAGGGTAGGCCATGAATATGGGGCCCTGTGTAACCACTAAACACAAACCATTTTTTCCATTCCACCCAGGTGATTCATTCACATAGTTGTTTTCTACTAGTCATAGACTTATAAATATTTCATAGACTTAGAAATATTTCATAGTATGAATAAGCCACCCTTGTTTTCTACTAGCTAGGCTAAGCACACTAGTATCAAGAATCCTAAATTAGGGAAAATTCTACTAAGGCATCATCTACTAGGATTTCCCAAGGCATAGCATACTTAGTAAAAGTCCATGCAAGTCCTACTCAAAATATCACTAATGCATAGTCAAAATAATAGGACAAAATGTATGAAGCACCACTTGCCTTTTTGGTAGAGAAACTAGGTTCACTCCTTGATCTTGCAATGGTCACACTCTTCATAGTTCACTAGAAGTAAATCAAGGCATACATTCAAACTAGCATTCAAACAATTCAGCACATAAAATATATAAAACACAACAATGCATGCAAGCATGCAAAAATATTGTTTTATTTGTAAAGGTGGTGTCTAATAGTCTATAAACATTTTAAAACACTTGTTGGTCATTTATAAAAGTGGCAAAACCATTTGAAACCAAGTTAGTGAAAATGGGCGATTTAATCATTTTTGTTTTGTTAGAATGATTTAAATCAAAGTAATAATTTCTAGTGTTTGACAAATATATTTTTAGACACAAATGTTAGTGTTTATGGTCAAAGTGTTTAGAACAAATCCATTTACAAAAGGTTTCACCCAAAAATCATTTTTAAATCAGAGCAACATTTTATTTTACTATAAATGCTTTTAAACAAAGTAATAATTTTCTAGGTTAATCAAATACTATTTTAAATCCAAAACTTAGTATTTGGGTCAGAGAGTTTAAATCAAACCATCTGCAAAAAGGTTTTACCCAAAAATTATTTTTAAAACATAATCAACAATTTTTGTTTTACTAGAAATGCTTTTATTCAAGGAATAATTCCTTATTGTCACAAAATATAGTTTTAAATCCAAAAGTTGGATTTTATGGTCAGTAGGTTCAAAACAAACCATTTTCAAAAGATTTTACCCTAAAATCATTTTTAGAATAAATTTTATACTCAAAATAGGCCTAGCAATGTTTCTGCAAAAACCTCTACTTTTCAAGAATAAAAATATTAAACTAAGGGCATGTTTGCAAAGTTTGCATTTTTGTGAATCCATTGATATAAAATTTGCAAAATTTGGCCAAGCAGAACAATAGTTACGAATTTTACAAAATCATACATCTAATAGAAAAGTTTCTGTTTTTAAAACAAAATACAGGCCACGTGGTGTGTTCCTATTGGCCGATACCAGTTTTCCCGGATCGATCATAGTGGGTCGTCAGATTTAAGTGGAAATGCACACATCTGATCAATAGATACCCCTTTGTCTAAATCTAATCCTAGACAACAGATCTTCATCCTATGGTTCAAAACACAGTGACCACAGATGGGCGGCGCTGGTGACTGCTGCGCGGCAACGACGCTCGGGTGGTGGCGTTCTGGTGAGTACATGAAGCAAGGAAGAGGGAGAAGGGGCTCACCAGGTTCGCGGAGTCGCTGTGGTGCTCAAGGTGGCAATAGCTAGCTAAGGGGTGCACGAACGCGATGGGAATTCCTCGTCGGGGATGCTCCTAGCGTCGGCACGTTCGGAAGTCGTCGGAGGCGAGGCTGGAGGTCACGCCCGAGTGATTGGCGATCACCTGGAGATTCATAAGACACACGGGAACAAAATGGCATGAGTAACAGGTCGAGGCGCGCACGGGGTAGAGTTCTAGGGCTCACCGGAGTTGCGGGGGTCGTCGGTGGCGCACGGGTGAAGACGTTGCCGATGTTGTAGGATGCACGCGTGCAAGCAGAGGGTGGTAGTAGGTGCGCGAGGTGCTGGCGAGCAAATCTATGGGAGCTATGGCGAGGGCACGGTTTGGGTTGGTCAGAATTTGACGGGGAGCTCGTTAGAGCAGGGGTGGTGTTGGCGAGATATTCTCGCAGCCCGTTGGCTGAGAGGGAGGGGCAAGTGAGGGAAAATGGGGAGGAGAGGAGGGCGTTTTATCGTGTGTGATCATTGAGAGGAATCAGCATGGCTATAACGCGAATTAACGTCACGGAATCAAAGGCAGAAACGTTTGGAGTGAAGGTGGAGGAAGAACAGGTCGCGGGGATGATGATGACGTGGACGGAGGTGGGTCCAGCGCGTCAGTGAGAGGGGGTACGCGGCACAGTGGAAAACGTTTTGCAGGGTGAGAGTGTCGGGTGGGATGTTAGGCCAAGTTGCTGGGTTGGTAGGTGGGTCTGGTACTTTTCTAATTTGTTTTTCATTCTAAACCTTTTTCTTTTCTGTTTTTCTGATTTCAAATTCAAACACTCATTTGAATTCAGATTTATTTTTCAAACCTTTTTGAAAATTTCAATATGTTTTAGTACTTCTTATTAATGCATTTTAAAGTGCTTTTTAGAATAATTTCTTTTATTCTCTTATGGTTAAATATTTGTTTTAAATAGACATTTGTCTTTATTAAAATAAGATTTTAAATATCAAACTTCTATTTGAATTCCTATTTTTGCCAAACCTTTTTTAGTAGCTTTTATTTATTCATTAGTGTGTTAAATAGTTCACTTTGAATTATTTCAAATATTTTAATATGATTTAATTTTCATTTAACTTGGGCATTTAACTTTATTTAAATAAAGTCAAATATGGTTTAAACCCATATAAATTTTATTCAAATAATCTTTATTCCTTTATTTTATTTGTATTTGGATTATCTTTATTCCATTTGCTTATGGATTTAATTCAAGTTTTAAATTGTCTTCTAAACAATTTTATTGGGATTTATTATTTAGTTTAGGGAATTTGTTTTTATTTAAATAAAATTGGATATTGTTCAATCCTTATGATTTTATTTAAATAATCTTTTGCTCCTTTTTGCCATTCAATAAATTTTCATTTGTTTATGGATTTGGTCAAGATTTAATTTGTCTTTTAAATATTCCTTATTTATTTATTTCTTTATTTTGTAAAATCCATATCTTTTTATTTATAGATCCAAAATTGGTGATTCCAATTTGTATGATATTATTTAATATCTGTTTATCCTTTTAAGATTATTTTGCTCACAATTTGGCATGGATTTTATATTGGAGCTTTATTAGCCTTGGAAATTATTTCCTCTTATCTTATTATATTCATAAGTTTTTATCCATGGCTCCAAATTGAATGAAACCAATTTTTATGATTTTATAATATTTTTTTATCATTTTTGGCAATTTATAAATGTTTGTTGATATATTTTGATATGGATCAATTCCATAGTCTTAGAGAGATCTTTGGAAGTGATTTATTTCATTAATATTTGGGATTTAGATTTAACTTTTCCAAGTGTTTGAATTTCAGGATACATTCATTGATGAATACATTTCACTTGATTGAAATTTCTGTTGGATACCCTAAAATTTTGTTCAAGTAGGGTTTTGATGTTTCCTTTTGGAAGAAAAAAGTTTATTTTCACCCTAAATTTCAACAATTAATTCTTTTGTTTATTTATTTTTCACGTTCCTAGATTTGGAATTTTTTTGGATGTGACAATGGATGATGTGATAGACATTAGAGAATGTATACCTTTGAAGCTATGTTGCCGGCCATGACGATCGGGGGTTGCATAGTGAATTGGGTTCGTGTCATCGCTAAAATTGTTCAGGGGATGACTATTTCAGTGGTAGCTCAATTATGAATTGAACTGATTATTATGAACTAAGTCTAGTTGTCTTTTTGCAAATATCTTAGTAGATCATGGCCTAACTCATTTAGGTCCGTTCCGACCATCAGAAATTTCTTGCTTGAAATTGAAATTAGCATAAGGGTCCAACTTCATAGTTTAATACCCACGCCCGAGGGATATCCTCATAATATGCCGATCTTCTCTTCTTGATACATTAACCATTAAGAGATAATCTGATGACAAATATTGTGTTGTCTCCATTTTCATCCAAAAGGGACCATTCTCCATTAGATGGAGAGTTGTACTACATTTTTGTTTATTACAAAATCCAACACATAAACTATGAGACATTGGATGAGTTTTCCTTCGTGGAAAAAACAAAATATTTGGAGAATCACTTAGCAATCTTGCATTAGAGTTGAGAACTCTCCGAAGGGCTTGATTCTAATGGAGGTCATGACTGAAAAGGGTATGTCAGATAGACAGAGTTATAAATGTGATTCTTGCAAAACTCGATGCAGTTTACGAAGTATTGGATACTTGTCCTGTTTTGTGAAAACAGGATGGCCTGCTTCAGAATTGCTCGAATTAAGGAAATGTGGCTTGATGAAGGCAAGCAAACTAGTTGATGGCCGACGTCAATCCTTCCCTCAAAGTTTATCATTTGGATTAGTAAACTTGAATAAAATTTGTAATCCCAGTTTCTGTGTCTTTCTTTTGGCAAGACGGTTATTCAAATGACTACGTTACAATCCAGATGTACAATTCTTATGAGTAATACATATATGGTCACATTATAATTATAAATAAGTTATTCTAATCACTATCTTAATGATAATAAGTTAAGCATTTATAAAGGATTAGAATGCTAAAAGTTATCCAAAGTTTAATAATGACATGAACTATTGTTTAAGTCAAGATGGTTATTGCATATTTTTCACATAAATGAAAATCAGGGTCTTATATATTTGATCTAGTAACTTTGCAAAACCATGCCTCATTTGACGAAATGACTAAAACTATGCATTACGGTAAAATGGTGATATGTGAAGAAATGATGAAATTTATACATAGTGATGTATCACATTTTCAAAAAAATAGTGGAAATCATTATTTCATTGTGGACTTAAGTGAATAGGTGTACTTACTTAATGAAACAGAAGTTTTGAAACGATTTGAATTGTTCAAATGAGTTCTAAACAAAGTGGGATATGGAATTAACAAGAATACAAAGTCTCTTTGATTTGATTCGTATGACTAAAGTATTTAAATTAACTATTGGCATAAAATGGACTTGTGAAAAGATGTTTCACAAATTATGATAATTGGAAAAATCGAGGTGTTGAAATGTCTAGATATCAAAATAATTTTGTATTGGATACATATGGTCTAATATTATCTCTTATCAGGGTTGTTGTTATCATTTAGAGTTAAAGATAGAAATAATAAAACACTCGTTTAAAATACAAAGGAACATTTAAGGATTCGTGGAAATAAGACCGTAAGAGTTATGGCATGTTCGAGTTTCTAGAGGTTTCGATGATTCGAAATTGTGGCAAATGAACAAATCTTTGTAGCGTATTCTTATGGAACTGTGAATAAATGTTCCACATAGGGCAAATTTCTTGTTTTCCTAAGGTCAATGTGTCTTAATGAAATATACAAGTGGAAGAAAGTAAAAGTACAAAAATGTTGGAATTATGCCCTAGAGGCAATAATAAAGATGTTATTATTATAATTCGTGTCCATGATAAAGTCTATATTCCATGCTAGAATTGTATTAAGTGGAAACTTTGATACTTGTGTGGTTTATGAACAACACCGTGTCCCTAGTATGCCTCTATGGACTAGCTCATTGATTGATGATGGTTAAGATTTCCTAACCATAGACATGAGTTGTCGTTTAATAATGAGATCATGTCATTAGGAGAATAATATGATGGACAGACCCAAATTAAGAAGAGAAATTAGATCGTGTCATCATGTTCATCTTTGTGAAGCTTTTTCCTATGTCAAATATTGTATTCCTTAGACCATGAGAGAAAACAACTCCCTGGTATCAGAAGAAAGCTTTGAGGTCATCAAACGTCATACTATGTGAGGGTGATCATAAAGGTGTCTCTCAGGTGATCGGAAAGTACCTGTTGGGTTGTATGTATCGAGATGGAATTTGTCCCTCCTGAGTTGGAGAGATATATTTCGGGCCCACTCGGTAATCGATATCAACACCGCTTGCAAGCACGTGGTTAAGGAGTTAATCACAAAGTGATATCGGATTACAGAACAAGTAAAGTACTTGTTGTGAATGATATTGAACTATGTATGCTGATACCAACGATCGAATCTCGGGCAAGTAAAATATCGCGTGACGAAGGGAATACATATATGGGATTAATCGAATCCTGGCATCATGGTTCATCCGATATGATCATCGATGAATATGTGGGAGTCAATATGGATTTCCATATCCCGCTGTTGATTATTGATATAAGATCATGTCTGCATATTCTAGAACCCATAGGGTCACACACTTAACGTGCCTCGATGCTAGGATAGAATGGATAATTGGTTTATGCGTTTTTCTTCAGAGTCTCGGATGAGATCCAGGACATCACAAGAGGTTTCGTAATGGTCCGGAGAATAAGATTCATATAAAGGAAAGCAGTTTTTGGATATCAGAATTGTTTCGGAGTTTATCGGTATTGTACAGGAAGGTTCTAGAAGGTTCCGGAGTGGGACCAACGTGGGCCCACTTGTAGGAGGCTTGCATGGGCCTAAGGGGAGTGCCCTGGCCACTTTGGGCCAGGGGCACAAGGCCCCCAAGGCCTAGCCGGCCAGCCCTAGGGGAAACCCTAGGGGAGCCTTCTAGAATGAAGGGGGAAATTTGCCCCCCACTCCACCCTTGGGGCCGTCGCCCTAGGGCTTGGAGGATGGGCCAAGAGGGGCCGGCCACCCCCTATATAAGAAGGGCAGGGGTGCACCCTCCCCCTCTCCCACTCCTCCAACCCTAGCCGCCGTCCTGCTGCCCTTCCACCTCTCTCTCTCTCTCCCGACACGCGTGGCGGCCCTCTGTGAAACTCTCCACCATAGCACCACGCCGTCGTGCTGCAGATCCAATCCATCGCTCCACCCTACTTGATGGACCAAGGAAGGAGGAGACGTCGCGGCACCATACGTGTGCATCTCTCGGAAGCGCCGCCACTTGCGGCGTAGGGTCGGATCGGATCGTGAGGAGGAGACGGCTAGTACGACTACATCAACCACGTTCTGTTGAACGTTTCTGCTGTGCGTTTTCTTCAAGGGTATGAAGATCTCATCTATCTCTCTCGTTGATTGCATCTCCTAGATTAGATCTTGGCTTTCTTGTTCGCATCCGGAGAATTTTTTTGATTTACTATGCTGCGAAAGCCTTCAGTGGTATCAGAGCTAGATCTATGCGTAGATGTGTTTCACGAGTAGAACGCAACATGCTTGTTGTGGGGGTTGATGTTTTCTGTTGAAAGCCTCTTGTTGTGTATTTATTATGGCGCGGCATAGTGAGATCGAAGCGGTCCAGGCCAACTTTACGCGACCTCGTTTGCGAGACCGGCTCCGCACTTGACGTGTGGCTTGTTCCACACATGCGGCTGGTGGATGCCAGTTTCTCTCACTATAGTAGTCAATGTATTACAGCGGATGTTTGCAACCATAATATCACCGTTGTGGCTTTCCGTAGGGAAGAATCATTCTTAGCTTGTTACTCCCATAAGCCACGTAAAACATGCAACAACAAAGTAGAGGCGTCTAACTTGTTTTTGCAGGGAGTGTTTTGTGATATGGTATGGCCCAAGACATGATGTGTATGATGTATGCAATGATCATGTTTTGTAATATTTCACGACTTGCATGTCGATGAGTTCACAACCGGCAGGAGCTGTATGGTTGTCTTTATAATTGTGTATGGCCTGTGTGTCAACTTCTTATACGCCATGTAATAGCTTTACTTTATCGCTAAGTAGTTAGCAATAGTTGTATTTTCTATTCGTGGTGGAGGCAATCATGGTGGAGTGATGGAGATCACGCTGGCGCGCACAAGATGGAGATCATTGCGCAGAGATTCGCTATACCATGTCACATAAAATTATATGCATGTGATGTTTATCCTTTTATGTATCTTATTATGCTTAGATCGCGACGGTAGCATTATAAGATGATTCCTCACTTAAAGATCAAGATAAAATTGTGTTCTCCCCATGTATGCACGGTTGCGAAAGTTCGTCGTGTTCAAGCACCTCGTGATGATCGGGTGCTATAAACTCTATGTTCACATACAACGGGTGCAAGCCAGTTTTGCACACGCGGAAATACTTGCGTTTGACTTGACGAGCCTAGCATGTACAGACATGGCCTCGGAACACACGAAACGAAAGGTTAAACATGAGTCTTATGAATACTATGATCGACACTTTGTTGTCCACCATTAAAACCACATCTCTTCTCGTGAAGATCGGATTAGGTGTGGTGAATTTGGATCGTGTTGACTAAACAACTTGAGGGATGTTGAATTTAGTGGGAGTTCATCTACTAATTTGATTAAGTTGAACTAGTTATCATGAACATAGTCTAAATTGTACTTGCAAATTTTGTAGATCAAATGGCTAAGTCCAACTTCAACTTCAACGTTTTTGCTGAGAAAGAAAAGCTTAAAAATAATGGGTCTAACTTCACCAACTGGTTCCGCAATCTAAGAATCATTCTCGCTGGCGGACAAAAGGACTATGTACAAGAGAAAGCGCTAGGTGACGCCCCTGCTACTAATGCGCTGGCTGATGAAAAAGCTGTTTATCAGTCATGCAAAGATGATTATGGAGTGATTAAGAGTACCATGTTGTTTGCTATGAAACCGGACCTTCAAAATCGTTTTGAGGAGTTCGCCGGGCCCTTTGAGATACTTGAGGAACTGAAAACCATGTTTCATACTCAGTCCCGTTCTGAGAGATATGAGATCTCTGAGAAGTTCTTTAACTACAAGATGGAGGAAGGGAGTTCCGTTAGTGATCACGCCATTAAGATGTCGGGCTACACTCAACGTCTTGAGCAACTAGACTGCAAGATTCCAGAAGAGCTCAAGATTGATAGAGTTCTGAAATCACTCCCTCCTAGCTACAAAGGTTTTGTAGTTACTCACAATCAAATTGGTTCCACTAATACGATCACTGAGCTCTTCGCTAAGATGAAAGCTGCAGAGGTGGATATCAAGAAAGATAATCATGTGTTGATGGTCAACAAGACCCCTAGCTTTAAGAAAGGTAAGGGTGCAAAGAAATCCTTCAAGAAAGGCAGCGGCAAGCGTGTTGCCCCTGCCGAGAAGAAGCTCAAGTCTGGACCTAAGCCGGACACTGAGTGCTTCTATTGCAAGGACAAGGGTCACTGGAAGCCAAGAATCGTCCGGCATTAGCGGTCAAGAAGGCTGGCACCATTAAAGGTATATTTTATATACATGTTATTGATGTTTACCTTACTAGCGCTCATTGTAGTGCCTGGGTATATGATACTGGTTCAGTTGCTAATATTTGTAACTCGAAACAGGAGCTACGGAATAGACGACGGCTAGCAAGGGATGAGGTGACGATGCGCGTTAGCAATGGATCAAAAGTTGATGTGATGGCCGTCGGCGCGCTCTCCTTAGTTTTACCTTCAGGATTAGTTTTAAACCTTAATAAGTGTTATTATGTGCCGGCGTTAAGCATGAACATTATATCTGGATCGTGTTTATTGCAAGACGGTTATTCATTTAAATTGGAGAATAATGGTTGTTCTAGTTATATGAATAACATCTTTTATGGTCATGCACCTTTTGTGAATGGTTTATTTCTTCTGAATCTCGAAAGCAATGAAACGCACATCCATAACATTGAGGCTAAGAGATGCAAAGTAGATAGTGTTAATCCAACTTATTTGTGGCACTGCCGTCTAGGTCATATTGGTGTAAAACGCATGAAGTTCTGATGGACTTTTGGAGTCTCTTGATTTTGTATCATCTGACACGTGCGAACCGTGCTTCATGGGCAAGATGATCAAAACCCCGTTCTCCGGGATAATGGAGCGAGCAACGGACTTATTGGAAATCATACATACCGATGTATGCGGACCAATGAGTGTTTCGACGCGCGGTGGATATCGGTATTTTCTCACTTTTACTGATGACTTAAGTAGATATGGGTATATCTATTTAATGAAACATAAATCTGAAACATTTGAAAAGTTCAAAGAATTTCAGAACAAAGTGGAAAACCATTGTAACAGGAAAATTAAATTTCTACGATCCGATCGTGGAGATGAATATTTGAGTTATGATTTTCTCACGCATCTTAAAGCAAGCGGAATCGTTTCGCAACTCACGCCACCCGGAACACCACAACGCAATGGTGTGTCTGAACGCCGGAATCGAACTCTATTAGATATGATGCAATCAATGATGTCTCTTACAGATTTGCCATTATCATTTTGTGGTTATGCATTAGAAACCGCTGCATTCACTTTAAATAGGGCACCATATAAATCCGTTGAGACGACACCATATGAACTATGGTTTGGTGCTAAACCTAAGTTGTCGTTTCTTAAAGTTTGGGGATGCGAAGCTTACGTCAAGAAGTTGATGCCGGACAAGCTCGAACCCAAAGCGGAGAAATGCGTCTTCATAGGATACCCTAAGGAAACGATTGGGTATACCTTCTACCACAGATCCGAAGGCAAAGTGTTTGTTGCAAAGGACGGATCCTTTCTTGAGAAGGAGTTTCTCTCGAAAGAAGTGAGTGGGAGGAAGGTAGAGCTAGACGAGGTTATTGAACCTTCTCTCGAGTTGGAGAGTAGCGCAGCACCTGAATTTGTTCCAGTGCCTTCAGCACCAACAAGAGAGGAAGCTAATGACGAGGATCATGAAACTTCGAACGATGCTACTACTAAACTTCGCAGGTCGACAAGGTCACGTGCCACTCCTGAATGGTACGGCAACCCTGTCTCAACCATCTTTTTGTTAGACAACCGTGAACCTGCGAATTATGAGGAAGCAATTATGAGCCTAGACTCTGAGAAATGGCTAGAGGCCATGAAATCCGAATTAGGATCCATGAGCAAAAACCAAGTATGGACTTTGGTGGACCCTCCTAGCGACCGTAAGGCCGTTGAGTGCAAATGGATTTTCAAGAAGAAAAAGGACGCGGATGGTAATGTTACTGTCTATAAAGCTCGGCTTGTCGCAAAAGGGTTTCGGCAAGTTCAAGGTGTTGACCATGATGAGACTTTCTTTCCTATAGCGATGTTTAAGTCCATTCGGATTTTATTATCAATTGATGCATTCCATGATTATGAAATATTACAGATGGATGTCAAGACTGTGTTCCTCAATGGCAACATTGATGAAGAGTTGTATATGATACAGCCCGAAGGTTTTGTCGATCCTAAGAATGTTGATAAGGTGTGCAAACTTCAGCATTCCATTTATGGACTGAAGCAAGCATCTCGGAGTTGGAACCTTCGTTTTGATCAAGTGATCAAGAGATTTGGATTTGTTCCAAATTGCTATGAAGCTTGTATCTACAAGAAAGTGAGTGGGACCTCGGTGACATTTTTAGTACTATATGTGGATGACATATTGATTATTGGAAATGACATTGCTATGCTTAACGATGTGAAGAGTTATTTGAATAAATGTTTTTCAATGAAAGACCTAGGATAAGCTGCTTATATATTAGTGTAACACCCTCGCTTGATAAGGCTGCGTTCATGTGTATAGTGCCAATCCCTGGATCGGTTCACTGGCACACACAGTACAAAATGATACCAAATATAACTGTGCATCATAAATACAACGAATATGATCCAGAATTTACATTATTTATTCAAGTACACAGCGGAAAACGAATACAAGGTAGATCTCCATCCTTCAAATGTGCCACAGGTGAACAATTGTTGAGTGGAGTCTCGCGACCTATGAACGATCACTCAGATACGATATAACCTGCAACATGAAACGTTGCAGCCACGAATGGTCAATACATTAAATGTATGGCAAGTAGGCTAAAGTGGTTAACAACATATCTATCAACTACATGCTTATTTGGCCAAGTGGAGTTTAGGCTCATTTCCATAAAGCAACAGTTTTATCTTAACATTTGTAACAAAGTAGTTTTCCAATACGATAAATAGGACACTCTGGTTCACTCCAAGGTGTTCCTACCCAATTATGTTCACCCAACAAGTTTTAAATAATTAAGAAATAAGGATGAGTGATAAATATCATAGCATCAGTATCAGGTCGCTCAAATTGTCCATAATCGGGGACACGGCTAAGCACTTAGTTTATACACCCTGCAGGGGTTAGTTCACTTTACCCATGTGACTTGGCCAGTCCAAGAAGGAACCGTTCGGGAAGTAGCTCCCCAAACCCGACACGCACCGGTCCAACCTACACTATCTACATCTCTGGATACGTGGGTTTGAGTTACCACAACCTACTGAGTCCAACCAACCGCCCATTTCATTATTGGCACATGGTTGCACACGAAAGCTACCAAACAAAGAAGCCAATCCTTTCTCAGTGTCCTTGGCAGCATTGCCCACCATAATCCACACTCGATGACCCAATCAATGCCATTCCGCCCAGGTGGTTCATTAAAATCATGTTGTTTTGTCATTTAACAAAATAAAATACTTTCAAAACAAATAAGTTTTCATGGTATGATTCCCTTCCTCGTCTAAATAGCATAGCTAAGCAATCTACCAATACGATGGCTCATAAACAAGGAATATTAGGGAATAATATGGGACATAGCATAGCATATACACATCAATTCCTACATATGCAATTCTACAAAAACATCTACAATGCATAGGAAAACGGTAGGACATTTATGACCAAGATAGCACCACTTGCCTTTGTTGTAGATGTAGTCGATTAGATAATCCTCACAATCCTCATAGATATAATGGTTGCACTCGTCATAACCACAATACTTGCAATCACACGCGTTGCACTCCTCGCAAACTATCGATCAAACAATTGCATACAACATAAACAATAGCACATAGAGATCAAACAAATACAACAAATGCATGCATGACAATTTAATAAGTCATAATGGTTGTTATTTTAGTTCTCTAAACAATATTGAAGTATATGATGCATGCAAGAGGCCAATTAATGCAATGGAGAACTTGTTATTAATAATTACTTGCCAATATAGGGTTTTAATAGTTCTGTTTTAACACATGTTCTAACTATCGAATTAATTTTTTTCTTGGGTTTAATGGATAGAGGATGTTAATATGAACCAGTAGGCGTTGGATTCACCCTAATCGGAGTTATAGATATTTTTGTATGATTTAAATAGTGTTTAATGGGTTTTAAATGATTCATATAGTTTCTGTTGCCTAAAAATCAAACTAAAATTATATCTGTAATCTCAATGAAATTGTGATTCCAGGGACATATTATTTGTAATTTTATGAATAGTATTTATTTTCTTATGAATTTATTACTCAAAAATGGGTATTAGCTTGTTTAAACATCTACAGAATAACCTTACTGTATTTGCCTGAACCATTGGCATATTGATGATCTACATGGAACCAGCTTTCCATCGGTATATCATTCATATTTTTGTGACAAGCAATTAATTTACTATGAATTTACTGATTTATAAAGACATTAAAACCAATTAATTTTCTACGGGGTAAATATTCCACAAAATATGGATACAACCAGATATTATTAATCTACATTATAGTAGCTTCAATTTGATATATTGTTCATATTTTTCGGAGTTACAGATAATTTCCTATAAATTTATTAACCTAAAAGACCATTAAAACTAATTAAATTACTGCAGTAACCACGTACAGTAAAAGTTGGATCTATTCTGATAATATGATTCTACGTAAAATTATCTTCAATTTGATATATTATACGTAATTTTTGGACGTGGTATAAATTTCTAATGAATTTTACAAGTTAGATCTATAATGTGCAATTTTAAATTCGAACGGAATATTCCAGAGAATATTCCGCTGACTGGACAGGTTGCTTTTCATGCTGACTGGGACTAGATGCTGACTTGACGATAACGTGGCGTTGATGAGGAAGCTGACCGGGATGATGACATAGCACGCACCGGTTTGATTGGATCTCGACCGTCTGGATAGGATCCGGTGGCTAGAAGAAGAGATCGACCCTTTTTTGGCTCAGAATAGACAAGAAAGAGATCTGTGTTAGAGAGGCAAATCCGTAGGTCAAATTGAAAAACTTACAACATGAAAATTGTGGGGAATCATTATTCCTACCTTCTCACCAAAGGAATTTGGATTTGAAGAAACGAGCGCGAGTACATCTTGGATTTACACCGTCAGATCTGAAATATTGCGATGCGAAATTCTCTGTCTATGGTGGATGAAAAGAGGTGAGGTTTGTCGGGAATGAAAGATTTCGATGAGTTCTACAACTTTCTTTTTTGGCCGAAGGCAAACAACAAAGTCTAGATGGGTTAAAAAGCGAAATAAGATTCAGGCATAGGTAGATTCGGGATTTTGAGAAGAGAAACTCGTATAGCTGTGGCTCTACGAGTTTATATGGAGATTTAGGATGGTGTAGAGATAGGTATTGGAGTAGGGAAAAAGTAGAAACAAACGGAAGTCGATTCGGAGTTGTAGATAAAAAGTTATGATAGTTTGAGTAGAGATAGGTTTGACAAAACAGATTTCGCACGGAAATTAAAGCAAGGCTGGGAACGATCGGTCACATCCTGGCTGGCTGGTGCTCCGGTCGTTCCGGATGGGCCGGCCCTTAGTTTTTTTTTATTTACTTGTTTCCCTCATATCTTTTGCATACGAACTCCAAATGACATGATTCTTGTTTCTAAATTTTTCTAAAATCGAATAGATCATTTGTAACATTCCAGATTTTATACTATGATGTTACTAGAAGCATGCATCATCCTTGCATCATTGCATCTTACAAATGAATTTTTACAACAAAATCCTAAACAATTAAACCTATCAAACCCTAATAAAGATTTCTTTATGTAGGCATTATTGTTGTAAACAAGCTTGACCCTCTAAAAACATAGAAAAATTTAGAAACAAATTTCATCAAGTTTGGACTTAGTATGCAAAAGTTATTTGGGTTTTACTAAAACAGAAATTGAAAAATGTTAAAAGGAAAAAAACAGAGGCAGCGGCTAACCTAGCTGGGCCGGCTCGCCAGCCCACCCCGCCCCAGCGCCTGCGCGGCAGCTAGCCTACCTGCACCCGTGCCAGCCCACTCCCCCCCCCCTCCACCACAGACACGTGGACCCGCCCCCATCGCCTCCTTCCCAGAGACCATGGCGGACACGGAGCGCCGCCGCGTCGGGATAAGCCGATTCAAACGGGATTCGGCCACCCCTACCCCAAGACTTGGGGATATATAAGCTGACCTCCCCCCCCCTCTACCGTTTCCCCCAAAAACCCTAGCCCGAGGGCTGCCGAAGCGCCGCCAATTTCTCGCCGGAGCGCCGCCAGGAGCGAGGAGGAGCATCGGTGCACCGCAGTCGGAGGAGGAAGCAAGGGGATCGGCCGAGGGGGCGAGCGTGACCGCGAGGGCCAGGCGAACCTCGTCGACCTCGCCGCTGTTCCAGGGAACCGCCGGAGCGCCGCCACCCGTCGACCACTGACGCCGCCGCCGCTCGCCACCATCGTCGCCACCGCCTGTAAGCCGCGCTACCTCCTAACCGTCCAATCTCAAATCTACGCCATAGATTAGAAGTACGCTGAAGCGGTACCGGCCAATAGCGGGCCGCCGGTGGCAGCTGCCGGCGCCCAGCGCCAAGGCCACCTCCCCACCTTGCCAGCTGGGCCAATCGGGAGCCGCCACCTGGCGCGTTTGAGTTAGGGCTAGATCAACTTTTGCAGATTTGATCTAAACATTGCAAAAATCATATAAAATTGAATATTTGGCCAAATTTAGCTTATAATATACCGTTGGATTCATAATTTTATGTAGAATCCAGATCTGCAATAAAAATCTAAGTTTACTGTAAGGTTTTAGGTGTAGATTTTAATCATTAGATTAGAGTGTTTATCCTATAGAAAAATAATTAAAATTCTGTTTTAGTTCATTCTTGTTGCAATAACTTTGTTCCCACAATACCTACTGAACAAAATTATTAAACTTTGCTTAAGATCATTAGATCTAGCTTGGGGCTAATTAGATGGTTTGATCTCCTTATAACCCTAGGAATTGTTTTAGTGACTCAATTAGATCTAAACCTTTGGGAAATCAATCCTAGTGACACCCTTACACTATTACAACACAATATTGCTACCTTGGTCAATTTTGAAGAACCAACCTTGCATAAAATACCATGTGCATGCATGCATGATTACCTCTGTGATATGTTTTGAACAAGTTGTGATCAGGTCTATGTTTGTGATTCGTTAGATTGTTCGGAGTGCGCTAAGGAGTGCTATTGTGTAGAGTGCTGCTCGTTTCAAGGCAAGTTACACCACTTGTTCATAATTTTGTCCCAGTTTTGATTCTATGCATGTGATCTTCAAAATTCTATAGTATGCATGTGTAGGATATTCTAGTAGAATTTTTCCTTAGTATTATTTTGCAAGTGCGATGATTTTGTAGTATGCCATGAGTAGCTCTATACTTAGGATTTTCCCTCCTAATAGGTTACCCCTGTTTTTGCTAAGTATTGCTTCTATGCTATATATACAAAGTACCGTTGGGGGGGTTCGAAAGACAAAGAATTTTTCTAAGTATAAAGGCTCTCTAGAGCAAACCTTTCTCCTCAAATCCACTTCAAAATAAAACTAAGTTTTCTTCTGGGCAGAATGGTTGTCGGGACAACGAGTGAGATTTTGGTGGAGGACGGCCGCCCAGGAATCAAAGAAGTCTGCCATGTTTCAGAATTCAGAAGCTTCGGTCAACCACAATACATATGGGCTCTGTCTTGGCCTAGTACTTAGTGGGAAACCTCACCTGGGTACCAACATATGGAGGTTCTTGGCACGGTTGGATCCAGAAGGTAGAGGGGCTACTAAGGGAAAGCCTCGCCATGGTCTTGTCTGTAAAAGGACTTGATCATGGATTGTGGGTAAAGTGCACAAACTCTCGAGAGTATTGCAATCTGATCGATCAGCCGTGTTCACGGAAACAGAACAACATTGAGCATCTGAAGGATGGAACCTCTGAAGGATCTTCCTCTCTCTTTCCTAAACAAAGTTTTAAAAACCCCATGGCGTGAGTAATATCGCCAATGGGTTGGAATTTGGGAACTTGGTGTGTAATATCCAAGTGTCACTTGGTGCGTAATATCCAAGTGTTTGGTTGTTTGGACACTTGGTGCGTAATATCCTCGTGCACCACTCGACCTTATGTTATCTAAGCAAATGTTTATAAAGTAGGGAAAATCTTCTCTTCTTCTTCTCTACTTAAGAAAACTAGCTTTGAGCAAATGAACTCTACAGCCTAAACTAGCCTTGCATGTAGAGATAGTCTTTTCTCTCCTTGGTGTAATTTGCCAATACATTCAAAGTATTGACCCAACTTTTTGGCTGCACGTTTTATGTGCAGAATCCGAAGATTGAAAGGTGCGTAGGGATCGCGAGTCTACACTCGACAAGCCTAGGCGTTGATGGACTCAAGCTGCTTTTATGTTTCCGCTGTTATTTGAGCTAGCTTAATGCTAAGCAATTTTGTAATAAATTCATACTCTGGATTCTCCGTGTAATAAAGACTTTGTGTTTTACATGATATTTCATTGACTATGAGTGCTAGCTATTGATCCAGGGACTAGCATGTTAATCATAGGGACTTAGGATCCTTATCGATCCGAGGTCACTACAGATGGTATCAGAGCACATCGTTTCCTGTATGACGTGACCCTAGGATTGGAACCACCTCTAACTTGTGCCTTACATGCTTTTCTACTAAGTTATTTTCCGCACTTCTAGTATCTGCTTTCCTCTACTTGTTTAAGTATCTAACTTTCATTCTTCTAACTTAAAAGATGACAAGCTTCCTCTACGACACCGTCACGGACATCGAGCCCCTTCGTTTTGGTGGATGCCTCATGGACCTACTCACGCGTTTGGACCTTCCTCTCCCAACAATCCAGGGGAGCACAATGAAGAAACTCCACAAGGACGGCTGTTGGAGAGTCAAAGTCATCCAGCCAGGAATAGAGCGAGGAAAGGACCCGGAGGAAGACATAGCAATCCACATTGTTAGCGATTACAAGGAGAAGGCCCTTAGAATCAGCTTGCAGCAACTCATTGGTCGCCTATGTGGACGTCATCATGAAGCTCTCCAAGGACACTACGGCGACCTCTTTGGAAGACGAGATGAGGAAGGAATTCCCATGGAGTTAACCTTTGAGGAAAGAACTTCTACCAAGCGCCGAAGGACCCAATATCAAGATTTGGAGTGCCACATCCATGACCTTGAAAAAGGTACCTTCCTCGAGATGTTGAAGAACGACGAGCTATGCGCCCTAATCAAGGAGAAGGAAGAAATGATCAAGCAGCAGGAGGAGGCAATGAAGCTCCAAGATATAAAGTTCCAGGACCAAGAGAAGAAGTTCGCTAACCAACAGAAGAGGGTGATAAATAAAAACAAGAGAATTAGGGAACTCAAACAGCAGATCGATGGAGCTGAAGTGCAAACTGAAGGCCTTTGCAAGATAATCAATGACGTGCGTGCTTCCAAGAGGGACTTGGCAAAGCAACTTGAAACCGCGAAGAAGTCAAGTTTAGTGGAGGAGCTACAAAGCGAGAAGGAGGAACTTCAGGAGCAGCTGGAAGCCACCACCAAGAAGGTGCAAGATGAGATTAATAACCTCCAAGAGAAGCTTGAAGCCAACACAAAGGAGATGGAGTTGTACAAGACAACTCTAGAGTAGGAAGGTTACTCGTTCGAAGACGAGGAAGAGGAAGGCGTGGAAGATGTGTAATAGTTGGACCACCTTTAATTCTATAGTAAAACGTTATTCGCGATTGTAATAAATACCAAGACAAATCTGGTTTAGTTAAACTTGGTTGTTTTCTGTGTTTAAGTTGTGTTGTTATGTCTTGTATGCCTTGTGTGCTTGGTGTGTTTGCATAAGGGTAGGAGTTTACTACTTAGTCTTTCTGTCTATTTCTTAACTATTCTCTTAAACCCCACAGATGCCGCCTAGACGTGCGAACTCCGAAATCCCTCCAGAAATAGCACAACTTTTGGCCACTCAGAACCAGCTGATCCAACTGCTCACTCAGAACATGCAAAACAACAACAACAACAACCCGCCACCACCACCATCTCCGCCACCACCACAACAGGATCGCTTGACTCGGTTTTTGAGGCTGAACCCACCTACCTTCACTAGCAGCACTGAACCAATCATCGCTAATGACTGGCTGCATACGATCAACAAGAAGCTAGATACCGTTCAAGCTATCAGAGCCGACAGGGTACGCTACGCCGCACACCAGCTTGAAGGACCTGCTGCAGAATGGTGGGATAACTACCAAGTCACCCACCCGGATATTGATGCTATCACATGGGATTAGTTTGAGTTAGCTTTTCGCACTCATCATGTGGCTGCTGGTATCATGACTCTGAAAAGGCGTGAATTTCACAACCTACACCAGCTACATCGTTTTGTCACCGAGTATGGTGAGCTTTTCAACAAGCTAGCCCGTTATGCACCCGACGATGTTTCCCCTGATGCCAAGAGACAGGAGGAGTTCCTAAGAGGACTCAATGATGAGATATCTATTCAGCTTGTGGCTCAGAAATTTGACAACTTTTAGGAACTTCTGGACAGAGCCATTGTGGTTGAATCCAAAAGGAAGAGCATAGAAAACCGCAAGAGGAAGTCTAACCCTCACAAACACTCTGTTCCGTATCATAAGCAGTGCAATTCCTCACCTCCACCTTATAACAATAATGGCCACAACCATAACGGTCATAACCATGGTGGCCACAAACACAATGGGCATAAAAACCGCAACGGGAATGGCAGCAATGGAAAGGATCTCAGTGAGGTGACATGCTTTAAGTGCAACAGGACAGGGCATTATGCAACCTCTTGCCCCTAGAAGAAGAATGGCAATGGGAATGGAAATGGACACAACCATGGCAATGGAAACAGGAAGAAGCCAAATCCGTTTGTCAAAGACATGGTAAATCATGTTTCTATGGAGGATGCTTGTGATGTGCCAGACTCTGTGATTGGTAAGTTCAAACTCAATTCTATTCCCGCAGTTGTTCTTTTTGATAGTGGTGCATCGCATTCATTCATATCAAGGGTATTTGTGGATAGAGGCAAGATACCAATGGAGACTATAAATTTTCCTCTAAGGGTAAGTTCTCCTGGGAGAGAAATAGTGGCAAACTCCGGTTGTCGGGGACTAGAACTAAGGATTGGTACACACATCTTTCCCACAAGTCTAGTAGTTCTAGAATCACAAGGATTAGACATAATCTTGGGCATGAATTGGATGACCGAATATGAGGGAGTCATAGATTGTGCCAAGAGAACTGTCACGCTCACAACACCGGAAGGGAAGAGAATTTGTATCAAGTTAAATTTTGCACTTAAGGAAGCCATGGTAAACTCTCTTAAGGGGATTATCTTGGAGGAGGTACCTATTGTAAAGGAATACCCAGATGTCTTCCCGGAGGAACTACCAGGAATGCCCCCCGACCGTGATATCGAGTTTCTCATTGACTTGATGCCAGGCACGGGGCCAATAGCTAAGAGACCATACAAGATGGATGTGGACGAGTTAAAGGAACTCAAGAAACAGCTTAGGGAACAATTGGACAAGGGGTTCATTCAACCCAGCGCGTCATCTTGGGGAGCACCCGTCCTATTTGTGGAGAAGAAGGATAAAACCAAGAGGCTGGTTGTGGACTACCGCTCGTTGAACGAGGTGACGATCAAGAATAAGTATCCTCTACCCAACATCAATGACTTGTTTGACTAGTTAAAGGGAGCCAGTGTGTTCTCAAAGATCGATCTGCGATCTGGCTATTTTCAGCTGAAGATTCGAGAACAGGATGTGCCCAAAACAACATTCACCACAAGATACGGATTGTATGAGTACACCGTGATGTCTTTTGGTCTAACCAATGCCCCAGCATACTTCATGACCATGATGAACAAGGTGTTCATGGAATATTTGGACAAGTTTATCGTGGTATTCATAGATGATATACTCATATACTCTAAGGATGAGAAGGAACATGAGAAACATCTGCGCCTTATTATGGAGAAACTAAGAGAACACAAGTTGTATGCCAAATTCAGCAAGTGCGAGTTCTGGTTAAAGGAAGTGGGATTCCTTGGTCATTTTGTGTCAGCAAAAGGAGTTGCCGTAGATCCTAGTAAGGTAGCTTCCGTGACGGAATGGGAGTCACCCAAGAATGTGGGAGATATTAGGAGTTTCCTGGGCCTCGCAGGATATTACTGGAGGTTCATTGAAAACTTTTCCAAAATAGCAAAACCCATGACGGAAATATTGAAGAAGGAAAAAAAATTCCTATGGACCGAGGCATGTGAAGCAAGTTTCCAAGAGTTGAAGAAAGCATGCCTTGTAACGGCGATTACGTATGCACTGATATCCAGAAGGATTTTCAGGTCTATTGTGACGCTTCTCGACAAGGACTGGGAAGTGTATTGATGCAGGATGGGAAAGTGGTATCCTATGCCTCCCGACAACTTAAGAACCACGAACACAATTACCCCACACATGATTTGGAACTTGCGTCTGTGGTTCATGCACTCAAGGTATGGAGACACTACCTCATGGGCAAACATTGTGATGTATTCACAGATCATAAAAGTTTGAAGTACATCTTCACCCAAAAGGAGTTGAATATGAGACAAAGAAGATGGCTTGAACTAATTAAGGATTATGACTTGGACTTACAATACCATCCCGGAAAGGCAAACGTGGTGGCTAATGCCTTAAGTCGTAAAGTGTATGTGAATGGACTTACCGCAGGGGAACTTCTAGAGGATTTATGCAAACAATTCAGGGATCTCAGGCTAGAGATAGTTCCGAAAGGACACGTAGAGACTATGGAAATAGTGTCCACCTTCCAAGAGAGAATCAAGGAAGCACAGAAGGGAGATAAAGAGTTGGAAGAAATAAGAATCAGGATAAGTGAAGGAAAGACTAAAGAATTTAAATGCAGACGAACAAGGAACCCTCTGGTATGGGAAGCGTTTGTGCGTTCCCAATGACCCCGATATCAGGAAGATGATTTTACAAGAAGCTCATGATTCGCCATACTCAATTCATCCGGGTAACACGAAGATGTACATGGATGTGAAGGATAGATTTTGGTGGAATAACCTAAAGGGAGAAATTGCGGAATATATTTCTCTGTGTGACATATGCAACAGAGTTAAAGCCGAGCATCAGAAACCGGCAGGACTACTTCAACCACTACCTATACCCGACTGGAAGTGGGATAAGGTAGGCATGGATTTCATCACGGGATTTCCCCGGACTCGTTCCGGATTTGATTCTATCTGGGTAGTGGTAGACCACTTTACCAAGGTGGCTCACTTCATCCCCGTAAAGACCACATATACATGTGCTAAGCTTGCTAAGATATACATGTCAAGAATTGTAAGTCTGCATGGTGTTCCCAAGGGAATTGTGTCAGATAGAGGCACCCAGTTTACTTCGAAGTTTTGGCGACAACTACATGAGTCTCTTGGAACCCGACTAGAATTCAGTACTGCCTTCCACCCTCAGACAGATGGCCAAATAGAAAGGGTGAATCAAATCTTGGAAGATATGTTGAGAGCATGCGCGCTAGACTATGGGTCTAGTTGGGACGATAACCTGCCGTATGCTGAGTTCTCATACAACAACAGCTACCAGACAAGTATCAAGATGGCTCCGTTTGAAGTTCTATATGGCAGAAAGTGTAGGACTCCGCTGCTATGGAATGGAGTTGGTGAACGCAGTCTTTTTGGACCTGAATTGATAAAGGATGCCGAAGAAAAGGTACGGCAGATTCAGGATAGGCTAAAGGTAGCCCAATCCCGACAAAAGAGTTAAGCTGATTCCAAGCGCAGAGATGTGGCCTATGAAATAGGGGACCGTGCGTATCTCTGAGTTTCACCCCTACGAGGAGTTAAGAGGTTCGGAATCAAGGGAAAGTTAGCCCCACGATTCATAGGACCATATAAGGTTCTGGCCCGTAGAGGAGAAGTTGCTTATCAGTTGGAGCTACCGGAAGGACTGACTGTTCATGATGTGTTCCATGTGTCACAACTAAAGAAGTGTCACCCGGAGATGGCCGAAACACCGTTAAGAGACACCGTTCCCCTAGATGAGGTTCAATTGGAAAATGACCTTACCTATGAGGAAAAACCCATAAAAATACTGGAAACAGCCGAGAGGATTACCCACACCAAGACTATAAGATTCTGCAAGGTACAATGGAGCCACCACTCCGAGGAAGAAGCTACGTGGGAGCGTGAAGAAGACTTGAAGGCAGAACACCCACACCTATTTGCTAGCCAACCCAAATCTCGGGGACGAGATTCTTCTTAAGGGGGGTAGGTTTGTAACATCCCAGATTTTATACTATGATGTTACTAGAAGCAATGCATCATCCTTGCATCATTGCATCTTACAGATGAATTTTTACAACAAAATCCTAAACACCTAAACCTATCAAACCCTAATAAAGATTTCTTTATGTAGGCATTATTGTTGTAAACAAGCTTGACCCTCTAAAAACTTTGTGAAACATCAAACCATGGTCATATGTTGACCACCTTACTTTTATAAAAATTTAGAAACAAATTTCATCAAGTTTGTACTTAGTATGCAAAAGTTATTTGGGTTTTACTAAAACAGAAATTGAAAAATGTTAAAAGGAAAACAAACAGAGGCAGCGGCTAACCTAGCTGGGCCAGCTCGCCAGCCCACCCCGCCCCAGCGCCTTTGCAGCAGCTAGCCTACCTGCACCCGTGCCAGCCCACTCCCCCCCCTCCACCACAGACACGTGGACCCGCCCCCATCGCCTCCTTCCCAGAGACCATGGCGGACACGGAGCGCCGCCGCGTCGGGATAAGCCGATTCAAACGGGATTCGTCCACCCCCTTCCCCATGACTTGGGGATATATAAGCCGACCCCCGCCCTCTACCATTTTCCCCAAAAACCCTAGAGCGAGCGCTGCCGAAGCGCGGCCAATTTTTCGCCGGAGCGCCGCCAGGAGCGAGGAGGAGCATCGTGAAGGCAATATGCCCGAGAGGCAATAATAAAGTGGTTATTATCGTATTCCTTGTTTATGATAAATGTTTATTTTACATGCTATAATTGTATTAATACGGAAACATTAATACATGTGTGTTTAATAAACAAAAAGGAAGTTCCTAGTTATGTCTCTCTCTTATAAACTAGCTCGTTGATTAACAAGATGATCATTGGTTTCCTGATCATGGACATTGGATGTTGTTAATAACGAGGTCACAACATTAGTGTAATCATGTGATGAACATTCATCCGAAGTATAGCATTACGATCAAAGTCATTGAGTTTATATTGCTATAACAACTTACGAAGTGATCCTAATCCTTAGACCATGAGATCATGTCAATCACTAACACCGGAAGAATTTCTTGATAACATCAAACGTCACACCGTAACAGGGTGATTATAAAGATGGATTCAGAACTAATAAAGTGTTATGTTGAGGCTCATGGATCGAGAGTGGAATTTGTTCATCTCGATGATGGATAGATATGCTCTGGGCCCTCTCGGTGATATCACATTGATTAGCTTGCAAGCAAGTGATTTGATCACTAGAATGTTATATCACGGGAACGAGAAAAGAGTGCATGTCGGTAACGAGATCAAACTAGGTATGGAGATACCGATGATCGAATCTCGGACATGTAATATATCGCGAAACAAAGGGATTAAGATACTAGCGTAAAAGGTTCCGACGATCACAAGAAAGTCATCGTTAAATGTGTGGGAGTCAGTATGGGTCTCCAGATCCCGCTTCTGGTTATTGATCTGAGAGGGGTCTCGATCATGTCTGCATTATTCGCGAACCGTAGGGTGACACACTTAAGAGACACCGACATCCATTTGGAGCAACAGTTTCATGCCGAAAAGAATAACAAGCGCAGGAATTTATTTCACTAGATACCGAAACAGGTTTTCGGGTGAAATTGCATAAAGTGGTTATGCATGTGAAATAGAATTCTAGAAAGGGGTTATTTGTGAATGTTTATCATTAAAGTAATTGACAAAATTCTGAATAAAATAAAAGAGTTTTATTTAATGAGAGTTTGCATTAAATTTGGTGGAAATTTAATGGGAATTTGAGTGGAGAAAATTGAAGGGACATTTTGTGAGTGGAGTGTCCACCCACATGAATGAGGGGGAGGTGGGGGCACCCTCCATGGCCGGCGGCCATGCCCCCTTGGGCTGCCCCCCTCCCCTATATAAGGAGCCCCTCCTCTCACTTCTCACTCACACCTCCTCGTGAAGGATCTCTCTCCCCCTCTAGAATTTATCCCCCATGGTCTCGGACTAGCGAGATACATGTTCCCGGTGGCTATTCGGCAAGAAAGAGTTGTGCTTCCGCTGCATCGCTGGAGCGAGGAGGCAGAGGTTGCTCGGTCCCTCGAACGTGTGTGCGAGCACGGATGCGCTGCTGTTTTGCGGCGCTAGGACTTCCTCTCGTCTTGAGATCGGCAAGAGATCGTCTACATCAACCACGAGTTTGGACTCGTTAAGCTTTGTCGGTCTTCAAGGGTATGTTCTCTATGGATATACATCCGCCCGTTGTTTGTATCTAGTAGATAGATCTTGGTACATAGTTGTTCCCATCGTAGGAAATTTTTTGTTTTCTATGTTGCGAACCCTACAGTGGTATCAGAGCCGGATCTATGCGTAGATACTTTGCACGGGTAGTACACATATGAGTATGTGGCAATGTTGATCATTTTATTGCTTCTTAGTTGTACTTTGGATATTGGTGGCATAGTGGGATGAAGCGGCCCGGACAAACTTTACATGTCCTCGCACATGAGACCTGTTCCACGCTTGACATGCAACTAGTTTTGCATAAGTGTCTAGCGGGTGTCTGTCTCTCCTACTATAGTCAATATCTAATTTTCAACGAGTTGTCAACAATTTCGTTATCCTTGTTGTGGTTCATGTTCGTAGGTAAGAACGGTTCTATCTTCGAAAGCCCTAAGCCACGTAAAACTTGCAATGGATAAATTAGAGGCGTCTAGTTTAGATTGTTGCTGGGCTAGTGTTATGATATGGTGATGTTGTAAGTAGAAGTATGAGATTATATTCTTACAACACACATAGCGTGTAAGTTCCATAGACCTTGGCCTTACACATAAAGGTATGATAAAGATCATACCACGGTGCACATGATCGAGATCATATGCGAGAACCATATCATTTCACTTATAAACATGTGATGTTTTGATTGCATCTTATATTTCTTGTTTGGCGTTTTATTAGCATAATAAGATGATCCCTCATTTAGATATCAAGATAAAAAATGTGTTCTTCCTTATGTATGCACCAACAATGTTTCGTCGCTTCAAGACATCACGTGATGATCGGGTGTACTTGAATCCACGAGCATATCTCGGGTGTAAGACAGTTACACACGCGAATACTAAGGTTCTTACTTGGTGAGCCTAGCATGTACAGACATGGCCTCGGAACACGGAACGAAAGGTTAAGCATGAGTCATATGTTTTGATATGATGACCATTTGATGCTCGCCTTTGAAGCTATACCGACTCACGTGATGATCGGACTTGGTGTAGTGGATTTGGTTCATGTAATCACCAAAAAGACACAAGGGATGTCGTTTTTGAGTGGGAGTTCATTTCTAATTTGGATTAGTAGAACTCAATTTATCATAAATTAAATCAAAGTGAATTTGCATAATTTGTTGTAGTCATTGGCATTCGTTCACCACCTTATGCATAGTTGTAATTGAGATAATAGAACTATAGAATTCTGGATATATACTTCACGAACTGGTATCGTATTGAGTTGAGTGTCAATCTAAATTTTAAAGTCCTATTGCAAAATTTCAGCAAATTCTATTCACTCCGTGAAATTTAATAGTTGGTATTAAATCGAGAGTAACAATTCCAGTGTTAGTATCTTAAGTATCATGTTTGCCTCCATGATTCTTGATTGTTTTAATATCAAGTTTATCTAGGAGCTGAAAGAATTGTTTCAGAAACCATCATGTGTGGCAGATATAACGATATCTGAAACAATGTTTTGGTTGAAAAATGATAGAGTATAATATATGTTCTCATATTGGATGAGAATTTACGAAGGTTGGAGATGCTAGACATCCTAATCATCCAAAAAGGGTTTTGGAAAGTAATGTTATACTCACGATTCGCCTTTATAAGCTACAGTAGCTTGATCATGAAAGTCGTCATGATAAGGATGAATAGAAGATGTATGTAAAGTGTTTACTACACTAAAAGATTACTAAAGAATGGATTTTGAAAGAATACCGATCATTTTGATGATGGTGATCTACTTCAAAGTGCAGGTCCAAAGGTATTATTATTTGAATATACACGCTTTGGACTATGTGTCATGTATATGGCGCCACTTTTGATGTTGATAGATTCTTTTAAAAGGAAAACAAAATGCTGAAAGAGAATCTATAAAATATATTTGGCAGAAAAGAAAAGATTGGAAATATCCAATTTAGGTATATATATGATATATATGTTATGGTTGTATTCTTTGCTTGTTAAACAATGTGGTTCTTGGGTATTGGATACCCAATTGGTTGGTATGAAATTTCATACGGAACGACGCAATTCATGAACCACAATGGCCTAAGTAACTAGCAAGAGAATATGTGATAATGTTCATCGAAAACAAACAAACCGTTGTTTGTATTTCTCGTTGACATCAAAGCTTGACTTCAAGATTTGTTTTAATAATTGTTATTTAAATCAGGTATTATGAGAACAAAGGTTGTTCAAATAATTACCGTATTCCATATAAGATGGATGATTTACAAATCTAGTTGGATAAATCACATCCAGAAAACCTAATGCTAAAATGTCGCAAGACAAATGATTGAAAGATCACTTACGAAGTGACATCGCTGTTTAAATTATATTGGAAAGAAAACATGAAGAATCTCCATATTCATGGATTTTTGGAGTCTTTGATTTGATCAAGTGACGCTTGTGAGACTTTCCTCGGGATAATTAAAACTTCGTTCAAAGGCCAAAGAAGAACGAACTACTAAATTATTGGAATTTATACATATTGATGTATGTAGTCCATTATGTGTAGTCGTAAGCGATGGGTTTCAACTTCATATGCTTTCTCCGGAATTTTGAGTGAATGTTCACTTAATGAGAAAGAAATATGAAATATTTGAAAATGTTTCAAAGACTTTCAAGATGAAGTGAAAAATTATTGTAACAAGAAAATAAATAGTTTATGATTTTATCATAAGGGATTTATTTGAGTTACAAGTGTAACAAGAAAATAAATGAATTATGATTTTATCATAAAGGGATTTATTTGAGTTGCAAGTTTAGCAAAATACCTAGATTTACATCTTCCGAAACACCATAGGAGTATGGAGTGTTTGAGATTTGTAATGAATCCTTGTTAGACATGGTTGGATGAAAGGTGTTGTTTATAAAACTGCCATTATGTTTTAAAAGATTAAAGATTTAGAGACTACCGCTTTTTCACTGAAAAGAGCTCCATCTTGATCCGTTGAAATGACACCATATGAGTTATGGTTTGGGGTAAAACCCAAGTTATCATTTCTTAAATTTTGGTATGCTAAACATAAGTAAGATGTTTACAACCGAAGTCGGATGAACATGTCTTTGTACATTATTTCGAATAACAACTGGTTATTCCTTCATAACACCAAGGACAAAAGGGTTTGTCGCTTGAAACGTGAAGTTTCTTGGAGAAGAAATTTTTCGTAAAAGTTAAGTGGGAGGACAATAGAACTTTGATAAGGTTAACGAACCTTAGCTATATGTGCTGAGTTAGCATGGCCGAAATCGTTCCGAAGACTGCCATAATGCTCATAGCTTATGTGCCTCAAAGGTTGTGGTCACGGAGATCTAAGTTCTTATTGAACCAAGTCGGTCGGTTAAACAATCAAATGCTAAGATTTGAGAGTAAATCATTATTGTCTGAAAATGATGAACCGACTACATGCAAAGAAGCGATGATGGGCCCTAACTCCGTCAAATGGCTTGAAGCCATAAAATCCTTGATAGTTCCATACACGAGAAATCAAGTTTTGAACTTGGAAGACCCTCCAGAAAGGTGTAAAAACCTATCGGTCGTATTTGGATCTATAAAGAAACAGACATGGATGTCTCACATCTATGAAATATTCGACATGTCGTAAAGTATTTTATGACAATGTTCAAGGAGTTGACTATGACAAGATTTGATCTTTCATAGCGATATTTAGTCTGGACGGATTAAAGTAGCAACCACTACATATAATTTGGTATATGGTAGATGAATAAACAAAACAAAGTTATTTTAATAGAATGGTTACCTAGGACGTGTACATGACACGATCCAAAGGGTTTTGTTAAATTCAAAGGATGCTAAAAGGGCATGCAAACTTCAATGGTTGAAGTAAGCATCGCGGAGTTGGAATCTTCACCGTGATAAAAAAGAGTTTTTTTATCAGGAGACGATTAAGATGCTTGCATTTGCAAGAAATTAAGTGGGAGCGCTGAGACATATTTCTAATACATTATGTGGAGGACATCTTGTTGATTAGAAATGATGTAATTTTTATTGACAAAGGTTAGGAATTTCATTTCGATGAAATACTTAGGCAAAACCCGAATATTTAGCATGAATGTCTATAGTGGATAGACTGTGATGCTAATATGGTTGTGCCAAACGTACATATATGAGATATTGAAGGAGTTCAATATAGAAACAACAAGAAACGGTTCTTGTCGCATGGAAAGGAATTGAATCAAGATTCAAGTGTATCGACACTTGATAAGTGAAACAAGATTCAAGTGCTTTGACACTTGATGAGTAAAATCACAAGGATGTTTTGATCAATCATACCATGATATGTACACATCCAGATATGTCCTATGCTCTAAATGTTACGAGCATATACCAGAATGAATCATAAAATGATCATTGGACAATAGTAAGGAAATTCTTAAGATCTTTTGGAAGAACTAAGAATATATTTGTGTAGAGGTGACAAACAATTACAAATAGTCCATTGTAAAGCGTTACATTGATACTAGTTTTGTCACATGATACAAATTAAGTTTATCTCAATTTAAACTATGGGTGGCACAATGTAATGGAAAGGAGATTCCATGATGGATTTGGATGAAATCCATAGTTAAGACATTCTGACGAATACTACAACAAAAAGGCTAAGTATATGACTGCTATAGTAGCAAAGGAAGGAATTTGTGTCAAGTAGTTTGTTATCAAACTAAGGTGTGGTTCGCAATGGGCTAACACTAAAGATATATTGTATGACAATAGTATCGACGTGATTTAACCCCAAGGAACTAAATGTCTCACCAAAAGACCAAATTTTATACAATGCCATCTCATTGGAGAATGAGTGATGCGTGGAGACGCAAAGACATGCAAATACACACGGACCTGAAAGCGTCAGATCCGTAGATTATGTTAACCACTTGTAGTTGCGTATATGGAACACCAGAAAGCCATATGTGTTCAATACGCAAAGTTTTCAAACTAGATTATTGTCTCTAGTGCAAGTGGGAGACTGAAGGGAATATGCCAGAGAGGCAATAATAAAGTGGTTATTCTCGTATTCCTTGTTTATGATAAATGTTTATTTTACATGCTATAATTGTATTAATACGGATACATTAATACATGTGTGTTTAATAAACAAAAAGGAAGTTCCTAGTTATGCCTCTCTTATAAACTAGCTCGTTGATTAACAAGATGATCATTGGTTTCCTGATCATGGACATTGGATGTTGTTAATAACGAGGTCACAACATTAGTGTAATGGTGTGATGAACATTCATCCGAAGTATAGCATTACGATCAAAGTCATTGAGTTTATATTGCTATAACAACTTACAAAGTGATCCTAATCCTTAGACCATGAGATCATGTCAATCACTAACACCGGAAGAGTTTCTTGATAACATCAAACGTCACACCATAACAAGGTGATTATAAAGATGGATTCAGAACTAATAAAGTGTTATGTTGAGGCTCATGGATCGAGAGTGGAATTTGTTTATCCCGATGACGGATAGATATGCTCTAGGCCCTCTCGGTGATATCACATTGATTAGCTTGCAAGCAAGTGATTTGATCACTAGAATGTTATATAACGGGAACGAGAAAAGAGTGCATGTCGGTAACGAGATCAAACTAGGTATGGAGATACCGATGATCGAATCTCGGACATGTAATATATCGCGAAACAAAGGGATTAAGATACTAGCGTAAAAGGTTCCGACGATCACAAGAAAGTCATCGTTGAATGTGTGGGAGTCAGTATGGGTCTCCAGATCCCGCTTCTGATTATTGATCTGAGAGGGGTCTCGATCATGTCCGCATTATTCGTGAATCGTAGGGTGACACACTTAAGAGACACCGACATCCATTTGGAGCAAAAGTTTCATGCCGAAAAGAATAACAAGCGGAGGAATTTATTTCACTAGATACCGAAACAGGTTTTCGGGTGAAATTGCATAAAGTGGTTATGCATGTGAAATAGAATTCTAGCAAGGGGTTATTTGTGAATGTTTGTCATTAAATTAATTGACAAAATTCTGAATAAAATAAAAGAGTTTTATTTAATGAGAGTTTGCATTAAATTTGGTGGAAATTTAATGGGAATTTGAGTGGGTTTTTGAGTGGAGAAAATTGAAGGGACATTTTGTGAGTGGAGTGTCCACCCACATGAATGAGGGAGAGGTGGGGGCACCCCTTGGGATGCCCCCCTCCCCTATATAAGGAGCCCCTCCTCTCACTTCTCACTCACACCTTCTCGTGAAGGATCTCTCTCCCCCTCTAGAATTTATCCCCCATGGTCTCGGACTAGCGAGATACATGTTCCCGGTGGCTATTCGGCAAGAAAGAGTTGTGCTTCCGCTGCATCGCTGGAGCGAGGAGGCGGAGGTTGCTCGGTGCCTCGAACGTGTGTGCGAGCACGGATGCGCTGCTGTTTTGCGGCGCTAGGACTTCCTCTCGATCTTGAGATCGGCAAGAGATCGTCTACATCAACCACGAGTTTGGACTCGTTAAGCTTTGTCGGTCTTCAAGGGTATGTTCTCTACGGATATACATCCGCCCGTTGTTTGTATCTAGTAGATAGATCTTGGTACATAGTTGTTCCCATCGTAGGAAATTTTTTGTTTTCTATGCTGCGAACCCTACACATTGGTGCACCGCAGTCGGAGGAGGAAGCAAGGGGATCGGCCGAGGGGCGAGCGTGACCGCGAGGGCCAGGCGAATCTCGTCGACCTCGCCGCTGTTCCAGGGAACCGCCGGAGCGCCGCCACCCGTCGACCACTGACGCCGCTGCCGCTCGCCACCATCGTCGCCTCCGCCTGTAAGACGCGCTGCCTCCTAACCGTCCCATCTCAAATCTACGCCATAGATTAGAAGATGCTGAGGCAGTCTTGGCCAATAGCGCAGCACACAGCGTGTAAGCGCTCGGCGCCTAAGGCGTACACACCTTCCCCACCTTGCCAGCTGGGCCAATCATGAGCCGCCACCTGGCGCGTTTGAGTTAGGGCTAGATCAACTTTTGCAGATTTGATCTAAACATTGCGAAAATCATATAAAATTGAATATTTGGCCAAATTTAGCTTTAATATACCGTTGGATTCATAATTTTATGTAGAATCCAGATCTGTAATAAAAATCTAAGTTTACCGTAAGGTTTTAGGTGTAGATTTTAATCATTAGATTAGAGTGTTTATCCTATAGAAAAATAATTAAAATTCTGTTTTAGTTCATTCTTGTTGCAATAACTTTGTTCCCACAATACCTACTGAACAAAATTATTAAACTTTGCTTAAGATCATTAGATCTAGCTTGGGGATAATTAGATGGTTTGATCTCCTTATAACCCTAGGAATTGTTTTAGTGAATCAATTAGATCTAAACCTTTGGGAAATCAATCCTAGTGACACCCTTACACTATTACAACACAGTCTTGCTACCTTGGTCAATTTAGATGAACCAACCTTGCATAAAATACCATGTGCACGCATGCATGATTACCTCTGTGATATGTTTTGAACAAGTTTTGATCAGGTCTATGTTTGTGATTCGTTAGATTGCTCGGAGTGCGCTAAGGAGTGCTATTGTGTAGAGTGCTGCTCGGATCAAGGCAAGTTACACCACTTGTTCATAATTTTGTCCCAGTTTTGATTCTATGCATGTGATCTTCAAAATTATGTAGTATGCATGTGTAGGATATTCTAGTAGAATTTTTCCTTAGTATTATTTTGCAAGTGCGATGATTTTGTAGTATGCCATGAGTAGCTCTATACTTAGGATTTTCCCTCCTAATAGGTTACCCCTGTTTTTGCTAAGTATTGCTTGCTATGCTATATATACAAAGTACCGTTGGGGGGGTTCGAAAGATAAAGAATTTTTCTAAGTATAAAGGCTCTCTAGAGCAAACCTTTCTCCTCAAATCCACTTCAAAATAAAACTAAGTTTTCTTCTGGGCGAAATGGTTGTCGGGACAACGAGTGAGATTTTGGTGGAGGACGGCCGCCCAGGAATCAAAGAAGTCTGCCATGTTTCAGAATTCAGAAGCTTCCGGTGCAACCACAATACATATGGGCTCTGTCTTGGCCTAGTACTTAGTGGGAAACCTCACCTGGGTACTAACATTTGGAGGTTCTTGGAACGGTTGGATCCAAAAGGTAGAGGGGCTACTAAGGGAAAGCCTCGCCATGGTCTTGTCTGTAAAAGGACTTGATCGTGGATTGTGGGTAAAGTGCACAAACTCTCGAGAGTATTGCAATCTGATCGATCAGCCGTGTTCACGGAAACATAACAACATTGAGCATCTGAAGGATGGAACCTCTGAAGGATCTTCCTCTCTCTTTTCTAAACAAAGTTTTAAAAACCCCATGGCGTGAGTAATATCGCCAATGGGTGGGAATTTGGGAACTTGGTGTGTAATATCCAAGTGTCACTTGGTGCGTAATATCCAAGTGTTTGGTTGTTTGGACACTTGGTGCGTAATATCCTCGTGCGCCACTCGTCCTTATGTTATCTAAGCAAATGTTTATAAAGTAGGGAAAATCTTCTCTTCTTCTTCTCTACTTAAGAAAACTAGCTTTGAGCAAATGAACTCTACAGCCTAAACTAGCCTTGCATGTAGAGATAGTCTTTTCTCTCATTGGTGTAATTTGCCAATACATTCAAAGTATTGACCCAACTTGTTGGCTGCACGTTTTATGTGCAGAATCCGAAGATTGAAAGGTGCGTAGGGATCGCGAGTCTACACTCGACAAGCCTGGGGCGTTGATGGACTCAAGGTGCTTTTATGTTTCCACTGTTATTTGAGCTAGCTTAATGCTAAGCAATTTTGTAATAAATTCATACTCTGGATTCTCCGTGTAATAAAGACTTTGTGTTTTACATGATATTTCATCGACTGTGAGTGCTAGATATTGATCCAGGGACTAGCATGTTAATCATAGGGACTTAGGATCCTTATCGATCCGAGGTCACTACATCATTGTAGGATCAAATTTGTAATCTTTTTACTAGTTTGGAAGTAGTGGGTTTATAAATCCTTGTATATTTCATTTTATTTATATCTTTATTTGTTTGTATTTATTCCGTAACTTTTTTCATAATAGCTCCAAATGAGCTCAATTTTGTTTCTAAAATTTTGTAATATTAATTGGATCTTTTTAGGCTATAATTATCAATAATCTATGCCTTAGAATTTAGATACCAGGATTTAGATTCAGTTTGTGAGAATTTTGCATGGATGTAATGAAATGCTTATGAATGCTTCATGATTTTCATTTTGAAATCTTGCACACCAATTCTACAATCCATAATCAATCCATGCCCTTTTGCCTATATGGCTACTGAGGTCATAACAAAAGAATATAAGATTTTGAATTCAAGGTTGAGAGGATTTTCTATTCAAAAAGTTTCTTCTCTTTGAGAATTTTCAACATAGTCAAACAATCAATCAAACTTATTTATTTATTTCACATTCCAAAATTAGGAGAATTTTGGGATGTGACAATTAGGCATCAAAATCTATAGAGATAGACAAAGACGGCTAATAGCTTTAAGCCAAAGTACATATCTAGACAAAGTTCTGAAAAGGTTCAGAATGGATAAAGCAAAGAAAGGTTCATTGCCCATGTTGTCATGTAAGATATTGAGCAAGGCTCAATGTCCAGCTACGGTGAACGATAGAGATATTATGAGCAAAGTGCCATATGCCTCGGCCATAGGTTGTATCATGTATGCCATGCTATGTACTAGACCGGATGTGTCCAATGCTCTTAGTTTGACGAGTAGATACCAAAGTGATCCAGGAGTGGAACACTGGACAGCCATAAAGAACATCCTAAAGTATTTAAGTAGGACTAAAGAAATGTTCTTGGTCTATGGAGGTGATGAGCAGCTCGTCGTAAAAGGTTACGTCGACGCTAGTTTCGACACCGACCCGGATGATTCTAAATCTCAGACAGGATACGTTTATATTTTGAATGGTGGAGCTGTGAGCTGGAGAAGCTGCAAGCAAAGCGTGATCGCGGGATCTACAATCGAAGCGGAATACATGGCTGCTTCAAAAGCGTCAAGTGAAGGAGTTTGTATCAGGAACTTCATCAATGAGCTTGGTGTGGTTCCAAGTTCCTTGGACCCACTGGAGATATTGTGCGACAAAACTGGAGCCATAGCACTGGCTAAGGAACCAAGATATCATCCAAAGACAAAGCACATCAACCGCCGTTTTCATATAATTCGAAATTATATAGAAGATGGAGATCTGAAGATTAGCAAAGTACATACGGATCTGAATGTCACAGATCCATTGACTAAACCTCTTCGACGAGCAAAACATGATCAGCACCTTAATGCCATGGGTGTTAGATTGTTGCCAGATGTAAACTAGATTATTGACTCTAGTGCAAGTGGGAGTCTGTTGGAATTATGCCCTAGAGGCAATATAAATATGTTATTATTATAATTCTTGTTCATGATAAAGTTTATATTCCATGATAGAATTGTATTTAGCGGAAACTTTGATACTTGTGTGGTTTATGAACAACACCGTGTCCCTAGTACGCCTCTATGGACTAGCTCATTGATTGATGATGGTTAAGGTTTCCTAACCATAGACATGAGTTGTCGATTAATAATGAGATCATGTCATTAGGAGAATGATATGATGGACATACCCAAATTAAGCAGAGCAATTAGATCGTGTCATCGTGTTCATCTTTGCGAAGCTTTTTCCTATGTCACATATTGTATTCCTTAGACCATGAGATAATATAACTCCCTGGTATCAGAAGAAAGCTTTGAGGTCATCAAACGTCGTCCTATGTGAGGGTGATCATAAAGGTGTCTCTTAGGTGATCGATAAGTACCTGTTGGGTTGTATGTATCGAGATGGAATTTGTCCCTCCCGAGTCAGAGAGATATACTTCGGGCCCACTCGGTAATCGATATCAACAACGCTTGCAAGCACGTGGTTAAGGAGTTAATCACAAAGTGATATTGGATTACGGAACGAGTAAAGTACTTGCTGTGAACAAGATTGAACTAGGTATGCCGATACCAACGATCGAATTTCGGGCAAGTAAAATATCGCGTGACGAAGGGAATACATATATGGTATTAATTGAATCCTGACATCGTGGTTCATCCGATATGATCATCGATGAATATGTGGAAGTCAATATGGGTTTCCAGATCCCGCTGTTGATTATTGATAGAAGATCATGTCTGCATATTCTCGAACCTGTAGGGTCACACACTTAACATGCCTCGACGTTAGGATAGAATGGATAATTGGTTTATGAGTTTTTGTTCGGAGTCTCGGATGAGATCCAGGACATCACGAGAGGTTTCAGAATAGTCCAGAAAGTAAGATTCATATAAAGGAAAGCAGTTTTTGGATATCAGAATTGTTTTGGAGTTTATCGGTATTGTACCGGAAGGTTCTAGAAGGTTCCGGAGTGGGACCAACGTGGACCCACTTGTCGGAGGCCTGCATGGGCCTAAGGGGAAGTGCCCTGGCCACTTTGGGCAATGGGCACAAGGCCCCCAAGGCCTAGCCGGCCAGCCCTAGGGGAAACCCTACGGGAGCCTTCTAGAAGGGAGAGGGAAACTTTGCCCCACACTCACTACAAGAGGACCCCCCCCTACACCAACGCACTTATGCGTATCTAAATGCACAAATAGGCGTTGCTAGAGAATTTACTATCGAATAAAAATGTGTTGCGTTTTTGGGCGTTGCAAGGATACAATGCAACACATATATGCCCGTTGGTAACCCATGATATATGCGTTGCAAAATGGCTACAAATTTCAAGCAACTATTGTATTCATTGCTAGATAGATCATACACGGACTAACAATTCTAATGGTTTGACCGCTTTTGAGGATGTTGGATTTTTCGTAGAGAGCGAACGTAGTTAAGTCATGACATTGCACAACACACAAATTCTAGAATATGAACGCAGTGTGACAAAAAAATTAATATTTATTATAAGAAGCTCCCTCGTACATGAAAATGTGCTAAAAAGTATACGTGTTACAATCTTGCATCAAAATATAATATTCTACCATCCTATTATATATAAAGAGAGAAAGTGCATAATTACAATCTTTCATCAAAACATGATAATCTAGATGGTCCTATATATCAATTCTAATATAACCTAACACGTTCAGAGTTGATATCGCCATATAGCAAGTCTTCCTGATGTATGGGACCTGCAGATAAAAAAACATTTCAGTGTAAAAGTGGCAAAAGACAACGAAGGGTTACAATGAACGCCACTAAGTAAACATGTCAGAAATTTTTTCTACTATGTGCATTTGAAATAGCTCATTAGCCCCACAAGTCATAGTGTTTACCACATAGATTTAAGTACAAAAGGAAATATGGAGAAAGATAAGCACGATGGGATCTTACAAATCGAAGAGAATATCAAAATCCTTAAATAAACTAGATGATCCATCTAATGGCATATCAAACTTACTAATTAACTAATTAATACATAGACTGGTCAATCACAATAATATCACAATGTTAAACAATAAATCTTGCGGGCATAAGTAGAAGTTCATACGCAGTGGCGGATTCAGCAAACTAAAGTTTGTAGGGGGCGTACATTTCAAATCTAGTTCTTTAAGTATAAAATACAAGTGTACTGAACAAAATAACATGTAACAACAACATAAAAAGGTTTAGAAATTACTCATATGGGATGCTGTCGCTCATGACTCTTATTGGTTGCTAATATGTGATTCCGATTTCAAGCGTGATGTATATCATGAAAAGAAAAAACTTATGAATCGATATCTTATCACAAGTGTGACGATAGTCATAGATATTAAGTTGTAATTTTACAAGTAGCACGAGGGAGAAATTAATAAAATGCTGGTCAAGAGAATGAAGTAACTAAAAGCTCTAGTTAGAGTCATATCAAGTGTTATATGGCAGATTATGTATATGGCACCCGCTGAAGCTACCATCAGCCAAGCGGAATATTTCAGCACTAGCATGGACTAGTTAAAACAACAGGAAAATATTCTGCTTAATAAAAGCATACCTTCAGTAACATATCATCAATTCCTATTGTGGTAAATACAACATTAGCACCGGCCTCGATAACTTTCTCAATTTTCCATTTTCTTATGTCAGATTCTCTTCTAGGATAAAGTAAAATTAGGTATACTATTGGAGACCATAAAAATTAAGGGACAAAGGCATGAATATCTAGCACAAGAAATGGGAAACCAAATGGATAGAGATATGTTCCTTGGATAAAGGAAAGGAATTATTCTAATTGCAAAGCAGAAAATTGCACGTACCTCAGACAGATATTCTATGGTGCCCTTGAATAATATACAAGAACCTGAACACCCATTTGCTTTTTTATTTTATTTTAGAAGGTTAAGATCAAGACAAGCAGTTCTAGCAGAGGTTTCTTCAGTAGGCATTCCGCACATCTGAATCCAACTCATACCATTTAACACCTAAGTTTTCCTAGCACTTCTGCCCCTAAGTTTTCCTAGCACTTCTGCCATGAGCTATAAAATATTAGTACTGTACAGAAATAAAACCTACCATTGGAAACAAAAGTTTAATTTAAAACATACGCGTGAGAAGGAGGTGTATTTAAATCAACAAAGGCGAGTAATTAATAATGCATCATTCAGCTGCTGATGTGCGTCCACTTGATTCTTCTTGTTGTGCACCTGTGCCATCTATGCCACTGTCACATACACTGTTACTTTTGTCCCTCTGCCTCTAGCACCATCCTGGATGCAAAAGAATCCTAGAAAATTTGTGAACACGGTTTCAAGCCATGGGAAAAAGGGGGTGAATCTAATGGAGAAAACGATAAATTGTAACCCGAGCACAAACCTCCATCGTGCGGTTGCGTCGTAGCTCTTCGACAAACAACTGCATCATGCAGCAGCCCAAATCCATCTCGGTTGCAAGAGCGCTTCCAGGATCTAGGGTATCTCATGCTAGAGGTGTCAGCGTGCGTGCATCATCAACACCAATGGTCACCGGCACGGAAGGACCTACTCCAGCAGCGGCCGAGTGGCGAGGAAGCAGACAGAGGCGGCTAGGTTTGGGGACGGGAAGGAGTGGGATTGGTGGTGTGGGCACACGTCACTACTAGGAAAACGGCTATAGGTAATCAGCACATCCGTGGCTCACATGGTTGAAGTGCCCCACGGCTAAAACAGGCGTGGCTCACCTGTGGGCAATGCCCTACTAGTAACTAGAACAACCGTGGCGCATATGACTATAGTGCGCCACAGATGTGTGTGGGCCAGGGCCCTGTTGTCCGCACGCCAAACATCTATAGCGCACTATAGTCATGTGCTCCACGGTTGTTAGTGTCATCTGTGGCGCACATGGGGGGGGGGGGTGCGCTACGCCTAAGCGCACGCCTCGCTGTGAACGCCAAACATCGGTGGCAAGATTGGCCTAGTGCGCCACAGGGAGTAGGAGCATCCATGGCGCACATGGCATAGTGTGCCACAGATGTTTGTACTCCCTGTGGCGCACTAGGGCCGTGTGCGCCACGGATGTGTCGATTTTTTTAGGACAGCTCTTTATGTGCACATGTGTGACCACATCCACCACCCCACACTTCACTTTCCCCTTCTTCTTCCTCCTTAAATCTAGTCGGGATCTTCTCCTTCCCACTCAATTTCTCCACCCATTCACCATTTTTAGCATGTAAAACTTGCTTTGGATGTTACATAAGTAATAGAGGAGGTCTCCGGTCTCTCATCTCCTTCTCCGGTCGACGCGCGCACCTCTCCTTTCCATCTTTCTCGCGATCGGTCTCTCATCTCGGTAAGTTGTCCATGTAAGGATGTGTTCATGTGTATATGGATGATGTGCTCATATGTATGTAGATGATCGATGCTCATGATGTGTGTATGTGGAGAGGATCGATGGTCATATGTGTGTGTATATGGAGAGTATCGATGATGCTCATGCATGTGTGTATGGAGAGGATAATGATATGTTCATGTGTGTATGGATCGGTCTCTCTCTCTCTTGTGTTTGTATGTGAACAAGTTGCCATTTGTTTTGCCAAAATGTTGATTCATTTCCATTTTGGTAAGACTTTGGCATTTCGCAAAGGTCCTAATTTTAGGATAGGTCATGCCGAAATTTTCTATCGACCATTGCATGCATGCATTCATTATGTGGTTCTAATAGACTTCAAAATTGTACCGTGTACACCGTGCAGGCAAAAATGGTCCGCATAATGAGCGAAGGCATTGTGGCTAGATTTTTGAAATGTGCGACGGCCGACATGATACGAAATAACAAGACAAATATAAGATGTCCGTGCAGAAGATGCAAACTCAACTAGGTGATCGACCCAGATTCCGGGAATCTGCAGGCGCACCTGCTCCACCATGGTTTCATGGATGGATACACTCGTTGGATAAGCGATGATGTAGACGATGGAGACGGTGAAGGTGGCCAACATGACGATGATCATCATCACGGCAAGAACGGGCGAGATGATGAAGAGTCTCCTGGAGATGGTGAAGGTGCGGAAGCAGACCGGGATGATGATGATCTAGATGCCGGAGGAGCAGACGATGATGGAACAACGTTAGGCTGGGTGTGGGACCCTTATGTGCAAGAGCTGCTTCAAGCGCATTTAGTAACGCCAGGGCTGCCGCTAGAGAGAAAGCCAAGCTTGCGCAACTTGAGAAAGACGCGGTTACTCCATTGTATGAAGGATGCAGGCCCGATGATACCCAGTTGAATGTAACGCTCAAGGCTATGGAGATGAAGGCAAAACACAAATTGAGCGACGCAAGCTTCGATGATATGATGGCATTCTAGCACGATCGTCTCCCGGAGGGGAACATATGTCCAACTAGTATCGAGGATGCCAAGAAAATCGTCTGTCCTCTCGATCTACCGCATGTTAGATATCACGTATGCATCAACGATTGCATCATTTATCGGGGCGAGGACGCGGAGAAAACCACATGTCCGGTGTGCGGCGTGATTCGATACAAGAAGGGGAAGAAAGCACCTCGAAAAGTGGTATGGTACTTTCCTATCACTCCTCGTCTATAGCGCTATTTCGCGGACCCTAAGGAAGCGAAGCTCATGCGATGGCATGCGGAAAGGAAGAAGCCAGGAGATGATGATGACCCTGAAAAGGATGAGCTACTGACGCACCCTTCAGATGCTAGCAAGTGGAAAGCATTGGACCTCGAATTCCCAGAATTCGGTGGAATTCGAGGAACATTAGGCTTGGTGCGAGCACCGATGGACTCAATCCGTTCGGTAGCCAGAGCAGCAAGCACAACACTTGGCCCGTGTTTGTATGGATGTACAACCTCCCTCCATGGTTGTGCATGAAGAAGAAGTATATACAAATGAGTATGCTAATTCAAGGGCCGAAACAACCTGGTACCGACATCAATCTGTATCTCGGGCTGTTGAAAGAGGAGCTAGCCACATTATGGGAATCTGGAGCCAATACTTACGACGCCGTCGCACAAGATTATTTCACTATGAGAGTCGCGTTGGTCACTATGGTGCAAGACTATCCAGGTTGCGGGTATATCTCGGGGCAGGTTATCCAAGGATTCTGCGCATGCGTTAGGTGCATGGATAACACAAGCTATCTCCAACTAGAGAAAGATCCAGGGTCATCGAAAACCGTGTTCATGGCGCACCGGAGGTGTCTCGGCTAGAATGATCCATGGAGAAAACGTGGAGACCTGTTTGATGGCAAATCAGAGACCCGAGGAATCCCAGAGCGTAGGAGCAGCGAAGAAGTGGAAGAGTTGCTGAAAAACTGGAAAGATTGTCCTAAGCCTGGAAAGAAGCGAAAGAGGCAGCAACAAGACAAGCCGCTGATGAAGGTATGGAAAACAAGGTCTGTTTTCTGGAAGTTGCCATACTGGAAGTTTCTCCGCACGCCTCATAGCCTCGACATCATGCATATCACGAAAAACATGTGCGAGAGTCTGGTCGCCACTATAATCAACATGCCAGATAGGACGAAAGATGGTCCGAAAGCATGGCACGACCTGATATGCTTGGGTATCCGGAAGGAGCTTCACGGAGGACGCACTACTCCTAATGATCAGGAAGATGACGATGATCATGAGTCGGAGACGACACAAGGTCGTCGGAAGGGTAAAAAGTTTAAGAAGAACGAATATTACTGCCCTCCTTCTTGCTTCACTCTAAGCCAGGATGAGATCAAACAGTTTTTCAAGTGCCTTCTAGGAGTCAAATTTCCTTACGGCTACGCGGGCAAGATAAGCAGATACCTAGACGAGGCGAAGCAGAGGTTCAGTGGCATGAAGTCTCACGACTGTGCCGTGCTAATGATGCAGGTACTTCCAGTCGCACTAAGAGGGATAATGGACGAGCACGTCCGTGAAACGTTATTTGGCCTATGCAAGTTTTTCGACGTCATCTCTAGGAAGTCGATTGGCGTGAATCAGCTCGGGAGGCTACAGGAGGAGATCGTGGTGATACTATGTGAGCTTGAGGTCTACTTCCCACCCGCATTCTTCGACATTATGGTGCATCTGCTGGTCCATGTCGTGGAGGACATCGTACAACTCGGGCCGATGTTCCTCCGCATCATGATGGCGTTCGAAAGGATGAACGGACACATCAAAGGATACGTTCGCAATAGGTCCCGTCCAGATGGAAGCATAGCCAAGGGCTTTCTGGCCGAAGAGTGCATCTCTTTCTGCACGAATTATCTAGACACAGAGAACCATGTCGGTCTTCCCGTCAACAGGCACCTTGGCAAGCTCGACGGATCTAGTCACCGAGAGGGTCGTCGCATACTGCATGCAGACTTCGATTTTCGACGCGCATACTTTGATCGAGCAAACCTTGTCGCGCTACAGCATTTAGAACTGGTCGATCCTTGGGTACAGAAGCACAAAAGGTTAATCGAGAAGAAGTACAGTGACCGGGGCATACAGAGGACGCAGGGAGAAATAATCAAAGAGCACAACTCAGATTTCACACGTTGGTTTAGGCAGACGCTCCTTGATAATCCCCCGCGATCGCATTCTTCTGACATGGAAAAGATCATATTCACCTTGTCGCAGGGACCGATGCAAAACCTGGTGACCTATCAGGCGTATGATATCAACGGCTACACATTCTACACGGAGGAAAAGGACAACAAGTGTGATTATCAGAACTCAGGCGTAACGTCGGAATTCTACACCGATGACAACGTGAAGGAAAAATTCTACAGAAGAATCGAGGAGATCTGGGAGCTCGACTATTGTGGAGAAAAGGTGCCGATATTCCGTGTTAGATGGGCAAAGAGCGTCGAAAGAGAAGACCGGTATTTCACAACCATGGTTATACCGGAAGCAGCCAAATCCAAGGTCACGGCAAACGTGGCGCGAAAAATGAACCGTGGGTACTGCTACCAAAGTGGACCAATGTTTTTCATTACCGACCGACAAAGCCTAGCCGTGTTGTCGGAGGAGAGGAAAAAAACATCATCGGAATGGATGGAGTCGCTAACGAGCAAGACTTGACCAAGACAGCGATCCAAAGATTGAAGATGATGACTACGATGCAGCAACATACATCACAAGAAGAAAAGGACAACCCTACCCAAAAAAGGTAGCCGTTCAAAGAAGAAACATTAAAGTGCCGGGCTAAATGATTCAACCGCAAAGAAGGGAAAAAGATTGTAAAACGCTAGCTCAAAAATATTGTAAAACGCATGGTCAAAAAAGATTGTAATATTCATGGACAAATTATTATGAAATTTAGTTATACTTTAAATCATATTTGTACCACTTTTATGACATATATTATCACTTTTGGGCATTTTTGGAATATTTAAAAGTATTTTAAAATCAAAACAAAACTTCTATGGCATATATCACCACTTTTGGGCATTTTTTGGAACATTTAAAAGTATTTTTAAAATAAAAACAAAAAATTGGGGCACCAGGATTCGAACCTGGGTGCTCTTAGGTTTAGAATAAAGTAGTGGGCAGAACCAGTGGGATAGGCTAGTATAGTTGTTAGCTAGTGGGGCTGTAGTTTTCTTATGCAGTAGTTAGAAGCCGATAGGCGTAGCGCACTAGCCCATAGTGCGCTACAGATATCCGTAGCGCACTATGGCTCAGTGCGCTACGCCTAAGTGGCTTTATCCACACATGGCGCCCGACCCCCTCTCTCATCCCCATCTCTCCATCTCTCCATCTCTCAGCCCGAGCATGATCCGCCGCCGCTGCCGCTCTCGATCCACCACCGCCGCGTCTGAGGAGGAGGAGGCCTGCCCGCGCCCGAGGAGGAGGAGGTCCCCCCGTGTCCGAGAAGGAGGTCCGCCCGCGTCTCAGGAGGAGGCCCGTGTCCGAGGAGGAGCAGCCGCCGCGTCTCAGGAGGTGGAGGCCGCCGTCGTCCGCCCGTCGTCCGCCCGTCAGAGGTGAGCGTCGCCTCTCCCCTCTCTCCCTCTCTCCCCCTCTCTCCCTCTCTCTCCCTCTCTCCCCTCTCTCTGCAGGCCATGGTTAGGGTTCAGTAGGCCTCGCTCCATGTCCTGCTCTCTTGATTCAAGCCTATCTCCTCTAGTTGGCCATGATAATTTCATATTTGGCCTTAGGTTTATCCTCTGCGCCTTTCTAGATGTGTGCTGTTCCCAAATTTGAGATAAAACTCTAGAATTTTACTGAAGAAGATGCAGAAACTGGCGAACGAATTAGACCAAGACTTAGGTAGGTCTTACTGCAGAAACAGCAAGATTCCATCTAGTTATTTTTTCCTTCATGATTCTGTTGCATCTGGTTAGGTAGGTCTTAATTATCAGAGACAAGTTACAGCAAGAACAAGTGTGAATGCAATGCCAGGAACAAGTGTTGGAATTTTCCTCTAGAAACATAAGTGTTGGAATTTTCCTCTAGAAACATAAGTGTGAATGCAATGCCGAGGAACCTGTTCACTGACATGCTGCTTGATAGATCACCTTACTACCTACAATGCTCTCCTGCTTGACTTACCCACAAGTAGCACACCAGTAGCAACTGTGTGGAACCAATGGATGTAGATATAATACAGTTGTGTCAGTTTGTTCTATGCACCTCCAGCGTGTCTCATGCTACAGAATTTATATGCCTCTCCACGTCACCTGATCAGGTCCAACACCTTGGTCATATTGCAGTCGAGGAGGAGTCTCCTCTGACACTGGTTCTATAGCCAGTGCTGGCGAGGAGTCGCTGGAACAAGCGCAAACCAAGCTGGTGAAAGTACAGTGGACTGACACAAGTGGAAAGGAAACTCTTTCAGATCGAGACAAGGTACACACCCAGATGTTCTATGCACCCTGCTACATTCATTTTAGTAATGGGAGAATAGTACCACGTTGGCTCTCACTCTACTATTAGTGATCAAAACACACCAGCTTGAAAACAGCATGTTTCCCTTGCTATCCCGTGACGTTTTACACCTGTTTCTCTATCTATTTATGCCTAGATTAATTACACACTTTAGACACTGAAAAAATATGTTACTTAGTTAAAGGGGAAAATATCAACCCAAACCCCATCATATTTCTTCCAGGGGAAAATGTTGAAATGACTGCTGGCAGTTTTGTTTGTGGTCTAGTGCATTTTCAGGCTTTGCTTCTGAAAGCAAATAGTGGTCATGATGTGTGCTCACTTTGATGCACATGATGTTTGCTCACTCAGGAGGACCAGTTGTTTGCTCACTTTGATGCATAGCATTTGGCTAAGCTACTAGGTTAGTATTTTTTTTCATTTTATAATGATAGGCATGATGTTTGCAGGCGTGCAGGTGGTCACACTCACACACACATGATGCACACAAAAAAAACCCAGCAATCTAGTTACAGGGATTACAGCCACTGTGGAGCACACCCCGTAGTACTAATCCTAGGTGCTGCTACCTGACTGAGCTACATGATTGCTACAGGTCTACAACAGCCTTGTGTAGACAGATAGAGGGTACTATAGAGGTGGAGGGAAAGCTTAAGTAGCTTTCTCACCACATGCAATCCACTTTGAATCGGAGAAACATCTCTCCATCCTAGGACCATGAAAAAAATGGCAAGTACTAACAACCAAATCAGCCCTCCTCGACAAGAAAAGCACAAACCCAAACACCAAAACTGTTTCTATGTCCATTTTGTTTCTGTTTTTTCTATGTCCATTTTCTTTTGTCCACTTTTGGAAACCATGTGCAATAGTAAGAATATCTTGCATTTGTATTTGGTTATTAATGACTACTTCATGTTATGCAGTTAGATAAGTGTATATTACATCAGGAAACACCAGGGGCACCACCATAGAGGGTCATGTTGATGCATTCTTAACCAATGTGTTTTCTACCTAGATGTTTATGTAATGGCTATGTTGGCCAGATTATCCTATGTGACCATATTATGTGCTGGCTGTGTTGGCCATTTATTGTGTGCTGGTTGTGCTGGCTATGATGGCCATTTATTGTGTCCTAGCTATGCTGGCCATATATATGCAGGTTCTTGTATGAAATGAGTCTCGATTTTTGTCGAAATGTTGATTAACTTCCGTTTCGGCAGAAATCGGGCACTCCTAGTTTAAGAAAATTAGCAAAGGTCATGCCGGATTTTTCCGTGCATTTAACCAATTATTTGTTTTTTATTAGTGCAAAGATGTGTGACAACGACGAGGCTGGATGTTCTAAGCGCATCAGCGCTGAAGGAGAACTCAGACCTCCGAATAAACAATTGACATTCTGGAAGGCGGCCTAGTGGCTAGAAGACGATGAAGAATACCATCCTTCGGAGAGCGAGGATGATGAGATGGAAGACGTGGAGGAAGAAGCTGAAGGAACGGTGGACGATGAAACCACTGATGGCGGCGAGGGCACGGGGAGTGGTAGCCACCCTCCTAAGAAGAAGAAGAAGAAGCCGAAGGACCGGCGCCCGAACACGATCGGCACGGTTAGGGAGGAAATTACTGAAGTGAGCCCATCAGGGGTTCCTTTGGAGCCCACCCTTGTCGTCAAAGGGTACGGTGGGCAAGTGGCGGCGATCACCCGGACACCGAGAATCTTCGACATAAAGATAATGGCCACTTGCGCACACTCCTCTTCGAGAAGCTGCACGCAAGATACAAGTTCCCCGCTGTAACACCCTCAGAATCGGACCTATGCAAGTTTTAGCGAAACCCGCCAAACCCGCATAGAAACGATTCAAAGGTGCCCACCAGGCACTTTCGTGCGGGTGGAAAACGAAGTAATAAAATTACACAACAGTCCTCGATGGGACCCACAGAACAGATATATACAACAGCGACTCAAAGAGTCAAGAATACAGATGTAATATACAAAGATCCAAATCACCTTGAAAATGATAGAGCATCCGTCTACGGACAAGATGCAAATGGGGCTAAGAGCCCTGAAGAATAACCAATGGCGTCCATAACCCTACCCAGGCCAAGCCGGAAGGGTAACCCTTCTAACGACGTCGATCTCAAAACCTGCTTAAACAAAAGGGGTGCCGACAAAGGGCAAAGGAAAAAGAGGAGCGTCGATCGAGGCCAGTACACGGCGAGTCTAGAATTCGGCGGTCCTCGCCTACATAGGTATGGTGGACTGAAGCGGCAGCGGCAGCATGCACTAAACAACCTATAGAGAGTCGATACAACTGTCGGCTATCAGAGAGGGATAAGAAAGACCTATTCGGAACCAACCTGGTACTAACACCAAACAATCCCATCCTGGTATTCCCCCTCGAGACCAACGAGGAAGTCAACCGAGGAACTCCCACAGTTGGCAGTTTTATTTATTCAGTTATCGTTGCAGCAATTACTAGTCAGGTGTAGATAGTCATCCTGATAAAATAAGCAGTGGGCACTTTTAGTTAACCATTTTGTTATAGTTGCAACAATTACTAGTCAGATACAATAAGCATGAGATATCCCCAAAACCCAGCAGTTGTTGGTACTTTTATTTAGACATTCCGTTGTAGTTGCAATACTTACTAGTCAGATACAATGGTCGCAAGCGACAACCCAAACAAGCAATTGTTGGCAGTTTTATTTAGCCATTCCATTATAGTGAAGCTGATTACTAGTCATTATAAAGTCAAATTTATAGCACTACTTTAGTTATAGTTGTCTATGATCGAGATACTGTGCTCCAAGTCGTCCATAACCATGACACGGCTTTCAGAAAGTTTTAACCCGGCCGGGGTGCACAAATAGCAACACACACTCGATATGCCTCGGAAAAACCAAATCAAAACCCAACGAGGCAGTCACGACAAAGCGATCACAGGATTCAGAAATATTTCAGGGGGCCACCCCATTGAGTAGACCATAGCGAAGCTAGCTGACTCGAGGCGGACTCAAGGTTTGCCAATGGCTGTGAACGAGGAACCCAAAAGCTGGGCTTGTCGACACCGCGAAAACACTCCGCTTACCTAAGCGATGCAAAGGTGCTATCCATCGCACAATTTAAATAAAGCGATAAAGCATGGCATAAGTACAGATAGTAAATAAAACCTCAAACTAGTTTGTGGCCCCAAGAAATAAGAATGAATCAAGCTCGCTTAGGGGGTCCATAAGCCTCCCGGATGTGGATAGCGCGAATATTCAAGGAACAGGTATCAAGTACTCGGGGTCCTACGGGACACAAGTGGGCGTTCGGAAACCAAATATTATCTATCACCCACCGATGCCTCTGCTTATTTCAATTTTAGTTGTTAAACAGGAATTAAAGTGAGCGATAAGTAAAACTATGATCATCTCCAACATCAACATGCGGCAATACATCAACAACTGTGGCACTTGACGACGCATAACACTTGAGCAAGCGACTACGACGCGCAAGTCCAACTATCTACCAAACAACAAGTAATAGGGTGTGTCCAAGGCAATATAGGGCTGCAAGGGATATCACGGGTACGGAAAACTAAAGCATCGCAACACAGATAGCAATAGATCAACAGGAGGGAATAAATACTATAAAAGTAAGATAGGTAGAAAGGGGGAGATGCTCGCCTGAAAACATTGCCGAAGGTTCAACCGAAGATCGGGTCGACACTCGCATCAACTCATCGGCCTAGTCCGCGAAGAAGCAAAACACTAGAAGAAAACACCGAATGCTCTATTTAATACTACGGCAAAAGATCGGGCATGATGCATGTACGATGTATGACATGGCAGGCACGCGATGCAGTTAGGCAATATTAAGCGGAATCGGGGGTCCCGACAATTAATTATTAGGTCCAAGTTGTTTAACTACCCCGCAATTTAAATGTTGTTTAAGCAAGGCAAAATAGATCACCGGTTCGCTACACAAATTTAAATGAGGCCAATATAAGACTAGATTTGCCCGCATATGGGCCCCATATTTAATTATAGGGTGAATCGGCATAAGGCCCCCAAACCACACAATATGCATGCGAGATGAAAGATTAATATGCAACATGTTTTTTATTTAGTATTTATAAAATAGGGGCTCGGGAAAGAGGTTCACACATTAGGGTCTCGACGGTCTTGGTGTTTCCGGGTTCGGGGTCGGGTCTCGGGGGTTCAGGGTTCGACGGGATCGGCGGGAGCGGATACAAGACGGAGAACTTGTCGGGTCCGCGGGTCGGGTCGGACTTGGCGTTCCTTTCGGTTCGGGTCTTGGCGTCCGAGGCAGTACTTGACGTCCGTGAAGGAGAACTTGAGGGTCCAGCGTCTCGGTGTCCGGGGTGAAGTATTCGGCGTCCTCGAGGGAGTACTTGTCGTATCCGTGAGGGCGATCATGTCGGTCCACGGGGGTCGGGCTTCGAAGCCAGGAAGGAGCACTCGTCGTTCCGAGGAGAAGACCTTGGCGTCATATGTTGAGGTTGTCGGTTGTCGGTGCCGGACTCGGTTGCGGTGGAACTTGGCCATGTCGAAGATCTTGCCGAAGGTTCGTCGAGTGTCATCGGTTCGGTACGGTCTTCGCTTTCTATGATAAAGTTCTTGCGGGTTCGTGGCCTCGAACAAATGTTCCGTGTAGTAGATCTTGACGGGGGGTTTTGTCGGTCTCCGGGTCGGCCTTGCATTTGCATCAGCACCCGTACACGCTGGAGAACACGCGCAAGCACATAGACATACACGCATACAGACAGCAAGGTAGTCTGCCGGAGGAAGGAGGCCGGGACGCGGCTCGGTGGCGGGAGCAGCCTTGGAGTTAATGTGGCGCAAGCGCCGGGCGAGGGTCGAGCGAGGCGGTTGAGGCCGGGGTCGGAGAACAGCGGGGCGGAGGCGGGCTCGGGCGGCGGCGCGAAGGTCGGGCCGGGCCAGAGGCCGAGGGAGACGGCGAACGCGGCCGGAAGGAGGCGACGCGCCGAAGCGGGGAACGCCATGGCGGGCGGCGACAAGAGGCAGACGCTGGGGAACGCGGGCGTCGGCGGCACGCTTGTGGTTGGGGCAGAAGGTCCGGCTCGGCGAAGCGGGGCGGCTGGAGGCCGAGGCGAGGCGCGAGGAGCCAGCGACGGGCCGACCGACGGAAGGAGGACGCGGGCGAGGCAACGAGCGGCTCTGCCTCGGGCGAGGCGTGCTCGGCGGGCAACGGAGAGAGAGGAGAACTGAGACGGTCCGGGCGAGGGCCTGGGAGATGCAAGCGGGGCGGTTCGGGCGAGGCAGCGGGCCAAGGGAGCTCGAGGCGCAGTGGAGGGGGGCTGGCGGCGATGGTCGGAGGAAGAGGCCAGCCAGGGAGGAGGAGGAAGGAGCGGCGGCGTCGGGGTAGGGGAGAAGGACGCGAGGAGGAAGAGAACCTGGGGAGGAGAGAGGTGGTGGTGGGCCAGGGGACGGGGCCCGCGGGTGTGGGAGGGCGCGCCCAGGTGGGGTGGGATCCGGGGCGTGGGGCAGGCCAGGGTTGGTGGGGGTTGTGGTGGCTGTGGGGTGTGAGGGAGTGGAGGGATGGAGTTTGGGGGTGAGGTGGCGGTGTGGGATAGGTTAGAGGGAGGGGAGAGGTGACGTGTCAGGCAGGGATTGGCCGGGGTGAGGTGGCCAGAGGGGTGGGTAGACTAGGTTGGGTAGTTTTAGGATTTTTGGGGGACCGATTGTATTCTGGGGGTGGTCGTTCGGGTCGAATCGGCCCGTTCGACTGCCCCCACTAAAATAATTTAATATTTTATTCATTTTAAACGGACCGTTTGCAAACCGTGGTTAGTCAAAACAAAATATCCCGGAGACCCGGTTTTGGTTTCGAATTAAAGACGGGGCGTTTAGAAAACAAACCAGGCGTTTCGAAAAATAGTTTTATGCAAACAAATGCAAGATGATGACGATGCTCAAATGCAATGTGGCATGATGACATGAGCAGGCGGTCATGATGATGCAATGCACCAAAATCAACGCGATTTTCTAGTAGTGGTTTTGCGGGATGCCACAATTCGACACCACTAACAATGGATCTCGCCCTCGAGATCCGCCTCATGGTACCGGAAGGAAGGTCGGCGATCTGCATCTTCTCGCTTCGTGTAGATCCTCGCGACACCACTAACAAGAGGTCGTTGTCCGAGATCGTCGTGAGAACACTCCGGAAACAAAGGACGAAGGCAGAGGTATCAACAAATAAAGCCACCTCTAACTTCGGTAAAAGAGAGGACCGATGCGTGCTCATCCACTTGAATGTACAAAAGCGAATAGAAAGGGTAGTCGGCATGGGGGCCAATCCATCACGCACCCAATCTATTACTCTGCACAATCAGTGGAAAAGGGTGCAACCATTCTCGGAGTCAGACTGAAGATCTCGACAATCGAGGGTCGGAACAAAGGAGTGATGCGACTACTGATCGGATCCGCATAGATGATGATGTCGTCGCGTCAGAAAACACCGTTACCAAAAGAGGAAGCGAAACCCTAAAGGTACGACGGAACCCAACCACGAGAAATCCTGGACTCGAAGAGGAGATAAGAGGTGGATCCAAAACGCGTAGAGGTAAGAGGAGAATAGCAGAGGAGCAAGGAGTAAAATCAGACCTAATCAGAACTATCCAACCGATTTTTCAAAAATAGTTTTGACACTCTACTTCGGCCGTTAGCTAGGTTATCCTACAGGCTGGACTTGTGGGGTATCGCAACTGCTGAGCTCTGATACCACTCTGTAACACCCTCAGAATCGGACCTATGCAAGTTTTAGCGAAACCCGCCAAACGCATAGAAAGCGATTCAAAAGGTGCCCACCAGGCACTTTCGTGCGGGTGGAAAACGAAGTAATAACATTACACAACAGTCCTCGATGGGACCCACAGAACAGATATATACAACAGCGACTCAAAGAGTCAAGAATACAGATGTAATATACAAAGATCCAAATCACCTTGAAAATGATAGAGCGTCCGTCTACGGACAAGATGCAAATGGGGCTAAGAGCCCTGAAGAATAACCAATGGCGTCCATAACCCTGCCCAGGCCAAGCCGGAAGGGTAACCCTGCTAATGACGTCGATCTCAAAACCTGCTTAAACAAAAGGTGCCGAAAGGGCAAAGGAAAAAGAGGAGCGTCGATCGAGGCCAAGACAGCGAGTCTAGAATTCGGCGGTCCTCGCCTACATAGGTATGGTGGACTGAAGCGGCAGCGGCAGCATGCACTAAACAACCTATAGAGACTCGATACAACTGTCGGCTATCAGAGAGGGATAAGAAAGACCTATTCGGAACCAACCTGGTACTAACACCAAACAATCCCATCCTGGTATTCCCCCTCGAGACCAACGAGGAAGTCAACCGAGGAACTCCCAGTTGGCGGTTTATTTATTCAGTTATCGTTGCAGCAATTACTAGTCAGGTGTAGATAGTCATCCTGATAAAATAAGCAGTGGGCACTTTTAGTTAACCATTTTGTTATAGTTGCAACAATTACTAGTCAGATACAATAAGCATGAGATATCCCCAAAACCCAGCAGTTGTTGGTACTTTTATTTAGCCATTCCGTTGTAGTTGCAATACTTACTAGTCAGATACAATGGTCGCAAATGACAACCCAAACAAGCAATTGTTGGCAGTTTTATTTAGCCATTCCATTATAGTGAAGCTGATTACTAGTCATTATAAAGTCAAATTTATAGCACTACTTTAGTTATAGTTGTCTATGATCGAGAATCGTGCTCCAAGTCGTCCATAATCATGGACCAAGCTTTCGAAAGTTTTAACCCGGGGTGCACAAATAGCAACACACACTCGATATGCCTCGGAAAAACCAAATCAAAACCCAACGAGGCAGTCACGACAAAGCGATCACAGGATTCAGAAATATTTCAGGGGGCCACCCCATTGAGTAGACCCGCAACGAAGCTAGCTGACTCCGAGGCGGACTCAAGGTTTGCGCCAATGGCTATGAACGACTGGGAACCCAAAACTGGGCTTGTCGACACCGCGAAAACACTCCGCTTACCTAAACAGTACAGTGTGCTATCCATCGCACAATTTAAATAAAGCAGTAAAGCATGGCATAAGTACAGGATAGTAAATAAAACCTCAAACTAGTTTGTGGCCCCAAGAAATAAGAATGAATCAAGCTCTGGCTCAGGGGGGTCCATAAGCCTCCCGGATGTGGATAGCGCGAATATTCAAGGAACAGGTATCAAGTACTCGGGGTCCTACGGGACACAAGTGGGCGTTCGGAAACCAAATATTATCTATCACCCACCGATGCCTCTGCTTATTTCAATTTTAGTTGTTAAACAGGAATTAAAGTGAGCGATAAGTAAAACTATGATCATCTCCAACATCAACATGCGGCAATACATCAACAACTGTGGCACTTGACGACACGCAACAGCACTTGAGCAAGCGACTACGACGCGCAAGTCCAACTATCTACCAAACAACAAGTAATAGGGTGTGTCCAAGGCAATATAGGGCTGCAAGGGATATCACGGGTACGGAAAACTAAAGCATCGCAACACAGATAGCAATAGATCAACAGGAGGGAATAAATACTATAAAAGTAAGATAGGTAGAAAGGGGGAGATGCTCGCCTGAAAACATTGCCGAAGGTTCAACCGAAGATCGGGTCGACACTCGCATCAACTCATCGGCCTAGTCCGCGAAGAAGCAAAACACTAGAAGAAAACACCGAATGCTCTATTTAATACTACGGCAAAAGATCGGGCATGATGCATGTACGATGTATGACATGGCAGGCACGCGATGCAGTTAGGCAATATTAAGCGGAACCGGGGGTCCCGACAATTAATTATTAGGTCCAAGTTGTTTAACTAACCCCCGAAATTTAAATGTTGTTTAAGCAAGGCAAAATAGATCACCGGTTCGCTACACAAATTTAAATGAGGCCAATATAAGACTAGATTTGCCCGCATATGGGCCCCATATTTAATTATAGGGTGAATCGGCATAAGGCCCCCAAACCACACAATATGCATGCGAGATGAAAGATTAATATGCAACAGGTTTTATATTTAGTATTTATAAAATAGGGGCTCGGGAAAGAGGTTCACACATTAGGGTCTCGACGGTCTTGGTGTTTCCGGGTTCGGGGTCGGGTCTCGGGGGTTCAGGGTTCGACGGGATCGGCGGGAGCTGATACAAGACGGAGAACTTGTCGGGTCCGCGGGTCGGGTCGGACTTGGCGTTCCTTTCGGTTCGGGTCTTGGCGTCCGAGGCAGTACTTGACGTCCGTGAAGGAGAATTTGAGGGTCCAGCGTCTCGGTGTCCGGGGTGAAGTCTTCGGCGTCCTCGAGGGAGTACTTGTCGTATCCGTGAGGGCGATCATGTCGGTCCACGGGGGTCGGGCTTCGAAGCCAGGAAGGAGCACTCGTCGTTCCGAGGAGAAGACCTTGGCGTCATATGTTGAGGTTGTCGGTTGTCGGTGCCGGACTCGGTTGCGGTGGAACTTGGCCATGTCGAAGATCTTGCCGAAGGTTCGTCGAGTGTCATCGGTTCGGTACGGTCTTCGCTTTCTATGATAAAGTTCTTGCGGGTTCGCGGCCTCGAACAAATGTTCCGTGTAGTAGATCTTGACGGGGGGTTTTGTCGGTCTCCGGGTCGGCCTTGCATTTGCATCAGCACCCGTACACGCTGGAGAACACGCGCAAGCACATAGACATACGCACTGCATGACAAGGTAGTCTGCCGGAGGAAGGAGGCCGACGCGCTCGGTGTGGCGGGCCGACGGGTTGGTGGCGCTGGCGCAAAGCGCCGGGCGAGGGTCGGGCGAGGCGGTTGAGGCCGGGATCGGAGAACAGCGGGGCGGAGGCGGGCTCGGGCGGCGGCGAGGCCGGCCCGGCCGAGGCCGAGGGAGGACGGCAACGGCGCCGGAAGGGGAGGCGACGCTGCCGAAACGGGAACCATGGCGGGCGGCGACAAGTGGCGACACACGCTGGGAACGCTGGCGTCGGCGGCACGCCTGTGATGGTTGGCGAAGGGGTCCGCTGACTCGGCTGGAGGCGGGAGGCCGAGGAGGGGCGGAGCGCGGACGAGCGGGCCGACACGGAAGGAGGACGGGCGGAGGGCGAGGCGGCGGCTTCTGCCTCGAGGGCGTGGCGTGGCTCGGCAACGGAGAGAGGGAGGAGAACCAAGACGGTCCGGCTAGGGCGGCCGACGGGGAGATGCAGGCGGAGGGGGCGGGGCCGGGCAGGCAGGGCCAGGGGCGGGGCGCATGGTGGGAAAAGGCGGTCGGCGGCGATGGTCGGAGAAGAGGCCAGCGCCATGGGGAAGGGAGGAATGCGCGGCGTCGGGTAGGGGAGAAGGACGAGGAGGAAGAGAACCGGGAGGAGAGAGGTGGTGGTGGGGCGGGGGAGGGGCTGGGAGGGCGGGTGTGGGTGGGGTGGGATCCGGGGGGTGGGGCAGGCCAGGGTTGGTGGGGGTTGTGGTTGCTGTGGGGTGAGGGAGTGGAGGGATGGAGGGTGGGGGTGAGGTGGCGGTGTGGGCTAGGTTAGAGAGGAGGGAGAGGTGACGTGTCAAGCAGGGATTGGCCGGGGTGAGGGGGCCAGAGGGGTGGGTAGACTAGGTTGGGTAGTTTTAGGATTTTTGGGGGACCGATTGTATTCTGGGGGTGGTCGTTCGGGTCGAATCGGCCCGTTCGACTGCCCCCACTAAAATAATTTAATATTTTATTCATTTTAAACGGACCGTTTGCAAACCGTGGTTAGTCAAAACAAAATATCCCGGAGACCCGGTTTTGGTTTCGAATTAAAGACGGGGCGTTTAGAAAACAAACCAGGCGTTTCGAAAAATAGTTTTATGCAAACAAATGCAAGATGATGACGATGCTCAAATGCAATGTGGCATGATGACATGAGCAGGCGGTCATGATGATGCAATGCACCAAAATCAACGCAATTTTCTAGTAGTGGTTTTGCGGGATGCCACACCCGCTAAGTATCAGAACACAAATTATCATGGAAACGAAGTAAACAAATCCGCCCTCACAAAGATGAGCACCGCCCTGGCCAGCTGGAGAACCCGGATAAAGAAGAAGATCTATAAAGAAGGCAAAAGTCTCGAGGAGATCCAGAAGATTGACCCGCAGATCACCGAAGATCAAATCCGGGAGTTCAAGGAGAGGTGTGAATCCGAAAGAGCCTTGGCCAATATTAATCGGGGAAAGGTGCTGCAGGCGATGAATACAGGTCATCACCATCTCGGATCTGGTGGATACAGAACCGCGGAGGCCAAATGGAATAAGGAGGACGAAGAGTATAGATCCAAGGGGATAGAAAACCCCTTTGCTAAATTCGAACCCGGGCAGGTTCGAAACTTCATCAGGGCCCGTTACCATGTGGACCCAAAAACCAAACAACTCACCGCGGATCCTGCGGTAAAGGAATTCGAGGAAATTGTGGTAAGTATAATCTAATTACCGCGGATCAACACGATTGCAATCTAATCGATGATCTAAATGATTCACTGTTACTTCTTCTGCAGGAGGAGGAAATTGTTGCTAGTCATGGATCCCAGGGTTCCTCATCCCAGGGGTCGACGGCGGCCACCCGGTGGGATAACCCTTTTAACAGGGCGATGAACCGGGCCAAGAAAATAGAGCCGGTTACGAAGAAGCCGTTGTCGGCTGGCCGTCTGGCCGGCCTCGGGGGTAAGAATTGGGTGGATCATTTTGGTCCACAGCCGAGGACACATGTGGCGCCATCGGGAAGGAGCGAGGAGGAAAACCGCGAGGTTCAAGAACTTAAGGCACAAGTGGCGCGGATCCCGCAGATCGTCCAAGACAACCTGGCAATCACCCTCACGTCCTTCCTGCCTACCTTGGTGGAGTCAATAGCGAACTGGAGTGCGGGTGGTCGAGTAGGGCCGTGCCCGATTCCAAGCATGGTCAGCAGCCACTCGAACAACGCGGCACCGACAAATCAGGCGAACTACGTGTTCGTGACTCCGCCCGCTAGCACCGCGGCGCCGCAAGTGTTGGTGACTCCCCCTGCCATCACCGCGGCGCCGGAGTACATGTTGGTGCCCCCCTGCCATCATCGCGGCGGCACCGGAGCTCCAAGCACCCGTCGGTAGGGAGAATACACCGGCGGCCAGCACCGCGCCATCAAGCAGCCCTTCTGTCTCTTGCACGCCCGTCGCCGTATGCGGTGCGTCGACATTAGCCGATCTCGACGCCATCACGGTAAACAAATTGCTTTAATTACCGCCTTTCATGCCATCTATTACTCTTATGGCATCTCTGACGATGCCGTACATGTTTTCCGCAGACGGATGTTCCTTGCACTCTCTTATGCTACGTGAACAACGAGCTGAGGGATGTTGCCAAGGGTACCATCGTTCAACCCTTGCAGCGCACGTTCCACTCAAGGAGGATGTCAGATAGCGTGCACAGGGTTAAAATTAGTCGGGTGCTAAGGGGCTGCGACGACCTGGAACCTCCCATTCAACCCCCAGGAGCGGATGAAGAAGAGTCGTCTGTCCCTCAGAACTTGCTTCGGCTTATTCTTGCTATGGCCAAAGAGCATGATCCGTTTGGGGACGGCGGGGGCCATCACGCCACAGACAATAGCACCGCCTGTCGTGCCAGCGACAAGCGGTGGCAAGGCCCCCTTACCGCCCTCGCCGTCACCTGCACACGGTGGGTCGGATAATCATGTTGATGATATGCACATGGTGCAGGATCCGGCCGAGGACGACGATGACTGGAATGATCACTTCTTCAGCACTCAGTTTGGCAATGAAGAAGATCTAGCTGGTGGCCCCACAGAGAAAGCCACTATCACCAAGCGTCTGTTTGGTTCTCAGGAGACGCCTCCAGCTTGCGCCTTAACAGAGCCAGCTGATACAACCAACCGGCCCTTTATTCTAAGCCCTGACACACTACATAGGGCGGCCGGTGCTCAGATTGCGGTGCCTGCCCGCTCTCCAAAAGAAAATCTAGCAGCTCGAGCCAGCTGGTGGCGTCAACAACTGCGAATCCGATCAGGTTTTGGGACGGGCCACCAAGACCCGAGGGTATTACGTGGAGGATTCATGTGGCGGGTGAGCCCATGCTACCTAAGAATTTGCGGAAGCTCGCCAGTTCAAAACTACAGAGTGTGCATGACGGCGTGCTGACGATAGAGAGACGCCTTCTATCGGAGAAAGATCCCTCGCACCCGGTATTCGTGGTTAAGGTGCCACCAGGCTTGGGCTTCGTCGATAATGCCCCTGCGGATCTGTTCTTCCTGCGGTTCGACAACATCTTCAATATGTTCCACCTATACCCGCTGCACTATACCATGGTCTGTCTGTTTTCTCTCAGCCTGGACATGTAGATCATTAGAGAGAACACACCGGGCATCGCTATAGTGGACCCCTACTACATGCGTGACGGCTGCTTGGGTTCCCCCGCCGAACGACGTATCGTGGGCTCGTACCTAAAAAGAATCCTCGTGGCGAACAAGACAAAGGAATACATTCTCGTGCCTTACTTTCCCGAGTAAGTCGTTATTCACTCGCCACCGTCGATTGGCTTTATTAGATCATCATTCTTTTTCCAACACATTCCATATGAATTTTTTGCGCAGAGATGAACACTGCACGCTCATCTCCTTATCGTCGAAGCATTCCCATCGCCATATTTCACTGGGAGTCTAGAAAAGAAGAAAAACTACGACAAGATCAAGGAAGTTCTGGATGATGCTCTCACTGGCTTTGCCTCGACGGAAGGCACCACCTTCGTGCGTACGAAGGTCAAGTTCGGCAGGCACGTCTTCAACCACGTAACGGAGTTCCCCTGCGTGAAGCAGCCGGAAAACAGTAAGAAGGAAGCCTACTACGCACTCCATCACGTGAGGGTGTTCCTACTTGACCAACAGAATTCTACGCTGCCAGATCATCTCAAACAGTGGGCCGAAGCAAAGGCCAAGATCAATGATTCGGATATTAGACAAGAGATGTATCGCATCCAGCAGCAGTTTGGGGCAATCATCTTTCGTGATGTCATGACTTCGGGGGGGGGGGGATCTTCTACGGAGGAAATATCCCGAATAACCGTGACATAGAAGATCGCCTAGAGATGCAGGGTGACTATAGGAAGTTTATGACGAGACAAGGCGTCCTCCCGTTCCCTAAGCCGAGCCAGAAGGCTTGATGTTGGCCTAGTTGTAGTTACAAACTATAGATGACCTTTGTGTGTGTGTGGACAAGTGTACTTATCTTATTAGGTTTATGAATCATCGCTTACTTATTTTGCTTATTATTATTATATATCAATCAATGCTTGGTTTTTTTGCTTACTCTTTGGTCCTTTGCTCAATTTGGTCCTTCTTTTTTTCCTTCCTCTTTTTATGAGAATAATGCCGATGATTGAAATGTCTTGGCACACTATATATGTGAATGTGCTACGATGGGACTGTGAGCCTTGTGATGTGCACAAGTCCAGGTCTTGTGCATCCTACTTGGCTCACCGTTCCATCGTAGCATATTCCTGTGTCCAACGACCTATGTATATATATGAGGCATTCTTTTCGAGTTATTTTTGTCTTTTTCGAGAATAATGCCGATGGTTGAAATGTCGTGGCACAATGTATATGTGAATGTGCTATGATGGGATTGTGAGCCTTGTGATATGCACAAGTCCAGGTCTTATGCATCCTACTTGGCTCACGGTTCCATCATAGCATATTCCTGTGTCCAACGACCTATGTATATATATGAGGCATTCTTTTCAAGTTATTTTTGTCTTTTTCGAGAATATGCCGATGATTGAAATGTCGTGGCACAATATATATGTGAATGTGCTATGATGGGATAGTTAGCCTTGTGATATGCACAAGTCCAGGAATTGTGCATCCTACTTGGCTAACCGTTCCGTCATAGCATATTCCTGTGTCCAACGACCTAGCTAGTTATATATGAGGCGTTCTTTTCGAGCTACTTTGGTCTTTTTCGAGAATAATGCCGATGATTGAAATGTCGTGGCACACTATATATGTGAATGTGCTATGATGGGATTGTACGCCCTGTGCTATGCACAAGTCCAGGTGTTGTGCATCCTACTTGGCGTAAGGTTCCATCGTAGCATATTCCTGTGTCCAACGACCTATGTATATATATGAGGCATGCTTTTTGAGTTACTTTGGTCTTTTTCGAGAATAATGCCGATGATTGAAATGTCGTGGCACACTATATGTGAATGTTCTGCGATGGGATTGTTCGCCTTGTGCTATGCACAGGTCCAGGTGTTGTGCATCCTACTTGGCGAACAGTTCCATCGTAGCATATTACTGTGTCGAACAACCTAGTTATATATGAGGCATGCTTTTTGAGTTTGGTCTTTTTGATTTAGGAGTACTTTCTATAAGTGTATCTTCATATGCGACTTTAATTATATATGTTTTTTTTCAATCATCGTTAATTATTATTGTCAACTTATAGATGACATGGTACGTCGTGTACAAGGGACGGGTTCCTGGAGTCTACGATGATTGGGAAGACTGCCGGAGACAGGTGCACCGTTTCAGCAGCAATAGCTACAAAGGGTACAACACTATGGCGGAGGCGGAAGCTAGATACACGCGCTATCTAGCGGGATTTAGGACAAGGAACCGTATGAATACCTACACCTTCGACGCGGCGGTGATCATGCTTATCTTCTTTGCTTATTTATCCCGCGTTTGTGTCTAGCTAGTTTAGATGTCTAGGCGAGCTTCCGAGCTCTAACTTGTTCGATCGACACATGTATTTGCATGTCACCAACTACTACTTTGTAACATGATCGAAACAATGTAACTTAGACTATGTATTCATGTATGAGACTTATCTATATGTATTTGTTTCAATCTTGTTTTTCATATTGAGTATCTATATATATAATTGTATATCTTGTATCTGTGTGTATATCTGCTGTAATATTGTATATAATCTGGTTCGGAAACTAAAAAAAAAACAAAAAATACATCTGTGGCGCACATGGTCTACCTTCTATGGCGCACTACACCTAAAGCGCACTATGGAAGCTTAGTGGCGCACTAGGTAGTGCGCCACAAAAGATCCTAGGGGTAGCGCACCTGCCCAAACATCTGTGGCGCACTAGCAGGTGCGCTACGCCTGTCTCTACACAACCGTGGCGCACTAGGCAGTGCGCCACGGCTGAGAGATAGCCGTAGCGCAAGGCCCGTGGCGCACTGCTAGTGCCCCACGGATGATGTTTCCAGGTGTGCCACTAAAGGCCATTTTCCTAGTAGTGCGTTCGTGGCAGGTGGAGTTAACTTAAGGGAATTGTGCTTAGTGGACCGGGCTCATATTTGTTTTGTACTTGCAACTTTATTACAATGGACAACGAACGTAGTCTGCAACACATGCATTTGTATCTAGGATAAAATTTTGCAACGAATATTTACATCGTTGCTGAGTATGCATTGCTATATAGTGGTTCTTCTTGTAGTGACTCCACCCTTGGGGCCGCCGCCCTAGGGCTTGGAGGAGGGGACAAGAGGGGCCGGCCACCCCCCTATATAAGGAGGGCAGGGGCGCACCCTCCCCCTCTCCCACTCCTCCAACCGTAGCCGCCGTCCTGCTGCCCTTCCACCTCTCTCTCTCTCCCGACTGCGCGTAGGCGAAGCCCTGCCGCAGAAACTCTCCACCATAGCACCACGCCATCGTGCTGCAGATCCAATCCATCTCTCCACCCTACTTGCTGGACCAAGGAAGGAGAAGACGTCGCGGCACCGTACGTGTGCATCTCTCGGAAGCGCCGCCACTTGCGGCGTAGGATCGGATCGGATCGCGAGGAGGAGACGGCTAGTACGACTACATCAACCACCTTCTGTTGAACGTTTCCGCTATGCATTTTCTTTAAGGGTATGAAGATCTCATCTATCTCTCTTGTTGATTACATATCCTAGATTAGATCTTGGCTTTCTTGTTCGCATCCGTAGAAATTTTTTGATTTACTATGCTGCGAAACCCTTCAAAAACAAGGTACATTGACCTTACCTTGTGATTGTTGAGTGGCGTAACAAAATTAGTTTCATGAAACCGAACTCTACAAATAGAGGAGAAACTAATGATAATTATCATTAAGTTTCAGACAATACTTTTGCAAAAGAAAGTAGGGGTCGAGAATATATTCTAGAATTCAGTGGAATTATATCTTGATTCACTTGTCATGTTTTGAACAAGACATACCTATGAAATACAAAGAAGCGTGATGGACCTAAATGCGAGAAATGAATAGGAGTCATGAAATCATGTATTAATTTACATTCAAGATTGAAAAGTAATGTGTTACTTTATTTTATTAAGTAAAGAGGTTTACTTAATATTTCTCAATGACTGCTAAGGTCATGAGAAAGAAATGAATGAAAGGCATAAAGATCGATTTGTCACAAAAATGATGTTTTGGACAAATTGATGGAGTTGACTACAAAAGTAGTGACGCTTGAGTGTATTGGATTTACACCCAATATATGGATATTGGGAACTCATAGTTAAAATTCTCAATTTTATAATGATCAAAGAATTTTGGAATGTCCAAGATTGTTGAGAAGACTTTCATTTGAGTGGGAGCATATTGGCTTGGCTTAACCTTAATATGTAGGAGACATATTTTGAGTGGAAGCTTAATGGATTGGCTAAGACTCAATATGTATGAGACATATTTTGAGTGGGACCTAAGTGAAATCCCTGGATCTCATATATGGATGCCATTTTGAATGGGAGCTAGTCCCTAGATCTCATATATGGATGCCATATTTAAGTGGGAGCATGTTATCACTCTGAATTATGTGGATGACATATATGAATAATTTGATTGGTCTTAATAATATTTAATTAGTAAATATTTGGATGAAGTTGAAGAAGTTATTAAACAGTGGAATCTATCGAGATAGATTGGGAAGTTTATTAAAATATTATTATTGAATGCTTCATGGACTTGATTCTTAAGATGATTAGAGTGTCCTAGGTAAGATTTTGAAGGAGTTCAAAATGGAAAAAGATAAGAAAGTGGTTCACTTGTATGATGCATTGAGTTATACTCAGTATTACAACTATGATTAAAAGAAAGAAAGAGATGCATTACATCTCCTATGCCTCGGTCTCGACATAATATTACCCAAGGATCTGGTTGGAAGAACTTGTCTTGAGGTGATTCCGAAGTTAATCACTTAACCAGAGTTAAGTTAGTTCTTCAATTGCAAGAAACGAAGTTAGGCACATAGTTTCATGTTGTGTATTAGGGTATACATAAATATAAAAGTATACTTTGGCTAAATAAGTTCGACTTGCGAAGTGTGTTTCCAGAGTTTACATGACAACAATGAAAGTTAAATTGACTCAACGACCGTCATTATAAACAATAGAAAGAAAGTCTCACTTTCCAAAACGAATACTTTAACCGATTATGAGATAATGGAGGGAATTTCAAAATTTGGAGGATATTCATGATTTGCAAAAGACATACTCATCTAGTAAAACAGAATAGGGACATGACGTTTCTCATGAGCAGCATGATCAATAAACACATATGGGCATATGGTTTATGATTAGTAAATGCCAGCTAGATTATCTGTAATCTAGTGCAAGTGGGAGACTGAAGGGAATATGCCCTAGAGGAAAATAATAAAAGGTTTATTATTGTCATATCCAAATAAGTTCGTAATAGTTCCATGTTATGCTATAACTGTATCAAGTGGAAAATTGATACATGTGTGATATGAAAGATAAAGTCCCTAGTATCCTCTATTGATACTAGTTAGTTGGGCAACATGATGATCAAGGTTTCCTGATCATGAAGTGATAGCGCTGGTTGACAAAGAGGTCATATCATTGGTGAATGATGTGATGGACATTCCTCAAAGATTGCGACACGATCAAGTCACAAAGTTCATCATGGAAATATTCAGAAACAAAGTCTACTTCTCCTTAAACCGTGAGACCATATCATACTCACTATCTCCCGAGGCTGCTTTGACTACATCAAATGTTACTTAGTGAAATGGTGATTATAAAGGTGTATGTTGGGTAGCCAGAGGAACAGATTGGGGATACTTTGTCAAGAGTGGGATTTGTTCACCTAGTGATGGGTAAGATACAGTTAGGTCGACTTGGTGATATTACATCCATATATGTTGCAAGATGTGACTAGGTCACGGGGATGTAATATCGCGGTAACAAGTAAACTGTACTTGTCGATAAAGAGATTAAACAAGGTATAGTGATACCTAACGATCGGATATCGGACAGGTAGTATCAAAGAAACTAAGGGAAATGAACTTGACGTTTACGGTTCAAACGACATCGTCAATCTCGAATGCATAGGGATCATTATGGACATCACGGTCCTAATGTTAATCATTGACGCAAGAGGAGTCTTGGTCATTTCTGTGCCGTTCCCGAGCCATGAGGGGATCCAATTAAGGGTGTGACGAGCTTGATATTATCCATAAGTTGGAATCATAGAAGAGAAAGAGAAAGTGAGAATTTTTTTGAGGAGAGAGATCTTAAGTTGTTTGGAGAAATAAAGGAAACCGAAAGAGTTCCGGTGAGAGGACCGGAATCGTTCGTCAAGTTCCAAAACTGTCCAGAGGAAATATAAAGGGAACCAAAAGGTGTTGCGGCTCGAATTGGATTGGTTAATATGTATTTACATATTAATTAATGTAATTAATATTAAATATAATACTAAAATCTAATTTGAAGGGTTATTCCACTAATGGGCCATATTCCCTAGGAAAAAAGAGCCCATGGGGAAACCAGAAGGGAGAAGGGCCTTGGCACCTAGGGCTTCCCCCTCCCTGGCCGGCGGCTAGGATTAGGGTTTGGGGCTCCCCAGGGCTGCCCTCCTTGGCCGCCGCCTGTTTGGTTTGGGGGAGGGGCAAGGCTGCCCCCTCCCCCTATATAAAGAGGCCCCTCTCCCCTTTGGAGGATACACCAATACGACAGATCTCATGAGTTGGGAGCTCTCGTCCTCCTCCTATCCAATCTCTCTAGTTGTCTCCACGCGCTGGCATGACCCAGGGATTTTCGCGCAAGAGATGACACATTCGCAGCACGCCGTTGCGCTGCAAGGATTCCATAGCTGTAGATCTACTTCCGCACTGCTGGCATGATCAGGGAGACGGAGGTTCTCATCATACACCATATGTGTACGAAGCCACGAGGTGCAAAACTTGGGGCACTTTGGATGTCGTTAGCCGTACTGCTACATGGTGATGGAGAAAGGGTGACGTACGAGGAGCTTCGCGACCTTGATGTCAGCTATGAGCACGACTACTTCAACCATGTTCCCCTTAGAATGTTAACCGCTTTCGGAATACAAGGGTATGCATCCGAAACCTCTCGGCTATTACTACATTACTCATAGATAGATCTTGGGCATCGGGGTGATCCGTTGTAGTAAATTTTTCTGATTTTCTGCCTTGAACCGCAACAGGTTTCTCTGCCACGGTGGTGGATCTGCGGTATCGTTCACCATGCCAATTGTGTGATCGACCGCCCAAGATCTGCTTCCATGACGCCGAATTATATCCAACCGTACCGGAGCCGCCTCATCGGTGTCCACCGGATGTGACCTAGTTCAACGAGTTCCATGTTCACCGCTCGAGACCAGCTGCATGGGCATCACCATTCACTGTGGATCTGCCTCAGTGACGCTCTCATCCACCGTGCTCAAACCGGCATCAACCGCCCAAGATCTGCTTCCCCAACTGCCCAATATCTGTTTCCCCGCAACCGCAAAACCCTCGGTTATTTGGATGTCACCCGCATGGCACCGACGATGATTAGACGCCTCTACGACCAAGGTAACCAAATCTCCAACCCTTTTTTGTTTTCTCAATAGTATAGCAGGTTAAAGCCTATCGCAATGAACTTCATTTGTGTAATCATGCTAGTACACACAAGTCACTAGGCATGCATGTTCTTTGTGCTACATACAAGGTCACTAGCCAAGATGGTTTGCATTCCCTGCTCTAGAAATTTCAAGTCATGCATATGCTTGTTATTTTGTCATGCGCATATTCTTAGCTACTCTCTACAATAGTAATTTCCTAATATTGTGTAGTTCTTACAAAATGTAAAGTCAATGAAAAATATTAGTGTGGATTCCCTGCTCCATAATTATTGAATCTATCTGGTTCGTCCCAACATAAGTTCCCACTATTATTTGATATCCTGTAGTAAAATTTTGTAACATCCCAATTTCTATAACCCTGATTGGTTGTCAAAAAGGCAAAAATCAGGGGGAACAAAAAAATTTCTTATCAAGTGTCGCAATGTTTGATTACTTGTTTTCTTGTGTTCATGCAACTGACTGTGTATTAGGTGATGTACTTCTTGTCTAAACACTAGTTTACAAAAGCTATTTTACAAAAGAGCTTGGAATTCTCAAATGTTCTGACAATTCAAACTTGAGCCAATGTGACTTTACAAAAACCAAATATTTCACTAGTGTCCCTTAGCAGAACTACAGAGACCTATATATTATCTCCTTATGTTTTCAAGACAGAACTTTAACTACTCTTACCTCTAGTTTTTCCAAAACCTTTCCTAAAACGTTTTAACTCCAACCTTGGTAGAAATAATAAGAGGTACTTACCTTACTTCAAAGCACAACCTCTTCAAAACACCCATGCTTATCTCAAGATAGGCTTGAGGAAAACTTTAGTATTAGTTTGACAAGTTTGATAAGATGAATTGCGTTGATCTGCTTATTGCCTTGTTTGCTTAGGAACTACAGTGAGCTCATCTAGTAGCTCATCCCTTAGGACCCAATATATGTTTGTGATCCTCGATCTCGAACCAAGCATACAAATCTGGATCTACCCTAAGCCACTAAAGTGGCCATCTCATCTCCTAATAAAATCTGTGGCACCCCAGATTTATGGTCCGAGAATACCCGTTATGCATATAATTCACGTTCCCATTATTAGTGAGCCGTGATCATAACCGACCAGTATCATTAAAACATCCATATAGTAACGAGTACAAAACTTACGCAAGAGCCATTATGGCGATTACAACACAAGTAGCGGAAGTCTTCAGCGCAGAGCCCGTGCCTTATCCTACAGGCAACTGACTGGGAAGACGGCCTAGCTCGCATAGACGTCAGCACCTTCATTCTTTCTTAACATCTGCAATCTGGCCAAGTAAATAGCCAGGGACAATGCTGGTAAGTACTTTGAATGTACTCGTAAACCACCGAGACAAGGTAACGAAGATAATGCATATCGGGCTGTGGCGAGATAGCTCTATACTATAGTTTCTTTTGAAAGACCTCACATTGGCAACTCTATATATTTGTTGAAAAAGAGTTTTTGCAAAATATGCCTCCTTTTAGAAAATCCGGACATCCCCATATCCTTGTTAAAAAAAATTAAAACAGTTTTGTTGTAAAACCCCTTTTCTAAACATTCTCGACCATCACTGGTCAAAATCAAACTCTTTCTTATCGTTCCTCGTGACCAAGTCACATCCTTTTTATTCATCTCAACATATCTCCCGGTACTCATAGAAATCTCCTTTCCAACTGTCCTTGACCGTGGACATGGGGGTCCGGATAATCGAACCTAACTTTTCATTTGTTGTTCCTAGTATAGATACTTTCCCTATGGTTGCTTAGTTCCCTCGGGACGTGTACCTGACTTCCCAATTCCGAATCTCCCTTCCGACACATCCTTTATCCACTCCCATCCACACCGCCTTAACCTGGTACCGTCCGCGTGAGCTCCATAGTTGCAGCTGATTCTGAGGAGTTGAATGGAACCTCTCTGGACACGACGACCCCCTAAGTGTAAAGGAACCGGCTTCCGGGGACTCTAACCCCTTTATACGCGTTATGGCGTTGCCCATACTAAGGACGACAAACTACGAGCTAGCCCTGTGTCCCACCTAGGGTAATGTTGTTGCACGGATAAAATTGTTCCAGTAAAAGACTCGAGTACCCCTTTTCCTTCTCATTCTCTTCCTTGACTTTCCCTCTATCATCATCATATCTCCCTTAGTGAAACTCCTCTCAGAACGATGCCTCTTTCCAAGGGTTTTATTTTGAAAACATTGTAGTGGGGTCAAACCCAAAATAGTTTTATCATTGAAAATCCATTGGTTCCAAGCGGGAAGATGCTAATCATCTTAGCATCGATCTAAAGGGGTAAGAGTAGGTGTACATAGGGTAGGTGTCTTAATGGACACTCATCCATAACTTGGAGGAGCCAAGTTACTCATGTTATTTTATTTGAAGTAAAACATGCAATTTATTCGTGCAGTTTATAAAGGAGATATAAAAAAATTGATAAACAGGAATATGTTAATATATGAGTTCAGGAATGGTGGCTTGCCTGTGACCAGCAAGGTGTCCCTTGATGGTGTTAGATAACCAGACTACCAATAATAACAATAATAAAGATAACCCTGATGCTTCCTTCTTCTCGGCGTCACACAATCGCAACTATCCCCGTTATCGAGTACACATGCAAACAAACAATACACCAATCAATACAAGGCATACAAGCATCAAACCATACAGCAAGAAAAAGGGATAATGATATAATAAACATCCGTAGGATGTTGGAGGTTTAATTTGATTGGATTGGAAAAAATTTAGAGGCATTAGGTGATGAATCCCTTTTTATTGATAGTTTAGAAACTACTTAAGAGAGGGCTTTTTGACCAGGGTTGTATTTGTATGATACCATCAGATAGGTATTGATAAAATGAAGCCAACAAAGGTGGTTTCACTATTTTATCAATTTTCCTTGAATTATAGTGGATAAAACCCTAATTTAGGAAATAATTCACCAGAACATATCTAGAGTTCAAAACATTATTTCCTTGGGTGAAAACATAGTACTTGGTGGACTAATTCTGAAGGTGTTGGAATCACGTCAAAACAATTAACAGAATGCCCTTGAGAAATTCCCAAAGACAGTACTAGCCGGGATTTGTCTTTTTCATCGGATTTATTTTACAGAATCCTTTTTATGTGATTCCAAGGTCACATGATAGATATTGAGAATACCTTTCTGTAGAAATTTGGAATCAACATTTTTATAGTTATAGAACTACTGTAATGTTTTTATTAGTGATTAAACCCTGCATAGGAGCGTTTACTTCACTAACATTCAACAGAGACTCATAAAATTATGACCTGCTGGATTATGAAAGATATGTTTACATGTGATCAAGGGAAGTTGGATTTAGGTCCGAACCACATTTGGTTTGACCTAGGGAATTTTCTAAAGGAAGAAAGGGCATGTTTTTGTTATTTTAGTTACCAGTAAACTAGGAAGCAAAATGCTATGCGGCCTATGGGAGAAGAAAGGTATGGTTTATACCTTCCAGGAACAATTAGGTTTACTCCATTTGGGTCATAAATCCTTCTAGAGAAAATCTTTAGTGAAAAGGATAGGTCTGAGTACGGGATTTATCATATTAATTCTAAACCTCAAAAGGGATAAGCAAAGGTACTACATGTTAGTTAAAAAATGAGTGCATCTATGAAAATTTAGATCTGAGCATTTTGGTTCATTTCTCCATTTTCATTTCAAATTAAACCAAGCCAGTACTATGCAGATCTGAAATCCAAATTAAAAGGAGAAGGGCAGGGTTGCTAAAGGGCTAGATCCGGAAGGGAGATGGGCCGATTAGGGCGAAGTCGGCCCACCAGGGCCTCTCCCTGAGCGGTGGGGGGGATTTCAAATCCTGCTAGATGGGACCCAGTGGTCGGCGACTCTGCGGCTGCGAAGGGGTACTGGAGGAGGACGGCCATTGGATCTAAACGCATCGGACGAAGGTGAGTATTCTTCTTCTCTGAGCCAGGGAAATCAGAGGGGAAACCCTAGCGCGCATCGGCGGCCATGGGGGAGCTCACCAAAGGGGGTTGCCGACGAGGAAGGAGGTCGCAGAGCGACCCGATGCACAGAGGGGAGTCGGATGAGGGGTGGCACGCTGCGGTTTGGTACAGATCAGGGTCGCAGGCATCTGCGGGATGGAGCAGCTTCGGGAGATCGATGGAGTGTGCTTGAGGCAGCCATCATGTCAAGGGGGAGGGGTCAGAGGGGGTTCTAGGGCCCTACGAAGGTCGGGGGAGGTATGGTTACCGTCGGAGGAGCTCGGGAGAGATAGCAAAGTCGGGGGAGGTTGTCCTCGGGCATGCACGGCCGTGGTCACTTCCGGGGCTCCTGCAATAGAAAGATGAGCATGGGGGAGGAGATTAGAGGGTGTAGATATCGAAAATATGACATGCAAGGAGAGGGTAGTAGAGAAAAGGGCGACCTTGAGCTCGAGCTAGTCAATGGCCGAGAGCTCCATTTCTCCTTCAGTTGGCTAGCTGAGAGGGGGATGGAGGGAGAGGGGGTGCTATAGGGAGGCTCTCTGGTGGTAAGGGGGATAAATAAGAGGGCATGGGAGAGCTAGGGGGGCCTATGGGCTTTTAACCGAGCTAGATGGGTCCATGGTGCACCGTGTGCATGGGGAGCCTGGGAGGAGGGGTGTTGTCCAGGCATTGGGCAAGGAGGTTGGTGGGGAGGTGAGAGAGAGAGCCCTGGTCATGCTAGGGGACAGAGAGGGGGTGGGGGTGCTGGCCTTTTATTGCAAATATCTTTCAAGATATTGATACCTCTCTCTCTTACAAGCACAATAGGACAAGTGGTCAAGTGATGCTGCTGGGCAACTGCTACAGTGACTCGACCAGAGAGGAGGGGAGTTGTGTTGTGCAAGTTTGGAGAGGGTTTGTTGTTGATTTGAAACAAGTTTGGTTTCTTTGAAAAATTGATCAAAGGAAGGCTTGTGAAGGAAGATGCAAATGTTGCATTGGGCAAAGTGTGGAAATGATACTGGTGGGTGGAGTAGGTCAAATAATCTCTTCATGATTTAAATGGGATTTTTCTAGAGATTATAATCCCATTTAAATGCATTTCTTCAAAAAGTGCTGAAGTAGATTATGGAATGTAAGATGATATTTTTACATTGGGCAAGCTTAGTTTTGATGTGAGATGGTCTTAGATACCATAACACAGATTGGAGAATTTTATTGGGATTTATTGATGTGGAAAAGTATTTTTAAGGAATTATTTCTTGTTTTTGCCATTTAAGAGAAAGGGCAAAAAGAAATAATAAATAATCTCAAAAATAATTATTTCTGAGTTGGAAACATGGGGTATGATAAGTAGGTATCAAATTTTCCTTGATTTGTCAAGGTGATTTGGAGAAAAACAAACTTGCCTTTAAAGACAGATTTTTGAAAATTTGGTAAGTAAGGGAAATAAAATAGTTTAATAATCCAAATAATTGTGGGAATTATTTGGGGATGATTATATCCAAGGTATATGATGTATACGTGATGTAGACATCAAGGTCCACCTTGGTTTTGAAGAAAAGTGGGGACAAAGGATGGAAACTAGATTCTGGAGGCTCCAGGGTTTGGTTATTTTGATGCCACCTAAGCAGGGTTGGATTAGGAAGCTCAGAGCTCACCTTGGTACAAGGGGTATATGGATGGACATACCAAGTCATATAGATGATAATGGAAGCAAGATTTGAGCTTGGTTGCAATTAAGGTGGTGTAGAGGAGATGGCAAACTTTGTTGAAAATAAGGCTGCCATAACAGATACATCAGGTAGCCTCCTAAACCATGTGGGTTTAAGAAGCTCAAGGCTCCAATGGAAATAAGTGAGGTGGGGTTGATAGGCCATGATTAGTAGATCATAACCAAGCAAGGCATTGGTCAAGGGGAGGTGGCATCTAGATGTGAGCTTCTGCCAAAGTAGGCAAGATGATAAGATTTGCATAAAAGATTAATATCTTGACTACAAAACAATCATGGATGAGTGGGAATTAGAATGGATTAGTCAAGGGCAACTGTGGGCTTTGATAGTACTACTGATGTACTACAAGATGGTTCAAATGCATTTTCAATAATGCACATTGGTTGGAAGAGGTAGAGATCCAAAGATGGTATCCAGATAAGAAATCCAAACTTAGCCATTTTGGCAGATTTGGTGTATTTTGGACTAGTATGCAAGAGGGAAGCATTTGAGAGGATGCTAGGTTGCGAACTCATGATCAAGGAGATGTTGTTGAGGTACTAACTAAGTAGATAGGATTCATGCTTAGATTGGGTCTTCACTGAGTTGGAAACCATCCAGAGGAATTATCCTTGGATTGATCTAAGCATGAGAGGAGATAATTACTTTAGTGGCTTAGGATAGATCCAGATTTTGAAGCTTATCCTGAGATTGATAATCACAAGCATAGATTGGATCCTAAATTATGGGTTACTAGGTTACCTCATTCTAGTTCGTAAGTAAGCAAGGCAAACAGCAGATCAAGGCAATTCATCAGACAATAGATCAAGGCAATTCATCTTATCCTTATACTCTACTACTGGGGTTACCATCAAGCCTAGCTTGACGTAAGGAGGGGTATTTTGGAGAGGGGTTTTGCTTTGAAGTAAGATAAGGATCATCTTGGTATTACTATCAAGATTGGAATAAAAGGTTTTAATAAAGGTTTTTGGAAAACCTAGAGATGAGGGTGGTTGGAGGTTTTATCTTGAAAACATAAGGAGAGTATATATATGTGTCCATAGTTTGGGCAATAGAAGCTAGTAGAGTATTTGGTTGTGTAAAAGTCATCTTGGCTCAGGTTTTTGAAATGCCAAATCATTGTAGAATATGAAAGATGAGCCAAGACATCTCTTTTGTAAAATAGTTTTTGTGTAAACTAGTGTTGGGATGGGGAGTATATAACTAATACACAAGCAGTTGCTTGATCACAAGCAAACATGTAAGTACACAATGCAAGAAAAAGTTTTTGTTCTCCCTGATTTTTGCCTTTTGGTCATTTAATCAGGGTTGCTAAAATTGGGATGTTACAGACCTTTCCCCCTTAAAATAATCTCGTCTCGAGATTAGAGAGGAATAGGGTCGGGGTGATAACATCCGCTTAATAATTTCAGCGGTGGAATAAAATAGGCGATAACAAGTTTTATAAATACCCGACGTCGTTAGTTACAGATCGGAGCTGACTGGCTTCAGATTGGGTGGTTTAGATTAAACGAGTGGAAAAGACGCAGTCTTTTCCCCTTAGGACAAGTATAGGTAAGTTTAACATCGACGAGGTACTTCCTTCTTGAGGCGGAAGGAGAGTTCAATCTTCTTCATTCCTTCTTCGTGGGGGAGGTGATGGATCCCTTTTTATTGATAGTTTAGAAACTACCTAAGAGAGGGATTTTTGACCAAGGGCTGGATCTGTATGATACCATTGTGTAAAAATGATACCATCGGATAGGTATTGATAAAATGAAGCCAACAAAGGTGGTTTCACTATTTTATCAATTTTCCTTGATTTATAGTGGATTTTATAGGGGATAAAACCTTAGTTTTCAGAAATAATTCACCAGAACTTATCTGGAGTTCCAAAATTATTTCCTTGGGTGAAAAGTTATTATTTGGTGGACTGATTTAGGACGAGTTGGAATCACATGAAAAAAATTACCAGAATGCCCTTGAGAAATTCCCAAATACAGTACTGGCTGGGATTTGTCTTTTTCATCAGATTTATTTTACAGAAGACTTTTAGGTGATTCCAAGATCACATGATAGGTACTGATAATACCTTTCGGTAGAAATTTGGAATCAACATTTTTAGAGTTACAGAGCTGCTGTAATGTTTTTATTAGTGATTAAACCATGCACACGAGTGTTTAATTCACTAACATTCAAAAGAGACTCATAAAATTATGAGATGGTGGGTTATGAAAGATATGTTTATGTGTGATCAAGGGAAGTTGGAATTAGGTTAGAACCTTATTTGGTTTGACCTAGGGAATTTTCTAAATTCAGAAAGGGCCTGTTTTTGTTGTTTTTGTTACCAGCAAACTAGGAAGAAAAAGCCTATGGGGCCTGTGGGAGAACAAAGGTATGGTTTATACATTCCAGAAACTATTGGATTTACTCCATTTGGGGTGGTAAATCCTTTGGAGAAAATCTTTAGTGAAAAGGAAAGGTCTGAGTAGGGGATTTATCATATTAATTCTAAACCTCAAAAGGGATAAGAAAAGGTACTGAATGTTAGGTAAAACACGAGTGCATGTATGAAAATTTAGATCTGAGCATTTTGGTTAATTTTTCCATTTTCATTTCAAATTAAACCAAATCGGTACTCTGTAGATCTGAAATTCAAATTAAAAGGAGAAGGGAAGGGTTGCTAAAGGGCCAGATCCGGAAGGGAGATGGGACGATCAGGATGAAGTCGGCCCACCCGCGCCTCTCCCTGAGCGGGAGGGGATTTCAAATCCTGCTAGATGGGGCCTACCGGTCGGCAACTTTGCTGCTGCGAAGGGGTATTGGAGGAGGACGGCCGTTGGATCTAATCGCATCGGATGGTGATGAGTCTTCTTCTTTGCTAAGCCAGGGAAATCAGAGGGGAAACCCTATGTCGCGTTGGCGGCCGTGGGGGAGCTCACCGGAGGGGGTTGCCAGCGAGGGAGGAGGTCGCAGGGCGACACGACGCATGGAGGGGAGCTGGATGAGGGGCGACACGCTGTGGTTTGGTACAGATCGGAGTCGCGGGCATCTGCGGGGTGGAGCAGCTTCGGGAGCTCGCCGGAGTGGAGCTCGAGGCAGCCTACATGTCAAGGGGGAGGGGTTATAGGTCCCTAGGAAGGTCGGGGGAGGTATGGTTACCGTCGGTGGAGCTTGGGAGAGAGAGCTAAGTCGGGGGAGGTTGTCCTCTGGCATGCACGGCCGTGGCCACTTCCTGGGGTCCTGCAACGGAATATGAGCATGGGGAGGATATTAGAGGGTGTAGATCTCGAAAATATGACATGCAAGGAGGGATAGGGGGAGCTCTGGGGAGGCTCTCTGGTGGTAAGGGGGAGTAATGAGAGGGCAGGGGAGAGCTGGGGTGGCCTGTGGGATTTTAACCGATCTAGATGGGTCCATGGTGCACCATGTGCATGGGGAGCCTAGGAGGAGGGGTGCTGGCCAGGCATTGGGCAAGGAGGTTGGTGGGGAGGTTAGAGAGAGGGCCCTGGTCGTCCTAGGGACAGAGAGGTGGTGGGTTTTCTTCCCTTTTATTGTAAACATCTTTCAAGATATTGATACCTCTCTCTCTCTCTTACAAGCACAAGAGGACACGTGGTCAAGTGATGCTACAGTGAAAGTGCTACAGTGACTCGACCAGAGAGGTCGGGATTTGTGCAGTGCAAGTTTGGAGAGGGTTTGGTGTTGATTTGAAACAAGTTTGGTTGCTTTGCAAATTGATCAAAGGGAGGCTTGTGAAGGAAGTTGCAAATGTTGCATTGGGAAAAGTATGGAAATGGTAATGGTAGGCGGAGTAGGTCAAATAATCTATTCATGATTTAAATGGGATTTTTCTAGAGATTATAATCCCATTTAAATTCATTTCTTCAAAAAGTGCTGAAGTAGATTATGGAATCTAAGGTGATATTTTTACATTGGGCAAGCTTAGTTTTTGATGTGAGATGGTCTTAGATACCATAACACACATTGGAGAATTTTATTGGGATTTATTGATGTGGAAAAGTATTTTTAAGGAATTATTTCTTGTTTATGCCATTTAAGAGAAAGGGCAAAAATAAATAATAAAGAATCACAAAAATAATTATTTTTGAGTTGGAAAGATGGGGTATGATAAGTAGGTATCAAATGTGCCTTGAGTTGGCAAGGTGATTTGGAGAAAAACAAACTTGCCTTTAAAGACAAAGATTTTTGAGAATTTGGTAAGTAAGTGAAATAAAATAGTTTAATAATCCAAATAATCGTGGGGATTATTTGGGGATGCTTATATCCAAGGTATATGATGTATACGTGATGTAGACATGAAGGTCAACCTTGGTTTTGAAGAAAAGTGGGGACAAATGATGGAAACTAGATTCTGGAGGCTCTAGGGTTTGGTTATTTTGATGCCACATAAGCAGGGTTGGATTAGGAAGATCAGAGCTCAGCTTGGTACAATGGGTATATGGATGAACAGATCAAGTCATATAGATGATCATGGAAGCAAGAGTTGGGCTTGGTTGCAATTGAGGTGGTGTAGAGGATATGGCAAACTTTGTTGAAAATAAGGCTGCCATAACAGATACATCAGGTAGCCCCCTAAACCATGAGGGTTTAAGAAGCTCAACGATGCAATGGAAATATGTGAGGTGGGGTTTATAGGCCATGATTAGTATATCATAACCAAGCAAGGGGTTGGTCAAGGGGAGGTGGCATCTAGATGGGACCTTCTTCCAAAGTAGGCAAGATGATAAGATTTGCAGAAAAGATTAATATCTTGACTACAAAACCATCATGGTTGAGTGGGAATTAGAATGTCTTATTCAAGGCAAAGAGTGGGATTTGATAGTACTACTGATGTACTAAAAGACGGTTCAAGTGCATTTTCAATAATGCACATTGGTTGGAAGAGGTAGAGCTCCAAAGATGGTATCCAGATAAGAAATCCAGACAGCCATTTTGGCAGATTTGGTGAATTTTGGACTAGTATGCAAGAGGGAAGCATTTGAGAGGATGCTAGGTTGCAAATTAATGATCAAGGAGATGTTGTTGAGGTACTAACTAAGTATATAGGATTCTGTTGGGCCACGTAGAGATAAAACAAAACTTTTTCCTCTAACATGGTGATCCCAAGATCTAGATGAGGTAGAAGGCCACAAGGTTTACCACTAGATGCACAGTTGCGGATTACTGATGAAGCGCATCACTTGATGCAGTGCAGTCCTCATGATCTGATCGTCCTGGTGCTGATCTTACATCACCTTTGTTGGTATCCAGACGTACAAGGAGGAGCACCGGCGGCGAACTTCTATGTTCGTTACGACGCAGGACTGCTGTGGAGCTAGGGTTTCCAACACATGGAATGACCTAACCGAACAACGATTAACCCTTCTGGGTTACTGTGTTCCACTATATATAGGGAGTGAACGTGGGCTCCACTTTCTTGGCCCATTCACTAAAGCCCATATATTATTAGTCCTTGTGAGTCTGACTCACTAACTTAGTCCAAATCCGGCTCGGGTTCAACCCAACCAGATTTCCGGTTCAAATCCAATCCGAACTTGCTCCCGCTCTTAAGTGTGTGACCCCGCAGGCTCATGGCTACTTGGACACGATTGGAGTCCGACTCTCAATCGATCAGTCGGTAGCGGCTCCTAGCAGAACGTGCCGACTCCCAAGTACCAAAGAGTCATGACGACTTGCCTTTCCAATGCGACTTGCATCCGAGTCCCTTTTGCCTCACGATATACCTTGTCAGACTATAGGCGAATATTTTCATCCCTTAAATAGTCTGACTCTCTTCTCGATCCGAGATAAGTGATTCACCTGACTAACTCTTAGTCGATCGCCTCGGTTAACACTTAACCGAGTCGTGCATGGCCATGCTTTCCGAATCATATCATCTGAGAGGGCCCAGAGAATATCTCTCCAAGTGGAGGGGCAAAATTCCGTCTTGGTTATTTACATCACGCAGCTTGATTATCATCGACCGAAACTCGCCTTTTACGCCTACCACGGATCAGCGTTGATGTAACCTAAGTCGGTGATCCTCAACTCGTACTATGCAACAACCTCATGTCTAAGGATTACATTGATTGAGATATACAAATGAAAACTTGTTCGTGGTACCTCAATATGGGTCAATCCGACTCGCTAAAATCTTTAGCCGAATCTGTGTAAGTCGGAAAGCATCACCATGCCCATGACAAGTGGAACCGAGTCATCAAGCCGACTTTCACATTGGTCTAAGTTGTGTGTCCAGCACAACCTCAATGACCAAGGATATTTAGTACAAACTACATGAATGTATAGTTCCACAACCGAATCACATATTCAATGATACACATCAGATTTTTGTACAAGGACAACTTAATAGCTTTATGAATACAATGGGAAATATCATCATACATGATTGCCTATAGGGCATATTCCCAACAGTCTCCCACTTGCACTAGAGTCAATCTTACGACATCACATGTCTAAGCATCTAAATCCCATGGCTCTCAGGTGCACCTCATGCTTATTCTTTGGTAATGGCTTTGTCAACGGATCCGCAATATTCGCATCCGTGTGTACCTTGCATAACTTGATATCACCCTGATCCATGAACTAGCAAATCAGGTGGTACCGCATGAGTATGTGCTTGTTCTTCTGGTTTTGTCTAGGTTCCTTGGCTTGTGCAATAGCACCATTGTTGTCACAATACACGTCGAACGGATTGGACAAGCCCTGAACCGCACCAAGATCCATGAGGAAATTCCTCATCCAAAAACCTTCCTTTGCTGCCTCCGAATCGGCAATATACCCAGCCTCTGTTGTAGATGCAGACACGGTCTCTTGCTTGGAACTCTTCCAGCTCACAGCACCTCCGTTTATAATAAACACGTATCCGGATTGCAAACCAGAATCATCAGAGTCAGTAAGATAACTCCCATCCTTGTAACCCTTTACACTGAGTTCATATTCACCACCATAAACCAAAAACATATCCTTAGTCCTTCTCAAGTACTTTAGGATATTTTTAGCCGCTGTCTAGTGGATTTCTCCAAGATCAGCCTGGTATCTGCTCACAACACTTGGAGCATATGAAACATTCGGCCTAGTACAAATCATGGCATACATGATGGATCGGACTGCAAAAGCATACGGAATCGCACTCATCCGACTTCGCTCATCAGTTGTCGAAGGACACTGAGTCTTACTAAGGTTTACACCATGGGACATAGGTAAGAACCCCTTCTTAAACGATTCCATGTTGAAATTCTTCAACACTTTGTCCAAATAAGTACTCTGACTCAATCCAATGAGTCTCCTTGATCTATCTCTATTGATCCGGATTCCGAGGATGTATGTTGCCTCACCCAAGTCTTTCATTGAGAAACTCATTTCCAATGATTCCTTGGTTTCTTGCAACATCTGGACATCATTTCCAATCAATAATATGTCATACACATATAAGATTAGAAAGTTTACTTTGCTCCCACTAAACTTCTTGTATAAACAAGAATCATGATCACTCTTGATGAAGCCAAACGATTTGACTACCTCATCAAAGCGAATATTCCAACACCGAGATGCTTGCTTCAACCCATAAATGGATTTCTGAAGTTAACATACTTTGTCAGCATTAGCCGGATCGACAAAACCCACAGGATGTATCATATACACGTCCTCAGTTAAATTTCCATTAAGGAAAGCCGTTTTGACATCCATCTGCCATATCTCATAGTCAAAATAGGCTGCTATTGCTAACATAATCCGAACTGATTTAAGCATCGCTACAGGCGAGAATGTCTCTTCTTAATCAACTCCTTGAACTTGTCGGAACCCCTTCGCGACAAGACGTGCTTTATAGACAGAAACATTTCCATCCATATCAGTTTTCTTTTTAAAGACCCATTTCCACTCGACGAGTCTTGCACCGCCTGGAAGATCAACCAAGTTCCAAACTTGATTTTCATCCATGGATTTTAACTTGGATCTCATGGCTCCAAGCCATTACTCGGAATCAGATCCCACCATCGCTTTCGAATAATTTGCCGGCTCATCACTATCTAACAGTAATACATCACGGACACTTCGCAATCTCGCCGATCTTCGTAGTACAGGTGTTTTTGTTGGCTCAGCTACCACGACCGGCTCGACCTCCAAGGTTTTTGCCGACTCGCTACTAGTCGGTTCCTCTCGAATTTCTTTAACCTGCACCGTGCTCCCACTGACTCCCCTACTGAGAAACTCTTTCTCAAGGAAGACACCGTTCCGAGCGACAAACACTTTACCCTATTCTCGGTTGTAGAAGTAGTAACCCAAGGTTTCCCTCAGATACCCCACGAAAATACAGTTATCCGACTTGGCGGTAAGCTTGTCCGACTGAAGTCGCTTGACAAATGCTTCACAACCCGAAATCTAAGAAAAGACAAACTCGGTTTTTTGCCTGTCCACATCTCATGCGGTGTCATCTCTACCGATTTTGATGGTACTCTGTTTAGTGTGAACGCCGCTGTTTCTAGACAATAACCCCAAAATGATAAAGATAGATCTGTCTAACTCATCATTGACCGTACCATGTCCAACAAGGTCTGATTCCGCCTTTCCGAAACACCATTCCTTTGCGGTGTTCCTGGCGGAGTAAGTTGGGGAACTATTCCACAATTTTTCAGATGGTCATCAAACTCATGGCTCATGTACTCGCCTCCTCGGTCCGACCAAAGAAACTTTATTTTCTTGCCAAGTTGATTTTGTGCTTCATTTTGGAATTCTTTGAACTTTTCAAAGGTTTTCGACTTATGTTTCATCATGTAGATATATCCATACCTACTCAAATCATAAGTGAAGGTAATGAAGTACTCATAACCACCCCTGGCTGTCGTGCTCATTGGTCCACATACATCACTATGTACTAGTCCCAACAAGTCGGACGCCCTCTCACAACTCTTCGCAAAAGGTGTCTTGGTCATTTTGCCGAGTAGGCAAGATTCGCATGTCTCGAACGACTCCAAGTCGAACAAAGTTAGGAGTCCATCATCATGGAGCTTCTTCATGCGTTTCCAACTTATATGAACAAGCCAATAGGGCCAAAAGTAAGTCATATTCAGATCATTTGGTTTCAACCTTTTAACATTTATGTTATAAACCGACTCACCATCAAGATTCAAAATAAATAACCCGTCATGGACGGGTGCAAAGCCGTGAAACATATCATTCAAATACAAAGAACAACCATTATTCTTGATATTCGACTCATAGCCTTGCCTCATCAAACATGAAGCAGAAATAATGTTTCGACTGACCAGTGGAACATAATAACAATTATTCAGTTCCATAATGTATCCAGAAGGTAAATGAAGATGCATCGTGCTGACTTCCAACGCAACAACTCTTGCTTTGTTGCCAACTCGAATATCAACCTCGCCTCTTGCTACACTCCTAGTTCTGACCAGTCCCTGCAACGAGTTGCAGATGTGAATAACTGATCCGGTATCATATACCCAAGAACTATTAGGTGCATCAGCAAGATATATGTCTATAACATTGCAAACAAGTGTACCTGAGTCGGAATTCATACCTCCACTCTTGGCTTTGTCGGCCAAATACTTGTTGCAGTTCCTCTTCTAGTGGCCATCCGCCTTGCAGTAGAAGCATGTGGATCCGGCTGAAGGAGATGGCTTAGTCCTTGAGGAAGCGCTTGGGACCGGGTCCTGAGCCTGCTTACCTCCGGACTTAGCCTTGTTCTTAGTCCAAGAACTCTTCTTGAACTTAGCCTTATTCTGCACCATCAACACTTGACTGGCGCCCTTCTTGAGATCCGCCTCTGCATGCTTGAGCATCCCATGCAATTCAGTGAGCTTCTTGTCCATACCATGCATGTGGTAGTTCGAAATGAACTTCCCATATGCACTAGGAAGAGAGTTCAGAATTATATCCGTAGCAACTCTTCTCTAATGGGGTAGCCAAGCCTCTCCAGAGACTGCGCCTAACCAACCATTTTGATCACATGCGGACTCAGTGGATCACCATCCTTAAGCTTGCAACTCAGCAAAGCCTGAGAGACTTGATACTTCTCAGTCTTCGCTTGATCCTGGAACATACTTATGAGGCTTTCGATCATATCGTAGGCCACAACATGCTCGAACTGCTTTTGCAAGTCCGGTTCCATGTGAGCAAGCATAAGATAGCTAATATCCATGGACTCATCCTTAGCCCGACGGTAGGCATTGCTGGCAGGGATAGTCGCATTCTCATTCGGCTCATCTGGAAGTGGGTGTTCTAGGACATGGTCCTTCTTTTCTTGTTTGACAACAATTCTTAGATTTCGATACCAGTTGGTAAAATTAGTGTCATTTAGTTTATCTTTCTCAAGGATAGTTCTCAACGCATAACTAGATATATGAGAGTGATTGCTACTTGGTGCCATGATCTACAATAGAAAAATGCAAAACACTTAAGACATATATTCATAAAAGAGCAAGAATATTAAACACTTTAATATTTTATGCTCCCACTAGAACCAATACCCCTCCGATTGTTGCTTAGTGATTCAGGATCCTAAATAAGCAAGTCGGCTAGTGAGCTTTAGCATCACCGCTAGCCGCCAAGTGATCTAGGTAGACAACTCCTTGTCAATCGCATCTCATATGACTCCTGTTGGACGGGTGGCATCACATGCCCCGGCTCCCGTCCGACTTTTCCCCGAGCCCCACAACCGTTGTGATAGACCCGTCTAGCTTACCGAGTGTTTCCGCAGTAAGAGTCCGACTCGAACCCACCTAGTCGAAAAGAATTGGCAGCACCTCAATTTTATGAGCCCACTACCAAAAATGTCCGACTTGTGATGGTGCAAACACTGGCGGGAAAACCGACTAGACCTTCTTTGAGGGATTAAATTTTACCGACTATCTAATAGAGGTAAAACAGAGACATAACAATAACACAAAATAAAGCAATTATAATGTGAAATGGTATGGCTCTCTTCATGGAGATGTCCATCTCCACAAAGCATGTAATCCGACTCATGCCAACTCTTGCCACTTGTCGTCTTACTCCATGTTGCCGACATGTACAACGCCTTGCATGCCTTCCGGGTTCTCCAAACAGCTACACTAGCTTAGTAAAGTAAATTACAAGGAGAATCCGACACGCAAGTCATTATACAATAATAGACAACACCAAGGCTCCAGCCGGTTGACAAAACCGTGATTCGCAGATCACGTATGGATTACACACATACATCACATGCACATGAACCATACCATTCACAACTTCCTGCAAAAACAAGTTATGAATAGATATGCTATCTACCGGCATTGTGAAACTCGGAACGACATCTAAGGCACTACGACAGGGCGAAGTCGGCGGTCCCGGACATGGATTCCGACCATTGTTCCGATTCGATCAAACATTTTGATCTTCGATCACCGCATCTGGATTTACGTGTCATAGTCTACCCCGATGGCGGAAGCCGATCGGTACGGGTATGTCGATCCACGACCTCAGCAGTATGATCACGGAAATCAGATCTACCATTACCCGAGTACAGTTGATCCAATCAACCTCATACAATATCGATCTATCTCATAGATCGACCACCAGGACAGCACATAGATCTCATCTACAGCCAACTGCATATCACATATGCGAGATCTCGAGCCTAAAACCAGAAGCTATCGCTCTGATACCACTGTTTGGCCACGTAGAGATAAAAAAAAATTCCTCTAACGTGGTGATCCAAAGATCTAGCTGAGGTAGAAGGCCACGAGGTTTACCACTAGACGCGCAGCTGCGGATTACTGATGAAGCATGTCAGTTGATGCAGTGCAGTCCTCACGATCCGATCGTCCTGGTGCTGATCATACAACACCTCTGCTGGTATCCACACGTACAAGGAGGAGCACCGGTGTCGAACTGCTAGGCTCATTACGACGGCAGGACTGCTGTGGAGCTAGGGTTTCCAACACATGGAATGACCTAACCGGACAACGATTAACCCTTCTAGGTTACTGTGCTCCACTATATAGGGAGTGAACGTGGGCTCCACTTTCGTGGCCCATTCACTAAAGACCATATAGTATTAGTCCTTGTGAGTCCGACTCACTGACTTAGTCCAAATCCGGCTCGGGTCCAACCCAACCAGATTTCCGGTTCAGATCCAATCCGAACGTGCTCCCGCTCTTAAGTGTGTGACCCCGTAGGCTCATGCCTACTTGGACACGATTAGAGTCCGACACTCAATCGATTAGTCGGTAGCGGGTCCTAGCAGAACATGCCGACTCCCAAGTACCAAAGATTCATGTCGACTTGCCTTTCCAATGCGACTTGCGTCTGAGTCCCTTTTGCCTCACGATATACCTTGTCAGACTATAGGCGAACATTTTTCATCCCTTAAATAGTCTGACTCTCTTCTCGATCCGAGATAAGTGATTCACCTGACTAAATCTTAGTCGATCACCTCGGTTAACACTTAGCCGAGTTGTGCATGGCCATGCTTTCCGAATCATATCATTCGAGAGGGCCCAGAGAATATCTCCAAGTGTAGGGGCAAAATTCCGTCTTGGTTATTTACATCGCGCAGCTTGATTATCAGTCGACCCGAACTCTGCCTTTTTGACTGCCCAGCTACGGATCAGCGTTTGATAGAACCTAAGTCGGTGATCCTCAACTCGGACTATGCAACAACCTCAGGTCTAAGGATTACATTGATTGAAATATACAAATGAAAACTTGTTCGTGGTACCTCAATATGGGTCAATCCGACTCGCTAAACTCTTTAGCCGAATCTGTCTAAGTCGGAATAGCATCACCATGCCCATGACAAGTGGAACCGAGTCATAAAGCCGACTTTCACATTGGTCTAAGTTCTGTGTCCAGCACAACCTCAATGACCAAGGATATTTAGTACAAACAACATGAATGTATAGTTCCACAACCGAATCACATATTCAATGATACACGTCAGATGTTTATACAAGGACAACTTAATAGCTTTATGAATACAATGGGAAATATCATCAAACATGATTGCCTCTCGGTCATATTCCCAACAGATTCATAGTTAGATTGGGTCTTCACTGAGTTGGAAACCATCCAAAGGGATTATCCTTGGATTGATCTAAGCATGAGAGGAGATAATTACTATAGTGGCTTAGGATAGATCCTAATTTGGAAGCTTAGACTGACATTGATAATCACAAGCATAGATTGGGTCCTAAAGTATGGGCTACTCGGTTAGCTCATTCTAGTTCCTAAGCAAGCAAGTCAAACAACAGATGAAGGCAATTCATTAGACAGCAGATCAAGGCAATTCATCTTATCCTTATACTCTACTACTAGGGTTACCATCAAGCCTAGCTTGCGGTAAGGAGGGGTATTTTGGAAAGGGGTTTTGCTTTGAAGTAATATAAGGATCATCTTGGTATTACTATCAAGATTGGAATAAAATATTTTAATAAATGTTCTTGGAAAACCTAGAGATAAGGGTGGTTTAAGGTTCTGTCTTGAAAACATAAGGAGAGTATATATATGTATCCATAGTTTTGGCAATAGAAGCTAGTAGATTATTTGTTTGTGTCATAGTCATCATGGCTCAGGTTTTTGAAATGCCAGATCATTTGATAATATGAAAGATGAGCCAAGACATCTCTTTTGTAAAATAGTTTTTTTGTAAACTAGTGTTGAGATGGGGAGTATATAACTAATACACAAGCATTTGCTTGAGCACAAGCAAATAGGTAAGTACGCAATGCAAGAAAAAGTTTTTGTGCCCCATGATTTTTGCCTTTTGGTCATTTAATCAGGGTTGCTGAAATTGGGATGTTACAAGATCAATCCAGGGATAATCCCTTTTGATAGAATCCAACTCAGTGAAGACCCAATCCAAGCATAGATCCCCTCGATTCAATCCATACCTCAACATAAACCACTTGATGGGAAGGATAAACCATTGCCACTCTCTCAATTTGTTTCCCTCTTGGAATCTAGTCTAAAATCCTAAATCTTCCAAAATGGCTAAGTCTAGAATTCTTATCTAGATTCAATCATTGGAGCTCTACCTTTTCTAATCTATGTGCATTATTGAAAATGTACTTGAACCATATTGTATTACATCATTAGTACTACCAAATCACACTCTTTTACTTGGATAATACATTCTGGTTCCCACTCATCCATGATGGTTTTGTAGTCAAGATAATAATCTTTTCTACAAATCTTATCATCTTGCCTACTTTGGCAGAAGGTCACATCTATGTGCTACCACCCCTTGACCAAATATTTGAATGGTTATGATATAATAACCATGGTATATCAATCCATACTTCACTTGTTTCCTTTGGAACCTTGTGCATCCTAAACCCACATGGTTTATGAGGCATCATGACAATCCTGCTATGGGAGCCTTGTTTTTAACAAAGTTTGCCATCACTTCTAGAACACCACAAATACAACCAATCTTAACTCTTGGCACCATTATCATCTATATAACTTTTTCTATATATCCATATAACCCTTGTACGAAGGTGAGCTATAAGCTCACTAATCAAACCTTGTTTAGGTGGTCTAAAAATATCAAACACCTAGATCATCCCCATCTATTTTCTTTCCATTTATTAACTAAGTTTAGAAAACACAAGGTTGTTTATGATGGATACATCAAGTTTACATAATCTAACTTGGATCATAATTATTTGGAACCTAAAACTATTTAACTATCCTCACTTACAAAATCCTCAAAACCTTCTCTATAAAGGAATGCTAGTTTTTCTCCGAATAACTTTGTCAAATAAATGCAAATTTGAGACCTATACATCATACCCCACCTTCCTATCATAAAAATAAATATTTTTGAGATCCTTTATTAATTATTTTTGCCCTTTTTCTTAAATGGCAGAAACAAGAAATCATTTCTTAAAAATACCTTTATTTCCAAATAAATTCCAATAAAATTCCTTAGAGTGTTATATGGTATTTTGTACCATCTCACATCAAAATCTCACCTTGTCCAATGTAAAAATATCACATTATCTTCTATAAATCATTTTTGCACTTTTTGAATAAATGGTTTTAAGAGGACTTTTAGTCCTTCAAAAATCCCAAATAAATCCTATGGGAGTACTTTGACCATAATTCCCAATGCAATTTACCCAAAATCCTTGACAAGCACTCATGTGATCAAATTGTGCAAAATAATCTAAACTTGAAAAAAATAAAATCAAACCTCCATCCAAACTTGCTATGCAATGTTCCACAACACCCAGCACTCCCCTGGTCATGTGCTAAAGTAAAGTAACTATAGCAAAACCCTAGCTCCAACCTTGTCCTCACATGCTTGGAAAGAGAGAGAGAAAGAGACCACCGAAATATCTTGTGTATCAACACCAACAGCCACCACCCTCCTCTCCACTCATCTGGTCGATCACATGGCCCCACACACCCTCTCCACCATCCTCCTCGACCTATCCCAAAGCAGCACCTCTCCCCCATGCTCTCCATGGACCAAACCTACCATAGACCTTATCCGCTTCGAATAATAAGGCACATGCCACCCAGGATTTCCCCTCTACTCTCATTCAATTCCACCACCTCCTCCTACCCCTCCCGAGCACAGTAGCTCGCCTCCCCTTCTTGGTGTGGCCTTGGAGAAGGATTAGTCCCTCCCTTGGTTCTCCCGATATAGTTGAGGTTTCCATCGATCTAGTCCACTCCTTTCCTCTCAATCGGTACCATACTAACCCTTTTTACCCATCTCCAAGCTCCCCTGATTCCTCCCTTGTCCCAGGAACACTAGGAACCACTGCCACCTTGCTTTGCCGTGATGTGGTGCTGCCGTTCAGGGTCACTTCCCGAAGACCCTACGACCACACCAAGGCCTCCATATTCCCGTGGAAGGTCACTGCATCCCGCTCCTCCACCGTCTGTTGGCATGCACAGGACATGGAAGCGTCTCCGGCAAGCACTAGAGCAAACTCAGCATCACTCGACACAAAAACCCCCTCTGCCACCCACCGTTCTGCTCGCCGTGATGCTCCGCACCAACTCCAACCCTTACTTGATCCTTTGGAGGTCCCCAGGTAAGCCCATGGTAGGCCACACCCAACCCTAAGGTTTTGTCCTCGTCACCTCATCGAGAGGAAGAAGAATGGCCTTTGGCCATCGATTCCGTCTCAATTGGAAGGCCCCTGGATAAACTACCCGCTCCGGGAGCTACAACCGCTGACAAGCGGGGCCCTCACGGACAATTTTCAAATGCATCCCGTGCGCGCCCCAGATCTACCTCGAACCGCCCAAGAAGCCCTGCCTCCTTCTCTTTTTTTATTTATCTCTAGATCTGTTTATTACTCTTTGGTTTAAATCGAAATAAAAATGAAAAATACAAAACTTTAACCATATCTAAATTCCTTCAGGTTCCTATATGTTTTGTGCAACACGCAGAACTTGCCCTTTTCCAAAAATAATTTCCAGTATTTATTAGTATTTAATCTTCTAACATGTATCTTTGACACTAAGTAAATTCCCCAGGGAGCTACACATATCCAAATATGGAATAAATCAAGTTTCATCTCATAGTGATTATAAATACCCATTTTTGTGACCTTGCCTAATGACAAGGTGAACCATGGTTTGGCTTTAGTAAAAATAACAAGACTAGGGAATTTATGCCCTTAGAAAATTCCTTAGGTAAAACCATAGATGGTTTTGACCTAATTCCAACTCCCAACACACTTGCATACCAATATGTATCAAAAACCAGGAGCCCAATATTTATTGAGCTCTTCTTGATTCATGGTAAATTAAATTATTATGTGTATGTTTATATCACCAATATATTCACCTAAGTAGTTCTGTACATTCAAATAGGGTGATTCCAATTTATACAGAATTTCATTCCAAATACCTAACATGTGTTCCTAGAATCACATCAAAAGCCCGTATAGACTTAATCTGGTTAAAAAGGCAAATAACATATAGTACTGCCTTTGGGAAATTCTTAAGGGAATTTTGGTAATTATTTTAAGTTGAATCCAACTACTCTTGAATCGTTCCACCAAATCCTACCTAATCACCCAAGGAAATAATTTTTAGATCTCCATAACAATTCTAGTGAATTATTTCCTAAAACTAGAGTTTTAATCACTAGAAAGTACTTGATAAATCAAGGGAAATTGATAAAATAGTGAAACCAATTTTGTTGGTTTCATTTTATAGATATCTATCTAACGATATCATTTTTATATACTAGTATGCTTCAAAACTTGTCCTTGGCCAAAAACCCCTCTCTTAGGTAGTTCCTAGACTATGAAACCAAAAGGATCTTTTCTGAATGCCTCCAAATCTTCCACCAATCGAATCAAACCAATCATCCAGCACCCTACTGATGTATATCATGTGTTTATACTTTTCTTGCTATATGGTTTGATGCTTTTATGCATTGTATTGATGGTGGTGTTTTTTGTTTGCATGTATGCTCGATAACGGCGGTAGTTGCGATTGTGTGACGCCGAGAAGAAGGAAGCATCGGGTTATTCTTATTATTATTGTATTCGGTATTCTGGTTTTCTAATGAAGGCAAGGGACATCTCGCTGGTCATAGGCAAGTCACCTTCTTGCTCATAAGCTCTTGTCCTACAGTGTCATTCATGCATGTTTTATCTACTGTTTACGAAAATTGCCTTATTTTGCTATGTGTGGAGTTATATATGGTAGTGGCTTGGCTCCTCTAAGCTATTACGCATTTGTACTATTAAGTACAACCCCGTTTTTTCCGACACCTACTTTCCCCTAGTATGGTAGATGGTGTATGACACCATGCCCCTTTGGAATCCCCGTTTTAGCCGAAGCAAAACTATGGGATTGGAAGCCCCAGAGAAGTTTACAAGAATGTTTTATGAGAAAACCTTGGCGAGGTTTGTCCTGCCAAGTGAGTTTAAAAAGGAAAAAGGTTTTGGTTTTACAAAAAGGTTGGACAAAAGATGGAGGATAAATGTTTACAAAATGCATCGAGCTATGCAGTTTTGCCTGAACAATTAGCCCATGCAACCACATTACTCTGGAATGGGACAGGGCTGGGCTTGAAATTTGTGTATTCTAGTATAGGTTCCTCAAAATTACTATAGGGGATGTCAATCTCTGGAGGCTGGGTCTTCTCCTAAAATGGTCCACGAAGCGTCGACCAAGTGAACAAACGAACGGTCTGCGGACCGCCAGGAATTACTACGAGCCCCTCTTTGAAAGCGCACACTTTATGCAGTGTAAAATATGCTCCGGTTGGTCCATGGTACCCGATGTTACAGTGTTGAGGGGAACGGCTCATAGGGTAGGAGCCTATACTGGCTTGGGCATTCCGAAGGTCTTGAATGATTACTCGACCCACGATTTGTGTATATTAGGGCATGGTACTCAGATGGTGCGGGTAAAGTGTACAACCTCTGCAGAGTCTAAATCTATTCGAATAGCCAATTCCTCGGTCATGGACGGTTGGGAAGATTGCTGTAGAGCGGTGCTGGTTTTCATTTGAAAAAGGATTTCGGAAAATAAATGTCTTTGGAAAGGTTTCGACGATGGGATGGTCGTAAGGGAAGAAGAGAAGTTTGGTCATGGGATGACAGGGAGAAAGAAACAAATGGGTGACCCAATCTTTGTGTTCTCTAAGAACTTCTCAAAAAGGTTTCCACATGTTTTACCAAAGTGTTTCAACAAAGATATAGAGATATGCTGTATCTACAAGGGAAACTAATTTTATAAAGGAACCTCCTATGTAGCCATCCTACCACAGTTATATTGCATATCCTTATTATTGTTCTCTTAAGGTGGTTTGTGAGTACATTCAAAGTACTCACCGGCATTGTCCCTGGCTATTTACTTGGCCAGATTTTCAGAGGATCGAGAAACAATGAAGAAGCTAACGTCTATGCGATCTAGGCCGTCTCCTAGTCAGTTTCTTGTAGGTTAATTCATGACATGGGATCTGCGCTTGAAGAATTCCGCTAGTTGTGTTGTAATCTCCATATTGGCAATACTGTAAGTTTTGAAATTGATAATTTATGGATGTTGTAATGATACTGGTTGGTTATGCTCACGTCGCACTAATCATGGGAACATGACTTGTATGCATAACAGGTACTCTAGGTTCGTAAATCCGGGGTGCTACAGAGTTTGTATCAGAACCATCCTAACTGTGAGAGACCTTAGTTAGCATGGATGTTAGACAGGACAACCCCCATTTACAAAAACAACGACCTTCGGAAACTACTTTCTCAACAGCTTTTCGAAATACTTCTTATCTTACCTTCTCCTATTTCAACTAATTGAAAATGGATTACTCTATCTCTCGTTACTTTCAATTGTGCTTTTTTCAAAAACAAACTATGACTTGGAGACTATGAAGACTGAGATCCCGAAATGAAGAGACACATAGACAAGAAAACCAAAGAAGCTACCAACGACAAAAGACACTATAAGATCACCCTACCAACGGAGTCCTTCGTCGCCTTAAGTGAATCAAGTACAGAACCAACGACACCAGAAGGCAAGACATAAGTCGATACCTTTAGCAATGACCATACTTAGGATAAGCATCCTGAATATAGGATTCCCATTCTGGCATGTAGTCACCACATAGTACCTATGGTACGCCTTGTTTGTTTGTCATGTGCTTGTATGATGCTTGGCATGTGTTGCTTGTCTGCCTCGGATCACTTCATCCTATTGTATGACCACCTTGTTGGTGTATCCCGACTCTAACCTTCATACACCCATAATTGGAAACCTCTCCTCAGCAGGATGGACACATAAAGAACTCCCCGACAACCCCTCTGCGTGCCTTAGTTATAATCTCCCCCAAAGGGCAACGACCCTATTCAACCCTCTGGTGAATCAACGGGAAGTCCTCACCATAACACAAACGCCCCAAAAATCCTGAAAATAAGGACGCGTGAAGATAGAGAGTCTACAACGTCGTCGATCCAAAGAAACACAAGGAGTTCAAGCAAAGACAACCTCTTTGAAGCTAAATACAACTACCTCGACTAAAGACTAAAAATAAACGTCACTAACCTCGAAACCTACATAGAGTTAACCCTACGACTTTGTTAGGTAACCACCATAGCAAGGTAGTCGCAATAAGGCGTCACTCGAAGACCTCAACTCAAGTGTCAGGCCAATGCTCTAAGACGAACGATCTACCCTAACCTCGACATCCTAAAGTAAATCTCTAAGGTGGAAAGACTGTGTATTTACACTCAAATATAGAAGACCGCCTACGAGAAGATAATCCAGGAAGATCTCCAATCCAAGAACCTGCCCCTAGCACCACCTTAAGGGTCATCAGAGGAACAGAAAAACAGACCTCGTCAACAATCTTTGGAAGTCCACTTGATCCTCCCAGTAACCGCAAAGCTCAGAACAAAATAGACAAGGCTACCCGACGCCGCCTATTTTATTCTCCAAAGTGTTGACATTCTCCGAAGACGTCATGAAGCCTCCTCTCTGCTATCTCTGCTAAGACCCACCTAAAAAGAGCTCCAACTCTGCTAACCCCGAGACTAAAAATGAAGTGTTGTCCTTATACGAGTATCAACATATCTTTCAAACCCTACCTCGAAAGATCCCCTCGTCAGAGCAAACATCAGAGAAGGCACGATTCTCACTTTCACGGTTGAAGAGATGGATATCCCTCATACCCCGAGGAACTATAGTAACCAAAGATGGTACCCATCCCAAGGACGGCGACAAGATTCAAGAAGTACTCAGGGAGTAGCCTTCATACCGTACCAAATTACTCTTCCAACCTATATTAAGTGAGAGATTTTCTCTTAAACTGTTCAGTAAGGCGTCAAGTACCCTCTCCACCGACCGACACGAACCTGCCAAATTCTGGATGATATGCAAATATGATGCCCTTCTTTGCGTGTTTTACCCATGATGTTGCATCAGACTCAACACGGAATGACCTCACCCTATAAGACCGCCTCTCTAGCCCGTCAACCACAAACGGCAACCTCCAACCTATCAGACCCATAACTAGCCTAGAACTAACTACCAGGGAGCTAGTTAAACGCCCTTCCCACTATGACTGCTACCACAAGACGTGATATCAGCACCTCTCAGGAAGCGGCTTATACAAGGAGGCAGAAGATAATCCACCTCCGAACGAAAGGTGCAGTGCCATTCCCCAACATTAGCATACGACTCCAAGAAAGAAATCCTACGACTCCACTAAGAACCCCTAGTATCGCTCTAAGGGGAAAAGACTGCGTCTTTTCCCCGAAAACCTAATAAAACCCTAGAGTTGAACCCTATTCATCCTTAGGTGATGACCACCCCACAAAATTAGAATCGTCGACCATGCATGAAGGACAACAACCCGACACTTTGCCAGAATGGGAAGATACTTCAAGGTCCCCAATCCTAGGACGACCATCGAGCTAACACCCCAGCATTGCAAGACCAAGAAGGCAGAGAAGTTGACTTAGGCGATAAAGGTTTGAAGAAGGCTCAACTCGTCCTCTCACATCAAGAAGGAAGGACCCTATCGACACTAAACCTACCTAGAATCATACTTGGGGGGAAAGACCGTGTCTTTTCCAAATTATTCCATCTAAACCACCCCATCGAAATCCACTCAGCTCTGACCCGTAAGCCGATCACGCCTGTTTATTGTAAAAACTGTAAGCATCTAATAATTCCACCACTGAAATTGTTAAGAGGATGTTATTGTAGGGGTTCGTAGCATGGAAAACAAAAAATTTCTACCGCATGCAAACAAACAAGCCAAGATATATCTACTAGATTGTAGCAACGAGTCGATAGAGGAATTCACACCCTCGAAGATTCCAAAGCGTTTAACGAGAGCAGATTCTCGTGGGTGATGTAGTTGTACTCTTGCCAATCTCAAGATCGTGTAGATGATCCTTCCGGTGCTGGGTTCCGGCAGAGCTTCCGCAGTCGGTCACACGTTCGGTACTCGATGAAGACCTTCCTCTCCCTTGTTCCAGCAGGTAGCAGAGGTTGTAGCACTCTCCTAGTGATTCTGGCAGCACGACGGCGTGGTACCGGAAGTAGAGGGGATATCTCGCAGGGCTTCGCCTTAAGCCGGAGCGAGTATGGTGGACTATGAGAGAGGCCTTGGTGATCTAGGGTTTAGAGGGCACCAAGGGGAGAGTGTAGCCGGCGTCTAGGGTTTGGGATCACCCCAACTCGGCGAGTTGGTGGTGCCCTAGGAGGCGGCAGCAGCAGGGGTGGCGGCGCCGGCGGCTTAGGGTTAGGGTTTCGGGGCGTGAGAGGTGTGTACTAGAGGGGGCACCCCTGCCCCTTCTTTTATAGGTGGGAGGGCGCCGGCCAAGGGGAGGGAGTCCTCCCCCAAGTCGGCCTCCTTGGCCGGCGGGTGGACGGAGAGGAACTCCTCCCCAAGTAGGTTTCCTACTCTCCCTCCACCAAGGAAAACTGCCGTTTGACTTTTAAAATTGGCGTTTGACTTTTCAAACTAGGATTTGATTTATCCCTTTCTTTTGCTCAGCAATGATACCTAGTACATGATGCAACAATTCCACATTGTCATGACACATTCATGTACCCTTCCCCTACGGAGTGCCGGACCTTCCAGAACCTTCTAGAACATTCCCGATGAAAACACCGGAATCATTCCCCAACTCCGAAACAGGACTTTCCTTATATGAATATTATTCTCCGGACTATTCCGGGTCTCCTCGTGATATCCTGGATCCCATCCGAGACTCTGAACAACATTCAGTCTCTTACTCATCATTCCATAACTACTCAACAACATCGAATCCTTAAGTGTGTCTCCCTACGGTTCGTGAATTATGCGGACATGATCGAGACACTTCTCCGAACAATAACCAATAGAGGAATCTGGAAATTCATATGGCTCCCACATATTTCTATGATTACTTTGCGATCGAATGAACCACTTACATACGATACCAATTTCCCTTTGTCTCACGATAGTTTACTTATCCGAGGTTTTGATCGTCGGTATCTCTTCATACCTAGTTCATCCTCGTTACTGATAAGTACTCTTTTCTCGTTCCCGTGGTATGTGATCCCTTGTGAGCCAGTCACATGCTTGCAAGCTAATTGGATGACATTCCACCAAGAGGTCCCAAAGTATATATATCCGTCATATGGATGGACAAATCCCACTCTTGATCCATGTGTCTCACACATACTTTCCGAACACTCAATGCCACCTTTATAGACACCCACTTACGGTGTGGTGTTTGATGTCATCAAAGCATCCTTACGGTGATGGTTATAAGCATGATCTCATGGTCGAAGGAATTAGGTTACTATGTATCAGAAAGCTTATAGCAATTGAACTATTAAAATGACTTGATCTTTATGCTACGCTTATCTATAGGAGTATATCCACCATACCATTCTCCTAATGATATGATCTTGTTATTAACAACATCTCAAATGTTCATGATCAAGAAACCATGATCATCTATTAATCAACAAGCTAGTATTAAGAAGAGGCTTTACTAGGGACTCTAATTTAGTTTACAAATCACACAAGTATTAATGTTTCTTGTTAATACTATTATAGCATGAATGTAAACATTTATCATAAACACAAAGATATAATAATAACTACATTTATTATTGCCTCTAGGGCATATCTCCAACAGTCTCCCACTTGCACTAGAGTCAACTAATCTAGATTACATGATAATATACCGAACACCCATGGCAGTTTGGTGTTGGTCATGTTTTGCCCTCGGGAGAGGTTTAGTCAACGGATCCGCCACATTCAGATCTGTGTGTACTTTGCAAATCTTTATGTCACCATCTTGGACATGTTCTCGAATAGCGTGAAAATGTAGCTTGATGTGCTTCAGCTTCTTGTGTGACCTTGGTTCTTGTGCATTGGCTATGGCGCCCATGTTATCACAGTAGATAGACATTGGGTTCAGCGCACTTGGAACCACACCGAGCTCTGTAATGAACTCCTTCATCCATATCGCTTATTGTGAAGCCTCCGAAGCAGCTATGTATTCCGATTCAGTTGAAGATCTCGCCACAACGCTTTGCTTTGCACTCCTCCAACTAACTGCTGCACCATTCAAAGTAAATACGTATCCAGATTGAGATTGAGAATCATCCGGATCGGTGTTCCAACTAGCATTGGTGTAACCATTAACAACGAGTTGTTCATCACCTCCATAAGAAAGAACCATATCCTTAGTTCTTCTCAAGTACTTAAGGATGTTTTTGACCACTGTCCAATGATCCACTCCTGGATCACTTTGATATCTGCTAGTCAAACTAACAACATATGCAATGTCGGGTCTAGTACATAGCATGGCATACATCAGAGATCCTATGGCTGAGGCATAGGGAGTCTTACTCATCCTTTCTCTATCTTCTGCCATTTCTGGACTTTGAGTTTTACTCAAGGTCATATTTGGCAACATGGGCAAGAACCCTTTCTTGCTATCTTCCATTCCAAACCTCTTTAGAACTTTGTCCAAATATGTACTTTGTGACAATGATATTAGGCGTCTCGATCTATCTCTATAAATCTTTATGCCTAATATGTAAGCTGCTTCGCCAAGATCTTTCATTGAAAAACTATTATTCAAATATTCCTTGACACTATTAAGAAGGTCTACATCATTCCCAATCAACAATATGTCATCTACATATAGTATTAAGAATGCTACAGAGATCCCACTCACTTTCTTGTAAATACAAGCTTCTCCATAAGTTTGTATAAAACCAAAACTTTTGATTACCTTATCAAAATGTTGATTCCAACTTCGGGATGCTTGCTTCAACTCATATATGGACCGTTGAAGTTTTCATACCTTGTTAGCATCTTTAGGATCGACAAAACCTTTGGGTTGCATCATATACAACTCTTCATCAATGTCTCCATTGAGGAACGTTGTTTTAACATCCATCTGCCATATCTCATAATCATAATATGCAGCGATTGCTAACATAATCCTCATAGACTTTAGCTTCGCTACTGGTGAGAAAGTCTCATCGTAGTCAACTCCTTGAATTTGTCGAAACCCTTTTGCGACAAGTCGAGATTTATAGACAGTAACATTACCATCAGCATCTATTTTCTTCTTGAAAATCCATTTGTTCTCGACAGCCTTCCGGCCATCCGGTAAGTCCACCAAAGTCCATACTTGGTTTTCGTACATGGATCCAATCTCGGATTTCATGGCATCTTTCCATTTATTGGAATCTGGGCTCATCATCGCTTCCTCGTATGTCGCAGGGTCATCGGTGTTGTCCACCAACATGACACTGATAACGGGATCATATCAATCAAGAGTGGTACGAGTTCTCGTTGACCTGCGAGGCTCTGTAGCAACTTCAACCGAAGTTTCATGATCATCATCATTAGCTTCCTCTCTTATTGGTGTAGGCGCCACAGGAACTACTTCCGGTGCTGCGCTACTCGCAAGTTCGAGAGAAGGTTCAACAACCTCGTCGAGTTCTACTTTCCTTCCAGTCACTTCTTTCAAGAGAAATTCCTTCTCTAGAAAGGATCCATTCTTGGCAACGAAGACTTTGCCTTCGGATCTATGATAGAAGGTATACCCAATAGTTTCCTTCGGGTATCCTATGAAGACGCATTTTTCCGCTTTGGGTTCAAGCTTGTCCGGTTGTAACTTCTTTACATAGGCTTCGCAACCCCAAACTTTAAGGAACGACAATTTAGGTTTCTTCCCAAACCATAATTCATAAGGTGTCATTTCAACAGATTTAGATGGTGCCCTATTTAAAGTGAATACGGCTGTTTCTAATACATAACCCCAAAATGATAGCGGTAAATCTGTAAGTGACATCATAGAACGAACCATATCTAAGAGAGTTCGATTACGACGTTCGGACACATGATTACGCTGTGGTGTTCCCGGTGGTGTCAATTGTGAAAGTATTACGCATTTCTTTAAATGCTCGCCAAACTCGTAACTTAGATATTCACCTCCATGATCAGAACGTAGAAATTTAATCTTCTTGTTACGTTGATTCTCTACCTCACTTTGAAATTCCTTAAACTTCTCGAAAGTTTTGGACTTATGTTTCATGAAATAGATATACCCATATATACTCAAGTCATCCGTGAAGGTAAGAACATAACGATAACCACCGCGCGATGCTACACTCATTGAACCACACACATCGGTATGTATGATTTCCAATAAGTCCGTAGCTCGCTCCATCATACCAGAAAATGGAGTCTTAGTCATTTTAGCCATCAGACATGCTTCGCATCTTTGAAGTGATTATAAATCAAGTGATTCAAGAAGTCCATCGGAATACGCTTCACTCCAATATGACTAAGACGACAGTGCCACATATAGGTCGAGTTATCGCTCAATTTCAAACGTTTAGCTTCAATGTTATTAATATGTGTATTTCCACTATCGATATTCAATAAGAATAGACCATCTATCAAAGGTGCATGTGCATAAAACATATTACTCATATAAATCGAACAACCATTATTCTCGTACTTAAACAAGTAACCGTCTCGCAATTAACAAGATACCGATATAATGTTAATGCTTAACGCAGGCACCAAATAACAATTATTTAAGTATAAAACTAATCCTGATGGTAGATGAAGAGGTAGCATGCCGACCGCGATAACATCAAACTTTGATCCATTTCCAAAGCGCATCGTCACCTCGTTCTTCGCTAGCTTCCGTTTATTCTGCAGCACCTGTTTCGAGTTACAAATATGAGCAACCGAACTAGTATCAAATACCCAGGCACTACTACGAGTACTAGTGAGATACACATCAATAACATGTATATAGGATATACCTTTCTTCTTGATGTTGCCGTTCTTCAAATCCGCCAAGTACTTTGGGCAATTCCGCTTCCAGTGACCTTCTCCCTGGCAGTAAAAGCACTCAGTATCAGGCTTAGGTCCAGTCTTGGTATTCTTCGCCGGTGCGGCAACTTTCTTACCGCCCTTCTTGAAGTTTCCCTTTTGCTTAGACTTGCCTTTCTTGAATTTGGTGGTCTTATTGACCATCAACACTTGGTGCTCTTTCTTGATCTCCACTTCTGCAGATTTCAACATGGAGAAGAGTTCTGGCAACTGCTTGTTCATTCTTTGCATATTGTAGTTCATCACAAAGTTCTTGTAACTTGGTGGAAGTGTTTGGAGGACATGGTAAATCCCCAAAGCATTAGGAATCACTATACCCAAACTTTGGAGTTTGTTTGCGTGCCTAGACATCTTAAGCACATGCTCACTGACGGAGCTGCCCTCTTCCATCTTGCAGTTAAAGAACTTTTCAGAAGCTTCATAACTCTCAACTGTCGCGTGAGTCTCAAATATCAATTTGAGTTCACGGACAATATCATGGGGGTCATGGTTCTCAAACCTTTTCTAAAGCTCCGATTCCAAACCATACAAGATAGCACACAGAACTATGGAGTACTAATTCTTTCGAGCGAGGTAAACATTCTTTACTTCATCGGTAGCATCATCTGTAGGCGGGTCACCCAGCGGTGCATCCAGCACATAGGTCAAATTACCAGCATTGAGGACAACCCTCAAATTGTGGAACCAATCCGCGAAGTTGCTTCCATTGTTTTTCAACTTTTCTTTCGCTAGGAACGCATTAAAATTGATGGTAGGGGCCGCCATTGATTTACAACATATTTGCAATAGGTTAGACTAAGTTTATGACAAATTGAGTTCTAATTAATAGTTAAATTAATATAGGTGAATTACCACTCAAAACAATATCCCTCACATTGTTTTAGTGATCACACGAACCAAATCCACAACATCAAAACCGATCATCACGAGAGTTGATGTAGCTTCAATGGCGACCAATCGACATGTTCATCATATCTACTATATGATTCATGCTTTACCTTTCGGTGATCCGTGTTCTGAGACCATGTCTGTACATGCCAGGCTCGTCAAGATCAAACCTTAGCTTCCGCATGAGCAAATCTGGCTTGCTCACGTTGTATACACTTGCAGAATCTAACACACCCGATCATCACGTGATGCTTCGAAACAACAAGCTTTAGCAACGGTGCTTACTAAGGATGAACACTTTAAAACATGAAATTTGTGTGCTTGAGGGATCATCTTATAATACTACCATCATTAACTAAGCAATACAAGATGCATAAAGGATTAACATCACATGCAATTCATAATATGTGATATGATATGGCCTTTCTTCTTTGTGCTTCCGATCTTCATCTTGAAGCACGAACATGATCTCCATCATCACCGTCATTGCATCATGGTTAATGACGCTGCTCCATGGTTGTCTTCCACGAGCTTCAACTATTACAACTACTTTGAATAGACACGCGGGTCTTAACAGAATTTAAAGACAACCATATGGCTCCTGCCGGTTGCCAACTTACAATAAGGATCATTGCATACATCAAATATAATCACAATCATGGCCATATCACATCACAGCACACCCCTGCAAAACAAAGTTAGACGCCTCTAATTTTCTTTGCATATTTTACGTGGTTTGGGGCTTTCAATAAGTGTCGATCTAACTTAAGAACAAGAACCACAACGTTGATGTTTGAACTATCAAGTGCCCGTTGTAAATTGGATATACACTATAATGGGAGAGATAGACACCCACAAAGCCACTTATGCAATACAAGTTGCATGTTGAGCGTGGAGCAAGTCTCATGAACGATGTCATGTAAGGTTTGCCTAGGCCGCTTCATCCCATCATACCGCAAGATGCAAAGTACACAAGAAGCAATTGATAATAAAAGCACCATCGTCCACAATGACCATTGTGTTCTACTCGTGCATCAGATCTACATATAGACACGGATCTGATACCACTGTAGGGGTTCATAGCATGGAAAACAAAAAAATTCTACCGCATGCAAACAAACAAGCCAAGATATATCTACTAGATTGTAGCAACGAGTCGATAGAGGAACTCACCGTTGAAGATTCCAAAGCGTTTAACGAGAGCATATTCTCGTGGGTGATGTAGTCGTACTCTTGCCGATCTCAAGATCGTGTAGACGATCCTTCCGGCATTCCTAAGCTTCGCAATGGTCACACGCTCGTGATTTTCGATGAAGACCTTCCTCTCCCTTGTTCCAGTAGGCAGCGGAGGTTGTAGAACTCTCCTCGTGATTCCGGCAGCACGACGACGTGGTACTGGAAGTAGAGGGGAGATCTCGCAGGGCTTCGCCTTAATCCGGAGTGAGTATGGTGGACTATGAGAGAGACCTTGGCGATCTAGGGTTTAGAGGGCACCAAGGGGAGAGTGTAGCCGGCGGCTAGGGTTTGGGATCACCCCAACTCGGTGAGTTGGTGGTGCCCTAGGCGGCGCCGGCAGCAGCAGGGGTGGTGGCGCCGACGGCTTAGGGTTAGGGTTTCGGGGCGTGAGAGGTGTGTACTAGAGGGGGCACCCCTGCCCCTTCTTTTATAGGTGGGAGGGCGCCGTCCAAGGGGAGGGATTCCTCCCCCAAGTAGGCCTCCTTGGCCGGCGGGTGGAGGGAGAGGAACTCCTCCCCAAGTAGGTTTCCTACTCTCCCTCCACCAAGCAAAACTGCCGTTTGACTTGTCAAATTGGCGTTTGACTTTTCAAACTAGGATTTGATTTATCCCTTTATTTTGCTCAGGCATGATACCTAGTACATGATGCAACCATTCCACATTGTCATGACACATTCATGTACCCTTCCCCTCCGGAGTGCCGGACCTTCCGGAACCTTCTAGAACATTCCCGATGAAAACACCGGAATCATTCCCCAACTTCGAAACAGGACTTTCCTTATATGAATATTATTATCCGGAGTATTGCGGATCTCCTCGTGAAATCCCGGATCCCATCTGAGACTCCGAACAACATTCAGTCTCTTACTCATCATTCCATAACTAAACAACATCGAATCCTTAAGTGTGTCTCCCTACGGTTCGTGAATTATGCGGACATGATCGAGACACTTCTCCGAACAATAACCAATAGAGGAATCTGGAAATTCATATGGCTCCCACATATTTCTATGATTACTTTGCGATCGAATGAACCACTTACATACGATACCAATTTCCCTTTGTCTCACGATAGTTTACTTATCCGAGGTTTTGATCGTCGGTATCTCTTCATACCTAGTTCATCCTCGTTACTGATAAGTACTCTTTTCTTGTTCCCGTGGTATGTGATCCCTTGTGAGCCAGTCACATGCTTGCAAGCTAATTGGATTACATTCCACCGAGAGGGCCCAGAGTATATCGATCCATCATATGGATGGACAAATCCCACTCTTTATCCATGTGTCTCAACCCATACTTTCCGAACACTCAATGCCACCTTTATAGCCACCCAGTTACGATGTGGTGTTTGATGTCATCAAAGCATCCTTCCGGTGATGGTGATAAGCATGATCACATGGTCGATGGAATTAGGTTACTATGTATCAGAAAGCTTATAGAAATTGAACTATTAAAATGACTTGATATTTATGCTACGCTTATCTATAGGAGTATGTCCACCATACCATTCTCCTAATGATATGATCTTGTTATTAACAACATCTCAAATGTTCATGATCAAGAAACCATGATCATCTATTAATCAACAAGCTAGTATTAAGAAGAGGCTTTACTAGGGACTCTAATTTAGTTTACAAATCACACAAGTATTACAAATCACACATGGTTGTCAAAAAGGCAAAAATCAGGGGGAACAAAAACTTTTTCTTATAAATTGTTGCAATGTTTTCTTACTTGTTTGCTTGTGTTCATGCAACTAACTGTGTATTAGGTATATACTTCTTATCTCAACACTAGTTTACAAAAGTTATTTTACAAAAGACAAGTCTAGGCTTATCTTATATATTCTCAAATGTTCTTATATATATTCTCAAATGTCCTTATGTTTTCAAGACAAAAATTCAACTAGTCTTACCTCTAGTTTTTCCAAAACCTTTTCACTACAACCTTGGTATAAATACCAAGAGGTACTTACCTTACTTCGAAGGACAACCTCTTCAAAACACCCATGCTTACCTGAATATAGGCTTGAGGATAACTTTAGTAGTAGTTTGACAAGTTTGATAAGATGAATTTCCTTGATCTGCTGATTGCCTTGTTTGATTATGAACAAGAGTGAGATCATCAAGTATCTCATACCTTAGGACCCAATCAATGTTTGTGATCCTCAATCTCAAACCAACCATCCAAATCTGGATCTACCCTCATGTAACATCCCAAAAATATTAAACTAGAATCATCAAAATCTATGAATCAAAATTAGGGTTAACAAAAACTTTTCTAAATAAAAATATGAAAGCATGCATGTATATATGCATCCCATTTTGAATTCTTTTGAATTGCCTTGTTTATGTGTTTGTTTGCTTGTAAAAGGATTCTTAGGTGAAATAAACATCATCTAGACAATCCCCACACTTTTCCCAAAGACAAATAAATCAAAACAAACAAAACAAGGGAATGGTCATTTTGACCAATTTAACTCCCATGCCTACTTTGGCTGTCTCTAACTTTCAGAACTTAACATAAACTTGTTTGGATCTTTGCACCCCTTGATAGTACTCATAACAAAGTATCAAGGCCCACCTTGTGATCATCTAGAAACATTCAAATGCATAGTTTAAATGACAGTTTAAAATTGAATCTTTATCATATGGGAAGGTCCCACTTTTTCAAAAACCACTCAAACAAGATCAACTTTCAAAACCCAATCATCTACAGACTCACCAGCACCTACTAGCACACCCACCAAAAATCTTTTCAAAATTCAAAACTTGAATTCATGCAGCCATTTCATCAAACACCTTGCAGATGCAAATCAAATAAAATCCAAACACTATTTGGAGCAGTGATTTGAGCCTAACTTGTTCCCTCTCTGGTTGCAACTAGGCTTTAGTAGATCATCTAGCTCATTTGTAAACATCTAGCACCACTGTAAGCTTGGCAATGTAGTCAATGGTGAACAGCCGAAGCCACCCATGCCACCCCAGGGTAGACAATAGGCTAGGAGAGGAACTAGTCATGCCAACCTTGTCTAGGAGATCACCCATGCCTCACCGCCCCCTCTCGACCAGCCCTGCCCTGAAGACATCGACCAGAGCACCCAGGAACGCCGCGCCCGTGCCTCTATCAACCATGCCGAGTGTGCGCCAGAGCGCCACCCTCGACACACGCTCATAGACCGCGTGCATACGCGATCACCACCGTCCCAAGAGACCGCCAGACATCCCCGTTCGCCGCCCCATGCCTCACAGCCACCGCTCGCTGTCGGAGACGTCGCCTCTGCCGCGCAGAGCATCGCATGTTCCAGACCGTTTGCCACCACCCCTACACGCGCATTAATCCATAGAGCATCGCCAGGAGACCCCGATCGATCGCCACTGCCGGTCATGCCTGTAGGTGCCCGTAGCCGTGTCGCCACCGTCGCCTGCCCATCTCATTCGGTCTCGTCGTCGAGACTATAAATAGAGGCCTCCCCCGCTCAAACTCTTCACACCATCTCACTCCCCTCTCCTCACTGATAGTTCCACCCTGTTCCCAGAGCAAGGCGAGCAGCGCATCGTCGGAATTTGGCCGGAGCAGGCCGCCTCTAGAGAAGAAGGGCGCCGTCGATTTCGTCCACCCCAGGAGAAACTGCCGGTACCAGGAGGTTCGCCGTCGTCTAATTCGTCGTTCGCCCGCCTCGCCGACCCTCGCCTGTGGCCCGGTGAGCCCCCGAAGACCCCCACCTGCCGTGTTAGGTTTCTGTCTCGCCGACGCCGCCCGACGTGGACGATGAGTAGCAGCCGTTCGATTAGACTTAGATCGTGCGGATGAGATTGCCCCATATCGCTTCGCGTTTAAAGAGCCACTGACTGATGGAATCCCGCTGTCAGTTGAGCCCCGCACCGCGGAGTGACACCGGGCCGACCCATTAACGTTTCTCGCGCAGCCCAGTCGTTTGAATTTAACTTTTTCCATTTTAATTCAAACATAGTTCTGTACCTAGTTTCAAAAATCAACCCAGCTTGATTCATTGAACCAAATTGAATGAAACCAATTTTGTTAGAAAGATATTGAAATGCTTAATCCAAGCCCGTTGGATTCAAATCATTTGAATCTATAGATCAACCTTGGTAAAAATAACAAGGCAGAACCTTTTCTGCATTCAAACATTTTTCAAATTTAAACCATAATAGCTTTTGAGTTGAGTCCAACTCTCAAAAATCACATTTAATCATACCTTTAAGAATATATAAAAACATTTGGGTTTACTTACAGAAATAATGTTCAAGTAATAAAAGAATGCCACATAGGCATTTCTAGCCACTTTATTTAAGTAAAATAAAAGGTTAAACCTTATTAAATTGTGACACCACTTTAAATCAAATTCCCATATACTTAAATGTGTGGTGATGACATGTGTCAACATGATCCCATGTTTGGTTTGGAGAATATTAAATCTTAAGTAGTTTTTCAATGAGTAGAAATTACTTTTCTAAAAATAAAAGAATTTAAACCAAGCTTTAATCTTGTAATGTTAGTGATGATGCTAGATCATCTTTAGAACCCCTTTGTGTGATGATTGAAAGTAGTTAAATATTGTTTGGTGATTTTGTACCTCGTATTTATTCATAGACGCTAGTACCGACCAAGGATACGAAGAGGAAGGGGGATACTACGAAGAACAAGCCGAGGAGAACTTCAACCACTGCTCTTCACAAGGCAAGCTTATATTGATACTTGTGCAAGCTAACACTTGCAAGATACTATACCTATGCAAGAAAATACTTGCTTGTTACCATGCCAACTATATGCCTTAAGCATATATGATCATAACCACTTGATAAACCAATCCTAGTTTTACTTACAAGCTTTATACTTTATTTATTTATCAAAGCTATTACTTAGAGTTTACTTAAGTGAATTGTAGATACTAGAAAGATAATTGAAGGTTGCATAAAGAGCATAAAATTTGGCCTAAGCTAGATAATCTTTATGTCATCCTAAGGCATGAGATTGAACTTAGTTAAACTCCACTAGTTCACCACCCCTCATTAGTACTTACCCCCACTTGTAGATGCTAGTGCTAAGCATAAAACTTGACCAACTTAGATGGGAATACTTGGTGGAAAAATGGTTATGAAAACCTTGGAATGATGGATCATTCTATTGAAATGTTTTGGACATGTGTTTCCGAACACCAAATGATTTATGGTGATGAAAATGTTGAGGCATGAGCCTTAGCCCTTTATAAAACTGATGGTTGTCTGGATGCGATACCATTCCAATTTTACCGTACATCCACAATACCCGAGAATTGGGTAGGGCTTAACTAGAAGCTTATATACCTTAGTATTGGTTCCCTCACGGCCAAGGTCTGAGATGAGGCTACCTTGTGAAGATTGTCCACCTGTGTAGTACCCAAGATGATAGTTGGTCATGGTTTGGAGGCCAAAATCACAGGAGAGGTGTTATACTAGGGTGTGTAATTATCCGCATACTGAGTATGGTGAATTCAGGATTTGTTCCTGACGAATGTATCGAATGTTGTGGTGAAAGTGTACAATCTCTACAAAGTGTCAAACTATTTGAATAGCCGTGTCCGCGGTTATGGACAGTTGGAGTGGCCATACTGTTCCCCCGTCAGATGTTTTCAAAATGACTTTTGAAATGAACTGAGACTTTGACTTGACCACAACAGAGTTGTGATATGAAACACAAGTTCCCACTTAGGTGTTATAAAATTTCAACTAGCTTTTCTTGCTTCTGAACTTAGTAGATGTAAATCTGGCTTTTTGAAAAACAACCATAGAGCTTAGTGTCCTACTACCAAAAACCCCCCTTCACTCATGGCTTTGTCCTTGGCTATTCCCGTGGCCAGACTATGAAGAGGAGTACCTGGAGGATGGACCCCAGGAAGGTTACAACAACTAGGATCATCTCCCATCGGCAGCATTGCTTGTGACCCCGAAGATGGAGCTTCGCCTAGTTATTATTACGTATTTCCGCTACTTGAGTTGTATTAAGAACTGGATCATGAGATCCTTATTTGTGTAAGACCTTATGTATGGTTTGTAATGGATGATGTACTGTGGTATCCAATTCTTTTATGTCTCGCAAAAACGGTAATCCTGGGATTGCGATGTATGGCATAACAGGCATCTGGGATTAAAAATCCGGGTGTTGACACCTAAGCCACTAAAGTGGCCATCTCATCTCCTAATCAGATAAATCAAGGGATAATCCATTTTGATAGTTTCCAACTCAATGAAGACCCAACATAAAACACTTTATGGAAAGGATAAACCATTGCCACTCTCTCAATTTGTTTCCCTCTTGTAATCTAGTCTTAAACCCTAAAACTGCCAAAATGGCTAATTCTGGAATTCTTATCTAAATTCAGTCTTTGGAGCTCTACCTTTTCCAATCCATGTGCATTATTTAAAACATACTTGAACCATCTTGTATTACATCATTATTTCTACCAAATCCCACTCTTTCCCTTGGCTAAGCCATTCTAGTTCCCACTCATCCATGATGGTTTTGTAGTCAAGATAATAATCTTTTCTGCAAATCTTATCATCTTGCCTACTTTGGCAGAAGCTCACATCTATGTTCTACCACACCTTGACCAAATCTTTGCATGGTTATGATATACTAACCATGGTATATCAATCCATACTTCCCTTGTTTCCATTGGAACCTTGTGCATCCTAAACCCACATGGTTTATAAGGCATCATGACAATCCTGCTATGGCAACCTTGTTTTCAACAAAGTTTGCCATCACTTCTAGAACACCCCAAATACAACCAAGCTTAACTCTTGGCACCATTATCATCTATATAACTTTGACTATCTATCCATATAACCCTTGTACTAAGGTGAGCTCTGAGCTCACTAATCCAATCTTGTTTAGGTGGTATAAAAATATCAAACCCCTAGATCATCCCCATCCATTTTATTTCCATTTCTTAAGTGAGTTTCCAAAATACAAGGTTGGTTATGATGGATACATCAAGTTTACATAATCTACCTTGGATATTATAATTGTCCAAATAATTTCCATAATTATTTTGAACCTAAAACGATTTAATTATCCTTACTTACAAAATCCTCAAAACCTTATCTATAAAGGAATGTTTGTTTTTCTCCAAATCACTTTGTCAAATCAATGCACATTTGAGATCTATACATCATACCCCACCTTCCTATCTCAAAAATAAATATTTTTGAGATACTTTATTAATTCTTTTTGCCTTAGAGGCAATCATGTATGATGATATTTCCCATTGTATTCATAAAGATATTAAGTTGTCCATGTATAAACATCTAATGTGTATCATTGAATATGTGATTAGGTTGTGGAACTATACATTCATTATCATCGGTATGGAAAGGGCATTACTTAAGCAGGCTAGATAGAGGTGTGGGAGCGAGCAGGGAGACCGCGATGGTGTCCGCATGCGGGATTGGGTACAAGTGAGTGCGGTGAGACACAGGAAGTACCTAGGTTCGGAACCCTGATGGTGAGGTAAAACTCCTACTCATGCATGTCTGACAGTATATGTGTGTATAATCGGGCTACAAGGTTGCTCCTGGAGCTGTATCGGGAATAACTGCTAAGTGTGTATGAGAGCTAGCTAGCAGATGAGCTGATCAAAGTGAGCTAGTATGAGTGCGCATAAGCTAGCTTGCTACCAGGAAGAGTGGCTCCAAGTAAGAGTGAATCCACTGGGTCCTCCCTTGGTGCACTTATAAGGTGGTGCCCAAGGGACAAGGGGCCCCACATATCTAACTGCACTATGCATGCATCATCTGATTAAAAGGTAAACTGTGTCATGCATAGTGCATAGTGCCACACATAGTGTTTACTATTTGCTACATCATCTGACTAGTGTATAATGTTCTAAATAGTGTCAACATGGCCCGTGTCTTCTCAGTCTTGTCGATGTATGGTGCTTGTCCTTCTTCTGGTATATTTCCTGGTGGGTTGGAGGGCAGCGGCAAGGCTAGCTGCACCCACTTAAGCGGCAGCCCAGCTGGCCACAGGTAAGCGGCGGCCCAGGCAGTGGAGAGAGTGGTCGGATAGGCTAGGAGGACGGGGGCAGGCCGGCTGGAAGCCTCCAGCCGGACCAAGTAGAATATGCTGCACTTGTCTTCTGTTGTTGTTGCCTTGTTTGACTGTATTGTGGCGTCTTTGGGGTACCCGGGGACCATCCCCCCAACATTCATGTTGTTTACACTTAATATCCTTGGTCATTGAGGTTATGCTGGACACACAACTTAGACCAATGTGAAAGTCGGCTAATGACTCGGTTCCACTTGTCATGGGCATGGAGATTCTATTCCGACTTACATAGATTCAGCTAAAGAGTTTAGCGAGTCGGATTGACCCATATTGAGGTACAACGAACAAGTTGTCATTTGTATATCTCATTCAATGTAATCCTTAGAGTTGAGGTTATTGCACAGTCCGAGTTGAGGATCACCGACTTATGTTCTATCAAACGCTGATCCATAACTAGGCAGTTAAAAAGGTAGAATTCGGGTCGACTGAGTATCAAGTTGCGTGATGTGAATAACCAAGACGGGATTTTCCCCCTCAAGTTGGAGAGATATTCTCTAGGCCCTCTCGGATGATATGATTTGGAAAGAATGGCCATGCATGACTTGATTAAGTGTTAATCGAGGTGATCGACTAAGAGTTAGTCGGATTAATCACTTATCTTGAATGGAGAAAAGAGTCAGACTATTTAAGGTATGTCGTGAGGCAAAAGGGACTCGAACGCAAGTCACATTGGAAAGGCAAGTCATCATGACTCTTTGGTACTTGGGAGTCTGTCAACACCCGGATTTTTAATCCCATATGCCTGTTATGCCATACCTCCCAATCCCAGGATTACCATTTTTGCGAGACATAACAGAATTGGTACCACAGTAATTCATCCATTACAAACCATAATAAAGGTGTTACAAATATAAGATCTCATGATCCAGTCTTCATACAATCAACGCAGCAGAAATTAAATATAGCGGGGATTCATCTTTAGGGTCACAGGTAATGCTGACAATGGGAGATGATCCTAGTTGTCATAGACTTCCTGCTATCCATCATCCTGGTAGTCCTATTCATAGGCTCGCCATGGGAATAGCGAGGGAGAAAGCCACGAGTCCTAATCTCTAGGTTTATTTGCAAAAAGCCAAGTTTATTTCATACTGAGTTCAGAAGTAAATAAAACTAGTTTAATGTTTTACAACACCTAAGTGGGAACTTGGTTTTCATGTTCACAACCCTGCTGTGGTCAAGTCAAAGTCATAGTTCACTTTACAAATCATTTTGAAAACATCTGACGATGGAACAGTATGGCCACTCCAACTTTCCATGACCGCGGACGCGGCTATTCAAATAGTTTGACACTCTGCAGAGGTGGTACACTTTCACCACAACATTCGATACATCCGTCAGAAATAACCCTGAATCATCATACTTAGTATGTGGATAATCAATCGTAACCTTTCAATTACACACCCTAGTATGGGAACCTCCCCTATGAGTTTGGCCTCCCAACCATGACCATCTGTAATCTTGGGCACTGCATAGGTGGACATTCACATTCACGAGGTAGCCTCAGCTCAACCTCTTTCTACAAGGGAACACATACTAAGACATATAAACTTCCACTCAATCCCTACCCAATTTGGGTATTGTGGTTGTACGGTAAAATTGGAATGGTATCGCATCTGAACCCAACCATCAGTTTCACATCAAATCATCTTGTGTTCACAACACATGTCAAAACATTTCAATACAATTAATCCTCATTCCAAGGTTTTCATAATCATTTTCACCATGTATTCCCATCTAAAGTGATCAACTTTTATGCTTAGCACTAGCCACTAAAGTTGAGGGTATTCACTAATGAGGGGTGCTAATCAAGTGTGACTATCCAAATCTAGTCTTATGCCTTTTTATGACATCTAGTTCTAACTACTTAGGCTTAGTTTTATGCTCTTTATGTTATCTATACTATTTTTCCAAAACTCACAAGTCACTAAGTAAGGGTAAAGAACATTGTTAGAAATAAAAGAATAAATCTTGCAAGTAAAACTGACAATTGGTATAATCAAGGTTGAATAACCAAAGCATGCCTAATTCTTCTTGCATAGGTTAACTTGTAGTGTTAGGCTTGCATAGGTAGCATGCAATGTTCTAGCTTGTAAGGATTAGCTTGCTTTGATTGGTGTAGAGGTTGAATTTTTCTTCTTCTTCTTCTTCTTCTTCTTCTTCGTAGTACTCCTCCTCCTCTCATCCTTGGTCGGTACTAGCGTCCATAAATGAATACGAGGTACACAATCATCAAAAAATACTTAACTACCTCTATTGGGCACACAAAGGTTCACACTAGATGATCTAGCATCATCACAATCATCACATGAAATAAAGACCTTGTCTTATTTACCTTATTTTGGAAAAGTAATTTCTACTCATTGAAAGTACTTAATATTTAATATTCTACAATTAAAATATGGGATCATGTTGACACATTTCATCACCACATATTCTAGTACTTGGCAATGTGATTTAAAGTGGTGGTCATATTTTATAAAGTTTGAACATACTATTTTATACAATTGAAGTGACTATAGATGCCTATATAGTATTATTTTAGTACTAGCCAAAGATCACTGCATGTAAACCTAAATATTTTTACATGTTCAGATTGATCTTATCAAATGTGATTTTTTGAGAGTTGGAATCAGATCAAAAGCACTTATGGTTGATTTTTGAAAAATGTCTGAATGTGTAAAAGTCTTTGTCTTGTTATTTTTACTCTAGGTGATCTATAATTTCAAATGGTTTGAATCCAATGGGCTTGGATTGATAATTTCAATACCTTTCTAGCAAAATTGGAGTCATGCAATTTGGTTTAGTAAATCTCCTTGAATTGAATTTTGAATCTACTGACAGAACTAGTTTTAACTAAAAATGGAAAAAGTTTATTTGAATCACTGGGCTACGCGCGGGAAAGGAAATGGGCGGGCCCAACTGCACTACACACGCGCAACTGGCTGCTAACAGGAGGGCCCCGCTAGTCAGCGGCTCTATCTAACCAAAGCGGTACATTTCAATATAAGTCGTGCGATTAGACTAAGATCTACGGCTGACGTTCGTCGTCTCCGTCGCACAGCTTCGGCGAGACTGAACCCAAACAGCGAAGGTGGGGGTACGCGGTCGCTCACCTGGGCTCCAGCTAGGGTCAGCGATGGGCGAAGGACGTTGTCCATGACGGCGGTTCGAAAGGTGGTCGCGGCGGGTCCTGGTTGGCTCCAATCGACGATTTCTCTTCTCCTCTGCAGCGGTAGACTCCGGCCAAATTCCAGTGGGCTGGTGCTTGCCTTGCTTCGGGGAAAGATGTGGGAGGTTCTGTGAGGACTGGGGAGTGAGATGGTGTGAAGAATGAGGGCTGGGGTGGCCTCTAATTATACACTGGCAAGAGGGGCAAAGCGACATGGGCTGGCTCCTCCAACGACGTCGTTGCAGTGAGCTATAGGAATGGCTGAGGGCGTAGGACAGTGCAGTGTTTCCTGGCAGTCGTCGCATGCTTAATGGCTCATTACGGGGCGGTTGAGGATGGTCAGGAGCGGTCCGTGCTTTGTACGGAACCGGCTGTGTTCGAGACGACGTATAGGGGCTACTGGTCGCGCGCCGGCTACTAGTCGTGGCGAGTGTAGGTACGCGCGGTGAGAGTGAGGCGCGGCGTGTGCGTGCGTGTCCGCTGCGGCGCTCTGGCGCGCTCTCGGCATGGCAGACAGAGAACTGGACACGTCGTTTCTCGGGTGGTCCACCGCTGGTCTGCGATCGAGGGGTGGAGAGGGAGTGGCGATGGACGGTGGCCTGTCTCCTAGGCATCGTGGATGGGCGTGGGGCGGCTTGTGGTGAGTTGTCCATGGTCGGCCAGCAAGGATGGCTCGGGTGGTGCGACATTGGTCCAAGCAATGAAGGGGGAGCTGCTTCAATGCAATGCTGGGCACCGGGGGAGACCAGGGGAGTGAAATGGGGTCAAGGGGTTGATCAATTACTGCTCACCACAATATAAATTAGGCATGGTTTATCTTTGTCTGCCAGGTGTTTGATGAAATGGCCGCATGAAATCAACATTTGAATTTTTGGATGAATTTTGGTGAGTGATCTTGTCATATCAAGGGAATTGGTTTGGTTTGGTTTGTATAAATGGCCATCTTAGTACCTATTAAGGATTCAATTTTTGAATGCCTCTCAAATTGATTTGAAACTAGTTTATGAAAGTTTGTGAGTTTGCTTGGGTTCATTGTTACTTGGTCTAGCAAGGGGTGAAAATAATTGGGTTTGTTTTTGATAGAAATCTTTTACTAGGAACACCCAAAGTGGTCTAGTGAACAAGTTTGGACAAAATGACCATTTGCTTATATTTCTTATATTTGATTTTCTCTTCATTTGATTCTGCTTGGAAATGATCTAGATGATATTGTTATCATCTTTAAACTAATTCTTATCATTCACAGCAATCAAACATGGCAAATGCAATCATTCATGCATTAATCACACACACACATGCATTCATACTTATTTTAATAATAAATGTTTTTGTTAACCCTAAACTTGGGTGATTAGAACTTGATAATCTTGTTTAATATTTTTGGGATGTTACAAACCTTCCCTCCTTAAACAAAATCTCGTCCTGAGATTTAAGAAAAATATAACTAGGAACTAAAGAGATCTGGAAACTCAGTCCTAATGTAATCTTCTCGCTCCCAAGTAGCTTCTTCAGTATGGTTACTCCACTAGATCTTGAGAAACTTTATACTCCGGGTTCAAGTGGTTCTGAAGGCTTCTTCCAAAATATGAATGGGTACTTCACGATAAGTTAGGTGCTTATTGAGCTCTATGGTTCTGTGATCAATATTCTTGAAAACTTCGGTCTTCTCCAAACTTCTAGGCATTTTCGAAGTAACGAGATATAGAACAAATCATGCATGGTTGACATCTCCTCCGGCGGTTCTAGATGATATGATACTTCTCCTTGGCGATTCAAAATCTTGAAGGGTCCAATATATCTGGGGACTAACTTCCCTTTGAGTTGGAAATGTTGCATTCCTTTCAAGGGTGCTACTTTCAGATACACAAAATCTCCGATAGTGAAGGCTAGATATCGACGTCTCTTGTCGGCATAACTCTTATATCTTGATTGGGCGGTCTTAAGGTGCTCATGGATATTGTGAACTTTCTCTTTGGCTTCTCTTAGAATGTCGGGTCCGCAAATCTGACTCTCTCCTACTTCCGACCAATTCAGTGGGGTACGACACTTTCTTCCATACATAAACTAAAATGGGGACATTTGCAAACTGGCTTGGTAACTGTTGTTGTATGAGAATTCTGCGAAAGGCAGATAGTCCTTTGTAAGATCCCTCCTTTATAAAGGAAAACATCCCTGTGATTGCAATGCTAGTCACTGGATCAATGCTAGAATCCACAGTTTAAGATGAAGTACACAGAAACAAAGGTCATTATTACAAGTCATTCCAGAGACAAACATAGTCTTTTACAAACTCCATGGCCACAAGCTTAATACAAGAGTTCAAATATGTAATAAGATAAATATGTCTTCATCTTCATGTGCCACAGGCAAGCATGTTGAGTGTAGACTCATAACTCCTAATCACCATCAGAATAACTTGCAACATCACAAGTTACAGCCACAGTGGGTCAATACATTGGAATAGTATTGGCAAGTGATTCCTTAGTAGAATATTGGTAGTCTAGATACTATATGCATTTTGGCTAAGTGTAGCTTAGGCTTGCTTGCTCAAAATAGGTTTTACCTATTAGTTTTAAAACACTAAGTTTTTCTTTGACAAAACTTTCCCAAGGAAACACCAATGGTAATTGGTGAACCTTCACCCTTGTTCAACCACAAGTTTTTACTTAGAAATTGGGATGAGGAGATTCTTGATAGCTTCCATGTCTTGATGCTCAAGTTGTCCAATACCAGGGACATGGCTAAGTACTTAGTTTCTTCCATCTACAGAGGTTGTGCACTTTCCCCACAAGACTTGATTTTCACCAAGACAGGACCTTTCAGAAGCCTTCCCATAGACCAAATGGACGCGCTCCAACCTATCATCCCACTACCACCAACTGTCCAAATGGCTAAATTATTGCAACCTATATGATCCAGGTAGAGCCCATATTGCCATGTGGCTGCACTAGAAGCTTCTTAACATTTGGCCTCTCAAATCCCTTTGTTCCTGGGTGGCTTTCCACAAGTGAGATACACAAGGTAAGCCATAGAAATGGGCCTTGTGTAACCACTCAACATAAACCATTCCTTCCATTCCATCCAGGTGTTTCATTCACTTAGTTGTTTTATTAAGCAAAACACAAGTCCAAAGACTTAGAAATAATTTTATCATAGCATGAATATATAACCACCCTTGGTTGCTACTAGCTAGGCTAAGCATGGTATAGATAAGCATCTTAACTTAGAAATTTCTAGCAATTCTACAACTACTAGGATTTCCCAAGCATAGCATATAGATCAAATTATCCATGCAAGACTAGCAAAATATTTTCTAATGCATAGTTGAAAAACATAGGACTAAATCATGAAGCACCACTTGCCTTGGTAGTTTGGGGAGTAGCAACAATCTTGACAATCACAATCACTATTTGGCACAAAGATCACATAGCAAATAATACAAACAAAAATATATGAATGCATGCAAGTGACATGTGATGATTTTCCTACACCAAACAAGAAACGTATAGTACTGAATCATGAACAAGGTCAAAACAAACCAAATAAACTTTATTTGACATTTAAATCATTTTTCAAATAATTAATATAACCAAAATAAGCCTACACAAGTTTCTGTAAAAACAACCATTTTTACAGAGGCAAAAAGTTAAACACATTGCATAAACACATAGGATTTACTCTCCTGATTCCAATGATATAAAATTTGTCAAATTTGAACGTGGGAATCAAAAGTTATGAATTTTACAAGTTTAAACATCTAATAGATTTAAATTCTGTTTTTAAAACAAAGTACTGGCCACGCGGCACCTTCTGATTGGTTGATACCGCTTCGCACCAGATCACACACGCGAGCCTTTAGATCTAACTTAATCTGCACGGCCCAGATCTGTTCGTACCCCTTCTCTTAAGTGATCTATCTAGCCCGTCGGATCTAGATCCAACGGTTCGCGATCAAGCGACCAAACTCTAGCGGCGGGCGGCGGCGGCTCTGTCAGAGGTGTTTCCGACGTTCTAGGTCGCGCGGGAGGGGGAGAGGGGGCTTACTGAGTTTGCTGTGTGCTGCTGATGCTCAAGGTAGGCTTCGTTGGCGAAAGGGCACACCGTGGATGTCGCTGGAGCTCGTCGGAGTGGTGCGTGGCGTCGGGTGCTTGTTGACGAAGATGTTGCCGAGGTTCTGCGTCGGCCTAGAACGAGCCAGATGGGTCAGGAGGTGCGCAAGGTCTCGGCGATCACGATAGCATCGAAGGGAAGGAAAGGGGCGGTAGTGTTTTACCTGGATTGCACGTCGGAGTCAAGCGGTGGTTCTGTTGCTTATGGACGTGAACGGAGTCGGCGACCTGAGTCACGAGAAGCCGAAATAAAGGCATCAGGGGATGCACCAGATTATTCTGGTCAATCTCGTTTGAAGCAGAGGCAGAGGGGTGGGGTGTGCTCACCGGAATTCACCGCCGGAGTTTGTCTATGCAGCGGTGGAATGAGTTCGAAAACGCGCAGCCTGGGGGCGACTGGGTGTGGGTGTTTGGGGGTAAAGAACCGCGGTGAGGTGGGGATTAAGTATCCAGGAGCGGGGCGAGAGTTACATTCGGAATCAATGGGATTTAACGAGATTTTAAACGCGGCGTCTCTGGCGCGGTGGTAATGGCGGAGCTGTCAACGCGCGGTGATTGAGGACGACGATGATGGGGCAAGGTGGGTCCAGGTTGTCGGAGGGTGGGTGTTCGCTGCTGCGGTGAGAAACAGAGGGAGAAAGGAATGGCCCGGGTGGGCTGGATTCTGTGTTGGGCCGAATTGGCAGCGCCGACCTTTTCTTATTTCTTTATTATTTTTCTGTTTGAATTTCCAGGAAACATTTTCAAATGATTTCAAATGTGTTTGATTTAAAATTTGTTCTGGACTATTGTAAAATGAACCCTGCACATTTTTGGGTGTAAAACCATGCTGTCTCACTAGACTTGCTTGGTTCCATTGAATTTTTTTTAAAATAAAAAGTGCCTTAGTATTTGTTTTGAATAGGTTTTGAAAATGGTTTAAAACCATATTTGTTTTGTAAATTTTTGTCCAAGCCTTGCTCACAATCAAACAAATCCTATGAACTTACAATAATGGTTTTAAAACAAATATCCCTTCACTAGAGAGTGGCATTTGAGTCAAAGCTTGTTCACATAAAATCATAGCTCTCAAGTTTCTGTTTCTTTCAAATGAGTTTGAATTTGATCCCTAAATGATATGCATGCATGCATGATATGAAATCTTTGAAAACATGATTTTAGGTATGTTACAAATCTATCCCCCTTAAGGTGAATATCGCCCTCGAGATTCAGGTTGGCTAGCAAATACGTGAGGGTGGTCTTTCCGAAGATCATCTTCTCTTTCCCATGTTGCTTCTTCTTCGGAATGATGGTTCCATTGAACTTTGCAGAATTTGATAGTCTTAGTCCGAGTAACTCTTTCTGCAGTCTCAATAATCTTGATAGGTTTTTCCTCATAGGTGAGATCACTTTCCAACTGAACCTCCTCCAAAGGTATAGTATCCTTCAAAGAAGTCTCTTCCATCTCTGGATGGCATTTCTTAAGCTGACTCACATGAAATACATTGTGAACAACAGACAATGACTCTGGCAATTCAATCTCATAAGCTACTTCTCCTTTACGACTTAGAATCTTGAATGGTCCAACATATCTTGGGGCCAATTTACCTTTGACACCAAATCTCTTTACTCCACGAAGTGGTGACACTCTAAGATAACCTCTATCACCTACTTCATAGGTGACCTCTCTACGCTTAGGATCTGCGTAGCTCTTTTGTCGGGACAGTGCTATCTTTAATCTGTCCTTAACTAGCTTGACTTTCTCTTCAGCCTCCTTGATTAGTTCTGGTCCGAACAAACTTCTTTCTCCCACACCATTCCATAACAATGGGGTGGTACACTTTCTCCCATAGAGAAACTCAAATGGTGCCATCTCAATACTGGCTTGATAGCTGTTATTGTAAGAGAATTCTGCGTAAGCCAGACTTTCATCCCAACTGGCTCCATAGTCTAGGGAACATGCCCTCAACATATCTTCAAGAATCTGATTGGTCCTTTCTGTCTGTCAATCAGTTTGAGGGTGAAAAGCAGTGCTGAATTCCAACCTTGTTCCCAATGACTCATGTAATTGCCTCCAAAAATGAGAAGTGAATTGAGTTCCCCTATCAGACACAATACTCTTGGGTACTCCATGTATACATACAATTCTACTCGTATAGATTTTGGCTAACTTAGCACTGGTGTAGGTTGTCTTCACGGGTATGAAATGAGCCACTTTAGTTAGGCGATCCACTACTACCCAAATAGAATCATATCCTGACCTGTTCCTTGGCAATCCGGTGATGAAATCCATACCAATCTTGTCCCACTTCCAATCAGGAATAGGTAGTGGTTGTAACAATCCTGCTGGTTTCTGATGTTCCGCTTTCACTCTACTACATACATCACACAAAGCAATATGTTCGGCGATGTCCTTCTTGAGATTATTCCACCAAAATCTTTCCTTCATATCCATGTACATTTTGGTGTTACCGAGATGAATGGAATATGGTGAGTTATGTGCTTCTTGTAAAATCAGTTTCTGAAGTTCCGGATCTTGTGGAACACAGATACGTTTTCCATGCCATAAAGTACCCTGTTCGTCTTCATGGAATCCTTTGGCTTTTCCCTTGACAATCTTTTCCTTAATCTCTTCAATTTCCTTATCTATCTTCTGGGCTTCTTTGATCTTGTCCAAGAAAGTGGGTTGAACATCCAAAGTCATGAGATGTCCCTCAGGCACAATCTCCAATCTGAGATTTCTGAATTGGGTACACGTATCATCTGGCAATTCTCCCTTAGTAAGGCCATTCACAAAAACTTTATGGCTTAGAGCATCCGCTACAACATTCGCTTTACCTGGGTGGTGTTGCAGACTTAAGTCATAGTCCTTGATGAGTTCTAGCCATCTTCTTTGTCTCATATTAATTTCTTTCTAGGTGAAGATATACTTCAAACTTTTGTGATCTGTGAACACTTCACATCGCTTTCCCAAAAGATAGTGTCTCCATGTTTTGAGTGCATGGACAACAGAGGCTAACTCTAAATCATGAGTAGGGTAATTTAGCTCATGAGTTTTGAGTTATCTTGAGGCATAAGCCACAACTTTCCCCTCTTGCATAAGTACTGCACCTAATCCATGATGAGATGCATCACAATACACTTGGAAATCTTTCTCCAAATCTGGCAAACATTTGACTGGTGCTGTCACTAGTCTCTTCTTCAATTCTTGAAAACTGAGTTCACAGCCTTCAGACCAAGCAAATTTCTTGTCTTTCTTTAGCAACTCTATCATAGGCTTAGCTACCTTGGAAAAATTCTCGATAAATCTTCTGTAGTATCCTGCCAAGCCAAGGAAACTACGAACCTCTTTCACTGACTTAGGAGATTCCCATTCAGTTACACCTGAAACTTTAGCAGGATCAACTACTACACCATCTCCTGACACAATGTGTCCAAGAAAACCAACTTCATTTAACCAAAATTCACACTTGCTGAATTTGGCATACAGCTTATGCTCTCTAAGCTTCTCAAGTATCAAACGTAGATGTCCTTCATGCTCTTCTTTGATCTTGGAGTAGATTAAAATGTCATCGATGAAAACAACAACAAACTTGTCAAGGAACTCCATGAACACCTTGTTCATCATATTCATGAAGTATGCTGGTGCATTGGTCAAACCAATTGGCATCACGGTATACTCATACAATCCATACCTTGTGGTGAAAGCTGTCTTAGGTATGTCTTGTTCCCTTATCTTGAGCTGGAAATAACCTGACCGAAGATCAATCTTTGAGAACACACAAGCTCCTTCTAACTGATCAAACAAGTCATTGATTCTTGGCAAAGGGTATTTGTTCTTGATAGTCACCTCATTGAGTGAACGGTAATCTATGCATAACCTTTGACTTCTATCTTTATTTTCCACAAACAAAACTGGTGCTCCCCAAGATGAAGAACTTGGTTGATAAAACCTTTCTGCAACTGTTCTCCAAGTTGCTTCTTGAGTTCTTTCGACTCATCCACCGACATCTTGTAACGGTCTCTTTGCTATTGGTCCAGATCCTGGTAGCAGATCAATAAGAAATTCCACATCTCTATCTGGTGGCATTCTCGGCAATTCTTCCGGAAACACATCCGGATATTCACTCACAATAGGCACACTGTCTATGCTAACCCCCTTAAGAGAATTAAGCTTACACCCTTTTGATTCAAAATTGGACTTGAATCTTATCCGTTTCTTTTCTGGGGTTGTGATTGCGACAGTACGATTGGCACAATCTAGTACTCCTTCATACTTGGTCATCCAATCCATTCCCAAAATTACATCCAGTCCTTGGGAATCTAGGATTATCAGACTCACTGGAAACTTATGTTTTCGAAACTCTATCACTAGATCCCGGCATCCAAGACTTACTATCATATCTCCACCTGGAGAACTTACTTTTATTGGACACCCAATGTTTTCAGTTGAAAACCCATTTCTATCAACAAATGCTTTTGATATGAATGAATACGATGCTCCAGTATCAAAAAGAATAAGTGCTGGAATAGAATTGAGTTTGAACTTACCAGCCACAACATCTGGCTCTACATAGATTTCCTCCACATTGATGTGGTTCACTTGCCCTTTCTGGAAAGGGTTGGGCTTGTTGGGTCCTTCAACTTTCTTTTCTGGGCATTCATTTGCATAATGCCCCATATTCTTGCACTTGAAACATTCAATCTGACTAAGATCCTTCTTGACAGGCTGGCTTCCACTGCCACCTCCACTTCCACTGTGGTGGCTCTTATATCCACCCTTGTGATTCTTGTACTTATCGTTGTCATGACTGCGGTTGTGCTTATTGTCATGATAACGGTTGTGGTTGTGGTGCTTGTTGAATTTCCCATGCTTGTGGGATCCAGAACTCCCACTGTCATCATAATGGGAACACTTGTGAGACGATCCTGAGCTGTGCTTGTCAGAGTGCTTTCTCTTCCTGCTTTCAACTTGTTTCATTTTGCTCTCTAAAATAGCAGCCTTGTCACAAAGAGACTGGTATGTGGGAACATAAGCCACATCCAAATACAGGTTCAGTTCATCATTCAACCCTTCAAGGAACTTTTCCTTCCTCTTAGCATCAGTGTCAACTTCATCCGGTGCATAACGCGCCAGATTGTTGAACTCCTCAATATATTCAGCCACGCTATGGTGGCGCTGCTTCAGGTTATGGAACTCTTTCTTCTTCAAACTCATCACTCCGGATGAGATGTGAGAAGTACGGAAACCATCTTCAAAGATAGCCCATGTCACATCCTCAATGGGAGTGGTGATCTGGAAGTTATCCTACCAAGTGGCTGCTGGTCCTTCCAACAAGTGAGCTACAAATCTGACTTTCTCTTCATCAGTACAGCCAACAGTTACCAAGTCCTTGTTCACAGAGTGTAGCCAATCATTGGCCACCATAGGATCAGTAGTTCCTGAGAACTTTGCTGGCCTCAGTCTCAAGAACCCGGTAAGCATGTCAAAACCCGGTGGGTTGTTCTGATTGTTGTTGTTATTGTTGTTGTTGTTGTTCTGATTCTGGATGAACGTATTCATCATTTGCATCAGCTGAGTCTGAGATGTCATCATTTGCTGCATCTCAGGGGTCATGTTGTTGTTGTTGGGGTTGGGATTGGCACGTCGGGGAGGCATCTGTGGTTGTTCAATAGAGGTAAGAATGAGATACCCATAGATGCTAACATGCACAATACAACACATAAACAATCACCAAACATGCATCATAATAATAAAAGTTCAACATCATAGACAACAAGTTTGCAAAGTAAACACACCAATAGCAAGCCATCCACATGTTGGATGGTCATTGCGACTCAATAATCAAAGACATGATAAATAAAGGTAAATGAGTAGTCATCACTACTCCTCGGCATCAACCTCCTCCTCAACAAATGTTAGACCTGCATTCTCCATAGCGGTCTTGTATTCCTCGACATTGGTGGTCAAGGTCTCTACTTTGGCTTTGAGAGCCCTCTTCTGTGAACGAAGCCTCTCAATCACAGTCTGCTGATGCTCGAGCTCGAAGTCCTTGGCCTCTAGTTCTGCAGTCATGTCTCGAATCCTCTTGTTCCTATCTTGGACTCGCTTCTCTTGACTGCTGAACTTTCTATCCTGACTCTCAAACTTGGCCTCCATCTCCTTGACTATCTCATCTTGCTCCACGAAGAGCTTTTCCTTCTCACGAAGCTGCACCTGGAGTTCGTCATTGGTGAGCATGACGTTGGTCCTATCAGTGTCTATGTGCCTAAGAAGAACCTCTAAGTCCTGGAGGTATAGACGAATCGGCTCTGTTGTCTCCCTCGAAGTATCCTCGAAGTCAATGGCCTCACCATCCTCATCACGTCTACCGAAGGTGTGGAAGTGAGTACCTCTAACCTGTCGAGAGTGTCTCCCTAACAGACGTCCAATCAAGTCCTGCATAACTACCTCTAGGCCTCTCTCCTTGTCATCATGCATGAGCTTGAAGATGATTGCCTCCGTGGTAGGCTCAGTCTGGCGTCCAGGCTGATTAACCTTGAAGCCCCAAAGGTCTTTCCTCTCAAACTTGGTGAGGGGAAGCACCATGATGGTAGGAATAGGGAGATTGAGCAAACTAGTGAGCTCAATAATACGATGGCCAAAACAAGTTCCCTGGAACTCTTCAGCCGTGCTGATGGTAACATTAGGCATCTATTTAATAAGGTAGAAATCAACACAATTTAAGACAAACCACAAGACAAGGCATCACATGCATAACTTTGGAAATCAAACACACAAGTCATTGCATACATGGATTCATTACAAACAACCAAGGTTCAACTTATTTTAAACAACATTTGGGAAATAAAATGATAAGTGTGGTGGTCCAACTAACGGAGTACGTTTACAATCCCATCTCACTTGCCAAGTTGGCTAACAGGGCATCCCTATAGGCAATCTGTTTATCTTGATCACATGACTCCATTTCTAAGTCTATGATGTCTTTCCTTAAACTTTGGTTGGTAGCCTCTACCTCTTGGGTATGCTTCTTTTCTTCCCTAAGGTCATTCTGGGTGTTAAGCATTCTGCACTTGATTCTATCACCAAGTTCTTTGATGGCCCTCCAAGCTGCATCCCTTGCTGAATCAAAGAATGTAGTGTGCATCACTGAGTTGGTCACCATGCAGAATCCTGAGTCCTTATGGTTGTCTTCCTTGTTTTTATACAAGTGAAGTTGCACCCACCAGTACTCAACTCCTTCATCCATCACAGGAAAACCTTTGTACATAGCTGCACCATGTATTCCCATGGCAACCATGAGGTCCTTGAGTGACTTGGGGAACTCTGTCTCACATTCCAAATTCATAGTCATGAGTGATCCCTTCCTCACGGATTCGTTGATGGAGTTCATCTACAAATAGAGATGAGAAAGAAGATTAGAAAAGTTTACGAGAAGAAAAGACAATTGTGGAAGTTGTTGAAATTTTTTCCTTAGTGGTTTCCAATCCTAGGGTCATAATCCTATAGGCAACACAGTGCTCTGATACCATCTGTAAGATCCCTCCTCTATAAAGGAAAAGGATCCCTGTGATTGCAATGCTATTCCCTGGATCAATGCTAGCATCCACAGTTTAAGATGAAGTACACAGAAACAAAGGTCATTATTACAAGTCATTCCAGAGACAAACATAGTCTTTACAACTCCATGGCCACAACCCTAGTACAAGAGTTTAAATATGTAATAAGATAAATAAGTCTTCATCTTCATGTGCCACAGGCAAACATGTTGAGTGTAGACTCATGACTCCTAATCATCATCAGAATAACCTGCAACATCACAAGATACAGCCACAGTGGGTCAATACATTGGAATAGTATTGGCAAGTGATACCTTAGTAGAATATTTGGTGGACTAAATACTATATGCATTTTGGCTAAGTGTAGCTTAGGCTTGCTTTGCTCAAAATAGGTTTTGCCTATTAGTTGAAAACACTAAGTTTTTCTTTGTCAAAAACTTTCCCAAGGAGCCACCAATAGACATTGGGGTCCTTCACCCTTGTTCAACCACAAGTTTTTACTTAGAAATTGGGATGAGGAGATTCTTGATAGCTTCCATGTCTTGATGCTCAAGTTGTCCAATACCAGGGACATGGCTAAGTACTTAGATTCTTCCATCTGCAGAGGTTGTGCACTTTCCCCACAAGACTTGATTTTCACCAAGACAGGACCTTTCATAACCCTTGCCTTAGACCAAATGGACGCGCTCCAACCTATCATCCCACTACCACCAACTGTCCAAATGGCTAAGTTATTGCAACCTATATGATCCAAGCAGAGCCCATATTGCCAAGTGGCTGCACTAGAAGCTTCTTAACATATGGCATCTCAAATCCCTTTGTTCCTGGGTGGCTTTCCACAAGTGAGATACACAAGGTAAACCATAGAAATGGGTCTTGTGTAACCCCTCAATATAACCCATTCTTTCCATTCCACCCAGGTGTTTCATTCACTTAGTTGTTTTATTAAGCAAAAACATAGTACATAGACTTAGAAATATTTATTCATAGCATGAATATATAACCACCCTTGGTTGCTACTAGCTAGTCTAAGCATGGCATTGATAAGACTTAGAAATATTTCTAGCAATTCTATATCTACTAGGATTTCCCAAGCATAGCATATATCTCAAAATAACCATGCAAGACTAGCAAAATATTTCTAATGCATAGTTTAAAAAAACATAGGAATAAATCATGAAGCACCACTTGATTTGGTAGTTTGGAGAGTTGCTACAATCCTCACAATCACAATCATTATTTGCACCAAAATCTACACATAAAATGATAGCACCAAATCACATACAAAATAAATACAAGAAAAAATATATGGATGCATGCAATATGATATGTGATGATTTTCTATACTCAACAAGACAAGTGCACAGTACTGATTCATAAACAAGTTCAAAACTTGCCAAACAACCTTTATTTGAACATTAAAACATTTCCCAAATATTTGTTATACATAAAATAGGCCTACACATGTTTCTGTAAAAATAATCATTTTAACAGAAACAAAACATTAAACACATTGTATATATGGAAAGGGCTTACTCTCCTGATTCCATTGATATAAAATTTGTCAAATTTGGACGTGGGAATCAAAAGTTATGAGTTAAAGAAGTTTAAACATCTAATAGATTTAAATCAGAATTTTAAAACGAAGAACATGCCACGCGGCGCTTTCTTACTGGCTGGTACCGCTTCGCGCTGGATCGCGCTTCCGAGCCGTTGGATCTAACTAACACTCGCGGCTCAGATCTAAACTTACCCCTTCGTTAAGTGATCTATCCTATGCGTTAGATCTAGATCCTACGGTGCTCGATCAACCTACCAAAGACTGGCGGCGCTAGCGACGGCGACTGGCGGCGGCGGCTCTGTCAGAGTCGTTGCCAATGTTCTAGGTCACGCGGGAGAGGGATAAGGGGCTTACTGTGCTCGCCGTGTGCTGCTGATGCTCAAGGTGGGCTTCGATGGCGAAGGGGCGCGCAGAGGTGGTTGCTGGAGCTCGTCGGAGTCGTGCACGGCGTCGGGCTTAGGTGGATAGCGACGTTGGTGACGTTTTGATCCGCCATAACAAAAGCGGAGGGCATCAGCGTGTGCGCATTGATCAGGCGAACAAGATAGGGTCAAAGGGAAAGCACGGGGCAGTCGTATCTCACCGAAATTTCTTGCCGGAGTTGGAGACGGCATCGGGAGTTTGCGGTGCTCGTTGGAGTCGACGACCTAGGGAAGTACAAGACGCACTAAGGTTGTCAGAGGGAGCGCAAGATGGTTGTGAAGCAGCTCGCGTGAACCAGAGAGGGAGGCGCGCACGAAGCTTACCACAATCGGTCGCCGGAGTTCGTCGGGGCAGCGGCGATGTGGAGAGGAAAGCGAGCAGCCTAGAGGCGTCCAGAGGAAATTGAGTGAGGGAAAATGACCGCGGTGACGAGGTGATTAAGTAGCCAGGAGGGGCGAGGGAATTACGTGGTGGTTCAATGCCAATTAAGCGAGGAATCAATCGCGGCGTTTCTGGAGGAAAGCGGTGGCACGACGGGTCTTGCTGGTGGAGAAGAAGTTCTTGACTGACCTGGCCTGGGCCCAGCGGTGGGTGTCGGCAGAAGCGCGGTGCGGGTGAGAGAGAAGGGGAAACCCGGGTGGGCTTTTTGGGCCGCTTCATTGAATGGAAAGGTGGCGTCGGGCCCAGTGCTGTTTTCTAATGCCTTTTATTTTTCGAAATTGATTTTCAGGAAACATTTTCAAATGATTTCAAAACTATTTGAATTCAAACCTTTTTCTGAATTTTTGCAGAGTGTAACACTCATAATTCTGGGCATAAAACCATGTGGACTCTGTACTAGCTTGGTTCTTTTGATCAAACAAAATAAACAGTGACATAGCACTTGTTTTGAACAAGTTTTGAAAATGGTTTTAAATCCATACTTGTTTTGTAAATTTTTGGTTTAAGCGCTAGCAATCAAGAAAAACAATCTGAGAGCAACAAGGTTTGGTTTTCAACAAATAATCTCCCATTGGAGAGTAGCATTTGATTAATGTTTGATCACATAAAATCATAGTTCCCAAGTTCTGTTTTCCTTCAAAATGAGTTTGAATTTGATCCCTAAATGATATGCATGCATGCATGATATGAAATCTTTGAAAACAAGATTTTAGGGATGTTACACATGCACAAGGGGCGAGTAACATTCAATGTAATGAGTTGAGCATATGTTACCGCAAGGAGGAATATTGGAAATATAATATAATCATGATAATACAAATGGCTTGTCTTGACAATAATAATAGATGAAGATCCCTCAATTCTTCATAATGTAGCAAAGACTCCAATGCCCTCCAAAACACACCTATTGATCAAGTTTTGGCTTGTTGGTCCCCAACCAAGTTGGGTCCTAAGAGGTTAGTCACAATAGGCTTGGCAACCCAAATGGATATTTTCTTGACACCACATTGGGCACCAACAAATTTGGCAAACACATTTCCAACCTCATCCTTACGAAGTGAATAAGCATCGTCAATAAAGATAGGATGGGATGAGGAGATACCGATAGTGCATGAGGAAGAAATATGCCCCTTCTCACGGCATATGTAGCAAGTTCTACTCTTGCCATCTTTCTTCTTAGGTGAAGCCACAACTCGAGGAAGAGCTCGAGTAGTCCTCTTAGGAAGAGGCCCATTAATGACTTGAGGTGGAGCTTGAGGCCGCTTCCCTTGTTGCTTCACACTAAGAGGTTTTTTCTTCAATGGGCAAGATCTAACATGGTGCCCTTCTTCCTTGCACTTGAAGCAAACAATGTTGGCCGGATTCTTGACTTGATGTTGGACATTCTTCTTGTTGTCCTTGTGCTTCAACTTGATAGTGGACTTGTTCTTGATATTGGAGTTGAATCCAAGCCCACTCTTGTCATTGGGGGATTTTTGCACACTCAAGATTTTGTTGAGTGCGGCCTTCGCTTGATGACCCTTTTTCAAGTCATTTTTCAAAGAAGTGACTTGAGCCTTGAGCTCTTTGATTTCCTCTACATGGTTAGTTTCAACAAAAGTACTAGAGGAAGTAGATGCTACATTGTTAGAGCAACAAGGCATGGAATGTAATTCATCACGAGATATAGCATGATTGTGAGAGGATGAATTACAAGTACTAGCACATGGCAATATAACATTTGAAGTAGATATAGTGCTAATGTCCACATGAGGCCCACTAGATGTTACCTTTGACACGATGGCCTCATGAGCTAATTTTAGCCTACCATGGGAGACTAGAAGATCCTCATGTGAGCTCGAGAACTTATCACGACTTTCTTCTAATTTCCCATAGTTGCTAGTTAGCAAAGCAAGTTGAGCCTTTATCTCAACATTCTCCTTCAAAATAGATGCTTCACAAGAAATAGAGTTAGTAGCACAAGCATCATTATTATTAGCAAGAGGTGAGGGCAACTTTTCAAGCTCTTTTAAATATGAAGCTTTAAGTTGCTCATGTGACTCGGTGAGTTTGATGAGCTCCCTCTTAACGACCCTAGAGCCATTTTCGAGGTGCTTAAAATCCTCAACAAGTTTAGCATAAGCAACTTCAATTTCATCATTTTTAATCTTGAAGGAGTTAGCCACCGCAAGTTCTCTATCATGGTATTCCTTTACTCTAGATAATTCTAGAGTAAAAGTGTCCTCAAGAGATTCTTTGGTGGTTTGTTCTTCTTCAAGGGAGTCCTTTAGTTGTGCAACTTCATTAGCATACTCGCGCTCAAGTGCAAACTTTTCATCAATTAAGTTTTCTTTCTCCTCAATAAGATCATTGCCTTCTATGGCACAATTCAAGATTTCAAGTAAGTTGGAGGAAGCAATTTTATTTTTGAAGAGAGTGCTATAGACAACCTCTCCCATTTTCTTAATAGAGGTAATATCATACTTACTTCTATAATCATCATTATCATTCTCAACCTCATCATCATCATCATGAGATACAATGGGATTCAAAGAGGTTACCTTTGTTCCCTTAGCCATAAGGCACATGTGAGAACCGGAGGAAGGTGATGATGAGATTGCACTTGTAGCTCTCTTCAAGACCTTGTCTTGGCCCATAGAATCTTCATTTTCCTCTACATGGTTAGCAACACAAGCACTAGAGGAAATGGAAGCATTTTTATCATGGCAACAAGACAACACAAGCATATCATCATGAAATTTATTCAAGTCATTTCTACATGATATGCAAGGACTATTAACACAATCATGTAAGGAGTTTTGAGTGCTAGAAGTGTTAAGGTCCAAAGATAGATCATTGCAACTAGATAGGGATGAAGGATTACAAATAGTAATATCACTATCCATATTGCAATTTCTATCGCCACTCACCATATTATTACCTTGTGAAAAATCACATTTTGGTGAAGTGGTAGACAATGAGAACTCATCTCGACCAGAAGTGGAAGCAACACAATCATCCTCAATAATGTTGGACTTGCTATATTTATCTTGGAGCTTGGTCCATATCTCACGAGCGCTTGAATAAGACATGATAGAAGAAAGTACTACATTGCTCACAATATGCAAAATAATTTTAGTAGCTAGAGCATCTATATGAGAGTTCAAATTCTCCTCTAAAGATTCGTTTTAGGTATCCATAGGAGAAGAGAGACCCACATATAAATATCCCTCGATAATTGGGTGAATTTCCCGAAATAAATTAAGCATGTGAATTTTCCAAACATCATAATTTGTGCCATCGAATGTGAGTGTGTCCTTGTGCACTAATCCCCTAGCCGACATCTTTACTCTCAAGGCGGTGAAGCCTAAAATGAGAGACCGTGCTCTGATACCAATTGAAAGGATACGGATGTCTCCTAGAGGGGGGGTGAATAGGTGATTAAAACTTTTCCTAGAGTGGCTCAACAAAGGCGGAATAAAACTAGTGTTTACTTTGTTAAGAACAACCTAGAACAACTAAGGTTCACCTATGTGCACCAACAACTTATGCTAAGCAATACAAGCAACAAAGTGATAGCAAGGTATATATTACTTCAAGGACGAAGGCTATCACAATGTAAAGTGCATAAGTAAAGAGCTCGGGTATAGAGATAACCGAGGCACGTGTGGACACCGATATTTTACCGAGTTCCTTCCAGCATGGAGTATGTCTCGTTTGGAGAGGGGGTGGTATCAAACCACCAACGCCACAAAAGGCCTCCCTTATTCTCCGGTGAATCTCACCCCAACGATATCGATCCACGCTTCCACTATCGGTGCACTTGTCGGTGGCAACCGGAACCTCTCACAAGGTTGGGGCACTTCTCCACAACTTAATCGGAGGCTCCCAACAAACGCCACAAAAGGCCTCAACAAATGCCACCAAGGCCACAATGCCACCAAGGCCACAAAACCGTCTAGGGTTCCAAGAACCCAAGAGGGACAAGCTCCAATGAGCAACTCAAACCAAATCCTTCGAGGAGAACTCAAACCGATGCACCAAATGCAAATGGCAAGAACACCACAAAGATGTTCAAATCCCTCACTCTCAAGTTCCAACAAAGCTACTAAAGCTATTGGGGGAACAAGAGAGGAGGAATCAAAGAGAGACACAAAATCCCCCAAAATCTAGATCCCCAAAGATACACTCACAAAGAGATGTTTTGGTTTGGTCAAAACGTAGATCTAGATCTCCTCCAACTACCCCTCAAATATATGTAAGAATCAATGGAGGGGTGAGTATAAATCAAGCTCAAAGAGTAAGGAAAATGGGGCAAAGCTTAGACAAAAGGAGGAGGAAGAAGCAACCCTAAAAGACAAAGGGGCAAAGCTATTTAAAGAGACGGGCAGATTCTGCCCGTTGGGGCATTTTTCCTGGATGGAACGGTAGTACCGGACTGAGCCGGTACTACCGAACCCAGCGAGCAAGCCAGCAACAGGAAAGGGTGAATGCACAGAACTGGGAGTGCGCAACGCACTGGCAACAGGCGCGGCGCAGCGCGTGTGCCAAAGCAAAAGCAGCGGCGGGCAAGCGCAGCGCAAAGAAAGCGGGCCAGAGCAATAAGTGGGCGAGGCTGGCGGGCGTAGCGGCAGCGGCAAAGCGAGGTCAACGCTACTTGACGCTGCTGCGATCGGCGGCAGCGGCACGTGGCAGCAAGCTGGGCCAGGCGGGGCACACGCGCGCGGGGCAAGCAGCTGGCGGCGCACGGGAGGGACGCGAGGCTCGCGCGAGCGGCAGCTGGGTCAGAAAAAATATCTGGGCCGGCCGGTAGTATCGGCCCACCCAGGCGGTACTACCGGGCCGGCCGGTATTACCGGTATTGGGTACCTGGTGAGGCAGAAAGTTATTGTGGGCCGCCTAGGGGCGGGCAGTAGTACCGGCCCGCCTAGGCGGTACTACCGCCCGGCCTAGAGAACAGATTTTCCTTTTCCTTTTATAAATAAGACCGGCAAATATTCAAACAGCAATAACTCTTGATTGGAGACTCCGATTGACCCGATTACAATTGCATTGGATAGAGGACAACAAGGGATTCCCAATATTGATTATCACCAAGTGGGAGTGTATCAATTAATATAATGTGAGATACCTCACTTCGTGAGAAACCGAAAAGCCGCATAAATCAAAATCGCAACAATATACATATGGGAGATCCGATTTTGATGAACAAGAGCTTGTTATTGAGATTACCACAAGCTATATATCCTCACATGGATGAGACCAAATAACAACAAAATAAGATGATGCAAGTATGCAAAGGTTTGAGCTCTCTCTGAACGATGTGCCCGAATTACTCATACGAGAGCCCCTCTTGATAGTACGGTTATCTATCCTAAACCCGGTCACACACACACAACGTGAGACCGGCAAAAAGGAAAAACCTATCAAGATTATAACTTTTCCTTGAGCATTCCACTTGAGCTCGATGTATATGAACTTGACTGTCTCAAGATGGAATGCCTTTTTTCATCCCTCAAACATGAGATCTTCTTCTGTTTACCGAGGATGGCAAGCCTCAAACATGAGATCTTCTATATATGGCGCATTTTGAGCTTGCACAACACATCTTCTTCTTCTCATTTCATCAACCTTGAAGCCACCACATGCTCCAAGCGATGCCAATGGACAAATCCTACAAGTATAACTTAATACACACATTAGTCCATAAAGATTGTCATTAATTACCAAAACCACACATGGGGGCACATATTTTCTTTCACACTCCAACTGTCCATGACCGTGGATGCGGCTATTCAAATAGTTTGACACTCTTCAGAGGTGGTACACTTTCACCACAACATTCAATACATCCGTCAGGAATAACCCTGAATCATCATACTTAGTATGCAGATAATCAATCCTAACCTTTCAATTACACACCAAAGTATAGGAACCTCCCCTATGGGTTTGGCCTCCCAACCATGACCATCTGTCATCTGGGGCACTGTATAGGTGGACATTCACATTCATGAGGTAGCCATAGCTCAACCTATTTCCGTCAGGGAATCCATACTATGACATATAAACTTCTAGTCAAGCCCTACCCAATTCGGGTATTGTGGTTGTACGGTAAAATTGGAATTTTATCGCATCCGAACCCAGCCATCAGTTTTTATAAAGGGCTAAGTCCTCTGCCTCAACATTTTCATGATCAAATCATCTTGGGTTCACAACACATGTCAAAACATTTCAATAGAATGAATCCTCATTCCAAGGCTTCCACAATCATTTTCACCAAGTATTCCCATCTAAAGTGATCAACTTTTATGCTTAGCACTAGCCACTAAAGTTGAGGGTATTCACTAATGAGGGGTGCTAATCAAGTGTGACTATCCAAATCTAGTCTTATGCCTTTCGATGACATCTATTTCTAACTACTTAGGATTAGTTTTATGCTCTTTATGCTATCTATACTATTTTTCCAAAACCCACAAGTCACTAAGTAAGGGTAAAAAACTTTGGTAAAAATAAAAGAATAAATCTTGCAAGTAAAACTGACAATTGGTATAATCAAGGTTGCATAACCAAAGCATGCCTAATACATCTTGCATAGGCTAACTTGTAGTCTTAGGCTTGCATAGGTAGCATGCAAAGTTCTAGCTTGCAAGTGTTAGCTTGCCTTGATTGGTGTAGTGGTTTAAGTTTTCTTCTTCTTCGTAGGACTCCTCCTCATAGCCTTGGTCGGTACTAGCGTCTATAAATGAATACGAGGTACATAATCACCAAACAATACTTAATTACCTCTATTGGGCACACAAAGGTTCACACTAGATGATATAGCATCATCACATGAAATAAAGACATAGTCTTATTTACCTTATTTTGGAAAAGTAATTTCTACTCATTGAAAGTACTTAAGATTTAATATTCTCCAATTAAAATATGGGATCATGTTGACACATGTCATCACCACATATTCTAATACTTGGGAATGTGATTTTAAGTGTTGGTCATATTTTATAAAGTGACTATAAATGCCTATATAGCATTCTTTTAGTATTAGTCCAAGATCACTGCATGTAAACCTAAATATTTTTACATATTCAGATTGATCTTGTCAAATATGATTTTTGATAGTTGTAATCAACTTAAAAGCATTTATGGTTGATTTTTGAAAAATCTTTGAATGTGTAAAAGTCTCTGTCTTGTTATTATTACTATAGGTGATCTATACTTTCAAATGGTTTGAATCCAATAGACTTGGATTGATAATTTCAATACCTTTCTACCAAATTTGGGATCATGAAATTTGGTTCAGTAAATCTCCTTGAATTTATTTTTGAACCTACTGACAGAACTAGGTTTAACTAAAAGTAGAAAAAGATTATTTGAATCACTAGGCTATGCACGGAAAGGAAATGGGCTGGCCCAACTGCACTGCACGTGCGCAGCGGACTGCTGACAGGGGGGTCCCGCTAGTCAGCGGCTCTATCTAACCGAAGCGGTACATTTCAATCTAAGTCGTGCGATTAGACTAAGATCTACAACCGACGTTCGTCGTCTCCGTCGCATAGCTCCGTCAAGACTGAACCATAACGGCGACGGTGGGTGTACGTGGTGGCACACCTGGGCTCCATCTAGGGTCGGTGATGGGGGCGAACGATGTTATCAACGATGGTGGTTCGAACGGTGGTCGCGGTGGCTCCTGGGGTGTCTCTAATCGATGGCTCCTCTTATCCTCTGCAGCGGCGGAATCCGGACAAATTCCAGCAGGCTGGTGCTCGCCTTGCTCCAGGGAAAGGTGTTGGAGGTTCTGTGAGGAGTGGGGAGTGAGATGATGTGAAGAATGAGGGTTGGGGTGGACTCTATTTATGCACCAGCGAGAGGGACAAAGCGGCATGGGCTGGCTCCTCCGGCGACATCGTTGCAGTGAGCTACGGGCATGGCTGGGGGCGTAGGAAGGTGTGGTGGTTCCTGGCGGTCGTCGCACACTTAATGGCTCAGGACGGGTCGGTTGAGGATTGTCGGGACCGGTCCATGCTCTGCACGGAACTGACGGTGTCCGAGACGGCATACAGGGGCTACTGGTCGCGTGGCGGCAAACAGGCATGTCTGGGAGGTAGCTAGGGTCGTGGCGAGTGCAGGTATGCGTGGTGAGAGCGAGGCGCGGCATGTGCGCGCGTGTCGGCTACGGCGCTCTAGAGCGCTCTCGGCATGGCAGACAGAGAACTGGGCGCGTCGTTTCTCGGGTGGTCCACGGCTGAGCTGCGATCGAGGGGTGGATAGGGAGTGGCGATGTACGGTGGCCTGTCTCCTAGACATCATGGACCGGCGCGGGTCGGCTTGTGGCGAGTTGTCCATGGTCGACCGACAAGGATGGCTCGGGTGGCGCAGCACTGGTCCAAGCAGTGAAGGGGGAGCTGCTTCAATGCAGTGCTGGGCACTGGGGAAGACCAGGGGAGTGAAATGGGGTCAAGGGGTTGATGAATTACTCCTCACCACAGTAGAAGTTAGGCATGGTTTATCTGTTTCTGCAAGGTGTTTGATGAAATGGCCGCATGAACTCAACATTTGAATTTTTGGATAAATTTTGGTGAGTGATCTTGTCATATGCTTGGTAGTATGTGGATGGTAGGATTTGCCAAGGGGAATTGGTTTGGTTGGATTTTGAGAAATGCCCATCTTAGTACCTATTAAGGATTCAATTTTTGAATGCCTCTCAAATGGATTTGAAACTAGTTACTGTAAGTTTGTGAGTTTGCTTGGGTTCATTGTTACTTGGTCTAGCAATGGGTGAAAATACTTGAGTTTGTTTCTGATAGAAATCTTTTACTAGGAACACCCAAAGTATTCTAGTGAACAAGTTTGGTCAAAATGACCATTTGGTTATATTTCTTATATTTGATTTTCTCTTCATTTGATTCTGCTTGGAAATGATCTACATGATATTCTTTTCATCTTTAAACCAATTCTTATCATTCATAGGAATCAAACATGGCAAATGCAATCATTCATGCTTTAATCACACACACACATGCATTCATATTAATTTTAATAATAAAAGTTTTTGTTAACCCTAAACTTGGGTGATTAGAACTTGATAATCTTGTTTAATTGTTTTGGGATATTACAGAGTTGGCACGTTCTGCTAGGAGCCTCTACCAACTAATCGATTGAGAGTCGGACTCCAATCATGTCCAAGTTGTCATGACCCTGCGGGGTCACACACTTAAGAGCGGGCACAAGTTCGGATTGGATCTTAACCGGAAATATGGTTGAGTTGGACCCGAGCCGGATTTGGGATGAGTCAGTGAGTCGGACTCACGGTGACTAATATTATATGGCCTCTAGTGAATGGGCCATGAGAGAGTGGATCCCACTTTCACTCCCTATATATAGTGGGGCGCAGAAACCTAGGGGTTGATCGGTTAGGTCATTCTATGTGTTGGAAACACTAGCTCCACAGCAGTACAGCTGTCATATTGAACCTAGCAGTTCGCTGTCGGTTCTTCCCCTTGTACGTGTTGATACCAGCAGAGGTGTTGTACGATCAGCACCAGGACTATTGTGATCAGATCAGATCGTGAGGACTGCACTACATCAACTAACGCGCTTCATCAGTAATCCGCAACTGCGCGTCTAGTGATAATCCTTGTGGCCTTCTACCTCAGCTAGATCTTGGGATCACCATGTTAGAGGATTTTTTTTGTTTTATCTCTATGTGGCCCAACAGTGGTATCAGAGCAATAGCTTATGATTTAAGGCTCCAGATTTCGCATATGTGATATGCAGTTAGCTGTAGATTGGATCTATGTGTTGTTTTGGTGGTCGATCTAAGAGATAGATCGGTTTTGTATGATGTTGATTGGATCAACAGTACTCGGGGAATGGTAGATCTGATTTCCGTGATCATACTGTTGAGTTCGTGGAACCACATACCCCTGCTGATCTATGGGACCGACGGCTTCGCCCTGTCGTAGCACCTTAGATGTCGTTGCGAGTTTCACAATGTCGGTAGATAGCGTATCTTTGCATAACTTGTTTTTGCAGGAAGTTGTGAATGGTATGGTTCATGTTCATGTGATGTATGTGTGTAATCCATACGTGATCTGCGAATCACGGTTTTGTCAGCCTGATGGACCCTAGGTGCTGTCATTTTATTGTAAGACGACCTGCGTGTCGGATTCTCTATGTCATTTACTTTACTAAGCTAGTGTGGTTGTTTGGAGAATCCGGAGGACGTGCAAGTCGATGTACATGTTAGAGACATGGAGTAAGACGGCAAGTGAAAACAGTTGGAACTATTCATATTACAGGATTTGTGGAGATGGAGATCGCCATGAAGAGAGCCATACCATTTAACATTCTAATTGCTTTATTTTGTGTTGTTGATATGTCTCTGTTTTACCTCTATTAGATAGTCGGTAAATCTTAATCCCTTAAAGAAGGTCTATTCGGTTTTCCCGCCAGTGTTTGCACCATCACAAGTCGGACATTTTTTGTAGTGGGCTCATAAAATTGAGGTGCTACCAATTCTTTTTGACTAGATGGGTTCGAGTCGGAATCTTACATCAGAAACACTCGGTAAGCTAGACAGGTCTATCACGATGGTTGTGGGACTTGGAGAAAAGTCGGACAGTAGCCGGGGCATGTTATGCCACCCATCCAACAGGAGTCGTATGAGATACGATTGACAAGGAGCTTTCTACCTAGATCATTTGGCGGCTAGCGGTGATGCTAAAGATCACTAGCTGACTTGCTTATTTAGGGTCCTGAATCACTAAGCAACCATCGGAGGGGTGTTGGTTCTAGTGGGAGCATAAATATTAAAGTGTTTAATATGCTTGCTCTTTTATGAATACATGTCTTAAGTGTTTATGCATATTTTCTGTTGTAGATCATGGCACCAAGTAACAGTCACTCTCAAATATCCGGTTTTGCTTTGAGAACCATTCTTGAGAAAGATAAACTGAACGCCACTAATTTTACCAACTGGTATCGAAATCTGAGAATTGTTCTTAAACAAGAAAAGGACCACGTCCTAGACAACCCACTTCTAGATGAGTCGAATGAGAATGCGATTGTCGATGCCACCAATGCCTACTGTCGAGCTAAGCATGAGTCCAAAGATATTAGCTGTCTTATGCTTGCTCACATGGAACCGGACTTGCAAAAGCAATTCGAGAATGTTGAGGCCTACGATATGATCGAAAGCATCAAAAGTATGTTCCAGGCTCAGGCCAAGACTGAGAGGTATCAAGTCTCCTAGGCTTTGCTGAGTTGCAAGCTTAAGGATGGTGATCCACTAAGTCCGCATGTGATCAAAATGGTTGGTTACGTGCAATCTCTGGAGAGTCTTGGCTACCCCATTAGTGAAGAGTTCGCTACGAATATAATTTTGAACTCTATTCCTAGTGCGTATGGTCAGTTCATATCGAAATACCACATGCATGGTATGGATAAGAAGATCACTAAATTGTATGGGATGCTCAAACAGGCATAGGGGATCGCAAGAAGGGCGCCAGTCAAATGTTGATGGTGCAGAATATGGCTAAGTTCAAGAAGAGTTCTTGGACTAAGAAGAAGGCTAAGTCGGGACGAAAGAAGGCTCAGGACCCGGTCCCAAGCGCTTCCTCGGGGACTAAGCCATCTCCTTCAGCCGGATCCACTTGCTTCTACTACAAGGCGGATGCCACTGGAAGAGGAACTGCATCCAATATTTGGCCGACAAATCCAAGAGTGGAGGTATGACTTCCGACTCAGGTACACTTGTTTGCAATGTTATACACATATATCTTGCTGATGCACCTAATAGTTCTTGGGTATATGATACCGGATCAGTTATTCACATCTGCAACTTGTTGCAGGGACTGTTAAGAACTAGGAGCGTAGCAAGAGGCGAGGTTGATATTCAAGTCGGCAACAAAGCGAGCCTCGCCATGTTGGAAGTCGTCATGATGCAACTTCATTTATCTTCCGGATTCATTATGGAATTGAATAATTGTTATTATGTTCCAGTGCTTGATCGAAACATTATTTCTGCTTCATATTTGATGAGGCAAGGCTATGAGTCGAATATCAAGAATAATGGTTCTTCTTTGTATTTGAATGATATGTTTCACGGCTTTGCACCTGTCCAGGACGGGTTAGTTATTTTCAATCTTGATGGTGAGTCGGTTTATAACATAAATGTTAAAAGGTTGAAACCAAATGATCTGATTATGGCTTACTTTTGGCACTGTCGGCTTGTTCATATAAGTTGGAAACATATGAAGAAGCTCCATGATGATGGACTCCTAACTTCGTTCGACTTGGAGTCGTTCGAGACATGCGAATCTAGCTTAATCAGCAAAATGACCAAGACACCTTTTGCAAAGAGTTGCGAAAGGGCGTTCGAATTGTTGGGACTAGTACATAGTGATGTATGTGGACCAATGAGCACGACAGCCAGAGGTGGTCATGAGTAGTTCATTACCTTCACTAATGATTTGAGTCGGTATGGATGTATCTACTTGATGAAACATAAGTCAGAAGCCTTTGAAAAGTTCAAAGAATTCCAGAATAAAGTATAAAATCAACTCGGCAAGAAAATAAAGTTTCTTTGGTCGGACCGAGGAGGCGAGTCATTGAGCCTTTGATGACCATCTGAAGAGTTGTGGAATAGTTCCCCAACTTACTCCGACGGGAACGCCGTAGAGGAACGGTGTCTTGGAAAGGCGGAATCGGACCATGTTGGACATGGTACGATCAATTACGAGTCGGACAGATCTTCCTTTATCATTTTGGGGTTATTGTCTTGAAATAGCAGCATTCAGACTAAATAGAGTACCATCAAAATTGGTAGAGAAGAAACCGCATGAGATGTGGATAGGCAAAAAGATGAGTCTGTCTTTTCTTAAGATTTGGGGTTGCTAAGCATTTGTCAAGAGACTTCAGTCGGACAAGCTTACGGCCAAGTCAGATAAGTGTATTTTCATGGGGTATTAGAGGGAAACCTTGGGTTACTACTTCTACAACCGAGAATAGGGCAAAGGGTTTGTCGCTCGGAACAATGTCTTCCTAGAGAAAGATTTTCTCAGTCAGGGAGTCAGTGGGATGTGCAACTCAAAGAAATTCGAGAGGAACCGGCTAGTAGTGAGTCAGCAAAAACCTTGGAGGTTGAGACGGTCATGGTGGCTGAGCCGGTAGCAGCACCTGTACTACGAAGATCGGCAAGATTACAAAGTGTTCGTGATGTGTTGTTGTTAGACAGTGATGAGCCGGCAAATTATTCGGAAGCGATGGTGTGATCTTGTTCTGAGTCATGTCTTGGAGCCATGAGATCCAAGTTAATGTCGATGGAAGAAAATCAAATTTGGAACTTGGTTGATCTGCCAGGCGGTGCAATACCCGTCGAATGCAAATGGGTCTTTAAGAAGAAAACTTATATGGATGGCAATGTTTCCGTCTATAAAGCACGTCTTGTCGCGAAGGGGTTCCGACAAGTTCAAGGTGTTGATTACGATGAGACTTTCTCGCCCGTAGCAATGTTCAAGTCAGTTCGGATCATGTTAGCTATATCAGCCTATTTCGACTATGAGATATGGTAGATGGATGTCAAAAAGGGTTTCCTTAACAGAAATTGAACCGAGGATGTGTATATGATACAGCCCGAGGGTTCTGTCGATCCAGCTAATGCTGACAAAGTGTGCAAACTTCAGAAATCCATTTATGGGTTGAAGAAACCATCTTGAAGTTGGAATATTCGCTTTGATGAGGTAGTCAAATCGTTTGGCTTCATCAAGAGAGATCATGATTCTTGTTTATACAAGAAGTTTAGTGGGAGCAAAGTAAACTTTGTAATCTTATATGTGGATGACATATTATTGATTGGAAATGATGTCCAAATGTTGCAAGAAACCAAGGAATCATTGGAAAGAAGTTTCTTAATGAAAGACTTGGGTGAAGCAACATATATTCTTGGAATCCGGATCTATAGAGATAGATCAAGGAGGATCATTGGATTGAGTCAGAGTACTTATTTGGACAATGTGTTGAAGAAGTTCAACAAGGAATCGTCTAAGAAGGGGTTCTTACCGATGTCCCAGGGTGTAAAACATAGCAAGATTCAGTGTCCTTCAACGACTAATGAGCGAAGTCCGATGAGCGCGATTCTGTATGCTTCTGTAGTCGTATCCATCATGTATTCCATGGTTTGTACTAGGCCGGATATTTCCTGTGCTCTAAGTGTTGTGAGTAGATACCAGGCTGATCCAAGAGAAATCTACTGGACAGCGGCTAAAAATATCCTAAATTACTTGAGAAGGACTAAGGATATGTTTTTGGTTTATGGAGGTGAATTTGAACTCAGTGTAAAGGGTTACACGGATGCGAGTTATCTTACGGACTCTGATGATTCTCGTTTGCAATCTGGGTATGCGTTTGTAATAAACGAAGGGGCTATGAGCTGGAAGAGTTCCAAGCAAGAGACTATGTCTGCATCTACAAAAGAGGATGAGTATATTGCCACCTCGGAGGCAGGAAAGGAAGCTGTTTGGATGAGGAATTTCCTCATGGATCTTGGTGTGGTTCAGGGCTCATCCAATCCGTTAGACGTGTATTGTGACAACAATTGTGCTATTTCACAAGAGAAGGAACCTAGACAATACCATAAGAACAATCATATACTCATGCGGTACCACCTGATTCACCAGTTCGTGGATTAGGGTGATATCAAGTTATGCAAGGTACACACAGATGCAAATATTATGGATCCATTGACAAAGCCGCTACCACAGCCAAAGCATGAGGCACACCTAAGAGCTATGGGCATTAGATGCGTAGACATGTGATTTCAGAAGATTGACTCTAGTGCAAGTGGGAGACTGTTGGGAATATGCCCTAGAGGCAATCATGTATGATGATATTTCCCATTGTATGCATAAAGATATTAAGTTGTCCTTGTATAAACATCTAATGTTTATCATTGAATATGTGATTCAGTTGTGGAACTATACATTCATGTTGTTTGTACTAAATATCCTTGGTCATTGAGGTTGTGCTGGATACACAACTTAGACCAATGTGAAAGTCGGTTGATGACTCGGTTCCACTTGTAATGGGAATGGAGATTCTATTCCGACTTACATAGATTCGGATAAAGAGTTTAGCGAGTCGGATTGACCCATATTGAGGTACAACGAACAAGTTGTCATTTGTATATCTCAATCAATGTGATCCTTATTCATGAGGTTGTTGCATAGTCCGAGTTGAGGATCACCAACTTAGGTTCTATCAAACGCTGATCCTTAACTGGGAAGTTATAAAGGCAGAGTTCGGGTCGACTAAGAATTAAGCTGCGTTATGTGAATAACCAAGATAGGATTTTGCCCCTCCAGTTAGCGAGATATTCTATGGGCCCTCTCAGATGATATGATTCGGAAAGCATGGCCATGAACGAATCGGTTAACTGTTAACCAAGGCGATCAACTAAGAGTTAGTCGGATGAATCACTTATCTCGGATCAAGAAGAAAGTCGGACTATTTAAGGGATGACAATTATTCGCCTAAAGTCTGACAAGGTATGTCGTGAGGCAAAAGGGACTCGGTGGCAAGTCGCATTGGAAATGCAATTCGTCATAACTCTTTGGTTGGGTTGGACCTAAGCTGGATTTGGGCTAAATCAGTGAGTCAGACTCACGTTGACTTATATTATATGCACTCTAGTGAATGGGCTACGAGTGAGTGGATCCCACGTTCACTCCCTATATATAGTGGGGCGCAGAAACCCAGGGGGGTTAATCGGTTAGGTCATTCGATGCGTTGGAAACCCTAGATCCACAGCAGTCCAGCCGTGATATCGAACCTAGCAGTTCACCGTCAGTTCTTCCCCTTATACGTGTGGATACCAGCAGAGGTGTTGTACGATTAGCACCAGGACGATCGTGATGACTGCACTACATCAAATGACACGCTTCATCAGTAATCCGCAACCACGCGTCTAGTGGTAGTCCTCGTGGCATTCTACCTCAGCTAGATCTTGGGATCACCACGTTAGAGGAAATTTTTTTTTATCTCTGCATGGCCCAACATGTCTATCTATCCATATAACCCTTGTACCAAGTTGAGCTCTGAGCTGACTAATTCAACCTTGTTTAGGTGGTGTAAAAATATCAAACCCCTAGATCATCCCCATCTATTTTCTTTCCATTTCTTAAGTGAGTTTCCAAAACACAAGGTTGGTTATGATGGATACATCAAGTTTACATAATCCACCTTGGATATTATAATTTTCCAAATAATTTCCATTATTATTTGGAACCTAAAACTATTTAATTATCCTCGCTTACAAAATCGTCAAAACCTTCTCTATAAAGGAAAGTTTGTTTTTCTCCTAATCACTTTGTCAAATAAATGCACATTCGATATCTATACATCATACCCCACCTTCCTATCTCAAAAATAAATATTTTTGAGATCCTTTATTAATTCTTTTTGCCCTTTTTCATAAATGGAAGAAACAAGAAATAATTTCTTAAAAATACTTAATTTTCCAAAAAAAATCCAATAAAATTCTTAGAGTGTGATATGGTATTTAGTACCATCTCACATTACAAAAATTCACCTTGTCCAATGTAAAAATATCACATTAGCTTCTATAAAACATTTCTGCACTTTTTGAATAAATGGTTTTAAGAGGACCTTTAGTCCTTAGAAAAATCCATCCTGTGGAAGTACTTTGACCCAATATGCAGAACAGTACCACTTCCCCATAATGTATAATGCAATTTACCCAAAATCCTTCACAAACACTCATGTGATGAAATTGTGCAAAACAATCAAAACATGAACAAAATCAAATCAAACCTCCATCCAAACTTGCTATGCAATGTTCCACAGAACCCAACACTCGCCTGGTTGTGTTCTACAGTAAAGTCACTATAGAAAACCCCTAGCACCAACATTGTCCTCACATGCTTTGAACGAGAGAGAGAAAGAGAACCCCACAAATATCTTGTGTATCAACGCCAACAGCCACCACCCTCCCCTCCACTCATCTAGTCAAGCACATGGCCCCACACACCCTCTCCACCATCCTCCTCGACCTATCCCCAAGCAGCACCTCTCCCCCATGCTCTTCATGGACCAAACCCACCATAGACCATGTCCCCTTCGAATAAGAAGGCACAGGCCACCCAGGATTTCCCCTATACTCTCATTCACTTCCCCTACCTCCTCCTACCCCTCCCGAGCTCAGTAGCTCGCCTCCCCTACTTGGTGTGGCCTTGGGGAAGGATGAGTACCTCCCTCGGTTCTCCCCGTATAGGTCAGGTTGCCTGATGCGGCTCTGATCACTATAGAGTTTTGTTGGGAAACCCCAAGAGGAAGGTGTGATGAGAACAACAGTAGGTCTTCCCTCAGTAAGAAACCAAGGTTATCGAACCAGTAGGAGGAAGGAAATGACCCCAAGGTGTTGCTAACAACTTGGAACCTGCACAACACAAACTCAAGACTTTGCCCCAACAAACAGTGAGCCTGTCAATCTCGCTGGTTTGCTGAAAACAAAGGATTAAACATATGGTGTGGAAGGTAATGGTAGCTTGCAGAAAGTAAACAGTAACAGTGGAAGATGTATCAATGGTAAATATTGGACCGGGGTCCAAAGTTCACTAGAGGTGTTCTCCTTAAGATAAATAACATAACATGTTGGGTAAACAAATTATAGTGGGGTAATTGACATGGCAGAGCAACGCATAACATTGCAATACTAGACATTCATGATCCTATGAGATTTGATTTGGCATTACAAAAATATACATAGACCGCCATCCAACTGCATCTATGACTAGTAATCCACCTTCAAGTTATCATCCAAACCCCCTCTTGTATTAAGTTGCAAGCAATGGATAACTGCTTTAAGCAATGTGTGTAAAGTGAACAATACAATGGTTCCATGGACAAGAGATTGTTGCTTTCTCCCTAGTAGCAACAACACATCTACAACCTTAGATATTTCTCTCAGTTCCCTACATTCAATAGAGGTATGAACCCACTATCGAGCATAAATACTCCCTCTTGGAGTCACTAGCATCTACTTGGCTAAGATAGCTACTAGAAATGGAGAGCATGCAAGATCTCAAACAACATAGACATGATAGAATCAATATGATAGAATCATTAATCAATCTAACATAGTAATCTCAATATCCATAGGATCCCCGCAAACACAACATGCATGATTACAAATAGATGATCTTGATCATGAACGGAGCTACTGTATGGACCCATAGTCCAAGGTGGAACAACCATATAGCTACTGTATGGACCCATAGTCCAAGGTGGAACTACTCACGCATCATACCGGAGGTTCGCATGTTGATGAAGAAGGCCTCCGGGATGATCTCTCCCCTCCGGCAGGGTGCCGGGAAGAGCTTCAGATCCCCCAACATAGGCACGATGGTGGCGGTGGCTACAAACTATTTCGTGGATATCTGATCGTGTACTTAGGGTTTTGGCATTGGGGGGATTATACAGGCGAAGAGGCGAGGCAGGAGGGTGGCCAGGGGGCCCACACCCTGCCCAGGTGCGGCTTGGGGTGGGCCCAGGTGGGGGGTGCGTCCACCCTGTGGCTCACCTCCGGTCGCCCTTCGGTATCTGTGTTCTCCTCGGTGAAATATTGACTTTGGCTTTTGTCCAGTCCAATTTCGAGAATATTTCCTTACTAGTTTTTCTGATACCAAAAACAACAGAAAACAGGCAACTGTCACTGTGGCAACTTGTTAATAGGTTAGTCCCATAAAATGTATAAAAATACCTCAAAGTGTAGAGAAAGCATAGCAAAGTGGATACTAAACAAGCATGGAACATAAAAAATAATAGATATGTTTACGATGTATCAAGCATCCCCAAGCTTAAATCCTGCTCGTCCTCGAGTAGGTAAGTGATAAAAAGAATATTTTTTTAGGTGATATGCACCATCACAATCAAGATCAAACCATTTTCAATCCTTGAAAGCTGGGATCAAAGTACTCTAAACTTGAGCATGAAAGATGAAGTTCTAACAATAAGACATAGTAACTATGCTACAACATGAAAGGATACAAACAAATATTCATGAATAACAATACAATGAGAGACGTTTGTTTGTTTCACGTATAGAAAACATAGCATAGTGGCATTCAGCTTGTCCCTCTTGGAGTAGCAAAACATAATTTCATATGACACCTTCAAAGTTCATAAGGGTGACTAGATACAAATATTTAAAGAACAAGCAATATCAACAATATGAATCAATCAATAAGTTTTGGGACAATGCACATAGAACTAAGAATGACAACTATGCTCTATTAATTGGTGCCTAAGGATAGAAGGTGGAGACTCAATATAATTGTGGAAGAAAGGCCCTTCAAAGGGAAGCAGGGATTTCAAGTTTCATAAAGAGCTTCCAAAATTTACGGTACGTGTTAGCTTTCAGCTCTCATTGCCTCTATCATAAGCATCTTGAAGTGATTAAGGTTAAACTGAACAAAATATGGAGTATATGCTTGACAAAGTATAAGTTGGCAATCTCATGTCCCTTGAGTTCGAGGGCCACTCCTCATGCTACTCAACTTTAGTTACCGGTAATTTCTTGTGATAGTAAGTAGATGTGTATCATAGAGAACCACCAACGAGGTACCCCTTGCCCCATGATACAGGAGCTATCCCATATAAAAAGGACAAGCTAAGCAGACAATGAGCATCTCAGGAATCTTCTTATTTTACCATGGTAAAATGGTGCTCTTTCTCTCTTTCCTCTTTTCTCATCTTTTTTTTCTTTTTCTCAATCTCTTTTTTCTATATCTCTCTTTTTTATAAGAAGAATGCTTCATAGATTGCTCACTATGGTGATGCTGTCACTTCCCACCATGATTAGGCATGGCTTAGGGTAGCGGCCCAAACGTTTATCTAACACATATACAGAACTCCATGGACTTACAAGCTCCCCTTTTATTTCACACGGACGACATCCATAAACAAAAGAGCATGATATCAACTGGATAGATATTTACAGGTGTTGAAAGCGTTCCCCGTGACAACACTGTTGTGCTAATTTCCAACTTATAAGTGCAAGCATATACAACATAGATGACCCAATGGTTCAAGTTTATTAGGGGTAAGAAAAATAAAGTGTTCCATCAAGTTTGTGAGAGCTTTAATCACTAACTTTCCCATAACAAGTTTAATTTGGAAGATAGATTAAACAAAAATATACTTGGAATGGTGTAACACACCATGTATAGGAATTTATAGTGGACACTTTGGAATAACTTGGTTTCTTGGGAGTTGGATGCATAAGTAGAGCTTACTCAATACAAGTGGAGGCTAGCAAAAGAGTGGGAGCGACCAACTAAGAGAGCAATAATGGCCATAATCATGCAGAGCGACAAAACATTACTAATCAAAGCATGAAGTGGTACCAAAAGTCAAAAACTAAATGATCATATAGTCTAAGGTCACTGGTTCATAGTCATAACATAGTGTGAGCATGTGCCAAGTCAACCCAAACAAAGCATCAAAGGATAATACCACAATACTATGCTTTGGTATGCTAAAACAACGCATGATTATTTCAAGACACATTAAGCAATCTCAATTATTTGGAACAAGTCATGCTATAGTAATAATCACTAAGCATAAGGTCAAATAAACATCTAGCATGACATGATAAAGTCTAAGTCACAGTCAAAGCAAGCTCCCTTTTGTACTACTAAAGTAAGAACTTCCTACTCCTTTTCAACACCAATCAACTTATTTGGAACAACACAGTGAAAGTGGGGGTCCAACTACTTTATTCAAGAAAACTAAGCAAACAAAAACTAAAAACAAAAACTAAGATGCTCCAAGAACAACACAACTGTGCATGAAACAATAAAAACGAAGTGTCTAGAAAGACCTGAGATTTTTATTGATGAAGAAGGGGATGCCTATTGTATCCCCAAGCTTTGACGCTTGTACCTCTTGAATATTTATTGAGGTGACACGGGGTGGCATCCCCAAGCTTGAGCTTTTGTCTATTCTTCATCTCATTACATCATTCTTCCCTTACACCTGAAAATTTTCCTTCATACAAAACTTCACACAATCTTCATTATAAACATTAGTGCATTCAAAAGATAATAGACCTTTGGGTTTAGTTTTAAAACAGAAAAAATTCATTAAAAACACAATATAATGTAGGAATTCCTTCAAAATCTCAATTTACTAAAGAGAACCCAGAAAGAAATCAATAAAGAGGCAAATGCAAATAATGGCAGAAATCTGTTAAAACAGACCAGTAGGTAGAAAGCGATTTTTTTGAAGACTTTCTGTTGCTCAAATCAAAAAGTGTTGAACTAACGAAAGTTATATAACAACCTGGGGGATTTATTCAGAAAATTACAGCTCAATCCGTATTAGAGAGAGTTTTGAAGAATTTTTATAGTGGAGTATAAAAATCTGTTTCGGGACAGCAACTCTCCAAATCTTACTTCCCTCTCGTTAGAGGTTATTCTTGGCACAAAAATAAAATAAAAAGGATAAGGAGAGTTTATTACATAAGTAATAACTTCCAATACTCAAGAAAAACTATTGGGTTATTTCCCGAGAAGTACTTTTCTTTAATGCCTTTAAGTTAGGCACAAGAAGCAAGAATCAAGTATTTTCAAATGAAGAAGCATTAACATCAAATTTCTTGCTCCTACCTTTCTTACCTTTCTTGTTATCTTTAGGGAATGTATGATTGCTTATTGGAGAAGAAAAATTCATAATGCCTTTTCCCACATCTATTATTTCTCCAAGGTGTTTTAGTAGGGATCTTTCATGTGTAATTTGTCCTTTTCCTACACATTCAATAACAAGATAATCAGTAGACACCACTTTCCCTGAGATATTTGTAAACACTCCTACAGCCATCCCAATGGGTAATATAGTTGCATTATTGGTAAGAGATATTTCTTCTCCTCCTTCAGAAAGTCCCGAAAGATTCAAAGACTCGTAGATATCTTTAGGCATAAGACAAAATTCAAATACGATATCACAACAAGCATCAAAAGTTTCATTGTTTATAGAAACTTTTAATGTAGGAAACCATTTTGAAGGCTCAGAATTTATTGGAACATAATCATGGTTCTCTCTAAGCATGTTATAGGAATCTGTCAAAGCAACTGTACTGGTCTCAAGAGTTTTCAACCTAGCATAGTTGTTTATAAAGGAAGAATTAGACTTGCTAGGAAAACTATAAATTATAATCAATTTCTTTATGGAATCCAAAGCTTAATTATCATTACATCGAAAAATATCTCTCCCTGCTACAGCATCCAAATAATATCTATAACAAAGAGCAAGACCATGGTAGAAACTGCTAATAACTAGGCCTAGACTCATTTTAGGGTTAGCTTTTCCATGTAAATCAGAAATTCTAGACCAAGCTTGTTTGAAACTCTCTTCACTTCCTTGTTTGAAAGTAAAGATCCTTTCCATAGGTGACACAGTGATTGGAACAACACCAGACGTGGTAGCAACTAAAGTAGGAACTAATTTGTTTGTGTTTTTGATAAGAAAAAGCAAACCAAACAAAACTATTTTTTTGAAATTTTTGATAAAAAGAAGCAAACAAAACAAGGCAAAAGAAACTAAGCAAACCAAAAAAAAGTAAAGAGAAAGGTTGTGAAGGACTCCCCTTGTGAAGCCGTCCTTAACTCCCCATCAACGGCACCATAAAACGTCTTGATGCAGCTCAGATCACTGTAGAGCTTCGTTGGGAAACCCCAAGAGGAATGTATGACAAGCACAACAGTAAGTCTTCCTTCTGTAAGAAACCAAGGTTATCGAACCAGTAGGAGCAAAGAAACAACCCCAAGGAGTTGCTAACAACTTGGAACCCGCACAACATAAACTCAAGACTTTGCCCCACCGAACAGTGAGGTTGTCAATCTCACCGGTTTGCTGAAAACAAAGTATTAAATGTATGGTGTGGAAGGTTATGGTAGCTTGCAGAAAGTAATCAATAACAGTGGCAGATGTATCGATGGTAAAGATTGGACCAGGGTCCATAGTTCACTAGAGGTGTTCTCGTTAAGATAAATAACATAACATGCTGGGTAAAAAATTACAGCGGGGCAATTGACAGGACATGGCAAGGCATAACAATGCAGTACTAGACATTCATGATCCTATGAGATTTGATTGGGCATTACAACAATATACATAGAACGCCATCCAACTGCATCTATGACTAGTAATCCACCTTCAGGTTATCATCCAAACCTCCTCCAGTATTAAGTTGCAAGCAATGGATAACTTCTTTAAGCAATGTGTGTAAAGTAAAAAAATACAATTGGCCATGAACAAGAGATTGTTGTTTTATCCCTAGTAGCAAAAGCACATATACAACCTTAGAGATTTCTGTCACTTCCCCAGATTCAATAGAGGCATGAACCCACTATCGAGCATAAATACTCCCTCTTGGAGTCACTAGCATCTACTTGGACAAGATAGCTACTAGAAATAGAGAGCATGCAAGATCTCAAACAACACAGACATTATAGAATCAATAAGATAGAATCATTAATAAATCTGACATAGTAATCTCAATATCCATCAGATCCCCGCAAACACAACATGCATGATTACAAATAGATGATCTTGATCATGAACGGATCTCACAAGATCTAAACATGGTAGCACGAAGGAGGAGAAACAACCATCTAGCTACTGTATGGACCCATAGTCCAAGGTGGAACTACTCACGCATCAAACTGGAGGCTGGCATGGTGATGAAGAAGGCCTCCGGGGTGATCTCTCACCTCCGGTAGGGTGCCGGGAAAAGCTTCAGATCCCCCCCGATCTAGGGATGATGGTGGCGGCAGCTACAGACAGTATCACGGAGATCTGATCGGGTACTTAGAGTTTTGGCATTAGGGGGGTATATAGGCGAAGAGGCGAGGCAGGAGGGCGGCAGGGGGCCCACACCCTGCCTAGGCGTGGCCTAGGGTGGGCCCAAACGTGGGGGGGAGGTGCGGCCACCCTGTGTCTCCCCTTCGGTCGCCCTTTGTTCTATGTGTTCTCCTCGATGAAATATTGACTTTGGCTTTTGTCCCGTTCAATTTCGAGAATATTTCCTTACTAGATTTTCTGAAACCAAAAATAGCAGAAAACTTGAAAATGGCACTATGGCAACTCGTTAATAGGTTAGTCCCAGAAAATGTATAAAAATACCTCAAAGTGTAGACAAAGCATAGCAAAGTGGATACTAAACAAGCATCAAACATAAAAAATTATGGATACATTTACGATGTATCATTGCTGTGACAGCCCCGGGATCAGGGCTAAACAAATCCCAGACCTCCGTCTGACATAAGCTTAACCTTGAGCTCGAGAATATCCAGTGAAGAATCGGTAACACAACGGTGACCCTATGACACAAAATTTATTACAGCAAGCTAATAACTGAGCAAAGAACCAAATTATAACAAGCAAAGTCACTAACCACAAACATCAAACAACGGAAGGCAAATTATGCTATTAAGTAAAGCAAAGTTACCAAATGGCCTAAGATGCCTGAAGCATAACGATGACGTCCCAACCCGTAGATTCCAGGCTGCCGGATGGGAACCCCAAGCTACTCGCCGATGTCAATGTAATACCAAACTGATCTTCAAGGAACACTTACTCTGCCAAAAGTATCAACAAGGAAGGGTGAGTACAGGGTGTACTCCGCAAGACTTATGGCTGGTGGAGTTATTTTTCATAAAGCCATCTTTTCTTTATAAAACAAGAGAGAGAAGAAGCTCGTCTAATCAGAGTATTTTAAAAAGGGGATAAGAGAGCGACATCTCCGAAATATTGATCATCATCTTTTGATATCCACCAAGTCATCATCATCTGAACCCTAAATAGGATCACCCCCTCGTACCCATGAGGAAGCATCCTTAAGCACACGTTAATCTACCAAGTTTTACGATAATGTTATAGTTCTCTATGATTTCACATCCGTTCCCAAGTCGTCCATAACCGTGGACACGGCTTTCCGAAACATTATTACCCTGCAGGGGTGTACAACTTTACCCACACGTACCAAACGACTCTTAATGCCACTTGACACACTTCCTTGGTGTGCTGGCAAAGGGTGTGGTTGGACACGACCTTTACCTTCCTTTCACTGAGACCATGAGTCATGCAATAAGTATGGTTCCGCCGTAACGGGTCAAATCCCGAAGTCGGTACATAAAGATGTGAGGCGAGGTTGGTTTACCAGGGGCGCCATCAACCCCAAGCAACCCGGTCCACGCTTCCCTACCTGTATGAATACACCTCCTTCACCTCCTTCTATCGAAAACTTTTTCAATGCGTATGTCGAATGGAACGCCCAAACTATGTGACTCATGTAATCTACTAGGCAAGTTAGTCAATCATGGGGTCCCATTTACCATGTGTTGTTGTACGCTAGTCTTGGTTCAAGAGGTAAGAACCTAGGGTCCTAAGGGTGGCGAGCATGGGTCTAGAAAAACCACATCCCACCATGGCCTCCCATACAAGGCTTAGCATGTTTAATCTCATATCACTGATCTCATCTCATCACGTCCTCCTGTCATACTAGATTATCTGCATCTGATACATCATCCGGACGAACCAGACTCAACAGCTAAGCATGGCTAAGCGGGACACATATAAAAGCTCTAGCAGTGCACACGAGCGAAACCTAGTTATACTAGGACCAGTGGATAAGGTAATATAAGCTCAAAGGGAGTAATGCAGCAGATAGGATACTCTATCTATCGATAAAAGACCACAGTATAATTGTATGCATCATGGCAAGAATTGAAATGCCTTCGAAATCATAGGATTATATCATGGTGGGGCTATACGTGCCTTTGCGAGTTGATAGCAGATAAGCAGATCTTCAAGAGCCTTATACTTGACTTGTTTACATTTGGTCAAGTATTAGTCGTCGGTCTTCGATCTTCGACGGTGTTGACCTCGGTCTTCGATCTCGATCTCGATATCGTATTCTACCGCGAAGAACTAAACACCAGAAATAGAGGGGAAACAATCAACACATGATATCGATGCAATGTTCAAGCAAGGATGATGATATGACAAGTTAAATTGTATTGAAATGTAACCCTAAAGCATGATCTACAATTTAAACGGGGTTCCAAGGGGTGAAAACCCTAACTCGGGGAAACTCCGGATGTATATGAGAGGGGTTACTATGTTATTCTAATTATACTTGTCATTTAAGTTGTTGAACAATGCATGATTATAGTGTAATTAGATAGTTCTCATTTTTCTGAACATTTTGATATATTATACACATTTTTCTGACTTATAATGAATTAGTTATTGAATTTACAAGTTTATATCATTTTCTAAAAATATTTAAACCAAATGGAAGTTACATTTTATACCCAGACACACCTAGCCACAGTGGCTGACTGGGGGGGGGGAAGATCCACCTCAGCATCCATGCAGGCAGGTGGGACCTGGACCAGGGCTTGACTGGGTCAGACTCTAACCTAAACTTTTTGCACCGCAGAGGCATCTAGCCTCTGAGGCTGGCAGGTGGGACCGGGGCCACGCGGGCACCACGAGGTAGCCACGCGAAAACCACGTCACCACGATGGGCGGCGCAACAGATGGTGGTCGACGGCGACCCTAGAGAGCACGTGGGCTAGCGGGAGAGGGTGCGTTGGAACAGGCTCGTCGAGGCAGACCAGAAGGTGGTTGCGCTGCTGATTTTCGGTCACCGGAGCTTGGCCTGCAACGACGAGCAGCGGCGGTGATGGTAGGTGCTCGTGGCAGAGGCGACAGAGAGGAAGACGGAGGGTGTTGAGGTCACTGGGGTGCTCAGGGGCTCACCACAATGCAGGTAGAGTGGTTGGGGAGGCCGGAGGAGCTTGGACGGCGGTGAATCGACGACGACAACGGCAGAGACCGACGGTGAAGTCCAGCTCGGGTGCCTTGATTCCGAGCGCGCGCAGACGATTCAGTTGGTGGAGAAGATCCAGGAGGCGAGGCGGTGATGGTGAAGCATTCGTCTTCTCATGGGGAGGCGCAGAACCACGGCATCGATCGACGGCCATGGCGGATAGGGTTCGGTACAAAGGGGAATGGATGGAAGAGAGCGTGGGGAAAGTGAGAGGATAAGAGAGAGCGAGAGGCGTCGTGGTGGTTTTCTCCTTCTCCAGGGCAGCGACGTGCATCCCAGCGCCCAGCGCGCATCGCGGGAACGGCGGGCGGCGGTGGATGCGACACGGAGGAGCTTGGTGTCGGGGACGAAAATGACGACTGCGAAGCGGTATCGGTCTGGGCGACATGGGACAGCTAGTGGGCTGCGGGGCGCTGCGCAAGCGGTGGATAGGAAAGGGAGAGAGGGAGGAAACCTGGGCTGCGGCCCAGTAGTGTTAGGGGTAGTTTTTATTTCTAAAAAAAATTTCTATTTCCTGTTTTCTAATCTTCTCTTTTGCATTTTCATTTGAAATCTGTTTTAGAGTGTTTCAAAAATACCAAAAGGTTTTGAAAAATATATCAAGTATTGCAGGGGCCCTTTTTAGTCCATTTGGGCTCCAACATTTTTGTACTTTTTGAAACATTCAAAACCTTTTTGAATAGATTTCCAAATATAAAGAGAGGGAAAGCTAGGATTTTAGGGTTTCATTTATTTTCCTCAATGCAATTTTAAGAGATGATGCTCATGCTATGCACAATCAAAACCCTAGTTACTATTTAGCTAAAACTGGGGTGTTACAGCTCTATCCCCCTTACGAGAATCTCGACCCGAGATTCCAAAGGTAGGAAAAAGAGACAGAGAGAGAAAGAGACGGGGTCATTCTAAAGATAAGAGGGAAACACACTAAACAACACACAGAGTATCTCATTGTCAACTCATGGATGGAGTGTTTTGAAACCACTCTGAGATGACGAACATTAACACGTCAACGTAACAAAGGTAACAAGAGGAGAAGGTTTCATGTTGTTAGATAGATGGTCTTCATGAGGATTAAGACCATGGAGCTTACGGAAGGGTGTAAAGCTTCTAAAGAGAAAGGTTCCAACAGAAAGAACAGAACACAAACTTTGATAGGGAACCTCTACTAAATAGCTTAAGTAGAGATTTCATGTTGCAGAGATATGGATCAATAAAACCAAGCTGTTGAACTACTTTTGACACATAAGGGTCACTCTTTCATCCAACAAAAGGCCAAGACAGAAAGGTGTTTTGTGGAGAGGACTCGTAAGAGTCACAAGGAACATATAGCAAGAGAAACTACAGGTTACTAAAATCGTAGTCACCCTTGAAACATGGCTGCGAAAACGAAGGAAACTCTTTACTCATCCAGGTATATCAAAATCTTCGCCAAAGATCATGATATCACTTTACACCAATAGATGAATAGGTAAAAAGATTCCTGATGGCACAAGAAGAAAGAAACTTCATTATCAGACTTCGTTTACTTGGTGCAACAAAGTACTTGCCAATATGAAGGTTCTGGAGTATCGACCGAGAGACATTTAGCAACACTACTTTAAATGTCCTCCTTGATGTTCGAGAAAACAAACATCAAGTGAAGGTCGGACTTCAGATACAAAGGAAACCATAAGCACAATTTCTATAATAAATCATAGAAGAAGCCTCATGAAGAGTGGTTGTTACTGCAGAATCAAGAGAATATGACAAGAGGTCTTTTCGGCTAAGTGTATTAACCATTACATCAATCTTGCCAGATTTACAAAGAGACCAATATCAAAACCTTGAGGAACACCAACCATCGTTGCTTCTTGAGATTCAGCTTTGGTTAGGTGGGACGATACTTTAGACACAGCATGTCCGAATAGAAAGTTTGTAACATTTACATAGAGGTAAAGTCACTAGATTCTCAAGAGATGGACTACGGTGTAAAGCTCCAAACGATTGAGCTATGTTGCTAAACTCATGTATTAGCAACTTGTCAAAAGACAACTGCACACACATAAGGTACTAATAATAAAACACACATATGTCCTTAAGGAAACATGGACAACTCTTCTTGAATCCATGGTGACATCTTTCAACAGTTGCACATGAACCAAAGAAGAGTACTTCTAACATCCAGAACACATACTTCGAGATGACTCGAAGACGAATCTTGAAATTTTCCAACATTAATGCCCAATGTTCCATATGAATTTAATCTAGCATGGAGAATATAAAGATGCCATTGATGGGCTCAACAAAAAACTTATCAAGACATTCCATTAAGATGGACTCATATGTTGCACGAACAAAGCAAAAGTATTGGTCAGACCAAAGGACATGAAGATGTACTCAAGTGAAACATCACAAGTAGAAACACCATCAAGATAGTCCTTGGAACTGAGTTTTGTTTAACGATAACCCAAATCAAATCAAAGTTGGGGAACGATAACATATCCACGAAGGAAATACTATCTTTCTTCAACACAAACAAAACTAAACATCCCTTTTATAAAGAACATAGTTGGATATAACTTTTGTCTTAAAACTCTCCAAGTTGTTGTTAAAGCTCAACCAACTAGTTCAGGGGTATCCAATACAGATCCTTAGAGAAAAGTGTAGTTCAGAGAATTTACTTGCTCAAGAACTTGACATCACGGTCATGTGGCAACATGGCTATACTTATAGGAAGACATCCAGAATATCATGAAGCACCGATATGTCACTTAGTTCGAGAGGAAACTTGCTTTATAAGGCAAGAAGACATAGTCTTAGAGCTTCGGCAACAACCTAACTCTTTGACCGAAGAGGGTGCACCGGAATAACGGACTTGGTAGCAAGATCTTCCTTTGCTTAGTGATAGGATTAACCAATCACGCTAAGAATGACTCAATGTCCTTGGTGGTCAAAACAATAATAATTCCTAGGGTTTTAGGGTTTGATTTATTTTCCTCAATGCAATTTTAAGAGATGATGCTCATGCTATGCACAATCAAAACCCTAATTACTATTTAGCTAAAACTGGGGTGTTACAACTGCCATCGATCTGGGCCACTCCCTTCCTCTCCATCGGCACCGTGCTAACCCTTTTTACCCATCTCTAAGCTCCTATGATTCCTCCCTTGTCCCAGGAATGCCAGGAACCACCTGCCACCTTTCCTTGTCGTGATGTGGTGTTTCCGTCAAGGTTGACTTCCGGAAGACCCTATGGCCGCGCCAGGGCCTCCATCTTCCTGTGGCAGGTCACCGCATCCCCCTCCTCCAACGTCCGTTGGCATGCAGAGGCCGTGGAAGCATCTCCGGCGAGCACCGGAGCAAAGTCAGCAGGCGTGGGTGCGTGAGGCATCACTCGGCATGAAACCCCCCTCTGCCACCCACCGTTCTACTCGCCGTGAAGATCCTCACCAACTCCAACCCTTCCCCAAGCCTCTGGAGGTCCCTAGTTAAGCCCATGGTCGGCCATTCCCAACCCTAGGGTTTCATCCTCATCAACCCGTCAAGAGAAAGAAGACGAGCCTCTGGCCGTCGATTCCATCTCAATCGGATGTCACCTAGCAAAACTTACCACTTCGGGAGCTATAGCTACTGACGAACGGGGCCCTCCTGGCCGATTTTCAAACGCATCCCGCGTGCTCAAAGACAATAAGGCAGGCTGTTACGCGGTGCGACCCAGATCTACCCGGAACCGGCCTAGTAAGCCCCTTCCTCCTTCTCTTTTATTTTTTTATCTCGAGATCTGTTTTTTACTCTTTGGTTTAAATCGAAATAAAAATTAATAATACAAAACTTTAACCAAATCTAAATTCCTTCAGGTTCCAATATGTTTTGTGCAACATGCCGAACTTGCCCTTTTCAAAAAATAATTTCCAGTATTTATTAGTATTTAACCTTCTAACATGTATATTTGACACCAAGTAAATTCCTTAGGGAGCACCACATATCCAAATGGAATAAATCAAGTTTCATCTGATAGTTATTATAAATACCCATTTTTGGTACCTTGCCTAATGACAAGGTGAACCATGGTTTGGCTTTAGTAAAAATAACAAAAATAGGGCATTTTTGCCCTTAGAAAATTCACTAGGTAAAACAAAATATGGTTTTGACCTAATTCCAACTCCCAGCACACTTGCATACCAATATGTATTAAAAACCAGGAGCCCAATATTTATGAGCTCTTCTTGATTTATGGTAAATTAAACTATTATGTGTATGTTTATATCACCAATATATTCACCTAAGTAATTCTGTAAATTCAGAAAGGGTGATTCTAATTTATACAGAATGTTATTCCAAATACCTAACATGTGTCCCTAGAATCACATCAAAAGCCCATATGGATTTAATCTGGTGAAAAATACAAATAACATACAGTACTGCCTTTGGGAAATTCTTGATGGAAGTTCGTTAATTATTTTAAGTTGAATCCAACTCCTCTTGAAGCACCACCAAATCCTACTTAATCACCCAAGGAAATATTTTTTGTAACTCCAGAACAATTCTAGTGAATTATTTCCTAAAGCTAGAGTTTTAATCACTAGAAAGTACTTTATAAATCAAGGGAAATTGATAAAATAGTGAAACCAATTTTGTTGGTTTCATTTTCTCAATATCTATCAGATCATATATTTTTTATATAATGGTATGCTCCAAAACTTGTCCTTGGACAAAAACACCTCTCTTAGGTAGTTCCTAGACCATGAATCCAAAACGATCTTTTCCTAATGCCTCCAAATCTTACACCAATCGAATCAAACAAATCATTCAGCACCCTACTGATGTATATCATGTGTTTATCATTTGCTTGTTGTATGGTTTGATGGTTTTATGCATTGTATTGATGGTGGTGTTGTTTGTTTGCATGTATGCTCGATAACGGCGGTAATTGCGATTGCATGACGCCGAGAAGAAGGAAGCATCGGGTTATTCTTATTATTGTATTTTTGGTATTCTGGTTTTCTAAGGAACTCAAGGGAATTCTCATAAGCTCTTGTCCTACAGTTTTATTCATGCATGCTTTATCTACTATTTATGAAAATTGCCTTGTTTTACTATATGTTGAGTTATATATGGTAGTGGCTTGGCTCCTCCAAGCTATTATGCATTTGTACTATTAAGTACAACCCCATTTTTGAGTTTAAATAGGAAAAAGGTTTTGGTTTTACAAAAGGGTTGGACGAAACATGGAGGATAAATGTTTATGAAAATGCACCGAGCTATGTAGTTTTGACCGAAAAATTAACCCATGCAACCACAATACTTTGGAATGGGACAGGACTTGGCTGGAAATTAGTTTATTCCGGTATAGGTGCCTCATAAATACTATAGGGGATGTCAATCTTTGTAAGTTGGGTCTTCTCCTAAAATGGTCCACGAAGCGTCGACCAAGTGAAGAAACGAACGGTCTGCGGGCCTCCAGGCGTTACTATGAGCCCCTCATTGAAAGCGTGCACTTTGTGAAGTCTAAAATGCGCTTCGGTTGGTCCACGGTACCCGACGTCCCGGTGTTGAGGGGAACAACTCATAGGGTAGGCGCCTATACTGGAGTGGGCATTTCGAAGGTCTTGACCGATTATTCGACCCACGATCGGTGTCGATCAGGCAGGGTACTCAGATGGTGTGGGTAAAGTGTACAACCTCTGCAGAGTGTAAATCTATTCGAATATCCGAGTCCTCGGTCATGGACGGTTTGGAAGGTTGTTGTAGAGCGATGCTGGTTTTGATTTCAAAAAGGATTTCGGAAAATAAATGGCTTTGGAAAGGTTTTGACCATGGGATGGTCGGAAGGAAGAAGAGAACTTTGGTCATGGGATGACCGGGAGAAAGAAACAAATGGGTGACCCAATCTTAGTGTTTTCTAAGAACTTTTCAAAAAGGTTCCCACATGTTTTACAAAAGTTTTTCAACAAAGATATACAGATATGTTGTATCAACAAGAGAAACTAATTTTATAAAAGAACCTCCTATGGAGCCATCCTACGACAATTATATTGCATGTCCTTATTATTGTTCTCTTAAGGTGGTTTGTGAGTACATTCAAAGTACTCACCAGCATTGTCCCTGGCTATTTACTTGGCCAGATTTTTAGAGGATCGAGAAACAATGAAGAAGTTGACGTCTATGCGATCTAGGTCGTCTCCTAGTCAGTTGCTTGTGTTTTAAGGCATAACATGGGCTTTGCGCTTGAAGACTTCTGCTAGTTCTGTTGTAATCACCATATTGTCAATACTGTAAGTTTTGTAATCGACAATCTATGGATGTTGTAATGATACTGGTCGGTTATGCTCACGTCGCACTGATCATGGGAACATGACTTGTATGCATAACAGGTACACTCGGACCATAAATCCGAGGTGGTACAATTTTGTTTTTCCTATACGGATCTATAAAAGATGCAACGCTGACTATTTGTTTTTTATTTGCATACATCTCAAAAGGGAACACTAAACATGTTGGTTTGCACAGCCTCTTCTATAGGTTCACAAGCGTGATGTCATTGTTTCATTATCTAGTGCTGGTTCAGCTAATGTGTCGTTCATCCTTGGTTTGTGTTCTGCTCTGCAAGTTCTCGCATGATGCCATTATAATTTCTGTCTCGTTCATTCTTAGCGACGAAAGTAACTATATGCCTGAGTCACCCAATGTCTCTTATATTCTAGGTTATACTACTGCTTCCATATATATTTGTTAAAATGACCAAGCTAGTTTATATTTGCTTAAATTCTAGGAAACACTCTGTTCGATAGCTCAATTCATTTGTAGGCACACTTGTGTAATGGTTTCTTGTCCTGTTTCACAGTTTCACAAGTAATGCCATTATATTTAATATCTAATGGTTCGTCCTAAGCAGCGACATAGCTATCCTCTACTGTATATATAGTTCATTTTTAGTTTGCATCCCTGCTCTACAAGTTCTCATAAGATGCCTTTATAATTTCTATTCGGTTCCTAGCCACAACAGTAACTGCATGCCCATTGTGTAGCTTACCGCAAATTCTGGGTCACCCAATGTCTCTTGCATTCTAGGATAAATGACTTTTTCCATATATATTTGTTGAAATGACCTGGCCAGTTTATATTTGCTGAAATTTTAAGAAACACTTTGATTGATTGCTCATTTCATTGTAGTCACACTTGTATAATGCTTGCATGCCCTCTTCTATAGGTTCGCAAGAGACGCCATTATATTTCTAATCTGGTGCTAGTTCATCCTAAGCAATCATATAACTATCCTCTACCGTGTAGTTCATTTGTGTTTTGTGTTCCTGCTCTACAAGTTCTCGCATGATGCCATTATAATTTCTATCTTGTTCATTCTTAGTTATGAAAGTAACTGCATGCCCATTGTGTAGGTCACTGCAAATTCCGACTCACCCGATGTGTCTTGCATTCTAGGATATACTACTATTTCCATATATATTTGTTAAAATGACCTGGCTAGTTTATATTTTCTGATATTCTTGGAAACACTATGTTCGATTTCTCAATTCATTTGTAGGCACACTTGTGTAATGCTTCCTTTTCCTGTTCTACAGGTTCACAAGCAATGCCATTATATTTTATATCTAATGGTTCGTCCTAAGAAATGTCATAGCTATCCTCTACTGTATATATAGTCCATTCGTAGTTTGCATTCTTTCTCTATAAGTTCTTTTATGATGCCTTTATAATATATGTTCAGTTCTTAGCTACGACAGTAACTGCATGCCCATTGTGTAGCTCACCGCAAATTTTGGGTCACCCAACGTCTCTTGCATTCCAGGATAAACGACTGCTTCCACATATATTTTTTGAAATGACCTGGCCAGTTTATATTTGGTAAAATTCTAAGAAACACTTTGATTGATTACACATTTCATTTTTGGCACACTTGTCTAATGCTTGCTTGTCCTCTTCTACAGGTTCGCAAGAGATGCCATTATATTTCAAATCTGGTGCTAGTTCATCCTAAGCAATGACATAAGTATCATATACTCTGTAGTTCATTTGTGGTTTGCATTCCTGTTCTGCAAGTTCTCGCATGATACCATTATAATCTCTATCTCATTTATTCTTAGATACAAAAGTAACTGCATGCCCATTGTGTAGCTCATTGAAAATTCTGAGTCACCCAACGTCTCTTGCATTCTAGGATATACTACTGCTTCCATATATTTCATGAAATTACCTGGCTAGTTTATATTTGATTAAATTCTAGGAAACACTCGGTTCAATTGCTCAATTCATTTATAGGCACACTTGTGTAATGCTTGCTTGTCATGTTCTACATGTTCATAAGAAATGCCATTATATTTCATATCTAATGGTTCGTCCTAAGAAGCGACAAAGCTATCCTCTATATATAGTTCATTCGTGGTTTGCATTCTTGCTCTACAAGTTCTTTTATGATGCCATTATAATTTCTATTCGGTTCCTAGCTATGACAGTAACTGCATGCCCATTATGTAGCTTACCGCAAATTCTAGGTCACCCAATGTCTCGTGCATTCCAGGATAAACGACTGCTTCCATATATATTTTTTGATGTGACCTGGCTATTTTATATTTGCTAAAATTCTAAGAAACACTTTAATTGATTGCTCATTTCATTGTAGGCACACTTTTCTAATGCTTGCTTGTCCTCTTCTACAGGTTCACAAGAGACACCATTATATTTCTAATCTGGTGCTGGTTCATCCTAAGCAACAACATAACTATCCTCAATTGTGTAGTTCATTCGTGGTTTACGTTCCTGCTCTACAAGTTCTGTTATGATGCCATTATAATTTCTATCTTGTTCATTCTTAGGTACGATAGTAACTGCATGCCATTGTCTAGTTTGATTACTCATTTCGTTGTAGGCACACATGTCTAGTGCTTTCTTGTCCTGTTCTATAGGTTCACAAGCGACGCCATTATATTCCGTATCTTGGTCTGGTTTGTACTAAGCAACGACATAACTATCCTCTATTGTATAGTTCATTTGTCATTTGCATTCCTGCTCTACAAGTTCTCGCATGATGTTGTTATAATTTCTGTAACGTTCATTCTTAGCTACGATAGTATCTGCATGCCACTGTCTGGTTTATTCTTCTATATATATATATGTATATTGGAATGATCTGGCTAGTTTATATTTGTTGAAAATCTAAGCCACACACATTGTTATATTTCTCGTTTCACGGTAGGCACACTTGTTTAATGCTTGTTTATCCTATTTTTTTGAGGTGATGGTCAATATATTTGAACCATTGACCAGTAGTAAACTGCACTTCGTAGATCCTATCATATTAGTTAAATGAGTACTTTGCCTTTTTGATGTATTTATATGTTATTACTTAGTTTCAGACTGTACTTATTGCTATCACCACTAAAGAGGGGGTTGCAAGATCATATCTCAAGGTTGTTTTCCAATGTAGATGTGACACTCAAAAGGGAGATGTAGATGATAGATGGAGAAATAAAATTGAGGACTGCTATCAACTCGATTGTCAACTCAAATGCTATTTTTTCTTTCCCTTGAGTTAATAATATGTAATAATTTAAGTAGTTTGCATTTGATGTAATATCTAGACTAATCGCATATGCCATGTAGGCATTTGGTTGACGCCGTCCACACATAGCGGTAGGCGGTACCATACCTGCGCTAGCTAGGCCGATTAAGGTGCAATATCGTGCTTTGTATTTTTCCGTCTTGTATTAGGCCGACGATAAATTGTAAAAAATGCCTACAAGTTGTAGACCTTTTATGATATCGGAATGGGCTCCAGAAATGTAGAAACTGTAAAAGACCGTAAAAGTAACGGGCCTGACCCACAGGCGTGCTAAGTAACAGTAAAAGGCCATAACAGTGATAGGCAAAAACAACATCTGACCAAAACAGTAACATGCTGAAACGGTAATCTACTAAAACATTAATAGGTCGATAGAGTAATAGTCCGAGAACAGTAATTGAATAGAACAGTAAAAGGGCCAGAACCTTAAATGGACAAAACAGTAACGAGCCAGAACAGTAGCTGGTCAGTCCAGAAAAAGGGTAGGATCATAGCAGGCCAGAACAGTACCAGGACGAATTGCACCAGGGGCAGAACAATAACATGTCGAGAAACCTACCAGGCAAAAAGTGTAACATGCCAGAATATGTGTGGGACATTTATGGGCTTAAATAGTAATGGGAATGAATGTGTATGGGCTGCTGCAGCTTACATAAATGGGCCTGTTTCAAATAGTGCAGAACTATACAGTAATATACCAGAAAGGTTACAAGCCAAACAGGGGTAGCCAAACAGGACCATTTCAAACAGTGAAGGACGGAAAAATAACAGGCCCGACATTTTACGGGCCTTACAGATGGTCCAATTTCAAATAGTGTAGGTCGAAATAGTAATGGGCCAGAAATTTTATGGGCCTCTGCGGGTAGCACTAGGGGGGACCATTTGTAATAGTCCAGGACGAAACAGGAACGGGCCATGGTACTATTGGGCTCTCTTAATAGGCCGGCCCACTTAATAATTATTAGGCCTTCCCTAGGCCTGGCTTCTACCACAGTTTCATTGCGAGTTCACAGTGCTAACTATTCGTTAACGGCGTTCGCCACGTGGCAGTATGCATGACGTGCGCAGTCAACGGGGCTGGCAAGAAGATCTACGACGGAACCGATATTCATGGCTGAAGGGTGCGATCCGCCATGGTCGAAAAAATGTGGCAGATTCATTTATGATGGGGCTTCTACCACGAATGGCATCTGTCGTCGAAGGCTTTTCAACCACTAAAAACGGACCTTCAACCACGAAAATGGTCCGTTGTAATAGGTCATTTTTCTTGTAGTGAATGTAAGCCATCTATAGTTCGTGAAAACGACACCATATATGGTATGGATCATCATGGAAGTTTTTGAAGTTATTTGATTAAATTGAAACAATTGTGAACAAGTTCTTGTAGAGTATTCATCGGAAACTTTGTAATAACAACCCATGACTAAAAGCAAAAGAAGACAAAACTATTTTTACTAGAAGTTTGGTACGATCTTGAGAAAGTGTGTTCTTGACGATGTTGTTAATGCAAGAAAGTGAGAGCATGATGAAGGTCCATGAACCTACATCATAGTGTTGAGAAGCGCAACAAAATATATTCTAGATCATGACTCTTCGCATAAAAAAGGAAATCAATGATAATGATCATTGTGTTTGAATTGTGCTTTTACTAATGAAGTAGCACTACAAGAAAAATTAGCTTTTACAACGGACGATTTTCATGGTTGAAGGCCCGTTTTTCGTGGTTTATAAGTATTCTATAATGGAGGCCCTTTGTGGTAATCCCCGTCATAAATCAATCTACCACTATTTTTTCAGACCGTGGCGGATCGCACCCGTCAGCCACGAAAACTTGTCCTGTCGTAGATCTTTTTGCCAACCGCGTTGAATACTGATGCCATTAGAACTGCCACATGGAAAATGTCGTTAATGGTTAGTTACCATTGTTAACTATCATGGAAACCATGATAGAAACTCAGCCTAGCCAGGGCCTGTAATTATTAAGTGGGTCGGCCCATTATGAGAGCCCAATAGGAAGACGAATCATTACTATTTCTACATGTAATGTTTGAAATTAGCCCATTAGTGTGGCCCGTAAACTATCAGGCCCCCTACTGTTTCGACCTACATAAGGCCCACAGCAACCCAAGACTATGTGGCCACTTGCGTCATGCGCCATGCCAGTCCGGTAGTGTTCCAACCTGCTGTGAATCTGGTCTTTTACGTGTCGGCCTCATGTGAATCTGGCCTGCTGTGAATCTGGCCTTTTTCTGTCTCGACCTGCTTTTAATCAGTCCTTTTAGTGTTTCGGCATACTGACCATCTAGCCTTTTACTGTCCAGGTCTATTAGTATTCAGGTGTCGTATTGTTCCATCCCTTCAGTATTTTGGTCATGGTATAGTTCAGTCCATTTATTGTTTTGGCCTTTTGGTTCTTCGGGTCAGTTACTATTCTGGCCATTTACTTTTCTGATCTATTTCTGTTTTGGCATGTTACTATTCTGGCCTTCTACTATTCTAGACATTCATTGTTCTGGCCTTTCACTTTTACGGCCATTTACTTGTATGGCCTTTTACTATTACGACCCTTTGCTGTTTTGGCCTTTTACTATTCTGGCCTTTTACTGTTTGGCCGTTTAATGTTTTGGACTTTACATTTTTGGTGTTTTACTGTTCATACTCACTTCCATGCTCACGTTGTTTGATTGATCGTTATGTTCTGGCCTATTACTGTTTTAGTGTTTTTTGGAAGCGCTGACTTATTTTGCAGAATAGCACATGAATGTCAAGATGACAATTGATATACATGCAAAAATTTAAATTACTTATTACACAATAATAAAATTTTATTACAACAGATCATTAAAGAAGATCTGTGTTCTAAAATATTACAAAGTGTTGGTATCCTCAATAAGAGATCTGTACATGGCGATTCGCTTCAATGTATCATCTGCCCTCTTTTTAAACATTTCAGCTACACGTCTCAAAAAAAACATTTCAGCTACAGATCTAAGAGCAGCTACACCCTTTCTTTCTGCATGCAACACATACTTCTTATATCTATCAGCTATAGGAGGTGTTCTAGGTGGACTGTTTAGTAAGTTGTTTCCTTTAGAAATACAATGGGACAATGAATGATAAGAGGGATCATAACTTTCAGTCTTTCCTTCTGAGGACTCCTCCTTGATTTTAGCTACATCCTGGTAAAATATGGTGAAATGTGTTAAAACAAAGAACAAGGGGAAAGTAGTATTATTAAAATTAGAGATCATTTAAGAACAAGCATATGGTGATCCTTACTAGGCGTGGCTAAGAGAATAAAATCTGCTCCACCGTTGACACAAGATAAGGGACCCACTCATCTGGATAGAAAGAAACAATAAAGGCATAGGTCCATAAAAACTTAGCTAGACTCACCCTCTCTAGTGTTTAGACCTTGGTCTAGTAAGAACAAGACTCTCTTAGACACCCCAAATTTCCAACGTTGCACATGCTGGGCATTCACAATGTATGAATAAACCACACCATAAGGAAAAAAATGCAACTTAAGATCTATCTATATACATAGTGGAGCTTTTCCACAAGTCAAAAAGCTTAAGGGTGACCCATAAGCTTTAAGTAAGTATGAACTTACAGTAGCTCGTTCAGGATGGCAGTAGCTCCTTCTCAAGCGGGTGCGACTCCTATTCAATGTGCCAGTAGTATCTTAGTCGACCATCTAGAACTCTAGTCTTTGTACTCCATTGTCCTTTCTCTGTGTTAAGGCATGACATTTAAAAGAGAGTTAGCTGGTTTTGAAGGATGAAAGCACTTGAAAAACACCAAAAAGATAGCATTAAAAATGACCAGATGTATGATTCAAACTAACTAGCTCGTTTGGAAGGATGTAAAAACAGTTGAAAACACCAAAGAGATAACATTATGAATGAGTAGATGGACATTTTCTGAATTAAGAATTCGCAGATAGAAACACAATAAAACATAAATGGAAATGTCATGGCATGTTTTCAGGTAGAATGACTTATTAACTTAATATGCATACAAGTAATATAACTTATTAACATGACAAGAAACTTTTCTAAGTAACACACAGAATCCTCGTACTTCAGCCTTGCTTAACGTTAGATTGTCAGTGTTGGATCCTTTATTTGCTGTTCACATGAACCATTGGAGCGCTCAGAAAGGATAGTATTTACGAGTTAGTGTTGTAGGATTATACCGGTAGTGTGAGAATGTCAGAAAAGAAATAATAGGGACAAGCTTATGATATGGGTGCAAACAAAATGGCAATAGAGTGTAGGATATTGAGCAACATTATAACACTTTTGGAGCTTACGAGTACGAAAAAAATAGCAAACAAGCAAGATAAATTACCGCTACATGGCGTGGGCGGTTGGGGCAGGAAAGAGGGCGGCGGGGGCAACAGCTGGGCATTTCGAGGTGCATCTGGTGAGTTGTGAGATGAAGATGCTCCCGTATGGAAGAGAGCACCGACGGGGAAGGAGCTCTGGTGTGGAAGAGAGGGCTGGCGGTGAAGCATCGGGAGGAAGGTGGAGGTCATAGGGTGTGGGCCACGAAGATGTGATGGGGATATAGGTGGGATTACGCACATTTACCATCTATACCCCTCTATTATCGCAGCGCTCCTATGGTCCTTTTTTCTAGTCTAGGGATAGAAGAGGAATTTTGCATTCGCAAAAAATAGGGCAGGATTTTTGAATAGAATCGCAGGATGTTTCGGCGCTATGCGGAAATTTTGAGGTTGAAGCTTCCGACGTACGCTACTCCGATGTGGATGCTCCTGACGTGTTGGCCCTGTCTAGACCCACAAGCCAGTGACAACATGCTTACCAACATTTAAATGAGTTTCCACAAATTTATAAACAATATATTTTGAAGTCTTTCAAATAGGATTACCAAGGTCAGGACCATATCTCTGCCATAGTTTACGATAACGTGTCCATATTTCGTAGACCAGTGCATCTTGGCATTTCAAGCAATGTTTACATAAAGAGATTCTAGATTTGATTGTTATATAATGCCCTGCTTGGTCAGGGTCATTTAGGGGTTTAGGGTTTAGGTTTTAGGGTTTATGGTTTAGTGAATTTTCCATAATGTTCAAGCTTTATGCTTATTTTCGTGGAATGGAATAGTGTTACCGCAATTTAATGTAAGTATCTGAAATTTTGATCTATAAGTGCATGATACCTACTTGGTTAGGGTTTATGGGTCGAGGGTTCGGGATTTTAGTATTGAGGGGTTTAGGATTTTGGTTTTAGGGGTAGTTTAGGGTTTATAGTTTAGGGAATTGTCAATAATGTCCAAGATGTATGCTTATATTCGTCGAATAGAATGGTGTTACCCAATTTAATGAAAGTATATCAAATTTTTATCTATAAGTCCATGATAAGTGCTTGGTCTGGGTTTAGGGTTCTAGGGTTTAGGTTTTAGGGAATTTTAAATAATGTTCATGGAATAGAATGTCTTAGCAACAATTTAATGAAAGTATCTCAAATTTTGATCTATAAGAGCATGATAACTACTTCGCCACGGTTTACTGTTTTTAGGGTTTAGGGGTATAGGGCTTAGGTTTTACGTTTTAGGGTGTTAGGATTTCGGGAATTTTCAATAGTATTCAAGTTGTATGCCTATATTCGTGAAATAAAATAGCGTTAGCGCAATTTAATGAAAGTCTCTCAAATTTTGATCAATAAGTGCATGATACCTGCTTGGTGAGGGTTTAGGGTTCTAGGGTTTATTGGTTTAGGGTTTAGTTTTTGGGGCATTTTCAATAATGTTCAAGATTTATGCTTATATGCATGGAATAGAATGGAGTTAGCGTAATTTGATGAAAGTATATCTCAATTGTTGATCTACAATTTGAAGATACCCCTGCTTGGTCAGGGTCGTTTAGTGGTTTAGGTTTTTAGGTTTTAGGGGTTTAGGGAATTTTCAATAATGTTCATGCTTTATGCTTATAATCATGGAACAAAATGGCGATGCTGCAATATAATGGAAGTATCTCAAATTTGCATCTATAAGTGCATGATATCCTGATTGGTTAGGGTTTAATTATGCGTTGAGGGGTTTATGGTTTTAGTATTGTAATACCTCGGACACTATACTCTAAGAAACAAGCTAGGAATGAACCTAAAGTGTATAAGATGTCCTACCAAGGACGCCCAAGGGCCACCCACGTGTAGGTCCCGTCTGAGCGGAACATGACAAATTACCGGCCAACCACCCTATCCACTTTGCGAGAACATCGTAACAAGAGGGAGCGGCATAGTCGACAGGTATGCGAATAAACATGCATAAGTGTGTATGTCCACGATATACAAAAGTACATCAGAGACAGACCATACGGCAAGATCCAAAATACTAGATAATTCTAATAGTTCAGGATACATCCTCACACATCACACATCAGGGTATCAAGCGGAAGCGGAAAACAAGATCCGAGTATGGATAAGAAGAAAACTGGCATAAGATGCCTAGAAATAAGCACATCCTGCCCATAGTTCTCACGTATCTCCATCACCAGAATCTCTACACCTGACGGTCATTGCCACCATCATCGGTTTCCTCAACCCAGTAAACTGCCAGCGGATTTACCTGTCCATCTAAGGCAATATTTTATCGTGTGAGACCCTAAGGGACTCAGCAATTCGTTATCCATTTAAAGGAAACAACCAGAGGGTGACGCAATTGCAGCAAAAATAAAGCCTAACATTTCTATAGAGACACGCTACAACATCCACAAAACTAATGATAGACGTATGCTCGTTCATTAAACAACAGTTAATTACCCAATATATATATATCAACATAAATAAACATCACTCGCCCACCTTCCCGTTTCCCAAACAAGAAGGCGGAAGAACATCCCATTCATAGGCAAATTTTATTAATAATTCCGTGAAGGTTGCACTATTACTAGAAAAGTTTTAGTCAAATTAAAGGTGGTATTTTAGTTATGATTGTCTATGAGAAACTATGCTCCAAGTCATACATAAGCATGGACACGGATTTCAGAAACATTTACCCTGCAGGGGTGCACAAATAGCAACACAGGCATGACCAACCTTGGAAAAACCAAATAAAAACCCAACGAGACATCACGACAAAGAAATTACAAGATTCATAAAATATTTCAGGGGGCCACCCCACTAAGCTACCCACTATAAAGTTGGCCGGCTCCGAGGCAGACCCAGAGGTTTGTGTCAATGGCTGTAAACGACTGGTAACCCGAAAGTGTGACTGGGCTTGTCGATACCGTTGAAACATTCCACATTCCAAAACAGTACAATAGTAAATGCTCCTCGAACAACATTAGTAATTAAATAATTAAAGCATGGCATATGTACAGGATAGTAATAACTACCCAAACTAGTTTCTGTCCCAAAGAAATAACAAATGATTCAAGCTCTAGCTAGGGGGATCTTGGTCACACATGCGGATAGTGCTACAGTCAAGGAATACGTATCAAATACTCGGGGTCCTACGGGACACAAGTCAACCTTAAAGAACAAAATAGCAGATATAGCCCACTATTGCCTCTTTCTTTAGTTATCCTGTTACTTCTCAATTCAGTTTTTAGGTACGTCTTGATTCAAAGACACTCAAAAACCCTACACATGCAATTCTACGACTCACATGGCTTAAAAAACTCCTGTAGTAATGACTCATAGGATGGAGGGAACAAGTTTCAGTGGAGTTTAAAAGTAAAGGCTATGCAGTACATGGGATTTCAATTTAATTCAAATCGCGACTCATGATGAAAGAATAAGTTAGATGCAATAGGTACTATATGTAGTGCAAGCATGGGGAAATTCTTGCCTAGAATCTCAGTTGTTGAATATGAAGGATCTAGGTAAAACTCCTGAAGCTCCTAATACTCTCCTTTATCAGCATCCATCTGGATAAAAACCAAACACACAAGGGGCCGAAATAAATACATTGCACAAACATTTAAATCATATGCAACAAGAAAACAAGTATGGCATGATGGAATGATGCACATTTCACATGGCATAACATAGCATGGCATGGGTGAAGTATGGGGTACAAGAATAAAGCATGTTATTAAGTTTTTACTTACGTTTTACTTCCATAAACATTTCTGTATACTTAATATTTATATGATGCATGCTTCAATTCATATCATGGAATGCATTATTAGAATGGGCTCGTCATGCTGCTCAATTTATACGTATCATTTATCGAATTCAGAGTTACGGAAATAGAGTTATGCATTTATTAAGAAATGGCATTTAAATTGCTCAAAAGATATTTTAAATATCATAAATAGATTCCTCATGTTTTTCTAATTCAAAAACACATATCATTTGCAATATTTCAATATATATAGATTAAAAGTTAGGGATTTCTATTTTTGTGCCCTTGGTTCCTTAGTTGTACTCACTTTTCCCCAGCCCTTGGTTCCTATTATGAAAATCTCGCACGGTCTAAAACTCGCAGTCCGTCAGCCTAGCCGTTAGATGCTGACAAGTGGGGTCGCATTTAGTTAGGTCCCGTAGTGGACCCTCGCTGTTACGTGCTGACAAGTGGTCTGCGGTCTGTCAGGTCCCGTAGTGGACCCTTTCCATTACATGTTGACAAGTGGGGCCGAGTTTAGTTGGTTCCCATAGTGGACACCTCTCTCCACTTCTCCACATCAGCATGAGACCCACAGCTTATCCACGAGAGCTAGCCCCGCTCTCGTGCCCTTGCTGTTGCCTCCCCTTTCTTCTTCTCCGGCGATGGAGGCCCTTCTCCAACCACGGCGGCCCTTTGTCGAGCTTCACTTCGGCCTCCCGTTCGTCCTGGCGTCAGTATGGTGTCGTCCCATTGATCTGTATGAAGGATGACAATAGCAACCGTGCGTAGAGAAGGTTATATCTCGCACCAAAATGTTTCGATTAGACGGGGGCGCTTGCTTCGGAGAAGGCAGACAGTGAGCCGTTCCGATGATTTAATTAGTTTATCGAGTTAATATCTCGGCTACAATCAAATCAAAGAGTGTTTATAATTAAAAAATAGGGAGTTGGATGTATAATAAAGGGATAATAAAATGACACAACTCTTGAACACTTTCGAATTAATAAAATTATACAACTCTTAATGTACAAGAGTGTTTATAATTGACACAACTCTTGAACACTTCCAAATTAAAAAAATTATACAGCTCTTAAATGTACACGAGTGTTTATAATTGACACAACTGTTGAACACTTTCAAATTAAAATAATTATACAACTCTTAATGTACAAGAGTGATTATAATTGACATAACTCTTGAACACTTTCAAATTAAAAAAATTAGAAAACTCTTAATGTAAAAGATGTTGAATAAAAGAGCAATTTACCAAGAGAAATAACCAAAATAAAAGCTAGATAAAACAAGAATAGAATAATAGAAATTATAATAATCATGTGAAATAGCGAAAACAGATTAAGGCAAATAACCAAACTGATTGCAAGGCATAGAACTTGAGATATGATCAGAACAAAGTTGAGAAAGAGGATGTACATCACAGCAGTAGAGGAACCAACAGCGTTCGCGTTGGCACCGTCGTTAGCCATGTCGTGGAGGAAGAGGTTGATGATGTCGGGGAAGATGTCCTCGTTCGGGAAGACGTCGATGCAATCGCTATCCGTGAAGGACTCCGTGATGAAGCCACTAGTCGTGCCAATATCCCTCCCCAAAAATCTTATCGCCCTTATCCCGTACAGGACTCGAAGCAGCAGGGTCTCAGAGGCCTACTGTCCCGGCTCGTGGTGCATGCCACAAGATGGGATGGGGAAGAATAGGTAGCACAGTGCTCTAGAACTGGAGACGCAAAGGGATGTGTGATGGTGCTCGACGTGGCACTTTGTTGGTAACCCCAAGCACACGGTGTGAAGAGAAAGCAGCAAGTTTTCCCTCAGTTGAGACCGAGGTTATCGAACCAGAAGGAGGAAGTAAACGTCACATAGGTGTTGCAAGCAACGTGGAGACCTTCACAACACAAACTCAAGACTTTTTCCCAACGAACAGTGAGGATGTCAAGCTCACTGGTTTGCTGTAACAAAGGATTAAACAAACAGTGTGGAAGGTAATGGTTTGTAGCAAGTAAACAAGTAATGGTGGAAGATGTGTCAATGGTGAAGATTGGACTAGGGTCCATAGTTCACTACAGGTGCTCTCCTTAGATAAACAACATGGCATGAAGGCTAAACAAATTACAGCAGGGAATTGACAGGAACTGAGCAAGGCATAACAATGAAATTACTAGTCAGAAAGATCCTATGAGGTTGATTGGGAAATACAACAAGATACATAGACCGCCATCCAACTAAATCTATGACTAGAAGTCCACCTTTAGTTTATCATCCGAACCCTCTCCAGTATTGAGTTGCAGGCAACAGATAACTGCTTTAAGCAAAGTGTGTAAGGTAAACAGTCCACATGTTCCATGAACAAGAGACCGTTGTTTTCTCCCTAGTAGCAACAACACATCTACAACGGAAGAGATTTCTGTCACTTCCCTTGGAGACTAGAGGCATGAACCCACTATCGAGCATAAATACCCCATCTTGGAGTCACTAGCAACTACTTGGACAAGATAGCTACTAAAAACAGAGAGCATGCAAGATCACAAACAACACAGATATGATAGAATCATAAATAAAAAACCATTAATCAAACCAACATAATAATCTCAATATCCATCGTATCCCCACAAACACAACATGCATGATTACAAATAGATTAGATCTTGATCATGAACAGAGCTCACGAGATCTATACATGAAAGCACAAAGGAGGAGATACAACCATCTAACTACTACATGGACCCATAGTCCAAGTTGGAACTACTCACACATCATACCGGAGAGAAGGCCTCCGGGATGATCTCCCCTCCGGCAGGGTGTCGGGAAGAACTTCAGATCCCCCCTCCCCGATCTAGGGACGATGTTGGTGGCAGCTACAGACGGTTTCGTGGATTTTTGATTGGGTACTCAAGGTTTCTGGATTGGGGGCTTCTTATAGGCGAAGGGGGAGACCGAGGCGGCGGCCAGGGCGACCAAACCTTAGCCAGGCCCGGGGTAGGTCCCACCCGCGCCTGGTGTGGGTTTGGCCCCTCTTGCCGGGCCCTCCGGCTCTCCTCTAGAATTCTTGTTCCCCACGGAAAGTAATAGACTTTGTCCTTTGTCCCGTCCAATTCCGAGAATATTTCTTTACTAACTTTTATGAAACCAAAAACAGCAAAAAACATGCATCTGGCACTGTTGCAACTTGTTAGTAGGCTAGTACCAAAAAACAAGTAAAAAGCACCTCAAAGTGTGGACAAGTAAAGAAATTAGATACTAAACAAGAATGGAGCATCAAAAATTATAGATACGTTTCCAACGGGGTACCCCTTGCACATGGTATAGGAGCTTTCCCATAACCAAAATGACAAGGCAAGCAGACAATGAGCATCTCAGCAATCTTTTTAGTTACCATATGCATAGCTTTTTATTGAGGATGCTTCATAGATAGCTCACTATGGTGATGCTGCAAGTTTCCACCATGATTAGGCATGGCTTAGGATAGCGGCCCAGGCGTTTATCTAACACATGATACAAACTCCATGGACTTACAAGTTCCCTATTTATTTCACACCAGTGACATCCATAGAAAAAAGAACATGATATCAAATGAGTACAACAAGGTACAAGTGCAATGTTGATAACGTTCCCCGTGACAGCACATTTCTGCTAATTCCAACTTGTATGTGCAAGCATATACAACAAAGTTTTCACAATGGTTCAAGTTTATTAGGGGCAAAGAATAAAGTGTGCCATCAAGTTCGTGAGGGCTTTAATCACTAAGTTTTCACATAAAAAAATAGTTTTTAATTGGAAGATAGTTGAAAACAAAAATATACTTGGAATGGTGTAACACACCATGCATATGAGTTTATAGTGGACACTTTGGAATAACTAGGTTTATTGGGAGTTGGAGGCATGAGTAGAGCTTACTCATACAAGTGGAGGCTAGCAAAAGACTGGGAGCAACCAACTAAGAGAGCAATAATGGCCATAATCATGTAGTGCAATAAAGCATACTAATCAAAGCAAAGATTGGTACTACAAGTAAATGACTAAATGATCATAAAGGCTAGTGGTGACTTGTAGAGTCATAACATGGTATGAGCATGTGCCAAGTCAACCCAAGAAAGACTTGATGGTGCTCGACGTGGCACTTTGTTGGTAACCCCAAGCGCAGGGTGTGTAGAGCAAGCAGCAAGTTTTCCCTCCGATGAGACCAAGGTTATCGAACCAGAAGGAGGAAGGAAACGTCACACAGGTGTTGCAAGCAACATGGAGACCTGCACAACACAAACTCAAGACTTTGCCCCAACGAACATTGAGGTTTTCAAGTTCACCAGTTTGCTGTAACAAAGGATTAAACGAACCGTGTGAAAGGTAATGGTTTGCAGCAAGTAAACAAGTAACATGGCATGAAGGGTAAACAAATTACAACATGACAATTGACAGGAACTGAGCAAGGCATAACAATGCAATTACTAGTCAGAAAGATCCTATGAGGTTGATTGGGAAATACAACAAGATACATAGACCGCCATCCAACTGCATCTATGACTAGAAGTCCACCTTCAGGTTATCATCCGAACCCCCTCCAGTATTAAGTTGCAAGCAACAGACAACTGCCTTAAGAAAAGTGTGTAAGGTAAACTGTCCACATGTTCCATGAACAAGAGACCGTTGTTTTCTCCCTAGTAGAAACATCACATCTACAACCGAAGAGATTTTTGTCACTTCCCTTGGAAACTAGAGGCATGAACCCACTATCGAGCATAAATACCCCCTCTTGGAGTCACTAGCAACTACTTGGCCAAGATAGTTACTAACAACGGAGAGCATGCAAGATCACAAACAACACAGACATGATTAAATCATAAAGACAAACCATTAATCAAACCAACATAATAATCTCAATATCCATTGGATCCCCGCAAACACAACATGCATGATTACAAATAGATTAGATCTAGATCATGAACGAAGCTCACAAGATCTATACATGAAAGCACAAAGGAGGAGATACAACCATCTAGCTACTACATGGACCCATATTTAAAGGTGGAACTACTCATGCATCATACCGAAGATAAGGCCTCCGGGATGATCTCCCCTCTAGCAGGGTGCCAGGAAGAACTTTAGATCCCCTCGATCTAGGGACGATGGTGGCGGCTACAGACAGGTTCATGGATTTTTGATTGGGTACTCAGGGTTTCTGCATTGGTAGCTTCTTATAAGAGATGGGGGAGACCGAGGAGGCAGCCAGGGCGACCAAACCCTAGACAGCCGTGGGGTGGGGCCCACCCGTTCCTGGGGTGGTTCTGGCCCCTCTGGCTGTCCCCTCCGGCTCTCCTCTAGACTTCTTGTTCCCCTTGGAAAGTAATTGACTTTGTCCTTTGTGCCGTCCAATTCCAAGAATATTTCTTTAATAACTTTTCTGAAACCAAAAACAGCAGAAAACAGGCATCTGGCAGTGTTGCAACTTGTTAGTAGGTTAGTTCCAGAAAACATGTAAAAAGCACCTCAAATTATGGACAAGTAAAGCAAAGTAGATACTAAAAAAGCATGGATCATCAAAAATTATATATACATTTCCAACGTATCAATGTGGAACTGTGTGTCTGAGAGGAGGCGCGATCTCTCTCTTATAGGCACAGAGGGAAGGCAGACAGGTTGCACAGGAGATGAAACGAATGGACGGAAGTTGAAGAGAACAGGCGGCAGCCAACCGGACAGCCTCCACTCAGTTTGTATTCATTTCCACTTAGTTCATATTAAAAGTCCACTCGAGCAAAACGTTTCAGCTTATGTACAACTATTCATATACCATTCATTTGTGGCAAAATAAAGTTAGCTTCTCTACAATTATTCATATACCATTCATGCGTGGCAAAATAAAGCTCGGCTCGGCGAGATTCCCGCAACCCGCGATGCAGGTCTTGACGTGACGTGACAGTGACGAGGCGAGGCGAGGCGTGGTGTGGCGAGGCTAGCGAGGAGGAGGAGTGCGCGTGTATTTGTCTTCTCTTCTCAAGCTCATACAAGTGATGGAAGAGATCTCCTTATAAGCTGGTCCAACTTCCACTCAACTAGCAATGTGGGACTAAACATTTGTCCCAGCTCTTGCCTTGCCTGAATGGGCCAAATGGGCCTCTAGGATTTCAGAAATATATTGGCATATAACAAATTGATTGTGCCTATTTAGGCAAAAATTCCAACAATCCCCCACCAGATCCCAGGGTCACATGAAGTTTGCCTTTGGTTCTAAAACATTATTTATATATCGGTACTGTAGTGGATACTGTTAAATTGAACTTCAACCTAGAGCTTTATGTTCTACTAGGCTGCAACTTGTATAGTGGACTATGCCTCGAACTACAAGTTTGCTGCGAACCTAGCTTCACAAAAAATCTTGACGAATACTAGGCTACCGTGGGACTTCCCCGCGGGTGGAGCTTCTGTGTCATACTCCATGACCTTTCATGAGTTTATTAGAGAGAACCCTACTCTCATAGACTGCAAAGTTTTAACAGTCAAACTCATATAGGTGTGTTCTTCAAAAGATGTTCTACAGGACAACATCTTTGCTTAAGATAAGCCACTTAGAACACATTAAGATAATAAATCAACCTGTCGTGCAGAATAGGATAGTATTACATCTTTACGGAGTGGTGTTTACTAAAGTAGGGATACTTTCCACTCAGCTAACCAACGGCTTGTCTCCCAATTCAAATTCACGGGATCTCTAATCACATAGAGTGGTTTACCACTATGGAAACTCAAAATGTTGGTCTCATACCCATCTCCTTCGATGCATTTTCTATCATGTTGCGTGATAGACCCTTTGTGAAGGGATTTGCCAAGTTTTTAGATGTTTGGATATAATCCAATGCAATAACTCCCGAGTTTCTCATTTTCCTGACAGATTTCAGTCTCCTCTTCACATGTCTTGATGACTTCATATTATCCTTAGAACTATTTACATTGAAAATCACAGTTTGATTATTGTAGTTCATAAGGATTGCGGGTATTAGTTTTTCGATCACAGGTAAGTTCATCAAGAGTTCACAAATCCACTCTGCTTCAACAGTGGCTATGTATAATGATGTGAGTTCTGCTTCCATAGTTGACCTTGTTAAGATGGCCTGCTTGCAAGACTTCAAAGAAACAGCGCCACCAACAAGTGTGAATACATATCCACTCATGAACTTTATCTCGTTAGCATCATATATCCATTTTGAATCACTATAACCTTCTAGTACTCTCGGATACCCGGTATAGTGAATGTCATAGCTCGTAGTGCCTTTTAGATAGTGCATAAATCTCTCAAGATCATGACAGTGATCATCTCCTGGATTTGAAACAAATCGACTGAGTTTGCTTATAGCAAAGGTGATGTCAGGTCTCGTGGCACTAGCTAAATACATAAGCGAGCCAATAATTTGAGAGTATATCAGTTGGTCTCTAGCAATTCCTTGATTCTTTCGAAGCAACACACTAGGATCGTACAGTGTAGGACAAGACTTGCAGTCGCTATACCCGAAACGACTCAAGACCTCTTCCACATAGTGAGACTGAAGCAATGTAATCCCACCATCATCATCTCTCAATAGCTTGATGTTCAGGATAACATCATCTACTCCCAGATCCTTCATCTCAAAGGAATGAGATAAAATATCTTTGACCTCCTTAATTGCATTAAGATTGGTTCCGAAAATCAGTATGTCATCAACACACTAGGATTACTCTCTCACCACCACCATGGAGATGGTACACACATTTATCAGCTTCATTTACAACAAAGCCTGCAGCAGTTAAAGTTCTTTCAAACATCTGATGCCACTGCTCAGGGGCTTGTTTTAGGCCATATAAAGACTTCAACAACTTGCACACCTTTCATTCTTGACCATTTTCCACAAATCCATCTAGCTGATCCATGTAAATTTCTTCATCCAACTCTCCATTAAGGAAAGTTGTCTTAACATCCATTTGATCAAGGAGAAGACCATGAGAGGCAGCCAATGAGAGTAATACTCGAATGGTTATCAATATGGAAACAGATGAGGAAGTGTCAAAGAAGTCTTCACCTTCTTTTTCAGTATATCCCTTGGCCACAAGTCATGCCTTGTACTTCTCAATAGTACCATCAGGTGTAAACTTTTTCTTAAACACCCACTTGCATCCTATAGGTTTGCACCCATAAGGCGATTAGTGATCTCCCATGTTCCATTAGCTAAGATGGAATCCATATCACTACGGACGGCTTCCTTCCAGTAGTCAGCATCAGGAGATGCATATGCTTCTGAAATGGAAGTGGGAGTGTCATCCACAAGGTACACAATGAAATCATCACCAAAGGACTTTGCAGTCCTCGGTCTCTTGCTCCTTTTAGGAATTTCATTATCATCCTCCTTAGGACTTTCAGAGTGTTCAATAGGAATGGTAGGTTCAGAAAATGTAGCAAATTCCCGATTAGATGAAATAGGTATCTCCGGATTTGATGAGTTAGGTTTATCCTTCATAGGGAAGATATCCTCAACGAAAGTCGCATCATTCGACTCCATGATTGTACCGACATGAATGTTAGGTACTTCATATTTTCCTATCAAGAATCTATAACTAATGCTATGAGCATAGCCCAGAAAAAAATCGATGATTTTTGGTCCAATCTTGCGCTTCTTGGGGATTGGTACATTAACCTTTGCCAAAGAACCCCAAGTACGCAAGTAAGAGAGTTTTAATATTTTCTTCTCCCATTCTTCGAATGGAGTAATTTCTTTGTTCTTTGTGGGAAATCGGTTTAGGACATGACACGCAGTCAATAGTGCCTCCCCCACCATTCCTTGGAGAGAACCGAGGTTTCTAACATGGCGTTAACCAAATCTGTCAGAGTACAGTTCTTTATTTCGGTTACTCCATTTGACGCGGGTGAGTAGGGAGGCGTCCTCTCATAAATTATTCCAGGTTCCGCACAAAAGGAATCAAACTCGTTGGAAAAATACACTCCACCACAATCAGACCTAAGCCTCTTAATCTTTTGATCAAGTTAATTTTCTGCTTTAGCTTTATATATTTTGAAGAAACTCAAAGACTCATCTTTTGATTTTAGAAGATACACATTACAATATCTCGTAGAGTCATCGATAAAAGTCATGAAATATTTCTTTCCACCTTTTGTCAACACACCATTCATCTCATAGATTTAGTGGTGTTAAATTTCCCACTTCTGCAGTCGTATGTGACTTGCGAGGTTGTTTAGCTTGCACACAGACTTGGCACTTAGATCCCTTAACAGTTGTGAAATCAAGGATTAAAATTTTTTGGCTAGCGTCATACAACCAAAATTAATATGACAAAGACGAGAGTTCTAGACATTTGATTCAAAATTCGTGTAAATATGATTAACAACTTTATTATAAATGTCTGACAAAGATAAGCGGAAAAAGAATCCGCACAAATAGCCTTTACCAACAAAGGTTTCATACTTAGAAATTAGAAATATATTGGACTCGAATACAATCTTGTATCCATCCCGACACAAAAAGATCCGTTAACAAGATTTTTATTTATTGAGGGAAGATGATGCACGTTCTTCATGCGCACGGACTTTCCCGAAGTGAACTTCAGATCGACCGTACCAACACCATGAATAGAAGCATGTGAGTCGTTCTCCATCAGCATGGTTTGAGTCCCTCTGACCGAACATCTTTCATCTCAACATCACTCATGACAACATTAGCAGTCTTTCTACCCTTCCCATGCTGGCGCTTGTCAAAGTGGTTGGGACAAGTAGGAGCCCAATGATGAGGATCACCGCACACATGACAAGCACCTTTCTTCTTATCAGTCTTCTTCTTGAAGCTAGTAGACTGTGAGACCTTGTTATTTCCCTCGAACTTTCCTTTGCCATCAAACTTGCCTTTGTTCTTGAACTTGTGATGATGTAAGTTCCTTTTCTGTACCAGATTGGCATTAGAACCTCCCTCGGTACCTTGATCACGTGTGTCTTTTTATCTCGCCTTCTCTTCCACGTCAAGAGTCCCAATGAGATCCGTCACGGAGAACTCTTGTCTCTTGTGCATCAGAGAAGTGGAAAAATTCCTCCATGGCTAGGGAAACTTGGAAATAATGCCTCCGGCAACAAACTTGTCCGGTAACACACAAGTGAAGTGCTCAAGCTCCCTGGCAAGTGATTGTATTAAATGAGCATGCTCCACAATGGGACGGTCATCAACCATCTTATAGTCATAGAATGGGATGGAGACTTCAAATTTTCTCTCGAGCGCATTCCACATGTCCTTTCCATTGCTAAATGACAGATATGAGTTGACAATATTATCGCTAATAATGCTGATCAAGGCCGCCTTGAAAGTGGTATGAAGTTTTTGCTCCATCGTTTGTAATTGACACCTTCAAACACAGGTGGCATCATAGAAGCAACAAAACCACTTGGGGAAAATTTCCTGAAATAAGGTTTTTGGAATGTTGAATAAAAGAGCAATTTACCAAGCGAATTAACCAAAATAAACGCTAGATAAAACATAAATAGAATAATAGAAATTATACAAAATAGCGAATATAGATTAAGGAAGATAACCAAACTGATTGCAAGGCATCGAACTTGAGATACGATCAGAACAAAGACATAGAACTTGAGATACGATCATAACCAAACAGAGTAAGGATGTACATCACATCAGCAGCAGACGAACCAACAACGTTCGTGTTGGCACCATCGTCATCCATGTCATGGAGGAAGAGGTTGCTGATGTCGGGGAAGAAGTCCTCGTTGGGGAAGATGTAGGCACAATCGCTATCTGTGAAGGATTCCTGATGAAGCCAGTAGTCGCACCAATAGCGCTGCCCAAAAACCTTATCACCCTTCTCCCGTACAGGACTCGAAGCAGCGGGGTCTCGGAGGACTACTGTCCTGGCTAGCGGTGCACGCCGCAAGACGGGATGGGGAAGACTAGGTAGCGTAGTGCTCTGGAACTGGAGACGCAAAGGGATGTGAAGTTGTGTGTCTAAGAGGAGGCGCGGCCTCTCTCTTATGGACACATACGGAAGGCGGATAGGCTGCATAGATGAAACGAATGGACGAAAGTTGAAGCAAACAGGTGGCAGCCAACTTGACAGCCTCCACTCAGTTCGTATTCATTTCCACTTAGCATGTATTAAAAGTCCACTCGAGCAAAATGTTTCAGCTTCTGTACAACTATTCATATACCATTCATGCGTGGCAAAATAAAGCTTGGCTCGGTGATATTCCTGCAACCCGCAACCCACAACCCGTGTCCCGCGTCGTGGCGTGACGTGACAACGCAAGGTGAGGTGTTGCGTGGTGAGGCAAGTGAGGAGAATGAGGAGCACGCGTGTATATGTCTACTCTTGTCAAGCTCGTATAAAGTGGTGGACGATCTCTCCTTATAAGCTGGTCCAACTTCCACACAACTAGCAATGTGGGACTAAACATTTGTCCTAGCTCTTGCCTTGCATGAATGGGCCAAATGGGCCTCTAGGATTTCAGGAATTTATTAGCATATAATAAATGGGCTGGGCCTATTTAGGCAAAAAATCCAACAAAAGAGTGTTTATAATTGACAAAACTCTTGAACACTTTCAAATTTAAAAAATTATACAACTCTTAATGTAAAAGAGTGTTTATAATTGACACAACTCTTGAACACTTTCAAATTAAAAAAATTATACTGATCTTAATGTAAAAGAATGTTTATAATTGACACAATTCTTGAACACTTTCAAATTAAAAAAATTATACAGCTCTTAATGTAGAAGCGTCTTTATAATTGACACAACTCTTGAACACAAATCTTGAACACTTTCAAATTTAAAAAAGTTTATAGTTGACACAACACTTGAACACTTTCAAATTGAAAAAATTATACAACTCTTAATGTAAAAGTGTGTTTCTAATTGACACAACTCTTGAACACTTTCAAGTTAAAAAAATTATACAACTCTTAATGTAAAAGAGTGTTTATAATTGAGACAACTCTTGAACACTTTCAAATTGAAAAAAATATACAACTCTTAATGTAAAAGAGTGTTTATAATTGGCACAACTCTTGAACACTTTAAAATTAAAAAAAATATACAACTCTTAATGTAAAAGAGTGTTTATAATTGACATAAATCTTGAACACTTTCAATTTGAAAAAATTATACAACTCTTAATGTAAAAGAGTGTTTATAATTAACACAACTCTTGAACACTTTCAAATTATAGCATCCTAAAAAAATATTGATATTTTACCATTTTTACAGCATGAAAAGTGATCCCTAAACTTGGGTATACGAAAATTATAAACCTTTGAACACTTTTGCTTCAAATTATATTCAAAATCATTTGTTTATGGAGTAAAAGTATTGGTGGCAAACTCGTTATTTTGCATGGATAGGGGGTTCCCCCGACAGATACATGGGTTCTCTTGTCCGCTAGATCACAGAGGAACAATCAGAGGATCAACGATTGGTGGGTACGATTCGCGTGACAACTTTCTCTACCAATCTCAGCATAGCAGCCAAGATGAGCACATGTGTGACAGTTTTTGACTAAGAGAGAGGGGGGGAAACTTAGTAGAACTTAAAAACCAAGGGCAAAACTGAGTAGAACTTAAAAACCAAGGGCAAAACTGACAAGGGTGTTCAAATAGAAAACAAAAAGAGATTAAAAAAATGGAAAATACATCTTTGATACAATAAAATACATCTTGGCATACATAAAACTATTTGCAATTCAAATATATATCAGTTTGACAATTATTGCCATATTCAAACAAATTATGTTTTGGGGAGGGATGTTTTAGGAAGAGGCTTGAGTAGAAATCCATGAACCTTCATAGATAGTAGGTGATTTGAGAAGTGGTGATTTAGGTTAAAACTTGATTTATATACATTTCTTATGGTCGTAGGTCATATAATAAAATTCCCTAAGTAGATGCCACTATGTTTTGATATTTTTGAATTTGTTGTGCATAAAATGACTCAATTATATAGCTAAAACCCATTTGTTGACTCTCTGTTGACCATCCACCAGAGGGTAAAAGTGGGTATATTGCACAAGGCAGTGTTAGTACTGGAGGGCAAAACTGAGTACAACCAAACTGCCAGTGTTACACTCGAGGGTATAACTGGTCAAAACTAAGTGGCCAAGGTTAGACACGAGGGGGAAAACGTGACGGATGGTATGCATGTCGCGGTGCACGGGGAGGTAGCGGACGCGTGTGGCCGTGCCCGGTGCATTACCATGCGCGGTTACGTGGTGCACGTTGGTGCAATGAAACATCTCCTCCCTTCACCTTAATAGAGGCATCCTCACTCTCACTCATCAATCGCTCACTCACCCACACAACCATCTCCACTGTCCCATCACCTTCTGCAAACCCCCAAGAAAACCCCAACCACAACGGCGATGGAGAAGAATGGCTGACATGGTTATACCCCACGGGTACACAATATCGGTATACCTGGTCCAGTCCCAAGGAAGGCCCACGATAAGATACGCGGCTTGCGGAGGTTTCGGGTGGCCCAAGCCCATGAACCTTTCGAATGCTTGTAGAACAATACTAGAGTATATAGAATTTCAAAGGGTCAAACCCTAATCTGTAACCGACTCGACCTATGCCCGAGACCTGCCTATATATATAAAGGCTAGGAGAGCATGGCGAGGAGGGAACTACTCACCTCATACGCACCTCATACCAGATTGCATCTGTGCACCCCTGTAACCTTCGGTTCCGCCGTAATCAAGAGCAGACAAGCAGGAGTAGGGTTTTCCCTCCGGGGGCCTGAACCTGGGTAAACTTCGATTCCGCATGTTGCTTGTTTGCTAACAGTTCCGTGATCTCCAGCATTCCCATCTTATCCAAAACCCATGTCCATAACAATGGGAATTGACGAGATTAAACCTCGTCAATTGGCGCCGTCTGTGGGAACTGGGGGCGCTGATTGTGCGATCGTGACGGTCCCATCCAGAGCGATCTAAAACTCATCGGCGACGGAGAGCCATCTCCTCTTCGGCACTTTCGACTTCACCGCCCACTCGCCAGCCACCATGAAGGATTTTGAGCCCGTAGGCGACGAGCTCGAGATCCTATTTGGGAGCTTCTGCTTCCAGGTGGGACAGGTCGGCACCCTCCGCCTCCCAGAGCGGGTGCCACGGCCATCCATCAGGCCCGCTTCGTGGGTACCGCCCATCGGTGTTCTACGCACATCGACACTGACAGATGAGTCCTATGACAGCAACTGCTGCAACTCAGATCTGTGCGGCCCCCCATCAGACGAAGGAACCTACGGTTCCGGATCCGAAAGCTGTGGCAGCAGCGACCCAATCCGTGGGAGCTACCAATGCGTCGTGGTTATCCAGGGTGAATCGGAACTGCCACCAGGTTTGACTAACCCCAACCCACCACCCAATCCACCGCCCAACCCGCAGGCTGGGAATGGAGGGAACGGAGGAAACCCTACCCTCCAGCCCAATGAAGGCAACGCTGACGCCTACCAGAGGATCAACCTCAACAAGGAAAGATGGCGCCAGGCACGTGAAGCCGTGGCGGGCAATAAGATCCTACCTGTGAATTCTTAACGGGATCTTCTGATGGAATACCACCTCCTCCTCGTCGGTGAGCATAACCAGCAGGTAAAACTGCAGGAGGAACTCGACAAACGCAAGCAGGCAGCTTCAGAGTCTAGTGCGCGGCGAGCTGCGCTCTCCGTCGCTGGTGGCTCCAGTTTGCACGGCAACCACACCAACAAGCATCGCTCTCGCATAGAGCACATGGATCCCGCCGCACGACATGAGGTCACAAAAACCCTCAACACATCCTTCATGGAGATGGACGTCAACATCAATGTCATACCGAAGATGCCACATGATGCGATCATGGCAGCCACCAAATACCTCGCGTCCCATCCACCTCCGGTGGGGGACCCGAAGAGTGCCATGCACAAGTTCACGCTAGCCGGACTCGGACTCGTCGGAGATGCCCTCCACAATGAAGCTCTTGCGGAGCCAAAGAAAAAGGCTGCAGTCAGATTCAACTGCAGCCCCACACCCTCATCCGACGAGGATGAGCACGATCTACCTCGACGTTGCAAGAGCCCAAAGCATCACAGCAGCGACTATGACGCTCGAAACGACCTCGACCAGCACAAGGTCAACAAGGTTCATGCTAAACGCGCGTGCTCAACCAAATCCGACGAGGATGACGAAGAAGAGCTATGCGGAGCTCGATGCTTCAGCAGATCTGTTTGGCACACATGGATCCCAAAAAATTTCAAGCTTCCTTCGGACACTCCGAAGTTCGACGGCACACAGGACCCGAAGGCCTGGCTCAGCGATCACCTCTCGTCGGTAAAGCTGCACGGCAGTAATAGAAACATCACGCTATAATGCCTTCAGCTGCAGTAGCCTGTCCTCCGGCTCCATCCGAAGCTGGGAAAAGCTGCCGTACAGTTTCATCCGAAACTTCAAAGGCACCAGCAAGAGACCAGCCTCGATCGAGGAACTGCGGGACTGCACTCAACGTTCGGGCGAATCCATTCGCTCGTACATCCTATGCTGGTCCATATCAAGAACTCCGCCACACACATCTCTCAGGAAAGGACGATCGACGCCCGGACTGCAAGGAAGAACTTGGGCGCGTCAAGCCCAAGACGATAGACCACCTCATGGACATCGCCAACGGGTGGGCGGATGGCGAAGATTCCCTCCACCGAATGCATTCGGATGACGAGGACGACTACGGCCATAGGCGCGAACGCCGCAGCAAGCGAACATCGTGCGTCTATGACGACCCCGACGGAGTCGACATGGTTGCGGCTGGCTACGTCGATCGACGCAACGATGGCAACCACAGCAGCGGATACCGCGGAGGCAACTCCCGTGATGGAGGGTGCCCGACACAAACATGGCAGCGTCACAGCCGTGACGACGAACATTCGTCATATGACAAGTTGTCCGGTCCCTGCACCATCCACTTCTACATCGACAAGCAGGATGACAAAAAGAAGGCCAGCCACATGCTCAAGGACTACCGCGAGTTCCAGAAACCCAGTGAGGGTCTCACCCAAATGCGATGCCAGATCGTGAACCCTGGGTTTGGACCCGCACCTGCACCAGGTGACATTGCCAACAGAGCTCCTCCACCACTACCCGTGGGACCGTCGAATCCAGCAATCGCACCTGCAACAAACAATTGTACAGGAGGATACCCACCACCAAAGGGAGCCCTGATGATCCAGAAGGGACTCCCTACCAACAGGGTGCAAAAGAAGATCACCCGATAGGTCAGCCTGGCCGTGACCGCTCCACCTGCTATCCCTGAGTACCTGCACCAGGTGACATTGCCAACAGAGCTCCTCCACCACCCGTGGGACCGTCGAATCCAGCAATTGCACCTGCAACAAACAATGGTACAGGAGGATACCCACCGGCAAAGGGGGCCCTGATGATCCAGAAGGGACGCCCTAACAACAAGGTGCAAAAGAAGATCACCCAATAGGTCAGCCTAGCCGTGACCGCTCCACCTGCTATCCCTGAGTACCTCAGTGCTTCGGAGTCCTGCATCACATTCGATCGCTCGGATCACCCTCGCCAGATCCCTCGCCCAGGTCATGCCGCCCTGGTGCTTGAGGCGTAGATCGGAGGATTCGAGATGAGCCGCGTCTTCATGAACGGCGGCAGCGGAATCAACCGGATGTTCGCCAGCACCCTCGCAGCGATGCGGATCCCGCTGTGCAGCCTGGAACAATCCAACACGACGTTCCACAACATAGTCCCAGGGAAGGGAATTCATCCCCTAGGAAAGATATGGCTCGACGTCATCTTTGGCAAGCCCAAAAACTTTCGATGCGAGCGGCTGGAGTTCAAAGTGGTGGATTGGCCATCACATTACAACGACATCCTCGGGTGTGTGGCGTTCGCAAAATTCCTGGAAGTACTGCACTACGCATACCTGCTGCTCAAGATGCTAGGGCCCATGGGCGTCATCACAGTCCAAGGAAGCTTCACCCGATCGGACCACTGCGATAGACATTTCAATAGAATCTATCAGTCGTTCGGCATTCAAGAGGAGCTCACAAGGCTCCGAGAGGTGATAGACAACGGGGCACCCCCAGTCGCCAGGCAAAACGCACCCGATATGTCGTTTAACTCTACAGTGAACACGAAAAAGTGCAGGTCCACCCAATGGATGCCTCCAAGATGGCGCTGATCGCCAACGACGTCAGCCCCGCATAGGAAAGCGCGCTCATCGAATTCCTCTGTGAGCGCTGGGAAATCTTCGCCTGGTGTCCTGCGGACATGCCAGGAGTTCCCAGGGAATTCGCTGAGCACGCACTCAATGTGTTCCCCCACGCAAGGCCAGTCAAGCAGTCGATCCTAAGACTGTCCGAACCACGAGATGAAGCAGTTGGAATCAAAGTCAACAGACTGCTTGATGCCAACTTCATCCGAGAAATCAAGGAGAGCGAGTGGCTGGCCAATACTGTGCTGGTCCCCAAAAATGACACGGACATCCCGCGGATGTGCGTGTACTTCACGTCACTCAACAAGCACTGCCCCAAGGACCACTTTCCTCTTCCTCGGATCATCAGATCATCGATTCGACCGCAGGATGCGAGAAACTCTCCTTCCTCGACGCCTACTCAGGATCCAATCAGATTCGGCTGAAGGTCGAAGATTAGTAGAAAACGACGTTCATCACGCCGTTCGGAGCATTGTGCTATAACACCAGAGGTGCATGTAGGCGTGTCTAAAAAACCAGATCGTCGCAACATCCAAGTCTATGTCGACGACATAGTCAGCAAGACTAGGGAAGCCAAGACACTGATCGACGATCTCCGCGAGACGTTCGATAACCTTGATCACTACAAGATCAAGTTGAATCTAGAAAAGTGTGCCTTCGGCGTCCCATCTGGCCAACTACTCGTCTACTTCATCTCCCAACGAGGGATCGAGGCGAATCCGAAGAAAATCCGGGCCATACTGACCATGGAGAAGCCGAAGAACCTCAAAGGTGTCCAGCAGCCAGCTGGGTGCATCGCGGCTCTGAGCAGATTCATCAGCCGCATGGGTGACAAGGCCCATGGACAAGTTCGAGTGGACACCCGAAGCAGACGACGCATTCAAATCACTCAAGCGTCTTCTCTCCACCTCGCATGTCCTGGTCATGCCAATGGAGCGAGAGCCTTTGTTGCTATACATCGCAGCCACGCACCAGGTGGTAGGCACCATACTCATCGTCGAACGACCAAAATATGGCAAGACGCATGGGGTCCAACGCCTAATCTACTACCTAAGTGAGGTACTGACACCAACAAAGCAGAGGTACCCTCACTACTAGAAGCTCGCCTATGGTGTATTCATGACTGCTCGTCGACTGAGCCACTACTTACATGAGCATCAGATAATGGTCGTCAATGAGGCGCCACTGTCCAACATCCTGAACAACCCCGAAACCACGGGACACGTAGCCCTGTGGAGCATCGAGCTATCCCCTCTAGACATAGTCTATGAGCGACGCAAAGCCATAAAATCTCAAGTCCTCCCTGATTTCCTCGTCCATTGGATGGAACTCAGTCTGGACACCTGCACTTGACGCAATCATGGACTATGCACTTCGACGGATCCAAACGTGAGACTGGAGCAGGAGATGGTGTCATACTGACATCCCCACAGGGTGACAAGATGAAATATGTCCTTCGGATGAAATTCCACGCCTACAACAATGAGGCTGAATATCAGGCCCTCATCCATGGAATGCGGATGGCCACAATCTGCGGCACAACACGCCTAATCATCTACGGTGACTCGAACCTTGTCGTCTAGTAGACGATGAACGAGTGTGACGCACACAGCGCCAACATGATCGCGTACCTCGCGCTCTACAACTCACTCGAAGGAGACTTTGATGACTGCCACTACTAGGAAAATGGTCATTCGTGGCGCACCTGAAAAGGGCATCCGTGGCGCACTAGCTGCGCGCCACTAGCCTCGCGCTGCGGCTATCTCTTACTCGTAGCGCACTGCCTGGTGCACTACGGTTATCTCGAGATAGGCGTGGCACACTACCAGGTGCGCCACGGGTAGGGGTACAGGGTGTTCCATGGATGTGTTATTCAAAAAACAGAAAAATGCAAAAAACACCCTCGTTTTGAATTGAAAAAGCAATCGGGTCCGTGCATTGCCGTCATCGTGTCACCTCGCCGGAGCATGGTCGGCCACGGCCTACCACCGCAGGGAGGTGCGGGAGGCCGTGGCCGCTCTAGTCATCGCCGGCGTTGAGGTGGTAGGAAGGGTGTTGTTGGAGAAAGGAAGGTAGGAAGAGAGGGAGGTAGGAAGAGATGGAGGAAGGGAGGTCGGTGAGGAGAAGGATGCTGCCGTCGCCTATTGTCACTGCTAGGAGGATGAGAAGGTCGTCATCGTGTCGCCGTCACTGCAATGAGAGGAGGAGGCCGCCGTCGCGCCGTCACTTCAAGGAGAGGAGAAGGGGAAGGAGGAGAAGGAAAAGGATAAGGAGAAGGAGAAGGAAGAAGGAGAAGGGAGAAGGAAGAAGGAGAAGGGAAAGGAAAAGGGAGAGGGAAAAGGGGGAGGGAAAAGGGCGAAGGAAAAGGTAGGAGGGCGGGGTGGGGATTCAAATTTTGAATCCCGCCCAATTTACTCGTAGCGCACTAGGTGGTGGTGCGCTACGGGTAAGTTGCCCTCTATTTTTTCTGCTGGAAAAAATGGTCTTTTGACTGTAACTTTTTACTCTTTTTGAATTTTGAAAATCTAAATAATCGCTAAACGACCGGAGGTGGTTGCTAGCGGCTGCGAAATCTCTTTCTCGTCATTTTGGTATATTATACGATTTTGTTCGACATCGTATGCAAAAGTTATGGCCATTTTACCGTGGCATGAATTTTTTTGGAAGAAAAAGTGGAAACTCATGTTTGTTAATTTTCCTAGAAACTATACCACTACCTACCTAAAGATGAAAAGATTTTATTTTTTGAAGTGTTTATTATTTTCTTTTATTTTTTGCAAAACCTAAAAAGGCGATCCACGGGGGGGGGGGGGGGGGGGGGCGGTGGTGCAAGCCACTTAGCCGTAGGGCACAAGGGCCGAGTGCGCTCTGGCTAAGTTGACCTAGTCATAAAGACACATGCCCGTAGCGCACTAGGTCAAGGTGCGCTATGGCTAAGTGACAGATCCGTAGTGCACCTTGACCTAGTGCGCTACGGGTATGTGTGTTGTGGCCACATGTTCCCTGGCCCACACATAGCCGTGGCGCACCACCCCCATGTGCGCCACGCTTACGACAGTTAGCCATAGGGCACCTGTGGGCAGTGCGCCACGGCTATTTTACCCGTGGGTCACCACTAGCAAGTGCTCCATAGAAGTGTGGATTACCTATAGCCGTTTTGCTAGTAGTGTGCGAGCTTCGGCACGTTGGACGGGAAAGCAATGAAGAAACTGATAGACTCGCCAACATCGGCTCCACCTGTGCACGGGTGCCACCAGGTGTGTTCCTCGAGAAAATTTACATACCCTCCATCAGAAGGAAATTCCCCAAGGGATCACCCAAAGAAGCAGAGCACTTGGGGGCTGCGCCACCGAAAGGACATGAAGGGCCCGAAAAGCTCGACACAGAGGCCAAGCTTGTCATCCTGATGCAGGTCATGGCAATCGAGGAGACATGGACGTAGTCGTACCTTCGGTTCCTGCTAAACAAGGAACTGCCCGAAGACCCGACAGATGCCCGAGAGATATCTCGCCGGTCCAAAGCGTTCACCCTCCACAATGGCGAGCTGTACAAGCGCAGTATTTCGGGTGTACTACAAAGGTGCGTCACCATCGGTGATGGCAAAACCATCCTCCAAGACATCCACGAGGGCATCTGTGGTCATCATTCATGCAGCTGTGCCCTCGTCGCCAAAGCTTTACGAGTTGGATTATACTAGCCAACGGCCATGAACGATGCTAAGGACATCGTGCGAAGATGCAACGGCTGCCAAAGGTTCATGAACAAGCCACACGCACCAGGATCGGAGCTCAGGACAATACCACTGGCCTGGCCCTTCGCCCAATGGGGCCTCGACATGATTGGCAAACTGCCTGAATCCTCCAAAGGAGGCCCCGTATAACTCCTGGTCACAGTCGACAAGTTCACCAAGTGAATCGAGGCCATTCCCGTCACCAACCAAAGCGGCAAAACGGCCATCAAATTCTTCGAGTCCATAGTCTAAAGGTTTGGCATTCCGCACAGCATCATCACAGACAACAGCTCAAACTTTATCTCGTTGGACTTCTAGGACTTCTACGAGGGCCTTGGCAATTACATATCATACGCCTCTGTGGCGCACCCGCAGACGAACGGGCAAGTCGAAAAGGCCAACGGCCTCATAGGTGGTGGCATCAAGAAATGTCCGCTCAGCCCACTTGAACGTCTTGCGGGAGCCTGGGCAGAGGAGCTACCCTCCATCCTGTGGAGCCTACGCACAATGCCGAACAGCGCGACTGGCTTCACACCTTTCTTCATGGTACACGGATCCGAAGCCGTACTACCTGCAGAGGTACGCCACAAGGCCCCATGGGTCATCGCCTACGGTGAAGCCGAATCAATGGCCACAGTCGAAGATGCCATCGACACACTCGACGAGGCACACGACATCGCCGCGGCTCGCTCAACAGTCTACCAGCAGAGCCTCCGCAACTACCACATCTGTCGGCTGCGCCTAAGGTCCTTCTTCGAAGGAGACCTCATCCTACGACTCAAGAAAGAGCGGCCAAAAAAGCTCGAGCCACCCTGGGAAGGACCCTACATCGTCAAAGAAGTCATCCCAGGCGGCGCTTACCACCTCATGGACATCGCGTCAGGAGTCGAATACTCAAACCCCTAGAATGTCGCTTTAACCCCTAGTTACCCCTTTACTTTCAATAGGTCTACTCAGCCGAACAATGTACCTCCTCGTTACAATATGAATAAAAGCTAAGTTCCTCGGACGAAAATTCCTTTTCTTACTTTTCTCTATAATACGCTTGGGGGCTACGCCTCTCCTCACGACTTCGTCGACTGAGAACAAAAGCATACAACCTGAGTAGTTGACCACGTCAGGCTAATGAAAAGCACATGCACATAACAAAGCACAACGTGGTAATACAAATAAACTTTACAAAGGGCACAACAAGCCCACTCTAATACATACACATTTTACATCAATCTGTTTTCTTTACAGGTCCTACCTATTCTGGAGTATTACACTCGCACGCTGCTCGAACAGATCAACAATTTCTTCGGCATACTGCCTTACAACCGCATAATGCGGACGCATATCTCAAAGATTACCATCTGGCTGAAGGGGTGGCCCGGTCGCCACCGCCGCAAGATCGACGTCGTGATAATGCAGCCGAACAAGTGAAAGAGCGGCCTTCACCCCAGCAACCAGTTGATGCCGCACCAATTCCTTGACGTAACCCATGTCCTGAAACTTCGCCAGTGGGCCCCAAAGGTTGGAAGGTACCTCATCCAGGGGAAACATGACGGCCTAGATGGACACCAGGGAAATCCTCGCCTGCCTCAGCACCCGAGAATCCTGGTGCGTGCGATCTTGAACCGTCGCAAGGAGGATGGCCCGATCACGGTCCATCTAGAAGAAGCGCCAGCCTCCAAGTCCTGTTGGGTCTGGCAATTCATCCAAACAGCAACACGCTCCTTCTCCTCCTTCGGAACGAGATTGGCGCATGAAAAAAACACAAGAAGATGACACATAAGAAAGGTGCATCCAAAAAGAACAACAGTTCATGGAGACCCACATTGAAGCTGCTCGCTGATTTGTCGCAGCTCCCCCATCAAAAATTCCTCCCTGGGAGTGGCTCGCTCAGCCTTCAACTTCCACACGTCGGCATGTCCTCAAAATCCGAGAATATCCTTCTCCAGGCTGCGGACGTGGTCGTGAAGGAAAACAAGTTGCGATGCATCATCTAATGATGGTCGCGTCTCAGGAGCAGTCAAAGTATTTACGGGAACCTCACCTGAAGGACCCTAAAAGCCAACAATTAAGTAAATGAACATCACAAACATCGATGGTGGGAGATCAAAACATAACTTATATACATAAGGACACCCCGTGGAATAAGTCAAGATTGTTCATAAGCAAAAGCATACATTACAAAAGGAAGAGGATATACTATCCTAAACTACAATAACAGAGCCTAGGCACCTGCATCCGGAGCGGCCTCAGAGCCAGAATGCCTGCTGTTGACCTCCTCCTGCTGCTTCGTCGCGTACTCCACCAGTAGGTCAATGATCTTTGGCCCATAACGCTTATAGCAGGAGGCGAAGAGAGAGAAATCTACCTCTGAGCCATCGGCAACAGTTGGCATCTGGGAGGTGATGTGCGGCAGGTCCAGCTCCGCTCCGGATGCCATGGCCATGGCAAACCCCATTGAGGCGCCGAGGCCCTTCTGCTTGCGCTTGTAGGCCACCGGAGCATCTCCGATAGGGCATCCGCCAGTGCGTCGACATCCTCAAGAGCAGCACCCTTGGGGACGATCTCCTTGTATAAGCGACAGAGCACCCCCTTGGCCTTCGCCAATGCGCTAGTAGCAGTACCGTAGTGATCTTCAACCGCTGCGGTGGCATCATCCAGAGCATTTCCATGCTCCAGCACACCGCAATCAAACGCGATGCCTGATGCATCTATGACAAGAAGAAAGGACCTGAATAAAAATTAGGACAAGGAGTAGCTGAAGAAAAGTAAAAGACCAGAGCAAGCCAAAGATACTCACTAGAGAAAGCTTTGGCCGCAACCATCAGCCTGTTGGCCATCTCCTTCTCGCGAGTGGCAGCTGCGGAGGCAAGCTGCTCCTCGCGATCGACAGATTCCTTCCGCAAATGCTCCTGGGCCTCAGCAGCATCGGCCACCTCATTCTGCAGGCGCTCCTTCGGCTCCGCGGCATCTGTAGCTTGTTTCTCTGTGCGACCAAGACTCGTTTCAAGAGCCTCTAGCCGAGGGAGAGCCGCATTATTTTCATCTACAAACATTAAGAACAAAGGATCAACAAAAGCAAAGATGAAGGGGACAGCCGAAGTAAGCAATAAATGATCAAACTACGCACCTTGCAGCTGCGGCATGTTGGCTTCCAGCGCCAAATGCTGCTGGATAAGGAGATTGGCGCTATGCACGAAGGGCTGCAAAACAAAGCAAAACAACCATCAGAAAGGGCTCGGGGGCTACGCCCCACAAGAACAGAAAAAGACCAACATGTCATCTGAAAAAGGGCCCGGGGGCTCCCCCTTACAAAACAAAGGAACAGACAACTTACATGCTTAGACGAGGACTCCGAAGTTCCGAGTGCGGTCTTCTAAGTAACGAGTACTCTAGCCTCTCGTGGGGAGGGGTTTAGAAAGTTATCCTCAGAGTCGGCCACCATCTGAGGGTGAGGAGTTCTTAGCTTCGACTCCCCTACATCCTCTTGAGCGCCCTTACTAAGAGAACCCACCGAGGAGGGGCTGCAAGGATAATATCGATCAAGACAAGAAGAAACATTTCACACAAAATAAAGTGCAGCCGAAACTACTTATGAGTCAATATCGGCAAGGCTGAAGACGGGCGGTGCCTTCTCCTTCTTCTTCTTCTTCTTCTTGGCTGGCAGTTGTAGTGCCATCACTCAAAGGGGCACAGCCGGATATGGTGTGGAAGAAGCACCATCATCCTCGACATTCTGCTCAAGGAAGGACGGGCCCCTCAGAGTTGGCGGGGGTACGCAGCGTTCACGATTCGCTACGCGGTTTCTTTTGGGTCTGACCCTCGCTCGCCTCAGGAGCAACCGCAGTCGGCGACTGAGTGAGAGGAACCTCAGACTCGGAGTCCACCTCCTCATTGTCTGGTGCCTCCCTATATTTCTCAGGTAGAGGGGGCATAGACCCCGTAACCTGGAGGCCCTGCAAGCAAAAATGATAATAGACATGAGAAACTGCAGCAAACAAAAAACGCATAGAAAAGCGCAACGTGCACGAACAAACTTCACCTTCGAATCCCCTTTACTGGCGCTAAGAGGAGGAGTCAGCTACTCCCCTGGCAGGTCCTCACCAGCCTTGAACTTCAGCAGAGGACGGAGGGCCCTATCAAGATCACCCGAATATAACTCTTTGGATGACACTCTAGTCGGATCACTGGGCCGGCGTAGAGAAACATCGGGTGCGCCCTGGCCTGGAGCAGTTGCACCTGACGTTTGAGGAAGGTACGGTTGATGTCTACTCCATTGACCTCCTTGCCCGGTACCAGCTGAAGAGCCTCCACTCACTTGTAGAGCCTCTCCACCTCCGCAACTTCGCCCTCCAAGATGTGCTTTTTCCACGATCTCTTCAGGACAATCTTCTGCTCGTAGCCGAAGGGGGCAGGACTCCGCCGGTGCCGGACTGCCTCTCCACGGAATAGAGCTTGCAGAGGAGGCCAAAGTGTGGCTCGATGCCGAGCCAGTACTCGCAAATCATGATGAAGCACACAATGTTAAGAAGAGAATTGGGAGACAGATGATGAATCTGAATCCCATAGAGAAAAAGGAGCCCACGAAGGAAATCGTGGGCAGGAAGCGAAAAACCGCGGAGAATGAAGGAAAAAAGATCACCTGAAACCCTACGGGTGGGCGGGGGATTACCTCATTGTCGGGGATCCTGGCGTCCTTCTTGTTCTGCGGGATTAATCCTGCATCGCGCAACTTGCGCAGATCGGTGTCACGCACCTGGGAGCGCCTCCACTTGCCGTCAGTGGTGCACGCAAGAGCAGCCACCTTCTTGCCGCCGGTAGCAGCACTCGAGCCAGCTCCATCAACGCCCTTCCTCGACTTGCCCATGGCGCGGCGGCGAGTGCAGAGATGAGCACAGAGAAACAACGAAGGAAAGAAACAAAGAACGTCTAGTGTGCAAGGGCGAGGGATGTGGTGCTCGAGAAAATGGAAGCAATGGTGAAAGAAAATGGCAAGGGTGAAACAAAATCACTGTTTCCCCACAGTTATAAAAGATGAGGACGACGAACACAAACCGTTCATCTAGAAGCCCTAACGTCCAGGAAAGATCCAACTGTACATGTGTCAGCACAGCAACGAATCGTCGCCAGCGCGCCGTCTACTACGCACGAAAATCGAGGAGACGCCGTAATTCTCACCACGATGCGCATGACTAGTCAACTCTAGGTCAGAAAGTGGGACCCACGATCATCCTGTCGCATCATCTCATGCACCGCAAACGGTTGAGATCATCAATCGTCAGCACTGACGTCATCAAAACCAACCTAGCAACGGTTGGAAATCTTTGGCTAAGGAATAAACTACTCACTCGAATCTACGATTCGAGCAATTACTCGGGGGATACTCCTATTAGGAGCGCTGGCTGCGCACCTGAAAAATGATCAAGGACTACACTCCTAACCATTGTTCGAATCCTACGTCGAGTCTACGACTCCACTAAGGACTCGGGGGATACTCCCATAGGGAGGATTGTTCAAAGCATCCTAAAAAATTGTGTCCTTAACTAAAGTCTCTGCTCGAGTCTACGACTCGAACAGACACTCGGGGGCTACTCCCATAGGGAGCGCTGGCCGCGCACCCTATGATTTCTTGGACTGCGATCCCTCGGATAAAAATATAAACTTTTTCTAGAAAACACCTCCGCGATGATAACATTTGGGATGTTGCATCAGCGACACAAGGATAAGACCTATAGATACCATCGATGGCACTGTAACGCACTGCGCGTTGTGCTAGTAAAAACCATGCCAACAGGCGCGATGAAAAATCCGGACGGACGCGGTGGGTACATAACTTGAAAAATCACTGGGATTCGACTCCTATAAGACCTCAACGGATTGAGTCGAATTACGCCAGCATTCGTTCCAGATTCGATTCTGGGGACTTGAGTCTAATGAAGATCGTCTTGCGTTCTCCTATGACAGTTAACTGGCCCTGATCCGTCAGGAGAGTTAGGCACACGCATCAACAATCCCTACGAACTAAAATATTTTCTCTTACAAATAGGTCCAACTGCACCCAAAAGATTGAAAGAGTCCTCAGCCAAATCTACGATTCAACTGAACACTCGGGGGCTACTGACATGGTTATACACCACGGGTACACAACATCGGTATACCTGGTCCAGTCCCAAGGAAGGCCCACAATAAGATACGTGGCCTGCGGAGGTTTTGGGTGGCCCAAGCCCATGACGCCTTCAGATGCTTGGAGAACAAGACTATAGTAGATAGAATTTCAAAGGGGAAAACCCTAATCTGTAACCGACTCGACCTACACCCGTGACCTTCCTATCTGTATAAAGGCTAGGAGGGCACGGCGAGGAGGGCACTACTCACCTCATATGCACCTCACGCTCGCACACCCCTATAACCTTTGGTTCCGCCGTAATCAAGAGCAGACAAGAAGGAGTAGGGTTTTCCCTCCGGCAGCCTAACCCTGGGTAAACTTCGTGTCCCTGTGTTGCTTGTTTGCTAACCGTTCCGCGATCTCCAGCATCCCCATCTTCTCCAAAACCCAAGTCCATAACAATGGGCATTAACGAGATTAAACCTCGTCAATGATGTGGTGGCCATCATCGCATCCAAGGCCACCAGCGAGGAGGCTGCCGTCCCCATAAAGGTCCCGTCGAGCCATCGAAGGCAGCTGCCGTCCCCGTCCAGACCACCATCCCCACCTCCCACACAAGCCTTAGCATGTTTAATCTCATATCACTGATCTCATCTCATCACGTCCTCCTGTCATACTAGATTATCTGCATCTGATACATCATCTGGATGAACCAGACTCAACAGCTAAGCATGGCTAAGCGGGACACATATAAAAGCTGTAGCAATGCACACAAGACAAACCTAGTTATGCTAGGAGCAGTGGATAAGGTAATATAAGCTCAAAGGGAGTAATACAACAGATAGGATACTCTATCTATCGATAAAAGACCTTAGTAGAATCGTATGCATCATGGCAACAATTGAAATGCTTTCGAAATCATAGGATTATATCATGGTGGGGTTATGCTTGCCTTTGCGAGTTGATAGCATATAAGAAGAGCTTCGGAAGCCTTGTACTTGAATTGTTTACAGTTGGTCAAGTATTATTCGTCGGTCTTCGATCTTCGACGGTGTTGACCTCAGGCTTCGATCTCGATCTCGATATCATATTCTACCACGAAGATCTAAACACCGGAAAGAGAGGGGAAACAATCAACACATGACATCGATGCAATGCTCAAGCAAGGATGATGATATGACAAGTTAAATTGTATTGAAATGTAACCCTAAAGCATGCTCGACAATTTAAACGGGGTTCCGAGGGGAGAAAACCCTAACTCAGGCAAACTCCGGATGAATATGAGAGGGGTTACTATGTTCTTCTAATTATACTTGTCATTTAAGTTGTTGAACAATGCATGATTATAGTGTAATTAGATAGTTCTCGTTTTTCTAAAAAAATTGATATATTATACACATTTTTCTGACATATAATGAATTAGTTATTGAATTTACAAGTTTATATCATTTTCTAAAAATATTGAAACCAAATGGAAATTACTTTTTACACCCAGACATACCTAGCCATAGTGAATGACTGGGGGCGAGAGCCACCTCAGCATCCAAGCAGGCAGGTGGGACTTGGACCAGGGCTTGACTGGGTCAGACCCTAACCTAAAATTTTTGCACTGCAGAGGCATCTAGCCTCTGAGGCTGGCAGGTGGGACCTGGGCCACACGGGCACCACGAGGTAGCCACGCGAGCACCACGTCACCACGACGGGCGGCGCGGCAGACAGTGGTTGACGGTAACCCTGGAGAGCACGCGGGCTAGCATGAGAGGGTGCGTTGGAATGGGCTCATCGGGGCAGACCAGGAGGTGATTGCGCCGCTGAGTTTGGGTCTCCGGAGCTTGGCCGGCAACAACAAGCAGCGGAGGTGATGGCAGGTGCTCGTGGCAGAGGCGATAGAGAGGAAGAGGGAGGGAGTTGAGGGCACTAGGGTTCTCAGGGACTCACCATGATGCAGGTAGAGAGGTCGGGGAGGCCGGAGGAGCTTGGACGGCGGTGAATCAACGACAAAAATGGCGGAGACCGACGGTGAAGTCCAGCTCGGGTGGCTCGATTCCAAGCACGCGCAGACGATTCAGTTGGTGGAGAAGCTCTAGGAGGCGAGGCGGTGACGGGGAAGCACTCGTCTTCTCACGGGGAGGTGCAGAACCACGGCATCGATCGACGGCCATGGCGGATAGGGTTCGGTCCAGAGGGGAATGGAAGGAAGAGAGCGCGGGGAATGTGAGAGGATAAGAGAGAGGGAGTGGCATCCTGGTGGTCTTCTCCTTTTCCAGGGCGGCGACGAGCATCCCAGCGCCCAGCGCGCATCGCGGCGACGGGGGGCGGCGTTGGATGCGACACTGAGGAGCTTGGCGTTGGGGACGAAAACAACGACTATGAAGCGGTATCGGGCCGGGCAACATGGGCCAGCTGGTGGGCTGCGGGGCGCTGCGCAAGCGGCGGATAGGAAATGGAGAGAGGGAGGAAACCTGGGATGCGGCCCAGTAGGGTTAGGGGTAGTTTTTATTTCTGAAAACCTTTTCTATTTCCTGTTTTCTAATTTTCTCTTTTGCATTTTCATTTGAAATCTGTTTTAGAGTGTTTCAAAAATACCAAAAGGTTTTGAAAAATATATCAAGTATTGCAGGGGCCCTTTTTAGTCCATTTGGGCTCCAACATTTTTGTACTTTTCAAAACATTCAAAACCTTTTTGAATAGATTTCCAAATAGAAACAGAGGGAAAGCTAGGGTTTTAGGGTTTGATTTATTTTCCTCAATGCAATTTTAAGAGATGATGCTCATGCTATGCACAATCAAAACCCTAATTACTATTTAGCTAAAACTGGGGTGTTACAACTGCCATCGATCTGGGCCACTCCCTTCCTCTCCATCGGTACCGTGCTAACCCTTTTTACCCATCTCTAAGCTCCTATGATTCCTCCCTTGTCCCAGGAATGCCAGGAACCACCTGCCACCTTTCCTTGTCGTGATGTGGTGTTTCCGTCAAGGTTGACTTCCCGAAGACCCTATGGCCGCGCCAGGGCCTCCATCTTCCTGTGGCAGGTCACCGCATCCCCCTCCTCCAACGTCCGTTGGCATGCAGAGGCCGTGGAAGCATCTCCGGCGAGCACCGGAGCAAAGTCAGCAGGCGTGGGTGCGTGAGGCATCACTCGGCATGAAACCCCCCTATGCCACCCACCGTTCTACTCGCCGTGAAGATCCTCACCAACTCCAACCCTTCCCCAAGCCTCTGGAGGTCCATAGTTAAGCCCATGGTCGGCCATTCCCAACCCTAGGGTTTCATCCTCATCAACCTGTCAAGAGAAAGAAGACGAGCCTCTGGCCGTCGATTCCATCTCAATCGGATGTCACCTAGCAAAACTTACCACTTCGGGAGCTATAGCTACTGACGAACGGGGCCCTCCTGGCCGATTTTCAAACGCATCCCGCGTGCTCCCCTCAGCACAGCGGGCAGGCTGTTACGTGGTGCGACCCAGATCTACCCCGGAACCGGCCTAGTAAGCCCCTTCCTCCTTCTCTTTTATTTTTTTATCTCGAGATCTATTTTTTACTCTTTGGTTTAAATCGAAATAAAAATGAATAATACAAAACTTTAACCAAATCTAAATTCCTTCAGGTTCCAATATGTTTTGTGCAACATGCCGAACTTGCCCTTTTCAAAAAATAATTTCCAGTATTTATTAGTATTTAACCTTCTAACATGTATATTTGACACCAAGTAAATTCCTTAGGGAGCACCACATATCCAAATGGAATAAATCAAGTTTCATCTGATAGTTATTATAAATACCCATTTTTGGTACCTTGCCTAATGACAAGGTGAACCATGGTTTGGCTTTAGTAAAAATAACAAAAATAGGGCATTTTTGCCCTTAGAAAATTCACTAGGTAAAACAAAATATGGTTTTGACCTAATTCCAACTCCCAGCACACTTGCATACCAATATGTATTAAAAACCAGGAGCCCAATATTTATTGAGCTCTTCTTGATTTATGGTAAATTAAACTATTATGTGTATGTTTATATCACTAATATATTCACCTAAGTAATTCTGTAAATTCAGAAAGGGTGATTCCAATTTATACAGAATGTTATTCCAAATACCTAACATGTGTCCCTAGAATCACATCAAAAGTCCATATGGATTTAATCTGGCGAAAAATACAAATAACACACACTACTGCCTTTGGGAAATTCTTGATGGAAGTTCGGTAATTATTTTAAGTTGAATCCAACTCCTCTTGAATCACCACCAAATCCTACTTAATCACCCAAGGAAATATTTTTTGTAACTCCAGAACAATTCTAGTGAATTATTTCCTATAGCTAGAGTTTTAATCACTAGAAAGTACTTTATAAATCAAGGGAAATTGATAAAATAGTGAAACCAATTTTGTTGGTTTCATTTTCTCAATATCTATCAGATCATATATTTTTTATATAATGGTATGCTCCAAAACTTGTCCTTGGACAAAAACACCTCTCTTAGGTAGTTCCCAGACCATGAATCCAAAACGATCTTTTCCTAATGCCTCCAAATCTTCCACCAATCGAATCAAACAAATCATTCAGCACCCTACTGATGTATATCATGTGTTTATCATTTGCTTGTTGTATGGTTTGATGGTTTTACGCATTGTATTGATGGTGGTGTTGTTTGTTTGCATGTATGCTCGATAACGGCGGTAATTGCGATTGCATGACGCCGAGAAGAAGGAAGCATCGGGTTATTCTTATTATTGTATTTTCGGTATTCTGGTTTTCTAAGGAACTCAAGGGAATTCTCATAAGCTCTTGTCCTACAGTTCTATTCATGCATGTTTTATCTACTATTTATGAAAATTGCCTTGTTTTACTATATGTTGAGTTATATATGGTAGTGGCTTGGCTCCTCCAAGCTATTATGCATTTGTACTATTAAGTACAACCCCATTTTTGCTGATACGTACTTGCCCCTAGTATGGTAGATGGTGTATGACACCATTCCCCTTTGGAAACCCCGTTTTAGCCGAAGCAAAACTATGGGATGGGAAGACCCCGGAAAAGTTTACAAGAATGTTTTATGAGAAAACCTTGACAAGGTTTGGCCTGCCAAGTGAGTTTAAATAGGAAAAAGGTTTTGGTTTTACAAAAGGGTTGGACGAAACATGGAGGATAAATGTTTATGAAAATGCACCGAGCTATGTAGTTTTGACCGAAAAATTAACCCGTGCAACCACAATACTTTGGAATGGGACAGGACTGGGCTGGAAATTATTTTATTCCGGTATAGGTGCCTCATAAATACTACAGGGGATGTCAATCTTTGTAAGATGGGTCTTCTCCTAAAATGGTCCATGAAGCGTCGACCAAGTAAAGAAACGAACGGTCTGCGGGCCTCCAGGCGTTACTATGAGCCCCTCATTGAATGCTTACTGTTCATACTCACTTCCATGCTCACGTCGTTTCATTGATCGTTATGTTCTGGCCTATTACTGTTTTAGTGTTTTTTGGAAGCGCTGACTTATTTTGCAGAATAGCACATGAATGTCAAGATGACAACTGATATACATGCAAAAATTTAAATTACTTATTACACAATAATAAAATTTTATTACAACAGATCATTAAAGAAGATCTGTGTTCTAAAATATTACAAAGTGTTGGTATCCTCAATAAGAGATCTGTACATGGCGAATCGCTTCAATGTATCATCTGCCCTCTTTTTAAACATTTCAGCTACACGTCTCAAAAAAAACATTTTAGCTACAGATCTAAGAGCAGCTACACCCTTTCTTTCTGCATGCAACACATACTTCTTATATCTATCAGCTATAGGAGGTGTTCTAGGTGGACTGTTTAGTAAGTTGTTTCCTTTAGAAATACAATGGGACAATGAATGAGAAGAGGGATCATAACTTTCAGTCTTTCCTTCTGAGGACTCCTCCTTGATTTTAGCTACATCCTGGTAAAATATGGTGAAATGTGTTAAAACAAAGAACAAGGGGAAAGTAGTATTATTAAAATTAGAGATCATTTAAGAACAAGCATATGGTGATCCTTACTAGGCATGGCTAAGAGAATAAAATCTGCTCCACCGTTGACACAAGATAAGGGACCCACTCATCTGGATAGAAAGAAACAATAAAGGCATAGGTCCATAATAACTTAGCTAGACTCACCCTCTCTAGTGTTTAGACCTTGGTCTAGTAAGAACAAGACTCTCTTAGACACCCCAAATTTCCAACGTTGCACATGCTGGGCATTCACAATGTATGAATAAACCACACCATAAGGAAAAAAATGCAACTTAAGATCTATCTATATACATAGTGGAGCTTTTCCACAAGTCAAAAAGCTTAAGGGTGACCCATAAGCTTTAAGTAAGTATGAACTTACAGTAGCTCGTTCAGGATGGCAGTAGCTCCTTCTCATGCGGGTGCGACTCCTATTCAATGTGCCAGTAGTATCTTAGTCGACCAGCTAGAACTCTAGTATTTGTACTCCATTGTCCTTTCTCTGCGTTAAGGCATGACATTTAAAATAGAGTTAGCTGGTTTTGAAGGATGAAAGCACTTGAAAAACACCAAAAAGATAGCATTAAAAATGACCAGATGTATGATTCAAACTAACTAGCTCGTTTGGAAGGATGTAAAAACAGTTGAAAACACCAAAGAGATAACATTATGAATGAGTAGATGGACATTTTCTGAATTAAGAATTCACAGATAGAAACACAATAAAACATAAATGGAAATGTCATGGCATGTTTTCAGGTAGAATGACTTATTAACTTAATATGCATACAACTAATATAACTTATTAACATGACAAGAAACTTTTCTAAGTAACACACAGAATCCTCGTACTTCAGCCTTGCTTAGCGTTAGATTGTCAGTGTTGGATCCTTTATTTGCTGTTCACATGAACCATTGGAGCGCTCAGAAAGAATAGTATTTACGAGTTAGTGTTGTAGGATTATACCGGTAGTGTGAGAATGTCAGAAAAGAAATAATAGGGACAAGCTTATGATATGGGTGCAAACAAAATGGCAATAGAGTGTAGGATATTGAGCAACATTATAACACTTTCGGAGCTTACGAGTACGAAAAAAATAGCAAACAGGCAAGATAAATTACCGCTACATGGCGTGGGCGGGTGGGGCAGGAAAGAGGGCGGCGGGGGCAACGGCTGGGCATTTTGAGGTGCATCTGGTGAGTTGTGAGATGAAGATGCTCCCGTATGGAAGAGAGCACCGACGGGGAAGGAGCTCTGGTGTGGAAGAGAGGGCTGGCGGTGAAGCATCTGGAGGAAGGTGGAGGTCATAGGGTGTGGGCCACGAAGATGTGATGGGGATATAGGTGGGATTACGCACATTTACCATCTATACCCCTCTATTATCGCAGCGCTCCTATGGTCCTTTTTTCTAGTCCAGGGATAGAAGAGGAATTTTGCATTCGCAAAAAATAGGGCAGGATTTTTGAATAGAGTCGCAGGATGTTTCGGCGCTATGCAGAAATTTTGAGGTTGAAGCTTCCGACGTACGCTACTCCGATGTGGATGCTCCTGACGTGTTGGCCCTGTCTAGACCCACAAGCCAGTGACAACATGCTTACCAACATTTAAATGAGTTTCCACAAATTTATAAACAATATATTTTGAAGTCTTTCAAATAGGATGACCAAGGTTAGGACCATATCTCTGCCATAGTTTACGATAACGTGTCCATATTTCGTAGATCAGTGCATCTTGGCATTTCAAGCAATGTTTACATAAAGAGATTCTAGATTTGATTGTTATATAATGCCCTGCTTGGTCAGGGTCATTTAGGGGTTTAGGGTTTAGGTTTTAGGGTTTATGGTTTAGTGAATTTTCAATAATGTTCAAGCTTTATGCTTATTTTCGTGGAATGTAATAGTGTTACCGCAATTTAATGTAAGTATCTGAAATTTTGATCTATAAGTGCATGATACCTACTTGGTTAGGGTTTATGGGTCGAGGGTTCGGGATTTTAGTATTGAGGGGTTTAGGATTTTGGTTTTAGGGGTAGTTTAGGGTTTATAGTTTAGGGAATTGTCAATAATGTCCAAGATGTATGCTTATATTCGTCGAATAGAATGGTGTTACCCAATTTAATGAAAGTATATCAAATTTTTATCTATAAGTCCATGATAAGTGCTTGGTCTGGGTTTCGGGTTCTAGGGTTTAGGTTTTAGGGAATTTTAAATAATGTTCATGGAATAGAATGTCTTAGCAACAATTTAATGAAAGTATCTCAAATTTTGATCTATAAGAGCATGATAACGGCTTCGCCATGGTTTACTGTTTTTAGGGTTTAGGGGTATAGGGCTTAGGTTTTACGTTTTAGGGTGTTAGGATTTCGGGAATTTTCAATAGTATTCAAGTTGTATGCCTATATTCGTGAAATAAAATAGCGTTAGCGCAATTTAATGAAAGCCTCTTAAATTTTGATCAATAAGTGCATGATACCTGCTTGGTGAGGGTTTAGGGTTCTAGGGTTTATTGGTTTAGGGTTTAGTTTTTGGGGCATTTTCAATAATGTTCAAGATTTATGCTTATATGCATGGAATAGAATGGAGTTAGCGTAATTTGATGAAAGTATATCTCAATTGTTGATCTACAATTTGATGATACCCCTGCTTGGTCAGGGTCGTTTAGTGGTTTAGGTTTTTAGGTTTTAGGGGTTTAGGGAATTTTCAATAATGTTCATGCTTTATGCTTATAATCATGGAACAGAATGGCGATGTTGCAATATAATGGAAGTATCTCAAATTTGGATCTATAAGTGCATGATACCCTGATTGGTTAGGGTTTAATTATGCGTTGAGGGGTTTATGGTTTTAGTATTGTAATACCTCGGACACTATACTCTAAGAAACAAGCTAGGAATGAACCTAAAGTGTATAGGATGTCCTACCGAGGACGCCCAAGGGCCACCCACGTGTAGGTCCCGTCTGAGCGGAACATGGCAAATTACCGGCCAACCACCCTATCCACTTTGCGAGAACATCGTAACAAGAGGGAGCGGCATAGTCGAAAGGTATGCAAATAAACATACATAAGTGTGTATGTCCACGATATACAAAAGTACATCAGAGACAGACCATCTAAAAGAAATATAAATATTCAACGCCATACGGCAAGATCCAAAATACTAGATAATTCTAATAGTTTAGGATACATCCTCACACATCACACGTCAGGGTATCAAGCGGAAGCGGAAAACAAGATCCAAGTATGGATAAGAAGAAAACTGGCATAAGATGCCTAGAAATAAGCACATCCTGCCCATAGTTCTCACGTATCTCCATCACCAGAATCTCTACACCTGACGGTCGTTGCCACCATCATCGGTTTCCTCAACCCAGTAAACTGCCAGCGGATTTACCTGTCCATCTAAGCCAATATTTTATCGTGTGAGACCCTAAGGGACTCAGCAATTCTTTATCCATTTAAAGGAAACAACCAGAGGGTGACGCAATTGCAGCAAAAATAAAGCCTAGCATTTCTATAGAGACACGCTACAACATCCACAAAACTAATGATAGACGTATGCTCGTTCATTAAACAACAGTTAATTACCCAATATATATATATATATATCAACATAAATAAACATCACTCGCCCACCTTCCCGTTTCCCAAACAAGAAGGCGGAAGAACATCCCATTCATAGGCAAATTTTATTAATAATTCCATGAAGGTTGCACTATTACTAGAAAAGTTTTAGTCAAATTAAAGGTGGTATTTTAGTTATGATTGTCTATGAGAAACTATGCTCCAAGTCATACATAAGCGTGGACACGGATTTCAGAAACATTTACCCTGCAGGGGTGCATAAATAGCAACACAGGCATGACCAACCTTGGAAAAACCAAATAAAAACCCAACGAGGCATCACGACAAAGAAATTGCAAGATTCATAAAATATTTCAGGGGGCCACCCCACTAAGCTACCCGCTACAAAGTTGGCCGGCTCCGAGGCAGACCCAGAGGTTTGTGTCAATGGCTATAAACGACTGGTAACCCGAAAGTGTGACTGGGCTTGTCGATACCGTTGAAACATTCCACATTCCAAAACAGTACAGTAGTAAATGCTCCTCGAACAACATTAGTAATTAAATAATTAAAGCATGGCATATGTACAGGATAGTAATAACTACCCAAACTAGTTTCTGTCCCAAAGAAATAACAAATGATTCAAGCTCTAGCTAGGGGGATCATGGTCACACATGCGGATAGTGCTACAGTCAAGGAATAGGTATCAAATACTCGGGGTCCTACGGGACACAAGTCAACCTTAAAGAACAAAATAGCAGATATAGCCCACTATTGCCTCTTTCTTTAGTTATCCTGTTACTTATCAATTCAGTTGTTTAGGTACGTCTTGATTCAAAGACACTCAAAAACCCTACACATGCAATTCTACGACTCACATGGCTTAAAAAACTCCTCTAGTAATGACTCATAGGATGGAGGGAACAAGTTTCAGTGGGGTTTAAAAGTAAAGGCTATGCAGTACTTGGGATTTCAATTTAATTCAAATCGCGACTCATGATGAAATAATAAGTTAGATGCAATAGGTACTATATGTAGTGCAAGCATGGGGAAATTCTTGCCTAGAATCTCAGTTGTTGAATATGAAGGATCTAGGTAAAACTCCTGAAGCTCCTAATACTCTCCTTTATCAGCATCTATCTGGATAAAAACCAAACACAAAAGGAGCCGAAATAAATACATTGCACAAACATTTAAATCATATGCAACAAGAAAACAAGTATGACATGATGGAATGATGCACATTTCACATGGCATAATATAGCATGGCATGGGTGAAGTATGGGGTACAAGAATAAAGCATGTTATTAAGTTTTTACTTACGTTTTACTTCCATAAACATTTCTGTATACTTAATATTTATATGATGCATGCTTCAATTCATATCATGGAATGCATTATTAGAATGGGCTCACATCTTTGCTCAATTTATACGTATCATTTATCGAATTCAGAGTTACGGAAATAGAGTTATGCATTTATTAAGAAATGGCATTTAAATTGCTCAAAAGATATTTTAAATATCATAAATAGATTCCTCATGTTTTTCTAATTCAAAAACACATATCATTTGCAATATTTCAATATATATAGATTAAAAGTTAGGGATTTCTATTTTTGTGCCCTTGGTTCCTTAGTTGTACTCACTTTTCCCCAGCCCTTGGTTCCTATTATGAAAATCTCGCACGGTCTAAAACTCGCAGTCCGTCAGCCTAGCTGTTAGATGCTGACAAGTGGGGCCGCATTTAGTTAGGTCCCGTAGTGGACCCTCGCTGTTACGTGCTGACAAGTGGTCTGCGGTCTGTCAGGTCCCGTGGTGGACCCTTGCCATTACATGTTGACAAGTGGGGCCGAGTTTAGTTGGTTCCCATAGTGGACACCTCTCTCCACTGCTCCACATTAGCATGAGACCCACATCTTATCCACGAGAGCTAGCCCCGCTCTCGTGCCCTTGCTGTTGCCTCCCCTTTCTTCTTCTCCAGCGATGGAGGCCCTTCTCCAACCACGGCGGCCCTTTGTCAAGCTTCACTTCGGCCTCCCGTTCGTCCTGGCGCCAGTATGGTGTCGTCCCATTGATCTGTATGAAGGATGACAATAGCAACCGTGCGTAGAGAAGGTTAGATCTCGCACCAAAATGTTTCGATTAGACGGGGGCGCTTGCTTCGGAGAAGGCAGACAGTGAGCCGTTCCGATGATTTAATTAGTTTATCGAGTTAATATCTCGACTACAATCAAATCAAAGAGTGTTTATAATTAAAAAATAGGGAGTTGGATGTATAATAAAGGGATAATAAAATGACACAACTCTTGAACACTTTCGAATTAATAAAATTATACAACTCTTAATGTACAAGAGTGTTTATAATTGACACAACTCTTGAACACTTTCAAATTAAAAAAATTATACAGCTCTTAAATGTACACGAGTGTTTATAATTGACACAACTGTTGAACACTTTCAAATTAAAATAATTATACAACTCTTAATGTACAAGAGTGATTATAATTGACATAACTCTTGAACACTTTCAAATTAAAAAAATTAGAAAACTCTTAATGTAAAAGATGTTGAATAAAAGAGCAATTTACCAAGAGAAATAACCAAAATAAAAGCTAGATAAAACATGAATAGAATAATAGAAATTATAATAATCATGTGAAATAGCGAAAACAGATTAAGGCAAATAACCAAACTGATTGCAAGGCATAGAACTTGAGATATGATCAGAACAAAGTTGAGAAAGAGGATGTACATCACAGCAGTAGAGGAACCAACAACGTTCGCGTTGGCACCGTCGTTAGCCATGTCGTGGAGGAAGAGGTTGCTGATGTTGGGGAAGATGTCCTCGTTCGGGAAGACATCGATGCAATCGCTATCCGTGAAGGACTCTGTGATGAAGCCACTAGTCGTGCCAATATCCCTCCCCAAAAATCTTATCGCCCTTATCCCGTACAGGACTCGAAGCAGCAGGGTCTCAGAGGCCTACTGTCCCGGCTCGTGGTGCATGCCACAAGATGGGATGGGGAAGAATAGGTAGCACAGTGCTCTAGAACTGGAGACGCAAAGGGATGTGTGATGGTGCTCGACGTGGCACTTTGTTGGTAACCCCAAGCACACGGTGTGAAGAGAAAGCAGCAAGTTTTCCCTCAGTTGAGACCGAGGTTATCGAACCAGAAGGAGGAAGTAAACGTCACATAGGTGTTGCAAGCAACGTGGAGACCTTCACAACACAAACTCAAGACTTTTTCCCAACGAACAGTGAGGATGTCAAGCTCACTGGTTTGCTGTAACAAAGGATTAAACAAACCGTGTGGAAGGTAATGGTTTGCAGCAAGTAAACAAGTAATGGTGGAAGATGTGTCAATGGTGAAGATTGGACTAGGGTCCATAGTTCACTACAGGTGCTCTCCTTAGATAAACAACATGGCATGAAGGCTAAACAAATTACAGCAGGGAATTGACAGGAACTGAGCAAGGCATAACAATGCAATTACTAGTCAGAAAGATCCTATGAGGTTGATTGGGAAATACAACAAGATACATAGACTGCCATCCAACTAAATCTATGACTAGAAGTCCACCTTCAGTTTATCATCCGAACCCTCTCCAGTATTGAGTTGCAGGCAACAGATAACTGCTTTAAGCAAAGTGTGTAAGGTAAACAGTCCACATGTTCCATGAATAAGAGACCGTTGTTTTCTCCCTAGTAGCAACAACACATCTACAACGGAAGAGATTTCTGTCACTTCCCTTGGAGACTAGAGGCATGAACCCACTATCGAGCATAAATACCCCATCTTGGAGTCACTAGCAACTACTTGGACAAGATAGCTACTAAAAACGGAGAGCATGCAAGATCACAAACAACACAGACATGATAGAATCATAAATAAAAAACCATTAATCAAACCAACATAATAATCTCAATATCCATCGTATCCCCAGAAACACAACATGCATGATTACAAATAGATTAGATCTTGATCATGAACAGAGCTCACAAGATCTATACATGACAGCACAAAGGAGGAGATACAACCATCTAGCTACTACATGGACCCATAGTCCAAGGTTGAACTACTCACACATCATACCGGAGAGAAGGCCTCCAGGATGATCTCCCCTCTGGCAGGGTGTCGGGAAGAACTTCAGATGCCCCCTCCCCGATCTAGGGACGATGTTGGCGGCGGCTACAGACGGTTTCGTGGATTTTTGATTGGGTACTCAAGGTTTCTGCATTGGGGGCTTCTTATAGGCGAAGGGGGAGACCGAGGCGGCGGCCAGGGCGACCAAACCTTAGCCAGGCCCGGGGTAGGGCCCACCCACGCCTGGTGTAGGTTTGGCCCCTCTGGCCGGGCCCTCCGGCTCTCCTCTGGAATTCTTGTTCCCCACGGAAAGTAATAGACTTTGTCCTTTGTCCCGTCCAATTCCGAGAATATTTCTTTACTAACTTTTATGAAACCAAAAACAGCAAAAAACATGCATCTGGCACTGTTGCAACTTGTTAGTAGGTTAGTACCAAAAAACAAGTAAAAAGCACCTCAAAGTGTGGACAAGTAAAGAAATTAGATACTAAACAAGAATGGAGCATCAAAAATTATAGATACGTTTCCAACGGGGTACCCCTTGCACATGGTATAGGAGCTTTCCCATAACCAAAATGACAAGGCAAGCAGACAATGAGCATCTCAACAATCTTTTTAGTTACCATATGCATAGCTTTTTATTGAGGATGCTTCATAGATAGCTCACTATGGTGATGCTGCAAGTTTCCACCATGATTAGGCATGGCTTAGGATAGCGGCCCAGGCGTTTATCTAACACATGATACAAAATCCATGGACTTACAAGTTCCCTATTTATTTCACACCAGTGACATCCATAGAAAAAAGAACATGATATCAAATGAGTACAACAAGGTGCAAGTGCAATGTTGAAAACGTTCCCCGTGACAGCACGTTTCTGCTAATTCCAACTTGTAAGTGCAAGCATATACAACAAAGTTTTCACAATGGTTCAAGTTTATTAGGGGCGAAGAATAAAGTGTGCCATCAAGTTCGTGAGGGCTTTAATCACTAAGTTTTCACATAACAAAATAGTTTTTAATTCGAAGATAGTTGAAAACAAAAATATACTTGGAATGGTGTAACACACCATGCATATGAGTTTATAGTGGACACTTTGGAATAACTAGGTTTACTGGGAGTCGAAGGCATGAGTAGAGCTTACTCATACAAGTGGAGGCTAGCAAAAGACTGGGAGCAACCAACAAAGAGAGCAATAATGGCCATAATCATGTAGTGCAACAAAGCATACTAATCAAAGCAAAGAGTGGTACTACAAGTAAATGACTAAATGATCATAAAGGCTAGCGGTGACTTGTAGAGTCATAACATGGTGTGAGCATGTGCCAAGTCAACCCAAGAAAGACTTGATGGTGCTCGACGTGGCACTTTGTTGGTAACCCCAAGCGCAGGGTGTGTAGAGAAAGCAGCAAGTTTTCCCTCAGATGAGACCAAGGTTATCGAACCAGAAGGAGGAAGGAAACGTCACACAGGTGTTGCAAGCAACGTGGAGACCTGCACAACACAAACTCAAGACTTTGCCCCAACGAACATTGAGGTTTTCAAGTTCACCAGTTTGCTGTAACAAAGGATTAAACGAACCGTGTGAAAGGTAATGGTTTGCAGCAAGTAAACAAGTAACAGTGGAAGATGTATCAATGGTGAAGATTGGACCGGGGTACATACTTCACTAGAGATGCTCTCCTTAGATAAACAACATGGCATGAAGGGTAAACAAATTACAACAGGACAATTGACAGGAACTGAGCAAGGCATAACAATGCAATTACTAGTCAGAAAGATCCTATGTGGTTGATTGGGAAATACAACAAGATACATAGACCGCCATCCAACTGCATCTATGACTAGAAGTCCACCTTCAGGTTATCATCCGAACCCCCTCCAGTATTAAGTTGCAAGCAACAGACAACTGCCTTAAGAAAAGTGTGTAAGGTAAACAGTCCACATGTTCCATGAACAAGAGACCGTTGTTTTCTCCCTAGTAGAAACATCACATCTACAACCGAAGAGATTTTTGTCACTTCCCTTGGAAACTAGAGGCATGAACCCACTATCGAGCATAAATACCCCCTCTTGGAGTCACTAGCAACTACTTGGCCAAGATAGTTACTAACAACGGAGAGCATGCAAGATCACAAACAACACAGACATGATAAAATCATAAAGACAAACCATTAATCAAACCAACATAATAATCTCAATATCCATTGGATCCCCGCAAACACAACATGCATGATTACAAATAGATTAGATCTAGATCATGAACGAAGCTCACAAGATCTATACATGAAAGCACAAACGAGGAGATACAACCATCTAGCTACTACATGGACCCATATTTAAAGGTGGAACTACTCATGCATCATACCGAAGAGAAGGCCTCCGGGATGATCTCCCCTCTAGCAGGGTGCCGGGAAGAACTTTAGATCCCCTCGATCTAGGGACGATGGTGGCGGCTACAGACAGGTTCATGGATTTTTGATCGGGTACTCAGGGTTTCTGCATTGGTAGCTTCTTATAAGAGATGGGGGAGACCGAGGAGGCGGCCAGGGCGACCAAACCCTAGACAGGCGTGGGGTGGGGCCCACCCATTCCTGGGGTGGTTCTGGCCCCTCTGGCTGTCCCCTCCAGCTCTCCTCTAGACTTCTTGTTCCCCTTGGAAAGTAATTGACTTTGTCCTTTGTGCCGTCCAATTCCAAGAATATTTCTTTAATAACTTTTCTGAAACCAAAAACAGCAGAAAACAGGCATCTGGCAGTGTTGCAACTTGTTAGTAGGTTAGTTCCAGAAAACATGTAAAAAGCACCTCAAATTGTGGACAAGTAAAGCAAAGTAGATACTAAAAAAGCATGGATCATCAAAAATTATATATACGTTTCCAACGTATCAATGTGGAACTGTGTGTCTGAGAGGAGGCGTGATATCTCTCTTATAGGCACAGAGGGAAGGCAGACAGGTTGCACCGGAGATGAAACGAATGGACAGAAGTTGAAGCGAACAGGCGGCAGCCAACCGGACAGCCTCCACTCTGTTTGTATTCATTTCCACTTAGTTCATATTAAAAGTCCACTCGAGCAAAACGTTTCAGCTTATGTACAACTATTCATATACCATTCATTTGTGGCAAAATAAAGTCAGCTTCTCTACAATTATTCATATACCATTCATGCGTGGCAAAATAAAGCTCGGCTCGTGAGATTCCATAACCCGCGATCTTGAGTCTTGACGTGACGTGACAGTGACGAGGCGAGGCGAGGCGTGGTGTGGCGAGGCTAGCGAGGAGGAGGAGTGCACGTGTATTTGTCTTCTCTTCTCAAGCTCATACAATTGATGGAAGAGATCTCCTTATAAGCTGGTCCAACTTCCACTCAACTAGCAATGTGGGACTAAACATTTGTCCCAGCTCTTGCCTTGCCTGAATGGGCCAAATGGGCCTCTAGGATTTCAGAAATATATTGGCATATAACAAATGGATTGTGCCTATTTAGGCAAAAATTCCAACAATCCCCCACCAGATCCCAGGGTCACATGAAGTTTGCCTTTGGTTCTAAAACATTATTTATATATCGGTACTATAGTGGATACTGTTAAATTGAACTTCAACCTAGAGCTTTATGTTCTACTAGGCTGCAACTTGTATAATGGACTATGCCTTGAACTACAAGTTTGCTGCGAACCCAGCTTCACAAAAAATCTTGACGAATACTAGGCTACCGTGGGACTTCCCCGCGGGTGGAGCTTCTGTGTCATACTCCATGACCTTTCATGAGTTTATTAGAGAGAACCCTACTCTCATAGACTGCAAAGTTTTAACAGTCAAACTCATATATGTGTGTTCTTCAAAAGATGTTCTACAGGACAACATCTTTGCTTAACATAAGCCACTTAGAACACATTAAGATAATAAATCAACCTGTCGTGCAGAATAGGATAGTATTACATCTTTACGGAGTGGTGTTTACTAAAGTAGGGATACTTTCCACTCAGCTAACCAACCGCTTGTCTCCCAATTCAAATTCACGGGATCTCTAATCACATAGAGTGGTTTACCACTATGGAAACTCAAAATGTTGGTCTCATCCCCATCTCCTTCGATGCATTTTCTATCATGTTGAGTGATAGACCCTTTGTGAAGGGATTTGCCATGTTTTTAGATGTTTGGATATAATCCAATGCAATAACTCCGGAGTTTCTCATTTTCCTGACAGATTTCAGTCTCCTCTTCACATGTCTTGATGACTTCATATTATCCTTAGAACTATTTACGTTGAAAATCACAGTTTGATTATTGTAGTTCATTAGGATTGTGGGTATTGGTTTTTCGATCACAGGTAAGTTCATCAAGAGTTCACAAATCCACTCTGCTTCAACAGTGGCTATGTATAATGATGTGAGTTTTGCTTCCATAGTTGACCTTGTTAAGATGGTCTGCTTGCAAGACTTCAAAGAAACAGCGCCACCAACAAGTGTGAATACATATCCACTCATGAACTTTATCTCGTTAGCATCAGATATCCATTTTGAATCACTATAACCTTCTAGTACTCTCGAATACCCGGTATAGTGCATGTCATAGCTCGTAGTGCCTTTTAGATAGTGCATAAATCTCTCAAGAGCATGACAGTGATCATCTCCTGGATTTGAAACAAATCGACTGAGTTTGCTTATAGCAAAGATGATCTTAGGCCTCGTGGCACTAGCTAAATACATAAGCGAGCCAATAATTTGAGAGTATATCAGTTGGTCTCTAGTAATTTCTTGATTCTTTCGAAGAAACACACTAGGATCGTACAGTGTAGGACAAGACTTGCAGTCGCTATACCCGAAACGACTCAAGACCTCTTCCACATAGTGAGACTGAAGGAATGTAATCCCACCATCATCATCTCTCAATAGCTTGATGTTCAGGATAACATCATCTACTCCCAGATCCTTCATCTCAAAGGAATGAGATAAAATATCTTTGAACTCCTTAATTGCATTAAGATTGGTTCCGAAAATCAGTATGTCATCAACACACTAGGATTACTCTCTCACCACCACCATGGATATGGTACACACATTTATCAGCTTCATTTACAACAAAGCCTGCAGCAGTTAAAATTCTTTCAAACTTCTGATGCCACTGCTCAGGGGCTTGTTTTAGGCCATATAAAGACTTCAACAACTTGCACACCTTTCATTCTTGACCATTTTCCACAAATCCATCTAGCTGATCCATGTAAATTTCTTCATCCAACTCTCCATTAAGGAAAGTTGTCTTAACATCCATTTGATGAAGGAGAAGACCATGAGAGGCAGCCAATGAGAGTAATACTCGAATGGTTATCAATATGGAAACAGATGAGGAAGTGTCAAAGAAGTCTTCACCTTCTTTTTGAGTATATCCCTTGGCCACAAGTCATGCCTTGTACTTCTCAATAGTACCATCAGGTGTAAACTTTTTCTTAAACACCCACTTGCATCCTATAGGTTTGCACCCATAAGGCGATTAGTGATCTCCCATGTTCCATTAGCTAAGATGGAATCCATATCACTACGGACGGCTTCCTTCCAGTAGTCAGCATCAGGAGATGCATATGCTTCTGAAATGGAAGTGGGAGTGTCATCCACAAGGTACACAATGAAATCATCACCAAAGGACTTTGCAGTCCTCGGTCTCTTGCTCCTTTTAGGAATTTCATTATCATCCTCCTTAGGACTTTCATAGTGTTCAATAGGAATGGTAGGTTCCGAAAATGTAGCAAATTCCCGATTAGATGAAATAGGTATCTCCGGATTTGATGAGTTAGGTTTATCCTTCATAGGGAAGATATCCTCAACGAAAGTCGCATCATTCGACTCCATGATTGTACCGACATGAATGTTAGGTACTTCATATTTTCCTATCAAGAATCTAGAACTAATGCTATGAGCATAGCCCAGAAAAAAATCGATGATTTTTGGTCCAATCTTGCGCTTCTTGGGGATTGGTACATTAACCTTTGCCAAAGAACCCCAAGTACGCAAGTAAGAGAGTTTTAATATTTTCTTCTCCCATTCTTCGAATGGATTAATTTCTTTGTTCTTTGTGGGAAATCGGTTTAGGACATGACACACAGTCAATAGTGCCTCCCCCACCATTCCTTGGAGAGAACCGAGGTTTCTAACATGGCGTTAACCAAATCTGTCAGAGTACAGTTCTTTATTTCGGTTACTCCATTTGACGCGGGTGAGTAGGGAGGCGTCCTCTCATAAATTATTCCAGGTTCCGCACAAAAGGAATCAAACTCGTTGGAAAAATACACTCCACCACAATCAGACCTAAGCCTCTTAATCTTTTGATCAAGTTAATTTTCTGCTTTAGCTTTATATATTTTGAAGAAACCCAAAGACTCATCTTTTGATTTTAGAAGATACACATTACAATATCTCGTAGAGTCATCGATAAAAGTCATGAAATATTTCTTTCCACCTTTTGTCAACACACCATTCATCTCATAGATTTAGTGGTGTTAAATTTCCCACTTCTGCAGTCGTATGTGACTTGCGAGGTTGTTTAGCTTGCACACAGACTTGGCACTTAGATCCCTTAACAGTTGTGAAATCAAGGATTAAATTCATTTTGGCTAGCCGCGTCATACAACCAAAATTAATATGACAAAGACGAGAGTTCTAGACATTTGATTCAAAATTCGTGTAAATATGATTAACAACTTTATTATAAATGTCTGACAAAGATAAGCGGAAAAAGAATCCGCACAAATAGCCTTTACCAACAAAGGTTTCATACTTAGAAATTAGAAATATATTGGACTCGAATACAATCTTGTATCCATCTCGACACAAAAAGATCCGTTAACAAGATTTTTATTTATTGAGGGAAGATGATGCACGTTCTTCATGCGCACGGACTTTCCCGAAGTGAACTTCAGATCGACCGTACCAACACCATGAATAGAAGCATGTGAGTCGTTCTCCATCAGCATGGTTTGAGTCCCTCTGACCGAACATCTTTCATCTCAACATCACTCATGACAACATTAGCAGTCTTGCTACCCTTCCCATGCTGGCGCTTGTCAAAGCGGTTGGGACAAGTAGGAGCCCAATGATGAGGATCACCGCACACATGACAAGCACCTTTCTTCTTATCAGTCTTCTTCTTGAAGCTAGTAGACTGTGAGACCTTGTTATTTCCATCGAACTTTCCTTTGCCATCAAACTTCCCTTTGTTCTTGAGCTTGTGATGATGTAAGTTCCTTTTCTGTACCAGATTGGCATTAGAACCTCCCTCGGTACCTTGATCACGTGTGTCTTTTTATCTCGCCTTCTCTTCCACGTCAAGAGTCCCAATGAGATCCGTCATGGAGAACTCTTGTCTCTTGTGCATCAGAGAAGTTGAAAAATTCCTCCATGACTAGGGAAACTTGGAAATAATGCCTCCGGCAACAAACTTGTCCGGTAACACACAAGTGAAGTGCTCAAGCTCCCTGGCAAGTGATTGTATTAAATGAGCATGCTCCACAATGGGACGGTCATCAACCATCTTATAGTCATAGAATGGGATGGAGACTCCAAATTTTCTCTCGAGCGCATTCCACATGTCCTTTCCATTGCTAAATGACAGATATGAATTGACAATATTATCACTAATAATGCTGATCAAGGCCGCCTTGAAAGTGGTATGAAGTTTTTGGAATGCCTCTTCCTGACCAGGATTAAGATCCCCCTCAGGTGCGCCATAGATGGCGTTGTAGCAGCTCATGGTCTGAAACCAGAGCACTGCTCTCGCGCTCCATCGTTTGTAATTGACACCTTCAAACACAGGTGGCATCATAGAAGCAACAAAACCACTTGGGGAAAATTTCCTGAAATAAGGTTTTTGGAATGTTGAATAAAAGAGCAATTTACCAAGCGAATTAACCAAAATAAACGCTAGATAAAACATGAATAGAATAATAGAAATTATACAAAATAGCGAATACAGATTAAGGAAGATAACCAAACTGATTGCAAGGCATCGAACTTGAGATACGATCAGAACAAAGGCATAGAACTTGAGATACGATCATAACCAAACAGATTAAGGATGTACATCACATCAGCAGCAGACGAACCAACAACGTTCGTGTTGGCACCATCGTCATCCATGTCGTGGAGGAAGAGGTTGCTGATGTCGGGGAAGAAGTCCTCGTTGGGGAAGATGTAGGCATAATCGCTATCTGTGAAGGATTCCGTGATGAAGCCAGTAGTCGCACCAATAGCGCTGCCCAAAAACCTTATCACCCTTCTCCCGTACAGGACTCGAAGCAGCGGGGTCTCGGAGGACTACTGTCCTGGCTAGTGGTGCACGCCGCAAGACGGGATGGGGAAGACTAGGTAGCGCAGCGCTCTGGAACTGGAGACGCAAAGGGATGTGAAGCTGTGTGTCTAAGAGGAGGCGCGACCTCTCTCTTATGGACACATACGGAAGGCGGATAGGCTGCATAGGAGATGAAACGAATGGACGAAAGTTGAAGCAAACAGGTGGCAGCCAACTTGACAGCCTCCACTCAGTTCGTATTCATTTCCACTTAGCATGTATTAAAAGTCCACTCGAACAAAACGTTTCAGCTTCTGTACAACTATTCATATACCATTCATGCGTGGCAAAATAAAGCTTGGCTCGGTGATATTCCTGCAACCCGCAACCCACAACCCGTGGCGCGCGTCGTGGCGTGACGTGACAACGCAAGGTGAGGTGTTGCGTGGTGAGGCAAGTGAGGAGAATGAGGAGCACGCGTGTATATGTCTACTCTTGCCAAGCTTGTATAAAGTGGTGGAAGAGCTCTCCTTATAAGCTGGTCCAACTTTCACACAACTAGCAATGTGGGACTAAACATTTGTCCCAGCTCTTGCCTTGCATGAATGAGCCAAATGGGCCTCTAGGATTTCAGGAATTTATTAGCATATAATAAATGGGCTGGGCCTATTTAGGAAAAAAATCCAACAAAAGAGTGTTTATAATTGACAAAACTCTTGAACACTTTCAAATTAAAAAAATTATACAACTCTTAATGTAAAAGAGTGTTTATAATTGACACAACTCTTGACCAATTTCAAATTTAAAAAATTATACAACTCTTAATGTAAAAGAGTGTTTATAATTGACACAACTCTTGAACACTTTCAAATTAAAAAAATTATACTGCTCTTAATGTAAAAGAATGTTTATAATTGACACAATTCTTGAACACTTTCAAATTAAAAAAATTATACAACTCTTAATGTAGAAGAGTCTTTATAATTGACACAACTCTTGAACACAAATCTTGAACACTTTCAAATTTAAAAAAGTTTATAGTTGACACAACACTTGAACACTTTCAAATTGAAAAAATTATACAACTCTTAATGTAAAAGAGTGTTTCTAATTGACACAACTCTTGAACACTTTCAAGTTAAAAAAATATACAACTCTTAATGTAAAAGAGTGTTTATAATTGAGACAACTCTTGAACACTTTCAAATTGAAAAAAATATATAACTCTTAATGTAAAAGAGTGTTTATAATTGGCACAACTCTTGAACACTTTAAAATTAAAAAAAATATACAACTCTTAATGTAAAAGAGTGTTTATAATTGACATAACTCTTGAACACTTTCAATTTGAAAAAATTATACAACTCTTAATGTAAAAGAGTGTTTATAATTGACACAACTCTTGAACACTTTCAAATTATAGCATCCTAAAAAAATATTGATATTTTACCATTTTTAGAGCATGAAAAGTGATCCCTAAAATTGCGTATACGAAAATTATAAACCTTTGAACACTTTCGCTTCAAATTATATTCAAAATCATTTGTTTATGGAGTAAAAGTATTGGTGGCAAACTCGTTATTTTGCATGGATAGGGGGTTCCCCCCGACAGATACATGGGTTCTCTTGTCCGCTAGATCACAGAGGAACAATCAGAGGATCAACGATTGGTGGGTACGATTCACGTGACAACTTTCTCTACCAATCTCAGCATAGCAGCCAAGATGAGCACATGTGTGACAGTTTTTGACTAAGAGAGAGGGGGGGGGGAAACTTAGTAGAACTTAAAAACCAAGGGCAAAACTGAGTAGAACTTAAAAACCAAGGGCAAAACTGACAAGGGTGTTCAAATAGAAAACAAAAAGAGATTAAAAAAATGGAAAATACATCTTTGATACAATAAAATACATCTTGGCATACATAAAACTATTTGCAATTCAAATATATATCAGTTTGACAATTATTGCCATATTCAAACAAATTATGTTTTGGGGAGGGATGTTTTAGGAAGAGGCTTGAGTAGAAATCCATGAACCTTCATAGATAGTAGGTGATTTGAGAAGTGGTGATTTAGGTTAAAACTTGATTTATATACATTTCTTATGGTCGTAGGACATATAATAAAATTCCCTAAGTAGATGCCACTATGTTTTGATCTTTTTGAATTTGTTGTGCATAAAATGACTCAATTATATAGCTAAAACCCATTTGTTGACTCTCTGTTGACCATCCACCAGAGGGTAAAAGTGGGTATATTGCACAAGGAAGTGTTAGTACTGGAGGGCAAAACTGAGTACAACCAAACTGCCAGTGTTACACTCGAGGGTATAACTGGTCACAACTAAGTGGCCAAGGTTAGACACGAGGGGGAAACGTGACGGATGGTACGCATGTCGCGGTGCACAGGGAGGTAGCGGACGCGTGTGGCCGTGCCCGGTGCATTACCATGCGCGGTTACGTGGTGCACGTTGGTGCAATGAAACATCTCCTCCCTTCACCTTAATAGAGGCATCCTCACTCTCACTCATCAATCGCTCACTCACCCACACAACCATCTCCACTGTCCCATCACCTTCTGCAAACCCCCAAGAAAACCCCAACCACGACGGCGATGGAGAAGAATGGCTGACATGGTTATACCCCACGGGTACACAACATCGGTATACCTAGTCCAGTCCCAAGGAAGGCCCACGATAAGATACGCGGCTTGCGGAGGTTTCGGGTGGCCCAAGCCCATGAACCTTTCGAATGCTTGTAGAACAATACTAGAGTATATAGAATTTCAAAGGGTCAATCCCTAATCTGTAACCGACTCGACCTATGCCCGAGACCTGCCTATATATATAAAGGCTAGGAGAGCACGACGAGGAGGGAACTACTCACCTCATACGCACCTCATACCAGATTGCATCTGTGCACCCCTGTAACCTTCGGTTCTGCCGTAATCAAGAGCAGACAAGCAGGAGTAGGGTTTTCCCTCCGGGGGCCTAAACCTGGGTAAACTTCGATTCCGCATGTTGCTTGTTTGCTAACCGTTCCGTGATCTCCAGCATTCCCATCTTATCCAAAACCCATGTCCATAACAATGGGAATTGACGAGATTAAACCTCGTCAATTGGCGCCGTCTGTGGGAACTGGGGGCGCTGATTGTGCGATCGTGACGATCCCATCCAGAGCGATCTAAAACTCATCAGCGACGGAGAGCCATCTCCTCTTCGGCACTTTCGACTTCACCGCCCACTCGTCAGCCACCATGAAGGATTTCTAGCCCGTAGGCGACGAGCTCGAGATCCTGTTCGGGAGTTTCTGCTTCCAGGTGGGACATGTCGGCACCCTCCGCCTCCCAGAGCGGGTGCCACGGCCATCCATCAGGCCCGCTTCGTGGGTACCGCCCATCGGTGTTCTACGCATGTCGACACTGACAGATGAGTCCTATGACAGCAACTGCTGCAACTCAGATCTGTGCGGCCCCCCATCAGACGAAGGAACCTACGGTTCCGGATCCGAAAGCTGCGGCAGCAGCGACCCAATCCGCGGGCGCTACCAATGCGCCGTGGTTATCCAGGGTGAATCGGAACTGCCACCAGGTTTGACTAACCCCAACCCACCACCCAATCCACCGCCCAACCCGCAGGCTGGGAATGGAGGGAACGGAGGAAACCCTACCCTCCAGCCCAATGAAGGCGACGCTGATGCCTACCAGAGGATCAACCTCAACAAGGAAAGATGGCGCCAGGCACGTGAAGCCGTGGCGGGCAATAAGATCCTACCTGTGAATTCTTAACGGGATCTTCTGATGGAATACCACCTCCTCCTCGTCGGTGAGCATAACCAGCAGGTAAAACTGCAGGAGGAACTCGACAAACGCAAGCAGGCAGCTTCAGAGTCTAGTGCGCGGCGAGCTGCGCTCTCTGTCGCTGGTGGCTCCAGTTCGCACGGCAACCACACCAACAAGCATCGCTCTCGCATAGAGCACATGGATCCCGCCGCACGACATGAGGTCACAAAAACCCTCAACACATCCTTCATGGAGATGGACATCAACATCAATGTCATACCGAAGATGCCACATGATGCGATCATGGCAGCCACCAAATACCTCGCGTACCATCCACCTCTGGTGGGGGACCCGAAGAGTGCCATGCACAAGTTCACGCTAGCCGGACTCGGACTCGTCAGAGATGCCCTCCACAATGAAGCTCTTGCGGAGCCAAAGAAAAAGGCTGCAGTCAGATTCAACTGCAGCCCCACACCCTCATCCGACGAGGATGAGCACGATCTACCTCGACGTTGCAAGAGCCCAAAGCGTCACAGCAGCGACTATGACGCTCGAAAGGACCTCGACCAGCACAAGGTCAACAAGGCTCGTGCTAAACGCGCGTGCTCAACCAAATGCGACGAGGATGACGAAGAAGAGCTATGCGGAGCTCGATGCTTCAGCAGATCTGTTTGGCACACACGGATCCCGAAAAATTTCAAGCTTCCTTCGGACACTCCGAAGTTCGACGGCACACAGGACCCGAAGGCCTGGCTCAGCGATCACCTCTCGTCGGTAAAGCTGCACGGCAGTAACAGAAACATCACGCTATAATGCCTTCAGCTGCAGTAGCCTGTCCTCCGGCTCCATCCGAAGCTGGGAAAAGATGGCGTACAGTTTCATCCGAAACTTCAAAGGCACCAGCAAGAGACCAGCCTCGATCGAGGAACTGCGGGACTGCACTGAACGTTCGGGCGAATCCATTCACTCGTACATCCTATGCTGGTCCATATCAAGAACTCCGCCACACACATCTCTCAGGAAAGGACGATCGACGCCTTCAAGGATGGTGTCAAGCTCCCGGACTGCAAGGAAGAACTTGGGCGCGTCAAGCCCAAGACGATAGACCACCTCATGGACATCGCCAACGGGTGGGCGGATGGCGAAGATTCCCTCCACCGAATGCATTCGGATGACGAGGACGACTACGGCCACAGGCGCGAACGCCGCAGCAAGCGAACATCGTGCGTCTATGACGACCCCGACGGAGTCGACATGGTTGCGGCTGGCTACGTCGATCGACGCAACGACGGCAACCACAGCAGCGGATACCGCGGAGGCAACTCCCGTGATGGAGGGCGCCCGACACAAACATGGCAGCGTCACAGCCGTGACGACGAACATTCGTCATATGACAAGTTGTCCGGTCCCTGCACCATCCACTTCTACATCGACAAGCAGGATGACAAAAGAAGGCCAGCCACATGCTCAAGGACTACCGCGAGTTCCAGAAACCCAGTGATGGTCTCACCCAAATGCGATGCCAGATCGTGAACCCTGGGTTTGGACCCGCACCTGCACCAGGTGACATTGCCAATAGAGCTCCCCCACCACCACCCGTGGGACCGTCGAATCCAGCAATCGCACCTGCAACAAACAATGGTACAGGAGGATACCCACCACCAAAGGGAGCCCTGATGATCCAGAAGGGACGCCCTACCAACAGGGCGCAAAAGAAGATCACCCGATAGGTCAGCCTGGCCGTGATCGCTCCACCTGCTATCCCTGAGTACCTGCACCAGGTGACATTGCCAACAGAGCTCCTCCACCACCCATGGGACCGTCGAATCCAGCAATCGCACCTGCAACAAACAATGGTACAGGAGGATACCCACCGGCAAAGGGGGCCCTGATGATCCAGAAGGGACGCCCTAACAACAAGGTGCAAAAGAATATCACCCAATAGGTCAGCCTAGCCGTGACCGCTCCACCTGCTATCCCTGAGTACCTCAGTGGTTCGGAGTCCTGCATCACATTCGATCGCTCGGATCACCCTCGCCAGATCCCTCGCCCAGGTCATGCCGCCCTGGTGCTTGAGGCGTACATCGGAGGGTTCGAGATGAGCCACGTCTTCATGGACGGCGGCAGCGGAATCAACCGGATGTTCGCCAGCACCCTCGCAGCGATGCGGATCCCGCTGTGCAGCCTGGAACAATCCAACACGACGTTCCACGACATAGTGCCAGGGAAGGGAATTCATCCCCTAGGAAAGATATGGCTCGACGTCATCTTTGGCAAGCCCAAAAACTTTCGATGCAAGCGGCTGGAGTTCAAAGTGGTGGATTGGCCATCACATTACCACGACATCCTCGGGTGTGTGGCGTTCGCAAGATTCCTGGAAGTACTGCACTACGCGTACCTGCTGCTCAAGATGCCAGGGCCCAGGGGCGTCATCACAGTCCAAGGAAGCTTCACCCGATCGGACCACTGCGATAGACATTTCAACAGAATCTATCAGTCGTTCGGCATGCAAGAGGAGCTCACAAGGCTCCGAGAGGTGATAGACAACGGGGCACCCCCAGTCGCCAGGCAAAACGCACCCGATATGTCGTTTAACTCTACAGTGAACACAAAAAAGTGCAGGTCCACCCAATGGATGCCTCCAAGATGGCGCTGATCGCCAACGACCTCAGCCCCGCATAGGAAAGCACGCTCATCAAATTCCTCTGTGAGCACTGGGAAATCTTCGCCTGGTGTCCTGCGGACATGCCAGGAGTTCCCAGGGAATTCGCTGAGCACGCACTCAATGTGTTCCCCCACGCAAGGCCAGTCAAGCAGTCGATCCTAAGACTGTCCGAACCACGAGATGAAGCAGTTGGAATCAAAGTCAACAGACTGCTTGATGCCAACTTCATCCGAGAAATCAAGGAGAGCGAGTGGCTGGCCAATACTGTGCTGGTCCCCAAAAATGACACGGACATCCCGCGGATGTGCGTGTACTTCACGTCACTCAACAAGCAATGCCCCAAGGACCACTTTCCTCTTCCTCGGATCATCAGATCATCGATTCGACCGCAGGATGCGAGAAACTCTCCTTCCTCGACGCCTACTCAGGCTACAATCAGATTCGGCTGAAGGTCGAAGATTAGTAGAAAACAACGTTCATCACGCCGTTCGGAGCATTGTGCTATAACACCAGAGGTGCATGCAGGCGTGTCTAAAAAACCAGATCGGTCGCAACATCCAAGTCTATGTCGACGACATAGTCAGCAAGACTAGGGAAGCCAAGACACTGATCGACGATCTCCGCGAGACGTTCGATAACCTTGATCACTACAAGATCATGTTGAATCTAGAAAAGTGTGCCTTTGGCGTCCCATCTGGCCAACTACTCGTCTACTTCATCTCCCAACGAGGGATCGAGGCGAATCCAAAGAAAATCCGGGACATACTGACCATGGAGAAGCCGAAGAACCTCAAAGGTGTCCAGCAGCCAGCTGGGTGCATCGCGGCTCTGAGCAGATTCATCAGCCGCATGGGTGAGAAGGCCCATGGACAAGTTCGAGTGGACACCCGAAGCAGACGACGCATTCAAATCACTCAAGCGTCTTCTCTCCACCTCGCATGTCCTGGTCATGCCAATGGAGCGAGAGCCTCTATTGCTATACATCGCAACCACGCACCAGGTGGTAGGCACCGTACTCGTCGTCGAACGACCAAAATATGGCAAGACGCATGGGGTCCAACGCCTAATCTACTACCTAAGTAAGGTACTGACACCAACAAAGCAGAGGTACCCTCACTACCAGAAGCTCGCCTATGGTGTATTCATGACGGCTCGTCGACTGAGCCACTACTTACATGAGCATCAGATAATGGTCGTCAATGAGGCGCCACTGTCCAACATCCTGAACAACCCCGAAACCACGGGACACGTAGCCCTGTGGGGCATCGAGCTATCCCCTCTAGACATAGTCTATGAGCGACGCAAAGCCATCAAATCTCAAGTCCTCCCTGATTTCCTCGTCCATTGGATGGAACTCCAGCTACTGGACACTCCAGACTTGACGCAATCATGGACTATGCACTTCGACGGATCCAAACGTGAGACTGGAGCAGGAGATGGTGTCATACTGACATCCCCACAGGGCGACAAGATGAAATATGTCCTTCGGATGAAATTCCACGCCTACAACAATGAGGCTGAATATCAGGCCCTCATCCATGGAATGCGGATGGCCACGATCTGCGACACAACACGCCTAATCATCTACGGTGACTCGAACCTTGTCGTCTAGTAGACGATGAACGAGTGTGACGCACACAGCGCCAACATGATCGCGTACCTCACGCTCTACAACTCACTCGAAGGAGACTTTGATGACTGCCACTACTAGGAAAATGGTCATTCGTGGCGCACCTGAAAAGGGCATCCGTGGCGCACTAGCTGCGCGCCACTAGCCTCGCGCTGCGGCTATCTCTTACTCGTAGCGCACTGCCTGGTGCACTACGGTTATCTCGAGATAGGCGTGGCACACTACCAGGTGCGCCACGGGTAGGGGTACAGGGTGTGCCACGGATGTGTTATTCAAAAAACAGAAAAATGCAAAAAACACCCTCATTTTGAATTGCAAAAGCAATCGGGTCCGTGCATTGCCACCGTCGTGTCACCTCGCCGGAGCATGGTCGGCCACGACCTACCACCGTAGGGAGGTGCGGGAGGCCGTGGCCGCTCTAGTCATCGCCGGCGTTGAGGTGGTAGGAAGGGTGTTGTTGGAGAAAGGAAGGTAGGAGGAGAGGGAGGTAGGAAGAGATGGAGGAAGGGAGGTCGGTGAGGAGAAGGATGCTGCCGTCGCCTATTGTCACTGCTAGGAGGATGAGAAGGCCGTCGTCGTGTCGCCGTCACTGCAAGGAGAGGAGGAGGCCGCCGTTGCGCCGTCGTCGTGCCACCGTCACTGCAAGGAGAGGAGGAGGCCGCCGTCGCACCGTCACTGCAAGGAGAGGAGAAGGGGAAGGAGGAGAAGGAAAAGGATAAGGAGAAGGAGAAGGGAGAAGGAAGAAGGAGAAGGGAAAGGAAAAGGGAGAGGGAAAAGGGGAAGGGAAAAGGGCGAAGGAAAAGGTAGGAGGGCGGGGTGGGGATTCAAATTTTGAATCTCGCCCAATTTACTCGTAGCGCACTAGGTGGTGGTGCGCTACGGTTAAGTTGCCCTCTATTTTTTCTGCTGGAAAAAATGGTCTTTTGACTGTACCTTTTTACTCTTTTTGAATTTTGAAAATCTAAATAATCGCTAAACGACCGGAGGTGGTTGCTAGCGGCTGCGAAATCTCTTTCTCGTCATTTTGGTATATTATACGATTTTGTTCGACATCGTATGCAAAAGTTACGGCCATTTTACCGTGGCATGAATTTTTTTGGAAGAAAAAGTGGAAACTCGTGTTTTTTAATTTTCCTAGAAACTATACCACATTACCTACCTAAAGATGAAACATTTTATTTTTTGAAGTGTTTATTATTTTCTTTTATTTTTTGCAAAACCTAAAAAGGCGATCCACGGGGGGGTGGAGTTGGTGCAATCCACTTAGCCGTAGGACACTAGGGCAGAGTGCCCTACGGCTAAGTTGACCTAGCTGCTGCAGCACACATGCCCGTAGCGCACTAGGTCAAGGTGCGCTATGGCTAAGTGACAGATCCGTAGTGCACCTTGACCTAGTGCGCTACGGGTATGTGTGTTGTGGCCACATGTTCCCTGGCCCACACATAGCCGTGGCGCACCAACCCCATGTGCGTCACGCTTACGACAGTTAGCCATAGGGCACCTGTGGGCAGTGCGCCATGGCTATTTTACCCGTGGGTCACCACTAGCAAGTGCTCCATAGAAGTGTGGATTACCTATATCCGTTTTGCTAGTAGTGTGCGAGCTTCGGCACGTTGGACGGGAAAGCAATGAAGAAACTGATAGACTCGCCAACATCGGCTCCACCTGTGCACGGGTGCCACCAGGTGTGTTCCTCGAGAAAATCTACATACCCTCCATCAGAAGGAAATTCGCCAAGGGATCACCCAAAGAAGCAGAGCACTTGGGGGCTGCGCCACCCAAAGGACATGAAGGGCCCGAAAAGCTCGACACAGAGGCCAAGCTTGTCATCCTGATGCAGGTCATGGCAATCGAGGAGACATGGACGTAGTCGTACCTTCGGTTCCTGCTAAACAAGGAACTGCCCGAAGACCCGACAGATGCCCGAGAGATATCTCGCCGGTCCAAAGCGTTCACCCTCCCCAATGGCGAGTTGTACAAACGCAGTATTTCGGGTGTACTCCAAAGGTGCGTCACCATCGGTGATGGCAAAACCATCCTCCAAGACATCCACGAGGGCATCTGTGGTCATCATTCATGCAGCTGTGCCCTCGTCGCCAAAGCTTTACGAGTTGGATTATACTAGCCAACGGCCATGAACGATGCTAAGGACATCGTGCGAAGATGCAACGGCTGCCAAAGGTTCATGAACAAGCCACACGCACCAGGATCGGAGCTCAGGACAATACCACTGGCCTGGCCCTTCGCCCAATGGGGCCTCGACATGATTGGCAAACTGCCTGAATCCTCCAAAGGATGCCCCGTATAACTCCTGGTCACAGTCGACAAGTTCACCAAGTGAATCGAGGCCATTCCCGTCACCAACCAAAGCGGCAAAACGGCCATCAAATTCTTCGAGTCCATAGTCTAAAGGTTTGGCATTCCGCACAGCATCATCACAGACAACAGCTCAAACTTTATCTCGATGGACTTCTAGGACTTCTACGAGGGCCTTGGCAATAACATATCATACGCCTCTGTGGCGCACCCGCAGACGAACGGGCAAGTCGAAAAGGCCAACGGCCTCATAGGTGGTGGCATCAAGAAATGTCCGCTCAGCCCACTTGAACGTCTTGCGGGAGCCTAGGCAGAGGAGCTACCCTCCATCCTGTGGAGCCTACGCACAATGTCGAACAGCGCGACTGGCTTCACACCTTTCTTCATGGTACACGGAGCCGAAGCCGTACTACCTGCTGAGGTACGCCACAAGGCCCCATGGGTCATCGCCTACAGCGAAGCCGAATCAATGGCCACAGTCGAAGATGCCATCGACACACTCGACGAGGCACACGACATCGCCGCGGCTCGCTCAACAGTCTACCAGCAGAGCCTCCGCAACTACCACATCTGTCGGCTGCGCCTAAGGTCCTTCTTCGAAGGAGACCTCATCCTACGACTCAAGCAAGATCGGCCAAAAAAGCTCGAGCCACCCTGGGAAGGACCCTACATCATCACAGAAGTCATCACAGGACCCTACCACCTCATGGACATCGCGTCAGGAGTCGAATACTCAAACCCCTAGAACGTCGCTTTAACCCCTAGTTACCCCTTTACTTTCAATAGGTCTACTCAGCCGAACAATGTACCTCCTCGTTACAATATGAATAAAAGCTAAGTTCCTCAGACGAAAATTCCTTTTCTTACTTTTCTCTATAATACGCTTGGCTACGCCTCTCCTCACGACTTCGTCGACTGAGAACAAAAGCATACAACCTGAGTAGTTGACCACGTCAGGCTAATGAAAAGCACATGCACATAACAAAGCACAACGTGGTAATACAAATAAAGTTTACAAAGGGCACAACAAGCCCACTCTAATACATACACATTTTACATCAATCTGTTTTCTTTACAGGTCCTACCTATTCTGGAGTATTACACTCGCACGCTGCTCGAACAGATCAACAATTTCTTTGGCATACTGCCTTACAACCGCATAATGCGGACGCATATCTCAAAGATTACCATCTGGCTGAAGGGGTGGCCCGGTCGCCACCGCCGCAAGATCGACGTCGTGATGATGCAACCGAACAAGTGAAAGAGCGGCCTTCACCCCAGTAACCAGTTGATGCCGCACCAATTCCTTGACGTAACCCATGTCCTGAAACTTCGCCAGTAGGCCCCAAAGGTTGGAAGGTACCTCATCCAGGGGAAACATGACGGCCTAGATGGACACCAGGGAAATCCGCTTTGCCAAAGACCCGAGAATCCTGGTGCGTGCGATCTTGAACCGTCGCAAGGAGGATGGCCCGATCACGGTCCATCTAGAAGAAGCGCCAGCCTCCAAGTCCTGTTGGGTCTGGCAATTCATCCAAACAGCAACACGCTCCTTCTCCTCCTTCGGAACGAGATTGGAGCATGCAAAAAACACAAGAAGATGACACATAAGAAAGGTGCATCCAAAAAGAACAACAGTTCATGGAGACCCACATTGAAGCTGCTCGCTGATTTGTCGCAGCTCCCCCATCAAAAATTCCTCCCTGGGAGTGGCTCGCTCAGCCTTCAACTTCCACATGTCTGCATGTCCTCAAAAGCCGAGAATATCCTTCTCCAGGCTGCGGACGTGGTCGTGAAGGAAAACAAGTTGCGATGCATCATCTAATGATGGTCGCGTCTCAGGAGCAGTCAAAGTATTTACGGGAACCTCACCTGAAGGACCCTAAAAGCCAACAATTAAGTAAATGAACATCACAAACATCGATGGTGGGAGATCAAAACATAACTTATATACATAAGGACACCCCATGGCATAAGTCAAGATTGTTCATAAGCAAAAGCATACATTACAAAAGGAAGAGGATATACTATCCTAAACTACAATAACAGAGCCTAGGCACCTGCATCCGGAGCGGCCTTAGAGCCAGAATGCCTGCTGTTGACCTCCTCCTGCTGCTTCGTCGTGTACTCCACCAGTAGGTCAATGATCTTTGGCCCATAACGCTTATAGCAGGAGGCGAAGAGAGAGAAATCTACCTCTGAGCCATCGGCAACAGTTGGCATCTGGGAGGTGATGTGCGGCAGGTCCAGCTCCGCTCCGGATGCCATGGCCATGGCCAACCCCATTGAGGCGCCGAGGCCCTTCTACTTGCGCTTGTAGGCCACCGGAGCATCTCCGACAGGGCATCCGCCAGTGCGTCGACATCCTCAAGAGCAGCACCCTTGGGGACGATCTCCTTGTATAAGCGACAGAGCACCCCCTTGGCCTTCGCCAATGCGCTAGCAGCAGTACCGTAGTGATCTTCAACCGCTGCGGTGGCATCATCCAGAGCATTTCCATGCTCCAGCACACTGCGATCAAACGCGATGCCTGATGCATCTATGACAAGAAGAAAGGACCTGAATAAAAATTAGGACAAGGAGTAGCTGAAGAAAAGTAAAAGACCAGAGCAAGCCAAAGATACTCACTAGAGAAAGCTTTGGCCGCAACCATCAGCCTGTTGGCCATCTCCTTCTCGCGAGTGGCAGCTGCGGAGGCAAGCTGCTCCTCGCGATCGACAGATTCCTTCCGCAAATGCTCCTGGGCCTCAGCAGCATCGGCCACCTCATTCTGCAGGCGCTCCTTCGGCTCCACGGCATCTGTAGCTTGTTTCTCTGTGCGACCAAGACTCGTTTCAAGAGCCTCCAGCCGACGGAGAGCCGCATTATTTTCATCTACAAACATTAAGAACAAAGGATCAACAAAAGCAAAGATGAAGGGGACAGCCGAAGTAAGCAATAAATGATCAAACTACACACCTTGCAGCTGCGGCATGTTGGCTTCCAGCGCCAAATGCTGCTGGATAAGGAGATTGGCGCTATGCACGAAGGGCTGCAAAACAAAGCAAAACAACCATCAGAAAGGGCTTGGGGGCTACGCCCCACAAGAACAGGAAAAGACCAACATGTCATCTGAAAAAGGGCCCGGGGGCTTCCCCTTACAAAACAAAGGAACAGACAACTTACATGCTTAGACGAGGACTCCGAAGTTCCGAGTGCGGTCTTCTAAGTAACGAGTACTCTAGCCTCTCGTGGGGAGGGGTTCAGAAAGTTATCCTCAGAGTCGGCCACCATCTGAGGGTGAGGAGTTCTTAGCTTCGACTCCCCTACATCCTCTTGAGCGCCCTTACTAAGAGAACCCACCGAGGAGGGGCTGCAAGGATAATATCGATCAAGACAAGAAGAAACATTTCACACAAAATAAAGTGCAGCCGAAACTACTTATGAGTCAATATCGGCAAGGCTGAAGATGGGCGGTGCCTTCTCCTTCTTCTTCTTCTTCTTCTTGGCTGGCAGCTGTAGTGCCATCACTCAAAGGGGCACAGCCGGATATGGTGTGGAAGAAGCACCATCATCCTGGACATTCTGCTCAAGGAAGGACGGGCCCCTCAGAGTTGGCGGGGTAGACGCATTCGACGATTCGCTACGCGGTTTCTTTCGGGTCTGACCCTCGCTCGCCTCAGGAGCAACCGCAGTCGGCGACTGAGCGAGAGGAACCTCAGACTCGAAGTCCACCTCCTCATTGTCTGGTGCCTCCCTATATTTCTCAGGTAGAGGGGGCATAGACCCCGTAACCTGGAGGCCCTGCAAGCAAAAATGATAACAGACATGAGAAACTGCAGCAAACAAAAAACGCATAGAAAAGCGCAACGTGCACGAACAAACTTCACCTTCGAATCCCCTTTACTGGCGCTAAGAGGAGGAGTCAGCTACTCCCCTGGCAGGTCCTCACCAGCCTTGAACTTCAGCAGAGGACGGAGGGCCCTATCAAGATCACCCGAATATAACTCTTTGGATGACACTCTAGTCGGATCACTGGGCCGGCGTAGAGAAACATCGGGTGCGCCCTGGCCTGGAGCAGTTGCACCTGACGTTTGAGGAAGGTGCGGTTGATGTCTACTCCATTGACCTCCTTGCCCGGTACCATCTGAAGAGCCTCCACTCACTTGTAGAGCCTCTCCACCTCCGCAACTTCGCCCTCCAAGATGTGCTTTTTCCACGATCTCTTCAGGACAATCTTCTGCTCGTAGCCGAAGGGGGCAGGACTCCGCCGGTGCCGGACTGCCTCTTCACGGAATAGAGCTTGCAGAGGAGGCCAAAGTGTGGCTCGATGCCAAGCCAGCACTCGCAAATCATGATGAAGCACACAATGTTAAGAAGAGAATCGGGAGATAGATGATGAATCTGAATCCCATAGAGAAAAAGGAGCCCACGAAGGAAATCATGGGCAGGAAGCGAAAAACCGCGGAGAATGAAGGAAAAAAGATCACCTGAAACCCTACGGGTGGGCGGGGGATTACCTCATTGCCGGGGATCCTGGCGTCCTTCTTGTTCTGCGGGATTAATCCTGCATCGCGCAACTTGCGCAGATCGGTGTCACGCACCTCGGAGCACCTCCACTTGCCGTCAGTGGTGCACGCAGGAGCAGCCACCTTCTTGCCGCCGGTAGCAGCACTCGAGCCAGCTCCATCAGCGCCCTTCCTCGACTTGCCCATGGAGCGGCGGCGAGTGCAGAGATGAGCACGGAGAAACGACGAAGGAAAGAAACAAAGAACGTCTAGTGTGCAAGGGCGAGGGATGTGGTGCTCGAAAAAATGGAAGCAATGGTGAAAGCAAATGGCAAGGGTGAAACAAAATCACTATTTCCCCACAGTTATAAAAGATGAGGACGATGAACACAAACCATTCATCTAGAAGCCCTAACGTCCAGGAAAGATCCAACTGTACATGTGTCAGCACAGCAACGAATCGTCGCCAGCGCGCCGTCTACTACGCACGAAAATCGAGGAGACACCGTAATTCTCACCACGACGCGCATGACTAGTCAACTCCAGGTCAGAAAGTGGGACCCACGCTCGTCCTGTCGCATCATCTCATGCACCGCAAACGGTTGAGATCATCAATCGTCAGCACTGACGTCATCAAAACCAACCTAGCAACGGTTGGAAATATTTGGCTAAGAAATAAACTACTCACTCGAATCTACGATTCGAGCAATTACTCGGGGGATACTCCTATTAGGAGCGCTGGCTGCGCACCTGAAAAATGATCAAGGACTACACTACTAACCATTGTTCGAATCCTACGTCGAGTCTACGACTCCACTAAGGACTCGGGGGATACTCCCATAGGGAGGATTGTTCAAAGCATCCTAAAAAATTGTGTCCTTAACTAAAGTCTCTGCTCGAGTCTACGACTCGAAAAGACACTCGGGGGCTACTCCCATAGGGAGCGCTGGCCGCGCACCCTATGATTTCTTGGACTGCGATCCCTCGGATAAAAATATAAACTTTTTCTAGAAAACACCTCCGCGATGATAACATTTGGGATGTTGCATCAGCGACACAAGGATAAGACCTATAGATACCATCTGATGGCCTGGTAATGCACCTGACTGCGTTGTGCTAGTAAAAACCATGCCAACAGGCGCGATGAAAAATCCGGACGGACGCGGTGGGTACATAACTTGAAAAATCACTGGGATTCGACTCCTATAAGACCTCAACGGATTGAGTCGAATTATGCCAGCATTCGTTCCAGATTCGATTCCGGGGACTTGAGTCTAATGAAGATCGTCTTGCGTTGTCCTATGACAGTTAACTGGCCCTGATCCGTCAGGAGAGTTAGGCACACGCATCAACAATCCCTACGAACTAAAATATTTTCTCTTACAAACAGGTCCGACTGCACCCAAAAGATTGAAAGAGTCCTCAGCCGAATCTACGATTCAACTGAACACTCGGGGGCTACTGACATGGTTATACACCACGTGTACACAACATCGGTATACCTGGTCCAGTCCCAAGGAAGGCCCACAATAAGATACGTGGCCTGCGGAGGTTTTGGGTGGCCCAAGCCCATGACGCCTTCAGATGCTTGGAGAACAAGACTATAGTAGATAGAATTTCAAAGGGGAAAACCCTAATCTATAACCGACTCGACCTACACCCGTGACCTTCCTATCTGTATAAAGGCTAGGAGGGCACGGCGAGGAGGGCACTACTCACCTCATATGCACCTCACGCTCGCGCACCCCTATAACCTTTGGTTCCGCCGTAATCAAGAGCAGACAAGAAGGAGTAGGGTTTTCCCTCCGGCGGCCTAACCCAAGTCCATAACAATGGGCATTAGCGAGATTAAACCTCGTCAATGATGTGGTGGCCATCATCACATCCAAGGCCACCAGCGAGGAGGCTGTCGTCCCCATAAAGGTCCCGCCGAGCCATCGAAGGCAGCTGCCGTCCCCGTCCAGACCACCATCCCCACTTTCTCCATAGCCGCCGGCAAGGAGGCCCCTCTCCCTGTATAGGCCCTTGTCGAGGCATCGAAGGCAGCCGTCGTCCCTGTCCAGACCCCCGTCCCCGCTTTCACCGTAGCCGCTATTTATTCCCTCCCTTTCTTATTTTCCCATTTCCATCATTGGATGTTAGATCATGTGTTATTAGGGCTCGGTGGTTCGATTTTCAATTGTTGGATGCTAGGTATTTCACAGTAGCTAATCCTCTTGTGTTAGATCTTGTATTTCGATGAATGCCCCTAGTTCGGATCAGTACTAGCAACGATCTGTAGTTGGGATCAGTATTCGATTTGGTTTGAGATTTGGGGATTGGGGTATAATCAGGGGATCTCAATCGGTAAATTTATGCAAGCAATCAATCTTGATAATCAAGGTATCTCAATCATGTCCTTATTGCATGCTACTATTTTGTGTAATAGGTGGATAGCAGTGACGTCTCCAGTAACGATGAGTCCACGGACACCATTACTCGTCAGGTGTTGAGGAAGTCCGGCCAGTTCAACAACTTCTTTGCCGGTGCTGTCTATAGGTGCCCCTTCTGCACCAGGGGCCTCGCCATCGGCTTCAACTCCCTCGTGAGGCGTACCGAGGACGTGAATACCTATGGACAATCAAAGAACGTCCACGCCTTAAGATCCAAGCACTAGCCGCTCGGTTTTCACCTCTGCAACCTCTAGAAGGTGGCCATGCAGGAGGGTCGCATGCCCCCGATCAAGCCCAAGGAGCCCAAGGTCAAGGGACTGGGAAGCAAGAAGTGGAGGAAGCGCCAGAAGGAGGAGGCGGAGGACCTACTAGTGGAGGCCATAAGGGGCCACTAATCTTGTTTTGATGCTGCTGCTCTAAAGCAGCTTCTTTCGTTTTATTGTCTGTGTTGAACTTGTCCGTTGCTGCTGAGCATCATAATTGTCGAACCTCGTTTAAGTACCGTTCTATATATATCCTATAGTAGCTACTTTATTTACATATGCTCTGTTTATATAACATATATTAGCTTTTTTATCTACATCTGCTCTGTTTATCTACATATTTATGGTGCTGGTTAGATTTGCTACTCTAGATTTTCTACCATGTTGGACAAATACGAGGGCCAAAAAGAACCATGAATGAAGAGAGAAGCTGCTCTAGATGCACTACCTTTTTGGGTAAAAATTAACACAAATGTTAACGATATAAAGGGGAAAAGGCACTCTTAAATATGTCAATCATAAAAATAAAAAAAATCCAGTTTAGGCGATAGGGCGCACGTAAATACCAAACACGCCCCACATGGTCCCACACCACATCCTCCAAAACGCGTTCCCAACAAGGCATCCCCACGTAGTCCAACATGGGGGGTCCTATTATGGGACCCGACTAAACATGGCCCCACTTATGAGCATGTAAGGGGGGTCCTACTTGTCCACACGTAACATCGAGGGTCCACTATGGGACCTGACTAAATGAGGCCCCACTTGTCAGCACGTAACGGGGAGGGTCCACTAACGAGACTAGACAAACAACGAGTTTCAGAGCGATGCGGGAGTTTCGGATAGGGAGCTGGGAAAAAGTGAGGAAAAGTTCAGCGGCTGGGGAAAAGTGAGTACAACTAACGAACCACGGGCACGGAAATAGAAGTCCCAAAAAGTTTACAAATGCATCTAAATTTAAAATGGGCAAAATTGTCATTTGTTGGAATAGTTGGGAGCAATTCTAGAATTTATTGAATATGAATTTAAATTCAAAACTGAAAAAGATCCACTTTTCATTTTGAATGTTTTTGAAAATTCGAATTATTTCAAAAGATATGAATTTAACTAGATTTAAACATTTTGTAGAATTTTATTTGTATTGGAAAACTTGGTGGAAACTCTTCACACTCAGGGCTTTGCTACACTAGGTCACAGACATGTGGGGTCAGCAGCTTCACGGGTCCACTCGCGTGCACAAGGAGTGCAGGTCTGACACGTGGGCAGAAGGTGAGGACCGCGGGTTTAGAGCCAAAGAACTATAGGATCCTTTTTGCAAAATGCTCAGCGACTGCACCTGTTTATTGAATTTAGAACAGAAAATTTTAGTGGTATGGTCAGGTCTTCTCTAGATGATTTTGAGCTTGTTCGTGGATGGTTTGTTGCACCGTTTGAACCCAGGGCTAGATGGCACCATGGCCTAGAGAAATAGTGAAGGAAGCTCCTAGATGTGAGCTGCAATTCGCAGAAACTCAACACAAATAGAGTGGATGCGGTTGGTGTTGTAGACTGTCGGGTTTATTTAGGTTTGTAGAGATCTGGTTCGAGATTTGAGAGATGATTTCGGTGTCTGCGGTTTGCCGATTTGACCAAGTGCAAGAGCGTCGGATATATGGAACATAGGAGTATGGATAGGGTTGCATGGGTTTGCCGGGAATTGACCGAGTCAACGGGGAGACAAGAAGCAACAAGGGTTTTTGTAACAAACACTGCACCTACGGAACCCTCTAGAATAGGGAGCGCATGTGGAAATGACGGCACTAAGCAGCATGTGGGAGAGTACCGATGAATGGGGAGGAAGCATAGATATGGGGAAAATGTGGAGCCTCCTCACCTACACGATTGCTGCCGGAAAACGGTGTTTGGGTGGTTGGTGGCGACGGAGGGGAGGGGTAGCTGCGGCTTCTATTGGGCGCGAACATGAAGGAGTTAGCTTCTCAAGCTTGTCCTGGAGCTCAGCATTTTCTAGTTCGAAGAACTTATAGTTCTCGGATTGCTCTACCGCATCTTGCTGGACTCGCACAACAGTTCTGCAAAGGGAAAATATCAGTCAGACAAATTTTTTTTGGCTATGACAATAGCTAATTGACAAAAAGGAAGCCGGAAAAATTACCTTATTCTTCATTTTTCTCAACTTACAACTTTGAATTCTCAAGGCACAAGGCTTTGATCTCCTTGTGTTTAGTACAAATGTTCTTGAGCAATTCCTGGTTGGAAGATGCAATTTTCTGTAAGTTTAGAAGACAGAAATACCGTCAGACGGCTACCAAGACTCGGGATGCAAATTTAACTAAGCAAAAATACAGCACGAGCCTTGGGGGCTACACTACATCGTTCTTTTGCAACATAAAAGAATCAACTCGGATCCAATGATGTTTATCTGACTTTATGCTTGGGGGATAGAGGATTTGATAATAAAATAGATGCAAAGAAGAATCGGAAACTTACAATATGTTCCAAGTGCAACTTCTCAAATCCGAGTTTGGTGTTATGAAACACCTTCTCGGCATTGGAGAGGGAGGGACATCTGTTGCTGGGAGTTTGCCATACTCTATCTTAGCATCCCGGACCAAAATAAGGTCCAGGAGGCTGACCAACTTGATGTCATCCTATTCCTGGCTTGCTGCCTCTATGGTTAAGGTTTGCTTCTCAAGGCTAGACTGAGCCAGCCTAAGGATCTCTTCCTTCTTCTTCCTCTTTAGGCCAGAGACAGTAGAACCGACCACTTTATCCAAACTTCATGTAGAAATTACCATGGGATCATTACCCTTGATGGGTTCACCCTTGTTAGTTTCTTGGCCACCAACGGTGACCAAGGCTTGCGAGGTATTGCCAGCATCAGGAGAGGTAGAATCCTTAGGTGATGATGGAGTACTGGATGGAGTCGGTGGCGGCATGGCAGGGGAGATGACAAGCTTCCGCTGACGCAGTTGCTTGTCCGGTTTGCTGTCCGGCTTGGTCTTACTCTTCAAAACTGCTTTAGCTCTAGAACATGAAAATCCAAATATGAGGTGTGTTTGGAGAGAAAGAAAGGTACAAGGTACCGAAAACAAATATAGGGTGCTTAATTTTTAACTACTGGCAACACTTGGCTACCAGCAGTGATAACAACTTCCTTCGTCTTACGCTTCTTAGAGGCGGAGGCGGTAACTTCTTGCACCTCATCATCCTCCGTTCCCTTCGGATCGTTTGATAGATAGACCTCTTGTGGAACAAGCTCATACTCGGGGAGTTTCTCGAGCTTACAAAGTCATCGATGAAAATAGAGTCGGAGAAAGAACAGAATAGAACGACAAAACGCAAAAGAAGAGTTGAAATATTTACCGGAGTCAGAGAACGGTTGGACGTGAACATCTTCATGGAAACATCCGAAACTTTTATTTCCACTCTTTCCTAGATCAAATATTGCATAAGGGTCTTCTAGTCCTTCGCCAGAATCCGGCTCGAACTGACTCGCATCTTGTCCTTCTTGTCGCTACTGATTTGGTGCATGAGGCGGTCTCCATGGTGCTGGAGAGGTTGAATCTGGTGCTCCAGCCAGCAGTGGATCATGTCGGATCCACAGAGCCCCATGTGCTTCATCAGAAACTCAATCATCCTTTTGGCGAGGATCAAAATATCTGATAGTTTCGGCGCTTCTGCGTCCCATGATTTCTGGTGGGGAGCGGCACCGTCAGCGAACGCCGAAATACCTTCTGCCTTTCCAGGAGCTAAAATATCCGTATGATAAAAGAAGGTTCCAGCCCAGCGTTTGATGGATTCACTAGCATTAATCCTAGGATAAACTCGGTTTCTCCTAAGGACTAAGCTAAGGATGCCGGTGATATAAGGCACAGCGGCGCTAATGGAGTTCTTCCGGGTACCATAGTAGTACCGGAAAAGTGTGAGATTTGGCCTAATGCCAAGAAACCCCTCGCATAGAGCTCGGTGAGTACTATGCTCGATTAGAGAGTTGGGAGGGAGGTTATGGAGTTGCACACCATAATAGTTGAGGACCTCGATGATGAAGTCCGAAGGTGGCAAGGTGAAGCCGCGGTCGACGTTCGTGCCGAACAACACCCTCTTGCCATTGCGCGGGACGGGAACAACGTGCCCTGAGGCGCTCCTCCACGCGTCGGCGACTATGAATCCTTCGTCCTCCATGACCTGGAGTTCGGCGTCATCCATGATGCAGGGGACCTAGAGGCCCCGCATCTTATTCTCGTCCGCCGCTGACGAACCCGCCACCGCTCCAGAGCCCGAGGCTGACGCCATTGATCTTGGAGGAGTGGTGGGGGAGAGAGAATTTTTCTTGAGATGTGTACATGGGAATGGGTACGGAGAGCTCAAAGAGTACGAGGAGGCAATGAATGAATTGGTGGAGAGATAAATCTGAGAGAAGGGTTTTCTCCTCTCTTTTATTTGACTCTGCGCTAAGATTCGTGCGTTGATGCGCGCGATTTATGCCACGCGTATATGAGAGAGGTGGGTAGCTTCCTTGCGACTCCTTCGTCCCCTCGATTCTCGCATGGGCATTGAAACGGTGCTCTGTTCCATAAGGAACATACCCACCAACGTTGGTGTTGATGGGACTCTTATTAGTGACAAGACCTAGTCTGAAAAGTTGTCAGCATGCATGCCGCTGTAAAATCCGGCTCATGTTTCAAACTGAGCAAGGAAAATATTGAAGTCAGAATACAACATATCCGGCTAAATTGACTCAGAATCCAACAGTACTAAATGAAGTTCTTGGGAACCCTTCAAGATTCTCAAGACGAATAAACCATCAAGCTAGACGATTTATCTGGCTTTGGATCTTGGAGACTTCCGGGGGCTATTATTGGGGATATACTTTCCGGGTATACCCACCAATGGGTTAGAGCTTTGCTTCACGGGCGGCCTAGTTAGAGAAATAGAAGGAGCCAGTTCCTGCTATGACAAGGCCCATAAGAGTTACCGACTTAGGCCTGTAGTATTACTTGTAGTCCAAGCTATATCTAGTTACCGACTCTGTAACATAGCCGGATAGGTATATCCTGTAACCCTAGGTCCCGGTGACTATATAAACTGGCCCTATGGGAGCCTTTAGGGCACAACCAATCGTACTACCACAATCAAAACTCGCACACACGAACCTCTCTTGTAATCCGTTGTAACATCCGTCTTACTCCGATATATTACTGGGTTGCTAGCAGGAGTAGGATCCGATCACCGCAGTCGGATTTGAACCTGGGTAAACTTGTGCTCACCGCTCCTGGAACATCCGACGTCTCACACCCCATCTTTCCAACTCCACTAGGACCCCCTATGGCGTACTTGTGGATAATCCGTCGACAATCCCCTACCCCCAACAAGATGGTAAGAGGGAGTTCATCCTCTTGTATACACAACACCATCCAGATCAATTCAAACATGCAGGACATAAGGATGTTAGCCTTCGGGCGGCCCGAACCTAGGTAAAATAATGCTTGTGTGTTTTCCTTGTCTTTGAAGCTTGGTCGAGCTAGTTGCACCCCGCGCCCTTTACTAAACAAATACGGGGGTAAGGTCTGAAAGGGCATGTATGCCCCCATGTGTGGTTTTGCTAATTAGTGACAATCTCTATGTACTAATGTGTAAATTGAGTTTCACGTGCAGGTTTGTCCATTGGTATCGCTTGGGCCATGTGTTGGTCTCGAAGTTGAAAGATGAAGATGTTTGAAGGTTGATCAAGACAAGTGCAAAGAGTTGCATCAAGATGGATAAACCTCAAGAAGGATTGAAGAAGGGCAAGCTCAAGATGCACTATCTCTAGAAGATCTCATGCTTGAAGCTTCCCATCCTCGATGATTATGGAGTGATGAATAATAGTTTGAAGAAGAGGTTTCCCCATGGAGTATGGAGGAGCAATTTGCAAGTCTTCATCAAGCAAGAGCGAGCGAGAGAAAACAAGAAAGGTGTTCCATATAGAGGACAAGACAGTCTACATCAAGCTCAAGTGGAATGCTCAAGGCAATTGTATGATCTTGATAGGGTTTCTCTTTTGCCGATGTCATGTTGTTAGTTGAGAGACCGGGTTTAGAATAGATAGTTGTACTATCAAGAGGGTCTCTCAAGCGGGTGTGTCGATCACATCTTCCGGAGAGAGCTCAAACCTTAGCATCATATTTCTTGGTTATTATTTAGATTTTGTCCATGAGAGGATCTAGAGCTTGTGCTTATCATAATAACAAGCTCTAGTTCATCAAATAAGGAATTCTCATGCATGTCTTATTTGGTATTTTATCTTGCGAGTTTTTCGGCTCCACACCTTTTCGGTGGATTCTACTCATAGCTATCTTTCCAACAAAATTGGTTTCATCTTGTTTGGAGTTTGTATGCGAAATTTATTGCATTTTTAGTTTCTGGAGTTTCCCTAGCGGAAGTTTCGGCCAGCCAACGGTAGCACCGCTAGGGCATTTTGCTGCCGGTTGTACCGGTGGAAGTTCCCGAGGTTTTTCTGGTCATCCTCAGTAACTTCTATGTCTGGTTTTTCTATTTGGCAGAATGTGGATAAGAAGTTTAGGCGGTAGTACTGCCCCCACCGGAAGTACCGGCCAGGCACTGGAAGTACCGCTCGGGCATAATTTCCGCCGGTAGTACTGGGTAAAATTCCGGCCCTCGCTCCGCTCACTCTCTGTAAATTCTATGTTTGGTATGTTCTATTTGACAGATTTTTGGTCGGAAGTTCGTGCGGTAGTACCGTCCCGGCCGGAAGTTCCGGTGTGCCAGTGGTAGTACCGGCCAGGATCATTTTTCTCTTTTCTGCGTCATTGTTTTCTGACTGTTTCCTGGGTGCCAACGGAAGTTCCTCCCTCCCACTGGAAGTTCCGGCCAGGATCACATATGTGCCCAAACAGTCAGATTTGGGATCCCTTTAAAAGGGGCTCCTTTTCCCCTTCATGGGCACTGGCTCTTTTCTTGGTTATTGGCTTTCTCTCTCTCCTCCATTGTTGACCTTGAAGAGATTGACATATCCCTTTTCCCCTTTATGATTCTTGCATCTGTTTGAGGTATTTGATATATGAGATCTAGATCTACAATCCCCCAAGCAAAATCCCTTATTTGTGAAGGAATCCTTGGGATCTAAATCTTGCAGAGTTTTGTGTTCTCCTCTAGTGTTCTTCATCCCTTATTCCCCCAGTAGATTTTCTAGCTTTGTTGGAATTTGGGAGCGAAGGACTTTCCCTTGCATTTGTTGCATAGGTTTGAGTTATCCATAGAGATTCGGCGAGTACAATATTGTGGGCTTGTTACTCTTGGGTTCTTGGAACCCTAGATGGTTGTGTGGTTGGTGTGTACATTTCTCGAGGCCTCCATTGTGGAGTGGCCTCAAGCTTGTGGCCTTTTGTGGATTTGTTGCCGTTTGTAGGTTTGTTGTTGGGATCCTCCAATTGAGTTGTGGAGATAGCCCAAACCTTGTTCGGGTATAGTGACCGCCCTCAAGTGTCCCTTAGTGGATAGTGAGTAGTCCTTTGTGGCGAGCTCACGGGAGAATGGGGTGAGCCTGTTGTGGCGTTGATGAGTGATGGCAATGAATTATAGCCATGCATATCCGGATTTAAACTAGATATTATTCATATATTTGATGAAATATCTCTCTAAAACTTGCCACTAATGCCTAATGATCAAAGGGGTATGAAATCCTTTCTTGCTATTTTGCCTGCGCAGATAATGGCGTATTATGATGGCAATCACTACATAAATGCCAAAGATACAAGATTTCCAACATGCCAAAGAAACTAGGAGCCATGAGGAGCCTACTACAAGCTTAACGACCAACTATGTGGCCCGCCACCGTATAGTTGCCGCCATATAGTTTGCGCCGACCTCCTTAGGTCAAACAGAATAAATTTCATGAAGGGACCCCTATATAAAGAGGCTTTAGGCAACGAGAAATAGCCCCCCGACTCCGCAACATCGCTTCTTTCACCCTAAACTCTCCCTAACGCCATGCCAGAGGAATATATCTAGATCTAAACCTCTAAACCCTTCTCCACCACGATAGCCATCTTCCACCACATGTAATAGTATATCTCATCTCCAATTGGCGACATTGTAATACTATTTGCTATCAACTCTATGATCTCTATTACAATGTTTATGATTGTCGATTTCATCTCTATGTGTGAGTAATTCCCCTTGGGCTAAGGGCTTTGGCCTAGTGTGGTGACCCAGCATACCACTCTTGATGTAGTATACTATAGTCGTTGACATAAGACCAATGAAACACCGTTCACTATTATTACATCCCTCAGAATGGCACAACAGAAACACAGCGGGTACAACATGGCTAAAGGTTACAACTCACTCTTTACACAAGATCCCGAGAACACTCTAGGTCAAAGAGAGAGAAAGAACTTCTTACGGAGAAGAATCAAAGATAAATAACTAAAGAACTATTATACTATTAAAACTAGTATTTTAACTAAGGGGTTGGCATTGCTGCTATTGCAATGCACTACAGAATTAGGTTCTGACTAGAAATTATATTCCTATCTAATCAGTAACTTTGTCTTCACTTGTGTTGAGGTATATGTTGTCTTCCTTGTCTTCACTAAAGAGCTTTAGTTTGGGATGATAAGTCCTGGAGCATAACTTGATGTGGTTGTTGTCTATTCCGGCTTCAAAATCTAGTAAGGGTTAAGAAGATACTTTGAGTACGAGCGTACTCAGCAAATTCACTAGAAAAGGAGTGTTTGATGCACTATAACTACAGCCACAGACCGTAGGTCATAGGCAATACAAGTTTTCATAAACATTTCTTCAAAGGTTGCTTTTATTCTGAAAAGCTATGTCCGTCAGCCTTCACGGGTTTACCAGAACTTTCATGGAGTTCCTTTCCCTCCGCGTTCGCAGCTCCTTCTCGGAACAGGGAGTAACAAGTTACAATTCTTACACTATGCAGAGGTGCGTTACTTTACCCATGAGAGATCAACTCTTTGTTGCACAACCGGGCAGCTTATTCCTGTCCACAATTCCATGATGTGGGGCCCAGAAGATGATCCAAGCCAATCATTGCCCTTTCGCGACCTCGCATGCCTCCTTGGTGTAGACCATGCCCACATATTGGATTACGACAATGGTTTGTACAAACCGTTAGATGCCAGAACTATCGTGGGACGATGAGGGTTCCCACCCATATGCTGCATATCCTCTACGAATTACCAATTAATATGCACGCTTCAAGGATAACAACCACGACCTGCACATCCGGCTTCATGCGAGAGGAAGAAGATACAGCTGACTTTTTCGTCCCATTCCAAATCTCATGGTCAACGCGTAATATACGGCGCAAGAATCATTGGTGACATTGGTTGTTAAGTCCTAGGTGATATGGTTCTGAACAGTGGTATGCCAAATGTCAGATTTAATAGAATAGCCGATCACCCTGGATCAATAACCAATAGTTCACATTATTATCAAAAATAGTGTTTTTAGACCTTTTTCAAATGCAGGTGATAACAACACTGGATTTGTAAAATACTTTATAGAAAATAAACAAAGGACATGAGCAAGTGTGAACTTGCCTTTTGTGATTGCAAGATTATGCACGCATGGTCTTCGAGTCAGTATAAGATCCAAAATATGAAATCAGCATCATTGGTCCGGTAAGGACTAATGTTTAAAGAAGCAATATGCTTCTATGCATAAGTAATGTGATGCACGTTCTAAACGCAAATCCCGGGGATAACGTTGTCCTAGGGTTTGGATTCCGGAAATGGTTACTTTAGAATGTGTTGTCCTTTTAGATAAGTTTCACACTTGTGCTTCTTATTAGGGCTTGTGAGTGTGTGTGAACAACACATATTTTGTAGCAATAAAATATACACCTATGAAATGCTCTTCAAGATTGTTTATACTTTAATTGTTTATCATCAAACTTGACTGTATAAGTACAGTCCTTTATAAATAGCTTAAGTGTTATTGCTCCTAGGTATACAAGTGAAGTATGAAGTAAGGTGATTTTGATTATTTGTCATACCTTGTTTGAAGTGGAAAAACGAATAACTTTTGAAGAATAAATTTATTTTCTAAGGTTTAAACAATCTTTGTGGTTATTTATTGGTGGTTGTTGTTATTTGTGTTCAACTGATTAGTTTTGGCTTCAGATGCTTATAACTTAACTAGTTCAGATCAAAGTTTACTATAAAACATATAGTAATGTTTATAGTATTATATTTAAATTCTTGGAGACTAAAGTTAACTTTAAAATATAGATTGTTTTGAAAGTATGATACTTATAACATTTGTATCTTGTGTATCTAGAATGTATCCTTTAGGTTACTTGATATTGGTGATTCTTTTACTTAGTGTAGTGGTTTCTTGATTTTATGATGGAGTAGTATCATTTACCTTTTATAAATCAGTGGTTATAGTTTTTAAACCAAAATATAATATTACTTAACTACTTATGGATTTATTATAGTGTGGTGGTAGTTTTTTTAATCTGTGGTTAAAGTAGATAGGAATGATCTGATTTATTCACAAGTTGTTCTTTAAGGTTTATATTATTAATAGGAATCCTTTTAAATGTAGTCTTCACTTAAGGTTGAAGATAATTCTAAAATAAAAACATTTATAATGTTTTAAACCATTATGGATTCATATTATTAATATTTAAAATTAATACTATTTATGATACTTAATTTACTTATTTTAGGAATACTAATAAATTTTATTTATCCTTATATGAATTATTAATGAAGTAAATAAGTTTAAATTTGAGTTATTAAAATATTTGAATTTTTATATAACTCAAAAGTAGAATATTAGATTTTTAACATGTAAATATTATTTTTGTGATCATTTTGGTATATTACATTTATTTTTGTGATTTATAAATAATAAGATATGATTTTTATAATTCTTATTACTTTATAATTACTTAATAAATAATGAAAATTTAATTAGTTGAAATAATAATACATTATTATGGTTTCAAATTATAATTTTTATTATTCTAAGATTTTTTTGGTATTTTATTTATATTATTAATATTTACCATTATTAAAATATGAATTATGAAAGTTTTATTACTTATATAACATTTATTAAATAATAATCATAATAATTTTTGATAATAATTTTAAGTTGTAGATTTTATTTTTCTACAAATTTTCATATATTATACATATTTTCTGAATTATAAATCAAAAGTTATTAATTAAACAAGATTTAATCATTCATTTCATTTCTGGAGTATTAATAATTAGGTTTATAGCATTTTATTTATTTCTTAAACAGGAAATACTTTTTACACCGCACCTAAAGCTTGCCTCAGTCACTGACTAGTGGGCCCGTGGCCACCCCAGCATACTGGTTAAAGAAAATGCATTCGTTACCGACCCAGTCTTCACCCCCAGACAATGACATATGGGCGCAAGGCCATGTCATCAGCCACGTGGGCAAAGACTGGCCAAACAGGGTTCTGGGTCCAGGTGGCGTTGGCATGACGTCGCTATGGCGTGAGCACCACCATCACCGTCAGTGGGTGGTCGCCGACGATGATCTTATGCGCCCTAGCAAACAAAATGAACCTAGGTCGAATTAGTGCATCGTGCTGAGTCCTAAAGTGGCGGCGCCGCTCGAAAATGGTCATCGGATCCTCAGCTCCGACGGTGGCCGACGATGGCACACTGTGAGACGGCGATTCACAATGAGATAAGGCGATTTAGGGATACTAGAAGGTTCAGGAACTCACCCTGATGATGATAGAGAGGTCGACGAGGACAGGCGCGGTTGAAGGCGAGCTCTCTGACAAGATTTCCGACGAACTGCCGCAAAGAAGAACGGCCAAATTCGTCCACTCATGTTCTCCCCTTGATGCAGGACTTCTCTCAGAGGATCTACGAGGATTGTGCTTCTCCATGGCTGCTTGGAATGGTGTGGGCAGATGTGGTTCGACAGTGAGGTGTGGCTCCAGTGAGCTAGGGTTTCGGCCCCATTCGAATCAGAGAGGATAAGGAGAGATTGTGGATAGGGATTGAGACAGGGCATCGCGGTGGCTTTCTTATCCCTCTCTGGAATGACGGCAAGCATCTTGGCGCACGGCTGACTACGACAATGACATTGGGCGGAGGTGAGCTCCTCCAGCGAGCTGCCTATGTGCATGAAGATGACGAAGACGTGTTGTTTTGCGGATAACCCCCTGGCGTTTTTTCTTCTCAACCCACAGTCCTTCCCTGGCCCCACTTGTCAGTCACAGATGGAAATGAGCTGGGCTGGTTACTAGGCTATTGTGGGCTGCACATGGGCGTCAGATGAAAACAGAGATGTTCGGCCACGGCCAGGTAATGTTTTTATTTGCTTTACCCTTTTTCTATTTTATGTTTTCCTTTTCAGATTTCAATTTGATTTATATTTTGAACTTTTCTTTGTAGGATTTATTTGCTAGATATTTGTAGTAATACTAAAATAAATTTAGTATCATTTGTGAACTTTTATTATATAATCCTTTTATATTTCTTTTATTTTATCTATATGAACCCCTTTTAATAATTTGTAGAAACTTTTCTTATTATTTTTCTATCCTCTTTTAGTTATGGATTTCTTGAATGATGTATTCTTATTTGTTTATAAGACTTAACTTTAGTTGGCTCAGAGTTTGAATAGACATTTTTTATATGTATACTGATCCTATATCATTATTTGTTGCATGAAATATGAAAGAAATTAATATGGTTTTTACTATTTCCATTAATTTGGAAACTAACAATGTATATATTCCATTATGATAAACAAAGATGTTTAGGATTTTGAATTATGATTATTTACCCTAGGTTTTAGGGTTTTTCTTAATATACTTAGACTCCTTAATGGATGTGGTTAAAGATTCAATAACTAAGCATATTGTTTTCTGTTTGGGATATTTTTTGAAATCACCTTTAGTACTTGAAAGTTAAATCTTGAATGTTTTATAGAAAGGAATTGATAAAGATACTCCTAAGCACATTTAATTCTGATGGTTGGAATTGTCAGAGATATGTTTATGTGATTTTTTGTAGGGAAATGTTCTTATCAAGTGATATAGATATAAGATGAGGAATTCTTAATATGCAATGGATATTATACTTGGTTTTAAGATTTAGAGTTGATTGTTTACCAAGAATTACTATCTTCCATAATTCATAATTCTAGACTTCTTATTAAGGAATTCCTTTCCTAGACATACTACTTTTTTCTATCTATCATCATGATTAACATGATGAGTTTTACTTCATAGTACTATTCTCATTCACTAATGAACCTTCTAAACTCATGGATGAATCAAATGAGTTTGATACTAAAATATTTCATAACTTCCACATATCCTTGCTTGATTGTATCTACTACGCTACTGTTGATAGCCTTCCATCCAACAAATAGTTTCTTCAAACTGTACTCATAATCTTCCTTAATCATTTATAACTAATGTATCTCTATTAGTTGTATTCACCCAACTACCTTTCTGTAAAGTTTACTATCCTTTAAAATGAATAACACCACTTCTATAACTCTATGCTATACTAGCTTCAATTGAATAATAACATCCTATATTCATTTTACTCCAATAACTCACACTCCAACCCTAAATCATATTTATGTGGTTTGTAATGGCTACTCTAGGATAACTTATCTCTACTAAGGTTCCAATCATGTTCTACCCACCAGTATTACTTATACTAAATATAAGCATTCAATATTGGTGGCTAAAGCATCACCATTATAATCCTTGAATCATTTATTGCTTAAGTTATTTGTTGGCTAAGCAAGGCTTTATCAATCCTACTTTTTCATTGTCTTGAAATTATCTTCTTAGTATCTCATATTGGATTAAGGTTAGTAATGGACTATTCCCTCTTTAAAAGATTTATGTAGATGTTATGATAAGATAAAGCAATAGTAGATCAAGGATTGATAGTTAAAGAATTTGTGCATCCATAGGAAATTACCCAACGTTGATGAACAACAGATATTAAGGTAAGTTCCATAAAGATTGCTATAGAAAGAAAGATATTTAGTGATTGATCTTGACTTAGTCTCTTTCCAACTCCAACTCATTAAAGAGTTTAAGGTTAGGTATTACTATGATACTCATAGTAGGAATAGATAAGAATAATATAGGTCAGTATTAATCATTGCATTTTTATTATTTTAGTGGTAATCTTAACTTAGTATTCATAGGTTGATATGGTGAATAGTATGATATGATCCCTTAAGGATCCTATATGAATCATTTAAGAAATGTATTATCTGTTACATATTATTATATCTTGTCTACCCTCGGACCAAATCATGTTTAACCAAATAAGGTTTTAGCAAAAGTCATATTGAAACTCACCGCAGTTAACTTGATGATGTACTTCAATTCCATCAAGTTAAGATTAGCTCCAATCAATTTGACAAGTTCAGTTTTATCACAACGAAAATTATTTGGATTTTCTATGCATGAATGCAATGCACACATCTGGGTTCAGCTTATTTCTAAGCTCTAATGCTTATCATAGATGGGATGTTACACCTAGCCATGTAGATTTTGTGCATGTTATTTATCATAGATGGGATCATGTACTCCCTGCATCCATAAAAGGATGTCGCGACGTACTTTTTGCAAAAAGCCCCTCGATCTTTGTCCGACACAACCCGCCATTCTTCTCTCTTTTGGAGCATTCACTCGCTTCCTTCCCCCATCTGGAGCTCTCTCGTCGCTGCCAACTCCGCCGCTCCATCGCCGCCTACTCTTCCACTCTGTTGCTGGCCACCACACCCTCGCCCGCGCCGCCTGCTATGCCGATCCCTCGCCGTACAATTCCCTAACCCATCGTCTCACCTTCTTCCTCCCTCCGCCCAACCAGAAACCAAGGAAAGGGATCCTTTTTTCTCTTGGAGCATATGCGACCACCCTGCTAAGCTGGTGCATTTGCCGGCTCCAGCGGTGGTCCTGAAGCCCAGAGATCCATCTGCCACCTACTCGAGATGCTCGTCGCCATCTGTAGGATCGATGCCGACGCCACGCTCTCTGACCTAGACAAGGCGCTCGTTCGCTAGGAGCTGCTCGACAGCATCGCGCACAAGGCGGTGGTTGGGGACGAAGATGGGGATGTAGAGTACGGGAAGAGCATAGGACAATGGGGGTGAAGAGTATGGGAAGAGCACCTTCTGCATGAAGCACCCCAAGCGCCTAATCACCGTAAGCCCATCAGATGTTTTCCCCTATCCCCTGATTTTACTGTACTCTGTATCATGTTCTATATTCAGGTTGATGTGCAACCTCTTATCTTTGTATCTCTAGTCTAGAGGGATTACTCTTAATTTCTGGCTGACGGACTGCATGTTTGGATTGAGATTGTGTTTTAGCTAAGTTATTGTCAGGTGTATGCTTGAGTTGGTGTTGGAAATAACTAGCTGTTAGTTTCAGTTTCAGTTTTGTCAGGTGTTGGAAAACTCTGTCTACCTGTCAGGACACTTGCAGAATCCACACATAGTTGGGATGTAGCTGAGCGATTCAGACATCGTCATTGTCATTGTCATGGATTCAACCCTTTAGGCGCTGACATCGTCATTGTCATCACCCCTACCCTTCAGATTGGAACTTGTGGTTGTTGATTTGCATTGTTGTTTCAGTTTCACTTTATCTGATTGTGACTTCAAAAGGTTATTGTGTTGTTCCTTCCCGAAGTCAATTCGGTGCCTTCCCGAAGACCTTGTTGTGTTGTGTGACTTTGAAAGGTTGTTGTAAAATACATATTGAAGATCTTTCTCGTGTTGTTCTAAACTACATTTTCATGTGGTGTTCTAAACTAAAAATTCAGACTGATTGAATGGGTGCTCTAGCATTTAAGTGTAGTTCCAACTTCCAGACTATAAATTCAGTCAGAAGTGCAATACTTGTGTTGAAAAAGTTGTTCCTATTTTACAACTTATTACTTAGTGATGATCTTACTTACTATAAGAAGATGCAACCATACATCGATTTTAGCTTCCAAGTCTTTAGCTTGCAGATTGGTTCATCACTTCAAAGTTCACCTATAAGACCCCACCATTTAAGGTAAAGGCCCCTGTGATTGCAATGCTAGTCCCTTGATCAAATGCTAGCATCCACGGTTTAAGATGAAGTACACAAATACAAAGGTCGTTATTACATCGTCATTCCAGAGATAACATAGTCTTTACAACTCAATAGCCCAAGGTTAATACATAGAGTTCATAACATAAAGTAAATAACTAGAAGTCTTCATCTTCATTTGCCACAGGCAAACATGTTGAGTGTAGACTCACAACCCTAATCTCCCTCAGAGTAACCTGCAACATCATAAGTTACAGCCACAGAGGGTCAATACATTTGGAATTGTATTGGCAAGTGATACCATAGTAGAATAGTAGTATCTAATATCTATACGAATTTGGCTAAGTGTAGTTTAGGCTGGCTTTGCTCAAAATAAGGTTTTGTCTTATTAGTTGAAAACACTAAGTTTTTGTTCGATAAAACTCCCAAGGAACCACCAATAGACATTGGTGAACCTTTAACCTTATTCAACCAAAAGTTTTAACTTGGAGCAATTTGGATGAGGAGATCCTTGATTGCTTCAATGTCTTTCATGCTCAAATTGTCCGTTGCCGGGTACACGGCTAAGTACTTAGGTTTTGCCCTCTCGAGAGGTGGTGCACTTTCCCCACAAGACTCGACTTGCATTGAGACGTGGTTTTTAAAATATCACTAGTGCATAGATAAAATAGTAGGACAAGATATGAAGCATCACTTTCCTTAGTAGGTGGGGGAATAGCAACAGTCCTCACAATCACCACTATCACCAAAATCTATACATAAAATCATAACACCAAATTCACATTCAACAATCAAACAAAAATACATATGAATGCATGCAAATGCAATGAAATGATTTTTTTCACCAAACAAGTCAAACTGAACAGTACTGAACACAAAGTAAACTTCCTAAAGTCTAAACAAACTCAAATTTACTTTCAAACAATTTTCTGAATAATTTTTATATGCAAAATAGGTCTACAAATGGTTCTGCAAATAATCCTGTTTTTCAAGAAGCAAATGACTAATTCAAGGCCATATATGTGTAGGGCTTAATTTCCTGAATCCAATGATACATTATTTGCAATTTTTGGACAAACAGATCAAAAGATATGAATTTTACAAGTTTGAATATCTAATAGATTCAAAAACAGATTTTAAATCTAATTCACAGTCGTGTGGCAGCGTCTGATTCACTGATACTGCTTCGCGCAGATCTAGTGGCTCTGGATCAAACGACCAAAACCGAGCGGCGCTAATGGCGCTCGCGGCGGCGCTACTGCCGGTGACGCACTAGCGATTCTAGAGGGGGTAGGGGATGGTGCCAAAGCTTACCAGCGTAGCGTGGATGCCAGGAAGCTCAAGGTGTGCTTGTTTTGGTCAGGGGTGCACGGACACGGGATCAGGAACTCGTCGGAGTTTAACCTAGATTTGGGTGTTCAACGCCAGAGACAAAGGAGATGACCTAGGTCACCATAGGGCAAACAGAAGACATCAGTAGCTGCACAAAGACACGACGAACCTAATCATATGAAGGAGAGGTTGAGGGGCGCTTAGAAATTACCGTGATTGCTCTTTGGAGTCAAACGACGCTTTAGTTGTTTGCTGGGGTTAACGAGGACGACGACATGGGGCGATTCAGAACAAACCAAAGGTGTGAGAAGGTGCGCAAGTATCTGACGAACAATATCGTATGAATGAGAGGCGGAGGGGAGCACGGAGCTCACTGGAATCACTCGCCGAATTAGCTCGGGTCCATGGCGGTGCGGGGCAAAATTTGTAGAGACTAGTGGCACTTAGTGGGGTCTAGGTGAGGGGAAATGGCCGCAGAGGGGTGTTGCTTAAGTAGCCGGAGCAGGGGCAGCAATCACGCAGTGAATCAACAGGAATTAACGAATTAATGCGGCAGTCACTACGTGGAGGAAACGAGCGGAGGAGCTGGTCATCGCGCACGGTTTGGGGATAATGATGAGCTGAGGTGGTAGTGGGGTCGTGCTGTTAGCGAGCGGGTGCGGCGTGGGCGCGATGAGAAAGAGAGAGGGGGAGGGGTTTTCCCGGGTGGGCTGTTGGGCCGAAAGGGTTGCTGGGCCAGTTAGGCAGCGCCTGTTTTTATTTTTTCTTTCTTCTTTTTCTTTTCTATTTTGATTTTTAGAAATAGTTTTGAAACCCTAATTCAAATCTGTTTGAATTCAAACCTTCTCCAAATTTTTGTATGGTGAACCTAGCATTCAAAAGTGTGTCAAACACATCCAACCACTCAAAAACAATTTGTTCTTTTGAATATAAAAATAAAACCATGCCTCATATGTATATAATAAAAAGTCATAAATATGGTTTTGTTTGTGGTTTCAAACTTTGAAATTTTTTATGCAAGCTCTAAATGCTATGATGATATGAGTGCAATACATGATTTTGCATTTCATGAAATTTGGGAAGAAAATAGGTGAGGGTGATCTTTCCGAATGTCATCTTCTCTTTCCCAAGTTGCTTCTTCCTCGGTATGATGATTCCAGTGTACTTTGCAGAATTTAATAGTCTTAGTACGAGTAAATCTTTCTGCAGTCTCAAGAATCTTGATAGGTTTCTCCACATTAGTAAGATCACTCTCCAACTGAACCTCTTCCAAGGGCATAGTTTCCTTCAATGAAGTTTCTTCCATCTCCAAATGACACTTCTTCAACTGACTCACATGAAACACATTGTGAACAACAGACATTGATTCTAGCAATTCTATCTCATAAGCCACTTCTCCTTTGCGGCTCAAAATTTTAAATGGTCTAACATATATTGGTGCAAAATTTTCCTTTGACTCCAAACCTCTTCACACCACGAAGTGGTGAGACTCCAAGATAGGCTCTATCATCTACCTCATAGGTGACTTCCCTATGCTTTGGATCTGTGTAACTCTTTTGTCGGAACTGGGCTATCTTCAACCTGTCCTTTACCAATTTAACTTTCTCCTCAGTTTCCTTGATCAGTTCTGGCCCGAACAAATTTCTTTCTCCTACTCCACTCCATAGTAATGGCGTAGTACACTTCCGTCCATGAAGGAATTCAAACGGAGCCATCTCTATGCTTGCTTGATAGATGTGATTGTAAGAGAATTCTGCGTAAGGCAAACATTCATCCCAAATAGCACCATAGTCTAATGCACAATCTCTCAACATATCTTCTAAAATCTTGCTTGCCTATGGCACATGAAGATGAAGACTTATTTATCTTATTACATATTTAAACTCTTGTACTAGGCCTGTGGCCATGGAGTTGTAGAAGACTATGTTTGTCTCTGGAATGTCTTGTAATAATGACCTTTGTTTCTGTGTACTTCATCTTAAACTATGGATGCTAGCATTGATCCAGGGACTATCATTGCAATCACAGGGATCCTTTCCTTTACAAAGGAGGGATCTTACAGATGATATCAGAGCACTGTGTTGCCTGTAGGATTATGACCCTAGGATTGGAAACCACTAAGGAAAAAAAATTCAACAACTTCCACACTTGTCTTTTATTCTCGTAAACTTTTCTAATCTTCTTTCTCATCTCTATTTGTAGATGAACTCCATCAACGAAGCCGTGAAGAAGGGACCACTCAAGGACCTCATGGTTACCATGGGAATACATGGTGCAGCTGTCACTACTAGAGAAAAGCCTATGCGAGGCGCACCTAAAAGCTTATGCGAGGCGCATATCATATGCGCCTCTAGCTTCAAGCCTCGGCTATTTTTTATGCGAGGCGCATATGATATGCGCCTCCTATACTTCACATATGCGAGGCGCATATCGATATGCGCCTCCTATATTATTATGCGAGGCGCATATCGATATGCGCCTCGCATATGTGAAGTATAGGAGGCGCATATCATATGCGCCTCGCATATGTTTTACAATGCGCCTCGTATATTTATAGTATATGCGCCTCCGGTAATATTTTCGAAATTCAAGTTTTACAGACGACTATAAATAATAATATACAGATATTCAAATATACAATATAGTCCAGAATACAGTATAAAGAGCACAGAATTTTTCAGAAACTTGCAATTTGCCAAAGCATAATAGAACCAACATGAATACAATACATTACACATCAATCATGACATACAAGTTCATACATCAAGTAGAATCAACAAGTGCCAAGTTTTCACACAACACCAAGTGTTTGTGCCACAAGATCACACCTCTGATTACAAGTTCACAACCACATTACAACTCCGATGATGGAGCTCTAGCTAGATGAAGTAGAGCACATAACCTACCATGAAGAGCAACAAGGTGGTGATCACGAGGAAGTTCCTCCACTTCTTCCTTCTTTGCCTCCTCCACTTCTCTTCCGCCACCTCTCTACTCTCGTAGCCTAGGTAGTTGTTGCCCGAGAAGTTGTGTCAGTGGAAAGCAATAGCAGTTCACAAGATAGAATCATGCATATATATATGGGTGCAACAAGATGTAAGAAATCAGGTTATAATCATCGGCATTTCGAAGAAAGACCAAAAAAAGCAAACCAAGAATGACTTGGATTAGTGTCTCATACTTAGATTGGGACGGAAATAACAATGCTCGTTGTTCGATCTCATGCGGCAAGTAGAGTATATGCCCAAATTACTAGTCTACTTGGCACACCAGATCGAACAGCGGCATAGTCATACACATGACATCACAACACGTTCTAATCATCGGCATTTTGAAGAAAGACAAAGAAAGCAAACCACGAGAAGTAGGGCATAGACAAATAGTTACAGGTAATATTAGAGTGCACAATAGCAATTATTAATGCTTCAAGACTAACACGGGCCTCTGCGACTTGCATTTTCACACTGCTCCAGAGTTTCCCATGATCATCTCTAAACATAGTTCCCCAGGACCCACATCCCAGATCCTCCAGGAAGCTTGCGTCTGTGTTCATCTTTGATCCAAGAAGCCTTGGAAGGCTGCCAACTCAGTTGTTGCACCGTGGTTAGGTTCAGGGAACATGAGTTCTCCACCTTTGTCACTGGCCAAAACTTTGGATCCGCTAGTTCATCACTTTCACAAACCTAAAACATCTTATATTTCTAAACGGATGGAGTATCATCTAAGTAAAACAATGTGAATGCTGCTTGGCTGGGTCCTCGAGCCCTCGACATAACTAAGCCAAATAGTTCCTGAACAATTTGAATTTGCTACTGAACTATATGGACGTGGAGTAGTTTGAAAATCTAGGAAAAGGTATGTCTGCCTGATTACAAGTGCTAAGACCTTGCTTTTAAAAAAGGCACTAGTTCAACAGTGTGCAGTTTAGATACATAAATCCATATGATCTGACACGGCAGGAAATCTCGGACAGGTGAAACAAACAAATTGAGCTCAAAGTGTTTAGACAGAAGGAATTCAGATAAGTCGGTATGATTTGTCATGACAGGAAACGGGTAAACCCTGTGTATTTGAAACGAACGGAGTGAACAGACTGTTTACAACCAAAGGAACTACTAGTAGTTAAGTAGAGTTATGTTATTCATCCAGATGGAAAGAAGGCCGATGCAGTATCGGTGGCCGTCAGGAAAGGCAGCGCCGGCATCTTGGCCAACATCCTGCATAATAAATAGCATTAGCGAGGGTTTGAAGCCGTGACGAAACAGGGTTTGATTCCAGCTTTCACGTGCACGGAAGAGCAGAACAGTAAACAGTTCAAGTATAATACAGAAAAAAAAGAGGAAACAGCATGTAATCGGCTGGTCGGGATCAGTAGCAGGTGAAATCGAGATCTAGGCGGGGAAGAAAAGACAGGGGAGGGGTGGGGAACATTGGAAGCAATGGAAGTTGTACATACACGGCACGGCTAGCAGGAAGCCGTGCAGGCCCGGTGGTGGGTGGCGATGCGGAGGCGGAGGCGAGAAGGGGTTAGCAGGAGGACGTACGCTAGGCGCTTGTGCCTCTCTTCTCTCCTCGGCGCCGCAGGCTTGGACGCGAGCAGGAGCGGGCTGGTCGGGTCATCCGTGTTGGCCGCCTTGCGGGTCTTCATCCAGGACCTCCACCCCACGAGCGCGGGCATGGCGATGGGGGCCGCGAGGAGGACTAGGAGGATGGTGATGAAGAGGACCGAGACGGGCCCACCGTCGCTGCCGATGCCGGTGAGGTCGGCGGCGAGGAGGTAGAGCGCGATGGCGACGGCGAGTGTGCTGATTGCCGCGAACCCGCACACGTCGGCCTCGTCGTCTGTGCCCCCCGCGACGCGGCCCTCGCGGAGGAACACCATGGAGACGGCGCAGATGGCGGCGGGAATGACGGCGAGCATGACGAGGAACGAGGCCGGGTCGTCGGCGAAGAGCGCAGAGCAGAGGTCGGTGAAGATGGCCGTGCTGAGGCCCACGAAGCCCTTGAGCACCCCCGACACAGGGCCCCTGCTGCCGCGGAAGTTGCGGATGCAGGTGACGAGGACGCTCGCCGGGGCCGCGCGCCTCCGCCGGCTTGGACGCGAGCAGGAGCGGGGCCGTCGACTCCTCCGCGGCCGCGGCCTCCTCGACTTCGATCTGGTGAGATGTGCGTGAGATGCGGCAGAACGACGACGATTCGATCCAGAGAAAAGGGGAACCATCCATGCGGGGTACCATATATGTGAGGCGTATATTGTAGACTCCGCCTCGTATAATATTAGGCGAGGCGCATTTGGGCCAAATATGCCTCGTATAATATGCGGTCATAGACAAATAGCGCACTACGCTGGTTTCTATCAATAAACGTGTAGCAGCCTAGTGGTAACTTGCCTTGTCCTATTCCAAACATTGGCCAACCAGGTTCGAATCCTAGGGTCACAAACTTTTTAGAATTTTTTTAAAGGCCATTTTTCATGTAAAAGCATTGTCCAAACACAATATGAACTATAAAATATACTGCAAATATTTTAAATATTCAAATATTGCTAAAACAACAAAAGTGATTATTCTCAATGATACATAATATTCTCAATGCAATATTATTATATCACACACATACTGAAAATTAAGAATGTTTCGATACATAATAGTAGGCCACACATAAGATTTGTCTTGGTGGAGGAGGAAGAAGTGACACAAGTGAGTGGGGTGGTAGTTGGCTCCATGTGCAAAAAGCTGGAAAAAAGTGGTGCCAGGTTATATATGCGCCTCGCATATGCGGCCACCTACCACCGCCCGGACCCGCAGGAGTTACTTGAGACGCATATGACAATATGCGCCTCACATATTATCAAATATAGGAAGCGTATATAACCATATGCGCCTCGCATATTCGTGCACCTACCAACACGCGGGCCCACACAAATTATGCGAGGCGCATTCTGTCCATATGCGTCTCACCTATCTGATATATAGGAGGCGCATATGACTAGAATGCGCCTCGCATAATATGGGGCTGCTAGATTCCGTCCGTACAGGGATTATAGGAGGCGCATTCTTATCATATGCGCCTCACCTATTTTTATACTAGAGGCGCATGGAGAAGGAGTGCGCCTCCCCTATTTTATAGGAGACGCATATGGTCTAAATGTGCCTCGCATAAGCATGTCTCCTATAGCCTTTTCTCTAGTAGTGTGTGTATAAAGGTTTTCCTGTGATGGATGAAGGAGTTGAGTACTGGTGGGTGCAACTTCACTTGTATAAAAACAAGGAAGACAACCACAAGGACTCAGGGTTCTACATGGTCACCAACTCAGTGATGCACACCACATTCTTTGATTCAGCAAGGGATGCAGCTTGGAAGGCCATCAAAGAACTTGGTGATAGAATCAAGTGCAGAAGGCTTAACACCCAGAATGACCTTAAGGAAGAAAAGAAGCATACCCAAGAGTTAGAGGCTACCAACCAAAGTTTAAGGAAGGACAACATAGACTTAGCAATGGAGTCATGTGATCTAGATAAACAGATTGCCTCTAGGGATGCCCTGTTAGCCAACTTGGCAAGTGAGATGGGATTGTAACGTACTTCGTTAGTTGGACCACCACACTTATCATTTTATTTCCCAAATGTTGTTTAAAATAAGTTGAACCTTGGTTGTTTGTAATGAATCCATGTATGCCATGACTTGTGTGTTTTGATTTCCAAAGTTATGCATGTGATGCCTTGTCTTGTGATTTGTCTTAAATTGTGTTGATTCTAACTTTTTCTATCTTATTAAATAGATGCCTAATGTTACTATCAGCACGGCTGAAGAGTTCAAGGGAACTCGTTTTGGCACTCATGTTATTGAGCTCACTAGTCTGCTCAATCTCCCTCTTCCTACTATCATGATGCTTCCCCTCACCAAGTTTGAGAGGAAATACCTTTGGGGCTTCAAGGTTAATCAGCTAGGACGCCAGACTGAGCCTACCACGGAGGCGATCATCTTCAAGCTCATGCATGATGACAAGGAGAGAGAGGCCTATAGGTAGTCATGCATGATTTGCTTGGACATTTACTAGGGAGACACTCTCGAGAGATTATAGGTACTCACTTCCACGCCTTCGGTAGACGTGATGAGGATGGTGAGGCCATTGACTTTGAGGATACTTCGAGAGAGACGGCAGAGCCGATTCGTCTATACCTCCTGGACTTAGAGGTTCTTCTTAGGCACCTAGACACTGATAGGACCAACGTCATGCTTAGCAATGACGAACTCCAGGTGCAGCTTCGTGAGAAGGACAAGCTCTTCGCGGAGCAAGATGAGATAGTCAAGGAGATGGAGGCCAAGTTTGAGAGTCAGGATAGAAAGTTCAAGAGTCAAGAGAAGCGAGTTCAAGATAGGAACAAGAGGATTCGAGACATGACTGCATAACTAGAGGCCAAGGACTTCGAGCTTGAGCATCAGCAAGGTGAGATTGAGATGCTTCGTGCACAGAAGAGGGCTCTCAAAGCCAAAGTAGAGACCTTGGCCATCAATGTCGAGGAATACAAGACCGCTATGGAGAATGCAGGTCTTACACTTGTTGATGAGGAGGTTGATGCAGAGGAGTAGTGATGACTACTCATTTACCTTTATTTATCATGCCTTTGATTATTGAGTCGCAATGACCATCCAACATGTGGATGCGTTGCTATTGGTGTGTTTACTTTTCAGAACTTGTTGTCTATGTTGTTGAACTTTCACTACTATGATGCATGATTGTGGTTTATTATTTGATGTATTTTGCATGTTAGCATCTATGGGTATCTCATTCTTATCCTTATTGAAAACCACAGATGCCTCTCCGACGTGCCAATCCCAACCCCAACAACAACATCACCCCTAGATGCAGCAAATGATGACAGCTCAGGCTTAGCTGATGCAAATGATGACTACTTTCATCCAGAATCAGAACAACAACAACAACAATAACAACAAAAACAACAAAAACAACAATCAGAACAACCCACCGGGTTTTGACATGCTTACCAGGTTCTTAAGACTGAGGCCAGCAAAGTTCTCAGGAACCACTAATCCTATGGTGGCCAATGATTGGCTACGCTCTGTAAACAAGGACTTGGTAACTGTTGGCTGTACTGATGAAGAGAAGGTCAGATTTGGAGCACACTTGTTAGAAGGAACAGCAGCCACTTGGTGGGATAACTTCCAGATCACCACTCCCATTGAGGATGTGACATGGGCTATCTTTGAAGATGGTTTCCGTACTGCTCACATCTCATCCGGAGTGATGAGTTTGAAGAAGAAAGAGTTCCATAACTTGAAGCAGCGCCACCGCAGCGTGGCTGAATATATTGAGGAGTTCAACAATCTGGCACGATATGCACCGGATGAAGTTGACACTGATGCTAAGAGGAAGGAAAAGTTCCTTGAAGGGTTGAATGATGAATTGAACCTGCAGTTAGCTGTGGCCTATGTTCCCACATACTAGTCTCTTTGTGACAAGGTTGCTATTTTGGAGATCAAGATGAAACAAGTGGAAAGCAGGAAGAGAAAGCACTCTGACAAACACAGCTCGAGATCGTCTCACAAGCGTTCCCATTATGATGATAGTGGGAGTTCTGGATCCCACAAGCATGGGAAGTTCAACAAGCACCACAACCACAACCGTCATCATGACAACAAGCACCACCATAGTCATGACAATGACAAATATAAGAATCACAAGGGTGGATATAAGAACCACCACAATGGAAGTGGAAGTGGCAGTGGAAGCCAGCCTGTCAAGAAGGATCTTAGTCAGGTTGAATGCTTCAAGTGCAAGAAGATGGGGCATTATGCAAATGAATGCCCAGAAAAGAAATTTGAAGGACCCAACAAGCCCAACCCATTCCAGAAGGGGCAAGTGAACCACATCAATGTGGAGGAAATCTATGAAGAGTCAGATGTTGTGGCTGGTAAGTTCAAACTCAATTCTATTCCATCACTTGTTCTTTTTTATACTGGAGCATCGCATTCATTCATATCAAAAGCATTTGTTGATAGAAATGGGTTTTCAACTGAAAACATTGGGTGTCCAATAAAAGTAAGTTCTCCAGGTGGAGATATGAATGTAAGTCTTGGATGCCGGGATCTAGTGATAGAGTTTGGAAAACATAAGTTTCCAGTGAGTCTGATAATCCTAGATTCCCAAGGACTGGATGTAATTTTGGGAATGGATTGGATGACCAAGTATGAAGGAGTACTAGATTGTGCCAATCGTACTGTTGCACTCACAACCCCGGAAAAGAAACGGATTAGATTCAAGTCTAACTTTGAATCAAAAGGGAGTAAGCTAAATTCTATTAAGGGGGTTAGCATAGACAGTGTGCCTATTGTGAGTGAATGTCCTGATGTGTTTCCGGAAGAATTGCCGGGAATGCCACCAGATAGAGATGTGGAATTTCTTATTGATCTGCTACCAGGATCTGGACCAATAGCGAAGAGACCGTACAAGATGTCGATGGATGAGTTGGAAGAACTCAAGAAGCAACTTGGAGAACAGTTGTAGAAAGGATTTATTCAACCAAGTTCTTCATCTTGGGGAGCACCAGTTTTGTTTGTGGAAAAGAAAGATAGAAGTCAAAGGTTATGCATAGATTACCGTTCACTCAATGAGGTGACTATTAAGAACAAATACCATTTGCCAAGAATCAATGACATGTTTGATCAGTTAGAAGGAGCTTGTGTGTTCTCAAAGATTGATCTCCGGTCAGGTTATTTCCAGCTCAAGATAAGAGAACAAGACATACCTAAGACAGCTTTTACCACAAGGTATGGATTGTATGATTATACCGTGATGCCATTTGGTTTGACCAATGCACCAGCATACTTCATGAATATGATGAATAAGGTGTTCATGGAATTCCTTGAAAAATTTGTTGTCGTTTTTAGTGATGACATTTTTATCTACTCCAAGAGCAAGGAAGAGCATGAAGGACATCTACGTTTGATACTTGAGAAGCTTAGAGAGCATAAGCTGTATGCCAAGTTCAGCAAGTGTGAATTTTGGTTAAATGAAGTTGGTTTTCTTGGCCACGTAGTGTCAGGAGATGGTGTAGCAGTTGATCCTGCTAAAGTTTCAGCTGTAACTGAATGGGAATCTCCCAAGTCAGTGAAAGAGGTTCGTAGTTTCCTTGGCTTGGTAGGATACTACAGAAGATTTATTGAGAATTTCTCCAAGGTATCTAAGCCTATGACAGAATTGCTAAAGAAAGACAAGAAATTTGCTTGGTCTGAAGGTTGTGAACTCAACTTTCAAGAATTGAAGAAGAGACTAGTGACAGCACCAGTCTTATGTCTTCCAGATTTGGAGAAATATTTCCAGGTGTATTGTGATGCATCTCATCATAGGATTAGGTGCAGTACTTATGCAAGAAGGGAAAGTTGTGGCTTATGCCTCAAGACAACTCAAAACTCATGAGGTAAACTACCCTACTCATGATTTAGAGTTAGCCTCTGTTGTCCATGCACTCAAAACATGGAGACATTATCTTTTGGGAAAGCGATGTGAAGTGTACACATATCACAAGAGTTTGAAGTATATCTTCACCCAGAAAGAAATTAACATGAGACAAAGAAGATGGCTAGAACTCATCAAGGACTATGACTTGAGTTTGCAATACCACCCCGGTAAAGCAAATGTTGTAGCGGATGCTCTAAGCCAAAAGGTATTTGTGAATGGCCTTACTAAGGGAGAATTGCATGATAATCTATGTGCCCAATTTAGAGATCTCGGATTTGAGATTGTGCCTGAAGGACATCTCATGTTATTGGATGTTCAACCCACTTTGTTGGACAAGATCAAAGAAGCCCAAATGACAGATATGGAAATTGAAGAGATTAAGGAAAAGATTGGCAAGGGAAAAGCCAAAGGATTCCATGAAGATGAACAGGGTACTTTATGGCATGGAAAGCATATCTGTGTTCCACAAGATCCGGAGCTTCGGAAACTGATATTCCATTCATCCGGGTAACACCAAAATGTACATGGATATGAAAGAAAGATTTTGGTGGAATAATCTCAAGAAGGACATCGCCGAACATATTGCTTTGTGTGATGTATGTAGTAGAGTGAAAGCGGAGCACCAGAAACCAGCAGGATTGTTACAACGACTACCTATTCCTGATTGGAAGTGGGACAAGATTGGTATGGTTTTCATTACTGGATTGCCAAGGACCCGGTCAGGATATGATTCTATTTGGGTAGTAGTGGATCACCTAACTAAGGTGGCTCATTTTATACCCGTAAAGACAACCTATACAAGTGCTAAGTTAGCCAAGATCTATATGAGTAGAATTGTATGTCTACATGGAGTACCTAAGAGTATTGTGTCTAATAGGGGAACTCAATTCACTTCTCATTTTTGGAGGCAACTACATGAGTCATTGGGAACGAGGTTGGAATTCAGCACTGCTTTTCACCCTCAAACTAATGGACAGACAGAAAGGACCAATCAGATTCTTGAAGATATGTTGAGGGCATGTGCTCTAGATTATGGATCCAGTTGGGATGAAAGTCTGCCTTACGCAGAATTTTCTTACAATAACAGCTATCAAGCCGGTATTGAGATGGCACCATTTGAGTTTCTCTATGGGAGCAAGTGTACCACCCCATTGCTATGGAATGGTGTGGGAGAAAGAAGTTTGTTCGGACCAGAACTCATCAAAGAGGCTGAAGAGAAAGTCAAGCTAGTTAAGGACAAATTGAATATAGCACAGTCCCGACAAAAGAGCTACGCAGATCCTAAGCGTAGAGAAGTCACCTATGAAGTAGGTGACAAAGCTTATCTTAGAGTGTCACCACTTCGTGGAGTGAAGAGGTTTGGTGTCAAAGGTAAATTGGCCCCAAGATATGTTGGACCATTCAAGATTCTGAGTCGTAAAGGAGAAGTAGCTTATGAGATTGAATTGCCAGAGTCTTTGTTAGCTTTTCATAATGTGTTTCATGTGAGTCAGCTTAAGAAATATCATCCAGAAATGGAAGAGACTTCTTTGAAGGATACCATACCTTTGTAAGAGGTCCAATTGGAAAGTGATCTCACTTATGAGGAGAAACCGATCAAGATTCTTGAGACTGCAGAAAGAGTCACTCGGACTACGACTATCAAATTCTGCAAAGTTCAATGGAACCATCATTCCGAAGAAGAAGCAACATGGGAAAGAGAAGATGATCTTCGGAAAGACCACCCTCACCTATTTGCTAGCCAACCCGAATCTCGAGGGAGAGATTCACCTTAAGGGGGTTAGATTTGTAACATCCCTAAAATCATGTTTTAAAAAATTTCATATCATGCATGCATGCACATCATTTAGGGATCAAATTCAAACTCATTTGGATGAAACAGAAACTTGAGAGCTATGATTTTATGTGAGCAAACACTAATCAAATGTCACTCTCAGATGAGAGTATAATTGGTTTAAAACCAAGACTTGTTGCTCTAAGATTGTTTTGCTTGAATGCTAGTGCTTAAACCAAAAATTTACAAAACAAATATGGTTTAAAACCATTTTCAAAACTTATTCAAAACAAGTGCTATGTCACTATTTATTTTGTTTAAGCAAAGGGACCAAGTTAGTACAAAGAGACCACATGTTTTTATGCCCAAAAATATGAGTGTTACACTCTACAAAAATCCAGAAAAGATTTGAATTCAAATAGCTTTTGAATTTATTTGATTTTGATTCCTGCAATTCATTATAGAAAAAGAAAAGGGAATAAGAAAACCAACTGGGCCCGTCGCCACTAATCTAGCCCAACAGCAGACCTAGCCCACTAAGCCCACCCGGGGTTTTCCCCTCTCTCTCTCACGCGGCGCAGACTTACCCCGCGCTCGCTGACTGGTGGACCCAAGCGCCACGCAAGCATCGTCTCCAGCCACGCACCCCCCACGACCCCGTCGACGCCGTCGTTACCTCATCACTGCCGCGATTGATGCGGGCTTGATTGCTGGCGTTTCCTCATGAGATTCTCGCCCCTGCTCCAGCTATAAGACCCCCTCCCCTTGTTGCTCATTTCCCCTCACTCAGCACAGACACCACGCCACCAGGCTCCCTGTAATCTTGCCCACACCACCGCAGCACCGACGACCTCTGGCGACCAATTCCGGTGAGCATCGTCCACCCCTTTGTCTCTGCTTCATGCGAGCATGTTCTACATGTCCTTGCGCATCTTCTCATGCCTTTCTTTTCCTCTGTACCATCCTAGAACATCGTCACCGTCCACCACTAGAAGCAACCGAAGCTCGGCAACTCCGGCGACCCCTCCTGGTAGTTCCCGACCACCCCTTCCTCCCTTTTCGATACTCACTTGTTCGCCGGGCTTGTGTGCATCTAACAGCATCGCTGGTTTGTCTTAGCGCGCACTAGAACCTCGCCCCCGACGATGCCAAATCTTGCCCGACGTCTGCCTCTACTCCGACGAGGAATCCTCACCGTGTCCGCGCGCCCCTTGACAAGCCACTGCCATGTTGAGCTCCAGCACACCTCCGCGAGTCTGGTAAGCCTCTCCGACGACCGCAACCCCCTCTGTAACCACCGCGCCGCCGTAGATAGAGCGTCAGTCATCCGCCGCCACGCCGACACCGCATTTTGTAGGTTGATCGGCCACTGTTGGATCTAGATCTAACGTGTAGGATAGATCACTTAACGAAGAGGTATGGATCAGATCTGGCCTTGCGTTTTAGTTAGATCTGGAGGTCCACGTTAGCCGATCCGTGCTAATCAGTATCATCCAATTAGATGCCGCCGCGTGTCTGTGAGTTAGATTTAAAATCAGAATTTTGATCTATTAGATGTTTAAACTTGTTTAATTCATAACTTTTGATTTCCACGTCCAATTTGACAAATTTTATATCAATGGAATCAGGAGAGAAAATCATTTCCATTAATGCAATGTGTTTAAAGTTTTGCTTCTGTTAAATAGGTTGTTTTTGCAGAAACATTTGTAGGCATAATTTGGGTATAATAATTATTTGAAAAATGTTTTATTGTTCAAATAAAGTTTATTTGGCAAGTTTTGAACTTGCTTATGATTCAGTACCGTGCACTTGTCTTGTTTGGTGTAGAGAATCATCACATGGCATTATGCATGCATCCATATATTTTTACTTGTATTTATTTTGTATGTGATTTTGGTGCTATTATTTTATGTGTAGATTTTGGTGCAAATAGTGATTGTGATTGTGAGGATTGTAGCTACTCTCCAAACTACCAAGGCAAGTGGTGCTTCATGATTTTATACCAATGTTTTTCAACTATGCATTAGAAATATTTTGCTAGTCTTGCATGGATATTTTTTATCTATATGCTATGCTTGGGAAATCCTAGTAGTTGTAGAATTGCTAGAAATTTCTAAGTTAAGATTCTTATCAATGTCATGCTTAGCCTAGCTAGTAGAAACCAAGGGTGGTTATATATTCATGCTATGAGAAAATAGTTCTAAGTCTTTGGACTTGTATTTTGTTTAATAAAACAACTAAGTGAATGAAACACCTGGGTGGAATGGAAGGAATGGTTTATGTTGAGTGGTTACACAAGGCCCATTTCTATGGTTTACCTTGTGTATCTCACTTGTGGAAAGCCACCCAGGAACAAAGGGATTTGAGAGGCCAAATGTTAAGAAGCTTCTAGTGCAGCCACTTGGCAATATGGGCTCTGCCTGGATCATATAGGTTGCAACAACTTAGCCATTTGGACAGTTGGTGGTAGTGGGATGATAGGTTGGAGCGCGTCCATTTGGTCTAAGGGAAGGCTTCTGAAAGGTCATGTCTTGGTGAAAATCAAGTCTTGTGGGGAAAGTGCACAACCTCTGCAGATGGAAGAATCTAAGTACTTAGCCATGTCCCTGGTATTGGACAACTTGAGCATCAAGACATGGAAGCTATCAAGAATCTCCTCATCCCAATTTCTAAGTAAAAACTTGTGGTTGAACAAGGGTGAAGGTTCCCCAATGTCTATTGGTGGTTCCTTGGGAAAGTTTTTGTCAAAGAAAAACTTAGTGATTTCAACTAATAGGTAAACCTATTTTGAGCAAAGAAAGCCTAAGCTACACTTAGCCAAAATGCATATAGTATTTAGTCTACCAAAATTCTACTAAGGTATCACTTTCCAATACTATTACAATGTATTGACCCACTGTGGCTGTAACTTCTGATGTTGCAGGTTGTTCTGATGATGATTAGGACTCATGAGTCTACACTCAACATGCTTGCCTGTGGCACATGAAGATGAAGACTTATTTATCTTATTACATATTTAAACTCTTGTACTAGGCCTATGGCCATGGAGTTGTAAAAGACTATGTTTGTCTCTGGAATGTCTTGTAATAATGACGTTTGTTTCTATGTACTTCATCTTAAACTGTGGATGCTAGCATTGATCCAGGGACTAGCATTGCAATCACAGGGATCCTTTCCTTTACAAAGGAGGGATCTTACAAACCTAGCTTCCAACTCCTTGATGATCTCATCATGCTCCGCGAAGTCCTTGTCCTTCTACCTCAACTGAACTTGTAGCTCGTCATTGCTAAGCATGGCATTGGTCCTATCAGTGTCGAGGTGTCTAACGAGGCTCTCTAGGTCCTGAAGATACAAACGTACTGGCTCGATAGTCTCTCTAGTGGCGTTGTCAAAAGCAAAAGCCTCTCCCGCCTCGTCATGTCTCCCAAATGGGTGGAAGTAGAGGCCCCTGAGCTCGGTGGAGTGACGTCCACAAAGGCGTCCAAGTAGCTCCTGCATGACAATGTCTAGTCCCTTCTCCTTGACATCATGCATTAACTTGAAGGTAATCTCCTCGGTGGGTGGCTCCGTGTGGCGTCCTGGCTACGAGACCCTAAATCCCCAAAGATCCTTCCTCTTGAACTTTGTAAGCTAAAGTCCTTTAATGCTAGGGAGGGGAGATTTAGCACACTAGAGAGCTCCACAATACGAGAACCAAAAAACTTCCCTTGAACTCATCGGCGGTGCTGGCAACAAATCTAGGCATCAGTTGCATAGGATAGAGAAAAATTAGAAACAACACAAGTAAAGAGAAAAACATAAGATAGTAAAATAAAAGCCAAAAGCATACATTCAACAATAAAACACACAAGTCATGGCATACAATAATCTATCACAAACAGTAAGGTTCAAACATAACTTAGACAAAAACTTTCCATACCACATAGATTGGTATGATCGAATTATTAACGCGAGAAAACAATTCTCACTCAGTAGAGACTATTGGAGTTTGTCACAATTCTCACTCATATGCTAAGTCTATGATATCTTCCCTTAGAAATTTTATGGAGGTCTCTAAGTCTTGGGTATACTTCTTCTCTTCTCTAAGGTCATTTTGAGTGTTGAGCATTCTACACTTGAGTCTTTCACCAAGCTCCTTGATAGCATTGATGGTGCTGACGTGGAGCACTTCGTTGGAAACCCCAAGAGCAAGGTGTGATGAGCACAACAGCAAGTCTTCCCTCAGTAGAGACCGAGGTTATCGAACCAGAAGGAAGAAGGAAACATTACATAGGTGTTGCAAGCAACACAGATACATGCACAACACAAACTCAAAACTTTGCCCCAGCGAATCAGTGAGGTTGTCAAGCTCACCGGTTTGCTGTAACAAAGGATTAAACGTATCGTGTGGAAGGTAATGGTTTATAGCAAGTAAACAAGTAATAGTGGAGGATGTATCAATGTTAAATATTGGACCGGGGTCCATAGTTCACGAGAGGTGCTGTACTTAGATAAACAACATGGCATGAAGGGTAAACAAATTAGAGCAGGGTAATTGACAGGAACTCAGCAACGCATAACAATGCAATTACTAGTCAGAAAGATCCTATGAGATTCGATTGGGCAATACAACAAGATACATAGACCGCCATCCAACTGCATCTATGACTAGAAGTCCACCTTCAGGTTATCATCCGAACCCCCTCCAGTATTAAGTTGCAAGCAGACAAGCACTTTAAGCAAAGTGTGTAAGGTAAACAGTCCACATGTTCCATGAACAAGAGACCATTGTTTTCTCCCTTGTAGAAACAACACATCTACAACCGAAGAGATTATTGTCACTTCCATTGGAAACTAGAGCCATTAACCCACTATCGAGCATAAATACCCCCTCTTGGAGTCACTAGAAACTACTTGGCCGAGATAGCTACTAACAACGGAGAGCATGCAAGATCATAAACAACACGGACATGATAGAATCATAAAGACAAAACAATTAATAAAACCAACATAATAATCTCAATATCCATCGGATCCCGTCAAACACAACATGCATGATTACAAATAGATTAGATCTTGATCATGGAAGGAGCTCACAAGATCTATACATGAAAGCACAAAGGAGGAGATACAACCATCTAGCTACTACATGGACCCATAGTCCAAGGTGGAACTACTCACGCATCATACGGAGAGAAGGCCTCCGGGATGATCTCCCCTCTGGCAGGGTGCCACGAAGAACTTCAGATCCCCCCGATCTAGGGACGATGGTGGCGGCGGCTACAGATGGTTTCGTCGAAATTTGATCGGGTTCTTAGTGTTTGTGCATCGGGGGCTTCTTATAGGCGAAGGGGGAGGGCGAGGTGGAAACCAGGGGCCCCACACCCCTCCCAGGCGCGGGGCAGGGCCCACCCGTGCCAAGGGGGTCTGGGCACCCTGGCCCGCCTCTCCGGCTCCCATCTGGACTTCTTGTTCCCCATGGAAAGTAATTGACTTTGAAGTTTGTCCCGTCCAATTCCGAGAATATTTCTTTAATAACTTTTCTAAAACCAAAAACAGCAGAAAACAGGCAACTGACACCGTGACAACTTGTTAATAGGTTAGTACCAGAAAACATGTACAAAGCACCTCAAAGTGTAGACAAGCAAAGCAAAGTAGATACTAAACAAGCATGGGGCATCAAAAATTAAAGATACGTTTCCGACGTATCAACATCCCCAAGCTTAACTCCTGCTCGTCCTCGAGTAGGTAAGTGATTAAAAGAATAATTTTTGAGGTGACATGCACCCTCACAATAAATATCCAACCATTTGGAAGCATTGAAAGATGATATCAAAGAACACTAAAATGTGCATGAAAGATGGAGTTCTAACAATAGGACATAGTAACTATGCATGCAACATGAAAGGCTACAAACAAAGATCATGAATAGCATGCATTGAAAAACTTTAGTTTGTTTCACATACAGAAAACATAGCATAGTTGCAATCAGCTTGTCCCTCATGGAGTAGCAATATAGATGCATAGGACACCTTAACAGTTCACAAGGGTGACTAGAAGCAAATAGCACAAGAACAAGTAATATCACAATATGCATCAATCAATAAGCTTTGGAACACTGCACACAGAATGACAACTATGCTCTATTAATGGTGCCTAAAGGTAGAAGGTGGAGACTCAATAATGGTGGAAGAAAGCCTTTTTGTAAAGGAAGCAGGGATTACAAGTTTCAAAAAGAGCTTCCAAAAATTATGGTACGTGTTAGCTATTAGCCCTCATTGCCCCTATCATAAGCATCTTGAAGTGATTAAGGTTAAAGTGACAAAGATGGACTATATGCTTGACGAAGTATAAGTTGGCAATCTCAAGTCCCTTGAATACGAGGTCCACACCTCATGCATACTAAACTTTGGGCCCAGGTAAGTTCTTGTCATTGTAAGTATTTGCATATCATTGAGAACAGCCAACGAGGTACCCCTTGCACATGGTACAGGAGCTATCCCATAACCAAAATGACAAGGCAAGCAGACAATGAGCATCTCAACAATCTTATTATGTACCAATGGAATATGGTGCTTTTTTCTCTCTTTCCTCTTTTCTCAACGTGTCTCTCTTTTTTTATAAGAAGAATGCTTCATAGATGTCACTATGGTGATGCTGCAAGTTTCCACCATGATTAGGCATGGCTTAGGCTAGCGGCCTAGGCATTTATCTAACACAGGATACAAACTCCATGGACTTACAAGTTCCCTCTTTATTTCACACCGGTGACATCCATAGACGAAAGAGCATGATATCAACTGAGTACAAAGTACAAGTGCAATGTTGTAAACGTTCCCCGTGACAGCACGATTCTGCTAATTCCAACATATAAGTGCAAGCATATACAACAAATATGTCACAGTGGTTCAAGTTTATTAGGGGCAAAGAATATAAAGTGTGCCATCAAGTTCGTGAGGGATTTAATCACTAAGTTTTCACATAACAAAATAGTTATTAATTGGAAGATAGCTGAAAACAAGAATATACTTGGAATGGTATAACACACCATGCATAGGTGTTTATAGTGGACACTTTGGAATAGCTTGGTTTCTTGGGAGTTGGAAGCATGAGTAGAGCTTACTCATACAAGTGGAGGCTAGCAAAAGACTGGGAGCAACAATCTAAGAGAGCATAATGGCCATAATCATGAAGAGCAACAAAGCATTATTAATCAAAGCATAGAGTGGTACTACAAGTCAAGGACTAAATGATCATAGAGGATAATGGTGACTTGTCATAGTCATAACATGGTGTGAGCATGTGCCAAGTCAACCCAAGCAAAGCATCAAAGGAGAATACCACAATACTATGCTTTTGCATGCTAAAACAATGCATAATTTCTTCAAGGCACACTAAGGAATCACAATTATTTGGAAAAATACATGCTATAGCAATAATCACTAAGCATAATGCCAAAACAACACCTACCATGTCATGCTAAAGTCTAAGTCATAGTCAATGCAAGCTCCTCTTGCACTTCAAGCAAGAACTTACTACTCCTTTGCAACACCAAGCAACTTATTTGCAAAACAACACAGCGAGAACGGGGGTCCAAACTACTTTATTCAAGCAAACTAAACAACCTAAACAAAGAAAATGAAAACTAAGACGCTCCAAGAACAACACAACTGTGCATGAAAAAATAAAAACGAAGTGTCTAGACAGACATGAGGTTTTTATTGATGAAGAAGGGGATGCCTTGGGCATCCCCAAGTTTTGACGCTTGTACCTCTTGGATATTTCTTGGAGTGACACCATGGTGGCATACCCAATCTTGAGCTTTTGTCCATTCTTCATCTCATTGCATCATCCTCTCTCTACACCTGAATTTTTTCCTTCATACAAAACTTCACACAATCTTCATTAGCAACATTAGTGTATTCAAAAGATATAGACCCCTGGCAAAGCTTTGGAACAGCAAGTATTTTCACTAAAAACACAAGCTACTGTAGTAACTTATTCAAAAATCTCAATTCACCTAAATAGAACTCAAAAAGGAATCAATAAGAAGTAAATGCAAATAATGGCAGAATCTATCAAAACAGACCAGCAGGTAGAAACCGATTTTTTAGAACATATTCTGTTGCTCAAATCAACAAGTGTTGAACTAACTAAAGTTAGCTAACATACTGGGGGATTTATTAGTAAATTTTAAGCTCAATCCGATTTAGAGAGACTCCTCACGAATTTTTGTGGTGGAGGACAAAAATCTGCTTCGGGACTGCAACTCCCCAAATCTTACTTCCCTCTCATTAGAGGTCATTCTTGGCACAAAAAAGCAAACAAAAAGGATAAGGAGAGGTCATTACTGAAGTAATAACTTCCAAGACTCAAGGAAACTCTTGGGTTATCTCCCAACAAGTACTTTTCTTTAATGCCTTTAAGTTAGGCACAAGAAGCAAGAAGAATCAAGTAATTTCAAATGAAGCATTAATATCCATACTTGCAAAGTCTTCAATTATGAAAGGTATCTCATCCAAATGGGTTTTGGAGGACCCCTTCTCATCTCCCTTTGGTCTACTACTTTCATCAAAAAGATTTTCAGGAGCAATCCAATCAAAATTATTTTCAAAGGCTTCATGCATTCCAACAAGCTTAAAGGGTATGGGTATCTTAAATTCTTCTCTAGGCTTAGTTTTATCAGAAATACCCACAACATCTACACTTGATACTAGCATATTGAAACGCTCAAGACCTTTTTGGCTTCTCTAGCAACGTCATGAAATTATTTTGATAAAGTTTCAAGGATAAATTCTCTCTTCTCAGCATTATTTTCTTCTTTTAGTTTCAGGAACAAGAATTGCATGAAGGGGTTAAGTCTAACAAACCTAGCCTCCAACATATGAATTAAATAAGATGCAGCAATCTCATAATTAGGAGCAAGCTCTTCTATAGATTTATCCTCAATATCCTAATGCTTGCTAATATAAATAAAAGAATTCTTCAATATTATCATTCCCAATTATGGAGCCACTACCTATCACAAGATATTTTAGTGTGAACTTGGGAAGCAACATGGTGAGCTAGAACAAGGTGGCAACTAGAGTAGGAACTATTTTTTTTGTGTTTTGGAATAAAGCAAGCAAACCAAAATAGGCTAATTTATTTGGGTTTTTTGAAAAGAGGCAAACAAAACCAAGCAAAAGAAACTAAGCAAACTAGAAACAAAGCAGTGAGAAAGGAAGTGAAGGACTTCCCTAGTGAAGACGTCCTTAGCCTCCCCGACAACGGCGCCAGAAAACTTGTTAATGGTGCTGACATGGAGCACTTCGTTGGAAACCCCAAGAGCAAGGTGTGATGAGCAGATCAGAAAGTCTTCCCTCAGTAGAGACCGAGGTTATCAAACCAGAAGGAGGAAGTAAACGTCACATAGGTGTTGCAAGGAACGCGGAGACATGCACAACACAAACTCAAGACTTTCCCACAACGAATCAGTGAGGTTGTCAGCAAGTAAACAAGTAACAAAGGATTAAACATACTGTGTGGAAGGTAATGGTTTGCAGCAAGTAAACAAGTAACAGTGGAGGATGTATCAATTGTAATGATTGGACTGGGGTCCATAGTTCACTAGAGGTGCTCTCCTTAGATAAACAACATGGCATGAAGGGTAAACAAATTACAGCAGGGCAATTAACAGGAACTGAACAAGGCATAACAATGCAATTACTAGCCAGAAAGATCCTATGAGATTCGATTGGGCAATACAACAAGATATGTAGACCGCCATCCAATTGCATCTATGACTAGAAGTCCACCTTCAGATTATCATTCGAACCCCTTCCAGTATTAAGTTGCAAGCAACAGACAACTGCTTTAAGCAAAGTGTGTAAGGTAAACAGTCCACATGTACCATGAACAAGAGACCGTTGTTTTCTCCCTAGTAGCAACAGAAAATCTACAACCGAAGAGATTATTGTCACTTCCCTTGGAAACTAGAGGCATGAACCCACTATCGAGCATAAATACCCCCTCTTGGAGTCACTAGAAACTACTTGGCCAATATATCTACTAACAACGGAGAGCCTGCAAGATCACAAACAACACAAACATGATAGAATCATAAAGAAAAACCATTAATCAAACCAACATAATAATCTCAATATCCATCAGATCCCCGCAAACACAACATGCATGATTACAAATAGATTAGATCTTGATCATGAACGGAGCTCACAATATCTATACATGAAAGCACAAAGGAGGAGATACAACCATCTATCTACTACATGGACCCATAGTCCAAGGTGGAACTACTCATGCATCATACCGGAGAGAAGGCCTCCGGGATGATCTCCCCTCCGGCAGGGTGCCGGGAAGAACTTCACACCCCCCCTGATCTAGGTACGATGGTGGCAGCGGCTACAGCCGGTTTTGTGGAAATTTGATCGGGTTCTTAGGGTTTCTGCATCGGGGGCTTCTTATAGGCGAAGGGGGAGGCCGAGGCGGCAACCAGGGGCCCCACACCGCTCCTAGGCACGAGGCAGGGCCCACCCGCGCCTAGGTGGGTATGGGTGCCCTAGCCCGCCTCTCTGGCTCCCCTCTGGACTTCTTGTTCCCCATGGAATGTAATTGACTTGACATTTGTCCCGTCCAATTTCAAGAATATTTCTTTAATCACTTTTCTAAAACCAAAAAATAGCAGAAAAAGGGCAACTGACACTGTGGCAACTTGTTAATAGGTTAGTACCAAAAAACATGTAGAAAGCACCTCAAAGTGTAGACAAGCAAAGCAAAGTAGATACTAAACAAGCATGGAGCATAAAAAATTATAGATACGTTTCCGACGTATCAAGCATTCCAAGCTGCATTTCTTGCAGAGTCAAAGAATGACATATACATTTCAGAGTTGGTGACCATGCAGAATCTTGACTCTTTGTGGTTGTCCCCCTTGTTTTTGTACAAGTGGAGTTGTACCCACCAATATTCTTCTCCTTCATCCATCACTGGAAATCCCTTGTACACGGCTTCACCATGTATTCCCAAGTTAACCATGAGGTTTTTGAGTGCCTTGGGAAACTCCGTCTCACTTTCTAAGGTCATGGTCATGAGTGGTCCCTTCTTGACGGCTTCGTTGATGGCGGCCATCTACAAATAGAGATGAGAAAAAAGATTATGGGAGGTTTACGAGAAGAAAAAGACGAGTGTGGAATTTTTTGCAAGAGTTGCATTTTTCCTAGTGGTTTCCTTAGTCTAATCCATCTTAGGGTCATAATCCTACAGGAAACACAGTGCTCTGATACCATCTGTAAGACCCCACCATTTAAGGTAAAGGCCCCTGTGGTTGCAATGCTAGTCCCTAGATCAAATGGTAGCATCCATAGTTTAAGATGAAGTACACAGATACAAAGGTCGTTATTACATCGTCATTCTAGAGATAACATAGTCTTTACAACTCAATAGCCCAAGTCTAATACATAGATTTCATAACATAAAGTAAATAACTAGAAGTCGTCATCTTCATGTGCCACAGGCAAACATGTTGAGTGTAGACTCACAACCCTAATCTCCATCAGAGTAACCAACAACATCATAAGTTACAACCACAGAGGGTCAATACATTTTAAACTGTATTGGCAAGTGATACCATAGTAGAATGGTAGTGTCTAACATCTATATGAATTTGGCTAAGTTTAGTTTAGGCTGGCTTTTCTCAAAATAAGGTTTTGTCTTATTAGTTGAAAACACTAAGTTTTTGTTTGATAAAACTCCCAAGGAACAACCAATAGACATTGGTGAACCTTTACCCTTGTTCAACCACAAATTTTAACTTAGAGAAATTGGGATGAGGAGATCCTTGATTGCTTCAATGTCTTTGATGCTCAAATTGTCTCTGGCCGGGGACATGGCTAAGTACTTAGGTTTTACCTCACGAGAGGTGGTGCACTTTCCCCACAAGACTCAACATGCATCGAGACGAGACTTTTTAGAAGCATTCCCTTAGACCACAAATGACGCGTTACATCCTATCAACCCTACGACCAACTATTCATCTGTCTAAGTTATTGAAACCTAGTTGGTCAAGGCAGAGCTCAGATGCCATGTGGTTGCACTGGAAGCTTCTCAACACTAAACATCTCAAATCTCTTTGTTCCTGGGTAGCCATGCACAAGTCTGATACACAAGGTAAACCATAGACATGGTCCTTGTGTAACCAATCAACACAAACCATTCTTTCCATTCCACCTAGGTGATTCATTCACATGTTGTTTTATTATTCAAAAACACGTAGTCATAGATTTTGTATAACAACATATTATGATAATTCCACCCTTGTTTTCTACTATCTTGGCTAAACATACCAATATAGCAAGTTTCTTATCTTAGGAAAACTACTAAGACAACAACTATAGGATTTCCCAAGCATAGCATATATTTAGAAAATAATCATGCAAATCGTACTCAAAATATCACTAAAGCATAGATAAAATAGTAGGACAAAATATGAAGCATCACTTGCCTTGGTAGTTGGGGGAATAGCAAAAGTCCTCCCAATCACAATCACCACTATCACCAAAATCTACACATAAAATCATAACACCAAATTCACATTCAACAATCAAACAAAAATACATATGAATGCATGCAAATTCAATGAAATGATTTTTATACACCAAACAAGTCAAACCAAACATTATTGAACACAAACTCAAATTTACTTTAAAACAATTTTCTAAGTAATTTTTATATGCAAAATAGGCCTACAAATGGTTCTTCAAATAATCCTATTTTTTCGAGAAGAAAATGACTAATTCAAGGATATATATGTGTAGGGTTAATTTCCTGAATCCAATGATATATTATTTGCAATTTTTGGACAAACAGATCAAAAGAAATGAATTTTACAAGTTTGAATATCTAATAGATTCAAAAACAGATTTTAAATCTAATTCACAGTCGTGTGGCAGCGTCTGATTCACTGATACTGCTTCGCGTGGATCACGTTTCTGCACCGTTGGATCAAGTAAGAGCCATTGGGCCAGATTTAAACATAACGGTTTAGTAAGTGATCTAATCTATGGCGTAGGATCTAGATCTAGCGGTTCCGGATCAGACGACCAAAACCGAGTGGCGCTGGCGGCGGCGCTACTGCCGGCGACACACTAGCGAGTCTAGAGGGGGTAGGGGATGGTGCGGAAGCTTACCAGCATCACGTGGATGCGAGGAAGCGCAAGGTGTGCTTGTTTTGGTCAGGGGTGCACAGACACGGGCTCAGGAACTCGTCGGAGTTTAACCTAGCTTCGGGTGTTCACTGCCGGAGACAAAGGCGACAACCTAGGTCACCATAGGGAAAACGGAAGACATCAGTAGCTGCGCAAAGACACGGCGAACCTAATCGTATGAAGGAGAGGTCGAGGGGCACTCAGAAATTACCGTGATTGCTCATCGGAGTTCAGCAACGCTTCGGTTGTTTGCGAGGGTTGACGGGGACGACAACCTGGGGTGATTCAGAACAAATCAAAGTTGTGAGAAGGTGCGCAAGTATCTGACGAACAAGCTTGTATGAACGAGAGGCGGAGGGGAGCATGGAGCTCACCGGAATCACTCGCCGGAGGTGCTCGGGTCCATGGCGGTGCGGGGCGAAATTTGCAGAGCCTGGTGGCGTTTAATGGGGGCTAGGTGAGGGGAAATGGCCACAGAGGGGTGGTGCTTAAGTAGCTGGAGAAGGGGTGGCAATCACGCGGCGAATCAATGTGAATTAAAGAATTAACGGCGATCATGCGGAGGAAAGCGGAGGAGCTGGTCGTCAGCAGCTTGGGGGGATGAGCTAAGGTGGCAAGGGTCAGTGCCACGAGCGGGTGTGGCGTGGGCATGGTGAGAAAGAGAGAGGGGGAGGGGTTTTCCCGGGTGGGCTGTTGGGCCGAAAGGGTTGCTGGGCCAGTTAGGCAGCGCCTGTTTTATTTTTTTCTTTCTATTTTTTCTTTTCTGTTTTGATTTTCAGAAATGGGTTTAAAACCCCAATTCAAATCTATTTGAATTCAAACCTTCTCCAAATTTTTGTATGGTGAACCTAGCATTCAAAAGTGTGTCAAACACATCCAACCACTCGAAATGAATTTGGTCTTTTGAAAATAAAAATAAAACCATGCCTCATATGTATATAATAAAAGGCATAAATATGGTTTTGTTTGTGGTTTCAAACTTTGAAATTTTTTATGCAAGCTCTAAATTCTATGATGATATGAGTGCAATATATGATTTTGCATTTCATGAAATTTGGGATGTTACATCACCTGAAACTAACCTTGTGGTGCACCTAAAACTAACGTTCTCTAGGTACTGATATATGGCTTGCTATTTTTGTATTGTACAGTTCGCCTTGTCAACAACAGAAGAGAATGATCTTGGAGGATTTAGTGATCTTGTGTGCATGAGTATTTAGTACTGAATTTAAATAGCACCTGAAACTTGTGTGCACAATTTTGTTATTAATATTTTATGATGTGATAACTTCTCGACATGGGTTAATCTTTTCTGCATGTGCGTACTTCGGTTGAAATTTTGTGGTCATTTTAGGAACTCTTGGTATTGCTTTGGATAGTAAAAAAAACAATTTCATAAGATTGGTAACACAGATCTGCTTTTGCTCAGATCTGCTTCACAGGTAGCCAACTTATGTTGCTGCTGAAAGTTGATTTCAGACTCTTCCTCAGATGTGTAAGACATTGTTTCCTAGCTCAGTTTTTCCAGAGTGTGCTAGTCTTCCTCAAATGTGTAAGACATTGTTTCCTAGCTCAGCTTTTTTAGGGTGTGACAGAGAAGAGGAGAATGCTTATTTAAGCATGAGTGTATTTAGATTTCTAGCTTATGATTTTTAACACTAATTTTTGCTATCTTATTATATTTTACTCTGAGTCTGTATATGCAAGAACATCCAGGCTCATGAAGGCACATCCTTTTCTCCGTCCAATGGATCATATATTTGAGGTCATTACTCAAAACAAATCTTTAATTTCACCATGTTTGTTCTATCAAGAAAATAATTTCTAGGTTCTTGTATACTCTTTAATCAATATATATAGAATATAACTGATTTTTCTCAATAAACTTCACAATCATCAAATCTATGTTGTGCATCAATTTGGTGCCATCTTTTCAGGTTTCCTCGCAGGTTCAGTATCAAAAGAACTCTGGAGGTATGACAGAGGTAACCTCGAAATAAATTCAGGTGCTGGAGTACCAATATCTGGAGTTGTAGGAGTACTCTCCTGTAAGTTTCAAAACTTAGTGTTGCAGTCAAAATTCATCTAGATTTTGATTCTTTGATTTGACAGGAGTACATGTCACTTTGGTAGACTCGTGGATCAATCGGTCTCGCAACTGTAGGTGCGATTGTGCGTACTGTACTACTATGCGGTGAGAACGACGGAAGTGTGACCCGGCGACGGGTCCTCTTCTGGTTGGCGTCTGCTCTAATCTTCCGGGATTTGGCCGGGCAGACTGGATCGGCATCATGAAACCATTTTGTACGTGCGTGCGGTGGAGCGGCGCCAGACGGAGAGGGAGATGCGAAGGCCGAGGATAACGACAGCGGAAGTAGCGTGCCCGTCGGTTGGAGCACGGCCAGCTAGATGGCCGCCCGCCAGGTCGAGCCTCCCAGTCCGGCATCCATGAGCTCATGCATGCCGTGATCGATCTAATGTGTGTCCATGAGCTCAGACAGCCAGCTCCGGCGGGAGGTTGGCGGGATCTCTGCTTGTCTTTTCGGAGGCGCGAGCCGTAAGGGCAGTAGGACAGCCACAGACCGTTCATTTGACGGTGGCAGCAAAACAGAAAGATTTCAATTTGGATTTCGATTTTGAAGCCTAAATTTCAGACGTTCTAAATGTATTAGGGATATTTTTCAAAAAGTAAAATGAACTGGAGCCTGTGCCTCGTCCGACATCTTTTCTTGTATGGAGGGAATATTAGTTTGTATGATATGATGATTGTAGTACCCTCTTTTGCCTCAATCTAAGGACTTGTCAGGTACCCAAGACCCTGAGGATTGATCTAGGTAAAGGGAGTGTTAGTAACGAACGATCTGCAGAATAGGAACCCTAGTGACAGAAAGAGTAGTACGGCTGTATGTGAGGAACTTACTTGGGATTAACGGTGACATCACTATGCTTATCATTAGTTCTCTTTCTTCCATGGATGAGACTAGTAGGTTATTGCCATAATCGGTTGCAGAGGCGATAACATTTATGGATGCACTGCCCACATATAATTATCTTGCTCTAACAATCACATGAGTACTTTATTATTATCTGTTATTACCATCAGATCTTTTTGCACAGCTACTGGAGAAAACCGAATACCCTAGGCCCTCTCTCTCTCTCTCCATCATCAACAACAACAAGATCGCAAACTCTTAGTCCGGTGAAAATGAAATAGGAATTCTAAAACTCTCGAAGGTCCGTTTAAGTAATCTTACTTTGCTTTCTGCTTCCCGAGGATTCAATAACCTAGGTCTACTAGGGAAAAAGAGCTATACTACAACCGTAATCCGGATCGATGGTAACAACCCTTTTTATGGCGCCATTGCCGAGAAAGCAATAGCTACCCTGGCGAGGTTAGTAGGAACCTTGCTAGTTTTAATTCTTGTTTTTAATTTTGTTAGTTTGCTTTCAGTTTTTATTTGAAAAAAACAAAAAAAATAGTTAAGTTTTTTTAATTCTTGCTTTATCATCATTAGTACTTGTTTAAGAAAATACAGAAAACATAGGAAGTATGGCTGAAAAGAAGCTTGGGTAGTTTGCAACTCCTAACAATGATTATTTGCATACTCCTATTACTCAGCCAACAATTGCTGCTGAAGATTATGAAATTAATCCCCACTATTTAAGTCTTGTTCGACAGAATCAATTTGGAGGCTCTAGTTTAGGAGATGCTGGTATTCATTTAAATACTTTTACTAAAATATGTGATATGATGCACATTAAAGATGTTGACCCCGATGCGGTCAAGTTGCGCTTATTTCCTTTCTCTCTTAAAGGAAGATTAAAAGAATGGTTGCTATCTTTTCCTAGAAATACTATTGCATCATGGGTGGAATGTACTTCTTTATTTATGACTAAATTCTTTCCACCTGCAAAGACTATGCAAATCATATCTAATATTACTGGTTTTAGAAAGGAATAGCGTGAGCCACTAGCGCTTGAATGGGAGAGAATGAAAGAATGCATGAGAAACTGTCCCAGTGATGGGATGGAAGACTTGTTAATTCTCCATTTATATTATAATGCTCTTAATCCTGTTTCTAAGTCTATGCTACACACTACAGCTGGAGGAACATTTATGGGTACTTATGCTAAATACTTATAAGGACCAAATGTTCTCGATGACACATGGGAATTCTGTCAAGTGCTTTCGCTTCAAATAGCTAAGTACTTTTCTTTGGTGTTTGTAAGTGTTGTGTGGGTGAACCTGTGCTAACGTACTGCCCTTCCTAGGACTAATACATATTTGTGATTAAACCCCCTATAAACATCCGTAACTACAGGAAAGTAATTAAGATATAAATCTAACCATAGCCTTAAACTCTGAGATCCAACGCTCCCTTGTGCAAAGGTGTCCTAACAGGGGTTCAGGTTTCTGTCACTTCAGCAACCCCACGATTAGTAGCCAAATACACAATGCATTCCCCTAGGACCATAAATGGTGAAGTGTCATGTAGTCCATGTTCACATGACACCACTAGAAGAATAGCACCACAACTTAAATACTAAACCATTGAATAATAAATCAACACAGATCCACTAATAACAACATGACTTCTCCCATGTCCTCAAGAACTAAACGAACTACTCACAAGACATCATATGGATCAAGATCAAAGATGATATGGTAATGGATAACAATAATCCATTGGTTCCACTCACAAGCATCAACTACAATAGTAATTAACACCGAGAAAGTTTCCCCTATGAACTAATGCAAGATCTAACACAATTGTTACAGCGGAACGGAGTGGTGGTGATGGTGCTGGTGGAGATGATGGTGTGGATGATGATGATGATGATCCCGATGAAGCCTAGCTTGATGACGGTGTTGATGGCGATGGTCTCCCCTCTCCGAAAGGAATTCCCCTGGCAGAAATCTATCTACCGGAGAGATCTTTCTCTCTCGGTGTTTTCTGCCACCAAAAGGCGGCAGAAATCTATCTGTGGTCGCTCCTCGAGCCTTAGCGTTTCAAAGGGAAGATATAGGTGAAGGGGCGGAGTCGGAGGCCGAGCAGGTGGGCCACACCTGCCCTACGCGCGGGGTCTGGTGGGCCTGCGCCTAGGGGGGTGTGGGCCCCCTGAGGCCCCTCTTCGTCCCTCTTTCTGGCTTACTTCGTCTTCTGGTAAAAAAATATGTTTCCATATTTTTCTTGTAGTTTTCTGATCTTTGAGAAATTGCACCAAAACGCCTTCTTTTCCATCATAATCCAGACTCCGGCAGTCCATCCTCCAAGATTCATCCAACATGCATAAACAGATGAAAAGCCATAAGTAATACCTCATAATAAGACACATATCAATGAATAGAGGTAAATTATGATATAGAAAGGTGATGCAAATTGGGTGTGCCAACTCCCCCAATCTTTGACTTCATTTGTCCCCAAGCGAATACTGATCTTAGTAAACATGTCCACAGGTTTATGGAGTGAAGTGTCGATAAAAGAATACGAGCAAGAAGCATCACACTTACCATTGCGCAACTCATAGAAGACAACAACTCACCATTATATAACTTAGCTTGTAGCCAAGTACAACAGTCACAATAGAGATGCATAAAGATAAATCATAATTGGAATTGGCAAACTTGTTCTTGGTCAGAGAACTCCTGGCAAACAGTTTCACAAAGGCTTTTTGTAGAGGTTCAAAACATGAGCACTCTTTCCTCAAAAAGGTTTTTCACAAGTGGAGGCTTTCAAAGTAATACTCAATAGATAAGAGTTTTGTGCAATGAGAGGGTAGAAGACAACGAGCATCTTAGCTGGTAACTAGGAGAAAGGTCCCTTCTTAGAGGGTAGCAGACAATGAGCATCTCAGCAATCTTTTTATTTACCATATGCATAGCTTTTTATTGAGGATGCTTCATAGATGACTCACTATGGTGATGCTGCAAGTTTCCACCATATTAAGCATGGCTTAGGCTAGCGTCCCAGGCGTTTCTCTAACACAGAATACAAACTCCATAGAGTTACAAGTTCCCTCTTTATTTCACACCGTTGACATCCATAGACAAAAGAGCACGATATCAACTGTGTACAGAGTACAAGGTCAATGATGAAAACGCTCCCCATGACAACACGGTTCTGCTAATCCCAACATATAGATGAAAGCATATACAACTTCAATGTTCACAATGGTTCAAATTTAATAGCGGCAAGTAAATAAAGTGTGCCATCAAGTTCGTGAGAGATTTACTAAGTAGTTTTCACATAACAAAATACTTTTTAATTCGAAAGATAGATGAAGCTTGAGAATTTTCTAGGAATAGCAACAGCTACTAGGTAGATATGGTGGACACAAGTGGCAAAGGTTTTTGGTTCAAAGGGTTTTGGAAACATGAGAAGTATACCTTCTCAAAACAGGTTTTTGGCTAGCAAGCCTTGGTAGCAAGCAAGAGAGTTGAAAGAAACAAGCAAACATACAAGTAATAAAACCAATCATGGAATCTTCCTTGTAAACACAAAAGAATCTTAAATAAAGAATACTAAGCCTATGAGCCAACAAGAAAGAAAACAAATGATATCAAATACCTGTAAGCTTTTTCTTTCTTTCTTTTTCTTTCAAATTAATGCCACTGACTAGAACTTGGTTTGCCAAAACCAATTTAGATCCACTTGATGATCCCAAAGTGGTGCCAATACTGAACAACAAGATCCATCATATAATAGAGATTGCAAACTAAAAATAAGAAGTGCAAAAAGTAAAAGATGAGACTTCTCATTAATATTCAATAAAGGCGGTCACACCAAGGGATACATATATAATCAACTAAAGGAGAGATACTTCCACATGCAAACCAAACTATAAGATAACCTCTCTACCACAGATATGAATCCACTAAAAAGGTAAAAGATAATAGATAGTGGTGGTGATACCGCGACACTCCCCCAAGCTTGGAACAAGCCAAAGGGATGCCAAACCTGATGACGAATTACTCCTTCGGTGGTGGTGGCGTTCTCTTGATAAGATCCTCAATAAGTTTCTTCAACTCCTCGAACTCAATGCATTGTAAGAATGACGCATATACCAAACCAAAGGCAAACTTTCCTTGGGCACATGTTGATATTAATATTCATGTATAAGTGTATGGAAGGGTCTCTTGTTATGTGGCGGAGATGGCTGTGGATTGTAGAAACGACGTGGAGGTTTCCCTCCTGTAGACATCTGTGCTATCTTCTTAAGCCTAGTAGGTTGCGCCACCAAACCAATGCTTGTGACAGTAGCGCGGGTGTCCGGTTGCTTGTCCTCCTCCATGTATCCTTCATAACCTACCGAAATCTCCTCCTCCTTGGGAACTTGAGGTTCTTCTTCTTCGGGCTTCTTCCCTTTGTCGTCGCCGGAGGCCATGGTGCTCTAAAATTGAGAACATTTCCTGACAGAAACATATCAAAATGAAAACACGACAAGAATACGATGCACGAACCTCGGGGGATCCGGGGGGTTATATATTATGAAGTTTGAATGCATAAGGAATGTTTTGACATGGAAATGAGGTGGATACGGAGTTCGAGGGTGGCAAACCTCCTCCAGGCACGGCCAGGCTGGGCCTGCGCCTGGGGTAGGTTTGTCCACCCCGGGCTCCATTGCCTATTCAGCTTCGTCTCGCAATTTCCCTTATGTATTAAAAACATCAAAGATATAAAAGGACTGGAGTTTCACGAACCTTCTGTTTTCACTACTTTTACCTATTCAAAAACGAACTCTGCAAATTCCTTTTCTCTTTCTCCTGAGAATTTCCTTCTTACAAAACCCTTGCACAAGCTCAATGAAAACATTAATATAAGAAAAAAAATAAACCTTTGGTGCACACTTCAACTGAAAACCCATCAAAACAAAAGCTTCAGTAAGAGGCAAATGCAAATGATGACAGAAATCTATCAAAACAGACCAGCAGGTAAAGATTGATTTTTCTGAAGAACTTCTGTTGCTCAAGTCAAAAAATTGCAGAACTGATGAAAGTTGGATAAGAACTTGGAGAACCATCTCAGAAAAATGCAGCTCTATCCGAAGTACTGAGATTCCTCACGAATTTTTACAATGCGGCACAAAAATCTGTCCCAGGACATCCACTTTTCACAACTCCTCTACTTCACAAAAGTAGTTGAACTTGACACCAAAACCAAAACAAAAAGGATAAGGAGCGGTTATTACAGGTAATAACTTCCAAGACATGACCAAACTCTTGGGTTATCTCCCAACAAGTACTTTTCTTTAATGCCTTTAAGTTAGGATTGAAACTTCCAAAGATTCTCACATAGGAGATATATATCTGAAGTGAAAGAGAGCATCAAGAAGAAAATAACCAACACACTTGAGTCTAACCCACTTCGTATGCGTGGGGGTATCATGAGAAAACGAATTGTTGAAACAAAAAGCAACAAGCATAGGAAGACAAAATAGATGCAACTTTAAAGATCTCAACATAAAACGGGGAAACTTAACATCATTGAGATGCATAAAACCATGTTTCCCTCTCTCAAAATAACTTTCAGTAGCACTTTGAATAAAGTTGAGAATATAAATGTCACTGGAAACAACTTTTTCATGATAATAAGCATACTTACAGTCATCAAAAAGAGGTCCAAGGTCATAGACTGGATCAATTGAAGCAAGTTGTTCCATCCTGAAATCTTTATTAGGCAATTTATTTTCACAAGGAACTTTAGCAAATTTGAAAAATTTAAACACATAGGACTCTCCATCAAACTTAGTTAAAACTTTTTTCCTTCTTACAATCAATAATAGCTCCACAAGTGTTCAAGAAAGGTCTACCAAAAATCATAGGACAAGTTTTACTAACTGCTGAATCAAGCACTAGAAAATCAGCAGGATACTTAATCTTTCCACAAATAATCTCCACATCTCTTACAATGCAAATGGGGCAAATGGTTTCCTTATTAGAAAGGTGGATAACCACATCAATGTCCTCAAGCTCACACGCACCAATGTCATGCATAATTTCCCTATAAAGCTCATAAGGAATAGCACTAGAACTAGCACCAATATCACATAAACCATAATAGCAATGATCACCAATTTTAACAGAAAGCACAGGAACACTAGATTTTCTAGCCTTACTAGGATGAGAGATATTATTGGAAGCATCTTCACAAAATACAATATGCTCATCCTCTATATTTCTAGTGTTAGGGTCTTTCACAATAGCTACCACAGGTTCAGCATTCAATTGCTTAGCAGGCTCCACAACTGTCATTGTACCTTTGTTATTTGCACTAGTAATCATAGAATACTCCTTTACCTTAGTTGGGAAGGGAATTTCCTCAACATCAGGTCCAGGCACAATCTGATTAGTAGTACAAATTTGAGTACTTCTAACAGGAACATGACTAACAACATCTTTATACGGAGCATGGTACTTATTCCACTTCTTCTTGGGGATTTCTATGTAAGAGGCAAAGGCCTTAAAACATTTGGAATTACTTTGGGAATCAAGACCAAACTTATTTCGAATATCACGGAAGTTATTAGTTCCCATAAAATATTTAATGCACTCATAATCATAGTTTATACCTGACTTTCTTCCTTTGTCATTCTCCCAACCCTCAGTATTATCTTGAATACGGCCTAGGAGATCCCATTTAGCTTCTTCCTTCATACTTGTGAATGATCCAGCACAAGAAGCATCTAGTAAATCTTTATCATGGAGAGAAATCCTAGCATAAAAGTTATTGAGAATAATATCGTTAGGGAGTTGATGAATAGGACATTTAAGCATTATTAATTTGAATCTCCCCCAAGCTTGAGCTTTACTCTCTCCACCAAGAGTCCAAAAGTTATATATAAGACTTCTATCCTTATGGATTTCACTGGGAGGATAAAATTTAGAGTAAAAGAGAGATGCCATCTCTTCCCATTCCATGGATTTTCCATTCTTCAGTAGCTTATACCATGCCTCATCTCTCCCTTTCAAGGATATGGAGAGTAACTTCTTCTTCACCTGTTTAGTTGTGATACCTGCACACTTAAACAACCCGCATAATTCATGGATATAAAGCAAGTGATCACCTGGATGGATAGTTCCATCCCCAAATAATAATTATCCATGACAAATTTAACAATACTCGTAGGTATCTTAAAAGGATCTATCTCAACAGGAGGTGGTTCATCTACTACCATAGAAGTGGTAGTAGTTTTCCCAAACAGAAAACCAAGTGGGTTATCCATATTGGAAGCAAAGTAACAAGCAATACTCATAGTGAAACTTTCCCTTGCTAGTTCTACTCTTCAATAGCCGTTCACTCCCCGACAACGGTGACAGAAAATAGTCTTGATGACCCACAAGTATAGGGGGTTTATCGTATTACTTTCGATAAATAGGAGTGTTGATCCCAACGAGGAGCACAAGGTGCTGAACAGTGGTATGGAGCAGGAAATCCCTGTGAATACTTAACAAACGTATTTTTAGTGGTTTTCTAACAAGGCAACAAAACAAAGATCAAGTAACAATAATAACAAACAAACGGAGCAAGTGGGCCAATCCTTTCTTAGAAAAGGAGAAGCCGGTGGAAATACTTATAAGGACCAAACGTTCTCGAGGACACATGGGAATTCTGTCAAGTGCTTTCGCTTCAACTAGCTGAGTACTCTTCTTTGGTGTTTGTAAGTGTTATGTGGGTGAACCTGTGCTAATGTACCGCCCTTCCTAGGACTAATACATACTTGTGATTAAACCCCCTGCAAACATCCGTAACTACTGGAAAGTAATTAAGATATAAATCTAACCACAACCTTAAACTCTGAGATCCTACGCTCCCTTGTGCAAAGGTGTCCTAACGGCGGTTCAGGTTTCTATCACTCTGGCAACCCCACAATTAGTAGCCATATACACAATGCATTCCCCTAGGCCCATAAATGGTGAAGTGTCATGTAGTCGACATTCACATGACACCACTAGAAGAATAGCACCACAACTTAAATACTAAACCATTGAATAATAACTCAACACAGATCCTGTGTCCTCAAGAACTAAACGAACTACTCACAAGACATCATATGGATCAAGATCAAAGATGATATGGTAATGGATAATAATCTGAACATAAACAATAATCCAATGGTTCCACTCACAAGCATCAACTACAATAGTAATTAACACCGGGAAAGTTTCCCCTATGAACTAATGTAACATCGAACACAATTGTTACAGCGGAACGGAGTGGTGGTGATGGTGCTGGTGGAGATGATGGTGTGGATGATGATGATGATCCCGATGAAGCCTAGCTTGATGGCGGTGTTGATGGCGACGGTCTCCCCTCTCCGGGAAGGAATTCCCCCAGCAGAAATGTAACATCCCATATTTTATATTAGGATGTTATTAGTGGCATGCATCATCCTTGCATCATTGCACCCTACAAATAAAAATTTGCAACAAAATCCTAACACTTAAACCTATCAAAACCCTAATAAAGATTTTTATATGTAGGCATTATTGTTGTAACAAGCTTGACCCTTCTAAAAAACTTTGTGAAACATCAAACCATGGTCCTATGTTGACCATCTTACTTTTATAAAAATTTAGAAACAAATTTCATCAAGTTTGGACTTAGTATGCAAAATTTATTTGGGTTTGACTAAAACAGAAATTGATAAATGATAAAAGGAAAAAAAAGAGGCAACCTAACCTAAGCTGGGCGCATTCAGCCCACCCATGCTGCAGCTAGCTACCCGCACCCGCGCCAGCCCACTCCCCCCTCCACCACCGACACGCGGGACCCACCTGTTCTTCCCCTACCTCGAGCTGGAGTCCGGCTACTGCACGAGTTCGACCTGATTTCCGGTAGGATTCGCGGTGATTTGAGCCCCCTCGCCCAAGTCTCCACCCCCATATAAACCCCGCCACCCTCGGCTCGCCCCGCTCGATTTTCTACTTGCGAAAACCCTAGCCCATCGACGACTCGCACAGCCGCCGTCGGGTCGACCTCACCGAGACGGTTCGGGACCCCCTCTTGCCCTTTCCTTCCTCTAAAGCTTCCCCTCGTTCACCACTAATTCGCCCCGTGCACTTTTCCCTCTCTCCACTCTAGCAGATCATCGGCAATTTCTCGCCGACGCGTCGCTGGAGATGGGGATGATCGGCAGGGCCTTGCCAACGGAGGAGGAAGCGAGGAGCGCAGACGAAGCCACGAGCGTGACCGCAGGCAGCAGATGCGCTCCGTCGACTAAACCGCCGCCTCGGAAAAGCCACCAGAGCGCCGCCAACCTTCTCCACCGACGCCGCCGCCACTCATCGCCGCCGTCGCCACCACGGTGAGTCGTCGCGCCCTCTCGTCCGTCCGATTTGCCACCTGCGGCATAGATTAGAACGGATACCGAAGGGGTATCGGCGAATCCCACGCTGCCGCGTGGCAAAGCGCGTCGGTGCGAGCGCCCGCAACGCGTCACCCTCCCCACCTTGCCACCTGACCCAATCGGAAGCTGACACTTGGCGAGTTTGTAAATCAGGGTTAGATCTGTTTGCAGATTTAGGTTAAAACTTGCGAAATTCGTATAAAATTGAATTTTTGGCCAAATTTAGCTTATAATATACCGTTGGATTCATAATTTTATGTAGAATCCAGATATGCAATAATATTCCAAGTTTACACTAAGGTTTTAGGTGTAGATTTTAATCATTAGATTAGAGTGTTTATTCCATTGAAAAATAATTAAAATTCAGCTCTAGTTGATTCTTGTTGCAATAACTTTGTTTCCACAATGCCTACAGGACAAAATTATAAAACCTTGCTTAAGATCATTAGATCTAGTTTGGGGCTAATTAGATGGTTTGATCTCCTTTTAACCCTAGGAATTGTATTAGTGACTCAATTAGATCTAAACCTTTGGGAAATCAATCCTAGTGACACCCTTACACTATTGCAACACAATCTTGCTACCTTGGTCAATTTAGAAGAACCAATCTTGCATAAAATACCATGTTGCATGCATGCATGATTATCTCTGTGACCTGTTTTGAGCAAGTTGTGATCAGATCTATGTTTGTGATTCGTTAGATTGTTCGGAGTGCGCTAAGGAGTGCTATTGTGTAGAGTGCTGCTCGGATCAAGGCAAGTTACACCACTTGTTGATAATTTTGTCCCAGTTTTGATTCTATGCATGTGATGTTCAAAATTCCGTAGTATGCATGTGTAGGATGGTCTAGTAGAATATTTCCTTAGTATTATTTTGCAAGTGCGATGATTTTGTAGTATGCCATGAGTAGCTCTATACTTAGGATTTTCCATCCTAATAGTTTACCCCTGTTTTTTCTAAGTATTGCTTGCTATGCTATATATACAAAGCACCGTTGGGGGGTTCGAAAGACAAAGAATTTTTTTCTAAGTATAAAGGCTCTCTAGAGCAAACTTTTCTTCTCAAATCCACTTCAAAATAAAACTAAGTTTTCTTCTGGGCGGAATGGTTGTCGGGACAACGAGTGAGATTTTGGTGGAGGACGGCCGCCCAGGAATCAAAGAAGTCTACCATGTTTCAGAATTCAGAAGCTTCCAGTGCAACCACAATACATTCTGGGCTGTGTCTTGGCCTAGTACTTAGTGGGAAACCTCACCTGGGTACCAACATTTGGAGGTTCTTGGCATGGTTGGATCCAGAAGGTAGAGGGGCTACTAAGGGAAAGCCTCGCCATGGTCTTGTCTGTAAAAGGACTTGATCGTGGATTGTGGGTAAAGTGCACAAACTCTCGAGAGTATTGCAATCTGATCGATCAGCCGTGTTCACAGTAACAGAACAACAATGAGCGTCTGAAGGATGGAGCCTCTGAAGGATCTTCCTCTCTCTTTTCTAAACAAAGTTTTAAAACCCCATGGCGTGAGTAATATCGCCAATGGGTGGGATTTTGGGAACTTGGTGTGTAATATCCAAGTGTCACTTGGTGCGTAATATCCAAGTGTTTGGTTGTTTGGACACCTGGTGCGTAATATCCTCGTATGCCACTCGACCTTATTTTATCTAAGCAGATGTTTACAAAGTAGGACAATCTTCTCTCCTTCTCTCTACTTAAGAAAACTAGCTTTGAGCAAATGAACTCTACAACCTAAACTAGCCTTGCATGTAGAGATAGCCTTTTCTCTCCTTGGTGTAATTTGCCAATACATTCAAAGTATTGACCCAACTTGTTGGCTACACGTTTTATGTGCAGATTCCGAAGATTGAAAGGTGCGGATCGCGAGTCTACACTCGACAAGCCTGGGGCGTTGATGGACTCAAGCTGCTTTTATGTTTACACTGTTATTTGAGATAGCTTAATGCTAAGCAATTTTGTAATAAATTCATATTCTGGATTCTCCGTGTAATAAAGACTTTGTGTTTTACATGATATTTCATCGACTGTGAGTGCTAGCTATTGATCCAGGGACTAGCATGTTAATCACAGGGACTTAGGATCCTTATCGATGCGAGGTCACTACAGATGGTATCAGAGCACATCGTTGCATGTAGGACGTGACCCTAGGATTGGAACCACCTCTAACTTATGTGCCTTACTTGCTTTTCTACTAAGTTATTTTCTGCACTTCTAGTATCTGCTTTCCTCTACTTGTTTAAGTATCTAACCTTCATTCTTCTAACTTAAAGATGACAAGCTTCCTCTATGACACCGTCATGGACATCGAGCCTCTTCGCTTTGGTGGATGCCTCATGGACCTACTCACACTTTTGAACCTTCCTCTCCCAACAATCCAGGGGAGCACAATGAAGAAACTCCACAAGGACGGCTGTTGTGGATTCAAGGTCATCCAACCAGGAAAAGAGCGAGGCAAGAACCCGGAGGAAGACATAGCAATCCACATTGTTAGCGATTCCAAGGAGAAGGCCCTTAGCATCAGCTTGCAGCAACTCATTGGTCGCCTATGTGGACGTCATCATGAAGCTCTCCAAGGAAACTGCGGCGGCCTCTTTAGGAGACGAGATGAGGAAGGAATTCCCATGGAGTTAACCTTTGAGGAAAGAATTTCTACCAAGCGCCCTCATCAAGGAGAAGGAAGAAATGATCAAGCAGCAGGAGGAGGCAATGAAGCTCCAAGAGATAAACTTCCAGGACCAAGAGAAGAAGTTCGCTAGCCAAGAGAAGAGGGTGATAAATAAAAACAAGAGAATTAGGGAACTCAAATAGCAGATCGATGGAGCTGAAGTGCAAACTGAAGGCCTTTGCAAGATAATCAATGATGTGCGTGCTTCCAAGAGGGACTTGGCAAAGCAACTTGAAACCGCGAAGAAGTCAAGCCTAGTGGAGGAGCTACAAAGCGAGAAGGAGGGACTTCAGGAGCAGCTGGAAGCCACCACCAAGAAGCTGCAAGATGAGATTAAGAACCTCCAATAGAAGCTTGAAGCCACCACGAAGGAGATGGAGTTGTACAAGACAACTCTAGAGCAGGAAGGCTACTCGTTCGAGGACGAGGAAGAGGAAGGCGTGGAAGATGTGTAATAGTTGGACCACCTTTAATTCTATAGTAGAACGTTATTCGCGATTGTAATAAATACCAAGACAAATCTAGTTTAGTTAAACTTGGTTGTTTTCTATGTTAAGCTGTTATGTCTGGTGTGCCTTGTGTGCTTGGTGTGTTTTCATAAGGGGAGGAGTTTACTACTTAGTCTTTCTGTCTATTTCTTAACTATTCTCTTAAACCCCACAGCTGCCACCCAGACGTGCGAACTCCGAAATCCCTCCAGAAATAGCACAACTTTTGGCCACTCAGAACCAGCTGATCCAACTGCTCACTCAGAACATGCAAAACAACAACAACAACCTGCCACCACCACCACCTCCGCCACCTCCTCAACAGGATCGCTTGACTCGGTTTTTGAGGCTGAACCCACCTACCTTCACTAGCAGCACTGAACCAATCATCGCTGATGACTGGCTGCGTACGATCAACAAGAAGCTAGACACCATGCAAGCTGTCGGAGCCGACAGGGTACGTTATGCCGCACACCGGCTTGAAGGACCTGCTGCAAAATGGTGGGATAACTACCAAGTCACCCACCCGAATATTGATGCTATCACTTGGGATCAGTTTGAGTTAGCTTTTCGCACTCATCATGTGGCTGCTGGTATCATGACTCTAAAAAGGCGCGAATTTCGCGACCTACACCAGCTGCACCGTTCTGTCACCGAGTATGGTGAGCTTTTCAACAAGCTAGCCCGTTATGCACCCGACGATGTTTCCACTAATGCCAAGAGACAGGAGGAGTTCCTAAGAGGACTCAATGATGAGATATCCATTCAGCTTGTGGCTCAGAAGTTTGACAACTTTCAGGAACATCTGGACAGAGCCATTGTGGTTGAATCCAAAAGGAAGAGCATAGAAAACCGCAAGAGGAAGTCTAACCCTCACAAACACTGTGTTCCGTACCAGAAGAAGCGCAATTCCTCACCACCACCTTATAACAACAATGGCCACAATCATAACGGTCATAACCATGGTGGCCACAAAAACAATGGGTATAAAAACCGCAATGGGAATGGCAGCAATGGAAAGGATCTCAGTGAGGTGACATGCTTTAAGTGCAACAGGACAGGGCACTATGCAACCTCTTGCCCCGAGAAGAAGAATGGCAATGGCAATGGGAATGGAAATGGACACAACCATGGCAATGGAAACGGGAAGAAGCCAAATCCGTTTGTCAAAGCCATGGTAAATCATGTTTCTATGGAGGATGCTTGTGATGCGCCAGACTCTGTGATTGGTAAGTTCAAACTCAATTCTATTCCCGCAGTTGTTCTTTTTGATACTGGTGCATCGCATTCATTCATATCAAGGGTATTTGTGGATAGAGGCAAGATACCAACGGAGACTATAAATTTTCCTCTAAGGGTAAGTTCTCCTGGGGAGAAATAGTGGCAAACTCCGGTTGCCGGGAATTAGAACTAAGGATTGGGACACACATCTTTCCCACAAGTCTAGTAGTTCTAGAATCACAAGGATTAGACATAATCTTGGGCATGAATTAGATGACCGAATATGAAGGAGTCATAGATTGTGCCAAAAGGACTGGCATGCTCACAACACCGGAAGGGAAGAGAATTCGTATCAAGTCAAATTTTGCACTCAAGGAAGCCATGGTGAACTCTCTTAAGGGGGTTAGCTTGGAGGAGGTACCTATTGTAAAGGAATACCCAGATGTCTTTCCAGAGGAGCTACCCGGAATGTCGCCCGACCGTGATATCGAGTTCCTCATTGACTTAATGCCAGGAACGGGGCCGATAGCTAAGAGACCATACAAGATGGATGTGGACGAGTTAAAGGAACTCAAGAAACAGCTTAGGGAACAATTGGACAAGGGATACATCCAACCAAGCGCGTCATCTTGGGGAGCACCTATCCTATTTGTGGAAAAGAAGGATAAAACCAAGAGGCTGGTTGTGGACTACCGCTCGTTGAACGAGGTGACGATCAAGAATAAGTATCCTCTACCCAACATCAATGACTTGTTTGACCAGTTAAAGGGAGCCAGTGTGTTCTCAATGATCGATCTGCGATCAGGCTACTTTCAGCTAAAGATTCGAGAACAGGATGTGCCCAAACAGCATTCACCACAAGATACGGATTGTATGAGTACACCGTGATGTCTTTTGGTCTAACCAATGCCCCAGCATACTTCATGACCATGATGAACAAGGTGTTCATGGAATATTTGGACAAGTTTATCGTGGTATTCATAGATGATATACTCATATAATCTAAGGATGAGAGGGAACACGAGAAACATCCACGCCTTATTATGGAGAAACTAAGAGAACACAAGTTGTATGCCAAGTTCAGCAAGTGCGAGTTCTGGTTAAAGGAAGTGGGATTCCTTGGTCATGTTGTGTCAGCAAAAGGAGTTGCCGTAGATCCTAGTAAGGTAGCTTCCGTGACGGAATGGGAGTCACCCAAGAATGTGGGAGATATTAGGAGTTTCTTGGGCCTCGCAGGATATTACCGGAGGTTCATTGAAAACTTTTCCAAAATAGCAAAACCCATGACGGAACTATTGAAGAAGGAAAAGAAGTTCCTATGGACCGAGGCATGTGAAGCAAGTTTTCAAGAGTTGAAGAAACGCCTTGTAACGGCGCCAGTTCTGTGTCTGCCTGATATCCAAAAGGATTTTCAAGTCTATTGTGACGCTTCTCGACAAGGACTTGGAAGTGTATTGATGCAGGATGGGAAAGTGGTATCCTATGCCTCCCGGCAACTTAAGAACCACGAACACAATTACCCCACACATGATTTGGAACTTGCGTCTGTGGTTCATGCACTCAAGGTATGGAGACACTACCTCATGGGCAAACATTGTGATGTGTTTGCAGATCATAAAAGTTTGAAGTACATCTTCACCCAAAAGGAGTTGAATATGAGACAAAGAAGATGGCTTGAACTAATTAAGGATTATGACTTGGATTACAGTACCATCCCGGAAAGGCAAACGTGGTGGCTGATGCCTTAAGTCGTAAGGTGTATGTGAATGGACTTATCGCAGGGGAACTTCCAGAGGATTTATGCAAACAATTCAGGGATCTCAGGCTAGAAATAGTTCCGAAAGGACATGAAGCGACTATGGAAATAGTGTCCACCTTCCAAGAGAGAATCAAGGAAGCACAGAAGGGACATAAAGAGTTGGAAGAAATAAAAATCAGGATAATCGAGGGAAAGACTAAAGAATTTCGTCTGGATGAACAAGGAACCCTCTGGTATGGGAAGCGTTTGTGTGTTCCCAATGACCCCGATATCAGGAAGATGATTTTACAAGAAGCTCATGATTCGCCATACTCAATTCATCCAGGTAACACAAAGATGTACATGGATTTGAAGGATAGATTTTGGTGGAATAACCTAAAGAGAGAAATTGCGGAATATATTTATCTGTGTGATGTATGCAATAGAGTTAAAGCCGAGCATCAGAAACTGGCAGGACTACTTCAACCACTACCTATACCCGACTGGAAGTGGGATAAGGTAGGCATGGATTTCATCACGGGATTGCCCCGGACTCATTCTGGATTTGATTCTATCTGGGTAGTGGTGGACCACTTTACCAAGGTGGCTCACTTCATCCCCGTAAAGACCACATATACAAGTGCTAAGCTTGCTAAGATATACATGTCAAGGATTGTAAGCCTACATGGTGTTCCCAAGGGAATTGTGTCAGACAGAGGCACCCAGTTTACTTCAAAGTTTTGGCGATAACTACATGAGTCTCTTGGGACCCGACTAGAATTCAGTACTGCCTTCCACCCTCAGACAGATGGCCAAACAGAAAGGGTGAATCAAATTTTGGAAGATATGTTGACTATGGGTCTAGTTGGGACGATAACCTGCCGTATGCCGAGTTCTCATACAACAACAGCTACCAGACAAGTATCAAGATGGCTCCGTTTGAAGTTCTATATGGCAGGAAGTGTAGGACTCCACTGCTATGGAATGGAGTTGGTGAACGCAGTCTTTTTGGACCTGAATTGATAAAGGATGCCGAAGAAAAGGTACGGCAGATTTAGGATAGGCTAAAGGTAGCCCAATCCTGACAGAAGAGTTACATTGATTCCAAGCGCAGAGATGTGGCCTATGAAATAGGGGACTGTGCGTATCTCCGAGTTTCACCCCTACGAGGAGTTAAGAGGTTCGAAATCAAGGGTAAGTTAGCCCCACGATTCATAGGACCATATAAGGTTCTGGCCCGTAGAGGGGAAGTTGCTTATCAGTTGGAGTTGCCGGAAGGACTGACTGTTCATGATGTGTTTCATGTGTTACCCGCACGGCTGCTTATCAGAAGTGTCACCCGGAGATGGCCGAAACACCGCTAAGAGACACCGTTCCCCTAGATGAGGTTCAATTGGAGAATGACCTTACCTATGAGGAAAAACCCATCAAAATACCGGAAACAGCCGAAAGGGTTACCCGCACGAAGACTATAAGATTCTGAAGGTACAACGGAACCACCACTCCGAGGAAGAAGCTACGTGGGAGCGTGAAGAAGACTTGAAGGCAGAACACCCCCACCTATTTGCTAGCCAACCCGAATCTCGGGGACGAGATTCTTCTTAAGGGGGGTAGGTTTGTAACATCCCAGATTTTATATTAGGATGTTATTAGTGGCATGCATCATCCTTGCATCATTGCACCCTACAAATAAAAATTTGCAACAAAATCCTAACACTTAAACCTATCAAAACCCTAATAAAGATTTTTTTATGTAGGCATTATTGTTGTAACAAGCTTGACCCTTCGAAAAAACTTTGTGAAACATCAAACCATGGTCCTATGTTGACCACCTTACTTTTATAAAAAATTAGAAACAAATTTCATCAAGTTTGGACTTAGTATGCAAAAGTTATTTGGGTTTGACTAAAACAGAAATTGATAAATGATAAAAGGAAAAAAAGAGGCAACCTAACCTAACTGGGCCACAGCGCCAGCCCACCCGCGCCTGCGCGGCAGCTAGCTACCCGCACCCGCGCCAGCCCACTCCCCCCTTCACCACCGACACATGGGACCCACCTGTTCTTCCCCTCCCTCGAGCTGGAGTCCGGCTGCTGCACGAGTTCGAACTGATTTCCGGTAGGATTCGCGGTGATTTGAGCCCCCTCGCCCAAGTCTCCACCCCCATATAAACCCCGCCACCCTCGGCTCGCACCGCTCGATTTTCTACTTGCGAAAACCCTAGCCCATCGATGACTCGCACCGCCGCCGTCGGGTCAACCTAACCGAGACGGTTCGGGACCCCCTCTTGCCCCTTCCTTCCTCTAAAGCTTCCCCTCGTTCACCACTGATTCGCCCCGTGCACTTTTCCGTCTCTCCACTGCAGCAGATCATTGGCAATTTCTCGGCGACGCGTCGCCGGAGACGGGGAGGATCGGCGCGGCCTTGCCAACGGAGGAGGAAGCGAGGAGCGCAGACGAAGCCACGAGCGTGACCGCAGGGAGAAGACGCGCTCCGTCGACCACACCGCCGCCTCGGGAAGCCACCAGAGCGCCGCCAACCATCTCCACCGACGCCGCCGCCACTCATCGCCGCCGTCGCCACCATGGTGAGTCGCCGCGCCCTCTTGTCCGTCCGATTTGCCACCTGCGGCTCAGATTAGAACTGATACCGAAGGGGTATCGGCGAATCCCACGCTGTCATTAGGCGACACTTGGCGAGTTCCTAAGTCAGGGTTAGATCTGTTTGCAGATTTAGGTTAAAACTTACGAAATTCGTATAAAATTGAATTTTTGTCCAAATTTAGCTTATAATATACTGTTGGATTCATAATTTTATGTAGAATCCAGATCTGCAATAATATTCCAATTTTACTGTAAGGTTTTAGGTGTAGATTTTAATCATTAGATTAGAGTGTTTATTCCATTGAAAAATAATTAAAATTCAGCTCTACTTGATTCTTGTTGCAATAACTTTGTTTCCACAATGCCTACTGGACAAAATTATAAAACCTTGCTTAAGATCATTATATCTAGTTTGGGGCTAATTAGATGGTTTGATCTCCTTTTAACCCTAGGAATTGTATTTGCGTCTCAATTAGATCTAAACCTTTGGGAAATCAATTCTAGTGACACCCTTACACTATTGCAACACAATCTTGCTACCTTGGTCAATTTAGAAGAACCAATCTTGCATAAAATACCATGTTGCATGCATGCATGATTATCTCTATGACCTGTTTTGAGCAAGTTGTGATCAGATCTATGTTTGTGATTCGTTAGATTGTTCGGAGTGTGCTAAGGAGTGCTATTGTGTAGAGTGCTGCTCGGATCAAGGCAAGTTACACCACTTGTTGATAATTTTGTCCCAGTTTTGATTCTATGCATGTGATCTTCAAAATTCTGTAGTATGCATGTGTAGGATGGTCTAGTAGAATATTTCCTTAGTATTATTTTGCAAGTGCGATGATTTTGTTGTATGCCATGAGTAGCTCTATACTTAGGATTTTCCCTCCTAATAGGTTACCCCTGTTTTTGCTAAGTATTGCTTGCTATGCTATATATACAAAGCACCGTTGGGGGGTTCGAAAGACAAAGAATTTTTTTCTAAGTATAAAGGCTCTCTAGAGCAAACTTTTCTTCTCAAATCCACTTCAAAATAAAACTAAGTTTTCTTCTGGGCGGAATGGTTGTCGGGACAACGAGTGAGATTTTGGTGGAGGATGGCCGCCCAGGAATCAAAGAAGTCTGCCATGTTTCAGAATTCAGAAGATTCCAGTGCAATCACAATACATTATGGGCTCTGTCTTGGCCTAGTACTTAGTGGGAAACCTCACCTGGGTACCAACATTTGGAGGTTCTTGGCATGGTTGGATCCAGAAGGTAGAGGGGCTACTAAGGGAAAGCCTCGCCATGGTCTTGTCTGTAAAAGGACTTGATCGTGGATTGTGGGTAAAGTGCACAAACTCTCGAGAGTATTGCAATCTGATCGATCAGCCGTGTTCACGTAATGAACAACAATGAGCGTCTGAAGGATGGAGCCTCTGAAGGATCTTCCTCTCTCTTTTCTAAACAAAGTTTTAAAACCCCATGGCGTGAGTAATATCGCCAATGGGTGGGATTTTGGGAACTTGGTGTGTAATATCCAAGTGTCACTTGGTGCGTAATATCCAAGTGTTTGGTTGTTTGGATACCTGGTGCGTAATATCCTCGTGTGCCACTCGACCTTATTTTATCTAAGCAGATGTTTAGAAAGTAGGACAATCTTCTCTCCTTCTCTCTACTTAAGAAAACTATCTTTGAGCAAATGAACTCTACAGCCTAAACTAGCCTTGCATGTAGAGGTAGCCTTTTCTCTCCTTGGTGTAATTTGCCAATACATTCAAAGAATTGACCCAACTTGTTGGCTGCACGTTTTATGTGCAGAGTCCGTATATTGAAAGGTATGTAGGGATCGCGAGTCTACACTCGACAAGCCTGGGGCATTGATGGACTCAAGCTGCTTTTATGTTTCCGCTGTTATTTGAGCTAGCTTAATGTTATGCAATTTTGTAATAAATTCATATTCTGGATTCTCCCTGTAATAAAGACTTTGTGTTTTACATAATATTTCATCGACTGTGAGTGCTAGCTATTGATCCATGGACTAGCATGTTAATCACAGGGACTTAGGATCCTTATCAAACCGAGGTCACTACAAGAAATCTGTCTGCCGGAGAGATCTTTCTCTCTTTGTGTTTTGCGCCCCCCAGAGGCGGCGGAAATATATCTATGCTCGCTCCCCGAGCCTTAGGGTTTCGAAGGGAAGATATAGGCGAAGGGGCGGAGTCGGAGGCCGGGCAGGTAGGCCACACCTTCCCTAGGTACGGGGTCAGGTGGGCCCGCGCCTAGGGGGTGTGGGCCCCCTGAGGCCCCTCTTCGTCCCTCCTTCTGGCTTCCTTCATCTTCTGGTAAAATAATATGTTTCCATATTTTTCTGGTATTTTTCTGATCTTTGCAAAATTGCACCGAAATGCCTTCTTTTCCATCAAAATCCATACTCCGGCAGTCCATCCTCCAAGAATCATCCAACATTTATAAGCACATGAAAATCCATAAGTAATACCTCATAATAAGACAAATATCAATGAATAGAGGTAAATTATGATATAGAAAGTTGATGCAAATTGGGCGTATCAGTTCTATGTTATTGCTAACACCTTGCAGAAAGTTGATGCCAATGAGTTTACAAGACTCAATGAGGAGGACATCTTAGTCCTTGCAAAATCTGCTTTCAACTATGACAACTTGTCACTTCACTTGGGCACAATTCTTGTGCGCTACTTGGAGAACCAATCCCACCAAAGCCAAGGACCAATCACCTGTGGAGGCATCATCACCATGCTTGTCAATGCATTGGGCATCGATCTATGTGAGTTACAGTCGGTGCTAGGTGAGCGACGTGTTGGTTTCTCTACTTTGAGGGCTTGTGGAATGCTTACCAGGAGAGGTGGTGTTTATTATCTGCATATTGCTGCGTCTTGGCCTATCTACCCCCCTCATTTGCCTAATTATCTTTTCTCTATCGAGGAAGGACATGTGCTTTATGACTTGCAGGTTGAGCAAAACCAACCCGAGGAGGAGATTTTGGAGGAGGATGAGGACCAAGAGGATTAGCAAGAAGTCCCCCATTAGGAGCAGCATCCACCAAACCAGTTTGCTACATATTAAGATTTCCAAGAACTTGGAGGAACTGTAGAGGGAATGCACAGTCCTGCCCTAAACCTCCGAGAAACAACAAGTAACCTTTCAACTCAATTCACGGACTGGAGTTACAACTTTTCCCCAACACAGTGATTTGAAGGGCTTGCAAAATCCTAAGATTGGGGAGGTTTTATCTATTCTATATATTTTGGTTTTCATTTGCTTTATCTTATTTTCAAGGTTATGCTTTTATTTGAGTTTATAAGCACTCGTGTTGGTTTCCCCACCAATTTATCTTAGTTGTTTTATTTTTTTTGAGATTTTCAAGCAAATCTTTGCCGCCAATTTTCTATTCTTTAATCCCCCTTCTCAAAAACCAAAAAAATATTTCTCCGTTTATCTTTATTTTCCCTCTCTCTTTTTGTTTCGACCTCAAAGTTCTCGTTGATTTGTAGGAGAGTGATTGACTTTGATTTTCCAAGAAACAAATAAAAAGGGAAGAGAGAAGTGGCACCAAACATGATAGGTATGCCTTATGACTCCCCACTTTTAAAGTTTGAGAAACCTATGCTAGTTAGTAGTAATGTTGAGCTGTTATATCGGTGGAATGAGTCTCTATATTGTACTAAAATTTTGTTTGAATGGGTATTTAATTGGGTATGTTTTGTTCTAGTGCTTGTAGTTAACCAAGTCTTGCCTAAAATTTGCTAAACAGTTGAAATAAGAAAAAGTCTTACAACTGAAGACTTGGGTGTTGTAGTGTTTAGTCTTGAAAGCTTTTTCCTAGAGACACTCAACACCACAGAAAATAATGATTGACTTGATAGCTCTCTTTGAAAATATTTGTTCAATTGAATTAATGTTTAGCGTTTTTTGTAAGCACGCCAAAGTTCGAATTGTAAATCATCAGAATGATATAGCTTTATGCGTGTCAAACTTCATGGGATGCCAACAACTCCGCTCTCCTACGAACGATCCTCATGGATATCTAGACAGAGTTAAAGGGCAGCCACAATATTGTTATAGCTAAATATGACAAAAACTGGATTTGGCTTCACCATGCAATTTAGCTATTCTAAATTTTTGCATCATGCAGTCCTACCGCTAACAAGAATAGCCTCATTTTTTTGTCAAGATATGAGATCAGAGGACACATGTCACACATATAGTTGGCTAAGAAATTTGGAACCACACTTGGCATCGAAGCACCCTCTTGCTTCGGTTCCCTCTTTTTCTCAATTTGGAACCACCTCCACAACGTAGGGAACTAGTTCCAAAGGCCAAAAAGCAAATATGGAACTGCTTTTGGCTACATATTGTGGCAAATTTTGGGATTTGTCAGTCTTGATCTAATGGTCAATGTTCAAAGTTATTCGTACTAGTAATTAAAAGTTTTAGAAAATATGCATGTTGTAACACCCTCGGATTGGTCCTATGCAAGTTTTAGGGATTCCCTCCAAACCCGCATAGAAACGATTCAAAGGTGCCTACCAGGCACATTAGTGCAGGTGGAAAATGAAATAATACCATTACACATTAGTCCATGATGGAACCCACAAAACAAATATATACAACAACGACTCAAAGAGTCAAGAGTATAGATATACAATACAAAGATCTGAATCACCTTGAAAACGATACAGCATCCGAGTACGAACACGATGCAAATTGGACTAAGAGCCTCAAAGAATAACCAATAGTGTCCATAACCCTTCCCAGACCAAGACGGAAGGGTAACCCTGCTAATGACGTCGATCTCAAACCTGCTAAACAAAAGGGGTGCCGACAAAGGTCAAATAAAAAATAGTGCGGTTAGTACTGAGGCCAGTACACGACGAGTGTTAGAATTCTGCAGCTCTCGCCTACATAGATATGGTGGACTAAAGCGGCAGCGAAGCATGCACTAAACAACCTATAGAGACTCAGTACAACTGTTGGATATCAGAGAGGGGTAAGAAAGACCTATTCGGAACCAACCTGATACTACCACCAAACATATCTATCCTGGTATTTCCCCCTCGAGACCAAATGAGGAAGTCATGCCAAGGAAACTCACACGGTTGGAAATTTTACTCATTCTTTCCATGGTGGTTATCCAACTTACTAGTCAAATTTATAACAGTAAACTATAGTTATAGTTATATATGATCGAGATACTATGCTCCATGTCGTCCATAACCGCGGACACGGCTTTTCGTAAAGATTTAACCCTGTAGGGGTGCACCAAAGTTTCCACACGCACTTCGACCCTTGTTGCCAGATCAATTAACATACTTCCATAGGTAGGGGTGGGCATAAAAACCGAAAACCGAAAACCGTAGCCGAAAAGACCGAGACCGAAACCGAATAGACCGAGACCGAAAGGAACGATCAAAAAATTGGGTAGCAATTTTTGTAGACCAAATTTAGTTAGTTTAATTCGATCAGTAGTTCTTGGTAAACGAACAGACCGATCTAGCCGAATTTTAGGTGAGAGTGGCCTATTTCCAAAGCCCTAGTTTCTCATAACTATAGATTTATCTTCCTCGACTAAGCCAAATTTAGTATTATTGAATGCTAGTTTCTGCCAATTAATATGACTATATGAAGTGTATTTTATATTCGAATTACAACTGAAATAGTACCAAATGGTTTTCCAATTATTAACCAACTTTTGTATTTGATAATATCTACAACACAATTCGGTCAAGACCAAAACCGAACCCGAATTTTCGGGTAACCGAATTTATCGGTTAGTAAAAATAACAAGTAAATTTCGGTCTTTATTTTTTGAAGAACGATTTCAAAATAGACCGATATGCTAAGACCGGATTTTCGGTCATGACCGAACGCCCACCCCTCTCCATAGGTATGTCGGCGGGGCCTAGGACGCGACACTTTCCCAAACCCAAAGAAAGTACATCGGGCCACCAAAAGAGCTAACGATACGAGGTATAGCTAATCCTCCTCGTACGGACCCTAGGGTTGCATACAATTGCACGGTAGCAGAGGTCATAGACAAAATATTACCGTGACAAAGTGCCACACCTACACAATAGTAATAAACGCTCATCGAGCAATAGGTAATAAAAATGGCATAACATGGCATAACGTGGCATGAAAACTTCAAACTAGTTTGCGGCCCTCGATAAGTACTTTAAAATCAGGTACTAAGCCGATAGGGATGTTTATATACCCCACATGTGATTAGCGCTCTCAGGCTCGAAACAGGTGACAAGAACTCGGGTCCTAGGTGGACACAAGTGGGTGGTTAATAACCAAATCTCAACTATTACCCACCAACACCTCTTTATTAGTTATATCAATTTAATATTTAAGTAACCAGTTGTAATTAAAATTACGATCATCTCCACCTTTATGAATATGCCAACCCCAACATCAGTGGAACATCAACAACGCGAAGCAGCACCTGAGCAAGCGACTATGACTCGCAATGCCAACTATCTATCCAAACAGTAGGCAATAGGAGGTGTCCAATGCAATATAAAGGCTGTAGGGATATATAAAGGAGTACGGAATCTAAAGCATCGCAACACAGATAGCAATAGATAAAAAGGAGTAATTAAAGGATCTAAATATAAAATAGGTAGAGATGGGAAGAATGCTCACCTAGAAAACATTGTCGAAGGTACATCGGAGATCGGGTCGACTCTCGCGTCAACTCATCAGCCTAATCTGTGAAGAAGCAAAGCACTAGAAGAAACACTGGATGTAATATTTATTACTACGGCAAAAGATCGGGCATGATGCATGTATGTTGTATGACATCGCAAATTTCCGATGCAATTAGGAAATATTAAAAGGAATAAGGGTCCCAACATTTAATTAAAAGGTTCAAGTTATTTAGATACCCGGCAATTTAAATATTGTATTAACAAGGCAAAATATATTTTCGGTTCGCTACACCAATTTAAATAGAGCCAATATAAGATTAGAAAAGCCCGCATATAGTATCCAAATTTAATTCCGAGGTGAATCGACAAAATCCCCCAAACCACATGATATGAATGCGAGTATGCATAATTCAATGTGCAAAAATTTATATAGATGTCATTTATAAAATAGGGGCACGGATTGGGGCCACACATTGGGGTTGGGAGATCTTGGGTCCGAGGGTCTTCTTCGGATTCTGTCAAAGCAACTTGTGGTTTGGGCTTCGAGGATCCGTGAAGGAGGGCTTGGCGTACCCCGAGGAAGGTCTTGTCATCGGGCAGTGCTTGTCGGGGATTCTTCGAGAGCCGGTGTCTGACTCGGGTTCAACGTAGATGGCTCATCGGATTCATCTGGGTCGGTGACGATCTTGTCGATGGGGTCCGTACTCGGGGTCTTTTGAGGAACAAGGAGTCACATGGAAAAACTAAACCAAGGCAGAGAGATGATTTGTGTCTGGAAGGAAAACACAAGATATAAAATTTGTTCCAGAGATGAAGGATACGAGTATCTAGCAAAGCAACTAGTTAGTTGTACGTGTTGCAGGAGCAAAGGAATATACACGGTAGCACCTACACCTCAAACAACCAGGGAGCCACGCGTGGCTGGCACAGAGAGAGGCAGGGCCACGATAGCGCGCTGGCGGTGGCCATAGGAGGACGCGGCGGCGGACGACGGCATGCTGGCGGTGCCCTTGGCTATAGAGTACGACGACGGATGGAGGTGCCCAGTGTAGGCGAATCCGCGGCAAGGGAGGACGGGCGCCTGAGGGGAGCTAGCGGCTCGCGACCGGGACGGTGGGTGTCGACGGCGGGGTGGAGACCCAGCGAGGAGGCGCAACAGCTGCTGTGGGGGGTGCCGCGGTTGCTAACGGCGGCAGGAAGGCGCTCCGGTGGGACTCGGGTCGAAGCAGCATCGGCGGCCGGAGGCAAGAGGGATGGTGGAGGTCACAGGAAGCGAGGTGATGTCTATGCACTTCTCTTCTTGTAGACTGTTGTTGGGCCTCCAAGTGCAGAGGTTTGTAGAATAGCAGCAGGTTTCCCTTAAGTGGATCAGCTAAGGTATATCGAACTCAGGGAGGAAATGGTCAAAGGTATACCTCTCATCCAACCCTGCAATCACGATAAAAGAAGTCTCTTGTGTCCCCAACACACCCAATACACTTGTCAGGTGTATAGGTGCACTAGTTCGGCAAAGAGATAGTGAAACACAAGTGGTAACGGTGCCAGAAAAGAGCTTGACGGTGAGGTAAAGACTAAAGGCAAAAAGAAATAAAGGTGGAAGCAAGCAAACATGCAACAGATCTAGATGCAAACGGTGTTTCAATGTTTAGAAACATGGCCTAGGGATCATACTTTCACTAGTTAACACTCTCTCATATAAATATCTTCTCTTAATGATATTACTCTTAACTACTCTCCGGTTGGACACTCTAATCCATGGTAGGGCTATAACAGCACTCCTTAAAGTCCGCATTTCCCAATCTAGATAACCCCACACTGTCACCTTGAGCGCTAGATGGTTCCAACAAACACCACAATTTCATAAAGACATCCAACTCCAAATATAACTCATGATAAAGAAATATGTAACCTAGCTTAAGTGCCACACACGGTGTGCACGCTGTAATTTCACACACATGGGGAAAATCATAGATCTATTAAAGCATAATGAGTATTTATGTAGACTGTAGACTAAGTGCCACCATGGCTTGCATGCTGTCATTTTCACACACATGGGGAGAGCAGAGATCTATTGAAGCACTTGAGTAACAGAGTAGATCTACTTAATTACAAAGCTCATGACCACAACAAGATCATGCATAGGGATAGAGATGAACACAAAGCTACCGGTAGAGCCCTTATCCTCTAGGAAGAACTACTCCCTCATCATCATGGGAATCAGCAACTGTGATGGAGATGGATCCGGGGCACTTCCCCATCCTGACAGGGTGCCGGAATAGAGACTTTCTGTCCCCCGAATCTCCCTTTTGGTGGCGGCGGTGCTACGGAGGTTTTTCTGGAAGTATGATGGATTATTTAGGGTTTTCTCCGCGGGGGATTCTTATAGGTCAATGAGGCAAGGCTGGGAGGCAGCCGGAGGGGCCACACCCTGCCTAGGCGCGAGTCCACCCTAGCGCGCGCCTGGGGGGTGTGGTGGCCCTCTGGTACCTCTCCGTATCCCCTTCTAGCTTCATGACCCCCATAGTAAAATATTGAATTTGGCTTTTGTCCCGTCCAATTCCGAGAATATTGATTTTCTGCCTTTCTGGAACCAAAAACAGAAGAAAACAGGCAACTGGCACTATGGCATCTTGTTAGTAGGTTAGTTCCATAAAATATATAAAAACACCTCAAAGTGTAGACAAAGCAAAGCAAATTAGATACTAAACAAGCATGGAGCATCAAAAATTATAGATTCATTTCTGACGTATCACGAGGAGAGACGGCCGATGGAGACAACACGGGGTGGTCCGTTGTGGTGGTAGCCAGCGAGGAGGAAGGGCCCGGGAGAGGAGAGAGTCACTGGCGGCGGGGGGTGAGGTCGAGGCGCGATGGTAAGATAGATAGAGAGAGAGAGAGAGAGGGGGTTCCATGTCGCTAGCGAAGGGAGAGGTAGGCCAGGAATTGCTGCGCTGGAGGATTTTTGACCGTGTGTCATGTGCGGTTCTGATGCGGTTAGGGTGTGTCAAGCCGTCTGCGAGGTGGGTCGGGAAAGGACACAGGGTCGATGGCGATCAAGGGAGGCACGCGCGGGCAGGGGTCGGGTTCCTAGGTGTGTAGTGCAGCGCATGCGATGGAGGGTGCTGTGTGCGTTTGTTGGGTCTGCGTTGGTCAGTTAGGGTAGGTGTGGTGGATGGGTTAGGTAAGGCTAGGGTTAGGTATAAGGGTGAGGCTAGGATTTATTTTGCTGGGTGGTAGATGGACTCTGGTCGGTCCATTGGGCCTTGCCAGTTTTCTACCTCCCTAGTTTTTTATAAAAGAATATGTTTTATTTATTTAATTTGTTTTAAATAGTATTTTGATAAATAATTTTAGACAAATAAAAGATCTGGACAGACCTAGGGTTTGATTTGAAATTAAAGGAGGGATAATTAGAAAACAACATAGGCTTTTGAAAAATAGTTTTAGGCAAACATATGCACGATGATGTCATGATGATGCACATAATAAAAACAACAGTGATTTTTTAGAAGTGGTTTGACCCAGCTTGCTACACATGCGTATCTAGAAAAAGTTGAGTCTAATAAATTTGGATCGGAGTAAGTACAAAGAAACTAAAAAAAACAGCAAACTACTTACACCTGCATGCATCCTAGTGAGTTTAGGACTACTCACATTCCTGTTGGATGGTGCCGCCGCCGGAGAATACATTTCCGCGGGTGAAGGGTCCTTGGCCGCACAAGTAGTTGGTGCCGCTGTCGGAGATATTGCTGCCAACACGGGAGAAGACATTGCCGAGGGAGATGCTGCCAGGTCCGCCAACAAAGACGGAGCCTCCAGCGGAGTAAACAGTGCAGGGAAGGATGGTGATCGAGCCGCCGGAGAAGTTCGCGCCGCCGAAGGGTCAGAAACGGATGTAGACTTTGTGGCCACTGTGATCTCCATGCTGGCGGACGATGTGGCAGTCTCTATAATATGGTGTACCTCGGGCTCATTAAGATTATCCAGCATGTGGAAGATCCAGTCAGCTTGCCTGCCGAATCTTTGGAAGATCCATTTTGCCTCAAGTCCTGATATGCGGCTGAAAGAAGAAGGGTGCTTCATAGCAATCGTGGTGGAGAGAGAGAGAGAGAAGAGAGAAGAGAGTGAGCCGGGGGTGGGGGTTTGGCGGGTGCGTTTTCTCTGGAGATGCTTGGGAACTTGTGGGCGGCTACTGCAGTTAGTGTCTGGTCGCATCAGTTTGACCAGTTTCTATTCGCTAGTACTAGTACTCTAGTAAGTACTTCACTCTATACTCGTATACGTACATAGGATGGAGAATATTATGTACATTACAACTTGTGCTGCGACCTGGAGACTGGGGACACTCATCATATTGTTCGTTGCATGCAGTATGCTAGTCAGACGTGAGTCAACTTATGGAGTATGACATAAAGATTGTGTATAAAATTATGATTAATCAAGTAAAAATACAAGGGCATAAAACTAGATTTACAAATCATACTACTCCATATGGAATACTACAGAATAAATAGTTCAACAATCAGCTGGGAGCTACTCCCATTATATACGGATTACTACTCCGGTAGTACTGTAAAACATTTTAGTAGCAAATACATGGGCCACATGGCCTTTTTTCCTTTTTGAAATGCACAACCAGAATGGTTCTAATCTCGGGCATTAGTGAAGCTTGGGATGAGGCAAAGCGGAGTCTTCACGAATGAAGGTTCAATGCATTCATTTAGCATATTATCTGGTGAGAAGGCAGTGTTTGTTGAAAAACCAACAGAGGCGTGTGTACCATTCAGACTGAAGCGGCATATTTTAGGATGCGGTGGCTCGTAAAGGCATATTTCATAGTGCGACATGTAGACAGAGTTGCTTCTCGTCAGATATCCTTGGACAACATCAGCGCCGAGTACCGGCATGCTGATTGGATAGTTCACTCCAAGGAAAAGAGAGTATGTTCCAAGGTCAGTAACCCTTGTCCATGGCTTACCTCGATGTAGTAACACATCAGGGTATTTCAAGAACACCACCCAGCCAAATCCAGAAGAATATGTGCGAATAGTGCGACCGCCACTAACAACATTAGGACGAGCGGTGTTAGCACAAATTGGACATTGAACATCTTTCTCACTGGCAATGCCCCGAGTAAAACGAGTAGAAGTCTAGAACCGTCTGGAGAACTAGCTAACCACCAGTGTAAGATTCCCAACCTTTAATAAGGTAGAGATCCATGTGTTTACAATGCTAGTCCCTGGATCAAAAGCTAGCATCCACAGTTAAGATGTAATATCAAGAAACAAAGGTTATAATACAACTTTATAACCAGGAATAAAATAATTCATTACATCTTACATAGCTCATTTGGCTATCTCATTACAATGCAGCAGAATATCTATAAGCATGGAGTCCTTCATCTTCAAAGTGCCACAGGCAATCATGTTGGTTGTAGATTTGTAATCCTATTCAACAAACTTCTATAACCTCAAACAAACCTGCAACATAATAAGTTACAGCCACAAGGGTCAATACATTGTAATTGTATTGGCAAGTTTCACTACTATGTAGAAATATGTGGATCCTATCATTACATGCATATTTGGCTAAGTAGGGTTTAGGCTCTTTTGCATAAAGCAATATAGTTTTATCCTTTCTTTTCAAAATAGTTTTTGATCTTTGTCAAATCTTTCTAAACTTCTTGGAAAACTCCAAGTGCTTCAAATCCCTTGTTGTCACCATCAAGTTTTACTTTGAGAAATTGGAATGTCGAGATCTTCCATAGCTTCAGGCCTTAGTTGCTTAGTGTTGTCCATAACCGGGGACACGGCTAAGTACTTAGAATTTTGATCTTCTGCAGAAGTTGTACACTTTACGCACATGACACAATCTCATCTTGATGCCACCAGTGTCCGCTGGATAAGTACTCACCAAGATGGAGTACTGGCATATTGAGAATGTGACAAAGTCTTTCCATAGGAGTCCTCCCAATACACAATGCTAGCTTGTCAACCAGGCACCAATGTAGGGATACAATTTCCCTTACACAGTTCTAGTTAACCTGAAGATGCCAATACATGGGTCTTCCACTATGTAGTTGACTAAGCCAGAGCCCATTTAGCATGTGGCTGTACACGGAAGCCACTGTACGAGAAACATGTTCAATCTCTAAGTCCATGGGTGGTTTTCTTCTAGTGCACATACAAAAATAGATGGCCATGTAAATATGGTCCCTTTTGTTGTCACCTTGTCCAAAGCTTCTGTTAGTATTAATCTACACATCCAAATTTTGCAAACTTTATATCAATGGATTCAGAAAAACAAGCCCTAGCCAACCATGCACTTTGTTTAGTAAAAAGCTTCTGTTAAATTGCATGTTTTTACAGAAACATGTGTATGCATGTTTAGGTTATAAAATTTATTCCAAAATGATTTTGAGGATAAAATCTTTGGCAAATGGAGTGTTTTTGAACCTACTGACCATAGGAATCACTTTGTGGTTTCAAAAATGTATTTGGTGAAACAAAAGAATAAACTTTAGATTTAAATCATTTCTAGTCAAATAAAAATATAGTTTATTTATTAAAAATGGTTTTGGAAGATAACCTTTGAGAAATGTTTTCGAAATAAACTCTCTGACCCAAAACACAAGGTTATATAGTTTGAAAACATATTTTGTGAAACCTATAGAATTTTGCCTTATTAAAAGCATTTCTTCACCACATAAAATAATGACTTGATATAAAAATGGTTTATGAAGTAAAATCTTATACAAATGATTTTGCCACTTTATAAAATGACCATTAGGTGTTTTCAAATGTTTATGAACCATTGGAAACCACTTTTTCAAATAAAACAATGCTTGCATGCATTGCTTTGTTTTTTATCATTTTATGTGATGAATTGCTTGAATGGTAGATTGAAATATTGTTTGCTTGATTGAATTGTAGTGACTTGAAGTGTGTGAACATTACAAAGATAAAGGAGTGAACTTATACCTCTACCAAAAAGGAAAGTGATGCTACATACTTTTGTCCCATTATTTTCACTATGCATTAGTGATATTTCTAAGTAGGACTTGCATGGAATTTTTGCTAAGTATAAACTATACCATGGGAAATCCTAGTAGATGAAACCTTAGTAGAATTTCCTAAGTTAAGAATTACTATTACTATCATGCTTAGCTTAGCTAATAGAAAACAAGGGTGGAATATATATTCATGCTATGGAAAAATTTCTAAGTCTGAGGACTTGTGTTTTGTTTAATAAAACAACTAAGTGAATGAATCACCTGGGTGGAATGGAAGGAATGGTTTGTGTTGAGTGGTCATGCAAGTCCAGTATGCTGGGGAAAACTTGGGCATCACCAAGTCTAGTATGCTGGGGAAAACTTGGTGTCTCACTTGTGGATGGCCACCCAGGAACAAAGAGATTTGAGATGTCAAATGTTGAGAAGCTTCAAGTGCAGCCACTTGGCATTATGGGCTCTGCCTGGATCATATAGGTTGCAATAACTTAGCCAAATGGACAGTTGGTGGTAGGGGTTTGATAGGTTGGAACGCGTCCATTCTGGTCTAAGGGAAGGCTTCTGAAAGATCTTGTCTTGGTGAAACCAAGTCTTGTGGGAAAAGTGCAAAACCTCTGCAGAGTGTAAAATCCAAGTACTTAGCCATGTCCCTGGCAAAGGACAATTTGAGCATCAAGACATGGAAGCTATCAAGAATCTCATCATCCAAATTTCTAAGTTAAAACAAGGGTTTAAGGTTCACCAATTTCTATTGGTGGTTCCTTGGGTGATATTTTTGTCAAGCAAAAACTTAGTGTTTTCTAATGATAAGGAAAATCTATTTGAGCAATGCGAGCCTAAGCTCCACTTAGCCAAATGCACATAGAAGATAGACTCCACTATACTACCATAGTATCACTTGCCAATACAATTCAAATGTATTGACCCTTGTGGCTGTAACTTGTTATGTTGCAGGTTTGTTTGATATTAGTGAAGTTTAGTGATTAGGATTACAAGTCTGCAACCAACATGTCTGCCTGTGGCACTTTGAAGATGAAGGACCCCATGCTATTGTTATATTCTGCTGCATTGTAATGAGATAGTCGAATGAGCTATGTAAGATGTAATAAATTATTTTATTCCTGGTTATAAAGTTGTATTATGACCTATGTTTCTTGATATTACATCTTAACTATGGATGCTAGCTATTGATCCAGGGACTAGCATTGTAAACACAGGGATCTCTACCTTATTAAAGGTTGGGAACCTTACACCAGTCATTGGCTTCCATTGGGTCAGTTGTTCCAGAGAACCTTGCAGGCCTAAGTTTCAGAAACTTGGTGAGCATGTCAAGTGCTGGAGGATTATTCTGATTGTTGTTGTTGTTGTTTTTGTTGTTCTGATTGTATATGAATGTGGTCATCTCCTGCATCAACTGTGTCTGAGCTTCCAACATCTGCTGCATCTCAGGGGTGATGTTGTTGTTGTTTTGGTTGGGGTTGGCACGATGGGGAGGCATCTATTGTTTTGATAGGGATGAGTAATGATGGATAGGTTTTTAAGAAGTTTTAACACACAACTCAAAACCAACCAAGTTCAATCAAACAATCAAGCAATCAACAAGCAACTATTTACTTAACAACTTATGAGCTTAACTCATGAGTTGAAGGAAACTACAAGTTTTCTTGAAATAATCAACCTAGTATAGTCATACCTCATAGGTCAATATGATCCATACTCTAACTTGATATCAATGTCTTTGGTAGGCAATCTAATGTCTCTTGGTTTTTCACTTGTAGTCCTTAGTGATGTCCAAGTTGAAGTCCTTGGTGAAACTAAAGTTGAAATCACTTGAAGATGTTGAAGTCATTGGAGTTGATGAAATCTTTTCCACATGGTGAAGTCTTTGGCCATGGGGTAGGCTTTGTCCATCAAGTTGGAAAGGAAGACATGTAGAATCAAAACCAAAAAGGTTGAGGAAAGAGTTTACAAGATTGTTTGTAAATATGTTTTGGAACAAAAACAACTCCTATTTTTCTAAGGGTTTTTGTCCTATCCTAGGGTTATAATCCTACAGGCAACACAGTGCTCTGACACCATCTGTAAGATTCCCAACCTTTAATAAGGTAGAGATCCCTGTGTTTACAGTGCTAGTCCCTAGATCAAAAGCTAGCATCCACAGTTAAGATGTAATATCAAGAAACAAAGGTCATAATACAACTTTATAACCAGGAATAAAACAATTCATTACATCTTACATAGCTCATTTGGCTATCTCATTACAATGCAGCAGAATATCTATAAGCATGGAGTCCTTCATCTTCAAAGTGCCACAGGCAATCATGTTGTTTGTAGACTTGTAATACTATTCAACAAACTTCACTAACCTCAAACAAACCTGCAACATAATAAGTTGCAGCCACAAGGGTCAATACATTGGAATTGTATTGGCAAGTTTCACTACAATGTAGAAATATGTGGATCCTATCATTACATGCATATTTGGCTAAGTAGGGTTTAGGCTCTTTTGTAGAAAGCAATATAGTTTTATCCTATCTTTTCAAAATAGTTTTTGATCTTTGTCAAATCTTTCTGAACTTCTTGGAAAACTCCAAGTGCTTCAAATCCCTTGTTGTCTCGATCAAGTTTTACTTTGAGAAATTGGAATGTCGAGATCTTCCATAGCTTCAGGCCTTAGTTGCTCAGTGTTGTCCATAAATAGGGACACAGCTGAGTACTTAGAATTTTGATCTTCTACAGAAGTTGTACACTTTACCCACATGACACAATATCATCTTGATGCCACCAGTGGCCGCTGGATAAGTACTCACCAAGATGGAGTTCTGGCAGATTGAGAATGTGACAAAGTCTTTCCACAGGAGTCCTCCCAATACACAATGCTAGCTTGTCAACCAGTCACCAATGTAGGGATAAAATTTCCCTTACACAGTTCTAGTTAACCTGAAGATGCCAATGCATGGGTCTTCCACTATGTAGTTGACTAAGCCAGAGCCCATTTAGCATGTGGCTGTACACGGAAGCCAGTGTACGAGAAACATGTTCAATCTCTAAGTCCCTGGGTGGTTTTCTACTAGTGCACATACAAAAAGAGATGGCCATATAAACATGGTTCCTTGTGTTGTCACCTTGTCCAAAGCTTGAGTATCCTTGTCCACCCAGGTGGTTCATTGAGTTCTTGTTTTATTATATAAAACATATGTCTTTTCAACTCTTCATATAATCATATCATGTATCCCATCCCAATATATAGCAGGGCTAAGCATACTACAACTACATTGTTTCCACTAAGGGATATATATATAAGGGTATCTTATTAGGATTTAGCATAGCATAAAATATAGTAAACCTTTCCATGCATGATACAAAATCCACTAAGTGTAATGAAAATAGTAGGACATGGATGATAGTGTCACTTGCCTTTTTAGTAGAGAATGATGGTTCACTTCTTGATCTTGCAAATATCACACTCTTCTATCTTCACTACTATTCAATCAAACAAACACAATTTCAACTAGCATTCAACCCATTTCTCACACATAAAACAACAAACAAGGTCATGCATGCAAGCATGCAAAAGATAGTTTTATTTGTAAAAGTGGTTTCTACTAGGCTCTAAACATTATAAAGTTCAAAAGTGGTCATTTACTAATGTGGTAAAACTATTTGCAAAAGGTTTCATCTATAAACCATTTTTAAATCAAAACAATATTTTATGTGGTTGAAAATGCTTTTAGCAAAACAATATTCTTTAAAGAGTTCACCAAATATATTTGAATTCTCAAAACTTGGTGTTTAGGGTCAGAAGGTTTGAATCGGAACATTTCCCAAAGGTTTCACTCCAAAAATCATTTCTAAACCAAAAACAATATTTTTATTTGACTAGAAATGTGCTAATTCAAATATTTACTCCTTAACTTCACAAAATACATTTTTAAATCCATAGGTTGGTTCCTAGGGTCAGTAAGTTCACAACAATCCATTTTGCAAAGATTTCATCTCAAAAACATATCTAGAACAATTTTTATATTCAAAATAAGCCTACACATGTTTCTGCAAATTCAACCAATTTTCCAGAAGCAAATCATTAAACAATGTGCATGGTTGCAAAGTACTTGTCTTTATGAATCCATTGATATAAAATTTGCAAAATTTGGACATGTAGAATTAAAGTTATGAATTTTACAAGTTTGCATATCAATCAGATTCTAATTTCTGTTTTAAACAAAACCTCGTCCACGTGGCTGTTTCCTATTGGTTGAAAACGATTTGGTTGGATCGACTGTTACAGACCGTAGGATATCATTTAGATCACACGGTGTAGATTCACTGATACCCCTTCGTTAAGTCATCTGTTCCTACGCGTCAGATCTAAATCTAACGATGCAGAATCATTCGACCAAATGGTGGCGGCGCTGCGACGGCAACAGGCGGCGGAGCGCTCTGGCGGTGAGCTTGCCGACGGTGCAGGACGTGAGGGAGAAGGGGAAGTGGCTCACCGTGTTCACGTGGTCAAGGTGAAGCTCGAGGTGCTGTCGGCTTGGCGAGGGGCGCACGGGGAAGATGGAAATTCCTCACCGGAGTTGCTGCGGGCGGCGGTGCTCTCAGGTCGTCGTCACTGGCGACGTTTAGGATCATGCTAAGACAAAGTAGAGGCATGGTCAGGTGCGCACGAGAGTCGCGAGTATGGGAGCATCATCAGGAGAGAGAGGGGAGGATGGGGCTTACGGGGAGACGTCGCCGGAGTATACACGGTCGTCGGTAGCGCTCTGAGGTTGACGAAGCCGAGCTTCTGGAGCGGTCCTGACCAAGAAGTTTACACTAGGAGGTGCGCCAGGCGATGAGGAACAAGCTCGCGTGCAGTGGGAGTCGAGGCGCGGCTGGACGGCGCCGGAATTGCTCGGAGACGCTCGCCGGAGACAGGGGGGTTTGAGCTCACGATTTGCTCAGCCTAGGGGAAGAGATGGTGGGGCGAGCGAGGGGAATGAGAGAGGAGACGTGGGAGCTTATGTACGCGTGGTCACCGGAGGATTTAAAGCCGCCCTCAACACGGATTCAACGCCGGAGTAAATGGCAGAAACGGCAAGGGGACTTGGTCGCGGGTGAGAACGACGACATGCTGGCGTGGGGCCGTGCTGACAGTGAGAGAGAGAGGGAGGGCACGGGGTCCACCTGTCTGTGTCTCTACGGGTGTGCTCACGCGTAAGAAAATGCTTCGCTGTGGGAGAAAAAGTTGGGCTGCGAGTTGGGCTTGCTGGGCCTGCTTAGTGGGTTGAGTCTGTTTCATTTTTTTTTCTGAAAGCCTTTTCTTTTTCTATTTGAATTTCTGTTTTGATTTCCAAACAAATAATTCAAACACCAATTCAAATCAAACCACCACCAAACTTTGTATTTATTTTAATTCTGTTTAACAACACAAAACAAAGTCCAAAACAAAATAATTTTTAATCTTTTTAGGATCCATTAATAATTAAATAAATAGACCTTAGTCATTAATTCAAATAGGATTTTATTTATTTAAAAACTCTATTTTAAATCTAAACAATATCAAAACCACTTCAGTAGGTTTTCTTTGAAAATATAAAACACATGGAAATCTCATTTAAAATAAATTAACAAGTTTTAGTGTTTATTTAAAATGGAAAAGCCTTTACTTTAATAAAATTGGATATTAATAAAACCTCATTATTTTATTTAAATAAACCTTTACTCTTTTTAATCAAATAGAAATATTTTATTGCAAAAGCTTGGCCAAGATTTAATTTGGCTCTATAAAATAATCCTTATTTAGAATTCCACCTTTTCTTTTGAAAACCAAATCTTTTTATTAAAAGATCCAAAATAGTAATTCCAACTATCATAACTTTATTTATTATTTGTTTATCTTTTTAAATCCCTTTAGGATTTTATTTGATCAAATAGGTTTGGATGTTTCCAATTGGAATCAAAAAGTTTCTTCTCACCCTAAAAATCAACAATTGTTTATTTTGTTTATTTATTTTTCACATTTCAAAATTTGGAAAAGAAAAATGGCTGTGAGTTCATCCACCCAGTTAACCATGGCTGGTGGCCTAGAGCGCCTTTGAGTTCATCTACCCAGTTAAACATGGCTGGTGGCATCAGGTGCAGTGCAGGAGCTGAAAAAGAAAAATGTAGTTCATTAAAAAATGTTTGGTTCGCAATATTTTGAAAAACAATGAAGGAATAGAAAATAAAATAATTGGATAGCATGATATAATAAATCATATTGGAATCATAATCGCGGGAATCTGTAATAGAAGCAATTTGGTTGAACCATGCGAAAGAAGGTAGAAATATGTGTGAATAAATATGTGAATATTATGGGTTCGTTCATGAAGCAACCCTGCCGAATGTAATACTACTAATATACATAGAAATCCTTAGGAAATATCCTATAGATATAAATGCTCTAAACTCACAGGGAAATCCTTTCAGACAAAGAGGGTAAAAAGCATAGAATATGAAACTATGCCATATGACAGCATTGTAAAATAAGCATACATCCATGAATATGAAGCTAGAGTGATATATATGGAGGTGTAATTACCAGGATAATAAGGACTCCACGAATAAATGCTGCCAATCTTAGTTATGGTGAAAACTAGTTTTCTGTGGATTATTACATCGGTGTAACTGAAATAGGTCAGGGAATCATTCGGAAGAACTGTCCATACATCTTGATGGCCGTGATGAACAAGAACTGAGCAGTCGAAAAGGGCAACAAGAGTGTAATCTTGATATCTCCCCGAAGATGTGGGAACTTGGCAAATAGCTATCTTCTGTAGTATCATACGATGGCCATGATCCAAGAAGGTATCTAGGTGATTAGTGGATTCAAACGATACCTATGGGAGAAGAATCTTGCGACAAGTGTACATGTTTACAAGTTCCAAGCTGTATTGGAGGACAACCGTGGCGATCCAATCACCATTGGCGCATTCCCACTATTTATTCATGCCGTCTGGGATGACAGCATCTGAGGAGAACCTGTCCAGCGGTGATAGCTTACAATGGAGGCTCTCTCCATCTAACATGCAATCCCGTGGTATCTTAGTCGGGTGATAATGAAGAACCCATGGTAGGCCGAACGACTGAGAAACTAGCAGAGTTGCACTTTATTTTACTGAGTCAAGATGAAGTTTGGACGAACCGACGAGTCTCGCAGCCATGATGATGTCGCATCTAGCTGTGAGTTCTTCAAGGGGGACTTCTGTAAACACCACCTGAAATAGTCGAGAATCATTGTCACTGTCCTTGCTAGATCCAGCCATCTCAATGCACCTGTTGTGGCGACGGTGGTTGGGATTCATTGGTTTGGGCTCTGGAAAAGAGGGACGAGATGCAGAACACATACTCTGGAAACTGGGCGGCATGGAGGGCGAGTCAGAGTGGGGATAGAGGAATGTAGAGAGGAGGAGAAGGATAGGGGAACTAGTGCAGTACTCGTTGAATAAAGTGCAAGCAAAAAACCTTATAAAGGGGTGACCCTTAAGATTATGTGTAGTCCATAAGCATTCAAAATATTGATATCTAGTATGTAGAGTTCGCAACATAGAAAACAAAATTTTTCCTACGATGGGAACAACTATGTACCAAGATCTATCTACTATATACAATCAACGGGCAGATGTACATCCGTAGAGAACATACCCTTGAAGACCAACAAAGCTTAAAGAGTTAAACTCGTGGTTGATGTAGACGATCTATTATCGATCTCAATATCGAGAGGAAGTCCTAGCACCGCAAATCAGCGGTGCATCCGTGCTCGCACACACGTCCGAGGCACCGAGCAACCTCCGCCTCCTCACTCCAGCGATGCAGCAGAAGCACAACTCTTTCTTGCCGAATATCCACCAGGAACATGTATCTCTCTAGTCCGAGACCATGGGGGATAAATACTAGAGGGGGAGAGAGATCCTTCATGAGGAGGTTTGAGTGAGAAGTGAGGAGGGGGGATCCTTTTATAGGAGGAGGGGGGCACCCAAGGTGGTGGCCTCCGTCCATGGAGGCTGCCCCCTCCCCTCCTTCATTCATGTGGGTGGACACTCCACTCACACAAATGTCTTTCAATTCCCTCCAGTCAAAAACCCACTCAAATTCCGATTAAATTTCCACCAAATTTAATGCAAACTCTCATTAAAAAACTTCTTTTATTTATTCAGAATTTTGTCAATTACTTTAATGACAAACATTCACATATAACCCCTTTCTAGTATTTCATTTCACATGCAAAAACACTTTCTGCAATTTCATCAAAAAACCTGTTTTGGTATCTAGTGAAATAAATTTCCGCGCTTGTTATTATTTCCTGCATGAAACTTTTGCTCCAAATGGATGTCGGTGTCTCTTAAGTGTGTCACCCTACGGTTCGCGAATAATGCAGACATGATCGAGACCCCTCTCAGATCGATAATCAGAAGCAGGACCTAGAGGTCCATACTGACTCCCACACATTCAGCGATGACTTTATTGTGATCGTGAGAACCTTTTACGCTAGTATCTTAATCCTTTTGTTTCGCCATATATTACATCTCCGAGATTCGATCATCGATATCTCCATACCTAGTTTGATCTCATTATTGACATGTACTTTTTTCTCTTTCCCGTGATATAACATTCTAGTGATCAAATCACTTGCTTGCAACCTAATCAATGTGATATCACCGAGAGGGCCCAGAGCATATCTATCCTTCATCGGGATAAAAAAATTACACTCTCGATCCATGGGCCTCAACATAACACTTTAGTAGTACTGAACCTATCTTTATAATCACCCTGTTACAGTGTGATGTTTGATGTTATCAAGATACTCTTCCGGTGTTAGTGATTGACATGATCTCATGGTATAAGGATTAGGATCACTTCGTATGTTGTTATAGCAATATAAACTCAATGACTTTGATCGTAATGCTATACTTCGGATGAATGTTCATCACACCATTACACTAATGTTGTGACCTCGTTATTAACAACATCCAATGTCAATGATCAGGAAACCTTGATCATCTTGTTAATCAACAAGCTAGTTTATGAAAGAGACATAACTAGGAACTTTCTGTTTGTTTATTAAACACACATGTATTAATGTTTCTGTATTAATACAATTATAGTATGCAAAATAAACATATGTCATATACTTGTAATATACATAATAACCACTTTATTATTGCCTCTCAGGGCATATTCCCTTCAGTCTCCTACTTGCACTAGCGACAATAATCTATTTACATAATGATGAATCTAACACCCATGGAGTTCTGGTGTTGATCATGTGTGTCTCTAGGGAGAGTTTTAGTCAACATATCTGCTACGTTGAGATCTGTGTACTTTACAAATCTTTATATCTCCATCCTTGACATGCTCGTGGATGGAGTGAAACCGCCGCTTAATATGCTTGGAATTATTGTGAGACCTTGGTTCTTTGGCATTGGCTATGGCACCATTGTTTTCACATTATATCACCATTGTGTCCAACACACTCGCAACCACACCTAGTTCGGATATGAACTCCTTCATCCAAACCGCTTCATGAGCCGCTTCCGAAGCAGCAACATATTCGGCGTCCGTTGTTGATCCCGCCACCACGAGTTGTTTGGAACTTCTCCAACTAACCGCTCCGCCATTCATGAGAAATACGTATACGGATTGAGACTTACTGTCATCTGGATCAGTGTCAAAGCTTGCGTCGACATAACACTTAGCGACGGACTCTTATTCACCTCCGTACACAAGAAACATATCCTTAGTTCTTTCGCAACTATTTAATGATATTCTTGACCGCTATCCAGTGTTCCGAACCTGGGTTCGATTGGTACGTACTAGTCAAACTAATAGCATGTGCCACATCCGATCTTGTACATAGCATGGCGTACATTATAGAGCCTATGGCTGAAGCATAGGGGACTTTGTCCATTATCTCTCTTTCTTCCGCCGTAGCTGGACTTTGAGTCTTACTCAATGTCTTTCCTTGCAACATAGGTAAGAACCCCTTCTTACTTCCGTCCATTTTTAAATTATTTAAAATCTTATCAAGGTATGTACTTTGCGATAGCCCTATTAGGCGCCTTGATCTATCTCTATAGATCTTTATGCCTAATATGTATGACGCTTCACCTAGGTCCTTCATTAAAAATTTGCTGTTTAGATAACTTTTAAGACTGTTTAAAAGATCTATATCATTTCCGATCAATAATATATCATCCACATATAATATCAGAAATGCCACATTGCTCCCACTCACTTTCTTGTAAATACAAGCCTCTCCATTAGTTTGGACAAATCCAAATTCTTTGATCACCTCATCAAAGCGAAGATTGCAAATACGGGATGCTTGCTTCAGTCCATAGATGGATCGCTGAAGCTTGCATACCTTGTTAGCATCCTTAGGATCGACAAAACCCTTTGGTCGTATCATATACAATTTTCTTTAATGTTGCCATTGAGGAAAGCAGTTTTGACATCCATCTGCCATATCTCATAATCGAAATATGCAGCAATTGCTAACATAATCCTAACTAACTTTATCATTGCTACAGGAGAGGATGTCTCATCGTAGTCAGCTCCTTGAATTTGTCAAAACCCCTTTGCGACAATTCGAGCTTTATAGACGGTCACATTACCATCAACATCAGTTTTCCTTTTGAAAATACATTTATTCTCCACGGCCTTTCAGTCGTGAGGTAAGTCCACCAAGTTCCAAACGTGGTTTTCGTACATGGATTCCATCTCGGATTTCATGGCTTCTAACCATTTGTTGGAATCTAGGCTCAACATCGCTTCTTCATACGTCTTAGGGTCATCAATTTTATCAACCATGAAATTCATAACAGGGTTTCCATACAGCTCGGGAGTTGCACGCATCCTGCTAGACCTGCGAGGTTCAGTAGTACTCTATTTTGGAGTTTCATGATCATTATCATTAGTTCCCTCTTCAATTGGTGAAGCCAACTCCGGAACGATTTCCCGTGATGCGCTACTCGCCATACTATGAAGAGAAGGTTCTACAACCTCTTCGAGTTCTACCTTCCGACTACTCACACCTTTCGCGAGAAACTCTTTCTCTAGAAAGGATCCATTCTTGGCAAAAAAAACCTTGCCCTCGGATCTATGATAGAAGGAATACCCAATAGTTTCCTTAGGGTATCCTATGAATATGCATTTTTCCCCTTTGGGTTTGAGTTTATCCGGTTGAAGTTTCTTCACATAAACATCGTAACTTTAAGAAATGACAGCTTAGGTTTGTTTCCAAACCACAATTCATACGGTGTCTTTTCAACGGATTTAGATGGTGCCCGATTTAAAGTGAATGCAGCCGTTTCTAGTGCATAACCCCAAAATGACAGTGGCAAGTCCGTTAGAGACATCATAGATCGAACCATATCCAATAAAGTACGATTACGATGTTCCGACACACCATTTTGCTATGGTGTTCAGGCAGGTGTGAGTTGTGAAAAAATTCCACACTCTTTCATATGAGTGCTAAACTCGTATCTTAAATACTCACCTCCATGGTCGGACCATAGAAATTTGATCTTTGTATTACGATAATTTTCCACTTCATTCTAAAATTCCTTGAACTTTTCAAAGGTTTCAGACTTGTGTTTCATCAAGTAGATATAACCGTATCTACTCTAATTATCCGTGAAAGTAACAAAATAACGATATCCACCTCGCGCCGACACACTCATTGGACCACATAATTCAGAATCTATGATCTCCAATAAATCTGTCGCCCGTTCCATTGAACAGGAAAACGGCGTTCTAGTCATCTTGCCCATAAGGCATGGCTCACATGTATCAAATGATTCAAAATCAAGTGATTCCAAAAGTCCATCCAAATGGAGCTTCTTCATGCATTTAACGCCAATATGACCTAGATGGCAGTGCCACATATATGCGGATATATCATCATTAAGTTTAATCTTTTTAGCATAAACATTATGAATATGTGTAACACTATTATCGAGATCCAATAGAAATAAACCATTCATCATCGGTGCATGACCATAAAAGATTTCATTCATATAAATAGAACAACCATTGTTCTCGGAATTAAATGAATAACCACTTCGCATCAAACATGATCCAGATACAATTTTCATGCTCAGTGCTGGCACCAGATACCAATTATTCAAGTTTATTACTAATCTCGACGGTAAGTGGAGAGGTAGCGTTCTAACGGCGATCACATCAACACTTGATCCATTGCCGACACGCATCTTGACCTCACCCCTTGCTAGCGGTCTCTTGTTCCACAGCCCCTAATTCGAGTTACAAATATTAGCAACTGAACCGGTATCAAATACCCAGGTGATACTGCGAGTACTAGTCAAGTACAGATCACTAACATGTATATAATATATACCTTTATTTGCCTTGCCGGCCTTCTTGTCTGCCAAATACTTGGGGCAGTTGCGCTTCCAGTGGCCAGTCCCCTTACAATAATAGCACTCGGTATCAGACTTACGGCCAACTCGAGGTTTCTTTCCAGGCACGGCAACTGGCTTGCCGCCCTTAATTCCCTTCTGTTTTCCTTTCTTGTCTTTCTTGAAACTAGTGGTCTTATTGATATCAACACTTGATGTTCTTTCTTGATCTCCACATTTGCAGTTTTAAGCATTGATAGAAGCTCGGGGAGAGACTTCTTCATGCCCTGCATATTACAGTTCATCACAAAGCTCTTATAGCTAGGTGGTAGAGACTGCAGAATATGATGGATGCCTAAGTCAATGGGAATCGTTATTCCCAAGGACACAAGCTTATCGGCGTAACCCGACATCTTGAGTACATGCTCACTTACGAAGCTGTTCTCTTCCATCATGCAGCTAAAGAACTTTTCTGAAGCATTGTAGCTCTCTACAACAGCATGTGTGTTGAAAGTCATTTTCAACTCACCCATTGTATCAAATGCATTGCCGTTTTTGAAACTCTTTCGAAGTTCTGGCTCTATCCCATAAAATATGCCGCAATGAACTAAGTTGTGGTCCTCCTGACGAGTCTGATAGACATTCTTCTCCTCGTGAGGGGCATCATCGAACGGTGGGGGCCTAGCGGCGCTTCTAGCACATATTGCTTTTGTGCATCAGAGAGGATAATCCTCAAATTCATGGCCAATTCGGTAAAGTTGCTACCGTTTGTTGCAAGTTTCTCTTTCTCCATGAACAGATTGAAATTAAAAACAGGTGGTGCCATCTACAACAAAATATGTAAAGTTTAGACTAAGTTTATGATAGATTGAGTTCAACTAATAAAAAATTAAGAATGAACTCCCACTGAAAAACGACATCCCTCGTGCCTTTTTGGTGATTACATGAACCAAATCCACAACACCAAGTCTGATCATCACGTGAGTCGGTGTAGCTTCAAAGGGGAGCATCAAATGGGCATCATATCTACCATATGACTCATGCTTAACCTTTCGGTCTGTGTTCCGAGGCCATGTCTATACATGCTAGGCTCGCCAAGTAAGAACCCTTAGTATTCGCGTGTGTAACTGTCTTACACCCGAAATATGATCGTGGATCCAAGAACACCCGATCATCACGTGATGTCTCGGAGCGACGAAACATAATCGGTGCATACTTAAGGAAGAACACATTATTATCTTGATATCTAAATGAGGGATCATCTTATTATGCTAATAAAACTCCAAACAAGCAATATAAGGTGCAACCAACATCACATGTTTCTAAGTGAAATGATATGGTTCTTGCACTTGATTTCCATCATGTTCATCGTGGTATGATCACTATCATACCTTTATGTGTAAGGCCAAGGTCTATGGAACTTACACGTTATGTGTGTTGTAAGAGTATCAACTTATACTTCTACTTACAACATCACCATATCATGACACTAGCCCAGCAACAATCTAAAATAGAGGCCTCTAATTTATCCATTGCAAGTTTTACGTGGCTTAAGGCTTTCGAGGATAGAACCGTTCTTACCTACGAACATGAACCACAACGAGGATAACCAAATTGTTGACATCTCGTTGCAAATTAGACATTGACTATAGTAGGAGAGATAGACACCCGCTAGCCACTTATGCAAAACTAGTTGCATGTCAAGCGTGGAACAGGTCTCACGTGCGAGGACATGTAAAGTTTGTCCGGGCCGCTTCATCCCACTATGCCACCAATATCCAAAGTATAACCAAGAAGCAATAACATGATCATCATTGCCCACATACTCATATGTGTACTACCTATGCAAAGCATCTATGCATAGATCCGGCTCTGATGCCACTGTAAGGTTCGCAGCATAGAAAACAAAAAATTCCTACGATGGAAACAACTATGTACAAAGATCTATCTACTAGAAACAATCAACGGGTGGATATACAAACGTATAGAACATACCCTTGAAGACCAACAAATATTAACGATTTAAACTCGTGGTTGATGTAGACGATCTCTTGCCGATCTCAAGATCGAGAGGAAGTCCTAACACCGCAAATCAGCAGCGCATCCGTGCTCGCACACACGTCCGAGGCATTGAGCAACCTCCGCCTCCTCGCTCCAGCTATGTAGAGGAAGCACAACTCTTTATTGCCGAATAGCCACAGGGAACATGTATCTCGCTAATCCGAGACCATGGGGGATAAATACTAGAGGGGGAGAGATATCCTTCACGAGGAGGTGTGAGTGAGAAGTGAGGAGGGGGGCTCCTTTTATAGGAGGACGGGGGCACCCAAGGGGGTGGCCTCCGTCCATGGGGGCTTCCCCGTCCCCTCCTTCATTCATGTGGGTGGACACTCCACTCACACAAATGTCTTTCAATTCCCTCCACTCAAAAACCCACTCAAATTCCCATTAAATTTCCACCAAATTTAATGCAATCTCTCATTAAATAAAACTCCATTTATTTATTCAGAATTTTGTCTATTACTTTAATGACAAACATTCACATATAACCCCTTGATAGTATTTCATTTCACATGCAAAAACACTTTCCACAATTTCACCCGAAAACTTGTTTCAGTATCTAGTGAAATAAATTCCTGCACTTGTTATTGTTTCCGGCATGAAATTTTTTCTCCAAATGGATGTCGGTGTCTCTTAAGTGTGTCACCCTATGGTTCGCAAATAATGCAAACATGATCGAGATCCCTCTCAGATCAATAATCAGAAGCGGCACCTGGAGGTCCATACTGACTCCCACACATTCAGCGATGACTTTCTTGTGATCGTGAGAACCTTTTACGATAGTATCTTAATCCTTTGGTTTCGCGATATATTACATGTCCGAGATTCAATCATCGGTATCTCCATACCTAGTTTGATCTCATTACCGACATGTACTCTTTTCTTGTTCCCGTGATATAACATTCTAGTGATCAAATCACTTTCTAGCAAGCTAATCAATGTGATATCATCGAGAGGGCCTAGAGCATATCTATCCGTCATCGAGATGAACAAATTCCACTCTCGATCCATGGGACTCAACATAACACTTTACTAGTACTGAACCCATCTTTATAATCACCCTGTTATGGTGTGATGTTTTATGTTATCAAGATACTCTTCCGGTGTTAGTGATTGACATGATCTCATGGTCTATGGATTAGGATCACTTTGTATGTTGTTATAGCAATATAAACTCAATGACTTTGATCGTAATGCTATACTTCGGATGAATGTTCATCACACCATTACACTAATGTTGGGACCTCATTATTAACAACATCCAATGTCCATGATCAGGAAACTTTGATCATCTCGTTAATCAACGAGCTAGTTTATGAGAGAGGCATAACTAGGAACTTTCTATTTGTTTATTAAACACACATGTATTAATGCTTCCGTATTAATAAACTTATAGCATGCAAAATAAACATCTATCATATACTTGGAATATACATAATAACCACTTTATTGTTGCCTCTCAGGGCATATTCCCTTTAGTCTCCCACTTGCACTAGAGACAATAATCTAGTTACATAGTGATGAATCTAACACCCATGGAGTTCTGGTGTTGATCATGTTTTGCTCTAGGGAGAGTTTTAGTCAACGGATCTGCTACATTGAGATCCGTGTGTACTTTAAAAATCTTTATATCTCCATCCTTGACATCCTCGTGGATGGAGTTAAACCGCCGCTTAATATGCTTGGAATTCTTGTGATACCTTGGTTCTTTGGCATTGGCTATGGCACAATTGTTGTCACAATAGATCACCATTGGGTCCAACGCACTCGCAACAACACCTAGTTCGGATATGAACTGCTTCATCCAAACCGCTTCCCGAGCTGCTTCCGAAGCAACAACATATTCGGGCTCCGTTGTTGATCCCGCCACCACGGGTTGTTTGGAACTCCTCCAACTAACCACTCTGCCATTCATGAGAAATACGTATCCGGATTGAGACTTAGAGTCATATAGATCGGTGTCAAAGATTCCGTCGACATAACACTTAGCGATGAGCTCTTCTTCACCTTCGTACACAAGAAACATATCCTTAGTTCTTCGCAAGTACTTAAGGATATTCTTCACCGCTATCCAGTGTTTCGAACCTGGATCCGATTGGTACCTACTAGTTAAACTAATAGCATGTGCCACATCCGGTCTTGTACATAGCATGGCGTACATTATAGAGCCTATGGCTGAAGCATAGGGGACTTTGTCCATTATCTCTCTTTCTTCCGACGTAGCCGGACTTTGAGTCTTACTCAATGCCTTGCATTGCAACATAGGTAAGAACCCCTTCCTACTTCCGTCCATTTTAAAATTCTTTAAAATCTTATCAAGGTATGTACTTTGTGATAGCCCTATTAGGCGCCTTGATCTATGTCTATAGATCTTTATGCCTAATATGTATGACACTTCACCTAGGTCCTTCATTGAAAATTTGTGTTTAGATAACTTTTAACAGTGTTTAAAAGATCTATATCATTTCCAATCAATAATATGTCATCCACATATAATATCAGAAATGCCACATTGCTTGCACTCACTTTCTTGTAAATACAAGCCTCTCCATAATTTTCGACAAATCCAAACTCTTTGATCACCTCATCAAAGCGGAGATTCCAACTCCAGGATGCTTGCTTCGGTCCATAGATGGATCGCTGAAGCTTGCATACCTTGTTAGCATCCTTAGGATCGACAAAACCCTTTGGTTGTATCATATAGAACTCTTTCTCAATATTTCCACTGAGGAAAGCGGTTTTGATAACCATCTGCCATATGTCATAATCGAAATATGCAGTAATTGCTAACATAATCCTAACTGACTTTAGCATCGCTACGGGAGAGAATGTCTCATTGTAGTCAACTCCTTGAATATGTCAAAACCCCTTTGCGACAAGTCGAGCTTTATAGACGGTCACATTACCATCAGCATTAGTTTTCCTTTTAAAAATCCATTTATTCTCCACGGCCTTAAGGTCGTGAGGTAAGTCAACCAAGTTCAACTTGGTTTTCGTACATGGATTCCATCTCGGATTTCATGGCTTCTAACAATTTGTTGGAATCCGGGCTCATCATAGCCTCTTCATATGTCGTAGGGTCATCAATTACATCAACCATGAAATTCATAACATGGTTTCCGTATAGCTCAGGAGCTGCAAGCGTCCTGCTAGACCTGCGAGGTTTGGTAGTTTTCTATTTTGTAGTTTCATGATCATTATAATTAGTTCCCTCTTCAATTGGTTAAGCCAACTGCGGAACGACTTTTTGGAATATAGAATCTAACAATATTCATGTACATTTTAATGAAAGAAATTTATGTGACATCAATCAACAATCCAGTAACAGCAATCCCTAAAACCCCTAAAATAAAATATGCTTACAAAAATTATGTGATAAATCAATCAAATATATAGCACAAGAAGACCATATGAACAAAAACAAACAGATGTAAAATTGCTAGATGGCAGATCAGCAAATCTAATCTAATCTGCAAAAGGATCGACCCTTCGAATCGGAGAATCTGGTATGTCTACAACAAGAAGGCGGCAGATCAAAATAATCTACAGATCGAGAAATACCTACGTACGAACAGTAAAATCTGAGATATTAAAATCGGAGACGTCCTCCTCGAATCCATCCCTCTCCTTGACTACTTTGATGAAGGGGTCGATGATGGCGTGGGTGTAGTTCTCGTCTTCCTCTAGGACGAAGATGCTATTGCCTCCACCTGCATGGCCCTCATCAAGGTATGCCGCTGGCAACACGACATTCACGTTCACCTACCCATCGACGATGATGGCGACCGGATGGACGAAGCTAGAAATAGTGACTGCCTGGCGACGAGAGGTGTGTGTGCTCGGAGAAGCTGGGCCCACCACATCAACGACTACTGCAGAGCCATGTGCTGCGCCTCTAGCTTGCTTTGCCTCCTGCTCATATCCACGGGTTCCCTTCATGGTGCAGCAAAGGAAGTGGGGAAGGTGGTGCTGCGAAAAGGAGCTCTTGCGGTAGGTGCGGCCAGGGTTTTTTTGACTAGACAGATTGGGGGGAGAAGTCGATGCTCTTGGAAGAGACGAAGGAGGCCGAGGTGGTTTATATATGCGGGGACGGTTGGTTTCCCATGAGTAGACACGTGTGGTTGTGGACGCGTGGGTCTGGACTTTGGACTCGTGCATGATATACACTATCGAATTGCATTACAAAACCAGATCCACGTGCATGCTACTACAGTACTCCGTTTTTATTATGGACTTGTATATTATATTTAAGGTACTTTCATTAAATTGGGCAACGCCATTCTACTCGACAAATATATGCATAAAGCTTGAACATTATTGAAAATTACCTAAACCCTAAACAACCCAGAAAATCTAAACCCTCAACTCCTAAATACTAAAACCCTAAACCCCTCAACCCATAATTAAACCCTATCCAAGTACGTATCATGCATTTATTGATCCAAATTTGAGATACTTTTATTAAATTGCGATAACACCATTCTGTTCCACAAATATAAGCATAAAGCTTGAACATAATTGAAAACTCCCTAAACCCTAAACTCCTACACGACCCTGACTAAGCAGCATGTATAGCATCCACTTATAGAGCAACGTTTGAGACATAATTTCATTAAATTACGCTAACACCATTCCATTCCACGAATCTAAGCATAAATCTTGGAGATTATTAAAAATTCCATAAAACCTAAACCTTAAACCCTATAACCCTAAACCCTCGCAAACCAAGTATCATGCACTTATAGATCAAAATTTTAGATACTTTCATTAAATTGCGCTAATGCCATTATTCTAATTCACGAGAGCTCGAACATTATTGAAAATTTACTAAAGTACCCTAATCCCCTAATCCTAAACCCTAAACCGTATACCCCTAAAACCCTAAACCCTGAACCCCTAACCCAAAGCTCGGACATATTGTTGAAATATTCCTAAACCCTAAATCCTAAACTACCCCAAAAAAAACCAAAAACCTAAACCCTCAATAATAAAACCCTAAACCATCAACCCATAAACAACCCTAACCAAGAAGGTATCATGTAATTATTGATCAAAATTGAGATGTTTTCTTTATTAAATTGTTTCTAAGTCATTCTATTCCATGAATATATGCATAAAGCTGAACTTTATTGAAAATTGTCGAAACCCTAAACACCTAAACGCTAAAACCTGAAACACTAAACCCCTAAACCCTAAAACCCGAAACACTAAACCACTAAATCGTGATTAAGCGGATGTCATGCACACTTGTAGATCAAATTAATTTTCAGATAATTTTATTAATTAGGGTAACACCATTCTAGTCGATGAATATAGGAATAAAGCTTGAAATCATTGAAAATTCCCTAAACCCTCGACCATAAACAACCCCTAAAACTTAAACCATAAACCCATAAATAGTAAAAACCTAAACCCTCAACCCACAAACACCCTAATCAAGCATATATCATGCTCTTACTGATCAAAATTTCAGATGCTTTCATTAAATTTGCAATAACGCTATTATACTCCATGATTATAAGCATAAAGAATGAACATTTTTGAAAATTCCACTACTAGGAAACCATCTATAGATAGATAAATCTTCCGTGGCGCATATGTGTGACCATGCGCCACAGATAAACTCCAGTGGCGCATTTTAGGCAATGCACCACAGAAGTTTTCACACTTCTGTGGCGCATATAGGAAAAAAATGCTCCACAGAAATTTGGTGGACCCGCCACCGGGGTTGGGCTCCCTCACTTTCTTTGGCTCATATGTCCAAATGCGCCACAGAAGTTCCAACTATTGTGGTGCATATGGACATATGCGCCACGTAGTGAGGAACTTCGTAAGCATATATAGAAATGCCACGAACATGGAACCAGATTTCACCCCATACATGGATCGCCTTTTAACTTTTGTAAAAAATAAATGAAAATGATAATAAATTGTAAAAAATAATGCCTTGGAGATGTAGTTGTATTTTGGGGTATAGTTGTAGGGAAAATTAAAAACATGAATTTTGATGTATTTTGCAAAAAAAGTTCATGGGATAGTAAAACGGCCGTAACTTTTGCATACGATATCGGAAAAAAAAATTTAATATCCAAAATGATCGTATCAAATTTCCTATCAAATTTCTCCCATATGCGCCACAGAAGTCTTGGGCAGGATTCGAATTTTGAATTTCTGTGGTGCCCTCCCCCTCTCTTTTATCCTTCTCCCCTTTACTCCTCTCCTCCACTTCTTCTCTTCCTCCCGTTCTTCCTCCCCTTCTTCTATTCCTCCTCCTATTCTCTTCCTCCCCTTATTCCTCTCCTTCTTCTCTTCCTCCTCTTCTTGTCTTCCTCCCCTTCTTCCTGTACTTATCTTCCTCTTCTTCTCTCCTCCACTTCCTCCCCTTCTCCTCCTCCTTCTCCACTCTTCGGCCGACTCCTCCTCCTACTCCGGCCATGGCCTCCACCACCTCTGGCAACACCTCCTCCACCGCCTCCTACTTCTCCTCCTCTTCCACCGACGGCCTCCTTCTGCTCCTACTCCGGCGACCCCTCCTACTACGATGACCCCTCCCCTCCTACTCCACCTACATCGGTGGCCTCCTACTCTCGCAACCTTTCCTCCTACTCATCTTACTCCTCCTAGTGTAGCGACCGTCCTCCTCCCTCCTCCTCCCTCTTCCACCCTCCACCCACCACCCACCTCCCACTCCGGCCAGATTTGGCCGGTTTTTTTTAATTTTGAAAAAAACATCATTGGCGCATATTGGAAATATGCGCCACAGAAGTTTGAGACATGGTTCGGGACTTTTGTGGCACATTCTGGCAATATGCGCCACAGAAGTTTTTGAGACTTCTGTGGCGCATTTCAATATGCGCCACAGAACTACACTTTAGTGGCGTATACCATATGCCCCACCGAAGTCTCAAAAACTTCGGCCAATGATATCCCTTTTCCTAGTAGTGTTCCCTAAACCCTAAACCCCTCAACCCATGGTCAAACCCTAACTAAGCATGTATCATGCACTTATAGATTCAATTTTGAGATACTTCCACTAAATTACAGTAACACCATTCTATTCCATGATTAAAAGCATAAAGCAGCTTTAACATTATTGAAATTTCCTGAAACCATAAAACCCTAAACACTAAACCCCTAAGCCATGACCAAACAAGTATCTTGCAACTTTAGATCAAATCTGAGATACTTACATTAAATTGGGCAACACCATTATATTCGACGAATATAAGCATAAAGCTTGAACATTATCGAAAATTACCTAAACCCTAAACCCTAATAAACTAAACCCCTAAATACTAAAACCCTAAACTCTTCAACCCAAAATTAAACCAAAAACGAGTAGGGTATCATGCATTTATAGATCCCAATTTGAGATTGTCACATCCCAAGATTTTCCAAATCTTGTAATGTGAAAATTAAATGAATAAAATAAAACTTTGTTGATTTTCAGGGTGAGAAGAAACTTTTTGAATCCAATTGGGAACTTTCAAAACCTATTTGGATCAAATAAAATCCTAAAATGATTTAAAAAGTTAAATAAAAAATAAAATTAAATATTTAAAATTACTATTTTGGATCTTTTAATAAAGGTTTTGGTTTTCAAAAGAAAAGGTGGATTTATAAATAAAAATTATTTTATAGAGCCAAATTAAACCTTGACCAATATTTTGAAATAAAATGTTTTGTTTTTATTAAAAGAGTAAAAGTTTATTTAAACAAAATAATAAGGGTTTAATAATATCCAATTTTATTAAAATAAAGGTTTTGCCATTTTAATTAAACAACAAAACTTGTTAAGATTATTTTAAACAAGCTTTCCAAGTATCTTATATTTTCAAATAAAACCTACTGATTTGGTTTTGAAAATATTTAGATTTCAAATGGAGTTTTTAAATAAATTAAAACCCATTTGATTTATTAACTAGTGTCCATTTTATTTAATTATAAATGGACTCTAAAATAAAAATATAATTTTATTTTGGGACTTGGTTTGTGTTGGTGAAACAGAACCAAAACTCAATACAAGTTTAGTGGGAGTTATTTGAATTGGAGTGTTTGAATTGTTTGTTTGAATTTCAAAACAGAAAAAAGATTTGGAAAAAGAAAAAGATTTAGAACTGAAAAAAATATGAATCTGGTCGACCCAACCCAGCAGCCCACTAGGCCCAGCAGCGCATTCCCCCTCACCCCCGAAACGTTTTCCTCACTCGCGAAACAACCCTTGATCATGCAACAGCCGGACCCACCTTTCCCTCTCTCTCTCTTGCTGAGCCCCACCTTGACTCACCGTCTTCAACCGCGGACCTGTTCCTCCCCTCACCTCGCCGACCGTTTCTGGCTATAATCGCACGCGTAAATTCGCTTCAATGCCGCATGATCAATGCCCCCTGACCACACTCGCTTAAACGCCAGCGTTCCCTCCCCACTTCCCCCCAGTCACCTCACCTTAGCGCGCCCCCAGGCCGCAGAATTTTGCCCTACACTACCACTGCTCCGACGACTCTCCGGTGCAAATTCTGGCGACCCAGTGCCGCCCCTTGCCTCATCGACCACGCACACATACTCCACACATCCTGGTGCATCTCCCCGTGCCACTGGTTCGCCCGTGAGTGCCCTGTAGCCTCGGCTTCGTCGACACCAAGCGTGCGCCACCGTCTGCCATTACTCCGTCGAGCACCCAGGTGAACTCCGACCGCCCTAAGCTCTCTCGGTGATGCAGACATCTTCCCCAGATCATCCTGCGTCTAACCATTCCTCCACTTTGTCTTAGCACGGTCCTAAACGACGCCAACAACGACGCCTGAGCACAACCGACGCCGCTGCACACTCCGGCGAGAGATTGCCGCCATACCTGAGCGCCCCTTGCCAAGCCGACCATGCGTTGAGCATCTCCTCGACCTCGAGAGCACGGTGAGCCACCCCACTCCTCCTCTAGCTCCCTGTATCACCAGAACCATCGCGAGCAGAGCCGCGCCGCCAGTCGCCGCCGCGCAGCGCCGCCAGTTACTGGTCAAGCGGCTATGCGTCGTTGGATTGTCATCCAGTGGCTGAGATTAGATTAGGTCGAAGGGGTATGCGATGATCAGAGCCGCACAGATCACTTTTAATCATACGCTCTGTGTTAGTCGATCCACACGAAACGTTTTCGACGAATAGGAAACAGACGCGTGTCCTAGTGTTGGTTTTAAAAACAGAATTTGATCAATTAGACTTGTGATTTTTTAAATTGCACAACTTTTGATCCACACGTCCAAAAATTGCAAATTTTATATCAATGGAATCAGTGGAACAAGCCCTAGCCAACCATGCCATTTTGTTTAGTAAAAAGCCTCTGGAAAAATGATTGTTTTTGCAGAAACATTTGTATGCTTGTTTAGGTTATAAAAATTGTTCAAAAATCATTTTGGGGATAAAATCTTTGGCAAATGGTGTGATTTGAACCTACTGACCATAGGAAACACTTTGTGGTTTCAAAAATGTATTTGGTGAAACAAAAGAATGATTCTTTGATTTAAAACCATTTCTAGACAAATAAAAATATAGTTTATTTATTAAAAATGGTTTTGGAAGAAAACTTTTGGGAAGTGTTTTGTTTTAAACTCTCTGACCCCAAACACCAAGTTTTATGGTTTGAAAACATATTTGGTGAACCCTATAGATTAATGCCTTAGTAAAAATATTTCTACACCACATAAAATGATACCTTGTTTTGAAAATGGTTTATAAAGTGAAACCTTTTGCAAATGACTTTGCCACTTTAAAAAATGACCATTAGGTGTTTTCCAATGTTTATGACCCATTAGGAACCACTTTTTCAAACAAAACAAAGCTTGGCATGATTGCATGCATTACTTTGACTTTATCATTTTATGTGATGTTTTGCTTGATTGGTAGATTGAACTTGTGCCTTGCTTGATTGAATTGTAGTGACTTGAAGAGTGTGATTGTTGCAAGGACAAGGAGTGAACTTATACCCTCTACCAAAAAGGCAAGTAATGCTTCATACTTTTTATCCCATTACTTTCACTATGCATTAGTGATTTTTCTAAGTAAACCTTGCTATAGGAAAACCTAGTAGATGAAACCTTAGTAGAAATCTTCCTAAGTTAAGATTCCTATTACTCTCCTGCTTAGCTTAGCTAATAGAAAACAAGGGTGGAATATACATTCATACTATGGAAAATTTCTAAGTCTGAGGACTTATGTTTTTCTTAATAAAACAACTAAGTCAATGAATCACCTGGGTGGAATGGGACTTGATTGGTGGTTTTTGGTTGAGTGGTTCACAAGGCCCATGTCTATGGTTGACCTTGTGCATCTCACTTGTGGATGGCCACCCAGGAACAAAGAGATTTGAGATGTCAAATGTTGAGAAGCTTCAAGTGCAACCACTTGGCATTATGGGCTCTGCCTGGATCATATAGGTTCCAAGAACTTAGCCATATGGACAGTTGGTGGTAGGATTTGATAGGTTGGAGCGCGTCCATTTTGGTCTAAGGGAAGGCTTCTGAAAGATCTTGTCTTGGGAAACCAAGTCTTGTGGGGAAAGTGCACCACCTCTGCAGAGTGTAAATCTAAGTACTTAGCCATGTCCCTGGTAAAGGACAATTTGAGCATCAAGACATGGAAGCAATCAAGAATCTCATCATTCAAATTTCAAAGTTAAAAACTTGTGGTTGAACAAGGGTTAAAGGATCTTCAATCTTTGATTGAGAAAAATGATTTTGTCAAGCAAAAATTTAGTGTTTTCAAATGTTAAGGAAAAATCTATTTTGAGCAATGCAAGCCTCAACTCCACTTAGCCAAATGCATATAGATGATAGACTCCACTATACTACCATAGTATCACTTGCCAATACAATTCAAATGTATTGACCCTTGTGGCTGTAACTTGTTATGTTGCAGGTTTGATTGATTTAGTGAAGTGTGTTGATTAGGATTACAAAGTCTACAACCAACATGTCTGCCTGTGGCACTTTGAAGATGAAGGACCCCATGCTTATAGATATTCTGCTGCAATGTAATGTAATAGCCAAATGAGCTATGTAAGATGTAATAAAATTATGTTATTCCTGGTTATAAAGTTATTTTATGACCTTTGTTTCTTGATATTACATCTTAACTGTGGATGCTAGCTATTGATCCAGGGACTAGCATTGTAAACACAGGGGACTCTACCTTATTTAAAGGTTGGGACCCTTACAGAGATACTTCCATTAAATTGCGGTAACGCCATTATATTCCACAATTATAAGCATAAAGCATGAACATTATTGAAAATTCCCTAAACCCCTAGACGATCATGACCAGGCAGGTGTATCATCCATTTGCTCTAGTGGTATGGTGTATTGTAATATATAAGACAAGATAAATATAAGATAAGAATTAGGGCATATTTGATTCGTAGGATAAAAACGTAGGAATAGGAAAAATGTAGGATTCAATGTCATGAACACTCCAATCCTACATGAATTCCTATGAACCGAAGTTCGTTTGACTCCACCGTAGGAAAAACAAAGGATTCTGAAAAGGAGGTAGGAGTGCATGCTTGATTTCCTATGAAATCTAATAGTGATCCTTAGGAAAAATTCCTATGGGAATCAATCCTACAAATAAAATGACCATCATAGTAAAATTTCCCAAAGGATTTAATCATACAAATTTCCTATGCAAATCATTTGAATCAAACAGGCCCTTACTACTGGGAATGGCCGATCTTTTGAATAACCTTCCCTCCTGATGTTTGGGAAGCATGTTTTTGTTCAAAGTCACACTTTTAAAATCTGGCCAACTACATAGAAAAATGTGTTTAAGTTTATAATCCCTAATCAATCTTTTGAAATATACGTTCATATGGTGCAGCATTAGATATTGTAGACGTTGGTAATTTTTCTCTATATATTTGATCAAATTTTGGATTTGTTGACTATGACAAATAATTTCTACTCCTATATGCGTTCTAGTTTGGGATATATAGAGGTAGTAGTACTACAATAAAGAATATATCTCAGAGTAGACGAGGAAACCAAAGAGCAAAACGACAGCAACGAGGAGGAGTTGAAGGCGGTGCAATATCAGAGAACTCCATGATGATGGGTTTCTGCGTGAGGTACTAGTAGTACTATAGATTTTACAGCGTACAAACTCTACTACTAGAAGGAGTAATATATTTGGAAAACAATTTTTTTTTTCTCTCACCATCCATCTCTCCTCGGCGACCCCGCCCACACCGGCCTACTGATCTCTCCCTCATCCACAGCCAGGCGCTGCGCATGTGTTCCTTGGTACGGCTGTACTGTGACTCTGGCGTGCTCGTCATCTACGTTGCTGTACACGGGAAGGAAGCACTTTGGGCCCTGGAGGCAAATTTTAGTAGAATTCAAACTTTTCTCGTCTCATCTGAAATCCATGAATGTTCATACATCGTACGCCACAATAGCTAATTTTGTCCCAATATTTTTCGAAAAGGGGCCAAATTTTGACTACAATAGGCTTTCAGATCGAGATGTTGAATCTTGCAAAACAGGAAGCTTAAAATGGTTTAAAACGCACATGACCTAGCTATAACACACTTGTAGTTCAACTCTTGAGATACTTTGAGCAAATTGCCGTAAAGCCAGATTATTGCACGGATATATAGCTACAAATCTTGAAACTTTATGGAAACTTGGTAATATCAATTAAATAGGCTACACTGGTGGCATTTTAGCCATATATAACCTTATAGTTGCTTCATACAAAAACATTGTTGTAACTTTCATTAAATTGCGTTAACACCATTTCATTTTAGGAATATAAGAATAAAGCTTGAACATTATTAAAATTTCCCTAAAACCTAAACCTTAAACCCCTCACCCTAAACCCTCACCAATCATCTATCATGCAATTCTAGATAAAACTTTGAGATCGATATTTTCATTAAATTGTGCTAACGCCATTCTTTTAAACGAATATATCCATAAGACTCGAGCATTAATGAAAATTCCCTAAACCCTAACCCCCTAAATGCTAATCCCTAAGCCCTATACCCCTAAACCCTAACCCTGACCAAGCAGGTATATATCATGCAATTATAGATCAAAAAATAAGTTATAATTTCATTAAATTTTTGCTAAGTCATTCTATTCCACAAATATAATCATTAAGCTCGACCTTCATTGAAAATTCCTAAAACCCTAAACCACTAGCTCTAAAACCAGAAAAAAAGAAACCCATAAAACCTAAACCCTAAAACCTTGAACACTAAATTCCTAATTCCTGACAATATTGCAAATTCCCTGAACCCTAAACCCATAAATGACCATTATTGAAAATTCCCTTAACCCTAAACCCATATCGACATTTGATATATACTTTCATAAAACTATGCTAACGCCATTCCATTCCACGAATCTAATAATAAAGCTTGAACATTATTGAAATTGCCCTTAAACCTAAACCTTTAACCATATAACCGTAGCTAAACCATGACCAAGCAGGTATCATGCACTTATAGATCAAATTTTGAGATACTTCCATTAAATTGCGCTAACGTCATTCTAATTCACGAATGCTCGAACATTACTGAAACTTCCCTAAAGCACCCTAATCCCCTGATAAATCCTAAACCATAAGCCCCTTACATATACCACTAAAACCCAAAACCCGAAACACTCAACCCCTAAACTTTGACCGAGCAGCTGTCATGCACACTTATATATCAAATTAATTTGTAGATACTTTTATTATTTAGGATAACACCATTATATTCAACGAATATAGGCATAAAGCTTGAACATTATTAAAAATTCCCTAAACCCTCGACCCTAAACAAACCATAAAACATAAATCCTAAACCCATAAATAATACTAAAAACCTAACCCTCAACCCACATACACCTTAACTAAGCATGTATTACTCACTTATAAATCAAAATTTGAGATGCTTTCATTAAATTGCGGTAGCGCTATTATATTCCATTAATATAAGCATAAATCTTGAACATTATTATTGAAAATTACCTAAACCCTAAACCCCTCAACCCATACATAAACCCTAGCCAAGCAGGTATCATGCACTTATAGATTCAAATTTGAGATACTTTCATTAAATTACAATAACGTCCTTCTGTAACACCCTAAACACTAAACCCATACATTAAATTACGATTAAAAGCATAAAGCATCTTGAAAATTATTGAACATTAAAGAAACTATAACACCCTAGACACTAAACCTCTAAACCCTGACCAAACAAGTATCATGCACTTTTAGATGAAAATTGAGATACTTGCATTAAATTGGGTAACACCATTATATTTGCGAATACAAACATAAAGCTTGAACATTTTTGAAAATTACCTAAACCCTAACAAATAAACCCTAAACCCATAAATACTAAAACACTAAAACCTTTAACCCATAATTAAACCCTAACCAAGAAGGGTATCATGCACTTAAAGATTCAAATTTGAGATACTTTCATTAAATTGTGGTAACACCATCTATTCCACAGTTAAAAGCAAAAAGAAGATTGAAAATTATTGAAATTTCCAAAAACCATAAAACCCTAAACAAGTATCATGCACTTTTAGATCAAATTTGAGATACTTGCATTAAATTGGGCAACACCATTATATTCGACGAATATAAGAATAAAGGTGAATATTGTTGAAAATTACCTAAACCCCAAATCCTAAACCCTGAAACCCTAAATACTAAAACCCTAAACCCTTCAACTCATAATTAAACCCTAACCAAGCAGGATATCATGCACTTATAGATCCAAATTTGAGATACTTCCAATAAATTGAGGTAACACCATTATATTACACGAATATAAGCATAAAGCTTGAGCATTTCCTAAACCCCTAAATGACCCTGACCAGGCACCGGTATTATCCACTTGTAGTGCTATGGTATTGTAAGATATAAGACAAGATAAAGATAAGATAAGAATTACTATCGTAAATGGCCGATCTTTTGAATAACTTTCTCTCCCGATGTTTGGGAAGCAAGTTAAAATTTCGAAATCAGAAAAGTTTGAAACTTTTTGCAACCAAGGACCAAAGTGGTTTCCTTCCTATGTACTACTCCTACTCCACACCAAGTCACAAACGCGGCTTCCGAACACGCCAGAGAAAAAACAGAGTCACCCCCTCAAAAAAAGAAAAGAAAAAGAGCCGCCATACCAAGGCACACGAGCGCAGCGCCACGCTTTGGATGAGGGATAGATCATTCGGGCTGGTGCGCGAGGGGAGAGGGATAGAGAGATGAGAGGTAGCAAAGGATAGAGAAAACACACTTTTTGCATGCATGGGTCCTGAAATTTACTACTAGTAGAGTGTACACTTTAAAGGCAGCAGGAGTACCTCGTGTCAGGAACACATCATAATAAACTTTGCTCTAACATCGAACCGCCTTCAAATCCTCTTCTCTCTTCGCTGATTACCTCTTCCCCTGCCTACGTTTTATTCTCTCTGCATGTACAGCGCGTGGACAGAGATGAGCATATGTCCAAGCAAAATAAATTGACATGGTTTTGTAAATTTCCATGTTGTCAATTTATTGCAAGAATTTAGCCAGAAAGATTGAATTGGTTTATCCATTAAACATGTTAGTTTGTGTGACAATTGGCATGATTTCATATTGAGCCATAACCTTTAAAGTTCCTTCACAACCAAAAACAATGTTGTCACTTGGAAAAATAAAATTGGATTTTCCCTTTGTAAGCAAAGCTTGATTGGCCAAGATGCATCCAATGTACAGAGTACAAGACATGGATATAGTACTAGTAACTATGGTTGTGCAGGTCAGAAAAAAGCAACTACGGCTATGACCTTGGTCATCTTGTTTGGAAGACGACAGATGTCTATCAACTCACTAAATGCTTAAAAGCGTACATGCGTCTGGGTCTATCTGACGGAGACAGCATCCCCAAGTGGGAGTGGGAGTAACGTACCTTAATCTTAAGCTTCAAAATTTCGAGAGAGCCCTGAAATATCCCGCCCATCTATTCAAACATCCATCCCCAAACATACTTCACCTTTTTTAGAATGAAAATTCCTCTTATATCCCTGCTCCGGAAACAAGAAACTGAGGAGCAATTCAACAATAGAGGGATATAGGTGGTAATTTTGCGTTCCCTCACGTGCATCACCCTATCGACCTGGTTTACTGCCCTTCTTCAATAAGCGTATTTACCTGCCCCCCTCCGGCCTTACACTGATTTTATGGACCCACAATGCAAGTGCCCCGCTTGTCAGTGACCCAGAATTACGGGAAATAGAGATTCCCATTGTTTGGAGTTCAAAATTCAAACATTTTCCGCTAAACCGAGATAAACTCGTTGAACACTAAACAAGCAGGGTATCATGCACTTATAGATATAATTTGAGATACATTCATTAAATTGGGCAAGACAATTCTATTTAACGAATATAAGCATGAAGCTTGATCATTATTGAAATTTCCCCTAAAACAACCCCTAAAACATAAATCCTAAGGTCTCGTTTGATTTGCAGGATTGCTAGAACATAGGAATAGGAAAACCATAGGATTGGAGTGGCATGACCTCTTGAATCCTATAAGAATAGAAAATTAAATGAATTTGTATCAACTACGTCTTTTAATCATAGGTAAAGAAAAGGAATTCAATACCGAGGTTAGGGTGAATGGAAATTTTCCTACAAAATAGAGAGCAAAGGAATCCTTTGAAAGAATCACTACGAATTGTAATTCTTTGAATCAAACGACAAACATTTGTTTATTTTCTAAGGGACAAAATCCTTCACAAACCCTTTGAAATTCCTTTGAATCAAACAAGCCCTAAACCCCTAAATACTAAACCCTAAACCCTCAGATCCTCAACCATAATTAAAGCCTAAGCAAGTAGGTATCATGCACTTATAGATCCAAATTTGAGATACTTTCAGTAAATTGCGGCAACGCCATTCTATTCCAAATTTGAGAACATTATTGAAAAATCCTGAAACCCTAAACCCCTAACGGGGTACCCTTTCCCCATGACACAGGAGCTATCCCATATCAAAATGACAAGGCAACAGATAGTGAGCATCTCAGCAATCTTCTTATATACCATGGGAAAATGGTGCTTTTTTCTCTTCTTTCCTCTTTTCTTATTTTTCTATCTTTATCTCTCTTTTTACAAGAAGAATGCTTCATAGATTTCTCACTGTGGTGATGCTGCAAGTTTCCACCATGATTAGGCATGGATTAGGCTAGCGGCCCAGGCGTTTCTCTAACACATATACATAACTCCATGGACTTACAAGCTCCCTTTTATTTCACATCGCCGACATCCGCAAACAAAATACCATGATATCAATGGGGTAGATATTTATAGATGTTGAAAGTGTACCCCGTGACAACACAGTTTTGCTAATTCCCATCTTATAAGTTCAAGAATATACAACATAGATGACAAAAATGGTTCAAGTTAATTAAGGGCAAGAAAATAAGGTGTGCCATCAACTTCATGAGAGCTTTACTAACTAGTTTTCACATAACAAAAGAATTTTTTAATTTGAAAGGTAGATAAACCTCGATAATTTACTTGGAATAGCAATGATGCTAATAGGTGGATATGGTGGACACAAATGGCGTAGGTTGAAGTTTAAAGGATTGGATGCATGAGGATTATTCCCTCTCAGTACAGGTTTTTGGCTAGCAAGGCTGGGTAGAAAGCAAAAGAGTTGAAGGAAACAAGCAAACATACAAGTGATAAATTCAAACATGCAATCTTCCTTGAAAACACAAAAGATCTTAATTAAAGAATATAAAGCTTATGAGATAATCAAGAAAGAAAGAAAATGATACAAAATACCTGTAAGTGCTTCCTCTTTTCCTTTCAAACCTCAAAAAGTGTTGCTACTGACCAGAGCTCGGTTTTCCAAAACCAATTTAGATTTACTTGATGCTCCCAAAGTGATACCAATACTAATCAACAAGATCAATCATATAATAGAGATTGCAAACTAAAAGAAGATGTGCAAAAAGTAAATGATGATACCTCTCATTAATATTAAATAAAGGCTCTCACACCAAGGGATACATAGATAATCAACTAAAGGAGAGATACTTCCACATGCAAACCAAACTATAAGATAACCTCTCTACCACAGATATGAATCCACTAAAAAAGGTAAAAGATAATAGATAGTGGTGGTGATACCGCAGCACTCGCCCAAGCTTGGAACAATCCAAAGGGAATGAGAAAACCTGATGACGAATTACTCCTTTGGTGGTGGTGGTGCTCCCTTGTTCAGGGTGAGGAAACCCTCCAGCATCTTACGAAGCATGTTATTCTCCTCTTGAAGTATATCCACGTTTCTCCTTAGGGCTCTGTACTTATCACAAAACTCATCAGTGGATTGAAGGGATTCCATTGCCTCAGGGCGGGAACTAAAGTATGGAACGGAGGTCATCATCCCCTGAATATTATGAGAAAAAGCATGTCTAGTGTTAATTGCCCCTACAAAAGTAGGTTTTCTTGCCCTTGATCCCGTGGCAGTTTGTCCCTTCATTCCTGCTGACATGCCCTTTACTTCCTCCTTGAAGCTCCAATCCATGTCTTCACGCCTAGCTGTGATCCTTCCTTCTTCCACGGGTTTCTTTCCCTTGTCATTGGTGGAGACCATGATGCCTCTAAAGTTGAGAATATTTCCTGACAGAAATAGATCGAAACGAAAACACGATATACGAACCTCGGGGGATTCAAGTGATTATATATTATGAAGTTTTATGACATAAGGAAGGTACTAGGCGAAAACGGGACGGACACAGACTCCGGGGTGGTCTCACCCCCTGGTGGCGCTGCTAGGCAGGGCCGCGCCAATGGGTGGTGTGGGCCACCCGGGCTCCTTTTCCTTCCCGGTTTCGTCTTGTTACCTTCCATATGGAATAAAAACTGCAAAAATATAAAAAGAAAAGTTTTCTGTGAACCTTTGATTTCCAGCACTCTTACCTATTCGAAAATGGACTTTGCAGATTCCTTCTCTCCAACACTTGGATGTTCCTTTCATACAAAGCTCCACACAACCTTTATTAGCAACATTAGTGTATACAAAAACAATAAACCTTTGGGTTCAAATTTCAACTGTAAACCATCAAAACATAAACTACTGAAACAACTCCTTTTCAAAACCCCAAAAAGAATTTGAAAGGAAATCGATTTAAGAGGCAAATGCAAATAATGGCAGAAATCTGTCATAATATACCAGCAGGTGAATATTGATTTTTTCGAAAATCTTCTGTTGCTCAAATCATAAAGTTCAAAACTAACGAAAGTTGTAAAACAACTTGAGGTACAAGCACAGAAATTTACAGCCCCATCTGACATACTAAGATTTTTCATGAATTTTTACAATGCATCACAAAAATCTATCCCAGGACAACAACTTCTCACAACTCACCTACTTCTCAAAAGAGGTTGATCTTGACACAAAGACCAAACAAAAAGGATAAGGAGCGGTTATTACAGAGGTAATAACTTTGAAGACTCAAAGAAACAAAAATTGGAAGCAAACTAAAATGGGTTGTCTCCCAAAAGCTCTTTCTTTATAGCCATTAAGATGGGCATGATAATTTCAATGATGCTCTCATAGGAGATATGAATTTGAAGTGAAATAGAGCATCAAGAAGCAAATTCCCAACACATTTAAGTCTAAACCACTTCCTATGCAAGGGAATTCTGTGAGAAAACAAATTATTGAAACAAAAGGCTACTAGCATAGGGAGACAAAACAAGTGCAACCTCAAAGCTTTCAACATAAAACCGGGAAACTTAATATTATTGAGATGCATAAAACCATGTTTCCCTCTCTCAAAATAACTTTAAGTAGCACTAGGAATAAAGTTAACAATATAACTTCCACAAGAAACATTCTTATCATCAGAATGAGCATACTTAAAATCATCAAAAAGAGGTCTAAGGTCATAAACTGGATCAATAGAAGCAAGTTGTTCAACCCTAAAATCCTCATTAGGCAAACCATTTTGCAAATTTGGAAAAGTTAAACTCATAAGATTCTCCATAAAATTTAGTTAAAACTTTCTCCTTCTTACAATCTATAATATCTCCACAAGTGTTTAAGAAAGGTCTACCAAAGATGATAGGACAAGTTTTACTACCTGCTGAACCAAGCACTAGAAAATCAGCAGGATATTTAATCTTACCACAAATAACTTCCACATCTCTTACGATACCAATTGGACAGACTGTGTCTCTATTATCAAGGTGAATAACCACATCAATGTCCTCAAGTTCGCAAAGACCAATTTCATGCATAATTTCTCTGTAAAGCTCATAAGGAATAGCACTAGAACTTGCACCAATATCACATAAACCATAATAGCAATGATCACCAATTCTAACAGAAAGCACAGGGACACTAGATTTCCTAGCTTTACTAGGATGACAGACAATATTAGAAGCATCTTCACAAAAGATAATGTGCCCATCTTCTACATTTTTTGTGACAAGGTCTTTCAAAATGGCTACTGCAAGTTCAATATTTATTTGTTCATCAAGTTCTACAACTTTCTTTGTACTTTTGATAACCACATTAGATATAATAGAGTGTTCCTTTACCTTAGTGATTAACAAATCTATTTTCTCAATATAAGGTTCAGGAAAAATAGGATCAACAGTACAAACTTCATTATTTCTAACAGGAACATGATTAACAACATCTTTATAAGGTGCATGGTACTTGTCCCACTTCTTTTTAGGAATTTCAATATAAGAGGCAAAGGACTCAAACCAATTGGCAATATTTTGAGAATCTAGACCCTACATAGTACTAATATCATGAAAATCATCAGTTCCCATAAAAGATTTAATGCATTCATAATCATAATTTATACCCGACTTTCTTCCTTTGTCATTCTCCCATGCTTCAACATTTTCTTTAATACGATCTAGAAGATCTCATTTAGCTTCTTCTTTCATACGTGTGAATGATCCATCACAAGAAGCATGTAATAAATCTTTATATGAAGAGAAAGCCTTGCATAAAAGTTATTGATAATAATATTATTAGGGAGGTCATGAATAAGAAATTTAAGCATTAGTAACTTCAACCTCCCCCAAGCTTGGGATGTACTCTCTCCATCATGAGGCCAAAAGTTATATATTTGATTCCTATCCTTATGAATCTCACTTGGAGGATAGAATTTATAATAAAAGAGAGGTACAATTTCCTCCTATTCCATAGATTGTCCATTCTTCAGCAACTTATGCTATTCTTCAGCTCTTCCTTTCAATGATATAGAGAGTAACTTTTCCTTGACTTGTTCCGTTGTGATACCTGCACACTTAAACAACCCGCATAATTCATGGATAAAAAGCAAGTGATCACTAGGATGGACAGTTCCATCCCCAAAATAATAGTTATCCATAACACGATCAACAATTCTTGTAGGTATCTTAAAAGGATCTATCTCAGAAGGTGGTGGTTCATCTACTACCCTAGCAGTGGTAGTAGCTTTTCCAAATAAGAAACCAAGTGGGTTATCCATATTGGAAACAAAGCAACAAAAAGAAATAAAAAGCAATAATCACAGTAGAAGTTTCCTTTACCAGTTCCACTCTTTAATAGCGCTTCACTCCCTAGCAACGGCGCCAGAAAATAGTCTTGATGACTCACAAGTATAGGGGATGTATCGTAGTACTTTCGATAAATAGGAGTGTCGATCCCAACAAGGATAAGAAGGTGTTAAGTAGTGGTTTGGATCAGGAATTTTCTGTAAATACTTAACAAACAGATTTTTAGGTTTTTTGATAAAGCAAAGAAATAAAGTGCAAGTAAATAAAGACAATAAATAAATGCAGCAAGTGGCCTAATCCTTTCTTGCCAAAGGACAAGCCGGTTGTAATACTTATGAGGACCAAACATTCTCCAGGACACATGGGAATACTATCAAGTGCTTTCGCTTCATATAGTTGATTAATCTTCTTTGGTTGGATAAGTGTTGTGTGGGTGAACATGTGCTAATGTACCAACCTTACTTGGACTAATACATACTTGTGATTAAACCCCTTTGAAAGGATCGTATGTGCACCTAGAGGGGGTGAATAGGTGCAACTTCAAATTTTCTTCTTTTTCAAATTAGGGTTTGACAAGAAAGGTAGATTCTCTAGATTATGCAACTAAGGTGAATTTACCTATATGTCAAACAAGCACTAACTAGCACAACACTAAACAAGAACAAGTAAGTAAAGTGCGGTAAAGTATAGAAGTAACCAAAGTGGTGGACGCGGAGACACAAGGATTTGTTTCCCGTAGTTCCTTCCTTTTGAGGGGAAGTACGTCTATGTTTGGATAGGGGGTGGTTTCAAACCAACAATGCCACGAGAGGCCTCCCTTGTTCTCCGTTGAACCTCACCCCAACAGGATCGATTCACCTTCCACTATATCGGCAACCTTCGAGGTGGAAGCCGGAACCTTTACACACGTTCGGGGCACACATCCACAACTTAATTGTAGGCTCCCAAATACAAGCAAGTTGTCAAAACAATCAAAGACAAGCTTGTAAGAACCAAATCAAAGCAAGGGTTTCCAAAGAAACAATAGAGCATGGGGGCCCTCAAGTGAATGAGGGGGAAATGAAGATATCTCTTGGTGAAGCTGTAGATAAAGGACTCCTTCGATTCTCCAAAGATCAATGACTTTGGATGGTTGGATGAAGAGATCTTGTTGATTTGGTGGTTCTAATGGAGGTTGTGTTCTTGAGCAGGTCGAGCAGCTGGAGGAAGGGTATAATGGTCCCTATTTATAAGCAGCCCCCTCCACGAACTGTTTTCTGACCGTTGGGGAAAAGTCAGACCGGAGACTCCGGTCCATACATCGGAGACTCCAGTCTACACCGGAGATTCCGGTCCATCTCCGGACCAGCCTCCTACCAGTATGCAGTACGACCCAGGCCTTCTGTGAGCCAAGTGGACCGGAGACTCCAGTCCAGCAGAACCGGAGACTCCGGTCTGAGCCCACACCGGAGATTCCGGAGGAGCCTCCGGACCTTGCTCTAGACCCCCATATAGAATGTCCTAGCCAGGTTCCTGATGCCTCCACCGGGGACTCCTGCGGAGATTCCGGCCCACACCAGAGGCTCCGGTCCAGCCAGACCGGAGACTCCGGTATGGAAATCCCAGAACCATGTAAATCTTGCAGGAATATTTTCATAGTGTGAGGGTACTTTTCACTTATTATTATAACAACCTGTGTATAGTAACAAACTATAAAATTATATTCTTGTTGTTAACGAACACCAAAAGTGATTATGACAATAAATGTCATTTCAATCTCCCCCTTTTTGGTGTTCGACGACAACAAGTGATGTTGCATGTAATAATTTGTATGAAGCTCCCCCAGACTATGTGCAATAAGGTAAACAAGTAAAATATACAAGATAGATGGTATCACAAATAAAGCACATAATTCTCACATGAGTTACAATAATAGATGCACAAGCACATAGTCACACACATAAGTGGCAAATAACACATAGAAGTTGAAATATAGCAAATAAAGGCAAATAATAGAGAATCCAAAGCCCATGCAAATTGATGACAATGTCTTCTCCCCCTTTGGAATCAAAACGCTTAAATGGGAAAAGACCTAAGCTAGCGCCCCAGCAACTCAGTAGTCCTCGTCATCCTCGTCATCCTCATCCTGATCCTCACCATCCTCATGAAAGTCATCATCATCATCATCAGGGACTGCAGGCCCTTTGCCATGATGGTGAGAAGAGGAGGTACCCTGGTACCCGTATCCAGAGGTGACATCTGAAAATGTCTTCCAGTCAACTAGGTTGTCTTGCTTGGAATTCCATGCCCCAAAGGAAAGAGTGTAATCTGACTCAGTGGACTGCTGAGCACCATGCTCATCATTGTACTCACCCTCTCCTTCCTCCTCATCCTCTTCTCCATGTTCCTTGATTTCCTTGAGGAGCTTCTCAATGCGTCGGTTGCTTTGGTAGGAGGCATGATGTTGCTTGCGGATGTCTACATTCATGCAACATAGGGTCCTGTTCGAGAAAGTGGCCTTCTTGACCTTCTCATGTACATAGTCCCGGGTCATGGAAGGCATAGGTGCATTGGAGGCATTCTTCCTTCAAGCTCTAGGGGGAGAGGGAGCCCTCTCAGTCTCATCCCTCTCCTCATCATCATTGCCATACGACGCCTAGGGGAAGGCCCCATGCACCCCTTCTGTTGTAGATATACCAAAGTGTGCTCAGTGAGATTGGGTGTCATGCCAAGTGGGGAATCATGCTCCTTGGAGTTGACGAGCCTCATAACCAGCGGTGCATATGGAGGAGACTTCTTGAAGAGAATTGCATGAAAAAACTCCTCAAAAATGAAATCCATCACATCAATAAGATCAGCCTCTGCCTCTCAGCCTACATTGTAGGTCCGGTGGGTATGATAGAGTAGATTGACTAGCCCACACCTAATAGCATCGTCATTTCCAGCACTTGGTGAGATGGTATGGCGGAATATCCTCAACATCTGGTTGTAGAGAGGCTTGAGTCCCTTGGACCCCCCTACAACACCTTCCCTGCCATACTATGGTGCAAGCTTCGTCTTGTTCTCACCAAGAGCTGCTGAGTGCATGCGCAGCCCAACAGGAGTGGATACACCATGGAAGGTCTCAAATATGACATTTGCAAAGTCTTGGAAGGTAGTTGTGCAGTGGGTGGTGCCAGTCATCCAAGTCATGGTCCTGTCTTGGTCAGATCCAAACACTATAGTGGCATAGAACTGTTGTACAAGAGTGATATTTTAGTCTTCACGGAGCTCCATCAAGTTAAACAGCCCCAACTTCTCGCAGATCCATAGTGCATCATGGAAATAGGGACTGAGCCTCATATGGTCAACACTCATGAACTTATGAGGGCACATGGGTGACTTTGTGAGCACACCGTACACATCCTTCATGAACACAGCCTGCTCCTTCCTTCAGTAACGAGGATCCTCGCTGGTACGTGGCAGGTCATAGAAGTCAGTCTTCCTCAGCTCACGAAACCCCTCCTTTGACATGTTGGCCAAAGACTGAAGATTGTCATATTTGGCCTTCTTGGCGCGGCTATGTTGTTCTGTCCTTTCCTGTTCCCTCCTCAAATAAGCTGCATCACGTGCCTGCTATCTCCAGTTTGAAGGGGGCACGATAAACTGACCCTAGAATTCATCATGCCGAGGAGTGCCCCTTTTTGACTTGGCCTTGGTGCGAGGAGGACGACGAGAACCACCACATGAACAGTAGTGAGGGAGATAGCATGGAGATAAGTATATATGTCCCAGAAAAGCAGTACAAGAGCTTTGATGCATTACAGAAACTTTTTGAGCCACCCCACACCGGAGTCTCTGCAGCTCATACCGGAGTCTCCGGTCCTGTGGACCGGAGTGTCCGGCCCTGGGGTCGGAATCTCCGGTCGGGAGGCTCGGGCATGTGCTGGGAAGGAGATGGTGGGGGTGAATCTAATATATTGGGCAATGCAACAAGGCTAAAGTACTAGAGTGCACGCATACAAGTGATTCCAATGGACAAAACAACACCAATCCTCAAAAACGCATCTAGAGATGAACCCTAGGAGAAAAGGAGGAGGAGAGGTACCAGATCTGTCCATGGTATCGATTCCTCCGGTGGGAATGACACAATGAAGGAGAGGAGAAGGTTGGCCGATGGCACGTAGGATCTCGGGGGCTTCTTGACCTCCGGGGAGGAGTTTTGGAGGAGAGGCCGATGGGTTGGAGGGAGGGGAATGGGGGTGGAAGAAGTGAAACTCATGTTTCAGTTCACCCCGTCCCCTCCCTTTAAGTGGCAGAAACCGTCTGGACCAGAGACTCTGGTCTACACCAGATACTCCGGTGCAGGTGCACCGGAGACTCCTGTCCTCCTCGACCAAAAACTTCAGGTTTTATGTATGGGGACATATATGAGAGATAGAGTGTTTTAAGACAGGGTATAGACTTGGGTGAAGATGTCAATCTATGAAGAATCAATAAGAGCCATAGAAATCTACTAAAGGTGTTCACGAAATCTCCAAATAGGCACGAACCAAAAAATGACAAACATGAGTAAGCACCAACCTCTTGAATGTGAGAGGGCGGTGGCCTAGGCCACCATATTTGAGTATACTCTGCTTGGCACCACGAAGATATATCTTGGGTCCATTACCAAAACTCATCATTTAAGCTCACATATCACAAAATGATATTAAGAGGAATGATTTTGATTGCTTTGGGCATAATGGGGGGGAGGGATAGTCCAATCAATTAGAACCGCACTCTCCCTATATCCATGCCTGCACCTAAACCAAATAAGTATTAAGACATAGGTGAGTATGCGAGGCGATCAAGTCAAGCTCTTTGAATCTGTGATATTTAGTTCATTCCTCAAATAGCAAAACCTTGCTTCATTAAGTGGCTTCATGAAGATGTCGGCAAGTTGGTCTTTGGATGACACGTAAGATAAATCAATATCACCTCGAGAACATGATCTCTAATGAAGTGATGGCGAATCTCAATGTGCTTCGTCCTTGTGTGATCCACCGGGTTGTAGGCAATCTTGATAGCACTTCCATTGTCACATAGAAGATGCACTTTGTCACAATGGACACCGTATTCCTGTAAAGTTTGCCTCGTCCATAGAAATTGAGTGCAAGCACTAGCATCTGCCACATACTCGGCTTCGGTGGTGGAGAGAGATATACAATTTTGCTTCTTAGAAGACCAACATACCAAGTAATTGGCAAGCCCCAGATGTTGATTTTCTATCATCCTTATCACCAGCCCAATCCGAATCCGTGTATCCACAAAGAGCAAATGTTGACCCTCGAGGATACCAAAGACCATAATGTGGGGTATAAACCAAATATCGAAAGATTCTCTTGACCGCCATCAAATGTATTTCTTTATGAGCCGTTTGATATATTGCACACACACCTATACTCAACACAATATAGGGTCTAGATTCACAAAGATAAAGCAAAGAACCAATCATAGACCGGTATACCTTTTGATCCACATCTTTACCATTTGCATTTTGTTCTAGATGAGTATTAGTAGCCATGGGAGTAGGATCTCCATTTAAATCTTGCATATTGAATCTCTTGAGCATATCTTGAGTATACTTGTCTTGGTTGAAGAATGTCCCTCCTCTAACTTGCTTGATCTCAAAACCAAGGAATACCCTTAACTCCCCCATCATAGACATCCGGAACCTACTAGTCATAAGCTTTGAGAAATCATCATTAAAAGCTTTGTTAGATGAGCCAAAGATAATATCATCAACATATATTTGGCATACAAAAAGCTCCCCATTGAACTTCTTAGTAAAAAGAGTGGGATCGATTTTCCCAACCTCAAACCCATATGGTCAAACAACAACTCTCTAAGGTGCTCATACCACGTATGTGGGGATTGTTTGAGCCTGTAGAGCGCCTTATCAAGTTTGTAGACATGGGTTGGAAATTTGGGATCCTCAAATCCCGTGGGTTGCTTTACATATACCAACTAATTTAATGGACCATTAAGAAAAGCACTTTCTACATCCATTTGTTGCAACTTAAAGTTATGATGTGCTGCATATGCAAGAAGGATACAGATGGACTCAAGGCGAGCCATGGGTGCATATGCCTCTCCATAATCAATGCCTTCAATTTGAGAGACCCCTTGTGCAACCAATCTTGCCTTGTTCCTTACTATAATTCAAGCTCATCTTGCTTGTTCTTGAATATCCACTTTGTGCCTATAACATTGCGGCAATCCTTTGAATTCTCAACTAACTTCCATACTTTGTTTCTCTCAAAGTTGTTGAGCTCTTTGTGCATAGCTTCCAACCAATCCGAATCTTCAAGAGCTTCCCACACTTTATTTGGTTCAATAATTGAGATGTGTTCTTGGTGTTCACTAAACCTCTTCAATTGTGCTCTTGTGGAAATGCCTCTCCTTAGATCACCAACCACATTTTAGAGAGTGGTATCTTAATTCCAACATCCTATCCATTCTAGCTTCGCGACGAGTGTGGATCTCCTTGTTGTTTCTTGGAGGACCCTCTTCATCATTTTAGTCCTCGTCTTGACCATTATCTTGACCTTGCTCAACATGGGAATCATTCTCTTCATTAAGAGCCAAATATTGACCTTGGTCTTGATCTGGCACATTTCTAGAATTGAGTTGAGCTTGTCTTAAGGCACTTTGTATGGATCTCCCTTGTGTAATTGACTTGGCACGGGTTGACATTCTGGAGATTGGAGACTCAAGCTCTTCCTCACTAGTGCTATCACCATGATCATCATGTTGAGGGTCCACAACTTTTCTTTGGCTTGGGTCATTGTCCTCCTCGGCGGATGGAGCTTGTGGATGTTGTGAAGATGAGGGCTCCATTTGAGTAGAGCATAGTTCTTCTCGATCCGCCATAAGGGGTTCCTAAACGGGGCATATATATCCACACCCATTCTTCCTATGGCATCCTAAGGAATTTCATCATCTGCATCACAAGCATCAACACGCCCCCCTTGGGGACCCTCATATTCTTCAAAGGTCACACTAAAAGATTCTATGATGGCTCCGGAGAGCTTATCGTAGATTCTATAAGTGTGAGATTCGAGACCATAGACAACAAAAATACCCTATAATGCTTTAGACTCGAATTTGGACAAATGAACACCTTTTATGAGATAGAAACACTTACAACAGAACACCCGGAAGTAAGATATGCTGGGCTTGTTACCGATAAGTATTTCATATGGAGTATTGTTGATTTCTTTGCGGAGGTAGAGCCGGTTTGATGCATGGCAAGTGGTAGAGATGGCTTTGGCCCAAAAGTTGTATGGATATTTAAACTCCGCCAACATGTTCCTATCCATCTCGATAAGAGTACGGTTCTTCCTCTCTGCAACACCATTTTGTTGTGGGGTATATGCAGCAGAATATTGATGTTTTATCCCCTCATCACCAAGGAAATCATTCAAGGTGTAGTTATTGTACTCGGTGCCATTGTCGCTTCTTATTATCAACACAGGGACATTGTATTGACGTTGAACCAAGTTGATGAAGTCGATGAAGGTATTTTGGGTATCACTTTTCAACTTGAATAAATATACCCATGAGTATCTTGAAAAGTTATCAACAATCACCAAACAATATTTCTTCCCACAAAGACTTGCATGAGATGGAGGACCAAAGAGATCCACATGAAGGAGCTCCAAGATCCTCGTTGACTTGACGCGGTTGTTTGGCTTGTGGGGAGCATCATGCATATTTCCTAGAACACAAGCCCTACAGACACGATCTTTGGCAAAGGAAACATTTTCTTTTAGTCCAACAATATGTCCCTCCTTGTGGAGACTTTGCAAAGTTATCATATTGACATGGGATAGTCGGCGATGCCATAACCAACCCACATCGTCCTTTCCGAATAAGCACATCGCACTTGTAGTTCTTTGCCCCGAAAAGTTTACCACATACGAGTCATGTTCGACGTACCCAACAAAAGAGACCTTGAGAGACTTGCTCCACATGAGGACCACAATATCATCATCAATAAAGATGAAAAGCCCATATTTCCAAGAGCACGGACTGAAAGTAAATTGTAACCAAGGGTCTCAACAAGCATGATGTCCACGAGTGTAATATCGTGGGCAACCACTACCTTGCCAAAAACCATTACCTTATACTTTGACTTGTCGGCATATGTCACAGTTATTTGATCATCATTTGGCCTTAAATCCTTGACAATAGACAAGCTTCCGGTCATATGACTTGTGAAACCACTATCAAGTACCCATTTTGACCCGCAGAAGCATATGTCTACAAAAGATCAAACTAATTTTTAGGTACCCATTTTTCAATGGGTCCTATTTTGCTAGCAACAAGGGTCTTGGGGACCCAAATAGACCAAGCAATATAACCATCATATGAGCCAACATATTGTTCATACCCATCACCATAATAATCATGCATTAGAACATAGTGAGGGTTAGCACTTCGTGCAAAATCATCATTAGACATAGTTTTACCACTTGTGGTCTTACTATCAACAATGGCCTTGTTTTTCTCTTGTGCGGGCTTGGCCTTCTTCTTCTTTTTGGTCTTCTTCTTGGCTTTGGAGACAAAGCCAATGTCCCCTTTCTCACCATTTGACCTTTGCTTACTCAAGAGGTCATTAATGGAATTGTTACCTTTTGGAAATGTGGCCTTAGCTAGCTCCGCCTTCAACCTAGCATTTTCTTCAAGAATAGTTGTACTACTAGAAGGAATGAAATTACTAGGTGAAGTAATATTGGTCAATTGAGTTTGAAGCGTTTCATGGGACTTTGTGAGTGACAAGAGTTCACTTTCCAAAGCCTTGTTAAGTAAACTAAAGTCCTCAGCAAGTTTTTCATGAACCATACCAAACTCAATCTTGTCCTTTTTAGCCCTCTTGTATTTAGCAATACTATGATCATGTTCTTTGATGAGTCTATTAACAATTATGTCATTGGCCTCATCAAGCCCTTCAAGTTTTAGTTCAAGAGACATCCTAGTCTCTTGTTCTTCTTCTACATCATTATTTAGGGCTTATATTTCAATCATGTGTTCACTCCCAAGTTTACATCTTACATCAAGAATCTCTTGTGTGTGGGAAAGTTGATCTAAGATGTTCCTAAAATGTATATTCGCCTCCACTTGTAAGTTAGTCACAAACTCATCAAAAGAAATTAATTCTCTTTTTACTTCAACAGACATCTCATCATCAAATTCATCATTGGCTAAGTGAGTGGAGTGAGATGATGATGATACATCCGTTCCTCTTGCCATAAGGCAAGTGACGTTCTTGTTGGGAGTACTCTCATTTTGAGAATCGAAGAGTGAGAATGTCGGAGTAGATGTAGTGGCTAGAGCAGCCACACCACTTGATGTTTCCTCTTCCTCATCTTCATCATTTTCTTTGTCGGAGGAGAATTCTCCATGAGTGATCAATACCATTTCGCCCTTATTCTCATTGATTAGATTCTTCTTGATGAAGGGTTTCTTGTAGGGATCTTTGGAAGTTTTCTTTGGCACGAGGTTGCCACCATGATCTTCTCTCTTCTCATAGGGACAACCCGCCACAAAGTTATAGCGGTCACCACAATTGAAGCAAGTTCTCAATTTAGTGACATTCTCTCTTCTTCCACTTGGGTTGCTTCTTCATTGCATTTCCATCTTGGCCTTGGCGGGGTTCTTCCAAAATTTCTTTGCATAGAAGGCCATATATTCACCATGAGCAATCTTGACATCATCGGGGTGGCTCATGGACAGGCCTTCATCACTATCATCTTCATCCCCATGATCCACAACTTTGGCCTTCAATGCAAGGTTGACTACATTGCTCATTCCAAGGGCTCAAGCATGGGCATATTTGGCATTCTTGGCGGCAACCTTGAAAGAGGACATCTCTTGTATAACTTCATTGGAGGTCATGAGGTGGTAGTTGTGTCTTCCTTGTAGGCTCTTCAAGTCGGTGGGCTCAAAGGGCATGAGTGCACTCACATATTTCCTTTTTATCCAAGCATCATCCACATGTGAGGCACCCACATTCCTAAAAGAGGTGGCGGTGGCGGTGGTCTTGAGCCTATTATACATGTCTTCATGATCTTCACCTTCCTTCATATAGAAGCCTTCGGCTTCATTGCTTAGTTCATCATACCGGTTCCCCCTCATGCTTTCATTCCCAACAAACAACACTATGAGATCATCCGAAGCTTCCTTGGCGGTGTTGAGGTGCTCAATGTGTGGGTAATCCTTTGTACCCAATCCTTGTTTAATCATGTGCAAGGCGGTGGCATTGAGTTGACTATTGACAACTTCTCTTCTTGTCAAGTTGTTTGGATCCCCAATATAGAGTCCTTGTTGAATGATGTTCTAGAGTTCAATGCAAGAGTTGCGCACATGAGTTTTCATTAGAGATTGCCATTGAGCAAAAGTAGGTGCTTCTAGCTTTGGTGGGTATCCTCTATTGTTTATATGAGGGTGAGGAATTGGAGGGTCGGGAGTGTACCATCCATGAGAGTCATGGTGCTCTCCCTTCTCACCAACTCTTTTTGTGGAGGAGTTAATGTTTCCTTGATTATCCCCCCCCCCCCACCTTATCCGTGGGAGATGCCAGGGCATTCTCTTTGGATAATGGTGGTAGTTCCTCTTGAGGAGAAGGGGATGATGATCCAACCTTATCTTTAACAAGTTGCTCGAGTAACTTGTGCAATTGTTTGATCTCGTTGGCCATGGTGGAGCTCAATCTTGTTTCCAGGTTATTGAGATCATCCATGGTCACCGTGGTATGCTCACCACCACCTTCCCCATCGTTGCTACCCATATACTCTTAGGTGGTAAAGCCCGAATAAAGAGCCGAGGCTCTGGTACCAATTGAAAGGATTGTATGGGCACCTAGAGAGGAGGTGAATAGGTGCTACTTCACATTTTCTTCTTTTTCAAATTAGGGTTTCACAAGAAAGGTAAATTCTCTAGATTATGCAACTAAGGTAAATTTACCTATATGTCAAACAAGCACTAACTAGCACAACACTAAACAAGAACAAGTAAGTAAAGTACGGTAAAGGATAGAAGTAACCAAAGTGGTGGACGCGGAGACACAAGGATTTGTTTCCCGTAGTTCCTTCCTTTTGAGGAGAAGTACATCTACGTTTGGAGAGGGGGTGGTTTCAAACCACCAATGCCACAAGAGGCCTCCCTTGTTCTCTGATGAACCTCACCCCAACGGGATCGATTCACCTTCCACTATAGCGGCAACCTTCGAGGTGGAAGCCGGCACCTTTACACAAGTTCGGGGCACACATCCACAACTTAATTGGTGGCTCCCAAATACAAGCAAGCTGTCAAAACAATCAAAGACAAGCTTGTAAGAACCAAATCAAACCTAGGGTTTCCAAAAAAACACTAGAGCATGGGGCCCTCAAGTGAATGAGGGGGAAATGAAGATCTCTCTTGGTGAAGCTGTAGATCAAGGCCTCCTCCTTCGATTCTCCAAAGATCAATGACTTTGGATGGTTGCATGAAGAGATCTTTTTGATTTGGTGGGTCTAATGGAGGTTGTGTTCTTGAGCAGGTTGAGCAGCTGGAGGAAGGGGATAAGGGTCCCTATTTATAAGCATCCCCCCTCCGCGAACCGTTTGCTGACCGTTGGGGAAAAGTCAGACCGGAGACTCCGGTCTGTTCACCGGAGACTCCTGTCTACACCGGAGATTCCGATCCATCTCGAGACCATCCTCCGCATCGATGCAAGACGACCCAGACTTCGTGAGCAAGTGGATCGAGACTCCGTCCAAAGAAGACCGGAGACTCTGGTCTGAGCCCACGTCGGAGATTTCGGAGGAGCCTCAGGATCTTGCTCTGCACCCCCATATAGAATGTCCCAGCCTGTCAACACCCGGATTTTTCAATCCTAGATGCCTGTTATGCCATACATCGCAATCCCAGGATTACCATTTTTGCGAGACATAACAGAATTGGATACCATAGTACTTCATCCATTACAAACGATACATAAGTTCTTACACGAATAGGTATCTCATGATCCAGTTCTCAATACACATCAAGCAGCGGAATACGTAATAATAACGGTAGCGTAGGCGAAGCTCCATCTTCGGGGTCACAGGCAATGCTGACGATGGGAGATGATCCTAGTTGTCGTAACCTTCCTGGGGTCCATCTTCCAGGTACTCCTCTTCATAGTCGCCATGGAATAGCAGGACAAAGCCATGAGTACTCTTTAAGTACTCGCAAACTAATACTAACAGGTAAGGGTTTTTTTGGATAATAGAACACTAGGCTCTAGGGTTGTTTTGCAAAAAGACAGGTTTATCTCTACTAAGTTCCAAAGCTGGTCATAATTTTATAACTCTTAAATGGGATCATGTAATTCAGGTCACAACTCTGTTGTGGTCAAGTCAAAGTCTCAATTCATTTCACAAATCATTTTGAAAAGTCTGACGAGGGAACAAGATGGCACTCCTAATCTGTCCATAATCATGACGCGGCTATTCGAATAGTTTGACACTCTACAGAGATTGTACACTTTCACCACAACATTCGATACATCCGTCAGGAACAAATCCTGAATTCATCATACTCAGTATGCGGATAGTCAATCCTAACCTTTCGATTACACGCCCTAGTATCAGCACCTCTCCTGTGAGTTTGGCCTCCCAACCATGACCACTGTCATCTTGGGTACTGCTCAGGTGGACAATCTTCACAAGGTAGCCTCAGCTCAGACCTTGGCCAGGAGGGAACTAATACTAAGGTATATAAGTTTCTAGTCAAGCCCTACCCAATATTCGGGTATTGTGGTTGTACGCTAAAATTGGAATGGTATCGCATCCATACAACCATCAGTTTTATAAAGGGCTAAGGCTCATGCCTCAACATTTTCATCACCAAAATCATCAAGTGTTTGGAAACACATGTCCAAAACATTTCAATAGAATGATCCATCATTCCAAGGTTTTCATAACCATTTTTCCACCAAGTATTCCCATCTAAAAGTTGATCAAGTATTATGCTTAGCACTAGCATCTACAGGTGAGGGTGGTACTAATGAGAGGTGGTAACTAGTGGAGTTTCACTAAGTCCAACCTTATATCTTAGGCTGATATCAAGGTTTCTTGCTTAGGCCAAATTTTATGCTCTTTATGCAACCTTCAGCACAATTGTCTGGTATCTACCAAACTCTTAGGTAGACTCTAAGTAAGCTTTGATAAATAAATAAAGTAAGAAGCTTGCCATAAAACTAGGATTGTTTCAACAAGTAGGTAGGATTGCAAGTATGGGTTTGTGGCATCAGTAGGGTATCTGGCAAGGGTTAGCTTGCATCAGTGTCAATATAAGCTTGCATAGGTCAACTTGTTTAGTAAGGCTTGCTAAGTTAATAGCTTGCAAGTATTGGCTTGCATTGGTATAGTATCAGCTTGCCTTGTGCAGAGCAGTGGTTGAAGTTCTCCTCGGCTTCCTCTTCGTAGTATCCTCCTTCCTCCTCGTATCCTTGGTCGGTACTAGCGTCTATGAATAAATACGAGGTACACAATCACCAAACAATACTTAACTACTTGCAATCATCACACACAAGGGTCCTATAGATGATCTAGCATCATCTCTAACCTTACAAGGTTAAAGCTTGGTTTAAATCTTTTATTTATTTTTAGAAAAGTAATTTCTACTCATTGAAAAACTACTTAAGATTTAATATTCTCCAAACCAAATATGGGATCATGTTGACACATGTCATCACCACATATTGTAGTCCATGGGAATGTGATTTAAAGTGGTGTCACAATTTAATAAGGTTTTACCCTTTTATTTTAATTAATTAAAGTGGCTAGAAATGCTTATGAAGCATTATTTTATTACTTGAACATTATTTCTGCAAGTAAACCTATATATTTTTATATATTCTGAAAGGTTAGGTTAAATGTGATTTTTGAGAGTTGGAATCAACTCAAAAGCTTTTATGGTTTAAATTTGAAAAATGTTTGAATGCAGAAAAGCTTCTACCTTGTTATTTTTGCTATGGGTGATCTACAGATCCAAATGACTTGAATCCAACGGGCTTGGATTAAGCATTCACAGACCTTTCCAACAAAATTGGTTTCATCCAATTTTGTGCAATAAATCGATCTGGGCTGATTTTTGAACTTGGGTGCTGAGGTGTGTTTGAATTTAAAAAGAAAAGTTTTAATTTGAATTGCTAGGCTGCGCGGGAAATTCTAACGGGCCGGCCTGCTAAGCACAGGGCTCCCGCGGGCTGCTTAAGTGGGTGTCCCCACTCGTCAGTGACACGGGGCTGGGCGAAGCGGTATGGGGCAACGTGGATCGTTCGATCTAGTTCTAATCTAACGGCTGAGGGTCATCGTCGACGCGAGACAGCTCCGGCGAGAACGAAACCTAGCACGCCTGGGGGTGCTGGGGCTCACCGGGCACGGGCGAGGGTCATGAGGCGAAGTCAACGACGGCGAACCTCCTGGTACCAGTGGCTTCTCCTGGGGCGGCTCCAATCGCTGGCTCCCTTCTTCTCCGGCAGCGGCAGGTTCTAGTGAAATTCCCTTCGAGGTGGTGCTCACCTTGATCTGAGAATGGTGTGGCACGGTCAGTGAGGAGAGGGGAGTGAGATGGTGTGAAGAAATCGTGCGGGGGTGGCCTCTATTTATAGTCGATCGTGGGGACCGTCAGGGCGCACGGTGAGCTCGTCGGGGGCGACGTTACAGGCGGCTAATGGCATGGGCAAGGGTAGGGGACGGTGCTGTGGGGCATGGTCGCGAGGCATGGGGCGGTGTGGTTTGGTCTGGAACGGCCGATGCTCTGCGCGGCAGAGGCGGCGTCTTTTTTTTTTGAGGGTAAAACAGTAGGGCAAAAAGACCCCACTGCAATTTTTATATATTGTAGAGAGTTACAAAAGAATATTTACAAGACTCATTCCACCTCAAAGAAGAGGGATAACATTCTAATCAGCTATCTCCTGTCTAAATTGGTTTCAATCCAAACCTTAAGGCTCTAATAATACTTCTTCTTAATTCTAAAAAGGACCCATCTTAATTCCTGGGCTACAATAGCCTTCCAGGTCTCAATCGATGCATGCTGATTATTGAAAATTTCATTATTTCTGCAAATCCAAATGCCCCAAGTTCCAAGTAGCAGAATTTCCATTGCAAAAGGGACATTGAGGTCTTTTTTAATACTGGATAACACTTCAAAGATAGTTGGATCAGCCAAATTGACCTAAGAAATTTCAGCCCAGCAGGCTCTTGCAAAAGAACATTCCCAAAACAAATGTAGGCTGGTTTCTTCACTATTGCAGCCCTGGAAGACACAGTCATAAGATGCCAGCGAGAAACATTTCCTTTTCAGAAGGTTTCTAGTGTTGAGTCTATCAAGCAGTAAGAGCCAGAAGAAGAATTTGTGTTTTTGCTGACAAGAAGATTTCCATAACCAAGAGAAATGTGGCTGAACCGGCTGGTAACCAGCTAAGGAGCAGTAAGCCTTTTTCACCGAATAATTACTGCCCCAAATGTAAGACCAACAATCAGAATCCCCTTCCCTGCCAGAATTGAGAATTTGTTCAAGACTTTAATATTCCTGATAAGCATGCTGTGACAAAGGAAGGTAAAAAAGGTCCTGAGTATTTGGGGTATGCAGGAACTCACTGACAGAGATGTGAGGTTTTTTTGCATAAGAGAGGAGGTGAGGAAGCTTATGTTGGAGGCAGCTATCATTCCACATATCAGACCAGAAAAGTGTGGTTTTCCCATTTCCAACCAAGCACTTTGCAAGTCCTTTAAATATGTCAATCAGTTTGAGGTGAGCTTTCCACCAAAAGGATCCCTCAAGACTTCTTCCAGGGAGCTTATCATTACAATAGTAAGTGTTCCAAACCAGATGAACCCAAGGAATATCCTTTTGATTATAAAATTTATCCAAATTCCTCAAAAGAAGAGCAGAATTTTGAACATTAAGATCAAGAACACCCAAACCTCCCTGGTTCTTGGGTTTAAAAACTTTCTCCCATGCTACAAGAGCAGTACCTCTAGCTTGAACATCAGTAGTTTTCTTTCTCCACAAGCATTGCCTCATATATTTAACCAACTGCTCCTTGATAGTGACAGGAAGCTCAAAACAGCTCATGTAATATATGGGAAGGGAAGATAACACAGATTTGACTAACTGCAATTTCCCCCCATAATTAAGAAAGTCAGCAATACCACTCAACCTTCTTTCAATTCTCTAAACAATAGGCAGGAAATGTTCCATAGCAGGTTTATTCAAGCTCAAGGGCAAACCAAGATATGTAAAAGGCAAGGAACCAGTGAGGCAAGAAAGGGTATTAGCAAAATGCCCAAGCCTCTCAGAGTCCATGTTAATTGGCATCATGCTGGACTTAAAATAATTGACTTTGAGTCTAGTGGAGAGAGCAAAAGTATGTAGGATTGCCTTAAGACACAGGAGTTGCTCAGAATCAGCCTTAAGGATTATTAAAGTGTCATCCAGACATCGAAGCACAGGAAGTCGTGACGAAAACATTCTCAGTGGGCAAAGAAAGAAGACCCAGGTTCATTGCTTTATTGAGGATACTTTGAAGAAGATCAGCAGCCAGAACAAACAATAAAGGAGACAAAGGATCTCCTTGTCTGACACCCCTTCTACTGCTTTATTGAGGCAGCGTCTTCGACGGTGGGCGGTGGCTGTATGGCACGGGGCTGCTAATGGGGATGTCTGGCGGTCTCCTGGGTCGGTGGTGATCGTGTGTGCGCGTGGTGAGGGCGGAGCACGGTCTGTGGATGCTGGTCGAGGTTGGCGCTCTAGCGCACGCTCGGCATGGTCTGGGCGCGGCTTGTGCGCGTGGTCCAGGGCTTGGCAACGCTCGCGGCTAGGACAGGCAGTGGCGGTGGACGGTGGGCTGCCTCCTAGACAAGGTTGGCACGGATAGTTCTTCCTCTAGCCTGCTGTCCACAATGGGGTGACATGGGGGTGCTTGGCTGTTCACCATTAATGACAATGGCAAGCTCACAGGGGTGCTAGTGTTGGGCTAATCTTTCTATATGATCTACTGGGTTGTGTGTGAGCTAACTAGGGAACAAGTTAGGCAAGAATCACTGCACACTATAGTGTTTGATGTTTTGTTTGATTTGTGTCTGCAACATGTTTGATGAAATGGCCGCCTGAAATCAAGTTTTGAATTTTGAAATGAATTTTGGTAGGTTTACTAGATTGGTGCTGGTGAGTCTGCAGATGCTTGGGTTTTGAAAGTTAAGCTTGTTTGAGTGGTTTTTGAAAAAGTGGGATCTTCCCATATGAAGAAGATTCAATTTTGAATTGTCATTTAAACTATGCATTTGAAAGTTTCTGGATGATCACAAAGTGGGCCTTGATACTTTGTTATGAGTACACTCAAGGGGTGCAAAGATCCAAAAAAGTTTCTGTTAGGTTTTGAAAGTTTGAGACAGCCAAAGTAGGCATGGGAGTTAAATTGGTCAAAATGACCATTCACTTAATATATGTGTTTTGATTTACTTGTCTTTAGGAAAAGTGTGGGAAATGTTTTAGATGATGTTCTTTTCACCTAAGAAACATTTTACAAGCAATGGATCACACAAACAAGGTGGTTTTTAAAGAAATTAAAAATCCATGCATACACATATGCATGCATTCATGATTTTATTTAGAAAAGTTTTTGTTAACCCTAATCTTGATGATTAGTGTTTTGATGATCTAAGGTTGATATTTTTGGGATGTTACAAACCTTCCCCCCTTAAACAAAATCTCGTCCCGAGATTTGAAAAAGGACGAAAAGATTACCTAGGATTTGAAGAGATCTGGAAACTCCGTCCTGATGTGATCTTCGTGTTCCAAGGTAGCTTCCTCTTCTGTGTGGTTGCTCCACTGAATCTTGAGAAACTTGATGCTTCGGGTTCTGGTAGTTTGAAAGGCTTCTTCCAATATACGGATTGGTACTTCGGGATAGGTTAGGTCATCGTTGATCTCCATGGTCTGGTGATCGATATTCTTGAACACTTCGGTCTTCTCGGGGACTTCGAGACACTTGCGAAGTAACGAGATATGGAACACATTGTGCACAGCTGACATCTCTTCAGGTAGTTCCAGTTGATAAGATACTTCTCCTCGACGGTTCAAAATTTTGAAAGGTCCGATATATCTGGGGGCTAACTTTCCTTTGAGTTGGAAACGCTGCATTCCCTTCAATGGCGACACTTTCAGATAAACAAAATCTCCGATGTTGAAGGCGAGGTGTCGACGTCTCTTGTCGGCGTAACTCTTCTGTCAGGATTGGTCTGTCTTGAGGTGCTCACGAATCTTGTGAACCTTCTCTTCTGCCTCTCGTAGGATGTCAGGTCCGAAAATCTGACTCTCTCCTACTTCCGACCAGTTCAAAGGGGTGCGGCACTTTCTTCCGTACATGAATTCAAATGGGGCCATTTGCAAACTGGCTTGGTAACTGTTGTTGTATGAAAATTCTGCAAACGGCAGACAGTCTTCCCACTTGGATCCATATTCTAACACACATGCTCTCAGCATATCTTCGAGTATTTGGTTTACTCGCTCCGTTTGTCCATCGGTCTGAGGGTGATACGCGGTACTGAAATCTAGGCGAGTTCCTAAACCTTCTTGGACTTTCTTCCAGAATCTCGAGGTAAACTGAGTTCCTCAATCCGATACAATGTTCTTGGGGACTCCGTGCAAACTAACGATTCCAACGATGTACAACTCTGCTAGCTTCGAACTCTGATAGGTGGTTTTGACGGGCAAGAAATGGGCGACTTTGGACAATCTGTCCACTATGACCCAAATAGAGTCATTTCCCCTACTAGAAGTAGGTAGTCTAGTGATAAAGTCCATTCCTACAGAATCCCATTTCCATTCCGGAATTTTCAAAGGTTGCAACAATCCAGCGGGTCTTTGATGTCCTACCTTGACTCGCTGACATATATCACACTTGGCGATATAGCTTCCGATTTCTCTCTTCATCTTATGCCACCAAAATTGCTCTTTCAAATCTTGATACATCTTAGTTCCGCCGGGATGGATAGAATAAAGAGTATCATGAGCCTCCTTCAAGATAACTTCTTTCAACTCAGAATCTGATGGTACACAAAGGCGTCCTTTGTACCACAAAACTCCTTCTTCGTCCTCGGTGAATCCGCACTTTGTTCGCATCGACACGACGCTTGATTCCGTCGATACTAGCATTTCCTTTCTGCGCCTCTTTAATCTGACTGATCAAAGTGGGTTGAAGTTCTATGCTAGCCAAAAATCCTTCACTTACTAATTCCATTCGAAAATCTTCCATCTCTTTGTGCAAACTTGGTTCCTCCTTCAAAATCATGGAGTTCAAGCGGCACAGCAATCTGCTAAGGGCATCTGCTACCACATTGGCTTTACCAGGGTGATAGTGAATGTCCAGGTCGTAATCCTTGATTAGCTCAATCCATCTTCTCTGCCTCATATTCAGCTCCTTCTGAGTGAATATATACTTTAGGCTCTTGTGATCCGAATAAATATCACAACGATTTCCCATCAGGTAATGTCTCCATGTCTTTAGGTCTAGAACTACGGCTGCGAGTTCGAGGTCATGGGTTGGGTAATTTTGCTCGTGTTGCTTCAATTGTCGCGATAGATAAGAGATAACTTTGCCTTCTTGCATTAGCACACATCCGAGACCAATCTTGGATGCGTCACAATATACATCGAAGGGCTTCGTGATATCCGGCATGATCAAGATTGGGGCTGAAATCAATCTCCTTTTGAGTTCTTGAAAAGTCGCTTCACATTTTTCGGTCCATTCAAACTTCCTGTCCTTCTTCAACAATTGGGTCATGGGTCTAGCGATACTAGAGAATCCTTCTACGAATTTGTGGTAATATCCCGCCAATCCGAGAAAAGCACGAACTTGGGTTTGAGTGGTTGGGGCTTGCCAATCTTCTACATCTTTCACTTTGGCAGGGTCAACGGCAATTCCTCCGGCTGATACAATGTGACCGAGGAATCCTACTCCCTGTAACCAGAATTCACATTTGCTAAATTTTGCATACAGCTGATGCTCTCTAAGGGTTCCAAGAATGGTCCTTAGGTGTAGCTCATGTTCTTCTTTTGATTTGGAATAAATCAGAATGTCATCAATGAAAACAACGACAAACTTATCCAGGAAGTCCATAAAAATCTTATTCATGAGATTCATGAAATAAGCGGGGGCATTGGTTAATCCAAAAGACATGACTGTATACTCATACAATCCATATCTGGTGGTGAAGGCAGTCTTTGGGATATCCTCTACACGAATCTTGAGTTGATGATAGCCAGTCCTAAGATCAATCTTAGAGAACACCTGGGCACGGTCAACTGATCAAACAAATCTTCTATCTTAGGCAAGGGGTACTTGTTCTTGATAGTGACATCATTCAACTTTCGATAAACCGTACACAAACGGTTACCTCCATCCTTCTTGTCCACAAACAAGACAGGTGATCTCCATGGGGACGCACTTGGTTGGATTAATCCGATTTCCAACATGGAATCCAGTTGCTTCTTCAGCTCTTCTAGTTCTGATGGGTTCATACTATAGGGTCTCTAGGCTATGGGTCCTGTTCCGGGGATTAGTTCGATGATAAACTCGATATCCCGATCTGGGGGGCATACCGGGCAAAACACTTAGAAATACATCAGGGTATTCGCAGACTATCCGAACTTGGTCAATGGTAGGTTGGGCTAGACTCTTGTTACACTTGAATTGGCGAGGCAAGGTTTCCGATATATGTTCGACTGATATTCCGGTGGTACTGGTCATGGTGATGGCTTTCTTGGCATAGTCAATCAATCCTTTATGTTTGGACATCCAATCCATTCCTAGTACTACTTCCAAACCTTTAGTTCCGAGTACTATTAGATTAGCATAAAAATCTATGCCATGGATTCGGATAGGGACGGCTTTGCAAATTTGGCTAGCCTTGGTGGTTGATCCGGGAATTTGTACAATCATCACATGCTTCAATTTGGTTGGTTGAATTTTACTAGTGCAGGCAAATTCTTCGGTGACAAATGAATGCGATGCACCAGAATCAAACAACACTCTTGCAAGTACTGAATTAACAAAAAACATACCCATCACGACGTCTGGCGCTTCCTGAGCTTCTTCAGCATGCATGAGAAAAAGACGGCCATTGCGGTTGAGTGAATTTCCTAGGGCAAATCTTCTCCCTGGCTGGAAACGACGCTGCTGCTGAGCTGGGGCATTGGCATTAGGGGTTGTAGCATTCTTCTTGTTGGGGCACTCGTTGGAATAGTGGCCTTTATTTCCACAGTCATAACAGGTCACTTGTGACTTGTCCTTAGCTGCGACAGGCACAACATTGCTTCCAGTCCTCGGGGCAGTGTTAGGGTTGGCGGTAGCATTGTTGGTGTTGAACTTGGGTGGGGCACGGGAGAAATTGTTAGAGTTGCGGGGGTTGTTGTGATTTCCTCTGGGTCTAGGGTTTCCATGGTTGGGATAGTTTGGACGGGTCATAGGGGGTCTGTTGGTTCTTGGGGCAAATCCTAGAGATGGGTTGGGGCGATACTTTGGGGTCTGATGGGTTCCTGGTTGATGCATCATGCGACGCTTGCGGTTCTCATTGGCCTGGTTGATCTTTCCTTCCATCTGGATAGCAGAGTCGACAAGGGCTTCAATATCAACAAAGGGGATATTGACTAATACTGTTGCATCTCGTCATGCAGACCATTCAGGAATCTTTCTTTCTTCTTGGCTTCGGTGTCTATCTCGTCCGGGGCATACCTAGCTAATGACAAAAAATTGTCACGGTATTCCACTACAGTCATCCTTCCTTTCTTCAACTCTCTGAACTCGTCTCTCATTCTCTTGATCAAACCTGGCGACACATGGGTTCTGCTAAACTTGACCTTGAATTCCTCCCAGGTCATCATCTGGACTCCGGTCATTGCACGAACACTGTTCCACCATGCCCTGGCATCTCCGGCTAGATAATGTGTGGCGAATAGGACTTTCTCGTTGGCTTCCACTCCTGCTACTTCTAAGTTATTTTCCATGGTTTGCAGCCAATCATCGGCGTCTAGGGGTTCTTCTGACTTGGTGAAAACGGGTGGGTTGGTATTCTGGAAATTCTTGAGCTTAGATCCATGGCCTTGGTTATTATGGGCTAGCTGGGCTATCTGTTGCAGAGTGGCTAGGTTGGCTTGACGTTCCGCTCTTTCAGCTTCGCGGTCAGAAGTCAACATTTGCAGGATCTGCAACATCGGGTCCGGGGCTGAACCACTTCCTCCACGTGGCATCTGAAGATTTATATAGATTATGAGAAAAGAGGGAAATTGCTAAGGTTTTGGGTTTTTGAAAAGTTTTTTAGAGTTTGACTCAGTTTTTTCTGGCAACTTGCTTTTTCATTCATTCATAGCACACAGTACAACACACACCATAACAAGGAAAAACAGATGGTTTTAAGAACCATTCTGGAAACTACGATACAGTGGGACTGACTACTACTCACTATGCTAGTGCTCAGTGCTATTACTCCTCGGAGTTTGTGGCTTCATCATCTTCAGGATCATCGATGAAGGCGAAATCATCCTCATCGGTGAAGAAGTCCATGGCCTGATCCTCCAGAAAATCATCGTCATCGCTGAGATAGGAGTAAGGGTCTCCACAATGATCCTCTCCTGCATTCTCCCTTTCCTCTAACTGCATGTCTCTCTCGTGGATGGTCTCTTCCAGAGATGAGATGCGGTGCGAAGACGGGCAATAATGCGCTCCTTCTTGTCGAGCTGACGGCGGCGAGACTTACAATCCTTTGCTAGCATGGCGATGGTCTGGTCCTTCGTCTTGATGATGGCAGAATTGTGGTTGCAATAGTCACGGCAGTTGTCCAACTCCTGCTGATGATCATACATCATGAAGCTAAGGTGGTCCAATTGAGTCTTCAGCTCGGGGTGGTATGGGGCTTCCAGTGGTTGGCCATTCGCATCACGTCTTGGGAAAAACTCAAAGCGAGTACCCTTGATCTGATTGATGCTCTGCCCACACAGACGGGAAAGAGCTTCCTGCATTGCTCTAGAAAGTCCATCGAGCGAGTTGTTTTCCCTCAAGGTAAACTGAATTCCCTCCGCAGGGGAAGGTTCAATCTTTCCTCGGAGACTTGCAACAATTAGCCACTGCAGATCTTCTCCTCCTTGATCATTGAGCTGAGCTCCGAAGAACTTGGGGTGTGGACGCTCCAGAAGTTCCGAAAGCTGATCCAGATCCCTCTCAAAGATAAGGTCTCCTCCATTCCCCAACTGATAAAACTTGCTGTACTTCACGTCCATCTATAAAAATAGAGGATGAGTAGATTAGAAGAGTGATCAAGTGTGTCAAAATTTTATCTATTTTGCAAGAGTTTTTGAGGAACATGAAGTTTTATTAAAGAATTAAAGAGGTAAGAATGAGAATAAGTTTTCGTAAATATTTTTATTCTTTGGTTTTGAAACTAAGTTTTTGGTTCAACGTTCAATCTAACTAGGGTCTCCTATGGTCAGGATGTCTCTGATACCAACTTGTCAACACCCGGATTTTTCAATCCTAGATGCCTGTTATGCCCTACATCGCAATCCCAGGATTACCATTTTTGCGAGACATAACAGAATTGGATACCATAGTACTTCATCTATTACAAACGATACATAAGTTCTTACACGAATAGGGATCTCATGATCCAGTTCTCAATACACATCAAGCAGCGGAATACGTAATAATAACGGTAGCGTAGGCGAAGCTCCATCTTCGGGGTCACAGGCAATGCTGACGATGGAGATGATCCTAGTTGTCGTAACCTTCCTGGGGTCCATCTTCCAGGTACTCCTCTTCATATTCTAGCCATGGGAATAGCCAGGGACAAAGCCATGAGTACTCTTTAAGTACTCGCAAACTAATACTAACAGGTAAGGGTTTTTTTTGGATAATAGGACACTAGGCTCTAGGGTTGTTTTGCAAAAAGCCAGGTTTATCTCTACTAAGTTCCAAAGCTGGTCATAATTTTATAACTCCTAAATGGGATCTTGTAATTCAGGTCACAACTCTGTTGTGGTCAAGTCAAAGTGTCAATTCGTTTCACAAATCATTTTGAAAAGTCTGACGGGGGAACAAGATGGCCATCTAATCGTCCATAATCATGACGCGGCTATTCGAATAGTTTGACACTCTGCAGAGATTGTACACTTTCACCACAACATTTGATACATCCGTCAGGAACAAATCCTGAATTCACCATACTCAGTATGCGGATAATCAATCCTAACCTTTCGATTACACACCCTAGTATAAGCACCTCTCCTGTGAGTTTGGCCTCCCAACGATGACCACTGTCATCTTGGGTACTGCACAGGTGGACAATCTTCACAAGGTAGCCTCAGCTCAGACCTTGGCCAGGAGGGAACTAATACTAAGGTATATAAGTTTCCAGTCAAGCCCTACCCAATATTCGGGTATTGTGGTTGTACGCTAAAATTGGAATGGTATCGCATCCAGACAACCATCAGTTTTATAAAGGGCTAAGGCTCATGCCTCAACATTTTCATCACCAAAATCATCAAGTGTTTGGAAACACATGTCCAAAACATTTCAATAGAATGATCCATCATTCCAAGGTTTTCATAACCATTTTTCCACCAAGTATTCCCATCTAAAAGTTGATCAAGTATTATGCTTAGCACTAGCATGTACAGGTGAGGGTGGTACTAATGAGGGGTGGTAACTAGTGGAGTTTCACTAAGTCCAACCTTATATCTTAGGCTGATATCAAGGTTTCTAGCTTAGGCCAAATTTTATGCTCTTTATGCAACCTTCAGCACAACTGTCTGGTATCTACCAAACTCTTAGGTAGACTCTAAGTAAGCTTTGATAAATAAATAAAGTAAGAAGCTTGCCATAAAACTAGGATTGTTTCAACAAGTAGGTAGGATTGCAAGTATGGGTTTGTGGCATTAGTAGGGTATCTGGCAAGGGTTAGCTTGCATTAGTGTCAATATAAGCTTGCATAGGTCAACTTGTTTAGTAAGGCTTGCTAAGTTAATAGCTTGCAATTATTGGCTTGCATTGGTATAGTATCAGCTTGCCTTGTGCAGAGTAGTGGTTGAAGTTCTCCTCGGCTTCCTCTTCGTAGTATCCTCCTTCCTCCTCGTATCCTTGGTCGGTACTAGCGTCTATGAATAAATACGAGGTACACAATCACCAAACAATACTTAACTACTTGCAATCATCACACACAAGGGTCCTATATATGATCTAGCATCATCTCTAACCTTACAAGGTTAAAGCTTGGTTTAAATCTTTTATTTATTTTTAGAAAAGTAATTTCTACTCATTGAAAAACTACTTAAGATTTAATATTCTCCAAACCAAATATGGGATCATGTTGACACATGTCATCACCACATATTGTAGTCCATGGGAATGTGATTTAAAGTGGTGCCACAATTTAATAAGGTTTTACCCTTTTATTTTAATTAATTAAAGTGGCTAGAAATGCTTATGAAGCATTCTTTTATTAATTGAACATTATTTCTGCAAGTACACCTATATATTTTTATATATTCTGAAAGGTTAGGTTAAATGTGATTTTTGAGAGTTGGAATCAACTCAAAAGCTTTTATGGTTTAGATTTGAAAAATGTTTGAATGCAGAAAATCTTTTGCCTTGTTATTTTTGCTATGGGTGATCTACAGATCCAAATGACTTGAATCCAACGGGCTTGGATTAAGCATTCACAGTCCTTTCCAACAAAATTGGTTTCATCCAATTTGGTGCACTGAAGCGATCTGGGCTGATTTTTGAAGTTGGGTGCTGAGGTGTGTTTGAATTTAAAAAGAAAAGTTTTAATTTGAATTGCTGGGCTGCTGGAAATTTAACGGGCCGCCTGCTAAGCAGTGGCTCCTGCTGGCTGCTTAAGTGGGTGTCCCCACTGTCGCTGACACGGGCTGGGCGAAACGGTATAGAGCAACGTGGATCGCTCGATCTAGTTCTAATCTAACTGAGGGTCATCACGACGCGAGACAGCTCCGCGAACGAAACCTAGCACGCCAGTGGGGGTCTGGGGCTCACCGGGGTACGGGCGAGGGTCGGCGAGGCGGGCGAACGACGAAGTCGACGACGGCGAACCTCCTGGTACCGGTGGCTTCTCCTGGGGCGGCTCCAATCGCTAGCTCCATTCTTCTCTGGCAGCGGCAGACTCCAGTGAAATTCCGGCAAGGTGGTGCTCGCCTTGCTCTGAGAATGGTGTGGCACGGTCAGTGAGGAGAGGGGAGTGAGATGGTGTGAAGAAATCGTGCGGGGGTGGCCTCTATTTATAGTCAAGCGAGGGGACCGTCGGGGGCACTGTGATCTTGTTGGGGGCGACGTTACAGGCGGCTAATGGCATGGGCAAGGGTAGGGTACGGTGCTGTGTCTCCTGGCGATGCTCAATGACATGGTCGCGAGGCATGGGGCGGTGTGGTTTGGTCTGAACGCCGGTGCAGAGGCGGCGTCTTCGACGGCGGGCGGTGGCTGTGTGGCACGGGGCTGCTAATGGGGATGTCTGGCGGTCTCCTGGGTCGGTGGTGATCGTGTGTGCGCGCGGTGAGGGCGGCGCATGGTATGTGGATGCTGGTCGAGGTTGGCGCTCTGGCGCACACTCGGCATGGTCTGGGCGCAGCTTGTGCGTGTGGTCCAGGGCTTGGCAACGCTCGCGGCTGGGACAGACAGTGGCGATGGACGGTGGGCTGCCTCCCAGACAAGGTTGGCACGGCTAGTTCTTCCTCTAGCCTGCTGTCCACAATGGGGTGACATGGGGGTGCTCGGCTATTCACCATTAATGACAATGGCAAGCTCACAGGGGTGCTAGTGTTGGGCTAATCTTTCTAGATGTTCTACTGGGTTGTGTGTGAGCTAACTAGGGAACAAGTTAGGCAAGAATCACTACACACTATAGTGTTTGATGTTTTGTTTGATTTGTGTCTGCAACCTGTTTGATGTAATGGCTGCATGAAATCAAGTTTTGAATTTTGAAATGAATTTTGGTGGGTTTGCTAGATTGGTGCTGGTGAATCTGCAGATGCTTGGGTTTGGAAAGTTAAGCTTGTTTGAGTGGTTTTTGAAAAAGTGGGATCTTCCCATATGAAGAAGATTCAATTTTGAATTGTCATTTAAACTATGCATTTGAAAGTTTCTGGATGATCACAAAGTGGGCCTTGATACTTTGTTATGAGTACACTCAAGGGGTGCAAAGATCCAGAAAAGTTTCTGTTAGGTTTTGAAAGTTTGAGACAGCCAAAGTAGGCATGGGAGTTAAATTGGTCAAAATGACCATTCACTTAATATATGTGTTTTGATTTACTTGTCTTTAGGAAAAGTGTGGGAAATGTTTTAGATGATGTTCTTTTCACCTAAGAAACATTTTACAAGCAATGGATCACACAAACAAGGTGGTTTTTAAAGAAATTAAAAATCCATGCATACACATATGCATGCATTCATGATTTTATTTAGAAAAGTTTTTGTTAACCCTAATCTTGATGATTAGTGTTTTGATGATCTAAGGTTGATATTTTTGGGATGTTACACAGCCAGTTTCCTGATGTCACCACCGGGGACTCCTGTGGAGATTCCGGCCCACACCAGGGACTCTGGTCCAGCCAGACCGGAGACAACGGTCTAGAAATGCCAGAACCATGTAAATCTTGCAGGAATCTTTTCATAGTGTGAGGGTACTTTTCACTTGTCATTATAACATCTTGTGGACAGTAACAAAATGTAAAATCATCTACTTGTTGTTAACGAACACCAAAAGTGATTATGACAATAAATTTCCTTTCACCCTTGCAAGCATCCGCAACTACAATGAAGTAATTAAGATAAAAACCTAACCACAACATTAAACTCTGAGATCCTACACTCCCTTGTGCAAAGGTTTCCTAACGGGTGTTCATGTTTCTGTCACTCTGGCAACCCCACAATTAGTAGCCAAATGCACAATGCATTCCCCTAGGCCCATAAATGGTGAAGTATCATGTAGTCGACGTTCAGATGACACCACTAGAAGATAGAACCACAACTTTAATATCAAACCATCGAATATTACTTCAACTCAATTCCACTACTAACAACATGATTTCTCCCATGTCCTCAAGAACTAAACGAACTACTCACGAGACATCATATGGATCGTGATCAGAGATGATATAATGATGATTAATAATAATCTGAACATAAACAAAGATTCAAAGGTTCTACTCAAAAGCATCAACTACAAAAGTAATCAACACCGGGAAAGTTTCCCGTAAGAACTATTGTTACAGCGGGATGGAGAGGTGATGATGGTGCTGGTGGAGATGGTGGTGAGGATGATGATGATGATCCCGATGAAGTCTATCTTGATGACGGTGTTGATGGCGACGATCTCCCCTCTCCGGGAAGGAGTTTGTGGGGAAGAAATCTGCCTATCGGAGAGCTATTTCTCTCTCTGTAGTTTCCAACCCGCAGAGGCGGCAAAATATTTTTGTGGTCACTCCCCATGTATTAGGGTTTCGAGGAGAAGATATAGGCGAAGGGGCAAAGAAGGAGTTGGGCCAGGGTGGCCACACCCTTTGGTGGCTCTACCGAGGGTGGCCCGCACAGGCAGGGGTGTGGGCCCCCTCTAGCCCATCTTAGCCTCCCCTTCTGGCTTCCTTCGTCTTCTGGAAAAATAGGATTTTCTGTGTATTTTTTGGTTTTTTCTGATCTTCAAAAAAATTGCATCTGAACACCGCTTTTTCCATCAGAATCCTGACTCCGGGAGTTCATCCTCCAAAAGTCATCCAACATGCAAAAATAGATGAAACAACATAAGTATCACCTCTTAATATGAAATATATCAATGAATTGTAGTAAATTATGAAATATAATGGTGATGCAAAATGGACGTATCAGTGCGCACAGATATGTTGATTACCTATAGCCGTTTTCCTAGTAGTGATTAAACCGTAACCAAGCAAGTTATCATGCACTTATAGATACAAATTTGAAATACTTTCATTAAATTTCGGTAACGCCATTATGTTCCACACATATAAGCATAAAGCTTGAACATTATTGAAAATTCCCTAAATCCATAAACCCTAAACCCCTAAACGGCCCTAACTAAGAAGTAGGTATATCGTCCACTTATAGATCAACATTTGAGATATACTTTCATTAAATTATGCTAATGCCATTCTATTCCACGAATCTAAGCATAAAAGCTTGAACATTATTGAAAATGCCCTAAAACCTAAACCTTTAACCATATAACCCTAAACCCTAACCAATAAGGTATCATGCACTTATAGATCAAATTTTGAGATACTTCCATTAAATTGCGCTAACGTCATTCTAATTCACAAAAGCTCGAACATTATTGAAAATTCCCTAAAGTACCCTCATCCCCTAATAAATCCTAAACCATAAGCCCCCTATATATACCCCTAAAAACCCTCAACCCCTAACAATAAGCTCAGGCATATTATTGAAAAATTCCTAAACCCTAAACTACCCCTAAAAAAACCAAAACCCTAAACCATCAATACAATAAAGCCCTAGTAAACCGTAAAACCTGAAACACTAAACCCCTACACCCTAAAACCCAAAACACTAAACCACTAAACCTTGATCGAGCAATTGTCATGCACACTTATAGATCAAATGAATTTTCAGATACTTTTATTAATTATGGTAACACCATTCTAGTCGATGAATATAGGCATAAAGCTTAAACATCATTGAAAATTCCCTAAACCCTTGACCATAAACAACCCCTAAAACTTAAACCATAAACCCATAAATACTAAACCCTAAGCCCTCAACCCACATACACCCTAACCAAGCAAGTATCATACACTTATAGATAAAAAATTGAGATGCTTGCATTAAATTTGTGGTAACGCTATTATATTCCATTAATATAAGCATAAAGCGTGAACATTATTGAAAATTCCCTAAACCCTAAACCTTAAACCATAAACCCCTCAATCCATAGTCAAACCCTAACTAAGCATGTATCATGCACTTATAGATTCAATTTTGACATACTTTCATTAAATTACGGTAACGCTATTCTATTCCATGATTAAAAGTATAAAGTAGCCTGAACATTATTGAAATTTCCTAAACCATAAAACCCTAAACACTAAAACCCTAAACCCTGACCAAACAAGTATCATGTAGTTTTAGATCAAATTTGAGATACTTACATTAAATTGGGAAATCCCATTATATTCGATGAATATAAGCATAAAGCTTGAACATTATCGAAAATTACCTAAACTCTAAACCCTAATAAGTAAACCCTAATAAACCATAAACCCCTAAATTCTAAAACCCTAAACCCTTCAACCCATAATTAAACCCTAACCAAGGAGGGTATCATGCATTTATAGATTCAAATTTGAGATAATTTCATTAAATTGCGGTAAGGCCATTATATTCCACAATTATAAGCATAAAGCTTGAACATTAATGAAAATTCCCTAAACCCCTATACGATCATGACCTGGAAGCTCTAGTGGTATGGTGTATTGTAAGATATAAGACAAGATAAAGATAAGATAAGAATTAGGGCATATTTGATTTGTATGATAAAAAATGTAGGAATAGGAAAAATGTAGGATTGCAATGTCGTGACCACTCCCATCCTACAGGAATTCCTATGAACCAAAGTTCGTTTGACTCCACAATAGGAAAAAAAAGGATTCTGAAAAAGAGGTAGGAGTGCATGTTTGATTTCCTATGAAATATAGCAGTAATCCTTAGGAAAATTTCCTACGGGAGTCAATCCTAGAAATCAAATGACCATCGTAGTAAAACTTTCCATAGGATTTAGTCCTACTAATTTCCTATGCAAATCCTTTGAATCAAATAGGCCCTTACTACTGGGAATGGCCGATCTTTTGAATAACCTTCCCTTCCGATTTTTCGGAAGAAAGTTTTTGCTCAAACTTACACTTTTTAAAATTTGGCCAACTACATAGAAAAGTGTGTTTAAGCTTATAATCCCTAATCAATATTGTTAGAACTATTATGAAATATACATTCATATGGTGCGAATTAGATATTGTAGACATTGGTAATTTTTCTCTATATATTTTGATCAAATTTTGGATTTGTTGACTTTGATAAATAATTACTACTCCTATATGCATTCTAGTTTTGGATATATATAGAGGGAGTAGTACTACAACAACGGATATGTCTCGGAGTGGAGGGGGGAAACCGAAGAGCAAGAGGGCAGCAGCGAAGAGGATTTGAATGCGCTGCGATATCAGCACTCCATGATGATGGGCTTCTGACATGACGTACTACTAGTACTATAGCTTTACAACGTACACACTCTACTACTAGAAGGAGTAATAAATTTGCAAAACAATTTTTTTTTCTCTAACCATCCATCTCTCCTCGGTGACCCCGCGCGCACCGGCCAACTGATCTCTCCCTCGTCCATAGCCACGCGCTATGCACCTGTGCCTTGGTACAGCTGTACTATGATTCTGTCGTTCTCGTCATATATGTTGCTGTACACAGGAAGGAACCACTTTGGGCACTGGCGGCAAATTTCAGTAGAATTCAAACTTTTCTGGTCTCTTCTGAAATCCAAGAATGTTCATACATCGTACACCATAATAGCTAATTTCGTCCCTAATTTTTTTGAAAAGGGGCCAAATTTTGACTACAATAGGATTTCAGATCGAGATGTTGAATCTTGCAAAACAGGCAGCTTAAAATGGTTTAAAACGCACATGACCTAGCTATAACACACTTGTAGTTCCACTCTTGAGATACTTTGAGAAAATTGTCGTAAAGCCAGATTATTGTATGGATATATATCCACAAATCTTGAAAATTTATGAAACCTGGTAATATCAATTAAATAGGATAAACTGGTGGGATTTTAGCCATATACTATATTATAGTGGCTTCACACAAAAACATTGTTGTAACTATCATTAAATTAAGTTAATGCCATTAAATTACATGGATATAAGCATAAAGCTTGAACATTATTTAAATTGCCCTAATACCTAAACCTTAAACACCTCAACCCTAATCCCTCACCAAGCATGTATCATGCAATTCTAGATAAAATTTGAGATTGATACTTTCATTAAATTGTGCTAACGCCATTATTTTTCACGAATATATCCATACGACTCGAACATTAATGAAAATTCCCTAAACCCTAACCGCCTAAACCCTACATTGTATACACCAAAACCCTAAACCTGACCAAGCAGGTATATATCATGCACTTATAGATCAAAAATGGAGTTATAATTTCATTAAATTGTTGCTAAGTCATTCTATTCCATGAATATAATAATACAGCTCGAACTTCATTGAAAATTCCTAAAACCCTATCCCTAAAGCCGGAAAAAAGAAACCCATATAACCTAAACACTAAAACCTTAAACACTAACTCCTAACCATGAAAAATTAAGAATTTATCATTAACACTTATATATGAAAGTTTTAGATACTTTTGTTAAATTGGGCAACGACATTCTATTCAATGAATATAACCATGAAGACGAATCATTATTGAAAATCCCTAATCCCTAAAACAACACATAAAACATAAACCCTAAACCTCTAAATACTAAAATACTAAACCCTTAACCCCTCAACCTACAATTAAACCCTAACAAAGCAGGTTTATCCTACAATTATATATATATATCCAAATTTGAGATACTTTCATTAGATTGCGGTAACGCCATTCTCTTCCACGAATATAACATTAAAGTTTGAACATTATTGAAAAGTACCTAAACCCTAAACCCCTAAACCCATAATTAAACCCTAACCAAGTAGGTATCATGCAATTGTAGAACCAAATTTGAAATACTTTCATTAAATTGCGGTAACGCCATTATGTTCCACACATATAAGCATAATGCTTGAACATTATTGAAAATTCCGTAAACCCTAAACCCTAAACCCATAAACCCTAAACCTCTTAGCGACCCTGACTAAGTAGCAGGTATATATATCAACCTCTTATAGATCAACATTTGAGATATACTTTCATTAAATTACGACAACGCAATTCCATTCCACGAATCTAAGCATAAAGCTTGAACATTATTGAAAATGCTCTAAAACCTAAAACTTTAACCATATAACACTAGCTAAACCCTGACCAAGCAGGTATCATGCACTTATAGATCAAACTCTGAGATACTTCCATTAAATTGCACTAACATCATTCTAATTCACGAGAGCTCAAACATTAATAAAAATCCATAAAGTAACCTAATCCCCTAATAAAGCCTAAACATAATCCCCATATATATACCCCTAAAAACACTAAACCCTCAACCCCTAACCCTAAGCTCAGACATATTATTGAAAAATTCCTAAACCCTAAATCCTAACGTACCCCTAAAAAACCAAAACCCTAAACCAACAATACTATAAAACCCTTGTAAACCCTAAAACCTGAAACACTAAACCCCTACAGCCTGTAACCCGAAACACTAAACGCCTAAACCTTGACCAAGCAACTGTCATGCACAATTATAGAACAAATTAATTTGCAGATACTTTTATTATTTAGGGTAACACCATTCTATTCGATGAATATAGGCATACAACTTGAACATTCTTAAAAATTCCCTAAACCCTCGACCCTAAATGACCCCTTAAACTTAAAACATAAACCCATAAATAATACTAAAACCCTAACCCTCAACCCACATACAGCATAACCAAGCATGTATCATGCACTTATAGATCAAAATTTGAGATGATTTCATTAAATTGCGCTAGCGCTATTATATTCCATGAATATAAGCATAAATCATGAACATTATTATTGAAAATTCCCTAAACCCTAAACCCCACAACCCATAAATAAACGTTTTCAATAAGGTATCAGGCACTTATAGATTCAAATTTGAGATACTTTCATTAAATTACGATAACACCATTCTATTCCACGATTAAAATCATAAAGAAGCTTGAACATTATTGAAAATTACAGAAACCATAAAACCCTAAACACTAAACCCCTAAACCCTGACCAAACAAGTATCATGCACTTTTAGATGAAAATTGAGATACTTGCATTAAATTGGGTGACACCATTATATTCGTGAATACAAGCATAAAGCTTGAACATTGTTGAAAATTACCTAAACCCTAACAAATAAACCCTAAACCCATAAATACTAAAACCCTAAACCCTTCAACCCATAATTAAACCCTAACCAAGCAGGGTATCATGCACTTATAGATCCAAATTTGAGATACTTTCATTAAATTGAGGTAACGCCATTATTTTACACGATTATAAGCATAAAACCAGAGCATTATTGCAAATTTTCTAAACCCCTAAACGACCCTGATCAGGAACGGGTATCATCCACTTGTAGTTCTATGGTATTGTAAGAGATAAGACAAGATAAAGATAAGATAAGAATTACTATCGTGAATGGCCGATCTTTTGAATAACTTTCCCTCCCGATGTTTGGGAACCAAGTAAAAATTTCGAAATCGGAAAAGTTTTAATTTTTTTGCCGCCAAGGACCAAAGTGGTTTGCTTCCTATGTACTACTACTCCAAAAGAAGTCACCAACGCGGCCGACGAACATGCCAGAGAAAAAACAGAGTCCCCCCCTCAAAAAAAGGAAAGAAACAGAGCCGTCGTACTGAGGCACACGTGCGCAATGCCATGTTGTGGACAAGGGAGAGATCAGCCTGGCCGGTGCGCGAGGGGAGAGGGGTGGAGAGACGAGAGGCAGCGAAGGAGAGAGAAAACACACATTATTTTTTTGCATGCATGGGACCTAAAATTTACTACTAGTAGAGTGTACACTATAAACTTTGATCTAACATCGAACCACCTTCAACTCATCTTCTCTCTTTACTACTTCCCTCTTCGCCTTCCTACGTTTTATTCTCTCTGCATGTACAGCGAGTGGACAGAGATGATCATAACTCCAAGGAAAAGAAATTTACATGGTTTAGTAAATTGCCATGTTGTTAATTTATTGCAAGATTTATCCAGTAAGATTGAATTGGTTTATCCGTTAAACATGTTAGTTTGTGTGACAATTGGACGATGTCATATTGGGCCATAACCTTTGAAGTTGCTTCACAACCAAAAACAATGTTGTCACTTGGAAAAATAAAATTCGATTTTCCCTTTGTAAGCAAAGCTTGGTGGCAAAGATGCATCCAATATACGGAGTACAATACATGGACACGGTACCAGCAACTATGGTTGTTCAGGTCAAAAAAAATAAACTACGGCTATGACTTTGGTCATCTTGTTTTAAAGACGGCAGATGTCTATCAACTCATTAAATGCTCAAAAGCATACATGTGTCTGGGTCTATCTAATAGGCACAGCATCCCCCAAATGGGAATGGGGTAGCGTACCTTAATCTTAAGCTTCAAAACATTTAGAAAACGCCGAAATATCCCGCCCATCCATTCAAACATCCATCCCCAAACATAATTCACCTTTTTTAGAATGAAAAATCCTCTTCTATCCCTGATCCGGAAACAAGAACCTGAGGAGCAATGCAACAATAGAGGGATATAGGTGGTAATTTTGTGTTCCCCCACATGCATCACCCCATCGACCTGGTCTCCTGACCTTCTTCAATAACCATATTTACCTGCCCCCCTCCAGCCTTACACTCATTTTATGGACCCACAAAGCAAGTGCCCTGCTTGTCAGTGATCCAGAATTACGGGAAGTAGAGATTCCAATTGTTCGCAGTTCAAAATTCAAACATTTTCGTTAACCGAGATAAACTCGTTAAACCCAAACCAAGCAGGGTATCATGCACTTATAGATAATATTTGAGATACTTTCATTAAATTGGGCAACACCATTCTATTTGATGAATATAAGAATGAAGCTTTATCATTATTGAAATTTCCCGAAACGCTAAACAACCCCTAAAACATAAATCCTAAGGTCTCGATTGATTTGCAGGATTGCTAGAACATAGGAATAGGAAAACCATAGGATTGGAGTGGAATGACCTCTTGAATCTATAAGAATAGAAAATTACATGAATTTGGATCAAGTACATCTTTTAATAGTAGGTAAAGAAAAGGAATTCAAAGATGAGGTTAGGGTGAATGGAAATTTTCCTACAAAATAGAGAGCAAAAGAATCCTTTGAAGGAATCACTACGGATTGTAATCTGTTGAATCAAACGAACAACATTTGTATACTTTTAAGGGGAAAAATCCATCACAAATCCTTTGAAATTCCTTTGAATCAAACAACACCTATACCCCTAAATACTAAACCCTAAACCCTTAGCTCCTAAACCATAATTAAACCCTAACAAAGTAGGTATCATGTACTTATAGATCCAAATTTGAGTTACTTTCAGTAAATTGTGGTAACGCCATTCTATTCCATAGATATAACCATAAAGTTTGAACATTATTGAAAAATCGTAAAACCCTAAACCCTAAACCCCTAAAGCCTAAAACCCTAAACACTACCCCCTATAACCTGACCAAGCAGGTATCATGCACTTATAGATCAAATTCGAGATAATTTTATTAATATAAATTGGGTAACGCCATTCTATTTGACGAATATAAGCATAAATATTAAACATTATTGAAAAACCCAAAAACCCAAAACCCTAAACAACCCCTAAAACCTAAACCCTAAACCCCTAAATACTAAAACCATAAACCCTAAAATCTCCACCCATAATTAAACCCTAACCAATAAGGGTATCATATACTTATAGATCCAAATTTTTGAGATAATTTCATTAAATTGCGGTAACGCCATTATGTTCTACGAATATAAGCATAAAACTTGAACATTATTGAAATTTTCCTAAACCCTAAACCTCCAAACTATTAACCTCTAAACCCCTAAATCCTAAACCCTAAACCCTTAAACAACCTTGACAAAGCAGGTATCATCTCCTCGCATATCAACACTTCATATATACTTTCATTAAATTACGCTAACGCCATTCTATTCCAGGAATATAAGCATATATCTTGAAAATTATTGAAAATGCCGTAAAACCTAAACCCCTAAAACCTAAGCCCTGAAAACTAAAATTAATCCTAGGACACTAAACCCCTAAACCATGACCAACAAATGGCTGTCATATGCACACTTATATATCAAATTTTGAGATACTTTTACTGAATTGGGTAACGCCATTCTATTTCATGAAAATAGGCATACAAATCGAACATTATTGAAAATTCCCTAAACCCTAACCCCTCCAAAACCTAAACTCCAAGCCCTATTCCCCTAAACCCGAAAAACCATAAACCCTCAACCTGTAAACCCTAACAAAGCAGGTACCATGCACTTATAGCTAAAAATTGATATACTTTCATTAAATTATTCCTAAGTCATTCTATTCCACAAATTTAAGCATCAAGCTCGAACTTTATTAAAAATACCCTAAACCTTAAACCCTAAACCCCTAAAACCCTAAACCCTAAATCTCGAAACACTAAACCCCTAAACCTCACTAACAAGTAGCTATCATGCACACTTATAGATCAAATTTTGAGATACTTTTATTAATTGGTTGGGTAACGCCATTCTATTTGACAGTTATATGCAGAAATCTTGAATATTTTTGAAAATTCCCTAAACCCTTATCCCTAAACAACCCCTAAAACCTAAACCTAAACCAACAAACACCCTAACGAAGCAGGTATCATGCACTTATTGATAAAAAATTGAAATAGTTTCATTAAATCGTGGTAACTCTATTCTATTCCATGAATGTAGGCATAAATCTTGAATATTGTTGAAAATTCCCTAAACCCCAAACCCCTAAAACCCAAAACCCTAAAACCCAAACCCTAAACTCCTATCTTATCTTACCACTATATAGTGTAAGGTTAGATTTGAATATTTACCATTGGATTAAGACTCGTGAATCCCAACATTCTCAGCTGTCGGATCTTATTTTTCAATTTTATTACATCTTTCGCTACAATATACTATTGATAGTCTTTAGCATTTCTCTAGATTATGTTACAAAGATTTTTCAAGTATTAGGTATATCTAATAATAAACGTTGACTTCTAGATGATACAAACTACAAGAACCAAATATACAACCATAATTTATACAGTATTTAAATTTTGGGAGTTTTATCTATTATATAATCTTAGCACGATATATAGTGTACGAATAAATTTTTGATCAAACTTTAACTGTTGGATCAGATCGATGACCAGCAAATTCCATCTTTGCAAACCGTTGGATCTTCTATCCATTCTATCTTCTAGAAGCTAGATTCTCTATTGAAATTTTTTACAACCATGATCGCTATGCACAAATCTCACAACACACTTCTTAATAATTCTGGAATCTTTTTCATCATTTATCTAGAGCATATATGTCAAGTATTAGGTAGCTAATAGGTTGATTTCCACATGATACAAACTACAACAACCAATATACACCTGATACTTTATGGACAACGTTAAAAATTATAATTATTTTTGAGCATCACCTATTATAGTTATATATAAAAATGATATGTCATACTTTTATTATCTGATTCTCAAGTGTACAAGGCACATGCAACTTATTCTTCACTATATAGTGTATGAATAACTTTTAACTTTGACTCTTTGATGAAGATTGGAAAATCCAAAAATTGCTAACCGTTTGATGAAGATCCCATTGATACTCACGTGCAAGGCACGTGGCGACTTACTACTCTAATTTAATACTACTACTACCGCTACAACTAGTACTACTACTATGTTAGTAGATCAAAATCTACCCCCCTTCTTTTCTTCTTCAACTATTTCTTTTTCTAAACATTCGGACACACACACCACTGTTCCTAAATTTCCCTCATTCCTTCTCTGCCACCCCCTGTGCCATCACTCGAGTTGAGGGGAGCTCGATATCTAGACCTGTCGCCGCCACTATTATACCCACTGCCCCACTTCCTCATCGTCACAGCCTCTGGTCCACTCGAGCTCACGCTGTTGTGGCTCCTGAATATTATGACGAGGTACACTTGATTTCAAGAAGATTGCACTCCATGTGGCTTCTCTCCTCAACATACTGTTTACTCATTTGCAATATTGTTTTTCCGAAATCGTGTCAATGTAATTTGATCTCAGGAAGAATGTTGCTAACCGAAGACTCGAACTTAAAAAGAGACGAGAAGAAGAAATCCCATGAGGTAACGAAGATGGATCAAGTAATGACGAAGTTAGAGTTAGCAAAAAAAATGGGAATGGAGAAGAGAAGCATAGAGTCAAAGAAGTGAACATGAAAATGGAGCTACAGATCATAGATATCATCCACGGACACAAGATCTAGACGAATGAGTATAGGTTGAAGCTTAGGAAGATCAAAAGTTATTCTACAAAGAAGGATATATGCCTAGAATATGCATTCAATATTATTGCTATCCTCACCATGGTCATAATCGCAATGTTCAGATTATTATTAGGTTTAATTAGAGGCACGAGGTAGTAGGGTTAATTAGAGGCATGAGGTACTCGCTCTATAGAACTATCGTCATTCTAGTAGTGATTATAATCATGTTGTTCGAACTATTATCAAATCATTTGCAGTATCCGCAAGATTAGGAAGTTGAAAAGTAGTATTTACTGATGTGCAGTTCATGCTATCGCGCATAGTTTGTACTAGTAAATTACACGAAAACCAATGAGCTTCACCGTCGCCAACCATTCCTCAATAACAACTACTCCCTCCTCCCAAAGGGAACTGCTGGACTTTCTCTAACGCCCTCCCCCACCCCCACCCTCACCCACCCCCCGCCTCCGCCGCACATCGGAACCACTAGAGCCGCCATGAGCAACCGGAAGCTCTTCGTTGTCCTCGACATGGGCCAACTCCGTCGTCCCAACATGGGATGTGCGTCAACTCCCTCGGGCACCGAACCTGACCCACAACACATCGGATCCGCTTCACCGACACCGTCGTGCACAACACATAATAATGTTCACCGACGCTGCACTGGAAATGCACCGATCTGCTTCAACGAGCCTACCGACAACAACGTGAGCTACTGTGTCACACCGCAAATTTCTATGGTAAGTCCCTCATTTTATTTTGATGTGCTTGGTAATTAGTTTGTTCATCTGAGTTTTACTAAAATAAAGAATTTCTCATTACTCTATATCTCTAGCATACCCATATTGAATTGATTGTTTAGTTTATACGAGCCACAACATGTTTAGTTCTTCATTCATGGCTAGATAACGCACATGATTAGTACTCCATAATAGTTCACTTGCATTTCGTACAAGGCGATATGTTCTTTGGGCAATGATTAAATCAATTCCACACTATGCAGTTGCGAGATCCAATAGTTATTGCTTGCATAGAGTGTTAGTTCTCGATTCCTCTGACTACCGCTTCTCTAACTGCAGAATGATCTGATTGTAGACATGAGGCAAGCATAGTTTTAATCGCTTATTTTGTTATGTATGTAGTCTGTAGGAAATGATCTGTAAATTACTTGTTTGTCCATTAATATTACCTCTCTGTTGACTAAATGTAGCCAATATTCGGTTACTAATTTCATTGTACTAATAGTGTATATTAGCCTCATAACAACTAAAAATTTGGCTTCTCTTATTTTAATTTTGAGTTTATCAATGACTAAAAAAGTCTGCCAACCCCAGTTAAAGATACAATAGTTAGAGCAAGGTAGCATAAAGAAGCTAGTTTTTTACCTGTGGCACTGCTTCTGTTCAAAATGATTTATATGGAATATTCTCCTTGTCTCGAACAGTTATAGGAAAACTATTCTATTGTGCTTCTTTTGGCTATGTAGTTGCCAGAATACATTTGCAGTGTCTGGATATTCTATGAAGTTCTAAAAGTCTACTCCCTTCGTTTTAAAATATAAGATCTTTTAGCTTTTTAAACCAAATGTATCTATACTTTTTTAGTATGCAGATTCACTCGGGTTTGGAGTGAATCTACACACTAAAAGAAATTTAGATATATTTTCTTCACAAACATAAAACATCTTATATTTTCAAACGGAGGGAGTACCTGCTTTCCAAATTCTTCGACAATGCACTATGTGCCGCTGTAACCTATTTTGTCTTAGTTGCAGACTACAAATAAAGTTGTTCATGTCGAAGGGAGTAGCGACACTTGTGTTGACAGTATTTAGGATATTGTTGCTTAATTATTGATAGAAAGTGAGAAAGCCGACAAACTCCGTGATTCTATTGATATTCTAAGGAAGCAGGGAACTGAATCGGCTGCAATACTCTGCAGAGGTCGCAAAGAGATTACAATACTTATCGTAAGTGTAGTTCAACATCTTGTTACTGGTCTAAGCAGTGACATTAGCAGGTCAATCATTTATCTAGTTATTTGCAAACTACTTTTGGCCAAAAAAGGTAACCGCCAGACTCCAAGAGTATAATGATATGCTTAGAAAGCTAACACAAGTATCAGATACTAACATCTCCAAAATACGCCAAATGTGTGAAAATATCTTCTCAATATCTGACTACCATTCACTTGATATATTTCCAGCTGAGGAAGGTCCTGAAGCATAGCTTCTACGATTCGACTTAACTCTGATCCGTGTGTATTGATGCACTTTATTTTGTGTAATGTTTTGAGCTATGTAATAATTTAAATTCTTTGTATCTCATGTTATTGTTCTTTTAACTCCTTTTCATTACTTATATCTGATTGGCAAACATAATAGACTGAAAAATTGGGCATTAAGTCAACACAACAAACTAGGAGTATGTTGTCCTTGAATGGGATATATTTTCCAAAATAGTAACGGGCGGGAACAGTTTCATGTTGTTCAAAATGTTTCTGTTGGAGGTGTTGTGCCCAATTTGTGCGCAATCATGCTCACGGATGTGGCAATCGGCCTTGAATTTCTAGATAGTTAGCATACTGTCTACTACCTTTTTTTCTATTATAGTAGATGGATGGTAGACAAATTCAAAATCTCATATCGAGTGTCAAAATCACCCACCGACCATATTTCATTTACGGCCACACAGTTTCAAAAATTGTGAGGCAAAATCTCCCACTTGGAGTACCATTTTTCTATCCGTAGATAGATGGAAGCTAGCCAAATTCACAATCCTAATCGGCCGGTAAAATCACTCACCTCCCCAAAAGCATTTCCTGCCTCTCCGTTTCAAACATTTTGGGGCAAAATATTCCACCGAAGACAACCATTTTTCTATTATTACTTGGACGGTAGGAAAATTTAAAATCTTAGTCAAGCGTTAAAATTTACCGCCTATGCTGTGTGAATCGAATGCATCCGATTTTATTTGCAAAAATACTCAATGATTATGGATGTGTTGAAGTGACGATCGGCCTTGAATTACTGGATAGATAGCTTACAGTCTAATACGTTTTTTATTAGATGGACGCTAGTCAAATTCAAAATATCAAACGAGCGGCAAAATCACCTATCGACCTTGAAGAATTTCCCACCCCACCTTTTCAAAAAATTTGAGCCAAAATCTCGCACCACATAGTACCATTTTTCTATTATTATTATATGGACGCTGGCTAAATTCAAATCTCAATCGAGCAGCAATATCAACCATCCTTGAATAAATCCGCCCCCTCCATTTTATAAACTTTTGATATTATAATTCCTGTTCTACCCTTTGTTAAGACGACAAAGGGGCATGCTAAAGTCGGTCCCTTGGGGGCACGATCTGTATTATGTTTCTGTTCACCTTTGTGGTCCCTATTCGTGCAGTTTTTCCTGCTGGTCCTCCCAAAAATCCCAAGCTCCTCTGTCCCCAACACGACCACCGCGTGCACCGGCCAATGACAAATCTATGTCGGCCTAAACCGCATGAGGTGCGGTCTCGTGCACCATCGCAGATCTGGTTCACCGACACCCATCCCACCGGATCTAGTTTACCTGGCTTCTATGCCATTACAGCAGAGCCGCGGTCTCGTTCACCATGCAGATGGCGTCATCGACCGCCCAATCTCTACTTTCCCGCTGCCGAATGCTACGCAACCATACTAGAGCGGCCTCACCGGTGTCCACCAGATGGGATCTAGATCAACCAGTTCCATGTCCACCACTCCAGACCAGCTGCACGGGCGTTGCTGTTCACGACATCGGATCTGCCTCAGCAATGCTCTCGTCCACCGCGCTCAAGCCGACATCGACCTCCCAATATCTGCTTCTCCGACCTCCCTAGATCTGCTTCCTCGACAACCCAAGATCTACATAGACGCAAACGTATCACCCGTGGTGACCTACACGTCACTCTCACGGTACCAACGATGCTTAGACGCCTCTCGGACTGAGGTAAAGTAATCTCGAACCCCTTTTTTTTTTCTCAGCAATATAGCAGGTTAAAGTCTATCGCAGTGACCTTCATTTTTGTTGTCGTACTAGTACATACAAGTCATTGGGCATGTCTATTCTTTGTGCTACATACAAGGTCACTAGACATGTTTGTTTGCATTTGTTGCTCTACAAATTTAAAGTAATGCACATGTTTATTATTTTGTCATGGACATGTTCTTAGCTACTCCCTGCAACATTAATTTCCTTCTATTATGTAGTTTTTGCAAAATGTAAAGTCAGTGAAAAATATTAGTGTGGATTCCTTGCTCCATAGTTACTGAATCTATCTGGTTCGTCCTGAGCTAACTTCCTGCTATTATTTCCTCCCTGGCATCATTCTGCTAACCTGTAGTAACTGTTAAACTCATCTTATTAGTTCGATAATAATTTTTTTGTTGCTATCTGGATCTTTAAAAGATGCAACACTAACTATTTGTTTTTTCTTTGCATAGATCTCAAAAGGGAACACCAAACATGTTGGTTTGCACATCCTCTTCTACGGGTTCACAAGTGTGATGTCATTGTTTACTTATCTAGTGCTGGTTCATCCTAAGCAACGACATAACTATCCTCTATTATGTAGTTCATTCGTGGTTTGCGTTCCTGCTATGCAAGTTCTGGAATGATGCCATTATAATTTATGTCTCGTTCATTCTTAGCTAATCCAACGAAAGTAACTGCATGCCCATTATGTAGCTCACCAAGAATTCTTAGTCACCCAACGTCTCTAGTATTCCAGGATATACTAATGCTTCCATATATATTTGTTGAAATGACCTGGCTAGTTTATATTTGCTGAAATTCTAGGAAACACACTGTTCGATTGCTCAATTCAGCTGTAGGAACACTTGTGTAATGCTTGATTATCCTGTTCTACAGGTTTACAAGCAATACCATTATATTTCATGTCTAATGGTTTGTCCTAAGCAGCACCATAACTATCCTCTACTCTATATATCGTTCATTCATAGTTTGCATTCTTGGTCTACAAGGTCTCTTACGATGCCTTTATAATTCATATTTCGTTCCTAGCTATGACAGTAACTGCATGCCCATTGTGTAGCTCACCGCGAATTCTAGGTCACCTAACATCTCCTGCATTTCAGGATAAACGACTTCTTTCATAAATATTTTTTTAAATGACTTGGCTAGTTTATATTTGCTGAAATTCTAGGAAACACACTGTTTGATTACTCAATTCATTTGTAGGCACACCTGTCTAACGCTTGCTTATCTTGTTATATAGGTTCATCAGAGACGCCATTATATTTATAATCTAGTGCTGGTTCATCCTAAAGCAACGACATAACTATCCTCTACTTTGTAGTTCATTCATGGTTTGCGTTCCTGCTCTGCAAGTTCTGGTATGTTGCCATTATAATTTCTATCTGGTTCATTCTTAGGTACGATAGTAATTGCATGCCATTGTGTAGCCAACTCTGAGTCAACCAACGTTTCTTGCTTTCCAGGATATACAACTGCTTCCATATATATTTGTTTAAATAACCTGGCTAGTTTATATTTGTTGTTCTAAAAAACACTTTGTTTGACTGCTCATTTCATTGTAGGCACACTTGCCTAATGCTTGCATGTACTCTGCTATAGGTTCACAGGCGACGCCATTACATTTCGTATCTGGTTCTGGTTCTTCCTAAGCAATAACCCAACTATCCTCTACTATATAGTTCATTTGTGGTTTGCATTCCTTCTCTACAAGTTCTCGCATGATGCCACTATAATTTCTGTCTCGTTCGTTCTTAGTTACGACAGTAACTACATGCCATTGTCTGGTTTATTCTTCTATATATATTTGTTGAATGTCCTGGCTAGTTTATATTTCTGAAATTCTAAGCCACACATTGTTATATTTCTCGTTTCACGGTAGGCACACTTGTTTAATGCTTGCTTGTCCTGTTTGTTTGACGTGATGGTCAATATATTTGAACCATTAATCAGTAGTAAACTCCAGTTCATAGCTCCTGTCGTATCAGTTAAATGAGTAGTTTGCCTTGTTTGACGTATTAACTTGTTATTACTTAGTTTCAAATTGTAATTATTGATATCACCACCAAAGAGGGTGCTACAAGATGATGTCTCAAGTTTGTTTTCCAATGTAGATATCACAATCAAAAGGGAGATGCAGGTGATAGATGGAGAAAGGAAATTGAGGACTGCTATCAACACGATTGTCAACTGAAATGCCGATTTTCTTTCCCTTGAGTTAATAATATGTAATAACTTTAAGTAGTTTGCATTTGATGTAATATCTAGACTAATTGCATAGGACATGTAGGCATTTAGTTGATTCCGTCCACACATAGCGGTAGGCGGTACCATACATGCGCTAGCCAGGTCGATTAGGGTATAGTATTGTGCTCTGTATTTTCCTGTCTTGTAGTAGGCCGACGATGAACCGTAAAAATGCTCACACGTTGTACACCATTTATGATACCGAAATGGGCTCCAGAAATGCAGACACTGTAAAAGACCGTAAACCTAACAGGGCTGACCCATAGGCGAGATTAGTAACAGTAACAGGGCATAACAGTTGCAGGCTGAAACCGTAACAGGCTGAAATAGTAACAGGCCGAAACCGTAAAAGGCCAAAACAGTAACATGACGAAACAGTAACTTGCCAAAACCAAAAAATACCGAAAAAGTAACAGGCCGAAATAGTAATAGGCCAAAACCATAACAGGACAAAACATTAACACTCGAAATAGTAGGGACCAGAAAAATAACGGGCCAGCACCTTAAATTGCCAAAACAGTAATGGGCCAGAATAGTAGTAGGTCAAAACAGTAACATGCCGATTTTGCACTAGGCCGGAACAGTAACAGGCCAAGGAACTCACCAGGTTAAAATAGTAATGGGCCATAACATGGGCTGGACATTTATGTGCCTGAACGGTAGGGCCCAAAGTATATGGGCCCGGTTTGAATAGTGCATGGATATACAGTAATATGCCAAAAAGGTTAGGGCCAAAGCGGGATGGCCAAACGGCCCATTTTGAATAGTGCAGGGCGGAACACTAACGGACACGGATATATATGGGCAGTGCGAACAGGCCAATTTCAAACAGTGTGTGTGGAAATAGTAATGGGCCAGAAAGTTTACGGGCCGCCGATGGCTGCACCAGTGGGCCCATTTGTAATAGTGCATGATGAAACAGTAACGGGCCATGATCCTGTTGGACTTCTTCAATGGGCCTACCCACTTAATAATTACGAGGCCTTGTCTGGGCCTGTCTTCTAGCACGGTTTCATTGACAGTTAACATCGTTAACAGGCCATTAACGGTGCTCGCCATGTGGCAGTTTGCATGACGTCAGCAGTCAACGCGGATGGCGAACACATCTATGACGGAACATCTTTTTGTGGCCGAAGGGTGCGATCCGCCAGGTCTAAAAAAACCGTGGTAGAATCTTTTGTGAATGGACTTTTACCACGAAGGGCATCCCTTGTAGAAGACTCTTCAGCCACGAAAAATGGGCCTTCAACCACAAAAATTATCCGTTGTAAAAGGACATTTTTCTTGTAGCGATACATTTAGCACAAAGGACCCTAAAATAATTAAGCAAAGGAAAACAACCGGGTTTGGCTCCTTCTCAAGAGAGCAGTTGATCGAGTCATACTCTCCATACTACTTTCTCTTCAATTGTTTTCAAAATATGAACAAATTTCTGGGCATGCTAATTCTAGGATATGGGATCGTCAACATATAATATGATGTAGATATGGCCACGACCTTGGTCGCTCGGCTTGAAATCGAAGAATGTTCATACTCATTGACAGCTAAGCTTAAATTTGTTTAGATGTTGAGACTTACTTTTAGGTTAAAATTTTACATGGGGGGTGGGAGTATATTTTACATCAAGGACCTGAAAAAGGAAAATTACATCAAGGTCCATACATTTAGCATAAATGACCCTAGAATAATTAAGCAAGGAAAACTATTGGGTTCGGATCCTTCTCGAGAGAGCAGCTGATCGAGCTAGACTCTTCATACCACTTCCTCTTTGATTGTTTTCAAAATATGGCCAAATTTGTCGTCGTGCAAATTCTTGGATATGGGATCATCAACATAAAGTACTATATAGATATGGCAATGACCTTGGTCGTTCGGCTTGAAATACGAGAATGTTCATACTCGTTGATAACTAAGCTTAAATTCATTTAGATCTTACCATGTAGATTCAGGTTAGAATTTTACACGGGTGGTGGGAGTATGTTCTATGCCAAGAACCCAAAAATATGGAAAATTACATCGAGGTCCATACATGTAGCACAAAGGACCCTAAAATAATTAAGGGAGGAAAACAATTGTTTTCGGCACCTCCTCAAGAGACCATCTGATCGAGCCATACTCTTCTAAATACTACTTCCTCTTTGATTGTTTTCAAAATATGGAAAAATTTGTCAACATGAAAATTCTTGGACATGGGATCATCAGTATAAAGTATGATGTAGATATGGCCATGACCTTGGTCATTTGGCTTGAAATCCAAGAATGTTCATACATACTCGGTCAAAACTAAGTTTAAATTCATTAAATTTTACCCCTTACTTTTAGGTTAAAATTTTACACGGGCAACGAGAGTACATTTTACATCAAGGACCTATAAAATAGGAAAATTACATCAAGGTCCATACATTTAGCACAAAGGACCCTAAAATAATTAAGAAAATAAAAAAATCGGGTTCAGATCCTTCTCGAGAGGGCAGCTGATCGAGCCATACTCTTCGTACTAATACCTCTTAGATTGTTTTCAAAATATGGCCAAATTTGTGAGAATGCATATTCTTGGATATGGGATCATCAACATTACATATGGCCATGACCCTGGTCGTTCGGCTTCAAATCCAATAATGTTCATACTCATTGACAACTAAATTTAAATTCTTTTTTACTTTAGCACATACTTTCAGGTTAGAATTTTACACGGGCGGCGGGAGTATATCCTATATAAAGGAGCTAAAAAGGTAAAATTATATCAAGGTTAATACATTTTAGAACAAAGGATCCTAAATTAGTTAAGCAAGGAAAACAATCGGGTTTGGCTCCTTCTTGCGAGATTAGCTGATCGAGCCATACTCTTCTCCGTACTACCTCTTCAATTGTTTTCAAAATATGGCCAAATTTTTTGGCATGAAAATTCTTGGACATGGGATTATCAATATAAAGTATGATGTAGATATTTCCATGACCTTGTTCATTCAGCTTGAAATTCAAGGATGTTCATACTCATTGACAACTAAGGTTAAATTCATTTATATTTTACCACTTACTTTTAGGTTAAAATTTTACACGGGTAAAGGGAGTATATTTTACACCAAGGACCTAAAAATAGGAAATTATATTGAGGTCCATACATTCAGCAAAAAGGACCCTAAAATAATCAAGCAAGGACAATAGTCGGGTTTTCCTCCTCGAGAGAGCAGATGATCGAGCAGACAATAGTATGAAATGATCTAGGATTTACTTTTTGCTCGTATCCTTAACAAGTTGAATTATCCGAGCCTTAAAGAGTGAGAGCCTTAACGATCCGAGCCTTAATGACTTGAGCTGCTCGATAGTCGAGCCCTATGGATCATCCACATAAAGTATGATGTAGATATGACCATGACCTTGGTCTTTCGGCTTGAAATCCAAGAATGTTCATACTCATTGACAACTAAGCTTAAATCCGTTTAAATTTTAACACTTTTAGATTAAAATTTTACACGGGCGATGGGAGTGCATTTTACATCAAGAACCTAAAATTTTTACCAGAAATTACACAAGAGTTAGTCCTGTAGCTACCCCTGCATTCGACTAATTTGAAGGGAACTGGAGAAGACGAGCATTATACGTCGGAAACGTATCTATAATTTTTGATGCTCCATGCTTGTTTGGTATCTACTTTGCTTTGCTTTGTCTACACTTTGAGGTGTTTTTTTATATCTTTTCTAGAACTAATCTATTAAACAGTTGCCACAGTGCTAGTTGCCTATTTTCTTCTGTTTTTGGTTTCAAAAAGGTAGAAAATCAATATTGTCGGAATTGGACGGGACAAAAGCCAAAGTCAATATTTTACCGTGGGCGACACGAAGTCCAGAGGAGAGACGGAGAGCCGAGCCAGGGCCACCACACTCCGCTAGGCGTGGGTGGGCCCACCCCGCGCCTGGGTAGGGTGTGGGCCCCCTGGCCGCCTCCCAGCCTCGCCTCTTCGCATATAAGAAGCCCCCGATGCAGAAACCCTAGGCACCCGATCAAAACTCACGAAACCTTCTGTAGCCGCCGCCACCGTCATCCCTGGATCGAGGGGGATCTGAAGTTTTTCCCGGCACCCTGTCGGAGGGGAAATCATCCCGGATGCCTTCTTCTCCGATATGATGCGTGAGTAGTTCCACCTTGGACTATGGGTCCATGTAGTAGCTAGATGGTTGTATCTCCTCCTTGTGCTTTCATGTATAGATCTTGTGAGCTCCGTTCATGATCAAGATCTAATCTATTTGTAATCATGCATGTTGTGTTTGCGGGGATCCGATGGATATTGAGATTACTACGTCAGATTGATTAATGGTTTTGTCTTTATGATTATATCATGTATGTGTTGTTTGTGATCTTGCATGCTCTCCGTTGTTAGTAGCTATCTTGGCCAAGTAGTTTCTAGTGACTCCAAGAGGGGGTATTTATGCTCGATAGTGGGTTCATGCCTCTAGTTTCCAAGGTAAATGATAGAAATCTCTTCGGTTGTAGATGTGTTGTTGCTACTAGGGCAAAAACAACGGTCTCTTGTTCATGGAACAAGTGGATTGTTTAACTTACACACTTTTCTTAAAGCATTTGTATGAAATGATAACCTGAAGGTGGACTTCTAGTCATAGATGAAGTTGGATGCCGGTCTATGTATATTGATGTATTGCCCAATCAAATCTCATAGGATCTTTTTGTTTGGTGTTTCATTGTTATGCCTTGCTCAGTTCCCGTCAATTGCTCTCCTGTAATTTATTTACCCTTCATGCATGTTGTTTATCTAAGGAGAGCACCTCTAGTGAACTATGGACCCCGGTCCAATCTTTAACATTGATACATCTTTCGGTGTTACTTGTTTACTTGCTGCAAACCATTACCTTCCACACCATACATTTAAACCTTTGTTACAGCAACCAGTGAGATTGACAACGTCAGCGTTCGTTGGGGCAAAGTCTTGAATTTGTGTTGTGCAGGTTTCCACGTTGCTTGCAACATATGTGTGATGTTTCCTTCCTCCTACTGGTTCGATAACCTTGTTTTCTTACTGAGGGAAGAATTGCGGTTGTGCTGCTTCACACCTTGCTCTTGGGGTTCCCAACAGGCTCCACTTCAACTGAGCCATCAACAAGTTTTCTGGCGCCGTTGCCGGGGAGGCGAAGGACGTCTTCACAAGGGGAGTCCTACACTTACTTTCTCTTTACTTTTTTTTAGTTTGCTTGGTTTGCTTGCCTCTTTTCAAAAAACTCAAAAATAGTTTAGTTTGGTTTGCTTTCTTTATTCAAAAAACACAAAAAATAGTTCATGCTCTAGCTGCTGCTGCTATTTTTGGCTTGCTCCACTTTGCCAAAATGAACTCTGCTGAGAACACCATGTTGCTCCCCAAGTTCACCCAGAAAAACCTTTCAATATGTAGTGGCGCCATAATTGGGAAAGATAATATTGAAGAATTCTTTAATTATGTTAGCAAGAATTAGGATATTGAGAATAAATCTATAGTACAGCTTGCTCCTAATTATGAGATTCCTTCAGTTTCTTTAGTTCATATGTTGGAGGCTAGGTTTGTTAGGCTTAACCCCATGATGCAATTTTTTTCCTAAAGCTAAAGAAAGAAAAGAATGCTGAAAAGAGAGAATTTCTTCTTGAAACTTTACTCAAAGAGTTGCATGATGTTGCTAGGGAAGCCAAAAAAAGTATTTGAGCATTCCAATATGTTACGGTCATGTGTAGTTGTTGTGGGTACTTAAGATAAAACTAAGCCTATAGAGGAATTTAAGATACCCATACCCTTTAAGCTTGTTGGAATGCATGAGGCCTTTGAAAAGAATTTTGATTGGATTGTTCCTAAAAATCCTTTTGATGAAAGTAGTAAACCAAAGATAGATGAGAAGGGATCCTCCAATACTCATTTGGATGAGATATCTCTCATAGTTGAAGACTTTGCAAGTATTGATCTTAATGCTTCTTCATTTGAAAATACTTGATTCTTCTTGCTTCTTGTGCCTAACTTAAAGGCGTTAAAGACAAGTACTTATTGGGATATAACCCAAGATTTTCGTTTAGTATTGGAAGTTATTACTTCAGTAATGACCTCTCCTTATCCTTTTTGTTTTATTTTTCGCCAAGAATTATCTCTAATGAGGGGGAAGTAAGATTTGGGGAGTTGCTGTCCCGAAACAAATTTCTGTCCTCCATACTAAAACTTCGTGAGGATTCTCTGTAACTCGCATTGATCTAAACAGTTACGAATAAATCCCCCTGTATGTTAGCTAACTTTCTCTAGTTCAACACTTTTTTATTTGAGCAACAAAAGATTTTTGAAAAAATTGGTTTCTACCCGTTGGTCTATTTTGACAGATTTCTGCCATTATTTGCATTTGCCTCTTATTGATTCCTTTTTGAGTTCTCTTTTGGGGAATTGAGCTTTTTGAAGTAGTTGCTACAGTATCTTGTGTTGTTAGTGAATTTTTTTGCTGTTCCAAAGCTTATCCCAAAGGTCTTTTATATTTTGAATACACTAATGTTGCGAATGAAGATTGTGTGAAGTTTTGTATGAAGGAAAAATTTCAGGTGTAGAGAAAGAATGATGTAATGAGATGAAGAATGGACAAAAGCTCAAGTTTGGGGATGCCACCCTTGTATCACCCCAAGAAATATCCAAGAGGTACAAGCATCAAAGCTTGGGGATGCCCAAGGCATCCCCTTCTTCATCAATAAAAAGCTCAAGTCTGTCTAGACACTTCGTTTTTATTGTTTCATGCACTATTGTGTTGTTCTTGGAGCATCTTATTTTTTGTCTGCTTTGCTTATTTTGTTTAGTTTTCTTGAATAAAGTAGTTTGGACCCCCGTTCTCGCTGTGTTGTTGCAAATAAGTTGCTTGGTGTTGGAAAGGAGTAGTAAGTTCCTGCTTGAAAGTGCAAGAGGAGCTTGCATTGACTGTGACTTAGACTTTAGCATGACATGCTAGGTCTTGTTTTAACCTTATGCTTAGTGATTATTGCTGTAGCAGGTCTTGTTCCAAACAATTTGGATTGCTTAGTGTGCCTTGAAGAAATTATGCGTTGTTTTAGCATGCAAAAGCATAGTATTGTGGTATTCTCCTTTGATGCTTTGTTTGGGTTGACTTGGCACATTCTCACACCATGTTATGACTATGAACAAGTCTCCATAGCCTCTATGATCATTTAGTCCTTGACTTGTAGTACCACTCGATTCTTTGATTAGTAATGTTTTGTTGCTCTCCATGATTATGGCCATTATTGCTCTCTTAGTTGGTTGCTCCGAGTCTTTTGCTAGCCTCCACTTGTATGTGTAAGCTCTACTCATGCTTCCAACTCCCAAGAAACCAAGTTATTCCAAAGTGTCCACTATAAACTCCTATGCATGGTGTGTTACACCATTCCAAGTATATTCTTGTTTTCAGCTATCTTCCAATTCAAAAGTATTTTGTTATGTGAAAACTTAGGGATTAAAGCTCTCACGAACTTGACGGCACATTTTGTATTCTTTTCCCCTAGTAAACTTGAACCATTGTGCCATCTATGTTGTATATGCTTGCACTTATTTGTTGGAATTAGGAGAACCGTGTTGTCACGAGGAACCTTTTCAACATTGCACTTATACTTTATACTCAGTTGATATCATGCTCTTTTGTCTATGGATGTCACCAGTGTGAAATAAAGAGGGAACTTGTAAGTCCATGGAGTATGTATTTTGTGTTAGAGAAACGCCTGGGCCGCTAGCCTAAGCCATGCATAATCATTGTGGAAACTTGTAGCATCACCACAGTGAGCTATCTATGAAGCATCCTCAATAAAAAGCAATGCACATAGTAAATAAAAAGATCGCTGAGATTCTCATTGTCTACTTGCCTTGTCATTTTGGTTATGGGATAGCTCATGTACCATGTGCAAGGGGTACCCCGTTGGGGGTTCTCTATGATACGCATGAACTTACAATGACAAGAACTTACAGGTGACTGAAGTTGAGTAGCATGAGGTGTGGCCTTCGTATTCAAGGGACTTGATATTGCCAACTTATACTTTGTCAAGCATATACTCCATAGTTTTTTCACTTGAACCTTAACCACTTCAAGATGCTTATGATAGGGGCAATGAGGGCTGAAAGCTAACAAGTACCATAATTTTTGGAATCTCTTTTTGAAACTTCAAATCCCTGCTTCCTGTATGAAGGGCCTTTCTTCCACTATATATTGAGTCTCCACCTTCTACCTTTAGGCACCATTAAGAGAGCATAGTTGCCATTGTATGTGCAGTGTCCCAAAACTTATTGATTGATGCATATTGTGAAATTACTTGTTCTTGTGCTACTTGTTTCTAGTCACCCTTGTGAACTTTGAGGTGTCCTATGCATCTATTTGCTACTCTATGAGGGACAACCTGATTGCCACTATGCCATGTTTTGTGTATGTGAAACAAACAAACATTTTTCAATGCATGTTATTCATGATCTTTGTTTGTAGCCTTTCAGGTTGCATGCTTAGTTTCTATGTCCTATTGTTAGAACTCCATCTTTCATGCACATGTTTAGAGTTCTTTCATCCTAGTTTTCCATGCTTGCAAATGGTTTGATCTTGGTTTTGATGGTGCATGTCACCTCAAAAATTATTCTTTATATCACTTACCTACTCGAGGACGAGCGGGAGTTAAGCTTGGGGATGCTTCATATGTCGGAAACGTATATATAATTTTTGATGCTCCATGCTTGTTTGGTATCTACTTTGCTTTGCTTTGTCTACACTTTGAGGTGTTTTTTTATATCTTTTATAGAACTAATCTATTTAACAGTTGCCATAGTGCCAGTTGCCTATTTTCTTCTGTTTTTGGTTCCAGAAAGGTAGAAAATCAATATTGTCGGAATTGGACGGGACAAAAGCCAAAGTCAATATTTTACCGTGGGCGACACGAAGTCTAGAGGAGAGACGGAGAGGCGAGCCAGGGCCAACACACTCCGCTAGGCATGGGTGGGCCCACCCCGCGCCTGGGTAGGGTGTGGGCCCCCTGGCCGCCTCCCAGCCTCGCCTCTTCGCATATAAGAAGCCCCTGATGCAGAAACCCTAGGCACCCGATCAAAACTCACGAAACCTTCTGTAGCCGCCGCCACCGTCATCCGTAGATCGAGGGGGATCTGAAGTTTTTCCCGGCACCCTGTCGGAGGGGAAATCATCCCGGATGCCTTCTTCTCCGATATGATGCGTGAGTAGTTCCACCTTGGACTATGGGTCCATGTAGTAGCTAGATGGTTGTATCTCCTCCTTGTGCTTTCATGTATAGATCTTGTGAGCTCCGTTCATGATCAAGATCTAATCTATTTGTAATCATGCATGTTGTGTTTGCGGGGATCCGATGGATATTGAGATTACTACGTCAGATTAATTAATGGTTTTGTCTTTATGATTATATCATGTATGTGTTGTTTGTGATTTTGCATGCTCTCCGTTGTTAGTAGCTATCTTGGCCAAGTAGTTTCTAGTGACTCCAAGAGGGGGTATTTATGCTCGATAGTGGGTTCATGCCTCTAGTTTCCAAGGGAAGTGACAGAAATCTCTTTGGTTGTAGATGTGTTGTTGCTACTAGGGAGAAAACAACGGTCTCTTGTTCATGGAATAAGTGGATTGTTTACCTTACACACTTTGCTTAAAGCAGTTGTCTGTTGCTTGCAACTTAATACCGAAGGGGGTTCGGATGATAACCTGAAGGTGGACTTCTAGTCCTAGATGCAGTTGGATGGCGGTCTATGTATATTGTTATATTGCCGAATCGGATCTCATAGGATCTTTTTATCTGGTATTGCATTGTTATGCCTTGCTCAGTTCCTATCAATTGCCTTGCTGTAATTTGTTTACCCTTCATGCCATGTTTTTTATCTAAGGAGAGCACCTCTAGTGAACTATGGACCCTGGTCCAATCTTTACCATTGATACATCTTCCGCTGTTACTTGTTTACTTGGTGCAAACCATTACCTTCCACACCATACGTTTAATCCTTTGTTACATCAACCGGTGAGATTGACAACCTCATTGTTCGTTGGGGCAAAAACTTGAGTTTGTGTGGTGCAGGTTGCCACGTTGCTTTCAACACCTGTGTGACGTTTCCTTCCTCCTACAGGTTCGATAACCTCGGTTTCTTACTGAGGGAATACTTGTTGTTGTGCTGCTTCACACCTTGCTCATTGGGTTCCCAAGAGCCTCCACTTCAACTTAGCCATAAGAGCATGCATCCGTTTTAGTAATTTTATTCAACCTCCCCTATACTACTCTCTATCCCCAGTTCCCATTCTCCTACCTCTATGCCAAGCGCCGCCGTTCGGCTCCTCCACCATGCCGCTTCCGATCTTGTCCATCGCACAATATGAGAGTGTTTGTTCTTCTTCCTGTCCCACCTGCCGCCATCGATCTTCCCCCTTTTCTAGAAAACCAAATCAAGCCATCGTCCCAACTTCCAGCAGCTCCCTTGCGAAGGCCTTCTTGAAGAACTCATAACAAGATGCAACGTCATCACTGCCGCGAGCCTCGCCGGTTCGTCCAAACATCTTCTCAGCCGTTTGGCCTCCCATGTGTTCTTCATTCTCCTGCACTGTTGGGTGTGAGTTTAAGTGGGAGCTTGTCAATGTGTATAGTCATCAATGCATTCCCCTCCCACAAGTGCATGAGTTTGTACCCACCAACAATCTGTTTACATTCATGCATAATGATCGCACCATTATCCTGCAGAGGATTGCTATTTGCTGAGCTCCCACAGCTGTTGTAGATTATTTAGATTTATATCTTGTCGCTATCTTCGACTAGTCAATTGCTACCTTGATGGTGATGAGTATACATGGAAAGTTCTTGAGAACAAGTTCCAGTACTTTTTTAGATATAGCGATGCAGTTATCCATAAGGGTCTGGTGTTTGCAGCCACTGATAGTGGCAGTGTTTATGTCTGGAATCATTTGTATTTTTGTAAGTTTGATCCACACCTGTTGTAATAAGTAGTTTCAGTTTTTATGGATGTAAACTAGTTTTGACAGATTTGGCCGTCATTTCTTTTTCAAGGTACTATTCTTCTCCAGGCAACCACCTAGCGTGCATCTTGGGGAGGCAAACCCAGATGGCATAGATGATGAGGAGTACAAACCTAGTTTATGGTTCTTAGAAATATGTGCAGACAAATCTCTCCTTCTTCATATCCATACTAAGGGTGTAACTGATGAGTAGTTTTATGGTGGTACTTATTATGGCCATCGCAATCATGTTGCTGATCATAGTGTGTGATCGATATGATCGCACTTTTGGCACCTATACTACTGGGTTTCGGTGCAAGGTGTACTTAAAGGACACTGCTTACTTGTTTCCGCCTAAGCCATGGATACCGATCGCTGACCTGGGAGCATATTCCCTTTTCGTTGGATTGAACTATCCGATTAACATTGCAGTAGGCGCTGCAGATATGTCCGTAGGATATATTACGAGAAGCAACTGTGTCTACACCTCCCACCATGCAATAGGACTTGGATATACGTTGTTCCCTGAAATATGATGCTTCAGTCTATATGCTGAAGAAGTAGTTATTGGTTTCTCAACTAACATTCTATGTAAATCTATGGAGACTCCATTATGGTTCACCCCGAGCTTCGCCAATGCATGGGATTGGAACCTAGCTACTGTAAGTACTCGTAATACTATGCACTGTTCAAAAAATAAGCCGAATCAGCGATTAATAGGCCGATTAATCGCCACTAGGGAACTGACCATGTCGATTACCACTAATCGGTTGTGTTAATTTTTTAGCCCGATTAATAGCTCTAACACTCTGATTACTAGGTATGTTCCCAATTAACTACTAAACTTTATCAAAAAAGGTACAAAATTATCAACACCTATCGCCCATCCATCTACTAGCTCGCCCCAATGAACTAGGTTTTGTGAAGCTCCCGCTCGATCCCTACCTCCAGGAGCTCATTTCCCGCCATCACCAACCAGTTCCTTGTCATTGGTGACCAGTTCCTTGTAGTTGCCGACTAGACCTCGGATACAATAGCTCGAGCTCCTTGAGAATCTCATCTGGGAGCTCGAGGCTTCCTTTAATAGGGTAGGTGGTTGAGGTGCAAGAGGAGTCATACATGTTTTAGGTGCTAAATTTTTTAGGTTGCACTAATTAATAGCCGACCGATGAAATCATTTAATCATCCGAATTCCTGTTAGTCGTTACTCCCAAGCCAACCGAGCAGTTAAAGATTACTGATTTCCTTACCATTGATACTATGTAATAGGATAGTTTAGTTGGTATCGGCCCTGTTGAACTATTTTGGCTACAAAGTAGTACTAGTATAGTACTAGGTCTTGTATTTTGGAGTATTTTGTACTATATACTGATACTTGTTTAGATCAAGGGCAGGAGATTGTTCTGCTTTGCCTTTGTTCTGTTGTTTCTATTACTAAAGTATTTCATCAAACAAATACTGATGTACTTGTACATGTTTAGATCCAGTGCAGATGGTCTTACTTTTCTTTTGTAACTTGGCCTTGTCATAAACTCATAATGTTGATGAGGCTTGGACATTTTTTAGTTGCCTATGGAGGTCACACACACACAGGAATTGATGTGAGAACGGGGTATGCACATAAAAGCAGACTTGATCGTCAGTTTTGCTTCCTCCAATAATTGAGTGTTCCGAGAAAAGGACAAACTGAATTGGTCACTTTGAAATGCTAATCAGTCAGTCAAGTGCCACTAAATATGAACTGGGAGTCTGTCGATATTTTTCTTTGTTATTCTGTACTGCTGAATCCTTCAAATGCTAGTGAATCTATCTAATGTTCTGTTGCTATTACTAAATTATTTTTTAGAACTAGTAGTGATGTACTCGTACTTGTTTAGATCAAGCGTAGTAGATGGTATTGCTCTTCTTTTGGAACAGCATGGCCACAATATGGTCTCTCTTTCCATTTGAATTATGGACTTTCTATATCTATTGAATTTTAATGTCCGCATTGTTAAATTTATAAATTCTTTAGGTCATTATATGTACTGCTAAATCGTTCACTTTGAAATGGTGTTGAATCTGTCAAGTGCTAATGATTATGTAATGGGAATCTATTGATATTTTTCTGTTTTATTCCTGTACCGCCGAATATTTCAAATGCTAGTGAATCTGTCAAATGTTCTATCATTTTTATTACTAAAGGATTTTTTAGAACTAGTACTTATGTACTTGTACGTGTTTTGATCAAGGGTAGTAGATGGCCGGTCTTGTGAAATATGGCCTTGTCACAATCTAGATGACCGCCGAATATTTTGGGTTTCATATATGTTGGTTGAAAGGACTATGTTTCCCTTGCTATTTTGGTGATGATGATAATCCCACTTGTGATCTAACCTTGTGCTTGAGTTTCAGGTTAATTGTTTTTATGGAGCTTATGGAGTGTGTGGATGCTATTCTTGGGATCTCGTGAAGACGACGGTCTTTCGTTTTTCTCTTTCTCTCATTTTATTGTTTTAGATCGCCGTACTATCAAAAGGGGGTCCACCTCGGAAATCAGTAGGGAATCATCTATTCTTGCACAAACCATATTTGCACTGCCACATCCATCCTTTTCATCAGCAATAGAGAGAGTTTGTGACCAGTTGGAGAAGTTTTTGTCTAATCGGAACTTCCGGCCCCGGAAGTTCGGCTCAGGGTGCTCTGCTGGTTTGATCTAGGAGTATTTTCGGTCCAACTTCTAATGGAAGTTCCGGCCAGAGTTCAGAACCTACTGTATGGTAATGTTGTATTTGACAGAACTTCCACCGGAAGTAGTATCGGAAGTTCCGGCCAGGAACTTCCTTTGCTTTTTCCACTAAGACCCTGAGCGGAACTTCCGGTCAAGCATGTTTTGCGACCCAGTTGTTCCGCCCGTAGTTCCGCTCCAAGGTCCGCTCAGGTTCAGAATACTTCTGTTTGCAAGTGCTCTATTTGACAGAACTTGGACGGGAACTTGCCCCGGAAGTTTCACCGGAACTTCCGCTCATTCTGACCGGAACTTCCGGTTAGGATTTGGAGCGGGTGTCAACGGTCTTCGTACCATTGGTGCTGCGCAGGGCGGGACTTCTAGTCCCTCACCGGAACTTCCGGTGAGGTCGCGGACTGCCTAACGGTTCAGTTTGGAGGGGGCCTATTTAAGGCGCCTCCTTCTTCCTCCTACCTAACTCTTCAATTTTATCTCTCCTCCATTAATAATAGAGCTTAACCTCACTAGATCTCTTTCCCTAGCCACTCAAATCACTTGATATTTTGAGAGGTGGGAGAGGGGACGTAGATCTACACTTCCACCAAAGAAGATTTGATTCCCCCACCTATCCTTTGTGGATCTTGTTGCCCTTGGGTTTCTTGGAACCCTAGACGGTGTAGGGCATCCTCGTAGCTAAGGGTATGTGTTGTAAAGATCCATGGTGTCATTGAGGGCCTCCAATTGAGTTGTGAAGCTTCCCCCCTCAACCATGTTGTAAAGGTTTCGGTTGGCGCCTTCAAGGTCACCGGTTAGTGGATTATGAGGCCTCCTTTATGGGGGAGCTCACCGAAGAAGAAGGTGAGGCCTTTTTGGAGCTCGGGTGACCATGTGTGGCCCCGACATCTCTCCAACATAGACGTAGCTTCCTTGGAAGTTAACCATGGGAATTACATCTCCATGTACCTCCTCCGGTTATCTCATTCCTTACTTGTACTACTTGATATTTATCGTGCTTGTGCTTGTCGTTAGTTCTCTATCATATAGGTTGTTCACCTAGTTGCATATCTAGAGAACTTATCTTCTTTCCAATCCTAAAATTGAGTAACAAATTAAAAATTGGTAGTCGCCTATTCACCCACCTCTAGTCGATTCAAAGTCGGTACTTTTAATTGGTATCAGAGCCAAGGATCTTATTTCGGGATTTACCGCCTAAGAGATGATGGCCGACGAAGGGGGTAGTGAGAATGAAAACTCCAAGAACTTGGCCACCATGGATGACCTCAAGCAATTGGAGACATCCATGATGTCCAAGTTTGAGGAAATGATGACTACTTTGCAGTCTCTCAAGCCAAACCCCATGGTTCCTCTTGCCACACCACAAACCACTGAGCTTCCTCCCACCGTTATCGTGAACGCCCCCGGGGTGAATCCCACGGCCGTCACCAGTCACTTGCGACTTGGTTTTGTTGCTCAAACATCTACAAGGTTCCAAGCGAGAACACCGAGGGGCTCGAAGAGTCAACTTCCAAAGAGGAAAGTGGAGGAAAGGACTACTCGGAAGTGCCCCCACCGCCAAAGTATACTCCGGATCCACCCATTACCATGCCACACATCATTCCTCAAGGATCACTACCTATGTTAGATACTTCAAATTTCACCAATTGGCAATATCTAATGCGCTCACATATTTCCAGCTCTTGTATTGAGTTAGTGAGGATTGTGGAGGATGGGTTCTATCCATATGACCCAAAGAAGTTGACTCGAGGTGAAGTGGTGGACAAGAAACTCAATGCCATGGCTTTGGGCATGATTCAAAAGGCTTTGACTCCCAAGGACATTGCTCACATTCGCCAATTCAACACCGCCAATGAAGCATAGTATCAGCTCGCCGAGCTATTTGTTGGGAATGCAAGCATTCAGAGCTCCAAGTTTTATGATGTCAACAATGAGTGCGATGGTTTTTCTATGCAAGATGATGATACTCCCGAAGACATGTATAGGCGTCTCAAGGTCCTTTGTTGCACTACGAGGGATCTTGGTTCCACCTATGTTGATGACAAGTTCATGAAGAGGAAGTTCATTCAAGCTCTCCTTCCATTTGAAGAACAAAAGCTCAACTCCATTAAGGGAAGAACCAACTTTCACTTGATGACATCCCAAGAAGTCTTGAGTGAAGTGATTTCCATGACCATTGCCAAGAAGAACGTGCAGTCCGCTCGTGCTAGGGTGATTGGATCAGCAAAAGTGAATCTTGCATTGAAGTCGAATGCTATTGAAGTTGATGATGATACATCAAGTGAGTGGTCTCAAGAGGATCTCAAGTGTGCCTTCAATGAACATCTTTCTCTCGCTTCAAGAGCCTTTTGGAACAAGCCCGACATCAAGTCAAGGTCAAGGGACAACCCAAGATTCAACTCATCCAACAAGTCTCCCAAGGGGAGATCATGCTACAATTGCAATGAAAAGAGTCACTTTGTGGCCAACGTTCCCTTTTAGAACCGTGAAGACAATGGTGGTCGTCTCATTCACAAGATCAATTCAAGGCCTCCTCATCCTTTGATCAAGAACTACGCCGTCAAGAATGTAGCTAACAAGGAAAGGGCTATTGTGGTCCATGAAGAATACCTTTCAGGAACGGATGAAGATGATGATGATGAAGTCCAAGGCAGTGAGATTGTGGGAGTTGCTGCTATTTCCACTACCTATACTCCATGATTGTCCCTCTTTGACTCACCAAATGAGAACGTCATCTCCTCCAACCAAAAGTGTCTCATGGCCAATTCCACCGAGGTAACATCTAAACCCACTCCTCAACCCATCTCTACTGAGCCTTCTTCTCTTGATCTTGAAGGTCTAGAGATAAAGAAAGACATTATAGACATGTGTGAGTTTATTGCTACCTTGGATGAAGAAACTAAAACTTGCTTTGGTTCCTTTCTTGCACAACTTGACCACACTAGGGATGCTTTAGATGAAAAGGAAGAACTTCTTGACTTGCTAAGTAAAAATGAAAGGGATGCTGCCGATGAAATTGCTTCTCTCACTCAAAGTCTTGAGGATGAACAAAATATGAGAATTAATCTTGAGGAAAATGTGTCTAAGCTTGTAGATGACCATAACAACACCATGTCCTCTCTCACTAAAGAACGTGATCATGCTCTAGCTTTGGTGAAGGTGCTTAAGAAAGAGAAAGTTGAGTTTGGTGTTGGTCATGATAGGACTGGAGAAGATCTCGATAAACTCAAAGAGGAACACAAAGCCTTAGAGAGCAAATTCTCAAGTCTTTTTGAAGCCCATTGTCGGGGGGATAACCCCCGGTAGGGTCATAAGGGGTAAAACATTGCCCAGCTTGGCTTAATGCCAAGTCAAAGATGTCTTAGGCCGGGTAACAATGACCGGGTATGAAGGTGGTGTGCGGACGACATAAGAATTATGTTGGCCCGTATAAGACATGTTTGTTTACCTTGAAGGAAGCAACGAGTTGAGTCTCACGAGGGAAGGCCGAGTCAAAAAGGACCAGTGGCAGCTTTTCGAGTAAGATTCAGGAGGGACCATGGTAAAGCATGGACAAAAGAGAAGGGTGACGCCGGGTGACACAAAAGGAGCCGGATGACGCCCAAAGCAAGTGCTGACGCACAAAGTCATGATATGACGCTAAAAGAGCTGGAGGCTACGTACGAGAAGACCGTTAGCTAGATGGCTTTATGAACTAGGTCAAGGGCTCAGTGCTAGCCCATGACCCGGCCCGCATAGTAAGGACCAAGATCCAAACAGTAACCCTAGAACCCAAGGGACCTAGATGGCCAATGCCTATATAAGGAGGGGCATAGCTAGGGTTTAGGGAGGTTGGACCAAGTAGGAAACTATTGCCCTGAAGCTATACTCAAACTGCTCAATAAAAATCCTAAGTGTGGAGAGTTCATCTTGTTCTTCGTGTGCGGCTAGACCATGCACTCCCTCCTCGGATACCACAAGCGTCCATTCGGCCCCCAACTTAAGCCTACCCATGGAATCTGCCGTGACATCACCACCATAGTTGGCATCCACCATGGGGCGGAAGTCGGTGCTTGCACTAGTTTTCATCCGGACGGGCAACATCATTGCCAAGACAGGAGAACGTGTCTACTCCAGCCTCATCCAGAGGTTCGGGGCACTCAACTTCGTCAGCGACAATGCGGGCTGCTTCGGGACCAAGCCGTTCCCAAGGGGCGGTCGCTTCATCAAGTTCGGCGAACACTAGGTTTACGTTGCGGTGCGTGTGGAGCACGTGTACCCAGAGCGCGCCATCCTGGCGCCGGATCCACCTGTGGTTCCTGCCGCAGGAAAGCTTCATCAACTCATCTCTGTCGAGGTAATGATGACAACTCCAAACCCTTGCACCCCCTGGCACCTCCAGTAGTCCCTGTGGTGAATGAGGATGCCGAGGAAGGAAATCCAGAAGAGACGCCAAGGGCAGCGAGAACAGCAAAAGCACCGCTGGAGAAGCCAGAGAACATAGCTAGGAGTAAGAGAGCCAAAGAGTTGCAAGAAGAAATAGAAAAACTAGCAGAGCCAGTAGCGCCAGCGGCTGGTCCGGCGCGTGTGTAGGCCGAGTTAGAGGAGGCCAGTATAAAAGTCTTGGAGAAGGCAAAGGAATTAGCACAATTACAGCAAGATGTGGATATCACGATCCGAGAGCTCAACTTGGCAAATCGAGTCAAGGGCGCTAAGACCCGGCCTGATGCAACAAGGTTGAGAGGAAGAAACCTCAATGAAGAATTGGCGGACGCAACATCTAAGATAACACCAGAAAACAGCAATGAAACAGCAATGCGGCCAACATTCAACACGGCAACAGAAAATTTGAGAGCCGCAGAGGCAACAATGGCCGAGTTACCTCATTTGACGGGTGAGGCAAAGAGAAAACAACAAGAACGAGTTAATGAATTGGTGAGAGCAGTAGGGATGTTGAATGAAGCGTACTACACAGCCAATCCGGGTATAGCTGGAAGGTCTCAGCTGGTTCACTCTGCAACGCCAATCCCGGCGAGATCAGCAGGCCATACAACTTCTTCACCAGGAGCGGCACCGAGACAGAGAAAAGAAAAGAGTGTAGATTCTGGAAGGAATAATTAGATGGTTGCTTATGGCCCGTCAATGAACGAAGCAAACCTGGCCCGTGCATAGGGAACAAGAAGAAATGTCGCTCAGGGAAATGAGAACCATGAAAACGCTGGCCGAGAAAGGCAAGCAGGACAAAGAAATGACAATGGAGGGAAGAATTTTGCACCTCAGCCAAGGCGTGGAACTCACTCGGCAGGAGGGGGAAACCCAGCTCTGAATCCTCCACCAACCCAACCTGAAAGGAGACAGCAAAGCGCGGAAAAGCAGTGTAGCAACCCGCATACCCGAACGCCAACAGATACAATGATGGTTACTTGGAAATGGTAAATGATGGGTATGAATTGTCAGATCACGTGTATCAAGCAATGGGATCAAGACTCGGAGGCAGAAATCTCTAGCCGGATGATGCGAGGCTAAAGCTCGACCAGATAAATATGGCAGAACTAGTCGAATCGCAAGGTCCACAGGGTCCACTATGTTTTGGCCCAAGGATTATGAAAGAGCCGCCAGTGCCAAACTTTCAGCTCTCCAGAGGAACAAAGACCTACGATGGAAGAACAAAGCCAAAAGACTGGCTCATAGATTATGGAACTGCTATAAAAATCGCGTAGGGAAATATGAGATGGGTAGTGCAGTATGTACCGCAAATGCTATAAGGACCAGCGAGGGTGTGGCTGAATAATTTTACCACCCGGAAGCAGCAACAACTCGATTGATTTTCAGGAAGCTTTCGTGAGCAATTTCACAAGAACCCACAAGAGTCCGAATCGCCCACAACAGCTAGCTATGTGCAAGCAAAGGCCGAATGAAACAGACAGGGAGTTCCTCACTAGGTGGTGCATAATGCGCAACTCTTGTGAAGGGGTAATCGAATCTCATGCCATTGCATGGTTTGCATAAGGATGCAACCATGGAAGTGTACTGCGGCAAAGGTTGTAGAGAGATATGCTGGAAAGCTTGGCAAAAATGATAAGGATTACCGACTCATACGTGTTAGGAGATCCGACACAACCTCTTCTTATGTCGATAGACGGCATGACTGAGACTCAGATATATGACGCAGCCAGGTCACAAAGGCCCCAAGAAAGGGCCGAGTATAGAAGCAAGAGAAGAGATGAAAGGCCAGATTACAGGTATGGTTCGAATCAAGTGGCAGCCATAAGCCAGGATCATCCAGAAGCTGGAAGTAGCCAACGTCAAAGGACAATTGGGCAACAGCAATGGACACGAAAGAATGATGGAAAAAAGCCATATGAACATAGAAAGCCATATCAAGGCAGGTAGAAGTATACTTATGAAATGATGTTGGATCAACCGTGTAAGTTCCTCACACCAAGTCCGAGTAAGCCAGCAAATCACACAACAAGAAAATGTACTTGGTTTCAGAAGGGAGACATAGTGGACTCAACGACTCAGCAGTTACCACCACCTCCCCAACCACCGCTTACGGGAGGAAATGCTCAAGTTGTTGGAGCCGAGCATAGATATGAGAAGAGACAACCAAGATACCATAACCAAAAAAGAAGATAGGTAGTGCACCAGGTGCATAACCCAAGAGGTGATGACGCTCATGTCGGACATGGGACCAGGAATGAGTACAGAGAGCATCACTAGAGCTATGTCGTATTTGTCATAGAGCCAAATGACATGAAAAGTCAATAGAGATGGATGATGGAAGTGAATGCCACAATGCCGGCAATACCAAAGTACATGCATTGGTCTGAACAGGAGATAACTTGGAGCATAAAGGATCACCCCAAGATCATGCCAACGCCACGAGGTTATGCTCTTGTCTTGGATCCGACGTTCATGGGCCCTGATATCAATGTGAAGTTCTCCAAGGTACTGATAGACAATGGCAGTAGCATCAATATCATCTACAAGGATACCATGCTCAAGTTAGGCATCACTATGAACATGTTAGAGCCAACTAAGACAACATTCCATGGTATTGTGTCGGGACTGTCCTGTGAGCCAATTGGTAAGATCTAGGTTGATGTCTTATTTGACAACAAAGAAAACTGTCGTACCGAAGCCATAGAGTTCGAGGTGTTGGACCTGGTCAGCTCATATCATGCCTTAATCGGCAGGTCGGATATGGAAAAATTTATGGCTACTCCTCATATTGCTTACTTAAAGATGAAGCTTCCAGGTCCGTGCGGAGTTATCACAGTTGAGGTTGACTACAAAAGATCTATTGCAGGCGCCTCAGCCGGATCTTTGCTGGCCGAGTCACTGGTCATAGCACATGAAAAGCAGCAAATGATGGAAGTTGCAGCACTGGCCAAGGCAACACATATGTCTATGTCGGCACTCACTAACCTGCATGGCAGCGTATCGTTCCAAGCCACCAAGGAAACAAAGAAAATACAGGTTGACGAGGCTTTCGCAGAGTGGACAGTTACCATTGGTACTGGGCTATGTGACAAATAGGAAAGCAAGCTCACCAGCTTCATCCGTGAGAATCGGGATATCTTTGCATGGTCCACACAAGATCTGCAAGGAGTTCCAAGGGAGCTGGTTGAGCACTCTCTTCATATAAGTACAGATGTCAAGACGGTGAAGCAACCCGTCTGCCGCTTCGCCGAAGATAGGAGGAAAGTGATAGCCGCCAAGATATCTAGGCTCTTTGCTGTCGGGTTCATCATGGAAGTACTGCACCCAGATTGGTTGTCAAATCCAGTCTTAGTCGAAAAGAAAAAGGATGACCCGAACGTGGTAGTGGTGTGGCGCATGTGTATTGACTACACAAACCTCAATAAGGCGTGTCCAAAAGATCCATTACCCCTGCCACGGATCGATCAAGTCATTGACTCTACTACCGGGTGTGAGTTGTTGTCATTTGTGGATGCGTACTATGGTTTCCACCAGATACCACTGAATCCTGATGATCAAATAAAGACAGCTTTTATCACCCCGTATGGGGATTATTGCTATCGTACGATGACATTCGGATTGAGAAATGCAGGTGCAACATAACAAAGATGCATGCAAGACCAACTGGAAAAAAATGTTCAGGTATACGTCGATGAAGTGGTAATAAAAACCAAACAAAGTCATACTCTAATCGAGGACTTGCGTCAAACATTCGCAAATTTAAGAAGATTCCAGATGAAACTAAACCCCGAAAAATGCACATTTGGTGTCTCGGCTGGAAAATTACTCGGATTTCTTGTGTCCAGCCGAGGAATTGAGGCTAACCCGACAAAGATCAGGGCCATCAAAAGAATGGAGTTGCCAAAAAACCTCAACGATGTCCAGAAGTTTACAGGATGCCTGGCCTCGTTTAATAGGTTTGTGAGTCGGTTAGGCGAAAAATCCTTACCATTGGATCAACTAATGAAGAAATCAGACAAATTCACATGGACACAGCAAGCTGATAGCGCTTTCAATGAACTAAAAAAGATGTTGGCAACATCACCAATATTAGCCTCACCATTATCCAAAGAGCCAATGCTGCTCTATGTCGCGGCAACCAATAGAGTTGTCAGTGCAATGATAGTGGTAGAGCGCGAAGAAGAGGGAAAATCAGTCCAAAGGCCAGTTTATTACTTGAGCGAAGTGCTCTCTACATGAAAGCAAAACTACCCTCATTAACAAAAAATGACATATGGGGTGTCTATGGTAGCAAACAAGATGAAGCACTATTTCCAGGAACACCCAATCAGAGTAATATGTGAGGAACCTATCTCGGATATATTGGGTAGCAAAGATGCCAGTGGCCGAGTGGCAAAATGGGCCTTAGATCTAGCACGATACACTCCGCAATATGATAGGTGAGATGCAATAAAATCTCAAGTTGTAGTGGATTTATTCGTGGATTGGATGGAAATGCAATATGAACCACCACTGCCAGACCCGAATTACTGGAGGATGCACTTTGACGGATCCAAGACAAAGATGGGCCTGGGTGTCGGGATAGTACTTACCTCACCCAAGAAGGATCAGCTCAAATATGTGTTGCAAATCCACTTCGCTGCATCCAATAATGTAGCCGAATATGAAGCACTTGTCCATGGGATAAAAGTGGCCAAGGAGATTGGCATCAAAAGGATCATGTTCTTTGGTGACTCGGATTTGGTTATCCAGCAGGTGTCTGGGCATTGGGATGCATTGGATGCAAACATGGCATTGTATCATTTTCATGTGCAGCAGATTTCGAGATACTTTGACGTTTGTGAATTTCATCACATACCCAGAGCAGAGAATGAGGCAGCTGATGTATTATCCAAGTTAGGCTCATCTCGGCAAGCAATCCCACCAGGAGTAGCGTTGGAACATCTCAGCAAACCATCGATCAAGCCATCACCAAAATCCGAGCCAATATTCATCCCGACAAGCCAGGAGTCATACGCTGTGCCAATGTACATTGATTTGGGGGCATGTTCGAGTAACTCAGGGACTGTTCCGATCAACCCAGGAGTTGCCGAATCACACTCGGGGACTCCTCGGGTTATGTCGGCTGAGCTAATGGAAATTGATGGGGAAACAAATCCGGCACCGATGATACCAGTCTGGACGGAACCGATATTACTACTTGACGAATAGAACTTTGCCTAATGACGAGATATTGTCAAGGAAAACAGAAAGAAGAGCAAAAGCATACACAATAATCAACAAGGAGTTGTACAAAAGGAGTGTGACTAGTGTATTGCAACGTTGCATAAGTCTAGAGAAAGGCCAAGAAATACTATTGGATATTCACCAAGGAGAATGTGGGCACCATGCCTCGTCAAGAGAATTAGTAGCCAAGGCATTCCGACATGGATTATACTAGGCAAGTGCACTGACAGAGGCGCAAGACCTAGTGAGGAAACGCAACAGATGCCAACATTACACATCAAACTCACATTTACCAGCGTCTGAGTTAAAAACTATACCAATCACCTAGCCATTCGCAGTATGGTGCCTGAATATGGTAGGACCGTTCCAACCAGCGAGGGGAGGCATGAATCACATACTGGTAATGGTTGACAAGTTCACCAAATGGATAGAAGTGAAGCCCATCAAAAAACTAGATGAAAAAACAGCTGTCACATTCTTAAAAGATATAATCCTAAGATGTGGTCACCCTCATAGTGTGATCATAGAGAATGGCACAAACTTTGTCGAAGGAGCTTTCGCTCGATTATGTGGGAAAAATAGAATTAAGACTTGACGTAGCGTCAGTCGCTCATCCAGAATAAAATGGACAGGTTGAATGAGCTATCGTCTTAGTTCTATCCGGGATAAAACCCCGCCTAATGGAACCAATCTAGAGATCACCTAGTTGCTGGATCGAGGAATTACCCTCAGTACTCTGGAGCTTAAGAACAACTCCGAATCGATCAACAGGCTATACGCTGTTCTTCCTTGTGTGTGAGGTAGAAGAAGTTTTGCCTGCCGACATAGAACATGACTCGTCAAGAGTGAGGCAATACTTGGAAGACGAGGTAAAAGAGGCCCGAGAAGATGTAGTTTACTTACTCGAAGAAGCAAGAGAATTGGCATTATCCAAATCCGCCATATACAAACAAAGTCTCTGATGCTATCATAGCCGGAAATTTCAACCTCGTGTTTTCCGAGAAGGGATATGGTGCTTAGACTAGTGCAACCCCATGGGAAGGACCATTCATTGTAAGCAAAGCATTGCATAATGATTCATATTACCTAATAGATGCTCGTGAAGCACAATAGAACAAGGCAGATAGATCAGGTGATGAGACCAAAAGGCCGTGGAATGTGTTATTGCTACGTCCTTTCTACACTTAGGAGGAACAGTGTATGTATCTCTGAAACTCTCATATGTCGGATATTTATGCCGGCTATGTGCTAATAATGAAATGGTATGACTCGAAAAACTAACTCGGGGACTGCCCGTCATGTTTTTTTTCTTGAAAATTTTATGTCGGCTGACATTGACACTTAAACTTATCTCAGAATAAGTAGTGTTTACTCGCACAAGATCAACTCTTCGACTATGTTGTTTTCCAAAAACACGGCTTCATGGCAAGCAAGAGGAAAAGATCAACGATGAGTAAACATGAACACCAGATAAGTAAAGGGGGGGGGGAACGTGAGTCGGCTCTATGTATGCTTTTAAACTAACCCATTGCAGGATATATCGGCTTGTATGTCGAATGAACCTAGGTCAAGTTTTCTAGTTTTAGATACGCTAACTGAATCCTTAGAACTTTGAGACTCTAATGTCGAATGCAAAAAAAGGTAGACAAGAGCCAAATTCAAGGATAAGGGAAACGACAAATGAAGCTCGGGGACTTTCCCTTGGATGATTTGCATTCAAGAAAAATAAAATTTTAAGCCTTAGCAAGGCACACACCCAAAATAAGTGCAGTATATATTACATCTGCACCCGGCATACCGGGGATCTCATCAAAATTAAGTTATTTTGATATAACCAGCTTAAGTGGCAGCTGGACTTGATGGAGCATTCTTGGGGCTGGAGCTGGGAGTGCCGTCTGGAGCGTTGGCCCAATCAGGTGCGTCAGCTGAGTCTACCACGTCTGACTCGGTGGCTTCATTATCGGCATCATCATCATCGGCTATCTCGGCAAGAGACTCGTCAAGGTCAAGAAAGCTGGGCCCATTGCACCAAGCGTGCACCAGAGCATACTCTACCATGGCATAGGCTCGCTCTTGGTGCTTCTTGATGATCAGGATCGAGGATCCACTTGCCTTCGGCCCTCATATGATGGAAAACATCGAGGTTGATATCCTCATACCATGAGAGCATAAAAGAAAGGGCCTTGTCCGCTGTAGCAACCGGCCGACTCATGCCACTGATCTAGCCTTTCCTTAGTGAGAAGCAACTTGGCAGCCAAGGGCTCAACGAGCGTGGGCGCATCCTCATCCGGCCAGAGCATCCCAAATGCATGGATTGCTGATTTAAGCAAGTCGACACCGCATGATTTTAGTGTGGTCGCACACTCTGAGAGTGCTACCAGATGCTCATCGATGGTCATCTCGCCGTCAGCCGGAGCCCCAGATTCGGCTCGGACATTCTTCATTGCCCTTAAGGAGAACATCTCAGCCTCAGGGAAGTTCTCTGCAAACACGAAAGAACATTAACAAACAATGGAAGAGGGGGCAAAGAATAAGGATAGAAGTACAGTGACAACAGTAAAAACTCACTACCGAGAAATGAATTGATCGCGCTAAGCTTGTTCTGCCAGATCTTAGCATTGGCTGGAAGAGATTCTAGGTATTGATGCGCCGACTGAACTACCAACTCGGACTCCTTGAGCAGTTGGTTGGTATTTTCAGCAGTGGCGACAGGCTGGCCATCTTTCTCGGCGAGTTCTTCACGCAGGCCCTTCAGCTCGGACTGGTGATTCAGCTCCATATCCGCCATCTGCTACTTCAGCCGGGTCACCTTGTCCCACTCCTTCTAGAGATCAACTTGGTGCTGATCTACTTATTCAGAACATGCGACTCGTCAGTAACAACAAACCATCTCGGATTTGCTGAGATAAGAATGGAAAACGAGTGAATACTAAGTAGACATAAAATTTCTATGGAAAAGGGAATTACTTTCGGCGTCGCTAATTTGTTTATGCAGCGCATCTATCGTGGATTGGGCAGAAGATGTGGAAAGACAACGAGAAAAATTCAAGGATATGAAACAAAAATAGGTCTGTCGAATAAAGGCAAGCTGAGTAGGAAAAAGTACCTTGGCCCTGAGCCTTAGCTTTCAGATCCTGGTGAGCAAGCTCAAGCTTCTGATACTCCTGGATAAGATCCTGATGCACCTTAGTACGCTCGTTGTGAGTGAGCTACAAAAAAAAGATCTAGTCAAAGGGTGTATGCAAATGGTTGAGCTTACAGCCGAGTAAATGCATTACTCGGCAATAACCTTGGGGGCTAGGGATCGAAAATTTGACATGCAAATTTGGCAGGAGGAAATAAAGGATAGGTTCTAACTTAGAGCTTACAGCCGAATAAGTGCCTTACTCGGCAGTAACCTCGGGGACTAGTAAACATGTATAATATAAAAATACTCGATACGCAAAAGAGTAAAGAAATTACATACCTCATTCACATGATCTGCTTTGGCCATCAGGGTGATGGACTGCTGAGTCATCTCAGAAATAGCCTTGGGGCCCAGCTTCAGCTTTTGGCCAGAACTGGAGCTCACTTCTTGTTCACCGGCTGCGTTCCAGGCAATCGCATAGTGCTCTGCGGAACCAAGGTCCTGCCCGCTGAGCGCCCGAGTTAGGACTTGTCCTTTCTTCAGGCTTGTTCCCACCTCGACACGGGTAGCTGCAGCACTGGTACGCAAGCCACTAGCTTTGGAAGCACTGCCAGGCCCGGCAGCAGCAGACTTGCCCAACTGACCCGCCGGAGCGAGTATCGTTGTTGATGATGTGGGCCAAATCTGCGGAGCGGAGACTGGGGCATGGACCAATGTCAATTTCTTGGTTGCAGAGGGCTTGCTAGCCGTGGACGAACTTGGCCTTGAGCAGCAGGCCGGGTCTTGCCTTTAGCCAAAAAGGCAGAAGGTGCAGGTCTGGGACTGGTTGAGGATACACGAGCCGAGTGAGCAGGCTCAGCAACAGAAGGAGGGGTAGCAGCAGGATCAAGTAGCAAACTTGTAACGGGAGAACTGACAATACGAGTTTTCTCGGCGCCGATGTTGCTGGCACCAGGGTCAAGGTTCTGATCAGGTAAAGCAACTGGAGAGTTAGGTCAGATCTCCTCTATCGGGCGCACCTCCGGATCGGCCTCACTCTAAGACTCATGAGCCTCAATAGTGGGGGCAGTGACCCGGACGGAGCTCTGCACAGCGGAATCAGTACGAGGAGGATAAGTAGGCCTTAACGGGAAAAAACTATGCTAGGTGCAACTTGGTTGGCGGACATAGCAGCACTAAAAATAAAAACAGAAGTCTATAAGAACAGACACAGAACAGAAAAATAAAATAAAAGGTAACATGCAGCTAAAGTTATCTGGAAACGGTTGGGTCGCACAGAGTGCGACGAATGACCCGGCGCATAGTGGTCTTGCGAGTCTGGGAGGACGTGGCTGCCAGAGGAGCGGCAGGATCAACTCGGTGCTTCTTCGAAGGTTGAGTGCTGGAGGAGGCCCCGCGCCACTTACTCGATTTGCCAGCAGGGAGCTTTCCATACCCGCCTATGGCAAGGGGAGGTTCCTCGCGTACCTGGCCAGCTGCATGAGTAAATAAAATGCTCAATGGGACAAGTCAGAAAGTTAAGGTCAAAGAACAAGTACCTCCAAGACTTCATAGTCCACATCATCATCATCGGACCAATCTCGCAAGGGATTTGGAGTAAAGGTCTTACTCGAAGCAGAAGCAGCGGCAGCATGCGGGATTGGCATGAAGCACTCCAGATCGAACTCAACCTCATCAGCGTCAGAGTGATCATCGAAATAGCCGCTAGGAGGGATGGTACTGTCATCAACCTGGTGAACGAGATTCTACGAAAGACAAACAGAATGAGATCAATAAAGAAACAGAACAGCGAGAAAATACAAGAAAGGTTATGTCTACAACAATGCAACGACTTGGATGCTTACCCACGAGACAGGCCTATCTCGGCTGAAAGGGGGCAGATCCAAGCGCAGTTTTCTACTAAGGTCATCTTGAAAATCGAGCTGACTCGGCAGGCCACTGAGTCATTGGTGAGATCCAGAGTGGAATGCCGGGTAGGATCTTGCGGGCCGCTCATGAAGCACATATTGTGGTTCTGGCCTGTATGGGGCTGACTCGGCGTGCGATGAAAGCACACATGAGGTCTTCCTCAGTTAAGTGGAAGTTCTCCTTCGAGTCAAGAAGCGTCTCGATGATCCCATGAGCCTCGTTCACAGCAGGATTCTTGTCGCGCGGGTCAAGCTTCCATAACTCTTTGCTGGGAACCTCGTCCTTGAAGGGGGACGCTGGATGTAGTCATTGGACCCACTGTTCTTGACATAGAAAAAGGTTTGATGTCTATGCACTTCTATTCTTGTAGACAGTTGTTGGGCCTCCAAGTGCAGAGGTTTGTAGAACAGCAGCAAGTTTCCCTTAAGTGGATCACCCAAGGTTTATCAAACTCAGCGAGAAAGTGGTAAAAGGTATTCCCTCTCAAGCAATCCTGCAATCAAGATACAAGAAGTCTCTTGTGACCCCAACACACCTAATACACTTGTCAGGTGTATATGTGCACTATTTCGGCGAAGAGATAGTGAAATACTAGTGGTAACGGTGCCAGAAAATAGCTTGACGGTGAGGTAACACTAAAGCAAGCAAACATGCAACAGATCTAGATGCAAACGGTGTTTCAATGTTTAGAAAGAAGGCCTAGGGATCATACTTTCACTAGTGAACACTCTCTCATATAAATATCATGTCTTCATGATACTACTCTTAACTACTCTCCGGTTGGACACTCTAATCATCGGTAGGGATATAATAGCTCACCTCAAAGTCCGCCTTCCCCAATCTAGATAACCCCACACTGTCACCTTGAGCGCAAGATGGTTCCAACAAACACCACAATTTCATAGAGACATCTAACTCCAAATATAACTCATAACAAATATTCAATCTAGCCAATGTGCCACACATGGTATGCATGATGTCACTTTCACACACGTGGGGAAAAGCGTATATCTATTAAAGCACAAAGAGTATTTATGTAGACTCAAACCTAAGTGCAACCATGGCGTGCATGCTGTCACTTTCACACACATGGGGAGAACAGAGATCTATTAAAGCACTTGAGTAGCAAGGTAGATCTACTTGATTAAAAAGCTCATGATCACAATATGACCATGCATAGAGAGAGAGAGATGAACACATAGCTACCGGTAGAGCCCTTAGCCTCGAGGAAGAACTACTCCCTCTTCATCATGGGAATCAGCAACGATGATGAAGATGGCGATGGAGATCGATGGAGATGGATCGGGGGCACTTCCCCATCCTGGCAGGGTGCCGGAACAGAGACTTTTTGTCCCCTGAATATCCCTTTCGGTGGCGGCGGCGCAATGGAGGTTTTCGTGGCTTTTTGGTCGACGATTTAGGTTTTCTAAGTCGGGGGCTTCATATAGGCGAAGGAGGCAAGGTCTATGGAGGGACAGGGGGCCCACACCTCCTGTGGGTGCGGCCAAGGGTGGCCCCGCGCCCACCTAGGTTGTGGCCACCCTGGTGTCCTCCCCCGTCTTGTCTTTGATTTTCCGTATCGTTCAGGAAAAAATATGAACTTTCGCTTTCGTCCCGTCCAATTCTGAGAATATTCATTTTTTAGCTTTCTGAAACCAAAAATAGCAGAAAACAGGCAAGTTTCACTGTGGCATCTTTTCAATAGGTTAGTTCCAGAAAGTATATAAAAATACCTCAAAGTGTAGACAAAACATAAGACAAATGATATAAAACAAGCATGGAGCATAAAAAATTATAGATACGTTTATGACGTATCAAGGATCCCCAAGCTTAACTCCTGCTCTTCCTCCAGTAGGTAAGTGATAAAAAGAATAATTTTTTAGGTGACATGCACCATCAAAACCAATATCAAACCATTTGCAAACATTGAAAGCTGGGATCAAAGAACACAAAACATGTGCATGAAAGATGCAATTCTAACAATAGGACATAGTAACTATGCATGCAACATGAAAGTCTACAAACAAAGATCATGAATAACATGCATTGAAAAACGTTTGTTTGTTTCACATATAGAAAACATAGAATAATGCAATTCAACTTGTCCCTAATAGAGTAGCAAATAGATGCATAGGACACCTTCAAAGTTCACAAGGGTGACTAGAAACAAGTAGCACATGAACAAGTAATATCACAATATGCATCAATCAATAAGTTTTGGGACACTGCACACAGGATATCAACTATGCTCTCTTAATGGTGCCTAAAGGTAGAAGGTGGAGAATCAATAATGGTGGAAGAAAGGCTTTCATAAAGGAAGCAGGTATTTCAAGTTTCAAAAAGAGCTTCCAAAAATTATGGTACTTGTTAGCTTTCAGCCCTCATTGCCCCTATCTTAAGCATCTTGAAGTGGTTAAGGTTAAAGTGAACAAAGATGGAGTATATTCTTGACAAAGTATAAGTTTGCAATCTCTAGTCCCTTGAATACGAGGGCCACACCTCATGCTACTCCACTTCAGTCACCTGTAAGTTCTTGTCATTGTAAGTACATGCATATCATAGAGAACCACCAACGGGGTACCCCTTGCACATGGTATAGGAGCTATCCCATAACCAAAATGATAAGGCAAGCAGACAATGAGCATCTCAGCGATCTTTTTATTTACCATATGTATAGCTTTTTACTAAGGATGCTTCATAGGTAGCTCACTATGGTGACGCTGCAAGTTTCCACCATGATTAGGCATGGCTTAGGCTAGCGGCCCAGGCGTTTCTCTAACACAAAATACTACTCCCTGGACTTACAAGTTCCCTCTTTATTTCACACCGGTGACATCCATAGACAAAAGAGAATGATATCAACTAAGTACAAAGTACAAGTGCAATTTTGAAAACGTTACCCATGACATCATGGTTCTGCTAATTCCAACGTATAAGTGCAAGCATATACAACATAGATGACACAATGGTTCAAGTATATTAGGGGCAAATAATATAAAGTGTGCCATCAAGTTTGTGAGGGATTTAATCACTAAGTTTTCACATAACAAAATGCTTTTTAATTGGAGGATAGATGAAAACAAGAACATACTTGGAATGGTGTAACACACCATGCATAGGAGTTTATAGTGGACACTTTGAAATAACTTGGTTTCTTGGGAGTTGGAAGCATTAGTAGAACTTACTCATACAAGTGGAGGATAGCACAAGACTGGGCGCAACCAACTACGAGAGCAATAATGGCCATAATCATGCAAAGCGACAAAACATTACTAATCAAAGCATGGAATGGTACTACAAGTCAAGGACTAAATGATCATAAAGGCTTTGGTGACTTGTTCATAGTCATAACATGGTGTGAGTGTATGCCAAGTCAACCCAAACAAAGCATCAAAGGAGAATACCACAATACTACGGTTTTGTATGCTAAAAAACGCATGATTCTTTCAAGGCACATTAAGCAATCCTAATTGTTTGGAACAAGTCATTCTAGCATGACATGATAAAGTCTAAGTCAAGTCAAAACAATCTGCCTTTTGTACCACTTAAGCATGAAGCTTTCTACTCTTTCCAACACCAAAAAACTTATTTGAAACAACTCACAAAGATAATAATCAATAAAGATCAATGAGATTGTCTCAAAAATCCACAAAAGAAAACTACAAAGTTCTAAGCTAAAAGAACAAGAAAACTAAGGCTAAACACAGTGCTAGCAAAAGAGAACACTCACAGAACATAAGAATGAAAACTAGAGTGTTCTAGGCAATGAAAACAGAATGTGTCTCTCTCCAAAAGAAGTGTGCTATGATCAAACCACCTTAATCAAGCAAACTAAACAAAAAAAAACAAAAAACGAAAACTAAGATGCTCCAAGAACAACACAACTGTGCATGAAACAATAAAAACGAAGTGTCTAAAAAAACCTGAGATTTTTATTGATGAAGAAGGGGATGCCTTGGGCATCCCCAAGGTTTGACGCTTGTACCTCTTGGATTTTTCTTGGGGTGACACCGGGGTGGCATCCCCAAGCTTGAGCTTTTGTCCATTCTTCATCTCATTACATCCTTCTTTCTCTACACCGAAATTTTTTCCTTCATACAAAACTTCACACAATCTTCATTAGCAACATTAGTGTATTCAAAAGATAATAGACCCTTCGGTAAAGATTTGGAACAGCAAGAATTTTCACTAAAAACACATGCTACTGTAGCAACTCCTTCAAAAAGCTCAATTCCCCTAAAGAGAACTCAAAAAGGAATCAATAAGAAGCAAATGCAAATAATGGCAGAAATCTGTCAAAACAGACCATCAGGTAGAAACTGATTTTTTTGAAAACCTTATGTTCCTCAAATGAAATAGTGCTGAACTAGCGAAAGTTAGCTAACATACTGGGGGATTTATTCGTAAATTTTCAGCTCAATCAGACCCACATAGACTCCTCATGAATTTTTATAGTGGAGGACAGAAATCTGTTTTGGGACAGCAACTTACCAAATCTTACTTCCCTCTCATTCGAGGACATTCTTGGCACAAAAAGAAAAAAAAGGATAAGGATAGGTCATTACAGAAGTAGTAACTTCCAAGACTCAAGAAAACTATTGGGTTATCTCCCAACAAGTACTTTACTTTAACTCCTTTAAGTTAGGCTTGATAGTTTGAGAAGATACTCACATAAGAAATATGAATTGAAGTAAAAGAGAGCATCAAGAACCAGTTTCAATACACATTTATGTTTAACCCACTTCCTATGCATAGGAATCTTGTAAATAAAAAAGTCATGAAAACACAAAGCACCAAGCATAGGAAAGCAAAACAAGTGCAACTTCAAGTTTTTCAACATAAAGAGGGGAAACTTAAAATCTTATGAACTCAGTAAGATAAGGAAATTGAATTTCCAAAGCTAATAAAGCACCTATCTCAAATCCATACCAAATGGTGAGCAAATAATCCTAAAGAGATATAAAAGGATAAACAAATACTAAATGAAATTTTACAAGTTGGAATCACCATTTTTGGATCCTTAAATAAAAAGATATGGTTTTTATAAGCAAAGGAAGAAATAAATAAATATGGACTATTTTAAAAGGGCCAAATTAAAACTTGGCCAAGCAAATAAAATAAAATATTTTTGTTTAATAAAAAGAGTAAAGGATTATTTAAATAAAATCATGAGGATTTATTATTATCCAATTTCATTTAAGTAAAATACATTTTCATTTTAAATGAACATTAAAAACAAAAAAAAGTATTTTAAATAATAATTCAAAGTGTTTTTATTTTTAAATAAAACCTACTGAAAAGATTTGGTAAAACTTAGATTTCAAATGGAGTTTGAAAACAATAATAAATCTTATTTGAATTAATACAAGGGCCTATTTTAAATAATTAATATACCCTAAAAAGAATAAAAATATTTTTCTAAATTTGACTTTAGAATGTATTAATAAATAGTATTTGAATATACACAAAGTTTGGCAAAAGTTTGAATTCAAATAGGTTTTGAAATATTTGAAAAATAATCAAAAAAGAATAATAGAAAAGGAAAAAGGAAAAGAAACAGAACAAAAAAATGAAAGAAGCCTACTTGACCCAAGCAGCCCATCTGGCCGCCCCCCACCCCACCTCTCTCTCCCAAAGAAACCGTTCTTTTCTCACTCAGAACCACACCCGCAACTCACTGACTGCTGGCCCCACCGCTCCTCTCTCTCTCGCTGTCAAGCAGACCCCACGCTGTCAGCCTTCTTCCTCACTCACCATGGTGACCACGCCCCCTCGCCGGCCGTTTCTTCTGTCTTAAAATCGAATCAATGCACGTTATTGCCGCGGCGATTACTCCCTATGACCAAGCTCATTTAACCACCTCCCTCTCCCCTAGACACCACACCTCGAGAGCCCCCAGGCTGCCCCAATTTTCGCTCAGACCACCGCTGCCTCCGACGAGCATCCGCGGCGATCCCGACCAGCCCACACCCCCCTTGCTCCCTGGTGCATACAAGCATACTTCCTGGCCTCTGGCGCATCTCCCAATGTCGCCTGCTCAGCCAAGATGCTCGTGATCGTCACAACGTCAACGCAAACCACCATCGCGTAAATGCTTTGGTCCGCGTGAAGCCCCCTAGTAACACCCGACCGCGCCATCCCTTCTCACTGATTCTCCTGTACTCCCCACTCTCCCGTGCATCTGACGACACTGTTTGCTTGCTCTTTCGTGCTCCGTAGCATCGCCCCCGACGACGACTGACCGCACCCGAGCCCGAAAGGAACTCCGGCGAGCGATTAAGATCAAAGTGATGAAATTCCTCCTAAGGCCATAAGAAGAATGGGTGTGGGTTTCCACCTCCCCATCGAGGATCCCCTTGTGGCCGAAGGAGAAGGACTAAGATCTACTCAAGTGGGGCCCTCACTTTATCAAGATCATCTTGCCCCTCAAGGACCCACTATTTTGGCACAAGCTCCCTCAAGCTCTTCTGAAGATCCTCATGCTCATGACTCTTCTAGCCCCGATACTCAAGCTCTTCATCAAAAACATCTACCTCCCCAAGATGGGGCTCCTTCTCAAGACATCTCCCAAGGTCAAGCTCGTCAAGAACAAGGGCAAGCTAATGTTGATCAAGGCTCTACTCCAAATGATGACTCTACCAAAGGGAAAGCTAATTCTGGCAGGGTCTTCCGCTTGGTGCTTCTGTTCCTCCGAGCATGAGTTGGAATGACCATTGCCGGCAGGGAGCCACGAGCATCGTCGTCGGCAGCCGCGAACTCACTAGCCAACTAAATCATCTAGTTGAGATCTAGCTAGTGATCCTGCAAGCGCTTCAACTTATGTCAGAGCAACGTGCCCCTTTCCAACCCATCAATGAAGGCGGCCATGGTGGTCTGAGCGTGCACTCCTACGTAGGAATTCTTCATATCCATCCAGCGAGAGAGGTAGGCACGAGATGTCCCGTCTTTCTCCTGCACGCACCGTTGTAGATCGCCAACAGTACAGGGATGTTTGTACGTACCCTCGAAGTTCTCGGTGAACACTTCTTGCATGTCCAACCAATTGCAGATGGATCTCTTAGGCAATTCATCAATACATTGCCGGGTCGTTCCCTGCAACATTACTGGGAGGTACTTGACGGCGAAGTAGGGGTTACCCCCGGCGATCTCCACCGCGTTACCGTAGTCCTACAACCATGTAGCTGTCTTGGCGGTGCCGTCATAGGGCTTGATGGTCTTGTCAATCCGGAAACCTTTGGGGTAAGTTGCGGACCTTATCACGGGTCCAAAGCAATGTGGTCCCAGGTATGGTCCTTCCTGGGCCTCGTGGATCTTGTCCGGCCGTGAACGTGCATCGTAGGGGTCCGGGCTTCTTTTATTCTTCTTTCCATCAGGGGATGGGCTGCGTGAACGACGTGGGCCTCCTCCGCCATGATGGCTGCTGGGTGGCGACAGAGGCAGTGGGTTAGCCTTCTTGCTATTGCTCTCTTGCGATGCCTCACGCTTGTCGCGGTAGCTTTTCGGACGCGGAAGGTCATGGCGCGACCTGCTCTTGTGTCCTTGGTTGTGCTCTCCGTCATGACAGGTCTGCTCCGTGTTGTCGCGAATAATGATGCCGCTCTGCCTTGGCGGAGGCATATCCGTACGACGGTGAGCCTTGGTGTCTTCGCGATGTCGGGGCGAGCAGGGCAGTGGAGATGGCCAATGAGGTTGATCCTTGCCTCCGTGGTCAGATGATATGGGGATAGCGTCCTTCCTGTTGCGTGCATCTCTCCGTCTTCGTTCTGACGAACCCGTCTGGGACCCGACATCATGAGGAGATCTGACCCTTGGCGGCTTATGCTAGCTAGACTGGCAGAACACTGGGTCAGACTCAAGCCATTGAGAGGTGGCCTTTTCCTACTGTTTCACCACCTTGGCCACTAGGTCATAGACCTGGTCCACAGCTGCGGGTGATCTATCCTGCTCTAGAAGGGTCTTGGCGACGGCGAGGTTGAGAAGGGGAGTGGGCATCACCTGCCTGCCTTCATTGTCAATGTATGGCCTGGCCTGTGCCGGCTTCGAGGGAGCCCATCCTAGGTTTCGCCATACACCAGGATTGTTGATGATGCGAGACAGAGCTTTCTTAGCCTTCTGCTGCTGTAGCAGAGTCTTGTACTCGGCCTCCATTGATCTAGCTTTCTCTATTGACCTGTGCGCGTTTGCCAGATATTGATCTAGCTTGGCGCCTTGCTCCGTGATGGCATGCTCTTCCTCTAGCAGCTGCTGGCCCTTCTCGTCAAGCTAGACTACATTGCAAATATGATCCACGGTCATGGGCTCAACGAGGATATTGATGTACATCACTCTATCATCCGGAGTGACTTGGGCAGCAGCAAATGTAGATGCTGGAGGCGGCAAGTTTGCGGTGTTGTTGTTGCTCGGACCGGTGTCGAGTTCCTGCGACTGCTGTACTGGGTTAGGCGGAGGGGACATCACCTTTGTGCGACCATGGTTGGCAGCAACAGGTGGTCCCTTCCCCTTGTCCAGCGTTGTAGGCGAAGCTCGTCCAGGTTGATCTTCATCCATCATCATCCCAATGAGGACGAAAACCTCTCGGGACTGACGGTGTTGTTCGCCTGCTCGTCGCGCTGGAAATCCTCCTCCATCTCCTGCATGGCAGAGTCTAGATCCTCCGGGCTGAAGTCTATGTCCTCTGAATCTGCGCTGATGTCGGTGTAGAGCGCGTCAAGCACAGAGTTAGAGGGTGTCTGGGCTTCCTCGATGGCGGGGGGTGGAGGTGCAGTAGCAGCAATGATGACTGGTGTTGGTGGCGCAGCCATGGCGACGACGACCAGAGGTGGAGGTGGCGGTGGCTAATGCGGAGGGGCTCCACCAATGAGCACAATTTCTGTCTGAGATTCCTCCTCAGCTTCCGCGTAGCTATTGACGGTGTTCACCATGCTATCGAAAGTGAGGCGTCATGAAGCCTGCTGCCGCCTTAGCGTATGAGGGAGAAGCATACCTTGGTCCAATCCTTCCACAAAGTGATACATAGCATCATCATTGGGGTAATGAGCCAGGTCGGCCCGTATACGGAGCCACCTGGCAAGGTAGTCGCGGGGTTTTTTGCCTTCTCTCTGAATGCAACGCGCCAGATAAAAGATGGTTACCACTCCGACGAACTTGGATCTCTGTTGTCCATACGCACAGGATAAGCCGGCGGACTTGCAGCGATCTTCCACCATTATATCCTGCACAGGGGCGGTTTGGGTGGGCCTTGAATTTTTTTGATATTTGCCGGCAAACTCCAAGGAGAGATCCGACATTGATCCTTCCGTTAATGTATCCTGCCCGTAGGCGGGCCATGCGGGTCTTGATGCTCCTCCGACTCCCAGGGAACTAGTGCCCGAGTCGGTTTCGCCGATGTAGAGGTGGATATCTCCGATGGGGACAATAGAGCACCATGTAGGGTTCGTCTTCGCCGGGATCCAGAACTCGTCGGGGGGGGATGATCGGAATGCTGCCAGAGAACAGAATGCGACCGATGGCTATGGTTTCGTCAATTCTCGCAAAGATCTTGGTCCTCGCACGCTGAAGAGCCTGAAGCGCCTATTGCCCCACGGTGGGCGCCAACTGTCGTGGTATTGCCGGCGAGGACGCCATGGAGGGGTCCTCACAGTGCATGTTCAGAGACGTGGGGGAAGGCGGACGGCTGATGGGTAAGAGGTAACACAGCTTACCCAGGTTCAGATCCCACAACGGTGGAGGAATCCTACTCCTGCTATAAATCACTATAATGGCAATACGCCGAGTTACAGGGATCGGTTCGCTGTGCGAGGTATGAGTTATGTTATGCCCTAAAGGCTCCCACAGGCCCGACTTATATAGTCGCTAGTTCCTATGGTTACAGGGAAAATTCCTAGCCGGACAGGTTACAGAGTCCTACACAGTATACAATCAGTCTAACGTGTCTTGCACTCCAAGGCTCTGAGTACATCGGTGACTCCTCTGTATCTTTCCTTTATCCGGCATGGGCCTCCCTTCTGGATCCATCTAACTGGGCTGCCCAGCAGGCCATGGGCCATGCTATCAACGGTGGGCCACCTGGGTTATCCGGATAAGAGACATGCTATGAGGATATCCATATAGTATATCCCCAACAATAATTTTGTTAAGTTGTCAGGATGCAAAATCTTAGCAAGAAGTTGAACCTGTCATCAAAACTCTCGATGGTTTCTGATATATTAATTGTGATCCCTCATGTGTACTTCCAAAAGCTTTTTCATAAACATTCTAAGCAACCTACAATTTACTTGTAGTTTCAAATTTGACTTAATTTCAATAAATCGACATAAATTCATTCAAGTGGGCAAAGTTATCAAGGAACATTGAATAACTCATAAAACATGAGGACCGTAAGTGCGACATGTTGGTCCACTATATATGTCTGAAATTTTGGCTTGTGGCATTGAGATCCAATATTCTTCAGACTTTTGTTTACGGAAAAGAACAATCTCGTCATCACTAAAATTGAGAATGTTATTTACAGATATAGTTGGACACCGACCCTGATGACATTGTTTACTACAATAAGATGAACCCATCTACCTATGAAATTAATTTAATTCAAGAGCACTCTATTGCACTTACTTGTAGCTCAAGTTTGACCTAATTTTGTTAAACTGTCAAGATGGAAAATCTTAGCAAGAAGTTGAACCTGTCGTTAAAACTCTCATTGTTTTCTAATATATACAGTAGATACTTTATGGACGTGGCTCAAAGTTATAATTATTTCACCTATTATAATTTTATATAAATATGATAATGTCATACTTCTATTATCCGATTCCCACCTGTGCAAGGTATGTGTGCAAATTATAGATTTATAGTGTACGGATAATTTTGAATATTCATCGTTCGACCAAGACTGGCAAATCCCAACATTGCTAAGCATTGAATCTTCTTTTCCATTCTTGAGTCTAGAAGATTAGAGTGTTTACACTTTTTAGCTTGAGTCTAAGAAATATTTTCAGAAAAAGGTTATTAGGTAGCAAAACTATTTTTTATAGGACCCACTACTTTGCAAATAGAAGAATAAATCTTTTTTTATTTCCATGACTTGCCATTATAGAAAGGATCTAGATACTGACTGTGGGCCTTTCCATTAATTTATGTTGACTTGAGTCTTGTACTAATAGAATTATCCATGAGAGTCTTTTTGCTAGAATCATGTTGTGCAACCATGTCTAGCTGGTCAAGCTGCACAATGAAACAACAGGTGTACTGTTCTTGCGTGTGCGTGGGTGTGGTGTTTGACCATTTGCACACTAGTATAGGTATAAACGGAAACATATATGCAAGCTCCTGCATCCAAAGATTCGACACAAAGCAGATCATAGTGGACTAGACTTGTTGTGTTACAGTGCACTCATATTGAATGCATGCTGACATACCTGTGTTAGTTATTGCTCCTAGAGCAGCAGTATGGTTCTAGATATTATCCTATTTCCCATGCTGGTTTGGGTTCCCCATGCGTATTCATTTGATCTTGATTCACTGACGCGCGAGGTATACCATACGATGGGTCGTCCTATCAATGTGAGATACATTGACCACCTTCCCCCAAATATTGCAGATCCTCCCGCCTACCTGCTCAGGCTACTCTACCGCCCATCACGCGCAAGGCCTCCTTACTAGTCTTGCTAAACATTTTGAAACAAACTCAAGCCCTAGCATCCCCCTTGTGACCCTCACCGGCGACCAAGTTAGCCTCGTCATTCCCTCAAAGTCCCCTCCCCCCAAACAAAACCATCACTGGCGCGACGGTGAATCCACCATGGCCGTAGCTGATCCAGGCAACCTTATTTGCAACTGGTCAAAGTTAGATGATGATCCTCCGTGTAATAGCTAGTCGATCCGATCCTCTTAGCATATCCCATTTCTCTAAGGCCATCCTAGATCTATACCTTTCCCTCAAATGGGTTGCGCTTCAAAAGCCGCTCTTCTTTCCCTATGATTATCCTTGACTTATGACCTACTATCCATCTTCTTCCTCATCTCCCGCTAGTACTGAAAATGGAGTGATTGATGCCAACATGATACCGCTAGACGGTCCTTCTATGCCAGCGCCCATCATCATCCCAAAATCTGGCTGCAATTATTGGAATGGTTACAACCACAACTGGGTAGCCATGATTGATATCACTGGTCGTCCAGGTGTAGGAAAATCATTACTATGTCTGGTGAATTTGTATAATGGCACCATATTTGAGGTCCCTTCACTTGAAACTATCGGGTTTCAGTGTACATATGTAGGTTTCTTTTTGTATCGTAAGGCCCTTACCATGCTACTTAAGATACATATTGGTACTAAACCTTAGATTTCCATCGGCTCCAACAAGTGGTTGTACAATCTCATCGTGGTGTTTGATAAATTCATTGCCATCCTAGAAATGGAGTAGTTTTTAGGGAACGATAAATGGATTGTACTTAGGCACAGTAATCTTGCCCCGAGAAGCTATGTAGACGTTGTGTGGGAAGATGACATTATCTTCGCTGTATCAGATGATGGATCTGTTTTTACATGGAAACCCTTTGAATAAGGTGAGTTCAGTATCAAACTATAGTTACTGCTCTCTTTTTCGACTTGCTTTTGTCAATGTGTTAGCAAGGGATAATTACTATAGTACATATTTGTTTTCTGTTGTGTGGATTGGACAGGTGTTGATGTAGATCCTATGAAGGTGCAGGCCCCAATAATAGACTAGGATGAGCATGCTTTGCCGAACACCAATGTTGATGGCCTAGATTGTGGCTGTATAGATTCTCGCCCATGCTGGTTCCTTGCTTATTTCAGGCCCACACTAATGTGGATACACATTTGGGGCAAACGAACTCCTTCTAAGGAGACGATTAGTCACCAAGGTAGGACATTTAAATTGTATCCATTACTTCAGTGCCATATCTTCCATAGGGTAGCATCCCAACGTTGCTGCAGCTGCCACGACGACCTTCCTCAGTTGGAGTGGGTTCCGAGCCATCTCCAACATGTTTCCCTCTTCCTTGGTCTGAATCATCCCCTTGTTGGGTTTGTGAATAATGATGTGATGCATGGCCCTCACACCAAGCACCTGTCATTCGGGCGGCTAGGCTTCATGTACATTTCTTTTTATCACCTAAGTTTCGGAGAATATATGTCGCTGTACTGGATTTGTTTACCTGTTTCCAACCGGTCAGCACTAGAACCTGCAATTAGAGGCCAGCAAGTTCAGCCATCATGCGTCCATGTGGTTCGTGCCTCATCTTCTTGGCTCAAGATCGCGCTGACGATTTCTTTGGTTGCTCAAGAAGAGATGCAGCAAGGATGATACAATTTATTCTCCTCTTTGTACTCATTTTGAAAATTGTTGGTTTCACCTGGTCTTTGTGTAGCTCTATGTATCCAACATTTCATCAAACCGAAGCTTTGTAAAGTTTGAACATGAGCTACTTCTGCAAGTTAGAGGATCTCCAACACTTGTTTCTTGGCAAATATCGAGGTAACTACACTTTTAGTCAAACTTCTTACACCCGAGGTGAAAATTAGTCCCATAACTTGCAAAGTGGACAAAATCAGTCCCAAAACATGTATCTCGGTGCAAATCAGTCCATTTCAAACAAATTTGAGCCTATTTGACCAAATTCGTACACGTTTAGCTTTCATGAATCCGTGTTTCTGTGTTTGAGACCTTGAAATAGTACCAGCATGTATCTTGTGTCCTTCCACGACTTCTATTTCTTTTGAAAGTTCATGTAGAGTTTTTGTGTAGAGTGATGTTGTTTTAGGTTGGCTGAACAATGTCCTTTGGAATTCTCAAGTTAACTGAAACTGCACATATGCATTTCACTCAATATTGCATTGTCAATTTTTAGTTAGCTGTAATCTTACCTGTTTGATTCTTTTTTGATACACTGCATAATCCCTGTGCATCAAAAGGGTTTTTATGTGTCACAATTAAACTTGAGCATTGTGAAGTACTCCTACATTGGATCAGCACATGGACATATGATATTCACATATCATGTCAAATTACCAAGATTTTAGCTCTAGCACATGGGCTTTTGTATAAACAACGATGCTTTGTGTGGGCCCATAAATTACCCTAACCTTACTTTTCTTATCTTATCTTACATCTTACAACTATATATTGTACGAAGAGCTTTGAACACTAACCGTCAGATCAAAGATTTTCAAATCCCAACATTGCTAGCCATTGGATATTCTTTCCATTCTTGGATCTAGAAGATTCGATGGATAATCTTCAGCACAATGTACTCCATGCACAAACATCAAACACACTTCTCCGTCATTCTAGAATCTTCTCTCATTTCTCTAGAGCATGTTCCCAAAATTTTCGAGTATTAAGGGCTCGTTTGATTTGCAGGAATCTCAAAACACAGGAATAGGAAATCCGTAGGATTGGAGTGGCATGACCTCTTGAATCCTATAGGAATAGAAAAATACAGGAATTTGGATCAAGTACATGTTTGAATCACAAGAAAAAAAGGAATTCAAACATGAGGTTCTGTTTGAGTGAACGGAAAATACAAAGCTCAAATTTCTGAATTACTACCCATACCCCCAGGCATCTAGTACTACTCCCTCCATTTGGAAATATAAGATGTTTTAGGTTTGTGAAGTAAATGTATCTAGACACATATTAGTATGTCGATTCATTTGAACCTACACACTAAAATCTGTCTAGATACATTAGCTCACTAATCTAAAACATCTTTATATTTCCAAACAGGAGGAGTATTAGGAAGTTTGGCCAGTCTCCTCCAAAGAGTGGAAACAATGTCCAAATTAACTACTCTAACCATCTAGACGTCGACTACTATTAGTAGGGAGTAGGTTGTCGATGGATCACTGTCTCCTCGAAATGTAACTGAGAGGAGCGCATGCTAGTGTTGATTAATCTAGCCTTTTCCCCCTTGTTTATTCCCCAGCCCCCCTCTAGGGCGGTTAACCCCCTGACCCCCTCTCTTCCTGGCGTTTCCCCTTCCACACCATGTGCCGCCACTTCCGCCATATGCCACTTTCGGATTCTCTTCCACGTCTCGCTCAGGGAGGTGCCACCATTGATTCTCGTGTCTTCTGAAACCCCCAATCAAGAAAATACAGATGCTGCCTTGTGATGGCGTCATTGAGCATGATTCTGAGCCATTTCACGACGTGTTTACGGAAGGCCCCTTTGAAGAACTCATAACCATATGCGACGTCATCACCGCCGCCATCCTAATTGGTTCATCCAAACGTTTTCTTGAATCTGCGAAAGCTAGCGCAACTCTGGATGCTTCACTGCCATTTTGCTGCCCATGTGATCTTCATTTCCCCCAACAAAGGCACCGCTAGATTTATTGTATTACTTTAAAATTAATAGTGTCCCATGCAATTTGTCACTGCTGGACATGTTCTCCTCGATGCTATGGTACCACGCTATAGTTCTGGGTAGTGGGTACGCGCCAATGGAGATTGGACTGCAATGGATGGGTCTAGAGGAAAGATGAAGCTTCGTAATGTGTACACTTGTCCCAAGATTCCTCTCCCAGCATTGTCTTTCAAAACAACCGACCAACCAACCATGTTGTTTTTGGATAATAATCTTGCACCTGCAATGCAGAAGATTGCTATTTGCCAAGTTCCCATGGGTGCTAGGAGATATAAAGTTTTCTCGCTTGTTGTAGTATTTGATGTCATAATTCCTATCCTTTAGGGTGGTGATGATGTATGGATAGTTCTTCCACTTGCTCTTAACCACACCCTGATCCCTTACTGTTACAATGATGGAATTACCTAGAACGGACTGGTGTTCTCCATAGCTCTGTATGGCAACATTCATATTTGGGATCCTCTGCATCTTGGTAATTCTTCCCTCATATCTAGTGTAGTGGCTTCATGTTCCCAAGCTATTTTAGTGAATTGACTTAGGGAATGTTTCATTTAAATGAAAATACGATAAGTTATTTTAGACTCTATGAATTGTATGAATCCTAGGATTTCCGTAGGATTCATTCTTATAGCAGTCATTTGGTTCATCCGATTGAATTATGTAAATTTTTCCGAATGCCTTTAATTTCATTCGATAGGAATTTAAGATCTACTTAAAACTCCTAAAAAGAAACCATCCAATGGTTTTTTGCTTTTTCACTTGTTTTTGGCAAGTTCCCTTGCAAATAAAATGGTCAATTATCTTTGCCTTTTTAAAATAAAACAAGGAAAAATTGCCTATCTTGATCAAAAAAAATACGAGCCCATTCTTTTGGGTATTTCCCTATTATATAATGCTTTGTTTGCTTTGTAGGATTGTAGGCCATAGTTGTTTTTCCTATTTCGAGCCACTTTGCATCCTAGAATATTAAGTTAACACATTCTACCTTTTTCAAGGTCCTATGGTGGTCTTGGCGTGACCTGCTGTCGCGGATGAGTTGGTGGATGTGTGTCTTAATACTACTGGATACGAGCACGGCTACTTTTTAGGTTTTTGATGCTTAGCAAGATCTGTAGATGGTTCCATGCTTCTTAATATATATACGCTTCGTGATCTTATGATGCTAGTTATATTACTTGTCATTGTCCCCTTCATACTAGTGCTCCTCATCCTCGTGCTGTACACTGCAGTCGCATTGTCTCCACTTATACTTCTAGGTTTGGCTGATTTGTGTTCTCAATGAACACATGAACACTGGTCAGGTTGATCAAGCTAATCCATGGGAAATGATTGCTGACCTTGGATCATATTCTCTTTTCCTTGGAGTGAACTATTCGATTATCATGCCTTCCTGTAGGAGGTGTAGATCTTGCCTCAGGTTATCTGACGAGAAGCAACTGTGTTTACATCTTACCAATTATAGCATGACTTTCCAATGATTGGAAGCCTGAATTATGCCGTTTCAGTTTGAGTGGTAAAGACTGCAGTGTTACTTCTAAAGTCAATGTCTTGGAGGGATTGAGTAACTATCGCTTCTGGGCAGGAATGGTGAAGCATCCTCTTTGGTTCATCCCAACCTTCGTGAACACCCTCGATTGGAACCGGCTTCATGTTTAACCAAGAAACAAGACTTTTTGTGATAGTATGTACTGATTAAATCCCTATGTAATACGTGGTACTACAATAGAAGTAGTTCTCGACCCTGTTGAACTGTTTATTTTGTTTGGTTGTCTGAAGTCATCAGCTTTCAATTTTTTGGTCTCTCTCTTTTGAAACATGTCCTTGTATCGGTAATATCTCTTATCATAATCAGTTTGGTTACTCGTATGTACCTGAGTATATTTTGTTTGGACCTTTAGCATGATGCACTTTAGTCCTCTGATTCTAGAGTTCCTTTAGAAATTATGGAAATTTTAGCATCAAGAGGATATTACGAACCACATGACATACACTTTAAGAAACAATCACCTCAATGCTTTTGTAATAAGGTTTGTACTCTATGTAAACAACCTTGACTTCAACAATTCTGGGCGCATGCACTACTGTTTGGTTAAGCTGATGTGACAAGACCATATTTTGTTAGAAATTTATATTATATTATCTTACCATTATATATTGTACGGATAACTTTCAACATTAACAATTGAATCAATACTAGCAAATCCCAACATTGCTAAGCATCGATTCTTCTTTCCCATTATAGCATCTAGGAGATTCTATTGATAGAAGCACGATGAACGCTACACACAAGGACCAAATATGCACCTGATACTTTATGGATATGACTCGAAATTATAATTATTTTATGTACTTTGCATATTATAATTTTATATTATGATGATATGTCATTCTACTAGTACTATGTAGTATAGTAGTATTATCTGAGTTGCATGGCACATGCAACCCAATACTAGTATTGGGGAGTACACTGTAGAATATATTGGCATGCTAGACTAGCTAGCTAATTAAAGTCTCCTCGATGCAGCTGCACCCTGCAGTAGTAGACCGACAAAGGAACACACAAAAAACTCCTTGTTCAAAGATCCATTCCATATTCCCCATATCCTCCAGTATTTGGTATCATCTCCAGTGCGCGCTTCACTCATTTTCCTCGCCATCTCTCTCGCACCATCGGTCCTTCCAACAGTCATAGATTGATCAGCCCTCGTCCCTAATTGATCGGGGTGCGATAGCGTATTCGGGGCCCAACTGGCGGTATGGCACATGGAGGAAGGTCAGCGCCGACATCTTCAACGATATTGCTACGCGTATGGCCACTACCAGCACCGTCCGGCTGGCCGCCTGCTCCATGGAGTTGAACCTCCGAGTCACCAGTAGAAAAGGTAGCAGATGCCCCAACGACGGTTGTTGGACATTGGTCACCTTCCGTCGGGTCCACAACCACAAGATTGCGTGCCCGCACGGCCCATGCAACTTCATGGAGGATGGCTGCGTGTTCGCTGCCTTGTCGGCAGTCCTCCTCGCCCACCTCTATGAATCTCACTCGATCAGGGTGCGTAGTTTCCGCTATGGCAAAATAGGCAGGTACACCTCTAAACCTTTTTCGGCAATAGTCCTACGAAAAGTAGATATCATCGGATCCGGGGACGAGGGTAAGGTCTTCGTGGTGTGATTTGACACGTGCCAACAGCTACATATTGTATCTGTCGTATGCGTCAGGTTCACGACATGCTTGTTGCCACAGTACCTGGTGAAGTTCTGGCCATCGACCACGATTAAGGGTAGAAAGTTCAAAAATTATGGGCTATGCGTGCCGGAGAACACCGAGTCACCGGACGGTGTCCCATTCGATGAGTTGCAGTGGCTCCTGCTGGTGCATCCTGGAATACAGTGTTTGCATTGACAAGATTCATGAGTGAGATAAACACATCTATTGAATTTCAATGTGTGCATTGTTGAATCTATCAATTCTTTTGGTCATTGTCTGTGTACTTCTAATCAGTCAGTTTGTGATGCCACTAAATCTATGAAGTGCTACTGAATATGAACTTGGAATTTGTTGATATTTTTTCAAACTTATTCTATACTTCTGAATCTGTCAAATGTTTTGTCATTACTATTAGTACAATATTTTGTACAGCTAACTGTGATGTAATTGGAGTACTTGTCTTAGATTAAGTGTAGCAGATTTTCTTGCTTTTCTTTTGAAACTTAGAATTGTCACAATTATCTAGATGCATCTTGGGAATTTTGGGTTGCATATAGGGGTCACACAAGCATTGATGTAAGGAGGAGGTAGTCACACAGAAGCAGACTTGATCGTCAGTTTTGCATGCTCCAATAATCGAGTTTGTTCGGAGAACAGGACAAATTATTCGTGCACCAAGGTTTTTTGAGCTGGAACAAGAATTGATTCTCTTTGTACTTCTATTGAATTTCAAGCAGGAAAGATACTAAATCTCTCGATTGTTCTATCCTTGCTATTACTAAATCATTTTGTGGAACTAATACTGATGTACTAGTGCTTGTTTAAATCAAGGGCATTAGATAGTCTTGCTTTTCTTCTGAAACATGGCCTTCTCACAATCTAGATAAACTTGGGCATTTGGGTTGCATACCAGGGTCACATAGGCATTGATGTAAGAAGAAGGTACTCAAGGAAGACTTTGATCGTTAGTTTTGCATGCTCCGATGGTCTAGTGTGTTTCGAGAAAAGGGAAAACTGATTGCGCGATAAGGTTTTATAACTGAAACAAGAACTGGTTCTCTCTGTAGTGCTATTTTATTTCAGTTTCTCTATGCTGAATCACTCGCTTTGAAATGCCCCTGAATTGGTCAAGTGCTGTTGAATATGAACTGTGAATCTGTTGATAACTTTTCTATCTCATTCTTTACCGTTGAATTTTACATGAATATCTTCCAAAAATAATTATCGTTCTTTCCCCTCCCTCTTTGAGGTCTTTGTTACGAATCCAGCCGAGCCATAGCACAACGCAATTTTAAATACCAGGAGAAGAAATCTAAGCCCATTCAGCCCTCTTTTGCCTAGAATATTTAAATTCGGCCTTTTTGGCGGCAGTGGACTACTGAACATAGCCCAAATAAATTTGAGCAAGTAGCCCATGGATCATAACCCTGAACATTTTAATTCGGCCTTTTAGGTGCTAGAGAACTGCTAAGCACATCCCAGTGAAATTTGAGAAAGGATCCCATGGATAATAGCCTATGGAGTATAGCCCATGTAGAATAGCCAAACCCTTTTTAATTCGGCCTTTTGGGAATTTCCCAACACCTCTCAAAATTAAGAAAATCTCTAGCTAACCATGTTTTTGTAAGAAACTGCTCCATTATGTGGCATTTTTGTGTAGAAACTACTACATTATGTAGCAGTTTTTAGTTTAGCAGCCAGGAGCACTGCCTTATTATTTGATGGGGCATGGTCAAAGAAAATCTATTGAAGGAAACAAATTCGTAAGTCATAGCAATACCATTTAATGATTCTATTGTATTAACTGTTTCTTTCGCAGTGGCAAGGCACATAGTTGAACGCTGCTAAGGTATCAAGTTCAAATCCTAGGAAATTTGTGTTATTATAGAGTCAACTTTTTTGTACTCTAAGGCTGACATCTAGGACCCAGATAACTGTTGCAGCATCTTGCAATGTTACCAAGGTCATAATGGCAGACTTGACCTGAAAAAACAGTCCAACATATATACCAATTTTATTTAAAATAGAGGCTAACATGTGGGACCTAGCATAGAAATTTTTCTAGCACATGGGATGCTGACATGTGGGACCCACTAACGTACCATGGTTAAAATAGTGGCCATGGCAATTTCTGTTATTATATACTAAGGCTAACATGTGGGACCCAACAATGTGTTGTAAATATGCCCTAGAGGCAATCATGTATGATGTAATTCCCATTGTATTCATAAAGTTACTAAGTTGTCCCTGTATGAACATCTAATGTATATCATTGAATATGCGATTCGGTTGTGCAACTATACAATCATGTTGTTCATACTAACCATCCTTGTTCATTGAGGTTGTGCTGGACACACAACTTAGACTAATGTCAAAGTCGGCAGATGACTCGGTTCCACTTGTCATGGGCATGGGGATGCTATTCCGACTTAAAAGGATTCGGTAAAGAGCTTAGTGAGTTGGATTGACCCATATTGAGATACAACAAACAAGTCATCATTTGTATGTCTCAATCAATGTAATCCTTAGACATAAGGTTGTTGCATAATTCAAGTTGAGGATCACTGAATTAAGTTCTGTCAAACGATGTTCCGTCATAGGGCAGTTATAAAGGCAGAGTTCGGGTCGACTGAGAATCAAGCTATGTGATATGAATATCCAAGATGGTATTTTGCCCCTCCACCTGGAGAGATATTCTCTGGGCCCTTTCGGATGATATGATATGGAAAGCATGGCCATGCACGACTTGGTTAAATATTAACCGAGGCGATCGACTAAGAGTTATTTGGATGAATCACTTGTCTCGTATCGAGAACATAATCATACTATTTAGTGGATGACGATTATTCGCCTATAGTTAGATAAGGTATATCGTGAGGCAAAAGGGACTCGGATGTAAGTCGCATTGTAAAGGCATGTCATCATTACTCTTTGGTACTTGCGAGTCGGCACGTTCTGCTAGGAGCTGCTACTGACTAATCGACTGAGAGTAGGACTCCAATCGTGTCCAAGTCGCCATGAGCCTACAGGGTCACACACTTAAGAGCAGGAGCAATTTCAGATCGGATCCGAACCGAAAATCTATTTCGGTTTTACTCTAACCGGATTTGGACTGAGTCAGCGAGTCGGACTCATAGTGACTGATATGGGCTTTAGTTAATGGGCCACAAGTGAGTGGATCCCACTTTCACTCCCTATACATAGTGAGGCGCAGATACCTAGGAGGGTTGACGACTATGTCATTCCATGTGTTGTAAAGCCTAGCTCCACAATAGTCATGCCGCCATATTGGACCTAGGATCCACCGCCGACACTCCTCTTCGTACATGTGGATACCAGCAGCGGTGTGATACCATCAGCAACACGACGATCGGATCGGATCATGAGGACTGCACTGCATTCAACAGACGTGCTTCATCAATTCCGCAACTGCACGTCTAGTGGTAATCCTCGTGGCCTTCTACCTCAGCTAGATCTTGGGATCACTATGTCAGAGCGATTTTTTTTGTTTTATCTCTACAAGGCCCAACAGTGGTATTAGAGAGATATCTTCTAGCTTTAGGCTCGAGATCCCGCATAAGTGATATGAGATTGGCTATAGATTGGATCTATGTGCTGATTTGGTGGTCGATCTATGAGATAGCTAGATCGGTGTTATGCAAGGTTGATTGGATCAACTATACTTGAGGAATGGAAGATGTGATTTCCATGATCATACTACTGAGGTCGTGGAACAACATATCCCTACCGGTCGGTTTCCGCCATCAGGGTAGACTGTGACACGTAAATCCAGAAGCGGTGATTGAAGATCAAAAGACTTTGATTGAACCAAAAAAAATGATCGGAATCCATGTTTACGTTTTCGGGAAAATCATCGAACCTCCGGCTTCACCCTATCATAGCGCATTAGATGTTGTTGCGAGTTTCACAATTCTGGTAGATATTATATCTATGCATAACTTGTTTTTGCAGGAAGTTGTGAATGCTATGGATTATGTGCATGTGGTGTGTGTAATCCATACGTCATCTGCGAATCGCGGTTTTGTTAGCTGGCTAGAGCCTAGGTGTTTTCACTTTATTGTATAAACGACCTGCGTGTTGGATTCTCGCCAGTGTTTGAACCATCATAAGTCGGACATTTTTGGTAGTGGGCTCATAAAATTGGCGTGCTGCCAATTCTTTCAGACTAGGTGGGTTCGAGTCGGACTCTTACAGCAAAAACACTCGGTAATCAAGACGAGTCTATCACAACTATTTTAGGACTCAGGGAAAAGTCAGATGGGAGCCAAGGCATGTGATACCAGCCAACCAACATGAGTCATATGAGATTTGATTGACAAGGAGTTGTCTACCTAGATCACTTGGCGGATAGCGGTGATGCTAAAGCTCACTAGACATCTTGCTTATCTAGGATCCTATATCATTTAGTAAGCATCGAAGGGGGGTTGGTTCTAGTGGGAGCATAAGTATTAAAATGTTTAATATGCTTGCTCTTTTATGGATACATGTCTTAAGTATTTCGCATATTTTCTATTGTAGATCATGGAACCAATCAACAGTCGCCCTCAAATTTCTGGTTTTGCATTGAGAACCATTCCTGATAAAGATAAACTGAATGACTCTAATTTTACCAACTGGTATCAAAATCTGAGAATTGTTCGCAAATAATAAAAGAAGGACCATGTCCTAGATAACCCACTTCCAGATGAGCCGGATGAGAATCTGACTTTCGCTGCCACCAATGCCTACCATCGGACTAAGGATGAGTCCATGGAAATAGTCTGTCTTATGCTTGCTCACATGGAACCATACTTGCAGCAGCCGTTCGAAAATGTTGAGGCCTACGATATTATCGAAATCCTCGAAATTATGTTCCAGGCTCAGGCATAGACCGAGAGGTATCAAGTCTCTCAGGCTCTGTTGAGTTGCAAGCTTAAGGATGGTGATCCACTGAGTCTGCATGTGATCAATATGGTTGGTTACGTGCAGTCTCTGGAAAGGCTGGGCTATCCCATTAGAGAAGAGTTCGCAATGGATATAATTATGAACTCTCTTCCTAGTGTGTATGACCAGTTCATATCGAACTACCACATGCATGGTATGGATAATAAGCTCACTTAATTTCATGGAATGCTCAAGCAGGTAGAGGCGGATCTCAAGAAAGGCGTCAGTCAAGTGTTGATGGTGCAAAATAAGGGCTAAGGTCAAGAAAAGTTCTTGTACTAAGAAGAAGGCTAAGTCGGGAGGCAAGGTTCAGGACTCGGTCCCAAGCGCTTCCTCAGGGACTAAGCCATCTCCTTCAGCCGGTTCCACTTGCTTCTACTACAAGGCGGATGGCCACTTGAAGAGGAATTGTAGAAAGTATTTGGCTGATAAAGCCAAGAGCGAATCTATGAATTACGGCTCGGGTACACTTGTTTGCAATGTTATAGACATTTAACTTACTGTTGCACCTAATAGTTCTTGGGTATATGATCTTGGATCAATTAGTCACATCTGCAATTTGTTGCAGGGACTGGTAAGAATTAGTAGCATGGCAAGAGGCAAGGTTGATATCCGAGTCAGCAACAAATCGAGAGTCGCTGCATTGGAAGTCAGCACGATGCAACTTCATTTACCTTCTGGATTTATTATGGAACTAAATAATTGTTATTATGTTCCAATTCTTAGTCAAAACATTATTTCTGCTTCATGTTTGATGAGGCAAGGCTATGAGTCGAATATCAATAATAATGGTTGTTCTTTATATTTGAATGACATGTTTCACGGCTTTGCACCCGTCTAGGACGGGTTATTTATATTGAATCTTGATGGTGAATCTGATTATAACATAAATGTTAAAAGGTTGGAACCAAATGATCTGAATATGACTTACTTTTGCTATTGTCGGCTTGGTCATATAAGTTGGAAACGCATGAAGAAACTCCATGATGATGGAGTCCTAACTTCATATGACTTGGAGTCGTTCAATACATGTGAATCATGCCTACTCGGCAAAATGACCAAGACACCTTTTGCAAAGAGTTGTGAAAGGGTGTCCAAATTGTTGGGACTTGTACATAGTGTCGGGGGGATAACCCCCGGTAGGGCACGAGAGGTGAAACATAGCACCGCTTGGCTAGCTTCGAGTAAAGAAAGAACCAGGCCGGGTAAGAACGACCAGGTAAGGAAAGCCTGAGCGGCCGACATACAAACTATGTCGGCCCGCATAAGACAAAGTTCTAATTCTGGCAGGAACCGACGTGCCGAGTCTACCGAGGAAGGGCCGAGTCAAGTTGGACGCGTGGCACCTTTCCGAGTAAGGTTCAGAAGGGACCATGGTAAATCATGGTCAAAACAGAAGGGCGACGACGGGTGACACCAAAAGTAACAACATGACGCCAAAAGAAACAGGAAGTAGCGTACCAGAAGACCTTTAGCTATCAAGCTTTATGGACTGGGCAATTGGTCATAGGGAAAGCCCATGACCCGGCCCACATTATAGGGACCAAGATCCAAACATTAAACCCTAGAATCCAAAGGGGTATAAGATAGCTAACAATGCCTATATAAGGAAGGGCATAGCTGTAGTAAGGAGAGGTTGGACAAAGTAGGGAGCTAGTGTAGAAAACCCTAGTTCATACAGCTCAAGGAGAACTTGTAATCTTCGGGTATCAATCAAATCGCTAAGTCTAGAGAGTTCTTCTTGTTCTTCGTGCATGGCTCGACAGTGCACTCCCTCCCTAGTGACCACAAGCACCCATTCGGCCCCCAACTTAAGCCTACCCATGGCATCTGCCGTGCCACCACCACAACAGTTGGCGCCCACCTTGGGGCAGAAGAAGGTGCTTGATGGAGTCTTCATCCATATGGGAAACATCATCGCTAAGACCGGCGAGCGTGTCTACTCCGGCCTCATCTAGAGGTTTGGAGCGCTCAACTTCGTTAGCGACAATGCGGGCTGCTTCGGGACCAAGCCGTTCCCTAGGGGCGGTCGCTTCATCAAGTTCGGCGAGCACCAGGTCTACGTCGCAGTGCGCAGAGAGCGTGCATATCCTGAGCGCATCACCCTCACGCCGGATCCGCCAGCGATTCCTGTCGCTAGGAAGCTTCACCAACTCGTCTCCATGGAGGTAATGATGACAACCCCGAACCCCGCGGCTCCGCCGATAGTCCCAGTAGTGAATGAGAACGTTGAGGGAGGAAATCATGAGGAAACGCCAAGGTCTGCAAGAATAGCAAAGGCACCACTGGAAAATCCAGAAAACATAGCTAGGAGTAAAAGGGCTAAGGAGCTGCAGGAAGCGATGGACAAGTTGGCAGAACGAGTAGCACATGCAACTAACCCAACACGTGTGCAAGCCGAGTTGGAGGAGGCCAGGATAAAAGTACTGGAGAAAGCCAAGGAATTAGCACAGTTACAAGAGGATGTGGATATCACCATCCGAGAGCTCAACTCGGCAAATCGAGTCAAGGGCGCAAAGACCCGGCTTGATGCGACGAGATTGAGAGGAAGAAAACTCAACGAAGAGCTGGCAGATGCAACGTCAAAAATAACGCCAGAAAACAGCAACGAAACAGCCATGCGGCCAACATACAACACAGCAGCAACTAATCTACGAGCAGCAGAAGCAGCAATGGCAGAGTTACCCCATTTGGAGGGAGAAGCAAAGAAAACACAACAAGAACGAGTCAATGAACTAGTAAGAGCAGCTAGCATGCTGAATGAAGCGTATTACAGAGCAAATCCGGGAATAGCAGGAAGGTCACAGCTGGTTCACTCGGCAACTCCTGTTCCGGCAAGATCGGCTGGGCACACGGCATGCTCACCCGGAGCGGTGCCTAGACCGAGAAAAGAAAAGAGCGTGGATTCTGGAAGAAACAAGCAGATAGTCACCTATGATCCGGCGATGGCTCAAGGGAACCCGGCACATGCATAGGGGCGAGAAGGAATAATGCCCAAGGAAATGAAAACAAAGAGAATGCAGGCCGAGAAAGGCAAGCAGGGCAAAGAAACGACAACGGAGGGCAAAATTTATGACGCTGCCGGGTCACAACGACTCAGATCTATGACGCTGCTGGGTCGCAAAGGTGCCAGGAAAGATCCGAATACAGAAGCAAGAGAAGAGACGAAAGGCCAGACTACAGATATGGTTCGACTCAGGTTGCGGCCGTGAGTCAGGATCATCCAGATGCTGGAAGTAGCCAACATCAAAGGACAAGTGGACAACAGTGGGTGCCAAAGAATGATGGCAAAAAGCCATACGAATAGAGGAAGCAATATCAGGACCAACAGAAATATACCTATGAGATGATGCTGGACTAGCCGTGTAAGTTTCACATGCCTAGTCCGAGTAAACCAGCCAATCACACAACAAGACAATGCACTTGGTTTCAGAAAGGAGATAGAGTGGATTCGCTGAATAAGCAGCTTCCACCACCTCCCCCTCCACCACTTACAGGAGGAAATGCTCAGACAGTGGGAACAAATGACAGATATGAGAACATGTAGCCAAGGTATCAGAATCAAGAAAAAAGAGAAACTGTGCACCAGGTGCACAATCCAAGAGGTGACGACGCTCATGTCGGCCACAGAACTAGAAATGAGTACAAAGAACATCACCAGAGCTATGTTGTATTTGTCACAGAGCCGAACGACAAAAAGAGCCAGCAGCGACGGATGATGGAGGTGAATGCCATAATGCCGGCAATTCCCAAGTACATGCATTGGTCTGACAAAGAAATAACTTGGAGCATAAAAGATCACCCCAAGATCATGCCAACCCTATGAGGATATGCTCTAGTTTTGGATCCAATGTTCATGGGACCAGATATCAATGTCAAGTTTTCAAAAGTGCTGATTGATGATGGCAGTAGCATCAACAGCATGTACAAGGATACTATGCTCAAGTTAGGCATTACCATGAACATGCTGGAGCCGACTAAGACCACTTTCCACGGTATTGTGCCGGGATTGTCCTCTAAGCCAATTGGCAAGATCTGGGTCCACGTCTTGTTTAGCAACAGAGAGAACTGTCGAACTGAGGCCATAGAGTTCGAGGTAGTGGATTTGGTCAGCTCATACCACGCCTTACTCGGCAGGCCGGCTATGGCAAGATTCATGGCTACTACCAACATTGCCTACTTAAAGATGAAGCTGCCAGGCCCATGTGGGGTGATTACAGTTGAAGGGGATTACAAAAGATCCATTGCTTGTGCCTCAACCGGATCTTCACTGGCCGAGTCACTCGTCATAGAACAAGAAAATAATCAAATGTTGGAAGTGGCAGCATTGGCCAAAGCAGCACAAATGTCCATGCCGGCACTCACCAACCCGCATGGCAATGTGCCATTTCAAGCTACCAAAGAAACCAAGAAGGTAGAGGTGGATGAGACTTTCCCATAGCGCAAAGTTACCATTGGGGATGGCCTCACGGACAAATAGGAAAGCGAGCTCACCAGCTTCCTCCGTGAGAATCGGGACATCTTTGCATGGTCCACTCAAGATCTACAAGGGGTTCCGAGGGAGCTGGCTAAGCACTCTCTTCATGTAAGACCAGATGCCAAGCCGGTGAAGCAACCCCTCCGCCGCTTCGCCGAAGATAGGATGAAAGTAATAGCTGCTGAGATTGCTAGACTTTTAGCTGCTGGATTCATCATGGAAGTACTGCACCCGGATTGGTTGTCAAATCCAGTCTTGGTCGAGAAGAAAAAAGATGACCCGAACGTGGAAGTGGTATGGCGCATGTCTATTGATTACACGAACCTCAATAAAGCGTGTCCAAAAGATCCATTTCCCCTGCCACTGATCGATCAAGTCATAGGTTCTACTGTTGGGTGTGAGTTGTTGTCGTTTGTGGATGCGTATTTAGGATTCCATCAGATACCACTGAATCCGGATGATCAAATAAAGACAACTTTTATCACCCCATATGGGGCTTATTTGTAACAGCCCAAGTTTGTATATATGTAAATAGTACTTAAGCATGGCATTCATCTGTTTAAATCAATACAATAGTTTCATGTGATCAAGTGTATGGTTTAAGAATACAATTACCAAACCCTAAAACCTACTTTTTCTCTCCTATTTGAAATCAATTCGAAATGGTTTGAGTTTGGAAAAGTACAAAAACAATTGGAGCCCAATGTCGTGGTATTGACGACGAGTACGCCATGGAGGGGTCCTCACAGTGCGTGTTTAGAGACGTGGGGTAAGGCGGACGGTTGACGGGTATGAGGTAACACACCTTACCCAGGTTCAGATCCCACAACGGTGGCGGAATCCTACTCCTGCTATAAATCACTATAAGGGCAATACGCCAAGTTACAGGGATTGGTTCGCTATGCGAGGTGCGTCGTAGTCGACACTAGGTTGTCTGAAGTTGTGCCCTAAAGGCTCCCATAGGCCCGACTTATATAGTCGCCAGGTCCTAGGGTTAAAGGGAAAAGTCCTAGCCGGACAGGTTACAGAGTCCTACACTGTCTATTACTAGTCTTGTGTATCTTGCACTCCAAGGCTCCGGGTACGTTGGTGACACCACCATTGCCTTCCTTTATCCGGCATGGGCCTCCCATCTGGATCCATCTAACTGGGCCGCCCAGCAGGCCATAGGCCATGCTACCGACTATGGGCCACCCGGGTTATCCGGATAAGTGACATGCTATGAGGATACCCATATAGCATATCCCCAACAGTAGCCCCCGGAGAACTCCGAGATCTTGCGCCATCTTGTCTTCTCAGATGAATGCTCCATCTAGTTGGATGTCGGCAAATCGTCAAGCAATATCTTGTAGTCCTCCCAAAGAACCCTGCAAAGCTTTCTCCATCTTCAACTTGTAAGCCGGAAAAATGTTGAATCTTCCATCGTACTCTTCCATAGTCGGATTGAATCCGTCTATGTCGGAATCTTTGATGTGACGGCTCATCTACCCATGTCAGCTAGGACGACGTAGGCTTAGGTCAGCGATGCCTCGTAACTCACACATGCAGAGAACGCAATCATATCCGATTTTCCCGCGCGAGCGATACGAACCGTTGGTGGTGACGGTTGGAGACGTGGCGAAATTTCTGCGCATGTTCGCGAACACGTCGTCTACGCGGCAACCGTTCGATCATGCTGCACGAATCTTCACGCCGAGGATGATAAATAGTAACCGTGGGGGAATTTCCACTTTTTACCTCATTCTCCACGCACCATCTTCTTCCTCCAGCCGCGTGTCTCCTCGATCTCTCCGCGAGAAACCTCGAAAAACCCTAACTCCAGTATGCACCAGTTGCACCCAATCTTTACTCCATGGCTAGCAGTAGCACTTCTCCATCAATGGCGGCGTCGAGCGAAGCCGCGGCGAAGCCGGCGAGCTCCATCGTCGTGCCCCCAGAGGGTTTGGTCATCCCCGCATCAGCGGTGATCGAGTCCACCGGCGGCGACCCAAATTTGGCAGCGCTAGAGCCACTGGAGGAGGAACTAGACTCGCACAAGGGCGACTGGCGCGGCTCGGACATCACCGACCGCGATATCCAAGAGATGGTCGCCGAAGGCTACCTCCCCGTGATGGAGGGACTTTCCTGGCGGGTGGCGCCGGCCGGCAAGGTGACACCTTCTCCCCAAGCCGGATAAAAGGTGTACCTAAAAGCTCAACTGGTACGTGGCGTCTCCCTGCCCATCTCCAACTTCTTCCTCTCCGTCTTAAACCACTATAGGGTCCAGCCCCAGAACCTTTCCCCCAATAGTATCTTAGTGCTTAGCAACTACGCGACACTTTGCGAGGGATACCTAGGGATAAAGCCTAGGTTAGACCTTTTTGTGTACTTCTTCACCGTCAAACATGAAGCCAGACATAGCAAGGAAGAGCTTAGGAACTGTGGCATCATAAGCTTCAAGATTCGACCTGGCCGGCGGTTCCTCGACATCGTCGGCGAGTCCTGCAAGAATTCGCAACGGACGTGCTTTTACGGCCCAGACATCCCTCTGGCTGGCTGACAAGTTACGTACCCGGACTTCGTTGACGGAGCCGCCACTGAAGCCTCATCATGGAGATCCCAAGCCTCCCTTCCCTACGACCTCGACGCTTCTCGGGCCATAAGGCGGATCAAGTGGTTTGTAGAGACGGGTCTGACCAGCTTGGACCTAGCCATGTGCTGGTTCATCAGGCAAATCCAACCTCTATAGCACCGCGTGAAGCTCATGCACGAGTATACCAGCGACGGAAGGGATAGTCTCCGCATCTCCGTGGACAACTTCTCGAGCGACTCCGTCAAGCTCTGCCTCAATAACATCGTCAAGGTGAAGGATAAGAAGCACAGCTTCACCATCACCTACGACATGTTTGTAGACGGCAAGTGCCCAAAGGTAGGTTTTTATTTTCTGTGTATGACATATACTCCAGTTCTTCCATCTTGCAGATGTCATTTTATATAACACGATGACTTCTTACTTAACAGCTTAGCAATCTTGAGGAGGGCAACCTGGCTGCCCAAATCTATGATCCAAAGATGAAGGAAGTCATGGTCGTGTCCGACGATGAAGCTCCGCTGGCGTGGAAGCGGAAGAGCTCCACCTCTGACGCTGCTGACGGAGGCAAGAAGAAGAAGACGGAGGGTGGAGCCTCCAAAAATACTACCGCCGCCCTGGAGGCGGAAAAGAGAAGAACCGCCGGGATCCCCTTTGCCAAAGCACCCACACTAGTGTAAGCTTCTCATTTTCCGACATTGTCTATTTATCTGTCTTGTTCCTGTACTTACGCATTTTGCACGTTTCAGGAAGAAAGCCACGACCAGCCTCAAGAATACCTCCAAAACTTTGGGGGCTTCTCGAAATATCAAAGACATGCTGCATCGCGATCCTTCCCCCGCCTTTGCCCCTGCTACTCTTGTCGTCTGCTCTGATAAGCTCACAAGCTAAGGAGGCATCAGGCCCTTCCACCATGAAAGTGGATTCTGGCGCCCCTACCGAACTCACTGTTGTCGGCGAGCGGGCAACGTAGGAGAGCACCGCTCAACAAATGGCTGAAGCTGGTACTTCTGCCAAAGGCGGCACCCTTGCTCCCCAGAAACATTTTGAGTTCCCCAAGATAGTCTATCCGGCACTTACGCCGAGCAGCACAACTTTGGTTCCTGGAGCAGCACCGACATCTCCGGCATGCGGTCTTGAGGAGCTCCTCTGACAAGCAGAAATATTGCAAGGAAATAGCATCTCCCTTGGCAAGCTGCTAGACGAGAGTGCTACAAACCTCAAGATCATTGCACTTGTAAGTTTTACTTTGCCTTTTGCATTTCATATGAGTATCCCACTGTAGCCCCCGAGGATGTAGACGAAAAACCATAGGTTTTGTATCTATATGCTCTAAGAGTGACTAACCTTGAAAACTTCTCATTGTAGCCCCCAAGCATTTAGATGGAATGAACTATTCCGACTAGATGCTTTTAAGAGTAGCATACGCAGTGTTTATAAATTTCAGTACTGTAGCCCCCAAGCCTCTAGTTGTAACTGAATTAGTTCCGACTAGAAACTTAAAGAAAAGCTAAGCAGATATCCGAGTTAAAAACTTTATACTTTAGCCCCCAAGCTTCTAATCGAGAATGGAATTAGTTCCAACTAGATGCTTAAACAAAATCTAAGCATATTGCTAAGTTAAAAACTCTTGTTGTAGCCCCCGAGCGTCTAGGTGGAAATTTTCCGACTAGATTCTCCAAGCAGACTAAACAATGTTTTAACTTTGTCCTTTTTTCCACAGAACGAGAATGCTCGGAGGGGCATGGCCAATGAAAAGTACCAGAAGATGCACGCAGATCTTGAAGCCGAAAAGGGTAAAACTGCCATCTTGAAGGAACAGATCATCAAAAACAAGAGTCTGTTTTCTTTTTGCGCATTCTGTCTTGGTTTTGTGGCTACATTCTCTGAGTACTTACTGTGTACTTTGTTTTCACTGACTTTGAAGAACATGTTGCCAAGGCCAAGGACATTGTCGAGCAGTCCAAGCACATCCACAGCTGGACATCGAGAACAAGATCCTTAAGGAGGAGAGGAAAGACATGCTGAAAATGCATGAGGATTCAATGAAGGCCCTGCAGGACTCCTCCGCGGAAATCAATCGCTTGAAGGAGGAGATTGCGATCTTAAAAGATCAAAAGCAAGCTGCTGATGAGCAAAACCAATGCCACAGCGAGGCGTATAAGATCCTCCAATAAGACAAAGAATCCCTGGCAGACACCCTCTGGAAGGATAAGGCCAGCATCTTCAGTAGTCTGGATACTTTGAATTTATTTAACTCATGTGCTCCATGTCGGAACTTGCAACTGCTATGGGTTTAACCCGATCGCCTCCTTCTAACAAGGAATGCATGGTTCTTGCCGGCAACTTCATCAACACCACCATCACCCAAGCCAAAGAGATTGCCCAGCCCCTCCAGATAAACATCAAGGTATCAGACTCCGTGGCGAAGTACTCGGAGATTCTGCGCCGAGCCCCCGAGCGTAACACAAGCTGGAAAGCTTCATGTGCACGGGCTGGCGCAAGGATGGCGCTGTCAATGGTGAAGGCACACTACGAAGGTGCCGACATCGACACGGTGACCTCTGGTATCCCAGACGATGATGATGACGGCAAAGAGATTGATCATGAAGCCATCCTGTCGTCACTCGCGTGTTATGACACCAGAGTTGCCGAGTTGGTGGACATCGACGTCTTCGTGCCCATGGACACCATCGACAGCGGCAACCAAGATTCCTCTGAGTTCCACCATAGTGCTGATGTTGAGGGTGATTCTCCGGCTGGTGACGATGCTGCTTCCAAGTCTCCTGTGCCAAAGGAATGAAAAACAACTTTGTAATATTTGTTTCACCTTTGGTGTATACGCGGAAAAAACTTGTTGATGTAACTTCAGGTGGAAAACAATGGTTGTTTATTTCCTGCTTCTTAAGAACTAGTTTCCAGCATTTATATATATTTTTAAGCAAGTGCTGGCTTATCCATTACTTTGGTTCTTATGCTTGACTTTTCGTGAGTCGGAAGCCTCGTTGTCGGAACCATGCTCTTAGGTGATGATGCCCAATGGCACCGTCAATAACCTGAGCACAAAATCGCCGACAATAAGTGCCAAAATTCACTACTCCAGAATCCACATAAAAACGACAAAGAACGTGTAGACCAGAAAACTTAAGCTAACGCCTGTTGGCAGAATTTTCACAAGTCCAAACGCAAGACTTGTGCATAAAGGTTTTACATGATCCCAAAATGAACACTAAAGGAGGTAAAAGACTCAGAAATATGAGTGAACCAGAGAGCTTTATTTCATTGATCATATAAGAGATACTCAATTAGATAAAAAATGCTAAGTGTAAAAAGGACGTAGCTGTGCTATGTTCCATGGCCGATCAAGCTCCGGGTAGTCATCATCTGGGTCACGTCGCTTACGCTTATGATCCTCGTTGGGACTATTCTTTAGTTCATGATTGTCAACAAGGTAGTAAGACCCATTGAGTAGGGCCTTGCTTATGATGAACGGTCCTTCCCATGTCGGGGATAGTTTGTGCGACTTCTTCTGCTTAAGTCGGAGCACCAAATCCTCCTCTTTAAACAAGCGATGCTGAACGCGGCGACAATGGTAGCTGCATAGCTTCTGCCGGTAGATGGCGGATCTTTGGCATGCCAAAACATGCTCCTCCTCGAGAAGGTCCACATCTAGGCGTCTGGATTCTTCAGGGTCATCCTCGTCGTAGGCGGCAACTCTTGGTGCATCGTGAAGGATGTCGGAAGGCAGGATGGCTTCTGCTCCATACACCATGAAATAGGGGGTGTAGCCGGTGGATCTGTTAGGTGTAGTCCATAAACTCCACAACACAGATGGAAATTCTTCCGCCCAGGCTCCAGCTGCTCTATGTTGCGGTGCCTCAAGACGTGGCTTGATTCCCTGCAGAATTAATCCATTGGCTCGCTCAACCTGACCATTGGCTTGTGGGTGTGCCATAGAAGCAAGATCAAGTTGGATGCCTTTTCTCCAACAATATGCCTCCACTTCTATGAGTGATAAATTGCTGCTGTTGTCGGTGATAATGTTGTGTGGTAGACCAAATCTCACCACTAGATCTCGGACGAACCTGAGGGCAGTTTCCCCATCAAGATTTCTAATGGGCTTAGCTTCTATCCATTTAGTGAATTTGTCAACTGCTACAAGCAGATGCGTAAACCCACAAGGTGCCGTCTATAACGGTCCCACCATGTCTAGCCCCCATACTGCAAACGGCCAAGTTATTGGTATTGTTCGCAGTTCTTCAGCAGGAACATGAGGTTATCGGGCATAATACTGGCGTCCCATGCATGTCTCAACCAGCTTGTCGGCGTCCACCTTTGCGGTCAACCAGTAGAATCCTTGCCGGAAGGCTTTCGCGACCAACGATTGAGGAGCGGCGTGATGCCCGCAATCTCCGAGATGGATTTCGCGTAGGATTTCCATACCTTCTAGCTGGGAAACACACTTTAGGTATACACCAGTAGTGCTCATTTTATAGAGTTGCCCATTGATTATGGTATAACCCTTTGCTCGTATTACTATTTTCCGTCTTTCGACTTCATCGTCGGGCAAAGTTCCGTGTTCGAGGTATTCCATGAATGGTTTTGTCCAAGCCGGAGGGACCTTAGTCACCATGTTGACGAAAGAGTCAGCTCTATCCGGGTTGTCGATGTCGGCCCCCTTCATGGATGGTGTGCGCAGGTGCTCTAGGAAAACTCATGGCGGATTTTGCTTGCACCCTGATCCAAGCTTAGACAGCAGATCAGCCTCCTCGTTTTGTTCCCTAGGTACATACTTGACTTCGTATCCCAAGAAGATCTTGGCTATCTCGTCCACTTCGTCTCGATATGCCGCCATCATAGGGTTCCGCGCATTCCAGGTGCCAGCCACTTGCTGGGCAACCAAGTCGGAATCTCCACAACAAACTATGTGCTTGATGCCAATATCCTTGGCTACACGCAGTCCGTGAATGAGTGCTTCGTACTCCGCCATGTTGTTTGTAGCCTCGAAGTGGATCTGCAGAACGTAGTGTAGCTTGTCTCCTGTTGGTGACTGTAACAATACACCAGCCCCTGAGCCGTTGAGCAGGTTTGATCCGTCAAAGTGCATCACCCAGTACTCTGGCTCCGGCAACGGAGTAGCATCTGGCATCTCCGTCCAATCTGCAACAAAATCAGCCAAGTCTTGTGACTTGATTGCGTCGCGCCTCTTGTAGGTGATGTCAAAGGCGGCGAGTTCAATGCCCCACTTCGCGACCCTTCCTGTAGCGTCGCTCCTCTTGTAGGTGATCTCGAAGGCGGCGAGTTCAATGCCCCACTTCGCGACCCTTCCTGTAGCGTCGCTGTTATTGATAATGTCGGACACTGGAGTCTTGCTCACCATTGTGATTGGGTGCTCCTGAAAGTAATGCTTCAGCTTTCAAGAAGCAAGGAATACTCCATAAGCTATCTTTTGGTAGTGCGGGTAACTCTGCTTGGACTCCGTCAAGACCTTGCTCACATAGTAAACTGGTCGTTGAACTCCGTGCTCATAGTCTGGTTCCTTCCGCTCTACCACGACGACGATGCTGATAACCCGGTTGGTTGCCGCAATGTAAATTAACAGGGGCTCTCCAGGCTCGGGTGCTGCAAGGATGGGCGCTAAGGAAAGAATCTCTTTGAGCTGCTTCAATGCTGCATCTGCTTCGTCCGTCCACGTGAATTTTTCCGCCTTCTTCAGCAACTTGTACAGCGGCAGGGCCTTCTCTCCAAGTCGGCTGACGAACCGACTAACTACTGCAACACAACCTGTTAGTCGTGGGGGCAACGTTGCATTGTCCGCTGGTAAGTAGCACCTGCGTCTTTCAGCCCAAAGGGCATCGTGACATAGCAAAACGTGTCGTATGGGGTAGTGAACGAAGTGGCCAATTGGTCCGACTTCCTCATCTTGATCTGGTGGTATCCTAAGTATGCATCGAGAAAACACAAAAGTTCTGAGCCAGCCGTCGAGTCAATGTCTTGGTCAATGCAAGGCAAAGCAAACGGATCTTTGGGCCATGCTTTGTTCAAGCCGGTGTAATCAATGCACATTCTTAATTCATTGGTTCCCTTTTTGGGGACAAGTACAGGATTGGCCACCCATTGGGTGTGAAGGACTTCTCGGATAAATCTAGCCTTAAGTAACCTAGCTATCTCTTTGCCAATGGCGCGTCTCTTCTCATCTCCAAAGCGTCGTAGAGGTTGTTTCACTGGTTTACATTTTGGATCAATCTTTAAGTTGTGCTCGGCAAGTTCCCTAGGTACACCTTTCATGTCGGCAGGTTGCCAGGCAAAGATGTCCCTATTCTTACGGAGGAACTCGACGAGCGCACTTTCCTATTTGGGATCCAGGTTCGTCCCAATGGCGGTGACCTTGGAGGCATTGCCTACCACAACGTCCACCGGCTTGGTCTCGATGGCGGCCTTGAACGCAGGAGCGTAGTCGGAGTTCTGCTTCTTCGACATGGGCATCTCTAAGTCATCGACCTTGCTCTGGATCTCTTTGAATTCTTCGCTGTAGAGGACAGCTTCTGCAACGGCTGCTTCATTGATATCGCAGTCCCTTGCCCTGGTAGAGCTTCTGGATATGATGATGATACCATTTGGTCCGGGTATCTTGAGTTTGTTGTAGACGAAGCATGGCTTGGCCATGAACGTGTGGATTATGTCGTGGCCGAATATGACGTGGTACACACTCTTGAAGGGGACCACCTCGAAGGTCATGCGCTCTTGGCGGTAATTATTAACATCGCCAAAGGCAACCTGAAGTGTAATGCACCCAAGGGACCGAGCCTCCCGACCAAGAACTACGCCGTGGAAGATGGTGTTGGTCCGCCTTAGGTTTGCCTCTGTCAAGTTCATCTTCTGAAGTGTATCCAGGTACATGATGTTGATGCTGCTTCCACTATCCACCATACACTTGGTGAACTCCACGCCGTCAATCAAGGGGTTGATGACCATGGCGTACTAGTTCTCCGTGGGTATAAGGTATGGGTGGTCCGTCCTGTCCCAAGTTATTGGAAACTCCGACCAGCGCAGGTACTGGGGAACTGGGGGAGAGTGTCCATCAGGATCCTCAGAGAGGTCTTCTGTTGTCGGATGGTGGGGGTGCCAAGGAAAGTGTGGTAGACTGGAGCCTTCTTTGCGAAGGGGTTCTTTCCCTTGTCGTCGCTCTTGGCGGCGTGCTTGGGGTCAACATCTTCGTCCATGTCACTTGAATCCTTGGACTCCTCCTCCTTCTTCTTCCCCTTGCCCTTGCCTCGCGGTCTGTTCTTCCGACTTCGCTTGTAGCCGGACTCCGGGTCTTCCTTGAGGTCGTTGACAAACTTGCAGTGTCGATTGGTATGGGTGGCCTTGCCGTTGGTGTCGAGGTGTACGAGGCACGACATATCGCGGTACTACTCGTAGGTTTGGGGAATGCGGAGCGGCGCCGAGGTGGTTTCACTTCCTCGTTGCTGCCCATGACCAGCTCCCCTTCCTCGGCCGCGTTGTCCGCCATCACCTCGTCCTGCAAAAGTCATAGCGACCATGTCGGTAGATTGCTTTTCTTCTAGAGCAGTTTTCCGCTTTGTACTTCTGTTCCTCCGAGCTTGTGTTGGAACGGTTGTTGCCGGCAAGGAGCCACGAGCATCATCGTCGGCAGCTGCGAACTCACTAGCCAACTGAATCATCTGGTTCAAGTCAAGCTGGTGATTGTCCTCCAAGCGCTTCAGCTTATGTCGGAGCAGCGTGCCCCTTTCCAACCTATCGATGAAGGCGGCCATGGCGGTCTGAGTGTGCACTCCTGCGCAGGAATTCTTCATATCCAGACAGCAGGAGAGGTAGGAGCGAGATGTCTCGTCTTTCTGTTGCACGCACCGCTTGTATGTACCCTCAAAGTTTTTGGTGAACGCTTCTTGCATGTCCAGCCAGTTGTAGATGGATTTCTCCGGCAAGTCGTCGATCTATTGCCGGGCCGTGCATGCCAACATTAATGGGAGGTACTTGACAGCGACGTTGGGGTTGCCTTTGGCAATCTCCACCGGGTTGCCGTAGTCCTGCAACCATGTGGCTGGCTTGGCCACTAGGTCATAGACCTGTTCCACTGCCTCAGGCGATCTATCCTGCTCCAGAAGGGTCTTGGCGATGGCAAGGTTAAGGAGTGGGGTGGGCATCACCTGCTTGCCTTCACTATCAATGTATGGCTTGGCCTGTGCCGGCTTCGAGGGGGCCCATCCTAGGTTACGCCACACACCAGGATCGTTGATGAAGCGAGCCGGAGCTTTCTTAGCCTTCTGCTGCTGCAGCAAAGTTTTGTACTCGGCCTCCATTGCTCTAGCTTTCTCTATGGACTTCTGCGTGTTGACCAGATCTCGATCTAGTTTAGCGCCTTGCTCCGCAATGGCCTGCGCTTCCTCCAGCAGCTGCTGGCGCCTCTCGTCAAGCTGGGTCACGTTCCGGATATGAGCAACGGTTAGTGGCTCGATGAGGAGATTGTCGTACATAACTCTATCAGCCGGAGTAACTTGGGCTTGGCGGCAAGTTTGTGGTGTTCTTGTTGCTCGGGCGGTGCGAGTTCTGCGGCTCTTTGCCTTTGGGTTAGGCGGAGGAGGCATGACTTTTGCGCGATCATCGTCAGCAGCAATAAGTGGCCCCTTCCCCTTTTCCAGTGCCATAGGCGGAGCTCGTCTGGGTTGATCTTCATCCATCACCGTCCCAATGGTGACGAACACCCCTCGAGACGTGACGGTGTTGTTGGCTTGCTCGTCGCGCGAGTACTCCTCCTCCACCTCCTGCATAGCAGAGTCTAGCTCTTCTGGACTGAAGTCTATCTCCTCTGAATTTGCACTGAAATCAGCATAAAGAGCGTCAATGACAGAGTCGGAGGGTTCCAGGACTTCCTCGATGACGGGCGGTGGAGGTGCAACGGCCTCGACGATGACTGGAGGTGGTGGTGCTACTGCGACGATGGCGGCGGGAGGCGGTGGCGGCGGCTGCTGAATCGGAGGTTCTCCGTCTCTGAGCGCAAGCTCCATCTGGGCTGCTGCGTCAGCTTCCGCGTAGCTGTTGACGGTGCTCACCATCTCTTCGAGGGTAAGGCGTCCTATTGCCTGTTGCCGTCTTAAAGAATGTCGGAGAAGCGTTCCACGGTCCAGTCCTTCCACGAAGTGATATAAAGCGTATCATCGGGGTAGTGGGCTAGATCGGCTCGTATACGGAGCCACCTGCCAGGTAATCGCGGGGTTTTTTCGCCTTCTCTCTGAATGCAGCGCGCCAGATCGAAGATGGTAACCACGCCGACAAAGATTTCTGTTGTCCAGACGCAAGGGCGAAGCCGGCGGATTTGCAGTGATATTCCACCTTTATGTCCTGCACAGGGGCGGTTTGGGAGGGCCTTGAATTTTTCCAATCTTTGTCGGCAAACTCCGAGGAGAGATCCGACATCGATCCTTCCGTGAACGTATCCTTCCCACAGGCGGTCCATGCGGGCCCTGATGCTCCTCCGACTCCCAGGTAACTAGTGCCCGAGTCGGTTTCGCCGATGAAGAGGTGGATGTCTCCGATAGGAATGATTGAACACCACGTAGGGTTCATCTTCGCCGGGATCCAGAACTCGTCAGGAGGGACGATCGGAACGTTGCCGGAGAAGAGAACGCAACCGGTGGCTACGGTTTCGCCAATTCCCGCGAAGATCTTGGTCCTCGCCCGCTGAAGATCCTGAAGCGCCTCTTGCCCATGGTGGGCGCCAACTATCGCGGTATTGCCGACGAGTACGCCATGGAGGGGTCCTCACAGTGCGTGTTTAGAGACGTGCGGTAAGGCGGACGGTTGACGGGTACGAGGTAACACAGCTTACCCAGGTTCAGATCCCACAACGGTGGCGGAATCCTACTCATGCTATAAATCACTATAAGGGCAATACGCCGAGTTATAGGGATTGGTTCGCTGTGCGAGGTGCGTCGTAGTCGACACTAGGTTGTCTGAAGTTGTGCCCTAAAGGCTCCCATAGGCCCGACTTATATAGTCGCCAGGTCCTAGGGTTACAGGGAAAAGTCCTAGCCGGACAGGTTACAGAGTCCTACACCGTCTATTACTAGTCTTGTGTATCTTGCACTCCAAGGCCCCGGGTACGTTGGTGGCTCCACCGTAGCCTTCATTTATTCGGCATGGGCCTCCCTTCTGGATCCATCTAATTGGGCCGCCCAGCAGGCCATATGCCATGCTACCGACTACGGGCCACCCGGGTTATCCGGATAAGTGACATGCTATGAGGATACCCATATAGCATATCCCCAAGACCCAAAATGAATTACAAGGGCTCATAAATACTTTACATGTTTTATAAAAGCTACTGATATTTCTAAATTATTAAAAATGGAATTTGAAGTGGAATTACAAAACAGATTTTGAAATCAGAAAAAGAAAAGGTTTGTCCAAGGAAAAAAATAGAGCAGGAGCAAGCCAGGCCGCAGCCCACAAGCCTCCTCCCCTTTCTCCCTCTCCCGCAGCCCAGGTTGGCCCAGCCTCTCTTCTCCCTCTCTGCCACGCTACGAAGCCTGCAGTAGCCCATCCTGGCCTGCCCGGGGCCTCGGATCCAGCCCCGTACCGCTTCGCAGACCGTCGTCTTCGACAACAACGAAGCATTGCTTCGCTGTCACCGGCGATGACGTCCGCCGCCGCGCCGCACGCCAAGATTCGCGCCACCAACGCTACCGGCGTCTACAAGAACCCTCCCCCGCCGCCGTGGAGAACCCTAACCCTCTTCTTCCCCTCGTGCGCTTCCTCTTCCTCCTAGGCCAAACCATAGCCCTCGGGCTCCGCCGCGTCCCGCCGTCTCCGGCCACCCCACGCCGTTTCGAGAGCACCGTCGGGACCGCCTCGTCACCCTGGTTCGTCTAGCCTAAGGAATCGATGCCGGGCGTGCAAAATCAAGCGCAACATCGACCTCTTCTCTGCCTCTGGTTGACGCTCCCAGTAGACATCGCCAGCAACCCCGACCTTCCCCGGCCTCCCTGACCCCACCATAGGCACCAGGGTGACCTCGCGGTGCCTAGGCACCTCCTCGTTTCCTCCCTTGCATCCTGGTTCGCCGCCCGCGTCTTGCACCGCCGCTCGCCGCCTCGGATGCTCGTCGGGGACACTGTTCGGGCGACCATTCGAGGGCTGTGCCGCCACTCCTAGGTCGGCCGCGACCCACTCTCTCCAACGCCGCCAAGAACGCATCCAGGTGCGCACGGGATCGAGAGATCCGTGCTCGACCTGGGGGCTTCCCCATTGATGACGTCGGCCAGGCGTCATGCTGGCGTCATATTTCTTTTATTTTTGTTTTGTTTTGATTATTTTCTATAATAGATAAAATGCTGACAGGTGGGCCCTGTCTGTCAGGGTTTTAACATTTTTGTAAATCATTTCTGAAATTAATAAAAGTCTGACATGTGGGCCCAAGTTAGAAAATAATTTAAATATTCCAAAAATAATTTAAAATGAATTAAAAGTTGAGAAATTCATAACTAATTCATTTTAAATCAGAAAAATACAAATAATATATCAAAATGTTCGTAAAAATGAGAACTATCTAGTAGAGCTATAATCATGCATTGTTAAGTAACTTACATTACAAGTTTAATTAGAAGAACATAGTAACCCCTCACAGGTGATTCTAGAGTTTCCCCGAGTTAGGGTTTTCACCCCTCGGAACCCCGTTTAAGTTGTCAAGCATGCCTTAGGGTTTCATTTCAATGCAACTTAACTTGTCATATCATCCATATTGATTGAGCATTGCACATGCCATGTATTGAATGTTGCTTCTCCCTTTCTGGTATTTGGTTCTTCGTGATAGGATCCGAACCCGAAGTTGAAGTCAACAACTCCGAAGATCCGTACCTGTCTACCGACGGACAAGGCAAGCGTAGCCTCTCATTCTGAACCTACTTTTACAAAGTATATTACTCTCTCGCTATGATGCACACGATTCCAATGTGGTCTTTTGTCAGTAGTTAGGGTTACCTATCTGTATAGTTTCTATTGTAGCCTTATACTCCTGATCCACTGCTCCTAGCATACCTAGGTTGGGCATCTGAGCGTTGCTAGAGCTTCTGAGATCGACAGCTTAGCCATGCATAGTATCAACGTCTGATCTATCCGAACGATGAATCAGAGGTGCCTGAGAATCTAGAAAGGTAGGAGTTGGTGACATTTCCAAAGGAGTTAATTAAATCTGCTAAGGCTTGTATGGGAGGCCACATTGGGTGTGGTTTTTGTAGTCCCATGCTCGCCACCACTAGGAACTGAGTTCTTACCTTTGGAACCAAGACGAGCTTGCAACCACATGGGGCCTGGACAACCTCATGACTGACTAACTTGCCTAGTAGATTCCATGAGTCACATAGTTCGGGCGTTCCATTCGACATATGCATAGAAAATCCTTTGAAGATTTGTCGGGTGAATTTGGTGCATTCATAACAGGTAGGTAAGTGTGGCCGAGGTTGCTTGGGGTAGATAGCGCCCCTGGTAAACCAACCTCGCCTCACATCATTAAGTACCGGCTTCGGGATTTGACCCGTTACGGCAGAATCATACTTATTGCGTGATTCATGGTCTCGGCGAAAGCAAGGTAATGGTCGTGGTCAACCACCCTCAGCCGGCCTTCCAAGGAAGAGGGCTAATAATTAGGCATTAAGAGTCGGTTGGTACGTGTGGGTAAAGTTGTACACCCCTGCAGGGTTAAATCTTTTCGAAAAGCCATGTTCACGGTTATGAACAACTTGGCGACCGGACTTAAGATCATAGATAACTTTAACCACTATAAAACTTATTGATCCACGTGTTCTTAAGGATGCTTCCTCTGGGTCGAGGGGTGATCCTAGATAGGAGGTTCTGATGAAGCTGGTGGTTATCGAGATGTGATGAACAAGATGAAGAAGTCGCTATCTTATCCCTTTTAAAAGATTATGAGTAGACGAGACTCTTCTCTCTCTTTTTTACAAATAAAGATTGCTTTCCGCAAAAGAAAATCCAGAGAAAGCTTTTCTAGCCAGAGCATGTAGATACTAGGTTATCTAAATCTCGCGGAGTAAATTCTCGTACTCAGCCTTGCGCCGTTTTTGTTTTTCTATAGAGGATCTGGATGCAACTGAAGGTGGCTTCTACATTGACATCGACGAGTAGTTGGGGGTCCCAGGTAGCAGCCTGAGGACTATGGGATGGACGTCACTTTTGTTAACTCTCTTAGGCCTTTTGCTAAGTTTTTGTGTAGAACAACATAATTTGCTTTCGCTGTGTGATGTAATGTTGGGTCTATGACCTCTGGTTTGTAATAACTCTAATATCTTACTCTATTAAGAGTTTAAACTTATGCTGTTGAATACCTGTGTTCTGTAATGTTACAGAATCATAGTGTGATCTTCGGTGTTTGGAGTTGAACTTAGCTTAGATCGTGATCTGAGGTTAGTTTAACCGTAACCCCGGGGGGTGCTACAGGTTTTCGTATCAGAGTAGGACTGCCTGTAGGAAACCATTTTATTGGTCGATGTTGAGTCTAGAAGTTGACAAAACTATTTGAAAGATAAAAACTATTTGCAGAAACTCTGACTAGGATTCTTTTTACTCCTTCTCTGGTGTGTTTCTGATGCTGGAGTTTTCTTACCTTACTTGGTTTGAAAAGGTTTTCATTCCTTACCTAATATCTCAAAACTTTTAGGATCGTGGTTTTGGGGTTGTTTTTATAAAAGTACTCCGTACTTGGTTGCTATTCTCAGAGTTCCACGATATCTCAGTTTTGCTTGGTATGTAACATCTTAGCATTCCATTGTCATGGTTTGTAAGTCAGCTGGTTAGTGTATACTTTAGTATTCTTTGGTACTACCATGCTTAATAAGATGATACCTTTATATCAAGTACTCCTTGTTCATCTTTCCGACTTGCTTCTTTGAATCCCTTGTCTAACCTTTTCCTTGTTCTTTCAGGATGGGTGACACTTCTCGTGCCCATACCCGTGCTCATGCACGAGGTGCTGCAAATGAGGGTGAATCTTCCAACCTTCCTCCATCGCCATCCATGGTTCAACTCATGGCCATGTACGAAACCAACCGTGCTGACAACATGAGGCTCCTTGAAAGGATTGAGTGCAAGACCGCTCACGCTAGAACAATCAAGTTGGAATCAAGGACTTCACAGGTCTCACTCCACCAGTTTTCAGCTACTCCACTGAGACACTTGATGCGGACTACTAGCTTCGCACTATGGAGCGCAAACTTCAGGTTGGTCATGTTGCTCAAGCTGATTGGGTGACTTTTGCTGCCTATCATCTGGAGGGAGCAGCCAACTCCTGGTGGGAAAATTTCTTGGCTATGCAAGAAGCTCAACATGTTGTTACATGGCAAGAGTTCACTGAAGCCTTCCGAGCTTATCATATTCCGGAGGGTCTGATGGATCAAAAGAGGGAGGAGTTCTTTAAGCTAAAGCAGGGCACTGGTTCTGTGTGTGATTACTAGCACAACTTCAATCGTCTTGCCTGCTATGTTACTGAAGAGGTCTCCACTAATGTTAAGAAGCAAGCTCTATTCCGCAAGGGACTGGATCCTGAGGTTCGTCGTGATCTCCATATCATGGACTTTGTTAACTTCCAAGGTCTTGTTAACAAGGCTATGAAAGCCGAGAGTGGAAAGGTGGAGTATGAAGAAACTCGTAAGCGTCCTCAGGAGGGGTACAACAAGGCTGGTTCTGGTAATAAGAAGCGTCATGTCTTCGTGCCTTACAGTGTTGTGACACGTGCTCCTTATACTCCAAGGAGTTCTGGATATGCTCCTCGTTTGAATGCTATTCCAAGCAATACTGGTGGATCAAATTATCCTGCTGCTGGTACTAGATCAGGCCTTATATGTTTCAATTGTCGCCAGATTGGCCACTATGCAAGAGACTATCCTCAAAAGAGTGTTGCTGAGAAGGCACAACCCCCAAAGAAGAATGATAAGTATCCAGGTGCTGGAAAAGGACGCCTGAACCATATCTCTGCTGAGGAGGCTCAGGAATATCCAAGCATCATCATGGGTACGCTTCATATCAATCAAATTCCAGCTAAAGTTTTGTTTGATTCTGGAGCATCACATTCATTCCTGTCACAAGCTTTTGCTCAAATGCATGGGATAAACTTTGAGGGTTTATCTATTCCTCTGCTAGTTTAGTCTCCTGGTTCCAGTTGGCGTTCTACCATGGTTAGTCCTGGGAATTTAATCGAAGTTGCATTTCAACTTTTCCCCACTTCTTTGATCGCCCTTAAGTAAACTGATATTGACATCATTTTGGGCATGGACTGGTTGACCCGTTATCAAGCCATTCTTGATTGTACAACCAAGTTCGTGACTCTGACTAGTCCTGCTGGCATAACAGTCAAGTATTGGACCGTAGGGTCACTATCTCCTTTAGTTGTTTCTATTCCTAAAGCAGAGTTGTATGCTTTTGAAGTTTTACCTCCATTAGAGATCCAAGATGTTTCCATGGTTTGTGAGTTTCCTGATGTCTTTCCTTCGGAGTTGCCTGGCATGCCACCTGATCGAAGTGTGGAGTTTGTCAAAGATCTAGTTCCTGGAACTGCTCCTGTTTCTAAAAGACCCTATCGTATGACTCCTCATGAGCTTGTGGAGTTGAAGAAGGAATTAGAGAAGTTAGAAGGAAAAGAATACATTCATCCCACCACATCTTCTTGGGGATGTCCTACCATCTTTGTCAAGAAGCGGGATACTAATATACCACGTCTGGTCATGGATTATCGCCCTCTCAATGCTATGACTATCAAGAACAAGTATCCTCTTCCTAGGATCAATGATCTCTTTGATCAGTTAAGTGGTTCCACTGTCCTTTCCAAAATGGATTTAAGGTCAGGGTATCACCAGATAAAGTTCCGTAAGGAAGATATTCCAAAGACTGCTTTCACCACTCGTTATGGTCTTTACGAGTATACAGTCATGTCCTTTGGTCTTACCAACGCTCCAGCCACTTTCATGCGTCTTATGAACTCTGCCTTTATCGAGTATCTTGACAAGTTTGTCGTGGTCTATATCGATGATATTCTGGTCTATTCCAAGACTGAAGAAGAGCACGATGAACATCGCTCTTTGGTGTTAACCAAACTCCGAGAACATCGTCTCTATGCCAAGTTTTCCAAATGTGAGTTCTAGTTACAAGAGCTCGTATTCCTTGGTCATGTTGTTTCCGCTCAAGGGGTTGCTGTTATCCCCGATAAGGTTCAAACTATCCTCGACTGGGAGTCTCCTAAATCCGTGAAGGATGTCCGAAGTTTTCTCGGGATGGATGGTTATTACCGTCGGTTCATTGAGAACTTATCCATGATTGCAAAGCCGATGACTGATCTTCTTAAGAAGGATAAGAAGTTTGAATGGTCTGATGAGGCTGAAGAAAGCTTCTAGATGTTGAAAACCAAGTTAACCACTGCTTCGGCGTTAGTTCTCCCAGACACTAGCAAAGACTTTGTTGTCCTCTGTGATGCTTCCCAACAAGGTCTTGGATGTGTGTTGATGCAAGATGGGCATGTGGTGGCTTATGCCTCCCATCAGCTAAAACCACATGAGAACAACTACCCAACTCATGATCTTGAGCTTGCAGCTGTTGTTCATGCTCTCAAGCAATGGCGACATTACCTTCTCGGTAGTCGTTGCGAGTTATACTCGGATCAGCAGAGTCTGAAGTACCTTTTCACACAACCTGATCTGAATCTCAGGCAAAGAAGATGGTTGGAACTCATCAAGGATTATGATTTGGGTCTCAACTATCAACCTGGGAAAGCCAATGTCGTTGCTGATGCGTTAAGTCGTAAGTATTATTGAAACACCCTACTGATCAAACAAGCACAACCTTCTCTTCATGAGGAATTTGCTCGATTGAATCTCGAAGTAGTTCCTCGTGGATTCCTTTCTACTCTTGAAGTGACGTCTTCTATAGAGGATGACATCTAGCTTGCTCAGAAACATGACTCTGAAATTGCTGAGATCAAAGGGAGCATTGCTAGCGGAGTTGCTAAGTGGTTCTCTGTTGATAAGCCAAGGTGATGTTTGCTTTGGTGACCGTCTGGTAGTGCCAAAGAGAACAAAATTGAGGGAATTAATTCTCCAAGAGGCTCATGAATCACCTCTTTATATCCACCCTGGAGGTACCAAGATGTATTAGGATCTTCGTCAAAGATTCTGGTGGTCTGGTATGAAGAAGGATATCGCTCGTTTTGTTGCTGAATGTGACGTATGCCGTCACGTCAAAGCTGAGCACCAAAGACCCGCTGGTCTCCTGCAACCACATAAGATACCTGAGTGGAAATGGGATGAAGTTGGTATGGATTTCATCACTGGCCTTGCTATGACTCAAAAAGTAAATGATGCCATCTGGGTAATTGTTGACTATCTGTCCAAGGTTACTCACTTTCTACCTGTTCGCGAGAGTATCAATGCTAGTCATCTAGCAGATCTTTATATCTCTCTAATAGTTGTTCTTCATGGGATTTCGAAGAAAATTGTCTCTGACCATGGGAGTTTGTTCACCTCAAGGTTCTGGATAACCTTCCAAGCTGCTATGGGAACTCGCCTCTCCTTCAACACATCCTATCATCCTAGTACTGGTGGCCAGAACGAAAGAGTGAATCAAATCCTTGAAGACATGCTAAGAGCGTGTGTCATATCTTTTGGCAAGAACTGGGAGAAATGCCTTCCTTTTGCTGAATTCTCCTACAACAGTTTCCAATCCAGTATTGGTATGGCACCATTCCAGTTTCTATATGGAAGAACCTGCCGTACTCCTTTGAACTGGTCAGAAACCGGCGAAAGAAAGTTCTTTGGTCCAGATATGATTCAGGAAGCAGAAGATCAAGTTCGTATCATTCGAGATTGTTTGAAAACTGATGAGTCTCGCCAGAAGAGCTATCATGATCGTCACCATCAACATATTGAATATGAAGTCGGTGATCAAGCCTACCTCCGGGTAACTCCTCTGAAGGGTGTCCACTGTTTCGGTATCAAAGGCAAACTAGTTCCTCGCTATGTTGGTCCTTTTCGTGTTCTATCCAGGCAAGTTAACCTCGCATACAAGTTGGAGCTGCCTGCAAGCTTCCCTGAGATGCATGACGTCTTTCATGTGTCACAACTCAAGCGTTGCTTCAAAGATCCTGTCCGTGGTGTTGATCACCAAACTCTTGATCTCCAAAAGGATTTGACTTATCGTGAGTATCCTATTCGTATCCTTGATGAAACCGAGCGCAAAACTCGTCGTCAAAACATCAAGTTCCTTAAATTCAGTGGTCTCATCACTCTGAGGATGAATCAACCTGGGAACGAGAAGATCGTCTTCGATCTGAGTACCCTGCCTTCTTTTCTAAAACTTAGGAATCTCGGGTCCAGATTCTTGTAAGGGGGGTAGAGCTGTAACAACCCAAGTTTGTATATATGTAAATAGTACTTAAGCATGGCATGCAAATGTTTAAATCAATACAATTGTTACATGTGATCAAGTGTATGGTTTAAGAATACAATTACCAAACCCTAAACCCTACTTTTTCTCCCCCTATTTGAAATCAATTCGAAATGGTTTGAGTTTGGAAAAGTACAAAAACAATTGGAGCCCAAAATGAATTACAAGGGCTCATAAATACTTTACATGTTTTATAAAAGCTACTGATATTTATAACTTATTCAAAATGGAAGTTGAAGTGGAATTACAAAACAGATTTTGAAATCAGAAAAAGAAAAGGTTTGTCCAAGGAAAAAAATAGAGCAGGAGCAAGTCAGGCCGCAGCCTAGCAAGCCTCCTCCCCTTTCTCCCTCTCCTGTAGCCTAGGTCGGCCCAGCCTCTCTTCTCCCTCTCCGTCGTGCAGCCTAGCAGCCCGTACCTGCTTAGCGGTCGTTGTCTTCGACGACGACGAAGCTTTGCTTCGCTTTCGCCGACGATGACGTCCGCCGCCGCGCCGCGCTCCAAGATTCGCGCCACCGACGCTGCAGGCGACTACAAGAACCCTCCCCCGCCGCCGTGGAGAACCCTAACCCTCTTATTCCCCTCGCGCGCTTCCTCTTCCTCCTAGGACAAACCCTAGCCCTCGGGCTCCGCCGCATCCCGCCGTCTCCGGCCACCCCACGCCATTCCGAGAGCACCGTCGGGACCGCCTCGTCGCCCTGGTTCGTCTAGCCTAAGGAATCGACGTCGGGCATGGAAAATCAAGCGCAACGTCGACCTCTTCTCCGCCTCTGGTTGAAGGTCGCCGTCGACATCGCCGGTGACCCCGACCTTCCCTGGCCTCCCCGACCCCACCATAGGCACCACGGTGAGCTCGCGGTGCCTAGGCACCTCCTCATTTCCTTCCTTACGTCCTGGTTCGCCGCCCACGTCTTGCACCACCGCTCTCCGCCTCGGATGCTCGTCGGGGACACTGTTCCGGCGACCATTCGAGGGCTGCGCCACCACTCCTAGGTCGGTCGCGACCCGCTCTCTCCAACACCGCCAAGCACGCATCTAGGCGCGCACAGGATCGAGAGATCCATGCCATACCTGGGAGCTTCCCCATTGATGACGTCAGCCAGGCGTCATGCTGGCGTCATATTTCTTTTATTTTTGTTTTGTTTTGATTATTTTCTGTAATAGATAAAATGCTGATAAGTGGGCCCTTTCTGTCAGGGTTTTAACATTTTTGTAAATCATTTCTGAAATTAATAAAAGTCTGACATGTGGGCCCAAGTTAGAAAATAATTTAAAATGAATTAAAAGTTGAGAAATTCATAACTAATTCATTTTAAATCAGAAAAAAACAAAAAATATATCAAAATGTTCAGAAAAATGAGATCTATCTAATAGAGATATATTCATGCATTGTTAAGTAACTTACATGACAAGTTTAATTAGAAGAACATAGTAACCCCTCACTGGTTTTTCTAGAGTTTCCCCGAGTTAGGGTTTTCACCCCTCGGAACCCCGTTTAAGTTGTCAAGCATGCCGTAGGGTTTCATTTCAACGCAACTTAACTTGTCATATCATCCATATTGATTGAGCATTGCACATGCCATGTATTGAATGTTGCTTCTCCCTTTCTGGTATTTGGTTCTTCGCGATAGGATCCGAACCCGAAGTTGAAGTCAACAACACCAAAGATCCGTACATGTCTACCGATGGACAAGGCAAGTGTATCCTCTCATTCTGAACTTACTTTTACAAAGTATATTACTTTCTCGCTATGATGCACACGATTCCAATGTGGTCTTTTGTCAGTAGTTAGGGTTACCTATCTGCTGCATAGTTTCCCTGTTGTAGCCTTATGCTCCTGATCCACTGCTCCTAACATACCTAGGTTGGGCATCTGAGCGTTTCTAGAGCTTCTAAGATTTAGAAAGGTAGGAGTTGGTGACATTTCCCAAGGAGTTAACTAAATCTGCTAAGGCTTGTATGGGAGGCCACGTTGGGTGTGGTTTTTGTAGTCCCATGATCGCCACCATTAGGAACTGAGTTCTTACCTTTGGAACCAAGACGAGCGTGCAACCACACGGGGCCTGGACAACCTCATGACTGACTAACTTGCCTAGTAGATTCCATGGGTCACATAGTTCGGGCGTTCCATTCCACATACACATAGAAAATCCTTTGAAAGATTTGCCGAGTGAAGTTGGTGCATTCATAATAGGTAGGTAAGCGTGGCCGAGGTTTCTTGGGGTAGATAGCGCCCCTGGTAAACCAACCTCGCCTCACATCTTTAAGTACCGGCTTCGGAATTTGACCTGTTACAGCGGAATCATAATTATTGCGTGACTAATGGTCTCGGCAAAAGCAAGGTAAAGGTCGTGGTCAACCACCCTCAGCCGGCCTTCCAAGGAAGAGGGCTAATAATTTGGCATTAAGAGTCGGTTGGTACGTGTGGGTAAAGTTGTACATCCCTGCAGGGTTAAATCTTTTCGAAAAGCCGTGTTCACGGTTATGAACGACTTGGCGACCAGACATAAGATCATAGATAACTTTAACCACTATAAAACTTGTTGATCCACATGTGCTTAAGGATGCTTCCTCCGGGTCGAGGGGGTGATCCTAGATAGGAGGTTCTGATGAAGCTGGTGCTTATCGAGATGTGATGAAAAAGATGAATAAGTCGCTATCTTATCCCTTTTAAAAGATTATGAGTAGACGAGACTCTTCTCTCTCTTTTTTACAAATAAAGATTGCTTTCCGCAAAAGAAAATCCAGAGAAAGCTTGTCAAGCCAGAGCATGTAGATACTAGGTTATCTAAGTCTTGCGGAGTACATTCTCGTACTCAGCCTTGCGCCATTGTTGTTTTTCTATAGAGGATCTAGATGCAACTGAAGTTGGCTTCTATGTTGACACCAACGAGTATTTGGGGATCCCAGGTAGCAGCCTAAGGACTATGGGATGGACGTCACTTTTGTTACTGGCCTCTTAGGGCTTTTGATAATTTGCTTTCGCTGTCTGATGTAATGTTGGGTCTATGACCTCTAGTTTGTAATAACTCTAATATCTTACTCTATTAAGAGTTTAAACTTATGCTGTTGAATCCATGTGTTCTATAATGTTAACGAATCATACTGTGATCTTTGGTGTTTGGAGTTGAACTTATCTTAGATCGTGATCTGAGGTTAGTTTAACCCTAACCCCGGGTGGTGCTACATTATTGCTATCGTACCATGCCGTTTGGATTAATAAATGCGGGTGCAACATATCAAAGATGCATGCAAAAATGCTTACAAGATCAATTGAAAAAAAATGTTCAAGTATACGTCGATGACGTGGTAACAAAAATCAAACAAAGTCATACTCTAATTGAGGACTTGCGTCAAACATTCGCAAACTTGAGAAGATTCCGGATGAAGCTTAACCCGTAAAATGCACATTTGGTGTCCTGACTGACAAATTACTCAGATTCCTCGTATCCAGCCGAGGAATTGAGCTAACCCGACAAAGATCAGGGCCATCGAAAGAATGTAATTGCCAAAAACCCTCAACGATGTCTAGAATTTTACTAGATGCCTGGCCTCGTTGAGCAGGTTTGTTAGTCGGCTAGGTGAAAAAGCCCTACCACTATATCAAATAATGAAGAAATTAGATAGATTCACATGGACACAGCAAGCTGATAGCGCTTTCCACGAATTAAAGAAAATGTTGGCAACTCCACCAATATTAGCATCACCACTATCCAAAGAGCCAATGTTGCTCTATGTCGCCTCAACCAACATAGTTGTAAGTGCAGTAATAGTGATTCAACGTGAAGAAGGGGGCAAATCAGTCCAAAGACCAGTTTATTATTTGAGTGAAGTGCTCTCTGTCTCGAAGCAGAATTACCCACACTATAGAAGATGACATATGGGGTATATATGGCAGCAGAGAAGCTGAAACATTATTTTCAAGAACACCCAATCCGGGTAATATGCGAGGCACCTATCTCGGATATATTGGTCAGCAAAGATGCCAGCAGCCGAGTCACAAAATGGGCCATAGAACTGGCACTATATACTCCACAATATGATAGGCGAGATGCAATAAAGTCTCAGGCAGTTGTAGATTTCTTTGTAGACTGGATGGAAATGCAGTACGAACCACCACTTCCAGATCCGAATTACTGGAAAATGCATTTTGATGGGTCCAAGACGAAAATGGGTCTAGGCGCCGGGATAGTGCTCACATCTCCAAAGAGGGATCAACTCCGGTATGTGTTACATATTCATTTTGCTGCTTCCAACAACGTTGCTAAGTATGAAGCACTTGTTCATGGCATCAAAGTGGCCAAGGAAATTGGTATCAAAAGGATCATGTGTTTTGGCGATTCGGATTTGGTGATTCAGCAAGTGTCTGGACATTGGGATGCGCTGGACACAAACATGGCATTATATCATTTCCATGTGCAACAAATCTCGGGATACTTCGACGGATGTGAATTCCATCACGTTCCTAGTGCGGAAAATGAGGCAGCAGATGTACTATCCAAACTAGGGTCATCTCGGCAAGCAATACCACTAGGAGTAGCGCTGGAGCACCTCAGGAAACCATCGATCAAGCCGTCACCAGAATCCGACTCGATCAGGGTCACCCCGGCGATTCAGGAGTCAGACGTGGTACCAATGGATATTGACTCAGGGGTAGGTTCGAACCACTCGGGGACTGATCCACTCAATTCGGGGGCTGGCGAATCACACTCGGGGACTCCTCTGGTCATGTCGGCAAAGCATATGTCGGCAGCGCCAATGGATATTGATGCTGAAGCAGACCCAGAACCACTGATACCAACATGGGCACAACCAATATTCGACTACTTAAAAGATGGGACCTTGCCGAGTGATGAAACGTTGGCAAGGCAAACAGTACAAAGAGCAAAAGCGTACACCATAATCAACAAGGAATTATACAAGCGAAGCGTGACGAGCATACTGCAGCGTTGTATCAGCCCAGAGAAAGGCCAAGAGATCTTATTGGATATTCATCAAGGAGAATGTAGGCACCATGCGTCATCAAGTGCGTTAGTGGCCAAGTCATTCCGACATGGATTCTATTGGCCAAGCGCATTTTGGCACAAGCGCAAGGGTTAGTTGGAAAATGCAGTGGTTGTCAACACTATGCATCCAAGTCACATCTACCAGCGTCCGAATTAAATACTATACCAATCACTTGTCCTTTTGCAGTGTGGTGGCTAGATATGGTAGGACATTCAAACCAGCAAGGGGAGGCATGACTCATATTTTGGTCATGATTGATAAGTTCACCAAGTGGATAGCAGTTAAACCGATCAAAAAGTTGGACGATAAAACAGCTGTCACATTCTTAAGGGATATAATCCTCAGATATGGTTACCCGCACAGTGTAATCACTGATAATGGCACGAACTTTGCCGAAGGAGCTTTTGCTCGTTTCTGCGGGAAACACCGAATAAGACTCGATGTAGCATCAGTCGCCCATCCAGAATCAAATGGACAAGTTGAATGGGCTAATGGCTTAGTTATGTCAGGGATAAAACCCCGCTTAATGGAACCACTCCAGAGGTCACCTGGTTGTTGGATAGAGGAACTACCCTCAGTGCTATGGAGCTTAAGAACAACTCTGAATCGGTCAACGGGTTATACGCCATTTTTCCTCGTGTACGGGGCAGAAGCAGTTTTGCCTGCCGACATAGAGTATGACTCACCAAGAATAAGGAAATACTTAGAAGACGAGGTAAAAGAGGCCCCAGAAGATGGAGTAGACTTACTCGAAGAAGCAAGGGAACTGGCATTATCCAGATCCACTATATATCAACAGAATCTCCAACGCTACGATAGACGGAAAGTGCAACCTCGTGTTTTTCGAGAAGGGGATATGGTGTTAAGGCTGGTGCAGCGCATAGCTGGAATGCATAAATTATCACCTCCATGGGAAGGTCCATTCATTGTAAGCAAAGCATTGAACAACGATTCCTATTATCTCATAGATGCTCGTGAAGCACAAAAGAACAAGGCGGACAGGTCAGGAGATGAGACCAAAAGGCCATGGAATGTGGCGCTACTTCGTCCCTTCTATACTTAGGAGAAGCAATGCAAGTATCACTCGAACTCTCATATGTCGGACATCTGTGCCGGCTATGTGCTGATAATAAAATGGTATGATTCGAAAAACTGACTCGGAGACTACCCCTTAAGTTTTCCCACTCAATTATTTTATGACGGCTGGCATGACACCCGAAATTTATCTCGGAACAAGTATTGTTTACTCGGAAGAAATCAACTCTTCGACTATGCTGTTGTCCAAAAACACGGCTTCATGGCAAGCAAGAGAAAAGGATGTATGACGGGTAAACACGAACGCCGGATAAGTACAAAGGAGACACGCGAGCCGGCTTTAAGTTTTTGCCTAACTCTCTGCAGGTCACGTTATACTGCGTGTCGAACAATCTCGTCCAAGTGATCCAAGTTTCATATCCGCTAACTATATCCTTAGTGCTTTGAGACTCTAAATGTCAAACACCGAAAAAGGTAGACAGGGGCCAAAGTCAAGGAAAAGTGACACGACAAAATGAAACTCGGGGACTTGCCCTTGAATGGTTCACATTCAGAACATAACACAAATATATAAAGCCAATCAAAATGCGCATAATCAAACTTAAAGTGCAATATATGTTACATATGTACCCAGCATACCGGGGATATCATCAAAAGTTCAAGTATTTGTTAACCTAAGAAGCAGAAGGACTCTGAGGAGCACCCTTGGAGCCAGGAGCATCCCTTGGAGCATCGGCCGAGTCAGGGGCATCCGTGGCCAGGTCATCCGAACCATCTGACTCGTTTGCTTCGCTGTCGCCACCCTCTTCGTCAGCAACTTCAACGAGCGGGTCGCCAAGGTCGAGGAAGCTGGGCCCATCGCACCAAGCGTGCACCATGGTATACTCGATCATGGTGTAGGCTTGCTCCTGCCGTTTCTTGATCAGCTCCGGGTCATTCAGCCAGTTGCCATATCCTCTTAGCGAGCAAGAACATCAAGGTTGATGTCCTCGTACCATGAAAGCACGAAGGAGAGATCTTTGTTTGCTGCAGCTCGGCCGGCCGACTCACTCCATTGATCTAGCCGGTCTTCAGTAAGGAGCAATCTCTCAGCAAGTGGCTCGATGAGTTCAGGTGGGTCTTCATCCGGCCAGAGCATGCGAAACGCATGAATAGCCGACTTAAGCAGGTCCACACCGCAAGACTTGAGGGTCCTGACCCGTTCGGACACCGCTTCGAGAAGCTCCTCCATGGACACCTCGCCGTTGGCAGGAGCACTAGCTTCCGCCCTCACTTTCTTCATGGCTCGGATGGCATGGCCTCAGGAAAATTGTCTGCAAGCAAAAAGAGAAAGTTAGCAAAATAACAGAAGTGGATGCAAGAAATCCAAAGTGACCTATACAGTGCAAAAAGAGTAATAACTCACTACCGGGAAAGAATTTGATGGTGGCAAGCTTGCTATGCCAAGTTTTGGCCTTGGCTTGGAGGGCGTCAAAGTTCAGATTTGCCAACTCAACCAATGACTCGGCCTCGTTGAGCAGCCTCTTGGTCTTCTCGCCGCTGGCGGCCTGCTGCTCATTCTTCTCGGCAAGCTCCTTCTTTAGCCCCTTCACCTAGGTCAAGTGCTTCTGCTCTGTCTCAGCCATCAACTTCTTCAGCCGAGTCACCTCATATCGCTCCTTCTGGAGTTCGGCGTGGTTCTTCTCTGCTTAGTCGGAACAAATTACTTGTCATCACCAACAGAAACCTTCACCTATCGAATTAGTGAGGCAAGAAACTTACTCCCGGCCTTGCTGATCTGTGAGTGAAGAGCATCGATGGTGGACTGAGCGGAGGCTGTGAGAAAAGAGCAAGAAAATATTGAGGAAACAAACTAAAGAAAAATACATGGAATAGAGAAAGGATGACTAAGGATATTACCTTGGCCTTGGGTGTCAGTCTGTAGCTTTTCATACGCAAGTTCGAGCTTGCGATGCGCCAGAACGAGAGCTTGGTGCACCTTGGTGCGCTTGTTATGCGTGAGCTGGACAAAGAAGACAGATAGTAAGGAAACATCAAGACAAGCAGCTTGCCAGATTAAAAAGCTTAAGAGCTTACAGCCGAACAAGTTCCTTACTCGACAGTAAACTCGAGGGCTAGGGATCGAAGCTCTAACATATGAGTTTGGCATTCGGAAATGAAAGAGCTTAAGAGCTTACAGCCGAGTAAGTTCATTACTCAACAGTAACCTCGAGGGCTAGGGATCAAAGCTCTAACATGCAAGCTTGGGGTGAAAAATTTAAAGACTAAGTGATTATTGAGAGCTTACGACCGAGTAAGTTCTTTACTTGGCAGTAACCTTGGGGACTAGGTGATATGTATAAAGGGAATACTCAACAATACAAAAGAGTAAGAAGCTACTTTACCTCATTCACTTAGTGGGTCCGGGCCATTAGAGTAATGGCCTGCTGGGTCATGTCAGAGATGGCCTTAGGGCCCAGCTTCAGTTTCTTGCCAGCGCGGGTGCTGACCTCCTGGTCGCTAGCTGCATTCCATGCCACAGCATAAGGCCCAGCTGAACCAACGCTTTTTCCACTGAGCGTCCGAGTGAGAACTTGACCCGTTTGCAGGGTAGTTCCCACATTAGCACGGGTCGCTGCAGCACTAGTATGGAGGGTAACAGCCTTTGAGCCATCACCTAACCCGGCATCCTCGGATTCGCCCCCTTACCCATTGAAGCGACCATTGTCGCCAACGTCGGAGGCCAGATCTGAGGAGCAGATCCCGGAGCGCATATCAGCGTTGTCTGCTTGGAGGAGGTGGGTTTGCTGGATAAAGGGCAAGCAGAGGTAGAGGCCTTGCGCTGGGTCTGTCCCATTGACAGAATTGGAGAGCGAGCAGGAGGATTTGGAGAAGAAAGGGGAGCCGGATCATAGGGCTCAGCAGTTTTGCTGGCTCCAAGATCAGGAAGTTGTTCATTCACGTCAGCCTGAGGGCCGATGCCAGAGGAACTGGTGCCGGAAGGTTCCTTGGCGTTAGAATCACTGGCACCAAGATCAAAAAATTGTTACTGGCCAGCACCAGGGGCACTAGCCGAATGACCCACCGGGTCTGAGTGGCACTAAGAGGCGTGAGCCTCAACAGTGGGAGCCTCGACTCGGATGGGACTCGGCACCGTCGAATCAGCTGGAGGAGGCGCAGAGCTTAGCAGCGAGGCGATGCTAGAAGAAGCCTGGTTCGCCGACAAGGACGCGGCGCTGAAAACAGTGAGACATGTATATGAGAACATGGTGAAAAAAAAGGAAGAACAAAGAAAGCAAAGTAGAAGAGCTTACCCAGTGATGACCGGGTCACGGGTGACTCGGCGTGTGACTCGGCGCCCAGCGGCTTGGCAGGTCTCAGCCAGAGTGGGAGCAGCAGAGCCAGCAGGAGCTGCTGGAGTGGGCTTGCTCTTCTTGGCCGGCTGAGTGCTGGAGGAGGCTCCGCGTCGCTTCGGCTTGGCGACGGGGATCTTGCCGACTCTGCCAACAGCTAAAGGAGCAGTGTCATGTACCTGGCCAACTGCATAAGTAAATAACAGGCTTACTCGGATAAGTTGGGAGACTAAGGTCGCAAGTAATGTACCTCCAAAAGCATACAATTATCATCCACATCATCGTCAGACCAATCTTGTAATGGATTACGAGATCCACTCTTACCCGGAGCTGAAGCAGCTGCAGCGTGTGGGATGGGCATGAAGCACTCCAGGTCATACTCGACTTCGTCAGAGTCAGACCGATCCCTGTTATACCGTAGGGAGGGACAGTATTGTCATCAACCTGGTGAACGAGATTCTGCGAGAGACAAACAGAATGAGTAAGCAAAAACTAGACTGAGAGTGGCAAAAGAGCTAAAGACTACTCGACAAGAAAGAAGACTCGGAAAACTTACCTAGGGGACAGGCCTAACCCGGCTAAATGGAGGGCAACTCCAAGCCCAATCATCCGCCAAGTTCAGTTTAAAGATTGAGCTTACTCGGCGGGCAATGGAGTCATGGGTGAGCTCCTTAGTGGAGTGCCGAGTGGGATCATGTGATCCACTCATGAAGCACATATTGTGGCTCCTCGCGTTGGCCACTCATGACAACAACCTTTCCAAGATCGCGTTGGCCTCGTTCACCGCAGTGTCTTGGTCGCGCGGGTCAAGATGCCATAGCTTCTTGCTAGGGACCTCGTCCAAGAAAGAGGGAGCCAAATGTTATCGGTGGACCCGCTGTTTTTGACATAGAAAAAGGTTCTATGCCACTTCTTGCAAGAATCAAGCCTAGCAACCCGAGGAAAGATGGAGTCTCTCCTGGGCGTGATGCTAGCAGCACCACACCGAGTTGTCTTCTTCTCGGCACGAGGAGCACCGGGCTGGGGAACAACTGAACCCTAAATCTAAAATATTTGGCCCACAGAAGAACTGTAGGCCAAATTCCGAGGTAAGCCTCGCAAGCAGAGATAAACCAGGAAAGAGAGCCAATCGCATTGGAAGGAAGATGATGGGTTTGCATATGGAAGGTGGAGAGAAACGAGGAGAAAAAGGTGCTCACTGGAAGAGCAAAACCGCGCTCAAAGTGAGAAAGGAAAACCACTCGCTCGTTAACTTCGGGTTTGGGAGAGATCTCACAGGCGGGAACACGGCAATCCACATGCAGCGGAATGCGCCTGGTGGAGCGAGCCATTCTACCTCCTCGGTGGAGACCTCCGAGCCTTCCCAGCCGCCGCGCTCGCCAGCGGGAACCTCCTGCTCCTCCGCACCATCAGCGCCGTCGCGAGCGTCCATTAGCCTCGCAGACTCAGTCTCCTCCGCCGTCGGGAGTGGCTTGGAAGAACACGGACCCGTGGTGGAATGGAAAGAGAAGTGGAGCAATTGTGGGGCAGGAACAGGAGGAAGAGGAAACCGCAAAGGGGGCGGTTCGATCTTGCAGGTACAAGGAAGAAGAAGACGCAAGGGAAACTGAACTGGCGTGGGGAAAGTGGAAACCCCCAACCCCTACTTAAATATAGTAAAAACCCTGGTCGTGGGATCCATCTGTGTCGTGCGGCCAACGTGTAACCGTCTACCAGGCCGAGTAAGCCAATCAGCAAGCGCCACGTAGCCAAAGATACATGAAAAATCCCGTGCCACGTCATGAAAGGAAGGACAAGGGGCGCAGGCTAATGGGACTGCCATAGTGACGGGGAATAACTACGCAGCCGCCACTGTGCCGCTAGAACTTGGAACAAAATTTGAGGCAAGTAATCATGATTACCAGTTGGCAATGACTGAAGGGCGCCGAAAATGACTTGGAATTGGCCAAAGTGACCCGGCTCGAGGCAAAAATGAGCCAGGAAGTCAAAGAGTGGATCTGGAAATTGTTAGACAGACCCGACAAGGCGCAAGATAGCGAAAGATAGAGGGAAAAACTAAGTTCCAATCACATAAAAGGAGCTTGGAGACACCTAACAACTTGAACTTCTAGACCTCACCAGCTTCGAGGACTAATGTCGGGGGTATAACCCCCGGCAGGGTCACGAGAGGTGAAACATAACATAGCTTGGCTAGCTCCGAGTAAAGAAAGAACTAGGCCAGGTAAGAACGGCCAGGTAAGGAAATCATGAGTGGCCGACATACAAACTATCTCGGCCCGCATAAGACAAAGTTGTAATTCTGGCAGGAACCAACGTGCCGAGTCTACCGAGGAAGGGCCGAGTCAAGTTGGAAGCGTGGCACCTTTCCGAGTAAGGTTCAGGAGGGACCATGGTAAAGCATGTTCAAAAGAGAAGGGCGACGAAGGGGTGACACAAAAGGAGCCGAGTGACGCCAAAAGCACACGTTGACGTACAAAGTAACAGCATGACGCCAAAAGAAACAGGAAGCAGCGTACCAGAAGACCGTTAGTTGTCAAGCTTTATGGACTGGGCCATTGGGCTTAGGGCAAGCCCATGACCCGGCCCACATTATAGGGACCAAGATCCAAACAGTAAACCCTAGAATCCAAAGGGGTATAAGCTAGCTAGCACTGCCTATATAAGGAAGGGCATAGCTATAGTAAGGAGAGGTTGGACCAAGTAGGGAGATAGTGTAGCAAACCCTAGTTCATACAGCTCAAGGAGCACTTGTAATCTTCGGGTATCAATCAAATCGCCAAGTCTAGAGAGCTCTTCTTGTTCTTCGTGCATGGCTCGACCTTGCACTCCTTCCCCGGTGACCACAAGCACCCATTCGGCCCCCAACTTAAGCCTACACATGGCATCTGCCGTGCCACCACCACGACACATAGTGATGTATGTGAATCAATGAGCACGAAAGCCAAGGTTGGCTATGAGTACTTCATTACCTTCACTGATGATTTGAGTCGGTATGGATATATCTACTTGACAAAAATATAAGTCGGAAGCCTTTGAAAATTTCAAATAATTCCAAAATGAAGTACAGAATCAACTCGGCAAGAAAATAAAGTTTATTCGGTCGGACCGAGGGGCGAGTACATGATTCATGAGTTTGATGACCATCTGAAAAGTTGTGGAGTAGTTCCTCAACTCACTCAGCCGGGAATGCCGTAGAGGAACGATGTCTTGGAAAGGCAGAATCGGACCTTGTTGGACATGGTATGATCAATGATGAGTCGGACAGATCTGCCTTATCATTTTGGGGTTATTATCTAGAAATTGTAGTGTTCACACTAAAAAGGGTACCATCAAAGTCGGTAGAGAATATACTGCATGAGACGTGGACATGTAAAAGGCCGAGTTTGTCTTTTCATATGATTTGGGGCTGTGAAGCATTTGTCAAGCGACTTCAATCGGACAATGTTACAGCCAAGTCGGATAAATGTATTTTCGTGGGGTATCCGATGGAATCCTTGGTTAACTATTTCTACAACTGAGAAGAGGGCAAAGTGTTTATCGCTTGGAATGGTCTCTTCCTTGAGAAAGAGTTTCTCAGTCAGGGTGTCAGTGGGAGAATGGTGCATCTCAAAGAAATTTGAGAGGAACCGGCTAGTAGCAAGTCGGTAAAAACCTTGGAAGTTGAGCCGGTCATGGTAGCTAAGACAGCAACAACACATGTACTATGAAGATTGGCAAGATTACGATGTGTTCGTGATGTAGTACTGTTAGATAGTGATGAGCCGGCAAATTATTTGGAAGCAATGGTGGGATTTGATTCCGAGTCATTTCTTGGAGCCATGAGATCGGCATTAAAGTCAATGGATGAATATCAAGTTTGGAACTTGGTTGATCTGCCAGACAGTGCAAGACCCGTCGAGTGCAAATGGGTCTTTAAGAAGAAAACTGGTATGGGTGGAAATGTTTCTGTATATAAAGCACGGGTTGTCACGAATGGGTTATGACAGGTTCAACGAGTTGACTATGATGAGACTTTTTCACTCGTAGCGATACTTAAATCAGTCCGGATCATGTTAGCTATAACAGACTATATCGACTATGAGATATGGCAGATGGATGTCAAAATGGCTTTCCTTAATGGAAATTTAACCGAGGACGTTTATATGATACAGCCTGAGGGTTTTGTCGATCCGGGTAATGCTGACAAGGTTTGCAAACTTCAAAAAATATCCATTTATGGATTGAATAAAGCATCTCGAAGTTGGAATATTTGCTTTGATGAGTGTCGTGGGAATGGCCACGGCAAATGCTACCAGGGGTAGCGAGTAGTAGGATTTGGGGCAAGAGCGTTCAGCCATCTGCGGAGCGAGATGATGGCCAAGGCACAAGGGTTTTACTGAGGTTCGGCCCCCATAGGGTAAAGACCTACGCCTGCTAGATTGTTTTATTGCTTGAGTACAATGGTGGCGAGCTCGGCGGCTAGGCAGCGAGTCGATGGGGTCTATGATGGAACGTAAGTAAAAAGAGTACCCTAGGGAGGTTTATATAGGGGTACCTCGCTAGGGTTTAAAGATATACAACCGAGTCAGTTAAGGAGTCGGAGGACTTGACCTAATCCGACTAGGCTTAACTTTGCTTCTAGGCCTCCAACTTCCAGTCGCTTGATCCCTCCTTTAGTCGCGATCCAGTTGCTGTCCTGCAGGCCTACTCATCCGGGCTAGTCAAAAATGTCCTACTAGGCATACCCCTTTCGGCATATCCCCATCAGTAGTCCCCGAGGCTATCGTTGGTTCGGCGCAGGTGTTCTTTGGCAGTCGGAGTATGCAGGTCCAATTTGGACGCCTAGTCGAATTAGTGGTGGACTGCCTCAATGAAGGAAGGAGTCTCCTGAATATGTCTTCAGTCGCAGCATTGTCGTCCAGTTGGATCATAGCGTTTACCGAATGGGTCGGCGAGTTGAGTGAGTGAAGTTGGACCGTCAGCTTGGTCAAACTAGCCGCTAGGTAATCCAATGGTAGTATTCGCGTAATTACTGCCAGGTAATGGCTCCTCCTAGATTGGGGGAAAGCACCCCTATATAAAGAGAGTGACGGGGCAGAGCTGCGAATCTTCCTCACATTTCTCTGACCCCGCGTGCCCTCATTCTTCCACTCTCTCCTGATCTAGAATTTCCCACTCGAGCGAGTCTTTATATTATTAATGGCACCTCCAAAGGATATGTGGGGCAAGTCCAAATGCACCGGGGCCTCGCTAAAATCCTCCAGGAGGTAGGAATTCTCTGCAAGGGGAAATGGCGGATCCCTGTGGCCGGGGAGACGGAACCCAAGGCCTGCCCAGAGGGTTCATCTGCTTCTTGAGCAACCTAGAGAGGGGGCTCGGCTTCCCCACGTCGGTCTTCTTCCGGCGATTTTGCGTGTACTGCGCGATCAAGCCCTCAGATCTGGGTCCGTACACATCAAGCAGGTTGCCATTTTCGTGGCGTTCTGTGAGTGCTACAAGGGTGTCGCCCCTACTTCCCCTTGTGGCTGTACCTATTCCATGGACGCTTCAGTTGCGACAGGGCAGGCGTTCTGATCCTAGCGGCAGGCTGCGTTACCTTCCAACAGAAGACCAATGCCACCTTCCAAGACCTCATGCTCCCGAAGAAGGCCGCCAGAGAGTGGAAGGAGAGATAGTTTTACGTGAGAGATTCGACACCGGACGGCGAGGTGTCGCTCCCAATGAACACCGCCGAGAGGAGCGAGTCGTGCCGGCTGCTGATGACCAAGCTTCCCAATAACCAGAGGATCATCATGGACGAAATGCTAACCCAGATCCAGACGCTCAAGATGGAGGGTATGGAAACCATCAACCTGTAAAACTGCTGGCTCGGGCGACGACTGGTACCACTGGCCAGCCGATCCCACTGGATGTACCAGTACACCGGAAGGGACAACGGAACAAAGGCATGCTCAGTGAATTGGGACGCCGACGCATTAAATAAGATCACGGAGAGTGGATTACACCAACCCAAAGGCTAGGATCGCCCCGTACACCGCCACAGGGAAGCGCCAGGCGCTAATGGTGAGTTTCTTCCCTTGATTTCGCAGTCGTAGAGGTGCAGCCGTGGTTTCTTGATGTTGTTTGTCTTTATCAATTGTTTTAGGTTTTGGAGAATTAGATCCCTCCAGTCGATGAAGAGTCCTCCAAGGACTTTGGAGAAGATTCAAACGAGTCCTCATATGGTCAGGACGAAGTGGTGGAGGTCCCCGCACCCGCGCCTGCGGCTCAGAAGACCCGCATGCAGAAGCAGCGTAAACTCGAGGCGAGTCAAAGCCTCGAGGAGCACGACAGCGAGGGTGATGTGCAGGAGCATAGTTCACGTTGCATGGCCACGTCGACGAAGACCAAGCAGAAGGTGATGTCGCCCATGAGGAAGAAAGTGCCAAAGGAGGTGTCGCCGCCCAGGTCGACTGCCATTTTCGAGTCAGACGAAGAGCCTAATGACGCGGAGCCCGTGGCCTCGACGAAGATTCCAGAGGATCCTATTCTAGCAAAGGGCTTACTGATCGGGGTTATGGTGGAGGGCGAGAACCCGCTAGCAGCGATCCCGCCACTAATCATGGTAATCACGAGGCCAGGGGCTGCCCTGGCCACGGAGTCAAGGTCCTTGCCACCGAAGGAGGCGCATGTGTCGCCCGGGCCAGAAGTGCCCGCGGCCGTGTCCTCGTCGTCGAAGAAGCCCACTGTGTCATGGGCCTCGACTGTGTTCAAGATGGGCCTAAGCTAGGCCCGGAGTTGGAAAAGCTGGCTCACATCTGCACCGTCCTATGCTTCGTTCCCGTCGCCAAGTAAGTTTGCATCGGGTGGTCCGTAGTGATTTTCGGGGTCGTTTGTAGGAGTGCTAATCATGTCGTTTTGCAGGACCAGCGCCAAGAAGATTGGTCATCCATCGGTGGCCAAGGTGCTGCAAGTTGCCACCGTAGGGGAGGCCGACCCTTCCAAGAAGAGCAAGGGTGATGCGGTTGAGGCGCCTGTCAAGGGCGCGAAGAAGAGGAAAGAGGACGAATCCGCCGCAGCTACTGATGGGCCAGTCGACGCATTGGTTGAGATGTCGGTTAGAGCCGCCGCTGACTTGGAAGCTGCTGAGGTCGCGGGCTCGTAGTTTTGTGAGTCGGCCACGCTAGTTGGGGTGTCAGTTCCCACAACTAGCACCCCAGCGACAACGGTCGTGACGTTTCCTCTCTTTGTGGCGCATGCCTCTTCCGCGGTGATAGGTACGCAGTCACCTTAGGTTGCTGAGGTCGTCGACGGAGATGCTTGATACGTCATAAACGTATCTATAATTTTTGATGTTCCATGCTTGTTTAGTATCTACTTTTCTTTACTTTGAGGTATTTCATATGCTTTCTGGTACAAACCTATTAACAATATTCCACAGTTCAATTTTCCTGTTTTCTTTTGTTTTTGGTTCTAGAAAAGGAAGAAAATCAATATTCTCGGAATTGGATGGGACAAAAGCCAAAGTCAATATTTTACCGTGGGGAACACGGATCCAGAAGATGAGACGGAGAAGAGCCACCAGGGGGGCACACCCTCTGGCCCGTGCCTTGGGGGGTATGGGCCCCTGGATGCCTCCTCGCCTTTCCCCTTCGCCTATAAGAAGCCTTTGACTCAGAAACCCTAGATCATCTGGGAGAAAGCCACGAAAACATCCACAGCGCCACCGCCACCGAAGGAGAGATTTGGGGGATAGAAATCTTTGTTCCGGCACCCTGCCGGGACGGGGAAGTGCCCCTGGACCCATCTCCATCGATCTCCACCACCATCTCCATCACCGTTGCTGAATCCCATGATGAGGAGGAAGTAGTTCTTCCTCAAGTCTAATGGCTCTACCGGTAGCTATGTGTTCATCTCTCTCTCTATGCATAATCATATTGTGATCATGAGCTTTGTAATCAAGTATATCTACTCTTCTACTTAAGTGCTTTAATAGATCTCCGGCACTCCCCAGGTGTGTGAAAGTGACAGCGTGCATACAATGGTGGCACTTAGGCTAGAGTCTACATAAATACTCAAGTGCTTCAATAGATCTCTGCTCTCCCCACATGTGTGAAAGTGACAGCCTGCACTGTGAAAGTGACAGCCTGCACGCCGTGGTGGCAATTAGGCTAGAGTTCATAAATATTTATCATGAGTTATATTTGGAGTTGGATGTCTTTATGAAATTGTGGTGTTTGTTGGAACCATCTAGCACTCAAGGTTACAGTGTGGGGTGATCTAGATGGGGTAGGCGGACTTTGAGGTGTGCTGTTATAGCCCTACCATGGATTAGAGTGTCCCACTGGAGAGTAGTTAAGGGTAGTATCATGAAGAGTATATATTTATTGAGAGTGTTCACTAGTGAAAGTATGATCCCTAGGCCTTGTTTCTAAGCATTGAAACACCGTTCACAACAAGATCTGTTACATGTTTGCTTTCTTCCATCGGTTTGCCTTTAGTATTTTATGGTACCGTTACCACTTATAATCATCCATACCACTTGTATTTCACTATATCTTCGCCAGAGTAGTGCACCTATACATATGAGAAGTGTATTGGGTGTGTTGGGACACAAGAGACTTCTTGTATCTTGATTGTAGGGTTGCTTGAGGGGATACCTTTGACCACTTCCTCCTTGAGATCAATAAAACTTGGGTAGTCCACTTAAGGGAAAATTCCTGCTGTTCTACAAACCTCTGCACTTGGAGGCCCAACAAGTGTCTACAAGAATAGAAGTGCGTAGACATCAAGCTCTTTTATGGCGCCGTTGCCAGGGAGGCTAAGGACGGCTTCACAAGGGGATTCCTTCACAACCTTTCTCTCTACTTTGTTTTTGTTTTGCTTTTTTTCTTTTGCCTTGTTTTGTTTGCCTCTTTTTATCAAAAACACAAAAAAATTAGAGAGCTCTATAGTATTTATCTTCAGTTAGCACATGAAGTGTTTGAAGATAAAATTAAAAAACCTATGGAGCTTTATTTGCATTCTAATAGCAATGTTATTAGTATGAATTCTTTGAACACCACTATTGCTAATTCTATGTAAATGTCTAAGCGTGGGGAAGCTAGTTTTTATGAAAATGATCTTTTTAGTTCCCCAGTTTTGGAAGATAGCTAGTCAATTGCTTATGATGATACCAAACCTCCAATATATGATGATTACAATAATGAATATGATATTTTCAGTACACCTACTATTGAGGAGAAAATTAATTATGATTATAACATGCCTCCTATATTTGATGATTATGGTGATGAGAATAATAACGATAGCTATTTTGTTGAATTTGATCCCACTACAATTAATAAGAATGACTATGCTTATGTGGAGAGTAATAATCATTTTATGCATGTGGCTCATGATAAGAATGTTTTAGGTGATAGCTATATTGTTAATTTGATTCATGTTTCTACTGAAATTTATTATGAGAGAGGGAAACATGGTCTTATGTATCTCAACAATATTAAGTTTCCCCTCTTTATGTTGAAAATCTTGATGTTGCACTTGTTTTGCTTTCCTATGCTTGTTGCTTTGTGATTTCAGGAATTGTTTCTTTACAAGATTCCTATGCATAGGAAGTGGTTTATACTTAAATTTGTTTTGAATTTGCTTCTTGATGCTCTCTTTTACTTCATTTCGTATTTCTTATGTGAGCTTCTTCTCAAACTATCAAGCCTAACTTAAAGGCGTTAAAGAAAAGTACTTCTTGGAAGATAACCCAATAGTTTTATTGAGTCTTGGAAGTTATTACTTCTGTAATAACCTCTCCTTATCCTTTTTGTTTGATTTTTTTGCCAAGAATAACATCTAATGAGAGTGAATTAAGAATTGGGGAGTTGCTATCCCGAAATAAATTTTTGTGCTTCACTGTAAAAATTCGTGAAAAATATTTGTGTGTCGAATTGAGCTGTGATTTTCTGAATAAATGCCCCAGGTTGTTAGCTAATTTTCTTTAGTTCAACACTTTTTGATTTGAGCAACAGAAGGTCTTCGAAAAAATCGGTTTTCACCTACTGGTTTGTTTTGAGACATTTCTGCCATTATTTGCATTTGCCTCTTTATCGATTTATTTTTGGGATCTCTTTGGGAAATTGAGATTTTTGAAGGAATTGCTATATTAGCTTGTGTTTTTAATGAATGTTTTGCTGTTTTAAAACTAAAACCAAAGGTTTATTACTTTTGAATGCACTAATGTTGCTAATGAAGATTGTGTGAATTTTTGTATGAAGGAAAAATTTCAGGTGTAAGGGAAGAATGATGTGATGAGATGAAGAATGGAAAAAAGCTCAAGCTTGGGGATGCCACCCCGTGACACCCCAAGAAATATTTAAGAGGTACAAGAGTCAAAGCTTGGGGATGCCCAAGGCATCCCCTTCTTCATCAATAAAAATCTTAGGTCTTCCTAGACACTTCATTTTTATTGTTTCATACATAGTTGTGTTGTTATTGGAGCGTCTTAGTTTTTGGTTTTGGTTTTTGTTTTCTTAGTTTGCTTGAATAAGTTGGTTGGATTATAGCACACTTCTTTTGGAGAGAGACACACACTATGTTCTCATTGCCTAGAACACTCTAGTTTTCATTCTTATTGTCTTGTGAGTGTTCTCTTTTACTAGCACTGTGTTTAGCCTTAGTTTTCTTGTGCTTTCAGCTTATAACTTTTTAGTTCTTCTTTGTGGATTTGTGATACATGCTGACTGATCTTTATTTATTATTATCTTGGTGACTTGTTTCAAATAAGTTGATGGTGTTGCAAAATAGTAGAAAGTTTCATGCTTATAGTGCACTAGTGCAGAACACCACCTCTAACACCGGTTCAGAACACCCTCTAACAGCGGTTGTAGAACCGCTATTGAGGTTTCGGTGTTAGAGTCCCCCCTTTAACACCGGTTCTTATACGAACCGGTGTTAAAGGGTGGCGCACGTGGGGCTGCCGCAGCGCTGACCACCACCACCCTTTAACACCGGTTCGTAACATGAACCGGTGTTAAAGGTTATGTGGCGGCAGGAAAAAGCGATAAATCTCTGCCACGACAGCTTCGCCGCCTGCTCACGTTTCTCAAGGGCGCGGTGGAGGGAGGGGAGGGGGGAATCGATCGGGAGCGGTATATACACATACATCGTCGTCGGTACATACTTGTACATGAATAATTAAGCAACTATTATCATACACAAACATCGTCATTGTTTCGTATTCTCCGTAAACATTGAAGCATCAAGCTAAGTACAAGACAAACATGTTCAAGCATATATACAACGTTCATTTTTTTGGATATCTAAAGAGTTCTCCGCCAGGCGTGATGACCTCATCAAGTATGAACCCCGCCAATTCCTCTTGAATGGCTCATATGCGGTCAAATGGTAGGAGTTGGTCGCGCATCCGTTCGACCTAAATATATATGAAGAATGGGGTCAATATATATAAGAATAAAACTCAACACAATTGATGGTAATAAAATAACGTTGTGTACTTTGTTTACTTACTCTAAGTTGTTCTAGTGCGGCTTGGCCCGTCGCACATATCGTGTTGCGAATGAACTCCCAAACATAGTATCCACATAAGTTATTGTCGGGTCCCTGATGCACGCACTTTACGAGAATAGAGAGTTCAATCAAAATAATAATCAATAAAGCATGATATAATAGAATTGGAAGCAGAATCAAAGAGATACGCAGACCTAGCTAGCTAGTATTACTTACATTTTGGTCTACAAATTTTAGTTCTTCTGACCATTCACCCACGACCCTGCCCGTGAACCTTTTCCAAACCCTGTCCGGCAAAGAAAATGGATAAAGGAGTAATTAATTACTTGTTGTCACGAAAGTTGCCGATATAGTGCGATAATATGATTGAAATTACCTCTGGAGCATCTCTCTAAAGTCTGCCCATAGCTCTTTTTCTTTTCGTAAAGACTCCATGACAAGGACTTTTCCTGAGTCAGGTTGAATTACTAGCAGAATAATGTGGAACCTACGCACACATAACTCATCATCAGTTACACTTAACATCGAGTAAGCCGAAATAGAATGTGTACAAGAGAGGGCAGCAGTACTCACGAGAAGTTGTAAGGCAATAGTATTTCCCTTTTGGTTTGTTGTCTCAGTAAAGACCTTAGCAAGAAATCTTCTGTTTGCCCGGGTTTGTGTCTTACCACTTCTTCATGAACTCTATTTGGGTCAACGAACCCAATGTCAAAAGGGCCTCCTTTCATGCATTCCATAACCTTTTTCCTGCATAATAGTATATACATATATGGTGAGCATATATATACATGCAATTAATGAATTGAATGAGATGAGACAGAAATTACAGAAATAGTACTTACACACAATAAAGGCTGATGGCAGCTTTTTCGAGTTCCTTTTGATTGAATAGAAAATGCAAGTCTTGAATGTTGAAGTCGATCTCGTCGTCTCCGCATAAGAAAATATAATATCTTATATGCGTCGTGATCCATTCTTGCTTTCTCGTCTTGCAGAAATCAAGGTACCACTTATGCAATCTTCACATCTTTGTTGGTAGATTCCTGAGCTCCTCTTTCTTGACGAGATTCTTCCCATACTTCCATGGCTGTATGGGGTTGACATCGCCTTTGGGCAAGTTGTCTCCCATGATGTTCAAGTATGCAATGTAAGTCATCCCCATCTCATTTGCCTTTCTTTGTAGCTCTGCCTCGTAATCATTTATAGGAGGAGCATTCCATGTGTCGAACACTTGGAGCGGGGCGGATGATTTCTTTTCCTGCTCTCCGAGCATGGGAACTGTTTTCTGGGGTTCCGCACGACTGCTACTTTCAGTCTCCCTCCGCCTTGCATCCCCCTTCAAAATCTGGCACTCGCAGTCCGGCACAAGTGGGGTTTCAGGTTTCAAAAGATTATTGTAAAACTTCTCAACAACCGCCGGATATATTTTCTCCTTTGGCTCGGCCCGTCTAGGTGCAAAGAATTTCTTGACCTCTTCTTTCGAGATCCTATTGGTCTCCTCGTCGCTTCGATTCCACGGTAAAGCCGGCAATGCTTGGCGGAAGGCTGCGGGACGTAGTTTCTTGAAATCTTTGGCGTACGGTTTCCTGCGGATTTCTTCGTGGCAGTGCTAGTGATGCTATTCGTGGCAGTGTTCTTCCACTTATGCTAAGGAGATGGCTGAAGCACCGGAGATGGCTGACGTGCAGGAGATGGCTGGCCACGGAGATGGTGGCCGAGAGATGGCTGCCACAGAGATGGTCAAGCGCCGGAGATGGCTGCCCTTGAGAGAGATGGCCAAGCGCCAGACGACAAGGAGTATTCTGATGACTTGAGACGGCTAAGGCGGCGGGACGCCGACGCCGCTTGAGAGAGCGGCAGGGGTGCCAGTGGCCTACAATTTGGAAGCACGATGTGTTCCTTCTTCCAAAGAATGGTTGTTTTCACTACAAATTTGAGTTGAGTTTCCCCTTCACCTGTAGCATGGTCAAGCTGTGCTTCCTCATATTCCTTCACAACCTCATCCACCCCGACAATAGCATAGCCATCTGGAATCGGTCGGCAGTGGTAAGTTCCACCAGCTATAAGAGATAAGGCATAGCCGACAGGCACCTTAATGGATAAGCCCATTAATGTCACATGCAGCTTAGCGTGTTCGCTCTCCGTGATCTCATCCACGGGGTATCGAGGACCCGCCATTTCAAGCGTGGGCTGCACGTTCTCCGTGGAATCCATGGCGCTTTTCCGCGCAGAGTCTGGGCCGCCGGCAGCTTCCAATGCTGGCTCTTCGTGCCGCTGAGATGTGCCGATAGATTGCTGGCTCTTTTGTGCATTCACTTGCGCCTGTAGCGCCACAAGTGCATGTTCTATCTATGTCATCCGCTCTGTATGATCTTTTTATTTTCTGTCGCACTATCTGTAAGAGTCGCTCCACTCGGCAAACCCATCCTTCCACGTCATACCCCCTGTGCCTCGTGCATGTCCATGGTGTTCTTTTTTACCGATGGTGCGTGTGAGCTGGTCATTCTCTCTGTCGGGATGGAAGGTCCTGGCGGCTGTTTCCTCGTATGCCGTGATGAGTTCAGTGACGGGTTTGGCAAGGAGGATTGGGAAGATACACAATCCTGTTTCTGGGTCCAACCATGCCCCGATTCCGTAGAACCAAGTCTTGGCACGTAGGTCCCACCCATGTGTCTGGGGTGTGATCCCTCTGTCACGCAGGGCCTTCTCAGCTTCCTCCCACTTAGGCCATCTGAGATATGTAGCCACCTGACCCCGTCCTCTGGTGATATTCCTTCTTCTGGGTATTTAGCGTATTGGTTTCTGACCTCTTTGTAGCTATAGAACCTTCCTTGTATTGGCTCATGATAAGAATGTTTTAGGTGATAGTTATATTGTTAATTTTATTCATGTTTATACTGAAAGTAATTATGAGAGAGGGAAACATGGTCGTATGTATCTCAACAATATTAAGTTTCCCCTCTTTATGTTGAAAATCTTGATGTTGCACTTGTTTTGCTTTCCTATGCTTGTTGCTTTGTGCTTTCATGACTTGTTTCTTTACAAGATTCCTATGCATAGGAAGTGGTTTATACTTAAATGTCTTTTGAATTTTCTTCTTGATACTCTCTTTTACTTCAATTCGTATTTCTTATGTGAGCTTGTTCTCAAACTATCAAGCCTAACTTAAAGGCGTTAAAGAAAAGTACTTCTTGGAAGATAACCCAATAGTTTTATTGAGTCTTGGAAGTTATTACTTCTGTAATAACCTCTCCTTATCCTTTTTGTTTTATTTTTTTGCAAAAAATAACATCTAATGAGAGGGAATTAAGATTTGGGGAGTTCCTATCCGGAATAGATTTTTGTGCTTCACTGTAAAAATTCATGAAAAATATTTGTATGTCGGATTGAGCTGTGATTTTCTGAATAAATCCCCCAGGTTGTTATCTAACTTTCTTTTGTTCAACAATTTTTTATTTGAGCAACAGACGATCATCGAAAAAATTGGTTTTCACCTACTGGTCTGTTTTGATAGATTTGTGCCATTATTTGCATTTGCCTCTTTATCAATTTCTTTTTAGGCTCTCTTTGGGAAATTGAGATTTTTGAAGGAATTGCTATAGTATCTTGTGTTTCTAATGAATGTTTTGCTGTTTTAAAACTAAACCCAAAGGTTTACTACTTTTGAATGCACTAATGTTGCTAATGAAGATTGTGTGAAGTTTTGTATGAAGGAAAATTTTCAAGTGTAAGGGAAGAATGATGTGATGAGATGAAGAATGGAAAAAATCTCATGCTTGGGGATGCCACCCGTGACACCCCAAGAAATATTCAAGAGGTACAAGCATCAAAGCTTGGGGATGCCCAAGGCATCCCCTTCTTTATCAATAAAAATCTTAGGTCTTCCTAGACACTTCATTTTTATTGTTTCATGCATAGTTGTGTTGTTCTTGGAGCGTATTAGTTTTTGTTTTTGTTTCTTGTTTTCTTACTTTGCTTGAATAAGTTGGTTGGATTACAACACACTTCTTTTGGAGAGAGACACACTCTGTTCTCATTGCCTAGAACACTCTAGTTTTCATTCTTATTGTCTTGTGAGTGTTATCTTTTGCTAGCACTGTGTTTAGCCTTAGTTTTCTTGTGCTTTCAGCTTATAAATTTTTAGTGCTTCTTTGTCGCTTTGTGATACATTCTCACTTATCTTTATTTATTATTATCTTGGTGAGTTGTTTCAAATAAGTTGATTGGTGTTGGAAAACAGTAGAAAGTTTCATGCTTATAGTGGTACAAAAGGAAGCTTATTTTGAATGTGGTTTAGACTTTATCATGTCATGCTAGATGTTGCTTTGACCTTATGATTAGTGATTATTGATGTAGCATGACTTGTTCCAAACAATTAGGATTGCTTAATGTGCCTTGAAAGAATAATGCGTTGTTTTAGCATACAAAAGCATAATATTGTGGCATTCTCCTTTCATGCTTTGTTTGGGTTGACTTGGCACATGCTCACACCATGTTATTACTATGAACTAGTCACCTTTGCCTCTATGATCATTTAGTTTTTGACTTGTAATACCACTTTATTCTTTAGTTGATAATGTTTTGTCGCTCTGCATGATTATGGCCATTATTGCTCTCTTAATTGGTCGCTCCCAGTCTTTTGCTAGCCTCCACTTGTATTGAGTAAGCTCTAATCATGCATCCAACTCCCAAGAAACCAAGTTATTCCAAAGAGTCCACTATAAATTCCTATGCATGGTGTGTTACACTATTCGAAGTATAATCTTGTTTTACCTATCTTCCAAATTAAACTTGTTATGTGAAAGTTAGTGATTAAAGCTCTCACAAACTTGATGGCACACTTTATTTTTCTTGCCCCTAATAAACATTAACCATAGTGTCATCTATGTTGTATATGCTTGCACTTATACGTTGGGATTAGCAGAATCGTGTTGTCATGGGGGAACGCTTTCAACACCTGTAAATATCTACCCAGTTGATGTCATGCTCTTTTGTTTATGGATGTCGTCAGTGTGAAATAAAAGGGGAATTTGTAAGTCCCTGGAGTTATGAATATGTGTGAGAGAAACACACATAAAAAAAGAACTTACAGGCTACTAGCCTAAGCCATGCCTAATCATGGTGGAAACTTGCAGAATCACCATAGTGAGCAATCTCTGAAGCACTCTTCTTATAAAAAAGAGAGATAGAAAAAAGGAGATTGAGAAAAAGAAAAAAAATAGATGACAAAAATGGAAAGAGAGAAAAAAGCACCATTTTCCCATGGTAGGTAAGAAGATTGTTGAGTTGCTCATTGTCTTCTTGCCTTGTCATTTTGATTATGGGATAACTCCTGTATCATGTGCAAGGGGTACCCGTTGGCGGTTCTCTATGATACACATGTACTTACTATGACAAGAACTTACAGGTGACTAGAGTTGAGTAACATGAGGAGCGGCGCTTGTATTCAAGCGACCTGAGATTGCCAACTTATACTTTGTCAAGCATATACTCCATAGTTTGTTCACTTTAACCTTAATCACTTCAAGATTCTAATGATAGGGGCAATGAGACCTGAAAGCTAACAAGTACCATAATTTTTGGAAGCTCTTTATGAGACTTGAAATCCCTACTTCCATTGTTATGAAGGGCCTTTCTTCCACCATTACATTGAGTCCCCACCTTCTATCCTTAGGCACCAATTAAGAGAGCATAGTTGCCATTCTTAGTTCTATGTGCATTGTCCCAAAACTTATTAATTGATTCATACTGTTGATATTGCTTGCTCATGAACTATTTGTATCTAGTCACTCTTATGAACTTTGAAGGTGTCCTATGCATTTATTTGCTACTCCATGAGGGACAAGCTGAATGCCACTATGCTATGTTTTCTATATGTGAAACAAACAAATGTATTTCAATGCATTGTTATTCATGATCTTTGTTTGTAATCTTTCATGTTGCATGCATAGTTACTTTGTCTTATTGTTAGAACTCCATCTTTCATGCTCATGTTTAGAGTTCTTTGATCCCAGCTTTCAATTCTTGCAAATGGTTTGATCTTGATTTTGATGGCTCATGTCACCTAAAAAATTATTGTTTTTATCACTTACCTACTCGAGGACGAGCAGGAGTTAAGCTTGGGGATGCTTGATACGTCATAAACATATCTATAATTTTTGATGTTCCATGCTTGTTTACTATCTACTTTGCTTTGATTTGTCTTCACTTTGAGGTATTTTATATGTTTTCTGGTACTAACCTATTAACAAGATGCCACAGTGCCAGTTGCCTGTTTTCTTCTATTTTTGGTTCCAGAAAAGGCAGAAAATCAATATTCTCGGAATTGGACGGGACAAAAGCCAAAGTCAATATTTTACCATGGGGAACACGGAGCCAGAAGATGAGATGGAGAAGATCCACCAGGGGGCCACACCTCCTGGCCAAGCGGCCAGGCCTGGCCCGCACCTGGGGGGTTGTGTGGGCACCATAGATGCCTCCTCGCCTTTCCCCTTCACCTATAAGAAGCCCCGGACTTAGAAACCCTAGATCATCTGGGAGTAAGCCACGAAAACCTCCGCAGCGCCGCCGCCACCGAATGGGATATTCAGGGGACAGAAATCTCTGTTCCGTCACCCTTCTGGGATGGGGAAGTGCCCTCGGAGCCATCTCCATCGATCTCCACCACCATCTCCATCGCCGCTGCTGAATCCCATCATGAGGAGGGAGTAGTTTTTCCTCAAGGCTAAGGGCTCTACCAGTAGCTATGTGTTCATCTCTCTCTCTTTGCATGATCATATTTTGATCATGAGCTTTGTAATCAAGTAGATCTACTCTGCTACTCAAGTGCTTTAATAGATCTCTAGATCTCCCCACGTGTGTGGAAGTGACAGCGTGCATACCGTGGTGGCACTTAGGCTAGAGTCTACATAAATACTCAAGTGCTTCAATAGATCTCTTCTCTCCCCACGTGTGTGAAAGTGACAGCGTTCACGCTGTGGTGGCACTTAGGCTAGAGTTCATAAATATTTATGATGAGTTAAATTTGGAGTTGGATGTCTTTATGAAATTGTGGTGTTTGTTGGAACCATCTAGCACTCAAGGTTACAGTGTGGGGTGATCTAGATGGGGTAGGCGGACTTTGAGGTGTGCTGTTATAGCCCTACCATGGATTAGAGTGTCCCACCGGAGGGTAGTTCAGGGTAGTATCATGAAGAGTATATATTTATTGAGAGTGTTCACTAGTGAAAGTATGATCCCTAGGCCTTGTTTCTAAGCATTGAAACACCGTTCACAAGTAGATATATTACATGTTTGCTTGCTTCCATCGTTTTGTATTTAGTATTTTACTCCCCGTCATAAGCTCCTTTCTGGCATCGTTACCACTTATAATCAGCCATACCACTTGTATTTCACTATCTCTTTGCCGAACTAGTGCACCTATACACCTGACAAGTGCATTGGGTGTGTTGGGGACACAAGAGACTTCTTGTATCTTGATTGCAGGGTTACTTGAGAGGGATACCTTTGACCACTTCCTCCCTGAGATCGATAAACCTTGGGTAATCCACTTAAGGGAAACTTGTTGCTATTATCCAAACTTCTGCACTTGGAGGCCCAACAACTGTCTACAATAATAGAAGTGTGTAGACAACAACGCTAGGTAGCGACACGGGCGAACATCGTTCGTGTTGCCATCGGTCCACAACATGCTAGGAGCTACCATCCAGGTATGTCCAGTCCCCGAGGATCTAGTCTCTGAATTTTAGTGTCTAGATTCTATATTTTGCTGTCCAGTTCCCAAGTGGATAGTCGCTGAATCTCAGCGGTTAGGCACTGAGAACATCTGTTGTCCAGTCCTCGAGTGGTTGGTCGCTGAATTTCAGTGGCTAGGCACTTAGAACTTATGTTGTCCAGTCCCCGAGTGGCTAGTTGCTGAATTTCAGCGGCTAGGCACTTAGAAATTCTGTTGTTTGCTTATGTATATTATTCTGTTCGCAGGGCCTTCAACGGGAGTCAGCCAAGCGGCCAAGTCGCGAAGGACCGCTTGGAGCACGACCTGCGGTCCGCGTAGGAGGCTAACCTGCAGCTGCAGGCGACTGCGGGTAAGTCGACTTTGCATTCGGGAGTTTTTGGTTTTGCTTTGCGGAGTTTCCATTGTGATTATTCTTTTTTAGGGGACTGCTCCGCTGCAATCGCCAAGGCCTGTGAGGGTTACGTTCTAGGCTCCAAGCTGGAAACTGCGAAGTATGCGTTGACCGCCATGGGGGGCGAATCGCCACGTTGGCGAAGGAGCTGGAGGCAGCGAAGGCGGAGGCGACCTCGTCTGAGGAGAGGGCCAAGGACGTGATCATCACGGAGGAGGGTGAGCGGAAGGTATTCGATGCGTTGGTTGCTGGTCTACGAGACCAGTTGAATGCCCTGCATAATTTTTCCATGAAGCGCTGCCGTCCACTTCTTGGTGACCACTCCTTCGATGTTTTCTTTTGTAGTGGCAGGCAAGTCCCCGAGCGGGTGAAGCCAAGGGTGCACGTCCTTGTGGGTTTAACTTGGTGTTGTTGCAGGGGTGATATAAAATGGAGATCCGAAGGTGCAGACGTACAATGCCAAGTAGTGCATGACCGCAATGGTGGATGCGTCCACCCTCTCGGCGATGTGCGTCCGGGTCGTCCTTCAGGGGATATCACCCACCAAGGTGATCCCTAGCAGGCTAATGGAAGTTTGGTGCTACCTCCAGGAAGCCCCGGCCGTGCTAGAATGGATGAGGTGGTCAGCCTTTCGCTGTGGGGCCGCGACTGCGCTGATTCTTGGACTCGTGCACTTCCCTGACGATTTTGACCTCGACGATGTCACCAGCGGGTATCCCTCGGCGATTGGCTCGGTGAAGATCGTGGAGGTGCTGAAGTTAACCTCTAGGGAAACTCAATACGCCGAGCGGGTGTTGGTGATGGGTGATTTGCTGCCGTACCAGGAGACGGTGGTGGCGCAGAATGATCCCGAGCCGCAACTTCGCGACCTGAAGTCGGAGTAGCCTTTCCGGTTGGCGATGACGAAGTTCTTGACGACATACCCGGCGAAGCCGTGGGAGGACTTCATCTGGGTCAGTGGTGGTGGTAGCACATCCTCTTCGAAGCCTGCGGAGTAGACAATGGCCCTAGGGCTTTTTATGTTAGTAGTAGCGACTGGATCTTTTGTATGAATCCTTGATTGCGAACGATGTATTTTGATGCTAAGGAGGTGAAAGAACATGAGTCGCTTTGCATTGTTTTGTGATTTATGTTTGTTGTGCGAGTCCCCGAGCACCCTCCTTTAATGGGGTTTACCTCACATGTTTGTAAGTTTGGATGTGTTAGACTTTTAGTTTAATTAGAGTCGACTCGCCGTGGCTCGTGGAGCCAGTCGCTTGGCCACCCCAAGGGGTGTTCTACACTTGGATGTTTTTCCTGATGCAAGAGGGGTCGGTTAGGCGAGTCCCCGAGCGTGGTATTTAGCCATTCTAGTCGCATGCCTAGGGTAGGTGATGACATGATGCGCTATTTCTAACGCGTCTCTCCACCTGGCTCGGGGAGCCAGTCGTGTGGTGAGTCCAAGGCACGCTCTCGTACTTGGTGTATTCCCGAGCCGCGTGGGTTTAGACTTGGACAAGTCCCCATGCGTGGTACTTAACCGTTCGAGCCGCTGTGCATAAGGATGTAGAGGACCTGTCGCTGTACAAAGTGTGTGCGGTTGTCTTGGCCCGGTGGGCAAGTCGAGCTAGGCGACTCCAATGGTGGCTCTGGGGTGGCGTTTTTGTGGACGACGCAAGGCCCGAATACTTGTGGTGCCCTTGGACCACATTACTTAGCCGTGTCGGTCGCTCGACCAAGGGTTAACTTCTGTGGGTAGCGTATTGATAATGTTGCGAGTGCGATTGGCACACGAGTTTGGCGAGTAGGCAAAATTTGTGTGAGTCGAGTTTATTGCATTGTATAGCAGAGGAGTACAAGTTGGAGTTCTACTGTAGAACTTCTGAAGGAGGTTTACATTCCATGGCCACTTGACGTCGAGTTGGCCGTCACCTCGTAAGTCGATGAGGTAGTAGGTGTTGTTGCCGAGGACTCGCCCAATGGCGAATGGTCCCTCCCATTGGGAGAGAGCTTGTGCATGCCCTTCTTGTCCTGGATGAGTCGCAGGACCAGGTCGCCTTCCTGGAAGGTGCAAGACCAGACTCGGCGGCTGTGGTAGCGGAGGAGTCCCTGCTGGTAGATGGCGGTGCGTTAGCGAGCTAGGTCGCATGCTTCATCGAGCTGGTCGACCCCGTCTTGGCATGCGAGCTTGTTGTCGGCCTCCGCGTAGTTGACGACCCGAGGAGAGTCGTGTTCCAAGTCAGTTGGCATGATGGCCTCGGCGCCATACACCATGAAGAAGGGCGTAAACACTGTTGACCGGTTGACAGAGGTGCGACTACCCCATACGACGGGGGGGGGGCTCTTCGACCCAGCATCTCGGAGTTCGCTCGAGGGGAACTTGCAGTCGTGGCTTGAGGCCATGGAGGATGCTTTGATTGGCATGCTCCGCTTGGCCGTTTTACTCCGAGTGGGCAACTTGAAATGGATCATATGGGCACCTAGACGGGGGGGGTGAATAGGTGCTACTCAATTTTTAGTTCTTTTTCAATTTTAGGCTTGGCATAAAGTAAATTCTCTAGATATGCAACTACGAGAATTTCCCTATATGCAACCCTAGCTACGAAGCACGTAAAGAGAGGATCGTGGGAACCGTAGTGGATCACGCGGAGACACAGGGATTTGTTTTACCGCAGTTCCTTCCTTGTTAAGGGTACATCTGCGTTGAAGGGGTGGGCGGTTCTAAGACCACCACGCCACAATAGGCCTCACCCTATTCTCCGATGGATCTCGCCACGAAATGCCTGATCCAGCTTCTCCACTATTGGTACCATTCGAGGCGGGAACCGGTGCCTATACAACTCTGCCGGGGCACACACCCACAACTAATTGGGGGCTCCCGTAATGACAACAAGCTGTCACAAGAACAAGGATTATCAATATAATAAAAAACAAGGATATAGATATTTGTAAGAAATACTAGATCGGAGGTTCTCCAAATGAATGGAGAGGAGATGAAGTGCATGATTGCAGTTGTTGAAGATCGAGTCCTCCTACTTTAATTCCCTAAGGGACGGGGCCTTTGGGTGGATCTAGGTGGAGCTCTCTTGGATGAAGGTTGCAGATCAGATCTTGACTTTTTCGAATGAACCAAGAGATCTGGCAGGAGAGGGAAGGCAGGGTTAAATACCCCCTGCCTAGATCTGGCCATTGAAGAATTTTGGGGGCGGATTATCCGCCCCCCACTAGGGGCGGATTATCCGCCCTGGGGAAAAACTCTGCCCCCAGGACGGAAACTCTGGGGGAAATCCGCCCCCCTACAGAGAGCGACACAGGTCCAGACTTGGCGAAGTTCCATGAAGGGTGGACTATCCGGCCTAGGGGAAAACTCCGCCCCCGAGTAGGAAAGTCCGGGGGAAATTCCGCCCCCCATACAGAGAGCGACACAGGTCCACACTTGGCAAAAATCCTCGAGGGGAGGATTATCCGCCCCCCATGGGGCGGACTGTCCGCCCATGCCCGAAAATCCAGCTGATTCTCCGCCCCCTCTCTGGGGGTTGCGCCCTTCTGGGTATGGGGTGGGGCGGATAATCCGACCCCATAAGCATATTTCCTTTTCCTTTTTCAATGTAAAGATCTGCATCACTTCAGCACACATTAAATAATCCTTGATATTGTTATCTAACATTCAAAACACTAGGGATTATGAAATGTTCTTTCAGAACTGAGGTTAGGTCGGGCCGTATGTTGTGCTCCTCGCAGAAATCGGCCATGGTGCCCTTTGCGAAGTTGGTTCCATTGTCTATGATAATGCTGTGTGGGAACCCGTACCGATAGATGAGCTCGCGGAGTAATTTGGTGGCAATCTTCTTGTCGCACTTCCTGACCGGCTTTCTCTTGACCCACTTGGTGAATTTGTCGACTGCGACCAGGAGGTGGGTGTAACAAGAAGGAACCTTTTTGAATGGGCCTACCATTTCCATGACCCATACGGTGAACGTCCATATGATGTGGACCGTCTTGAGCGCCAAACCAGGGATGTGCATCTAGTTGGCATATTTCTAGCACCTGACGCAGCGCTTTACGATGTCGACGGTGTTGGCGTGTGTAGTGAGCTAGTAGAAGCCATGTCGCATGGCCTTGGCGACTAGATACCAGGTGCTGGCATGGTGACCGCAGTCGCCGGCGTGGATGTCTTGGAGGATCTTGCGTCCTTCCCCTGATTGGACGCAGCGTTGGAACACGCCAGTCACGCTGTGCTTGTAGAGCTCGCCGTTGATGATGACGAAGGATTTGTAGCGTCGCACTATCATGCGTGACTCTGTTTCATCCGGAGGCAGAGTCCCGCTCTCGAGGTAAGCGAGGTATGGTATGGTCTAGTCGTTGGGTTCTGAAACCATGACGACCAGGGCGGGCTCAAGTTGTAGAGGTATTCCGACATCGATCTCCTTCGGTGGGGAGATCGAAGTATTGTGGATGGTGTCGAGGAAGACGCCCGCATGTGGTGTTTTCCGAGCCGATTCAATGCGGGAGAGGACGTCGGTCTCCCTGCTCTTGCGCATGTCGATCCATTCGATGGAATAGTTGGCGAAGTTGCCCCCCAGTTGGTGCACTGCTTGGCGGTATGCTTCCATGGTGGGGAGATGGCGTCGCAGGTACCAGCTACTTTTGCGGAGATGAGGTCGTAGTCACCGTAGCACCATAGGCAATTGACCTTCATATCCTTGACGGCCCGCATGCCGTGAAGGACTGCCTCATATTCGGCCATATTGTTGGTGCAGGGCGTGAAGTCAAGGTGGAGCACGTAGCGGAGCTTGTCGCCCTCGGGGAGGTGAGTATGATCCCAACTCCTGCGACGTCCGTGTTCTTGGAACCGTCGAAGTAGAGCGACCAGTAGTGGAGGTAGGGAAGCTTCTCTGGCTGTTGTGCTTCTTCCCAGTCGCCCAGAAAGTCTGCTAATGCTTGTGACTTGATCGCTTTGCGTTGCTCGTACTTGATGTTGTGGACGCCGATTTCGACGGCCCACTTGGCGACTCCCCCAGGTGTCGCGATTGCGGATGATGTCCTGTAGTGGCGTGGAGGAGAAGACCGTGATGGGGTGCTCCTAGAAATAGTGTGGGAGCAATCACTGGGCTCTGAATACTGTGTATACCAGGTTCTGGTTCTGCGGGTAGCGCTGTCGTGAATCCATTAGGACTTCGCTGATGTAGTATACCGAGAGCTGCACGGGGCGCTCCTTTCCCTCCTTTGGCCACTCGACAACCATCACGGCGTTGATGACTCGTGTGGTGGCCGCGACGTAGATGAGCATTGGCTCCTTGTCGACAGGGGAGGCGAGTAGCGGCGTCGTGAGTAGCTCTTATTTTATTGCCTTGAGCACGTCGTACGCTTCTTTGTCCCATTGGAACGTGGGGTTCTTGCGCATCAGGCGGTAGAGAGGCATTGCCTTCTCGCCCAGCTGGGGGATGAAGCGGCTAAGGGTCGTGACTCGATAGGGACAATTTTTGGACGTCGCGGAGGCACTCATGTTTTCCAAGTCGCGCAATGGTGTTGACCTTGGTGGGGTTCACTTTGATGCCCCGCTTGGAGACAACGTACCCAAGGAGCTGTCCGGTGGGCACGCCTAATGTGCACTTCCCTGGCTTGAGCTTGATCTTGTACCTCCATAGATTTGGGAAGGTTTCAGCCAGGTCAGCAAGTAGGTCGCTCTAGCAAGTGGATTTTACCACCACGTCATCGATGTTCACGTGGATGTTGCAACCAATTTGGCTCGCAAGGCACTCCTGCAAGCATCGCTGGTAGGTCGCACCGATGTTTTTGAGGCCGAACGTCATGACGCTGTAGAAGTAGGCGCCGAATGGTGTGATGAACGCCATCTTCTCCTCATCCTCTACTGCAATCTTGATATGGTTGTAACTAGAGTAGGCGTCAAGGACGCACAACGACTCTGTTCCGATGATCACGTCGATGATCTGGTCGATGCGCGGGAGGATGAATTCGTCCTATAGGCAGGCGCTGTTGAGGTTGGTGTAGTCGATGCACATTCTCTAGGTCTTGTTCTTCTTCATGACCAGGACTAGGTTTGCCAGCCACTTGGAATACTTGATGGGCCGGATGAAGCCTGCAGGGAGTAGACGCTGCACTTCTTCGGTGATTGCTCGGCGACGCTCTTCATTGAAGGGCCGTAGAGACTGCTTTACACGTCACGCTTTGGGGTCGGCGTTAAGTTTGTGCTCAGCGAGTTCCCTCAGGACACCTGACATGTCAGATGGCTTCCATGCGAATATGTCGCAATTCTCATGGAGAAAATCAATGAGCGCTCTTTCCTATGTGGGGCTCATGCCTGCCCCGATGGTGACCGTCTGGCTCGAGTCACCCCGGGACTAGATCGACAGTGCGGGTGTGCGTGGCAGCTTCGAATGCTTTTGACCTGCCGTTTTCTGTGTTGGGATTGTTCAGGATCATGGGGTCGTCCTTGTCGAGTACTTGGCGAGTACTTGGCGAGTGCACCGGCGTGGTTCGTTTTTGCGGCTATGAAGGCGTCAGCGAGTTCAGCACCTTTTTCCTCGCACTTCACGGCCAAATCGGGGTCGCCGTGGACGATGATGATGCCGCATGGTCCTGGGAGCTTCATCATGTTATACGCATAGTGTGGTGCCACCATGAATTTGGCGAATGCTTGTCGCCCTAGGATGCAGTGGTAGGGGCTACGGAAGTTCACCAACTCGAAGACGATCCGCTCGGTGTGGAAGTTGGAGGGTGTACCGAAGGTGACTAACAATGTCACCTTGCCTATTGGGTACACCTTCCGACCGGGGATGATGCCGTGGAAGGTGGTGAGAGTAGACTCAATCATCGACTGCAGGAAATGTAGTCGCCTGAATGTATCCAGGTAGAGGATGTTGATGGAGCTCCCGCTGTCCATCAGCATCGTGGGGATCCAGTACTCAGCCACTTTGGGCTTAACCACCGGTGTGACTCACCCGAGATATTCAATCTGCGGCGAGTTGTCCTTGCGGGTCCACGTGATGCGCTGCTTGGACCGGTTGAGGAAGCGGGGGATGTCGACTTGCGACACCGCGTGGGCGAGCATCTTCTTCTTGCGCTTGGTGTCGATCCTGGTGAATGTGTGCAGCGAGCTGGCGTTGTTTCCAAACCCATCGGCATTGCCATTCGGTGGGTTGTTGTTGGGGCCTTCCCTTGCTCGCCTAGCCTTCTCGATATCCTTCAGGGAGTGGCAGTCGGCGGTGGTGTGAGTGGTGGGCTTCCCCTCCCTGCTGTGTTAGACATAGGGCTGGTTGATCAGTGCCGCGAGGTCAAATTTTCGCCTCGCGCGGTCGTTTCCGCTATCGTGGTAGTTTCCTCCGTCACGGCGGAGGTTTTTCGGGTCATGTGGCGTGTAACTGGCGTTGGTGACGAAGTCGACTCGCCCATTACCACGACGTTTGCTAGTGAGGCGACTGTTGTTGTAGCACATATCACGCTGCCTTCCGTTGTCGTGGCCGCTTGGGCAGCTCCTTCCATCCTACTCATCATTAGAGTCTTGGTTGGGGTCCTCCTCCGCGTAGATCTTGGCAATCTCGAGGAGGTCGGGGATGATGTCGAGCGACCGGTAGACCCTCTTGATCTTGGCGACTAGAGGCTCGTACCGGCACATGTTCTTGAAGCAGTGTATCGTCATGTCAGGGTGGATGCCAGAAGCGTTGATCCATAGTTCTTACCACCGCTGCACCTAGCGGGGAGTCGACTCGCGCGGTGCCTGGATGGAGCGCTCCAGGTCTTCGATGGCGGTGGCGCGGTTGTAGGAGCCCTTGAACTGTTTGGGGATGGCCTCGCGCATGTCCTCCCAAAAGTTGATGTTGTCTGCAGGGAGGGTGTTTATCCATTGTCGGGTCGGTCACTGCATCATCAGAGGGAGGTAGCGAGCGGCGGGCAGGTCGGTGTGGCCGGCGATGCCCATCGCCATGAGGTATGTGTCCAGCCACACCGTTGGGTCATACGTGGGGTCGTACTTCTCGTTCTCCTTTGGCGCCGTGAAGTTGGCGGGGTACTTCTCTCCTTGGATCATTGGTCCGAAGCACTAGGGCCGACTCGGCTGAGTGAGACTCTTGGCTCGGGGTCGCCCTGGTTGGTGAGGGTGTGCCTCACGTCGTCTGGCTGGTGTTCGTGCCAGGTCTTGTTGTTGATGATGTGCGTTCGCGCGTCGATTGGTTGGCTGTTGGCGGCGACCGTGTTGTTTGCTGGTCGCAGCTCGTTGCTGGAGAGCGCAAGATGCGCGGCCTGTGGATGGTGCTGCAGGGGCTCGGGTGGAGGGTAGTCTCGAGTGTTGGTGACCGTTGGGAAGCCGCTCGAAGCCGACCTACTGCCGAACGAGAGGGAGTACATCCATCCTTGTGTGTCGACTCCCGCAATTTGCTCCTCGATAGCCCTGGCGAGTAGGGCCTGGGCATACTTGACCTGCAGTGCGCCCTCTCCTATGATGTTGAGGTTGGCGACTGCTGCCTGCCCCGCGCTGACATTGTCCATCGGGGTGGAGTACATCGGGAGCCCGTTCGCGTCGCGGGATTGTGGAGAGATGATGAACCTTGGCTGGTCAGGGGGAGGTGGGTGACCTGAGGGTGGCGGAGGAGCTCTAGCCACTGGCGATCCGGGTGGGGGCGGTTGCTGCCTCCCGGTGGCGTTTACTCGCAGAACTCACGGTCGACCGCGCAATCAGGGTCGTTACCGTCGCTGAAGTTTAGGGTGCGACCCTGAATGTTGGGGTTCATGCGGCTCCTGATGCGGCACTAGTGGTAGAGCGACAGCTCCTGCGCCGTTTCCTGCTCGAGGCGGAATTTCTCGCGCTCGGCCTGCTCCTTGCGCATCGCCTCCTCCAGTCGCAGGTGGGCATCCTCGACCTCCGTCACCGTCGCGGTCGGCGGGATCGTTGTGTAGAAGGGATCTGGCGGGGCACTCGTGCTGCCCGCTATGTAAGTCGTGATGAAGCGACTGTATCTGGCGCGAAGGTCGCCAGAGAGTTCCGACCCGGAGTCGGAGTTGAAGATCTCAAGGATGGATCCTCAAAATCCCCAGCGTTGAAGACTCACCTTCTGCTATTTTCTGATGTTCAAAATAAAAACAGAAACTAATATATATGATTTGATAAATAACTTTCAAATACATTCGAATTCAAATTTGAAATATGTTTAGATTTTAAATGTTTATTGAAACATGTTTTCAAATTTGACTAGAGTTGACTCTAACTAGTCAAACCTTTGACTTTGATCTTGTTTTAATAATTTTGACTTAAATAATATTTTAAATTCATAATTCCAAATAATGTAAATAATATATGTTTTTCAATCAAAAAAATAGGAGGAACATGTTTATGTTATTTATAATATCATTTGAGCAATTTAAAGTTTCGAAATAATTTAATTATTAATTAATGCCCTTAATTGAATATTGCATAATTTTAAAACCGTAATTCCAAATTCGACAAACGATATGTCCAAATCGATTAGCTCGAAGAGCCGGTTCTAACTATGCATTCCATGATATAAATTGAAGCATGCATCATATAATTATTAATAGGGAAGCAATGCTACAGGAGCAAAATATGACTAAAAACTTAATAAAATCCTTTATTCTTGAACCCACACCTCACCCATGCCATGCTATGTTATGCCATGTAAATTGTGCATCATTCCATCATGGAATACTTGTTTCCTTGTTGCATATGATTTATATGACTATGCTATCTATTTATTTTGGCCCCTTGTGTGTTTGGTTTTTATCCAGATAGACGATGAGCAAGGAGAATATCAGGAGCCTCATGAGTATTGCCTGGATCGATCTTATTCTGCAACTGAACTATCAAGCAAGAATTTTCGCGTGCTTGCACTACAATTTGTACCTATTGCATATATCTTATTCTTGCATCATAATTGTGCAACGAATAAAATTGAATCCCAAGTATTACATACCCTTTACTTTTAAACCACACCGAAGCTTGTTCCCTCTATCCTATGAGCCATTACTGCAGGAGTTGTTTGAGCCATACAAGTCGTAGAATTGCATGTGTAGGGTTTGTGGGTGTCTTTGAATAATGAGGTGCCTAAACAACTGAATTGAGTAGTAATGGGATAACTAAAGAAAGATGCACCAGTTGGCAATATTTGAGATTTAGTTTTTATCTTCTCACTTGTGTCCCGTAGGACCCGAGTACTTGATTCTTGTTCCTTGACTATCGCACTATCTGCATGTGAGACCATGCATCCCCTTAGCTAGAGCTTGAATCATTTCTTATTTCCTGGGTCCACAAACTAGTTTGCGGCTTTACTATTATCCTGTACTTATGCAATTCTACTACTTTATTTACTACTGTTGCTCGTGGAGAGCGTTTCCTAGTGTACTTTTTAGGAACCCCATGCCACGTTTCCACTGTATCGACAAGCCCAGTCACACTTTTGGGTTCCAAGTCAGTTACAGTCGTTGCCACATACCCTGGGTCCATCGCGGAACCGGCCTACTTCGTAGCGGGTATCTTAGTGGGGTGGCCCCCTAAAATATTTAATGAATCTTGTGATTGCTTTGTAGTGATGCCTTGTTGGGTTTTCATTTGGTTTTTTCGAGGTTGATCGTGCTTGTGTTGCTATTTGTGCACCCCTGCAGGGTAAAACTTTCTGAAAGCCGTGTCTGCAGTTATGGACAACTTGGAGCACAGTTTCTCGATCATAGACAAGCATAACTAAAGTACCGCTTTTAAATTGACTAAAACTTGACTAGTAATAGTGCAATATTCACGGAATGGTTAATAAAACTACCAACGAATGAGATGTTCTTCCACCTTCTCGTTCAGGAACGGGAAGGTGGGCGAGTGATGTTTAATTATGTTGATATATATATGTTGGGTAAATTAACAGTTGTTTATTTAACGTCGTCTATCTTTGGTTAGGTGGATGTTGTAGGTTATCTCTATAGAAATTCTAGGATTTAATTTTTGCTGCAATTGCATCACCCTTAGGTTGTTCCCTTTAGATGAATAAAGACTTGATGAGTCCCTTAGGGTCTCACACGATAAAATATTGGTATAGATGGATAGGTATACTCCGAGTAAGGTTACTACTTCGAAGTGACCGATGATGGTGGCAACGACCGTCTGATGTAGAGATTATGGGGATGGAGATCCGTGAGATCTGCGGGTGGGATGTGCTTATGTGCAGGGCATATTATGCCAATTTCCTTCTTATCCGTACTCGGATCTTGTCTTTCGCTTGCGCTTGATACTCTGATGTGTGCTGTATGAGGATGTATCCTAAGCTATTAGAACTATCTAGTAATTTGGATCTTACGTATGGCATTGGATATCTCTATTTCTTTTAGATGGTATGGCTCTCATGTAATCTTGTATGTCGCTGACATACACACTTGTGTATGTTATGATTCACATACCTATCTACTACGTTGCTCGCATTTGATACGATGTTCTTGCAAAGTGGGTGGGGTGGTTGGCCGGTACCGTGCCCTGCTCCTCTTAGACGGTCCTGCACGTGAGTGGCCCGTGGGCATCCGCATCACCTCATGCACTTTGGGTCCGTCCTGGCTTGTTGCTTATAGCATAGTGTCCGAGGTATTACATATGCTCCTCGGGCTCTTAACATCAACACTAAGCCTGGGCAGCTTTCACCCAAGTCAACAATGTTAACCTCATTCAAGCGGAGCACGCACCAGGAGTTGTGTTGGGTACGCTTCCCGTTAACTCGGTCTCTGCACGAGTATTATTTGATACTGAGCATCACATTCATTTATGTCTCACAAGTTTGCAAATGAGAATGAGCTATCTATACACCCTCTCCCCACGAATTTGATGGTTCTTTTTCCTAGAGCAAGGATGATATCTTCCAAGATCAGCAATGGCAACCATATTCAAATTGGTGGTTCTTCCTTTCTGGCCTCTTTGGTTGTTATGGATAACTTAGATTTTGATATTATCTTGGGTATGGATTGGTTGAATGCAAATGGAGCCATGATTTATTATACTGGTTACTCAATTTCCTTAAAGAGTCCTGAAGGCCACATTATCTATTCTCCAAGACAGACTCCTGCTCTCCATCTCTATGCCTTGGGTGTTCAGAATGTTGATGTGATGGATGCTCTCCAATGTGTTCCAGTGGTCCGTGAATTCCCTAATGTTTTTCTTGAAGAGCTGCTAGGTATGCCTCCTGAATGAGAGGTCGAGTTTGTGAATGAAATTGAACATGGAACCTCTCCTATCTCCAAGAGGCCTTATAAAATGGGACCTAATGAGATATACGAGATCAAACGGTAGCTTGATGAACAAGATAAGTTGGGTTTTATTTAGCATAGAAATTACTCCTGGTTAGCTCGACAATCTTTGTAAAGAAGTGAGACCAGACTGGTCGACTTTGTGTTGAATACCGAGCTCTCAATGCAAAAAGAATCAAGAACAAGTACCCTCTTCTCGCATCAATGATCTCTTTGACCAGCTTGCTAGAGCCATGGTATTCTCTAAGCTCGATTTGATAAGTGGATATCAACAAATCAAGATTTGTAAAGAAGATATTCCAAAAACCATGTTCACAACTCCCTATGGCATGTATGAGTACATGGTAATGTTCTTTGGTCTCACCAATGCACCTGCTACATTCTCAAGTCTTATGAACTCAGTTTTCATGGAGTATCTTAACAAGTTCGTGGTGGTCTATCTCGATGATATTCTGGTATATTCCAAAACCGAAGAAGAGCATGCAGAACATCTCTGTTGTGTTCTTACCAACCATCATGAGAATTGCATCTATGCAAAGTTATCAAAGTGTGGATTCTTGTTTCCTGAGGTCACATATATGGGCCATGTCATTTCTACAAACGGCATTGTCGTCAACCCTTAAACGGTTCGGACAATTGTGGAGTGGCTTTGCCCGAAGAACATCAAAGAATTCCGTAGTTTTCTTGGATTGGCTAGCTATTGTCGCTGATTCGTTCAACACTTCTCCATGCTCGCAAAGACTGTTACCGATCTCCTCAAGAAAGGCAAGAAATTCCTTTGGTCACCGGCGTGTCAAACAAGCTTCAAAACTGTAAAGGAAAGAAAATGGGGTATATCAAAACATGTCTTGGTTCCTCCAGATATATCAAAGCCTTTTTAGATCTTCTTTGATCCCTCCCTCCAAGGACTTGGTGTTTTCCTCATGCAAGACAAGCAAGTCATTACATATGCTTCTCGCCAACTGAAAACCCATGGGGTAAAATCTCCGACCCATGATCTAGAACTCGTAGCGGTTGTCTTTGCTTTGAAAATATGGAGGCACTACTTACTTGCAAATCATTGTGAGATATTTTTTGACCATAAGAGTCTGAAATATATATTCACCCAGACAGATCTCCACCTTCATCAGAGGAGATGGATTGAAACCATCGATGACATAGATCTCTCGATCAACTACACCCAGGGCAAAGAAAATGTGATGGTTGATGCCTTGAGTTGGAAAGCTTATGTAAATAATATCAAGGTGAAGAAGATTGAACCCCTCTTGTGCGAGGAATTCCTTCAAATCAATCTCGAGCTTGTTCCTGAAGGCTACCTTGCAAACCTGGTAGCTACTCCTTCTCTTGAAGAAAATATTCGCTCCGCATAGCTTGAGGATCCCTTCTACAAAGAGTATGCAATAAAGTCTCAGAATCCCAAGTATGAGTCGTACCACCTTGATGATCAAGGCACTCTTTTATATGATCACATGATGGTTGTTCCAGAACCTATAGGCTTGAGAGAAGAGGTTCTTATAGAATCTCATGATTCTATCTTGTATATCCACCCTAGCAGCACGAAGATGCACATGGATATGAAAACACAGTATCGGTGGACTGGATTGAAACAGGACTATGCCAAGTTAGTCTTTGAGTGCAACGTCTATTGCAGAGTGAAAGCCATTCATCAAAAACCATCTATTGTTCTTCAGCCTTTGAAGCCTCCAAAATGGAAAAGGGAGAAAGTAGAGATGGACTTCATAACTCGCTTTCCAAGTCTCAGAAAGGCAACAATTCAATCTTTGTTGTCATCGACATGATTTCTAAAGTGGCTCATTTCTTTCAGGTCAAGGAAACTATCTCTACAAGTCAATTGGCCAAACTCTATGTCAACAGAATTACCTCTCTCTATGGGATTCTCCTCGAAATCATCTCGGATCGTGGGAGTATCTTTACCTCGAAGTTCTGGGAATGTTTGCAAAAAGGCTTGTGAACAAAGCTAAATTTCATAACAACATATGGACCTCGTTCGTAAGGACAAGTGGAAAGGATCGATCAAATTCTCAAATATATGCTCCCTGCTTGTGTGGTCTCCTTTGGCATGAAGTGGGAAGAATGCCTTCCATATGATGAATTCTCCTACAACAGCAGCTTCCATAAGAGTCTGAACATGGCACCCTTCAATGCCCTCTATGGTCGCAAGTGTCGCAATCCGAATGGTTGGTTAGGGGAAGGTGAAAGGAACTTCTTTGGCCTCAAAATTGTCACTAAAGAAGAAAAGAAGGTTCTTATCATTCTTGAGAACATGAAGATTTCTCATAGTAGGCAGAAGAGCAATTATGACAGGAAGCATGTGGATATGGAGTGTGCTCCTGGTGATCTTGTTTACCTTTGTGTCACTCCCATGAGAGGCACTCATCATTTTGGTATCAAAGGCAAGCTTCCACTGAGATACATCGGTCCTTTAAAAATCCATGGAAGAAGAGGAGAAGTGGCTTATGCACTTGAGCTTACTAAAAAACTAAAGGTTCATGATGTCTTCCATGTCTCTCAACTCAAGAAGTGCTTCAAAGATCCCGGCCGGACCGTGGATCACGAGGTCATCGATCTCCAAGAAGACCTCTCCTACAAATAACATGTTGGGGATATGCTATTTGGGTATCCTCATAGCATGTCTCTTATCCGGATAACCTGGGTGGCCCATAGTTGGTAGCAAGGCCTACGGCCTGCTGGGCGGCCTAGTTAGAAGGATCTAGAAGGGAGTCCCATGTCGGATAAAGGAAGGCTATGGAGGAGTCACTGACGTACCCGGAGCCTTGGAGTGGAAGAGACGTTAGACTAGTCTGTATTGTGTAGGACCCTGTAACCTGTCCGGCTAGGACTTTTCCTATAACCCTAGGATCTAGAGACTATATAAGCCGTACCTATGGGATCCTTTAGGGCATAACTCAACTCATATCGCGCACAGTGAACCGATCCCTTTAACTCGGCGTATTGCCATTATAGTGATTTATAGCAGGCGTAGGATTCTGCCACTATTGTGGGATCTGAACCTGGGTAAGCTATGTTACCTCGTACCCGTCAACCGTCCGCCTTACCCCACGTCTCTAAACACACTCTGTGAGGACCCCTCCATTGTGTTCTCGTCGGTAATACCACGACAGTTGGCGTCCACCATGGGGCAATAGGCGCTTCAGGCTCTACAGCGGGCGAGGTCCAAGCTCTTCGCGGGAATCGGAGAAACCATAGCCACCAGCCGTGTTCTCTTCTCCGGCAATGTTTCGATCGTCCCTCCCGACGAGTTCTCGATCCCGATGAAGACGAACCCCACACGCTGCTCGATCGTCCCAATCAGGGACATCCACCTCTTCATCGGCGAAACCGACTCAGGCACTAGTTCCCTGGAAGTCGGAGGAGCGTCAAGACCCGCACGAACCTCCTATGGGCAGGATACGTTCGCGGAAGGATCGAAGTCAGATCTCTCTTCGAAGTTTTCCGGCAAAGATCGGAAATATTCAAGGCCCACCCAAACCGCCCCTATGCAGCATATAATGGTGGAAGATCGCGGCAAGTCCGCCAGCTTCGTCCGTGCGTCTAGACAGCAGAGATCCAAGTTCGTCGGCGTGGTGACCATCTTTGATCTGGCGCGTTGTGTTCAGAGAGAACGTGAAGATCCCCGCGATTACCTAGCCAGGTGGTTCCGTATACGGGCCGACCTGGCGCATTACCCCAATGATGATGCCATGTATCACTTTGTGGAAGGACTGGACCACTGAACACTTCTCCGACATACGCTAAGGAGGCAGCAGGCTTCAGGACGCCTCACTTTCGAAGGCATGGTGAACACCGTCAACAACTACGTGGAAGCTAAGGAGGCAGCTCAAACAACGCTCGCACTCTTCGAAGGCGCCCTCCGCCTTATCCACCACCACCGCCACCGCCGCCTCTGGTCGTCGTCACTGTGGCAGCACCACCACCTCCAGTCATCGTCGTTGCTGTCATACCACCACCTCCCATCATCGAGGAAGCCCCGGCACCATTCGACTCTGTTCTTGACATGCTCTACACCGACATCAACACTGACTCGGAGGAGATAGACTTCAGCCCGGAGGAACTAGACTCTGATATGCAGGAGATGGAGGAGGATTTCAAACGCGACGAGCAGGCCAACAACATTGTCACGTCCCGAGAGGTGGTTGTCGCCATTGGGATCATGATGGAGGAAGATCAACCTGGACAAGATCCGCCTAAAGCGCTGGACAAGGGGAAGGGGCCACCTGTTGTTGCTGACAATGATCGTGCAAAGGCCATGCCCCCTCTGCCTAACCTAGTGCAACATCCGCAGGAACTCAACACTGGTCCAAGTAACAACAACACCGCAAACCTGCCGCCTCCGGCATCTACGTCTGCTACTGCCCAAATCACTCCATCTGATAGAGTGATGTACGACAACCTACTTGTCGAGCCCATGACCGTGGCCCATATACGGAACATAGTCCAGCTTGACAAGAAGCGCCAGCAGATGCTGGAGGAGGCGCGGGACATCGCAGAGCAAGGCGCTGAGCTGGATCGAGATCGGGTTAACATGCAGAAGTCATAGAGAAAGCTAGATCCATGGAGGCTGAGTACAAGACTCTGCTCTAGAAGCATAAGGATAGGAAAGCTCCGGCTCGCATCATCAACGATCCTGGTGTATGGCGAAACCTAGGATGGGCCCCTCTAAGCCGGCACAAGCAAAGCCATACATTGACAGTGAAGGCAGGCAGGTGATGCCCACTCCTATTCTCAACCTACCCATCTCCAAGACCCTTCTGGAGTAGGATAGATCACCCACCCCTATGGAACAGGTCTATGACCTTGTGGCAAAGGCGGTAAAATAGCAAGAAAAGGCCACCTCCCAAAGGCTTGAGTCTGACCCAGCGTTTTGCCAGTCTAGCATTCCTAAGCCGCCAAGGGACCGATCTCCTCATGATGTCGGGTCCCAGACAGGTTTGTCAGAACAAAGACGGAGGGATGCACGCAACAGGTAGGACGCTATCCCCATATCCTCCCACCACGGAGGCAAGGCTCATCCTCGTCGCCCATCTCCACCGCCCCGATCTCCCCGACATCGTGACGACCCCAAGGCTCACCATCGCACGGACATGCCTCCGCCAAGGCAAAGCGGCATCGTCATCCGTGACAACACGGAGTAGCCTCGTCATGATGGAGAGCACAACCAAGGACACAAGAGCAGGTCGCATCATGACCCTCCGCGTCTGAAAAGCAACCGTGACAAGCATGAGGCGTCGTAGGAGGGTAATAGCAAGAAGGCTAACCCATCGCCACCTCCGCCTCCATCACCCCCTAGCAGCCACCATGGCGGAGGAGGCCCGCATTGTTCACCAGCCCTTCCCCTGGCGGCAAGAAGAAAAGAACAAGCCCGGAGCCATACGACGCACGTCCACGTCCGGACAACATTCATGAGGCCCGGGAAGGACAATACCTGGGACCATGTTGCTTTGGACCTGTAATACGGACCGCAACTTACCCCAAGGGTTTCCGGATTGACAAGACCATCAAGCCCTATGAAGGCACCGCCAAACCAGCTACGTGGTTGCAGGATCATGGGAACGTAGTAGAGATTGCTAGGGGTAACCCCAACGTCGCCGTCAAGTACCTCCGACTGATGCTGGCGGGCACGACCCGACAATGGATTGACGACTTGTCGGAGAAGTCCATCTGCAACTGGTTGGACATGCAAGAAGCGTTCACCAAGAACTTCGAGGGTACGTATAAGCGTCCCTGCACTGTTGGCGATCTACAGCGGTGCTTGCAAGAGAAATACGAGTCATCTCGCGCCTACCTCTCTCGCTGGCTGGATATGAAGAATTCCAATGTAGGAGTGCATGCCCAGACCGCCATGGCTGCCTTCATCGATGGGTTGGAGAAAGGTACGTTGCTCCAACATAAGTTGAAGCGCCTGTAGGAGAATCACCGGCTAGATCTCAACCAGATGATGCAGCTGGCTAGTGAGCTCGCGGCTGCCGACGACGATGCTCGCTGCTCCTTGCCAGCAACGGCCGCTCCAACTCAAGCCAGGAGGAATAGTAGCACCAAGAGAATGATCCCTCCTGAAGAAAATCTAACCTCCGACATGGTCGCCATGACATTTGCAGGACGAGGTGATGGCAGACAGCATGGCCGAGGACGGGGGCTGGTCGTGGGCAGCAGCGAGGTAGTGAAACTACCTCGGCAGCGCTCCGCGTTCCCCAAACGTACGAGGAGTATCGTGATATGACGTGTCTTGTACACCTCGACGCCAACGGCAAATCCACCCACACCAATCTCCATTGCAAGTTTGTCAATGATCTCAAGGAGGACCCGGAGTCCGGCTACAAGCAAAGTTGGAAGAATAGACCGCGAGGCAAGGGCAAGGGGAAGAAGAAGGACGAGGAGTCCAAGGATTCAAGTTACATGGACGAGGACGTTGACCCCAAGAACGCCGCCAAGAGCGATGGAAAGGGCAAGAACCCCTTTGAGAAGAAGGCACCCGTCTACAACACTTTCCTTGGCACCCCAACTGTCCGGGCACAGAAAACCTTGCTGAGAATACTTATGGCCACCCTACCCCCAGTCCCTCAGTACCGGCACTGGTCGGAGATTCCAATCACTTGGGATAGGAAGCATCACCCATACCTCATCCCTACGAATAAAAGTACTCCATGTTCATCAACCCCCTGATTGACGGCAACAAGTTCACCAAATGTATGGTGGATAGTGGAAGCAACATCAACATTATGTACCTGGATACGCTGCACAAGATGACCTTGACAAAGGCAAACCTAAGGCGGACCAGCATAGTTTTCCATGGCGTAGTTCATGGCCAAGAAGCTTGGTCCCTTGGGTGCATCACACTTCAGGTCGCTTTTGGTGATGTCAATAATTACCGCCAAGAACACATGACCTTCAAGGTGGTCCCCTTCAAGAGCATGTACCACGTCATCTTCGGACGCGAAATCTTCCACGCATTCATGGCCAAGCCATGCTTCGTCTACAAAAACCTCAAGATACCTAGACCAAGTAGCATCATCATCGTATCCGAAAGGTTTACCAAGGCAAGGGACTACGAGATTATAGAAGCAGCCTTTGCAGAAGATGTCCCCTATAGCGAAGAATTCAAGGATATGCAAAGCAAGGTCGATGCCATGGAGATGCCGGCATAGAACAAGCAGATTTCTGACTCCGCCCCAGCCTTCAAGGTCGCCATCAAAACCAATTCGGTGGAACTTGTTGTAGGCGATGCCTACAAGACCACCACCATTGGGACGAACCTGGATCCCAAATAGGAAAGCATGCTCGTCGAGTTCCTTCATGAGAATAGGCAAAGAGATAGCTAGGTTACCTAGGGAACTTGCCGAGCACAGCTTGAATATTGATCCAAAATGCAAACCGATGAAACAACCTCAACGACGCTTCGGAGACGAGAAGAGACGTGCCATAGGCAAAGAGATAGCTAGGTTACTTAAGGCTAGTTGTATCCGAGAAGTCCTTCACACCCGATGGGTGGACAATCTTGTACTTGTCCCTAGTCATTGACTCGACAGCTGGCTCGGATATTTTGTGCTTTCTTGATGCATATTTAGGATACCACTAGATTAAGATGAGGAACTCGGACCAATTGGCCACTTCGTTCACCACACCTTAAGGCACGTTTTGCTATGTCCTGATGCCCTTTGGGCTGAAAAAGGCAGGTGCTACGTACCAACGGACAATGCAGCGTTTCTTACACAATCAAATTGGTCGGAACATTCAGGCCTATGTGGACGATATAGCGGTGATGTCTAAAAAGTAAAACGAGTTAATCTCCGACTTAAAATAAACCTTTGATAATCTCTAGAAATACAACATGATGCTTAACCCAAAGAAGTGCGTCTTCGGGGTTCCATCCGGCAAATTGATGGGTTTCATCATTCCCAGCATGGAATCAAGGTCAACCCGGAGAAAATCAAGGCCATCCTAAAAATAAACCGTCTGACATGCCTGAAGGACATACAGCGGCTAACAGGCTGCATTGCAGAAGTAAGCCGGTTCGTCAGCCGACTTGGTGAGAAGGCTCTGCCGCTGTACAAGTTGAAGAAGAAGGCAGACAAATTTACATGGACGGACGAAGCTAACGCAACATTGAAACAGCTAAAGGAGATACTCTCCTCGGCACCTATCCTTGCAGCACTCGATCCTATGGAGCCTATGTTAATTTACATGGCGGCCACCAACCGGGTAATCAGCATCGTCGTCGTGGTAGAGAGAAAAGAACAAGGGCATGAGTACGGAGTTCAACGACCAGTTTACTATGTAAGCAAGGTATTGATAGAGTCCAATAAGCGTTAACCGCACTACCAGAAGCTAGCTTATGGAGTATTCCTTGCTTCTCGGAAGCTAAGGCACTACTTCCAGGAGCACCCTATCACAGTGGTTAGCAAAGCTCCACTGTCCGACATCATCAACAATAGCGACGCTACAGGAAGGGTCGCGAAGTGGGTCATTGAACTTTCCGCCTTCGAGATTACCTACAAGAGACGTGACGCTATCAAATCGCAAGCCTTGGCGAATTTCATCTTAGATTGGACGGAGATGCCAGATGCTACCCCCATTCCAGAGCCAGAATACTGGGTGATGCACTTTGACGGATTAAAGCTACTCAATGGTTCGGGGGCTGGTGTACTGCTACACTCACCAACTGGGGAGAAGCTACATTACGTTCTGTAGATCCACTTCGAGGCTACGAACAAAATGGCGGAGTATGAAGCACACTTTCACGGACTACGCATAGCCAAGGATATTGGCATCAACCGCATAGTTTGCTGTGGAGATTCCAAATTGGTTGCCCAGCAGGTGGCTGGCACCTAGAACGCCCGGAATCCTATGATGGCGTCATATCGAGACGAAGTGGACGAGATAGCCAAGAGCTTCTTAGGCTACGAAGTCAAGTATGTCCCAAGAGAGGAAAATGAGGCGGCTGATCTACTGTCAAAACTTGAATCAGGGTGCAAACAAATACCGGCTAGCATTTGTCTAGAGCATCTACGGACACCATCTGTGAAGGGAGCGGACCCCGAGAACCCGGATAGAGTTGACTCTTTCGTTCACACAGTCACGAAGGTCCCTCCGGCTTGGAGAAAACCATTCATGGAATATCTCGTACACGGAACTTTGCCCATCAACGAGGTCGAAAGTGGGCAAATATTACGTCAAGCAAAGGGCTATACCATAATCAATGGACAACTCTACAAAAGAAGCACCACTAGTGTATACCTTAAGTGTGTTTCCTAGCAAGAAGGTATTAAAATCCTTCGTGAGATCCATCTCGGAGATTGCAGGCATCACTCCGCTCCTCAATCATTTGTCCCCAAAGCCTTCCGGCAAGGATTCTACTGGCTGACCGCGAAGGAGGACGCCGACAAGCTGGTCGAGACATTCATGGGACGCCAGTACTATGCCCGACAACCCCATGTTACAGCTGAACAATTGCGAACAATACCAATAACTTGGTCGTTTGCAGTCTGGGAGCTAGACATGGTTGGTCTATTGCAGACGACACCATATGGGTTTACGCATCTGCTAGTAGCAGTTCATAAATTCACCAAATGAATAGAAGCTAAACCCATTAGAAATCTTGATGGGGCAACTTCCCTTAGGTTTGTCCGGGATCTAGTGGTGAGATTTGGTCTCCCACATAGCATCATCACCGACAATGGCAGAAACTTGTCACTCGGAGAAGTGGAAGCTTATTGTTGGGATACGGGCATCCTACTTGACCTAGCATATGTGGCACATCCATAGCCCAATGGCCAATTTGAGCGAGCCAATGGATTAATTCTACAGGGAATCAAGCCACGTATTGAGGCACAGCTACATAGAGCAGCTGGAGCCTGGGCGGAGGAATTACCATCTATGCTATGGAGTTTACGAACTACACCCAACAGATCTACCAGCTAGCAGAAGCCATCCTGCCTTCTGACATCCTTTACAATTCACCAAGAGTTGTCGCCTATGACGAAGATGATGCTGAAGAATCTAGGTGCCTAGATGTGGACCTTCTTGAGGAAGAGCGCGTATTGGCATGCCAAAGATCCACCATCTACCAGCAAAAGCTACGCAAATACCGTAGTCGCCGCGTTTGGCATCGCTCATTTAAAGAGGGGGATCTATGCTCCGACTTAAGAAGAAGAAGTCACACAAATTATCCCTGCCATGGGAAGGACCGTTCATCATAAGCAAGGCGCTACTCAATGGGTCTTACTACCTCGTTGACAATCGTGAACTTGAGGATAAGCCCAGCAATGATCATAAGCGTAAGCGACGTGACCTGGATGATGACTACCCGGAGCTTGATCGGCCATGGAAAATAGCACAGCTACGTCCTTTTACACTTAGCATATTTCTTATCAACTGTGTACCTCTTATATGATGAATGAAATAAAGCTCTCTGGTTCACTCATTTTCTTGAGTCTTTTACCTCCTTTAGTGTTCATTTTTGGATCTTATAAAACCGTTATGCGCCAAGCTTTGCATTTTCACTTTGTGAAAATTCCTCCTATGGGCGTTAGCTTAAGTTTTCTAGTCTACACATTCTTTGTTGTTTTTATGTGGATTCTAGAGTCGTGACTTTTGGCACTTGTAGTTGGCGATTTTGTGCTTAGGTTTTTGACGGTGCCATTGGGCATCATCCCCTAAGCGCATGGTTCCGACTATGAGTCTTCCGACTCATGAAAGTTCAAGCATAAAAACCAAAGTAATGGATAAGCCAGCGCTTGCTTAACAAATATTTACATGCTGGAACTCTTACTTGAGTAGTAGGAAATTACATCTATTGTTTTTCCGCCTTAAGTTAACATAGTAGTTTTTCCGCATACACCAATCTAGAGGAAGCAAATATTACAAAGTGTTTTTTATTCCTCTAGAACAGGAGAATTTGATGCAGCATCGTCGGCAACAGGAGAGCCATCCTGATTGTCTTCAAAGTCGGTGGTCTTGAGGGAATCAGAGGAGCTTTGGTGATCACCGTCAATGATCTCAAGAGGCACACAGACGTTGTGATCGACCAACTCGGCAACCCCGATGTCAAAACCCACGAGCGATGCCCAGATAGCCTTGTGGTCAATATTCTAGCCTTCATCATATACATCGGGACCTGAGGTCACCATGTCGATGTCGGCGTTCTCGTAGTGGGCCTTGACCATTGCCAACGACATTCTTGCACCAGCCCGGGTGCATTAAGCTTTCCAGCTTATGATACGCTCAGGGGCTTGGCACAGAATCTCCGAGTACTTCATCACAGAATCTCTTTGGCTTGCTTGACGGTGGTGCAGATGAATTTGCTGGCGAGAACCATGCATTCCTTTGGCGGAGGAGGCGACTTGGTCAAACCAATAGGAGCTGCATTTCTGACAAACAAAGGAGCACATCAGTTCAATAACACAAAAAGTTCAGAGTACCTGGCTTACAGAAGTACAAGACGGAAATTGCTTCGCCTCCGCTTGCTAGAGTGTCTCCACCATGGAGTGCCGCTCTTGTCGGAGAACCTTGTAAGCATCAAGGTTGTGTTGATTCTGCTCATCGACAGCTTTCTTATGCTCCTTGAGGATTGCAATTTCCTCCTTCAGGCGGTTCATCTCTGTGTTGGCGGACTCCTGCAAGGCCTTCATTGATTCGTCGTGCATCTTCAGGGTATCAACCCTCTCCTGCTTAAGGATCTTGTTTTTTCTATCCAGCAATTCAATGTGCTTGGATTGCTCGACAATGTCCTTGGCCTTGGTGATGGTTTCTGCAAGTCGGAGAAATAACAACACACAATGAGTAGTTAGAGAGTGATGGCACAAGACCAAGTTTGATTGCAAAATTGAAAGGAAAATCAGACTCTTGCTCTTGGTGATTTGTTCCTTGAAGAAGGCAGTTTTACCCTTTTCATCTTCTAGTTCAGTCCGCATCTTGTGGAACTTCTCATTTGTGACACTTTCCAATCATTCTCATTCTGTGGAAAGAAGATAAAAATTACTTAGTCTCTTGGAGCATCTAGCCGGATAAATATCCACCTAGAGGCTTGGGGGATACAGTGAGAGTTTTTAACTCGGCAAAATGCTTAGTCTTTCTTTAAGCATCAAGTCGGAACTAATTCTGTTTCAACTGGAGGCTTGGGTGCTACAGTATTGAAATTTACAAACACTGCGTATGCTACTCTAACAGTATCTAGTCGGAATAATTCATTCAAACTAAATACTTGGGGGCTACAGTGAGAACTTTTCTAGCTTAGTCACTCTTAGAGCATTCAGATGCAAAGACCTATGGTTTTCCGTCTAAATCCTGGGGGACTACAGTGGGATACTCATAAGAAGTGAAAAAGGCAAATAAAATTTACAAGTGCGATGATCCTGAGATTGGTGGCGCTCTCAGCAAATATCTTGCTGAAGGAAAGGATATTTCCTCGCAGGATATACGCTTGCTGGAGAAGCTCCTCAAGGCCGTAAGTTGGAGAAGTTGGCACTACACCAGGAGCCAGAGTTGACCTACTCAGTGTAAGAGCCGGGTAGACTATCTTCGGGTGCTCTATTGACGTCCTGGGTGCAGAGGAGCCGCCTTCGACAGACATTCCGCCTACCACCATCGCCTTACCGCTACCGATGGCATCCTTAGCCGGAGCTTCAGCCATTTTGGACGCGGTACTTTCTTGTGTCGCCTGCTCCCCGACGAGGACAAGATCCGCGGTGACACCTGGATCCACTTCCATGGCGGAAGGGCCAAGTGCTACCTTAGCTGGAGAGCTTGTCGGTGTAGCAGCAGACTTGATGCTGGGAGTGGCGGGGGCTATGGCGGGAGACGCTTGGTGCAACATATCCTTGATGTTTTTATAAGCCCCCGATGTTTTGGAGGACTTCTTCAAACTTAAACTGGCCTTCTTCCTGAAACATGCAGAAGTATAAATACAGGAATAAGACAAGCAATGGACAATGTCGGAGGATAAGAAGCTTACACAATGATGGATGCCTTGGTAAAAGGGATCCTGGTAATTCTTATTTTCTCCGCCTCTAGGGCGTCGTTCGACTTCTTGGAGGCTCCACCCTCCGTCTTCTTCTTCTTGCCTCCGTCGGCAGCGTCAGAGGTGGATCTCTTCCGCTTACGCGCCAACGACACATCGTTGTCAGACACGACGGTGACTTCCTTCATCTTGGGGTCATAGATTTGGACAGCCATGCTATCCTCCTCTAGAATTTTGAGCTGTTAAGTGAAATCTCAAAGTGTTAGATAAAACGATAATGGCTAAACGGAAGAACTGGAGTACATGTCATACACGAAAAATAAAACAGGTACCTCTGGGCACTTGCCCTCTATGAACATGTCTTAGGTGAGGGTGAAGCCACGCTTCCTATGCTTCACCTTGACGATGTCGTTGAGGCGAAGCTTGATGGAGTCACTCGAGAAGTTGTACTCGGAGATCCGGAGGCTATCCTTCCTATCCTTGGTATATTGGTGCATCAGCTTCGTGCGGTGCTGCAGAGGCTGGAGCCGCCTAACGAACCAGCACCTAGCTAAGTCGAACCCGGTCAGACCCATCTCTACGAACCACTCGATCCGTCTTATGGCGCGGGAAGCGTCGTTGTCAGAGGGAAGGCTGGCCTGGGATCTCCATGTCGGGAATTCAGCGGCGGCCCCGTCGACGAACTCCAGGTACATTGCTTCTCTGCTGGCCAGAGGGATATCTAGGCCGTAGAAGTACGTCCGCTGCCAGTTGTTGCAGGACTCATGGCCGACAATGTTGGGGAACCGCCGGCCAGGCCGGATCTTGAAGCTAATTGTTCTGTGGTTTCTAAACTCGTCCTTGCTAGCCCTGACTTCCCTCTTGACAATGATGAAATAGATGAACACGTCTAACCTAGGCCTAATCCCTAGATAGCCCTCGCAATGCGCTACATAGTTGCTAAGCGCTAGGATACTATTCGGAGAGAGGTTCTGAGGTTGAACCCGGTAATGGTTGAGGGCAGCAAGGAAGAAGTCAGAGATCGGGAGGGAGATGTCGTGTACCATTTGCGCTTTGAGGTACACCTTCTCTCCGGCTTGGGGAGAAGGGGTGACCTCGCCGGCCGGCGCCACCCACCAGACAAGCCCCTCCATCACGGGGAGGTATCCTTCAGCGAGAAGCTCCTTGAGATCACCATCGGTGATATCGGAGTCGCGCCATTCTCCCTTATGGGAGTCACCCTCCTCCTCCAGCGGCTCCAGCCCCGCAGGAATATGGTCGTCGCCGGTGGTTTCCACCACCGTGGACCGCGGCACCACCACACCCTCTGGAGGCACGTGGACGGAGCTTGCCGGCTTGGCCGCGCTCACATTCATCACCGCCATGGACGGGGAAGAGCTACTCCTAGCCATTGGAATGAGAGGGGAGGTGACTGGGATATTAGGGAGAAGTTAGGGTTTTTCGCTTGCGTGCGGAGAGGTCGAGAAGGTCTTCACAGGAGGAAGATGATGACGCAGGGGAGAATGAGGTGAAAAGATAAAATCTGCCACGGTTGTAATTTATAACCCCCAGCATCAAGATTCATGCAAAGTGATCGAATGTTTGCTGCGTGGACAGCACGTGCGCGTAAATTTCACCACGTTCCCAACCGCTGCCGCCAACGGTTCGTATACTTCGTGTGGGAAAAACGGACATGATTGTGTTCTCTACATGTGTGAGTTACGAGGCATCGCTGACCTATGGTCTATGTTGCTCTAGCTGACATGGGCAGGTGAACCATCCCATCGGAAGATTTCAGCATGGATGGATCCTGTCCGTCTACGAGAAGAGTACAATGGAAGATTCAGCAGTTCTCCGACTTACAACTTGAAGATGGAGAGCATTGCATGGTTCTTGGGAGGACTACAAGATATTGTTTGATGATTTTCCGGCATTCATTTAGACAGAGCATTCAACCTAAAGAGGCAAGACGACGCAAGATCTCGGAGTTCTCCGGGGGCTACTATTGGGGATATGCTATATGGGTATCCTCATAGCATGTCTCTTATCCGGATAACCCGGGTGGCCCACAGTTGGTAGAAAGTCTTATGGCATGCTAGGCGGCTCACTTAGATGGATCCAGAAGGGAGGCCCATGCCGGATAAAGGAAGTCTACGGAGGAGTCACCGACGTACCCAGAGCCTTGGAGTGCAAGACACATTAGACTAGTTATGTATTGTGCGGGACTTTGTAAACTGTCCGGCTAGGAATTTACCTATAACCCTAGGATCTGGCGACTATATAAGCCGAACCTATGGTAGCCTTTAGGGCATAACTCAACTCATATCGCGCACAACGACCCGATCCTTGTAACTCAGCGTATTGCCATTATAGTGATTTATAGTAGGAGTAGGATTCCGCCACCGTTGTGGGATTTGAACCTGGGTAAGCTATGTTAGCTCGTATCCGTCAACCGTCCGCCTTACCCCACGTCTCTAAACACGCTCTATGAGAACCCCTCCATGACGTACTCGTCGGCAATACCACGACATAACACCATATCAAAATTCTTGAAGTTCCAGAATGAAAGACTCGCAACAAGTCTATAAAATTCTACAAGGTGCATTTATCGCACCACTCGGTTGATGAAGCAACTTGGGAGCGCGAGGATGGCCTATGTTCTAAGTATCCTACCTTGTTTGAGTCTTCTTCTTCTTTAGTGGGGGAGAGTTGTAGCATCGCATTTGTCTAACAACTATAATGCTACTTGGATTAATAATATAATGCTACTTCCTCCATGTAATTTATTGCATCATCATTTAATAATTCTCATGTCACCATGCCATCTTGCATTTGAGCATCATATAAAACCTTTTTGTTTGGTTTTTCTTTCGTATGCATTATATCCTTATTAATTGTATTGTTCTACTGATGAATTATAGTTTGATCTCTATATATTTCTTGACTCCCAAGTTGAGTTGGGGGAATATCTCTTACACCACCCTTCTTGCCACCTTCATTTACTCCATCTATATTTCGACCATCCTAGATAATATGAGCAAGTGCATGTTTCTTTTTATTTATTTCTATGTCATATATTTTGGGTGGGTACCATTCCATTTCACCTACTTCCATACCTATACTTATATTGTTTTCACAATATTTGATATGGAACTCTACATGGTCTTTTTGCATGCCATATAGGATGTAGGAGAAGCCACATTCAAAACCATGGTTTAATTCCAAATATGAGTCTAGTTGAATTGATAAGGTCACACTAAACCTTAGTGGAAAATGCACACTATATTGGCCATCTTAATTAAACTAGTCCCTTTAGTGATGGAATCATGCTTTTGTTTTTCTTGCTTCATATAAAACATGAATCAATTTCCCTTGAATATAGTTTTTTTCTTATAAACTAGATCCAATCATGTTGCATGCATGCGCCATGCAAGCCCTTGCATCTTTCTCTTTATATGCCTTGGTTTGGTTTTTTAGGGGTTTTTGAGTTAGTTTGAATTCAAAAAAAGTGGATACATAAAATTGAATAAACCTAATCTATACCACCATCCATCTCATCTACCTAGACCTAAACCTACCCTCCCAAAACCGTGGCCACCACCACTCCTTGATTACCTTGGTACTTATGGTGCCTAGCGTCCACATCACCCCTTCCCCTTGTCTTGCCTCAGACCGACTCCCCATACCCCTGGTTCTCCGTGCCCTCTCTAATTACTATAGGACAAGAGTTGGAAAGAGTGAAACCCTACCGATCTAACCACCCCTCTCTCTAGATTTTGCAAAATCTACCTTGCCATGTGACCCCTCTCTTAGCTCTCCCTCGTGATCCGTCCCTAGCATCTCTCTCTTTCTCAAAGAGTGAGCAACCATCCTCCTAGTAGATAAAAGCTCCCCCATATAGCTATCTAGCTCTCCTGCCTGCCTTTTGTTCTTTCCTCCATGCCAAGAAAACCTCCCCAAGCCACCATGTCGTCGTACATGGCCAGCTCGCCGCCCCATTGAACCTCTCCCATTGTAGCATGCCCACCGTGTCTTTGATATTACCAAGACACCATAGAGTCCCCCTTCTTTGCCTTGTATGCAGCATCATGCCGGAGGGATCCCCCATCCTTCCCATCCCCAAGCACCCGATGTTCTGCCGCTCGCCGTCTCCATCGTTATCGCACCAACGATGCTCGATGTATTCCCTGTTGCATCTCCAATCGGCAAGCTCCATCACCAACCCCCTCGTTGTAAACCCCGACACGCCCCCACCTCTCTGTCCTAGCTCGCCTCTTTGCGGCACCGCGTTCCTTCGTTCTCGCCACTACAAGCTGCACCAGCGCACGCTTCGCATGCAAGCCGCAGCAACACACGCCCAAGAGCCACACCATGCATGCAAGCCTTGCCTAGTAGCCACACCGCGCATGTAATCCTCGCCCTGAACCACACGCCACGCTGCGCACGACGCGCGCACTGGCAACCGTAGACAGTAGCTCTAGCAGCAGCCGCGACCAGTCGTTTCCCTTCTGTTCATCTAGGAATCCCAAGCGCTTCAGTCCACCTCTGTCGAAACTAAAAACACCAAACTCGTAGCCCTATATCCCCTCCACAACTTATTTCTTGTGAAATTCCTCACGTATTTCTTGCCATCTTCCTATAAAGATCGCACCATCTAGCCTCATTCGCGACCCTCGGGTTCAATTTTGTCAGTTAGCATCAATAGCCTCAGGAAGATTTTGTATATAGGTCCCTCAGTTTATTTTGCCTCAACCCACAATCCTCTAGAAGCCCATGTGTGTTTCCCCAATTGGCCGCGTGTGGGTGGCCCCTTTTTGCACATATGGCCCATCTGTCAATGCCTGTGGGTAGAGTAACCTCGGGTGAGAAAAACCTGGACAATTTTATAAATTCAAAATAAAACAGAATATGAAATATATTTGAATAAATTCATAACTTTCAAATGAATTTGAATTTGAATATAAACTCTCTATGAAAAATGAATTGTTTTTGAATGCCTATTCAAATATGTATTTATATATTTTCTAGGTCAACTCTAACTAGTCAAACCTTTCACTTTGACCCTAATTTGAATTAAAATTGTTTTAAATATTGTTTCAAATTCATAAATTCAAATAATACAAATAATATATGTTTTTTGAATAAGAAAAATGCCAAAAATATGAATATGTTATTTAAAATATATTCTAGGCATTTAAAAATTTCTAATTATTAAATACCTTTTATCTTGTTTAAATCCTAACTTTAGTCCCATTACTCCGAATCGATAAATGATATGTCTAAGTCGATCAGCACGACGAGCATGTTCTAACTATGCTCTCCATGATATGAATTGAAGCACGCATCATATAAATATTAACTGTCCAACAATGTTTATGGGAGAAAAATATGACTAAATAATCAATAAAATGCTTTATTCTTGTACCACACACCTCACCCATGTCATGCTATGTTATACCTAATTGTGTATCATTCTATCATGGGATACCTTGTTTTTCTTATAGAGTTTGTTTTATATGATTGTGCACTTTATTTATTATGGCCCTTCTGTGTTTGGTTTTTATCCGGATAGACGCCGAGCAAGGAAATTATCAAGAGACTCACGAGTATTACCTAGATACTTCTTCCCCATGCTTGCACTACATATAGTACCTATTGCACCTACCTTATTCTTGCATCATAAATCGCATTCTGAATTAAATTGCAATCCCAAGTACTGTATAGCCTTTACTTTTAAAACCCACTAAAGCTTGTACCTCAATCCTATGAGCCATTAATACATGAGTTTTTTGAGCCATGCGAGTCATAAAACTGCATGTGTAGGGTTTGTGCGAGTCTTGGAATAACAAGATACCTAAACAACTGAATTGGGTACTAATAGGATAAATAAAGAAAGAGGCACCAGTGGGCAATAGTTGTTATTTGGTTCTTAAATGCTCATTTGTGTTCCGTAGGACCCGAGTACTTGATTCTTGTTCCTTGACTATCGCACTATCCACATGTGGGACCATGAATCCCCTTAGTCAGAGTTTGATTCACACTTCATTTCTTGAGGCCACAATTAGTTTGGGGCTTTATTACAATCATGTACTTATGCCATGCTACTACTTTATTTACTACTATTGCTCGAGAAGCGTTTACTACTGTACTATTTTGGAATGTGAAATGTTTATGTTGTATCGACAAGCCCAGTCTCACTTTCGGATTCTCAGTGATTTACAAACATTGACACAAACCCTGGGTTCGTCTCGGAGCCCGGCCGACTTTGTTGCAGGAAACTTAGTGGGGTGACCCCCTGAAATCATTTATGAATCTTGTGAATGCTTTGTCGTGATGCCTCGTTGCTTTTTATTTGGTTCTTCTCGGGGTTGATCATGCTTGTGTTTCTATTTGTGCACCCCTGTAGGGTAAATCATTCTGAAATCCATGTCCACAGTTATGGACTACTTGGAGCACAATTTCTCGATCATAGACAACTATAACTAAAGTACCACTTTTAAATTGACTAAACATGACTTGTAAATCATGCAATATTCAGGGAATGATTAATAAAACTGCCAATGGATAAGATGTTTTTTCGTCTTCTCATTCGGGAAATGGAAAGGAGGGCGAGAGATATTTATTTATGTTGTTATATTTGTTGGGTAATTAACTTTTGTTTATTTAACAAGCGTTCTTCTATCTTTGGTTAGGCGGATGTAGTGTGTCTCTATAGAACTATTAGGCTTTATTTTTGCAGCAATTGCGTCACTCTCAGGTCGTTTACTTTAGATGCATAAAGACTTGCTGAACCCCTTAGGGTCTCACATGATAATATTGTTCAGATGGACAGGTATATCCACGTGAAGGTTACTGGGTCGAGGAGACTGATGATGGTAGTAACCACCCACATGCGTAGAGATTCCAAGGATGGAGATCCTTGAGATCTGTGTGAGGGATGTGCTTATTTCTGGGCATCTTAGGCCAGGTTGCTTCTTATTTGTACTCGTATCATGTCTTCCGTTTCCGCATGATACTATGTTGTTTGATGTATGAGGATATATCCTAAACAATTATCTCTATCTAGGATATTTGAATCTTGTCGTATGGAGTTGCAATATTTCTATTCCTTTTAGAGGGTTTGGCTCTGATGTACTCTTGTATGTCGTTGGCATACATACTCATTTGTGTATGCTTGACTCGCAGTCTAGCCGGCTACGTCTCTCACACATGAAGTTATAACCATGGGAAATGGGTAGGGTATTTAACCGGTACCGTGCCATGCTCCACTAGATGGGCCTATACGTGGGTGGCATTGGGCCCCCTTGGTAGCACACCTTATCTAGTTTTGGGTTATACGGACTTGTGATTTAGAGCATAAGGTCCACGTGATTACAAGAACTAATGTGGCGACGTATGCTCGTGGCGTATGTCAGCATAGACTATAGACCCCTCACGGCAAGATCGTGTTATGTGACCTTTTTGTTAGCGTATGGTATAGACAGCCACGGGTTATCGCGGTGAGATTGTGAAGTGGCAGAAAGAACAATAGGTGGGTCCGGTACACGTACTCCATCTTCTTGACTCGACTTATGACTCCGGCTCTCTATAAGTACTGCCTCACAATCGACTCACTAATTTAGTACATTGTTGTAACACCCTCAGAATCGACCCTATGCAAGTTTTAGCGCTTCCCGCCAAACCCGCATAGAATCGATTCAAAGGTGCCCACCAGGCACTTGCGTGCGGGTGGAAAACGAAGTAATATCATCACACAATAGTCCTCGATGGAACCCACAAAAAACATATATATACAACAGTGACTCAAAGAGTCAAGAATACAGATTTACAGTAAAAAGATCCAAATCACCTTGAAAACAATATAGCGTCCGAGTACGGACAAGATGCAAATTGAGCTAAGAGCCCTGAAGAATAACCAATGGCGTCCATAACCCTGCCCAGGCCAAGCCGGAAGGGTAACCCTGCTAACGACGTCGATCTCAAAACCTGCTAAAACAAAAGGTGCCGACAAAGGGCAAAGGAAAAAGAGAGCGAAGATCGAGGCCAAGACACGGCGAGACTAGAATTCGGCGGTCCTCGCCTACATAGGTATGGTGGACTGAAGCGGCAGCGCGACATGCACTAAACAACCTATAGAGACTCGATACAAATAGCGGCTATCAAAGAGGGGTAAGAAAGACCTATTCGGAACCAACCTGATACTACCACCAAACATACCCATCCTGGTGTTTCACCCTCGAGACCAAACGAGGAAGTCAATCGAGGAACTCACACCGTTGGCAGTTTTATTTATTCAGTTATTGTTGCAGCAATTACTAGTCAGGTATAGATAGTCATCCTGATATAATAAGCAGTGGGCACTTTTAGTTAACCATTCCATTGTAGTTGCAACACTTACTAGTCAGATACAATTAGCATGAGATATCCCAAACCCAGCAGTTGTTGGTACCTTTATTTAGCCATTCCGTTGTAGTGAAGCTGATTACTAGTCATATCGGATACAAGTCAAATTATAACAGTAAACTTTAGTTATAGTTGTCTATGATCGAGAACTGTGCTCCAAGTCGTCCATAACCGCGGACATGGCTTCTCGAAAAGATTTAACCCTGCAGGGGTGCACCAAAGTTTCCACACGCACCTACACCCTTGTTGTCAGATCAGGTCGGTACAAGATCACAAAACATACACCGAACGGTATGTCGACGGGGTTTCGGACACGACGTTTCCCAGACCCAAAGCAAGCATGGGGGGCCACCCCACTAAGCTACCCGTAACGAAGTCGGCCGGTCTCCGAGACGGACCCAGGGTTTGTGTCGACGGTTGTAAACGACTAGGAACCCGAAAGTGTGACAGGGCTTGTCGATACAGCGAAAACGTATCACGGGGTTCCTAAACAGTACAGGCGCTCCACGCGCAATCGTAAATAAAGCAGTAAAGCATGGCATAAGTACATGATAGTAATAAAGCCCCAAACTACTTTGTGGCCCCCAGTACAGTAGTTTGAAATCAGGTACTAATCGATGGGGGTGCCCACACACCCCACCTGTGGTTAGCGCGCTCGATCTCGGAACAGGTGTCAAGAACTCGGGGTTCTACGGGACACCAGTGAGCGGTTAAAATCCAAATATTGTCTATTACCCACCGGTGCCTCTGCATTTACCTACTTTAAATTTTAGTTATTAAACGGTAATTAAATCCATGATCATCTCCAACATAAAGCATAAGACATTTCTCCAACAACTGTGGTACTCGATGACACGCAACAGCACTTGAGCAAGCTTATCACGACGCAAGTCCAGCTATCTACCAAACAACAGGTAATAGGATGTGTCCAAGGCAATGTAAGGCTGCAAGGGATATCTTGGGTACGAAAACTAGAGCATCGCAACACAGATAGCAATAGATCAACAGGAGGGAATAATACTATAAAAGTAAGATAGGTAGAAAGGGGGAGATTTCTCGCCTGAAAACATTGCCAAAGGTTCATCCGAAGATCGGGTTGACACTCGCATCAACTCACCGGCCTAATCCGTGAAGAAGCAAAGCACTAGAAGAAACACCGGATGCACTATTTAATACTACAGCAGAAGATCGGCATGATGCATGTAAGATGTATGACTTGGCAAGGATGCGATGCAATTAGGCAATATTAAGCGGAACCGGGGTCCCGACAATTATTTAGATGGTTCATATTGTTTAGATACCCCGCAATTTAAATGTTTTATTAACAGGACAAGATAAGTTACCGGTTAGCTACACAAATTTAAATGGAACCAATATTAGACTAGATTCGCCCGCATATGGCCTCTATATTTAATTAGGTGAATCGGCATAAGGCCCCCAAGCCACATAAATATATATGCGAATTGAGTGATTTAATGCAACAAGATATATCATTTATAAAAATAGGGTCTCGAGAAAGAGGATCACACATGGTGGGGCGAAGGTCTTAGGGTTCGACAGGATTGGTGTCAGCGGGATCGGTCTTCGGGGTTTGATCTTTGCGGTCCATGAAGGAGGTCTTGGGGTTCCGACACCATCGCCTTCGGGTTCTGGCTTCGGGATCGATGGTGAACTTGCGCTGGTGCCTTTGGGCATCACGACAGGACTCCGGTTCGGACTTGACAAGGCGTCGATCTTGGTCGAATGGACGGCCGCTTCGAGACGATCTTGTCGATGGTTAAAAGGCAGTTCAGGAGCACGCGAGCAATTGGCGAGGAATAAAGGAACGCCAGAATAGGGGATCCGAACCTGAGACAAAATAAAGCTCGATCTAATTCTAGTGTTTAAAAACACACAACGATATAACACCACGCCACATAACAAGCAGAGACTTCACTTGATGGCCGCGGGACGGCAGAGCAACGACTCGGCACACTACTGCAAGCACAGGAGCTACAGTTGCAGGCGGTGCTCCAGAGTGGCCGGGGCGACGATAGACGCGGGCGATGGCGGACGAGCTGGCAGCTCTGCAGCGAGGATGGGCCGGCCAGCGGGCGGACGACATCGGGGATGGTGGTTGCTTCATGCGCACGGGCGACGGAGAGTGAGGAGGCGCAAAGGACGGCGGGAGGCCATGGCAGGACGGGGTTGTAGAGGCGATAGAAGGAGGCCTTGGCGAGGCCGGGCGCAACGAGGGTGGGCGGAGGAGATCGGGCTCTGGCGACGCGTGGGGCCGGGCCCGGGCACTGGCCGGAGGCGGCGGTGCGAGGCAACTAGGATGGAGGCGGGGCACAGAGCCGCGGGGCCTGCTCGAGGAGGGCGGCAGGAGGAGGAAGCTCGCGGCGGTTCGCGGGGAGGAAGAAGCCCGGGCACGCCGGAGCTCAGACAGGAGCTTTGCGGGGGGAGGGTCAAAGAGCCCGGGGCAAGATGAGGCCAGGATGGGAGAGAGAGCGGCCAGGGCGGCGAGGCTCCTCCCGGGCAAGAATCGCCGAGGGAGGCCGCTGCTCTTGGGCTAATAGGGACTGGGTGGGGATTCTGGTAGGGACGGTTGCCACAAGGGGGGCGCTGGGTTGGGGACGGGCCGAGCGAGAGGGACGGAGATCGAGCAAACAGGAGAGAAACCTGGGAAGCTGCAGGGTGGGGCCAGGGAAGCGGGGCGCTGGGTGGTGGGATGGTTCTGGTGTGTGCGTGCGAATGCGAGAGGTGGCAGCAGAGCGGGTCAGGTTTGACCGAGAGGAGCGGGGTGCCGTGCGTCGGTGGGTTCCTGGCGGCGGCGGGTGGGGTGGAAGGATGGGGTAGATTTAGGGTTTCCAGGAGGGGTTGTAGGTGGCTAGCTGATGGGCCTTTTGGGCCTGGAGGCTGGCTGCCTCCCTCGGGTTTTAATAAAACCATTTTTTTAAATATCGTTTTGTAAATAGATTTAGACAAACAGAATAATTAAGGGGACCCGGCTTTGACATTTGAAATAAAGAGGAGGCTGTTTGTAGAAAACAAAATAGGGTTTTTCTTGATATAGTTTTATGCAAAATTTATGCATGATGTCATGATGATGCACAAAATATAAACAACAAGCGATTCTAGTAGTGGTTTTACCCGGGGTGCTACAATTCGACACCACTAACAATGGATCTCGCCCTCGAGATCCGCCTCTAGGTACGGGGAAGAAGGCCGACGGTCTGAATCTTCTTGCTTCGTGTAGATCATCGCGACACCACTAATAATGATTCCTTCTTCATCTTGAAATCGGCGACACCACAAACAAGGGTTGGTGCTCACGTTCGCCGAGAGAACACTCCGGAGAAACAAAGTATGAAGGTAGAGGTATCAAAAGATAAGGCCACCTCTAACTTCCATGAGAAGAGAAAAAGTTACATTGATCCACCAGTTCGATGTACAAGAGTGAACAGTAAGAGTCGGGTAGGGTGATCAGTCCATCCCGTACCCAAACTATTAGCTCTATACATGAATAGGAAAATCATGCCACACAACTCTCGAAATTTAGAAGGAAGATCTTCATAAGCGGTATTCGGAACAAAGGGATGATGCAAGCCCTGCATTGGATCTGTTGTAGATGAGGTCATCACGTTGGAAAACACCGGAAGATACAAAAGAAATTTTTATGAAAATACATAACGATTAGGTTTCGCAATGGTTCCATTGGCATGAACAACACATGCTCAAGGTATACTCCAACTTCACCAATGCTCGTCCTTCTCATATGTTTTTCAACGATACGGATATCCAGCAAGGTACACATATAGATAAAGAGTTCAAGAACAAAAGATTGGATGAAGGGTACACCAGACAAGATGCAGATTTGATGATCGTAGCACCACCATTATAAAAGGGAGAAAGCGAAACCCTAAAGGTACGACGGAAACCCATCCACGAGAAATCCTAGACTCGAAGAAAGATAAGAGAGTAGATTCAAAACACGCAGAGGTAAGAAGAGAATAGCAGAGGGGTAAGGATTAAAAGCAGACCTAATCAGATCTATCCAACCGATTTTTCCAAAAATAGTTTTGACACTCTATAACGTCCGTTAGCTAGGTTATCCTACAGGCTGGACCAGTGGGGTATCGTAACTGCTGAGCTCTGATACCACTCTGTAACACCCTCAGAATCGACCCTATGCAAGTTTTAGCGCTTCCCGCCAAACCCGCATAGAAACGATTCAAAGGTGCCCACAAGGAACTTGCGTGCGAGTGGAAAACGAAGTAATATCATTACACAATAGTCCTCGATGGAACCCACAAAAAACATATATATACAACAGCGACTCAAAGAGTCAAGAATATAGATTTACAGTAAAAAGATCCAAATCACCTTGAAAACAATATAGCGTCCGAGTACGGACAAGATGCAAATTGAGCTAAGAGCCCTGAAGAATAACCAATGGCGTCCATAACCCTGCCCAGGCCAAGACGGAAGGGTAACCTTGCTAACGACGTCGATCTCAAAACCTGCTAAAAACAAAAGGGGTGCCGACAAAGGGCAAAGGAAAAAGTGAGCGGTCAGTACTGAGGCCAGTACACGGCAAGACTAGAATTCGGCGGTCCTCGCCTACATAGGTATGGTGGACTGAAGCGGCAGCGCGGCATGCACTAAACAACCTATAGAGACTCGATACAAATAGCGGCTATCAGAGAGGGGTAAGAAAGACCTATTCGGAACCAACCTGATACTACCACCAAACATACCCATCCTGGTGTTTCCCCCTCGAGACCAAACGAGGAAGTCAACCGAGGAACTCACACCGTTGGCAGTTTTATTTATTCAGTTATCGTTGCAGCAATTACTAGTCAGGTATAGATAGTCATCCTGATATAATAAGCAGTGGGCACTTTTAGTTAACCATTCCGTTGTAGTTGCAACACTTACTAGTCAGATACAATTAGCATGAGATATCCCAAACCCAGCAGTTGTAGGTACCTTTATTTAGCCATTCCGTTGCAGTGAAGCTGATTACTAGTCATATCGGATACAAGTCAAATTATAACAGTAAACTTTAGTTATAGTTGTCTATGATCGAGAACTGTCCTCCAAGTCGTCCATAACCGTGGACACGGCTTCTCGAAAAGATTTAACCCTGCAGGGGTGCACCAAAGTTTCCACACGCACCTACACCCTTGTTGTCAAATCAGGTAGGTACAAGATCACAAAACATACACCCAACGGTATGTCGACAGGGTTTCGGACACGACGTTTCCCAGACCCAAAGCAAGCACGGGGGGCCACCCCACTAAGCTACCTATAACGAAGTCGGCCGGTCTCCGAGACGGACCCAGGGTTTGTGTCGACGGCTATAAACGACTGGGAACCCGAAAGTGTGACTGGGCTTGTCGATACAATAAAACGTATCACGTGGTTTCTAACAGTCTGGCGCTCCATGCGCAATCGTAAATAAAGCAAAGCATGGCATAAGTACAGGATAGTAATAAAGCCCCAAACTACTTTGTGGCCCCCAGATCAAGATTTTGAAATCAGGTACTAATCGATGGGGGTGCCCACACACCCCACCTGTGGTTAGCACGCTCGATCTCGGAACAGGTGTCAAGAACTCGGGGTCCTATGGGACACCAGTGAGCGGTTAAAATCCAAATATTGTCTATTATCCACCGGTGCCTCTGCATTTACCTACTTTCAATTTTAGTTATTAAACGGTAATTAAATCCATGATCATCTCCAACATAAATCATAAGACATTTCTCCAACAACTGTGGTACTCGGTGACACGCAACAGCACTTGAGCAAGCGACTACGACGCGCAAGTCCAGCTATCTACCAAACAACAGGTAATAGGATGTGTCCAAGGCAATGTAAGGCTGCAAGGGATATCTCGGGTACGAAAACTAGAGCATCGCAACACAGATAGCAATAGATCAACATGAGGGAATAATACTATAAAAGTAAGATAGGTAGAAAGGGGGAGATTGCTCGCCTAAAAACCTTGCCGAAGGTTCATCCGAAGATCGGGTCGACACTCGCATCAACTCACCGGCCTAATCCGTGAAGTAGCAAAGCACTAGAAGAAACACCGGATGCACTATTTAATACTACAGCAGAAGATCGGCATGATGCATGTATGATGTATGACATGGCAAGGATGCGATGCAATTAGGCAATATTAAGCGGAACCGGGGTCCCGACAATTATTTAGATGGTTCATGTTGTTTAGATACCCCGCAATTTAAATGTTGTATTAACAGGACAAGATAAGTTACCGGTTCGCTACACAAATTTAAATGTAGCCAATATTAGACTAGATTCGCCCGCATATGGCCTCTATATTTAATTAGGTGAATCGGCATAAGGCCCCCAAACCACACAAGTATATATGCGACATGAGTGATTTAATGCAACAAGATATATCATTTATAAAAATAGGGTCTCGAGAAAGAGGGTCACACATGGTGGGGCGAAGGTCTTAGGGTTCGACAGGATCGGTGTCAACAGGATCGGTCTTCGGGGTTTGATCTTTGCGGTCCGTGAAGGAGGTCTTGGGGTTCCGACACCATCGCCTTCTGGTTCTGGCTTCGGGATCGATGGTGAACTTGCGCTGGTGCCTTTGGGCATCACAACAGGACTCCGGTTCGGACTTGACAAGGCGTCGATCTTGGTCGAATGGACGGCCGCTTCGAGACGATCTTGTCGATGGTTAAAAGGCAGTTCAGGAGCACGCGAGCAATTGGCGAGGAATAAAGGAACGCCAGAATAGGGGATCCGAACCTGAGACAAAATAAAGCTCGATCTAATTCTAGTGTTCAAAAACACACAACGATATAACACCACGCCACATAACAAGCAGAGACTTCACTTGATGGCCGCGGGACGGCAGAGCAACGACTCGGCACACTACTGCAAGCACAGGAGCTACGGTTGCAGGCGGTGCTCCAGAGTGGCCGGGGCGACGATAGACGCGGGCGATGGCGGACGAGCTGGCGGCTCTGCAGCGAGGATGGGCCGGCCAGCGGGCGGACGACATCGGGGACGGTGGTTGCTTCATGCGCACGGGCGACGGAGAGTGAGGAGGCGCAAAGGACGGCGGGAGGCCACGTCAGGACGGGGTTGTAGAGGCGATAGAAGGAGGCCTTGGCGAGGCCGGGCACAGCGAGGGTGGGCGGAGGAGATCGGGCTCTGGCAACGCGTGGGGCCGGGCCCGGGCACTGGCCGGAGGCGGCGGTGCGAGGCAACCAGGATGGAGGCGGGGCACAGAGCCGCGGGGCCTGCTCGAGGAGGAGGGCGGCAGGAGGAGGAAGCTCGCGGCGGTTCGCGGGGAGGAAGAAGCCCGGGCACGCCGGAGCTCAGACAGGAGCTCTGCGAGGGGACGGTCAAAGAGCCCGGGCAAGCAAGGTGGCGGGCACGCCAGGATGGGAGAGAGCGCCAGGCGGCGAGGGTTTCTGCCCGGCGAATCGCCGAGGGAGGCCGGCCGCTGCTCTTGGGCGCAATAGGGACTGGGGTCGGTGGGGATTCCCCCGGGGTAGGGACGAAGCCACAAGGGGGGCGCTGGGTTGGGGACGGGCCGTGCGAGAGAGGGACGGAGATCGAGCAAACAGGAGAGAAACCTGGGAAGCTGGAGGGTGGGGCCAGGGAAGCAGGGCGCTGGGTGGTGGGATGGTTCTGGTGTGTGCGTGCGAATGCGAGAGGTGGCAGCAGAGCGGGTCAGGTTTGACCGAGAGGAGCGGGGTGCCAAGGCCGGTGGGTTCCTTCATGGCGGGTGGGGTGGAAGGATGGGGTAGATTTAGGGTTTCCAGGAGGGGTTGTAGGTGGCTAGCTGATGGGCCTTTTGGGCTAGGCTGGCTGCCTCCCCCGGGTTTTAATAAAACCATTTTTTTTAAATATCGTTTTGTAAATAGAATTAGACAAACAGAATAATTAAGACATTTGAAATAAAGAGGAGGCTGTTTGTAGAAAACAAAATAGGGTTTTTCTTGATATAGTTTTATGCAAAATTTATGGAGGATATCATGATGATGCACAAAATATAAACAATAAGCGATTCTAGTAGTGGTTTTACCCGGGGTGCTACAATTGCTTCCTGTCTTCTCTCTTTATGTGCACTATAAGAAAAAATCCTTTTACAATGGATGATTTTCGTGGTTGAAGGCCTGTTTTTCGTGGCTGAGAAGCCTTCTACGATGGATGACCTTCGTGGTAGAAACCCGTCACAAATGAATTTATGACGATTTTTTTGACCATGGAGGATCGCACCCTTTAGCCACGAGAAGCCGTTTCTCCAGCCATGTTGACTGCTATCGTCATGCAAAATGCATGTGGCTAATGCCATTAATGGCTAGATAGAATTGTTAACTCTCAATGAAACCACGGTAGAAGCCAGGCCGAGCCAAGGCCTTATTATTAAGTGGGTCGGCTCATTATAAGATCCCAACAAAATGGTGGCTCTTTACTGTTTAGTTAGGCACTGCTTGAAATGGACCATCACTGCTACATGCCATGGCCTGAAATGTTTCTACCGGTTACAATTTCAACCTGCATTGTTTGAAATGGGCCCATTTGTGTTTCTCGTAAGACATCGGGCCCGTTACTGTTTTGACCAGTATTGTTTGAAAGCGGCCCCTTTGGACAGCCCGCTTTGGCCCGTACACTTACTAGCCTGTTACTGTACAGTCCTACACTATTTGAAATGGTCCCATTTCTGTAGCTAGCGGTGGCCCATAAACTTTCGGGCATGTTAATATTCCGGCCTAAAGAAAGCCACTCTACGTTCAATACCACGCGGCCCATTAGGCGTCCGGTATAGTCGGTCTGTTACTGTTTTGGCTATTTACTGTTCTGTCCTTTTGCTGTTCTAGCATTTTATTATTTTGTCCTTTTACTATTTTGGCCTTTTACTATTTCAGCCTTTTATTGTTTCGGCCTTTTACTATTTTTGGCTTTTACTATTCTATTTGATTAATGTTCTGTCCATTTACTATTACGGCAAGTTACTTTTGTGTCCTTTTACTGTTTAATGGGTACAGGTAACAGCCCGCTACTACATGGCGGCACAGAAGGCATGTCACTGTTGATTGGCGGCTGATCAAGGGCTGGTACAAACCTCCGAAAGTTAGTGGGGTATTCCTAGTACTAGATTATCTACAATACTAAAATAAATCTGGAACTATGGAAAAAAAAGTTATAACTATAAAAATAGTAAATTATTACAGGATAGAAAAAATCTGTAGCTCAAATAGCATCATCATAGTACAACACAACTAATAAAAAAACAGAATATCGGTTTCAAAAATGTTCCTTTTAGGAAGCTCACATCGCTTCATATGTAACGACGGGCTTACCACATGACTTGGTGAGGAGATTATTGAGTAGTTTCTCCGTCAAAGCTTGCATGTTCTTCAACTCAGATAAATCATTCCGTGCTATGGAGACTAGTGCATCTGTTCTATTGGCTTCCTGTCCAACTACATCAAGTGCATCTTGGACTTCAACTCCAAAAAATCTTTCTACTGGAATGTATGGAACAGTCGACATCATGTACCTACATGAGCAATCCGCACTTTCACTACTGCTCTGTGCAAAGAAATCTACACTTGAAGTAGTTGTTTTATGTTCTGCCTTCATATTTATAGTTGCAACCTGAAATAAAAAGAAATGACCTATATCATCATGACCAAGGATAACAAAAACCAAAGAATTTCAAATCAGTCCTTTTCTAAAAGGAAGAAGGAAAATAGTAGCAGCAAGGCCTCATACATCTCCATCTTCTGGAATAACTAGAATAGTCGACTTCATAGAGGTATGAGATCGTGTGCAACTGTCACTTCTCTATGCAATGACTGCTCTACCTGATGAAGGCTGAAACTAATATAAAAAAGTTACAACATCATACGAAGGAAAAAAAAACAACCTGTTCATCCTCAAAAGATTATTTTGGTCTGATAGAGCAATGTAAGCACTCAATCCAAGGACGTTAAGCAAACTGATCAAAGTAGAATGCGTGATTTATGAATATAATGAATCCGTCGATTGAGAGATCCTTAAACTGATAGAAAAGCATTTACCGAAGAACAAAATAAGCATTTAACCATTGTGGCTGATATTAACTAGCCTACTTAATGTGCAGTTGGGTCTGAATCTTAGGTAGGTGGAATTGTTGAAATCATCGACAAATTACTATAGTAACTTAGTCAAATTACAAATATAAGAGTAGTGTTCCTCTAATAGACTAGCCAGATCATTTTAGATAAATGGTGAAACAATCTATAAAACAATTTGATTCATAAAAATTCAGATTTAAATTTTTTGATTATCTGCCCAAAGACAAATTGAACTATCGGCTGCCTCATATTGAAATAGAGAGACAAGTGGAAGATACCAAAGTGAGATTTGAAGTGAATGGTTGATTACCATCCTTCTATTTTTGTTATATTGGATTATGTTGCAAATCTGGCCTTGTTCTAATCATCCCAGTGCCTCCGACAATGAGAAAACTAAACTATACTAAATGGCCTGAAACCAAAACCTTAAAAACACGGGGGAGGGGTGCTTACAGTAGCTCTATGTACAGTATCACGGTTGCTTATCTGGTTACAGGTATGTTCGTTGATGATGTCCACTGCATAATGTAATTGGACTGCTGGTATCCATACTTCAGTGTTGGGCCTCTACATAAAAGTACAATAGATAGTAAACACAAAAAGGTTCCAATCTGATAGATGTTGGGGATTTTCTGGGTATACCCACAGGACTCACTGATCAGGGTGGCCCACCAACGGGTTAAAGCTTTGCTCCACGGGTCGGATCTAAACCTGGGTAAACTTGTGCTCACCCCTCCCGAAACACCGTACGGCTCACACCCCATATTCTCGACGCCTTCAGGACCCCCCCCTCCCATGGCATACTTTTCTACAATCTGACGACAGATGGGGCCCACCATGGGGCAAGTGACCTTCGGAGCTTCGTTCCGGGAAGAATCTGGGCGTGCAGGAATCGGAAAAACAGTCACCATCGGTCACGTGGTTTACGCCAATGACGTCCCTCTCGTTCTTATCGATGAGACTTGGATTCTGGCTAAGGATCCCATGACGACCTACACAATCATGCATATCGGTTTCCCTGATCCTTCTCAACCCACCTCTGAGGTGATGACCATGGTAGAAGAAAAACCCAGATCTTCACTATCCACATAGGCGGAAGAGTTCACGATCCTGGAAAAACCTGAACCCACCCAGCGCGCTCCTATAGTGGAAGAAGTGCTGGAAGAAAAATCTGGATCTGATCTCCCTATTGAGATCGGGTACACAAATGAGGAGTACATTTGGTTCGGATCTGGTTCTATCGATGCTGGAGCAGAAAAACACTCTTGAGGCACATGATAGACTAGATGATGAAGCGCCCCTACATAGATTACAAGGATGAAAAAAGTTGACGAAGAAATCGAGATGGAGAACCAGGATGGAGATCCGGTTAATCCCACACTGATTGACCATCCTGTGGATGGACACGTTGTCACTAAGGGTGCACGTGAAATCTACGGAGATGCACTCACGATACCTATCCCAACTGCTTCGGATATCACTCCGAGGGAGCTAGAAAAAAGGCCCGAGGACCTAGAAAAGCATCGCTTGGTTTTTCTCGAGTAAGCTATGTGCATCGTCGAGCTTAGATAACAGATAGACAACAATCCCGTCCTGTACTAGTTAGAATTCAACCGGCTGCCAAACAAGACAAGAGGAGGTACGATTGTTGCTAATAGGAACCCGGATATCCACAAAGATCTATTTGACAGGAAAATCAGAGGGATGATCCAATTCTACAGCATACCAGTGGAGAACGCTTCAGCCGCTCGGGCCATCCTTGCTAATAATGCGGCTCTAGCACAGGTCCAGCAGTGTGTAGCATTGCTCAACAAAGGATTGCAACAACAAAAGAAAGCCGCATCATTCAGTGGCAAGCTGGCTTCAAGGTCGGAATTTTGCAACACTGGCGCAGGACAAAACATTGATGAAAGACCCCGCTGGGATACAGACCAACACCATTGTCCCAGGAGGAAGAAAAATCAAGGACTGGATCAAACGTTCATCCTCGTAGGGCCACGCAGGACTAGTCGGGAGTTATTCTGGCTATGTCTCAAGATGCAATCAGGGCATTGGTACCTCACCAAACCCACCGTCAGCAGAATAATCGCCACAGGGAAGACCCGAAGGTGTGCCACCAGCAAGAACAACATCGGCTAAGAATGCCACAACCGAGCCGTCTGGCTGAGCCTCAACGTAATGTCAACATCGGACAAAGAAACGACCCGGATCAACCTGAGTCAAGCAGGGAGCCCGACGAAATCAACCTTGGAGCCAGCATAATGAGGCTCCAGTACCGCACCACTCAGCTGAAAATAACCCGCCAGAGGCCCCATCACCGCCTAGCAGCGACAATGAAGGTTCTCATCGCAGCCATGCTAGCCGCATGGTCGGAGGCGGAAACGGTGGAACAAAAAGCAGGAATCCGACTCCACCGTCACACAGAAGTCGCGAGCCACCAAGGCATAGGTCTCTCTCGCCCAATGATGCTCGCCGCCGCATTGAGTCCGATATGGCAGCACGGCGGTACGAGGAGGAAGACGTATATGTGGGACCCAAATGCTTTAGCCCACGTATCCGTCAAACAAAGTTTCCGGTTGACTTCGGCATTGCCAAACACATTCAACCCTATGACGGTGCAGCTCGGGAAGATACTTGGCTTCATGATTTGTTCTAGGCTTGCTACATCGCCAAAGGAGGAAACAGCTTGTTCGTAGTTCGATATCTCCCACTCATGTTGCGGAAGACGGCTCGATCATGGCTCAATGAACTGCCAAATAACTCAATTCACAACTGGTATGATATGAAAAGTACGTCCTTTTCAAACTTCGATGGAGCATACCGGAGGCCCTGCAAAGTCGGAGACTTGTAGTGTTGCACTCAAAGACCCGGAGAAACTTGCCGGGATTACCTCGGATGCTGGATCAATACGAAGAACTCATGCGAGGGAGTAAACGAGCAAACCACTATTGAAGCCTTTATTGCATGACTCCCAGTCAAATTATTGTGTCATATACTAAAGGGTGACCATGTCATAGACCTGGGAGAGATGATAGAAATGGCGATAAAATAAGCTGACTCCGACAATGATTCAGATGGACTCCTGAATATTCTGGCCAATCCACATGCGGCCAAGCAGTAGAAGCAACAAACTCATAAGCGCAAAAATACCTCAGAAGAGAAACCGGTACCGGACAACGCTGTTGTCAACGCAAATTTCAGATCCAGAGGATGAGGAGGGTGTGGAGGTGGCCGGGGACGAGGTCCCGGAACTTCCCGAGTCTAGGGTAGAGGAGATCAAGAGCCTGGAAAATCATTTTCCTAGGCCGATATTGCCAACAACCCTTGCGTACATCACTTGTACAGGAATCGAGGTTCTACCCACACCAATGTTGAGTGCCGTTTCAATGATGACATCAAAAGAGATGAATCCGCTGGCTACAGAGCCAAGTGAGCAAAGGAAAGAAAAAAAGTCAAGGAGGCCAAGGTAGTTTCCGATATGGAAGAAGCGATGTCGCACAACCCAAGTCGGATGGAAACAAGGATTACCCTACAAAGAAAGACACATATGTCTGCTTCCTTGGACCTCAGCCGGATAAGGTCAGAAAGGTGGTTCTCCATGAGCTCAATGCGATGATTCTGTGTCAAAACCCAGATTTTTAATTCTAGATGCTTGTTATGCCATACATTGCAATCCCAGGATTACCATTTTTGCGAGACATAAAAGATTGGTACCATAGTTCATCATCCATTACAAACCATAATAAAGGTCTTACAAATAAAGGATCTCATGATCCAGTCTTAATACAATCAACGCAGCAGAATAATAATAGTAGCATGGTCGAAGCTCCATCTTCAGGGTCACAGGCAATACTGACGATGGGAGATGATCCTAATTGTCATAGACTTCCTGTTTTCCATCATCCTGGTAGTCCTCCTCATAGTCTGGCCATAGGAATAGCCAGGAACAAAGCCATGAGTACTCTTTAAGTACTCGCAAACTATCACTAACAAGTACAGTGGTTCAAGTAGGAACCCTAAGCACTAGGTTTATTTGCAAAAATCCAGGTTTATCTCTAACTGAATTTAGAAGTAAAGAAAACTAGTTTGATGTTCTAAAACACCTAAGTGGGAACTTAGTTTTCATGTTCACAACCCTGTTATGGTCAAGTCAAAGTCATAGTTCATTTCATAAGTCATTTTGAAAACATCTGACGACAGAACAGTATGACTACTCCAACTGTCCATAACCGCGGACGCGGATATTCGAATAGTTTGACACTCTGAAGAGGTGGTACACTTTCACCACAACATTCGATACATCAGTCAAGGACAACCCTGAATCATCATACATAGTATGCAGATAATGAATCCGAAACTTTCAATTACACACCTAGGCACCTCCCCTATGAGTTTGGCCTCCCAATCCTGACCATCTGTCATCTTGGGAACTGCACAGGTGGACAATCATCACTAGGTAGCCTCAGCTCAAACCTCTTTCGCAAGGGAACCCATACTAAGATATATAAAATTCCAGTCAAGCCCTACCCAAATTTGGGTATTGTGGTTGTACGGTAAAATTGGAATGGTATCGCATCCGAACCCAACCATCAATTTTATAAAGGGACAAGGCTCATACCTCAATATTTTCATCATCAAATCATCTATTGTTCATAAGACATGTCAAAACATTTCATTAGAATGACTCATAATTCTAAGATTTTCGTAATCATTTTCACCAAGTATTCCCATCTAAAGTGATCAAGTTTTATGCTTATAACTAACCACTAAATTTGAGGTTAATCACTAATGAGGGGTGCAAATCAAGTGTGACTATCCAAATCTAGATCCCATGCCTCGTTATGACATGTAGTTCTAACAAACTTAGGTCAAGATTTATGCTCTTTATGCTACCTATAATATCTTTCCAAAATTCACAAGTCACTAAGTACAAGCAATAAAGAATTTTGATAAAGAAATAAAAGAATAAAGCTTTCAAGTAAAACTAGGTTTTGGTATAACCAAGGTTGCATAACCAAAGTATGCCTAATGCATCTTGCATAGGTTAACTAGTAGGTTTAGGCTTGCAAGTAAGACTTTCATGGTTTAGGTTAGCTTGCTAGGTAAGATAACTTGCAAGTGTTAGCTTGCCTTGAGTAGTGAAGTGATTGAAGTTCTCTTCTTCTTCCTCTTCGTAGTAGTCCCCTTCCTCCTCGTATCCTTGGTCCGTACTAGCGTCTATAAATAAACACGAGGTACACAATCACCAAACAATACTTAACTACCTCTATTAGGCACACAAAGGTTCACACTAGATGATCTAGCATCATCACAATCATCACATGAAATAAAGCCTAGTCTTATTTATTTTATTTTGGAAAAGTAATTTCTACTCATTGAAAACTACTTAAGATTTAATATTCTCCAAAAAAAATATGGGATCATGTTGACACATGTCATCACCACATATTTTAATACTTGGGAATGTGATTTAAAGTGGTTTCACAATTTAATAAGGTTCAACATTATTATTTTAAATAATTAAAGTGACTAGAAATGCCTATGGGGCATTCTTTTAATACTTGTCCTAGATCACTGCAAGTGTACCTAAATATTTTTACATATTCAGTTAGATCTTGTCAAATGTGATTTTGAGAGTTGGAATCAACTCAAAAGCATTTATGTTTCATTTTTGAAAAATGTTTGAATTTTAAAAGTATATGTATTGTTATTTTTACTATTGGTGATCTATAATTTCAAATGGTTTGAATCCAATGGGCTTGTATTAATATTTTCAATACCTTTCTAGCAAATGGGGTTTCATGCAATTTGGTTCAGTGAAACTCTCTGAAATGATTTTTGAATCTACTGACTTAACTAGGTTTGAACTAAATTGAAAAAATCAATATTTGAATTACTGGGCTGAGCGCGGGAACTAACTAGAGGGGTCCCACACGTCAGCGGCTCTAGATACGCGAAGCGGTATCCTTCAATCTAGGCCTTATGATTAGAATCTGATCTAACTGCTAAGGTTCATCGTCGACGATGAACAACTCCGGCGAGGTTTAAACCCTAACGCGGAGGTGGGGGTCGTGTGAGGCTCACCAGGGCTCCAGCTAGGGTCGGCGATAGGGACGAATGACATTGTCGACGACGGTGGTTCGAATGGTGGTCGCGGCGGCTCCTGGTGCAGCTCCAATCAATGGCTCCGCTCCTCCTCAGTAGCGGCAGACTCCGGCCAAATTTCAGCGATGCGGAGCTCTGCTTGCATCGGGGAAGGGTCAGGGTGTTCTGTGAGGAGTGGGGAGTGAGATGATGTGGCGAATTGAGGCTGGGGTGGCCTCCTTTTATAGCCGAGCGAGAGGGGCAGTGCGGCATAGTCGAAGCTCGACGGCACATCGAGGTATTGGCATGGCGGAGGGCATAGGCCATTGCACGTTCTCCTGGCGATTCTCAAGGGCTTAATGGCACAACACGGGGCGGTCCAGGTTGGTCGAAATGGGTCGATGCTCTGACCAGCACCGATGGCATTTTCGACAACGCACAAGTGCTCCTGGTCAGGCGGCGACGAACGGGCATGTCTAGGGGTAGCTGGTGTCGCGGTGAGTGTAGGCATGTGTGGCAAGGGCGAGGCGCAGCGTGTACGCATGTGTCAGCTGTGGCGCTCTGGTGCACTCTCGGCATGTCAGAGAAGAAATGGGCACGTCATTTTCTTTGTGGTCAAGGTCCTGGCTGCACTCGAGGGTTGGATAGGGGGTGGCGGTGGATGGTGAGCTTCCTCGTGGATATTGTGGACAGGCGCGGCGTTGGCTCCTGTGGGCTAGCCATGGTCGGCTGGCAAGGGGATCGGGTGGCATGGAACTGGTGCAAGAGGTAGCTTGCTAGCTTGTTCAATGCAAGTGTGGTCACTAGGGGGACAAGGGGTGAGAATTGGTGACAAGAATAGGACAAAGCTTTGATCATAAACAGTGATAGTTAGGCAGTGATTACTCTGCTCACCATCTGTTTGGTGAAATGGCCGCATGAAATTTAGTTTTAAATTTTTGGATGAATTTTGGTGAGTTCTATGGTCACATGCTTGGTAGTATCTGGTTTCTTAGGTTTTTCAAGGTGAACTGGTTTGAGTGGTTTTTGAGAAATGGTGATCTTAGTACATACACTTGATTCAATCTTGAATTGTCATTTGAATAGATTTGGAATTGGTTTCTGTTGGTTTGCAAGGTGGGCTTAGGTTCACTTTTACCGTGTCTAGCAACGGGTGAAAATAATTGGATTTGTTTCTATTAGAAATCTTGGACTAGAAACACTCAAAGTGGTCTAGTGGTTAACTTTGGTCAAAATGACCATTTCCTTACATTGTTTATATGTGATTTTCTCTTCATTTGATTCTGCTTGGAAATGATCTAGATAATATTGTTTTCATCTTTAAATCAATTCTTTCCATTCATAGCAATCAAACATGGCAATATCAATCATTCATGCTTTCATCACACACACATGAATTCATATTGATTTTAATAACAAAAGTTCTTGTTAGCCCTAAACATGGGTGATTGGAACTTGATAATCTTGATTTATATTTTTGGGATGTTACAAACCTTCCCCCCTTAAATAAATTCTTGTCCCGAGATTTAAGAAAAAGAAAACAAGGAACTAAAGGGATCTGGAAGCTCAGTCCTAATGTAATCTTCTCATTCCCAAGTAGCTTCTTCTTCAGTATGGTTACTCCACTAGATCTTGAGAAACTTGATACTCCGAGTTCTAATGTTTATAAAGGCTTCTTCCAAAATACGAATGGGTACTTCACGATAAGTCAGGTCATTGTTGAGCTCTATGGTCCTATGATCAATATTCTTGAAAACTTTGGTATTCTCTGGGACTTCTAGGCATTTGCGAAGTAACGAGATATGAAACACATTATGAATGACTGACATCTCCTCCGGCAGTTCTAGTTGATAGGATACTTCTCCTCGGTGATTCAAAATCTTGAAGGGTCTGATATATCTGGGGCTGGCTTTCCTTTGAGTTGGAAACGTTGCATTCCTTTCAAGGGTGATACTTTCAGATACACAAAATCTCCGATATTGAAGGATAGGTCTCGATGTCTCTTGTTGGCGTAACTCTTCTGTCTAGATTGGGAGGTCTTAAGGTGCTCATGGATATTGTGAACTTTCTCCTCGGCTTCTCATAGGATGTCGGGTCCAAAAATCTGACTCTCTCCTACTCCGACCAATTCAGCAGGGTACGACACTTCCTTCCATACATAAATTCAAATGGGGCCATTTGCAAGATGGCTTGGTAACTGTTGTTGTATGAAAACTCTGCGAAAGGCAGTCTTCCCATTTTGATCCATATTCCAACACACAAGCTCTCAACATATCTTTGAGTATCCAGTTTACTCGCTCCGTTTGTCCATCAGTCTGCGGGTGATAAGATGTGATGAAGTCAAGTCTGGTTCCTAATACTTCTTGGACTTTCTTACATAATCTCGAGGTAAACTGGGTTCTTCGATCTGACACAATGTTCTTGGGGACTCCATGCAAACTGACTCCTCTAGCAATGTATAACTCTTCTAGCTTTGAACTCTAATAAGTGGTCTTGACAGGTAAGAAATGGGTTACTTTGGATAGTCTATCCACTATGACCCAGATAGAGTCATTTCCCCTATTAGATATAGGCAAACCGGTGATAAAATCCATTCCAACTGAATCCCATTTCCATTCTAGAATCTGTAATGGTTGCAAAAGTCCTACGGGTCTCTGATGTCCCTCTTTGACTCTTTGACAAATATCACACTTGCTATGTAGCTTCCGATTTCTCGCTTCATCTTATGCCACCAAAATTGCTCTTTCAAATCCTGATACATCTTCGTTCCTCCGGGATGGATAGAATAAAGAGTATCATGGGATTCTTTCAAAATAGCTTGTTTTAACTTTGAATCTGCTGGTACACAGATACGTCCTTTGTACCACAAAACTCACTCTTCATCTCCGGTGAATCCCGGTACCTTCCCTATACCGATACAACGTTTGATTCCGTCGATACTAGCATTTCCTTTCTGTGCCTCCTTGTTCTACTGATCAAAGTTGGTTGAAGTTGTATGCTAGCCAAAAATCCTACACTTACTAGTTCTATTCTAAAATCTTGCAACTCCTTGTGCAAACTTGGTTGCTCCTTCAGAATCATGGTGTTCAATCGACATGGCAATCTTCTAAGAGCATCTGCTACCACATTGGCTTTGTCGTGGTGATAGTGAATGTCAAGGTCATAGTCCTTGATTAGCTCTATCCATCTCCTTTGCCTTGTATTTAGATCCTTCTGGGTGAAAGTATACTCCAGAGTCTTGTGATCCGAATAAATCTCATAGCAATTGCCCATGGGGTAATGCCGCCATGTCGTCAAGGCTAAAACTACAGCTGCTAGTTCAAGGTCATGGGTAGGGTAATTCTGCTCATGTTGCTTCAGTTTTCAGGACAGATACGATATGACTTTTCCTTCTTGCATTAGCACACATCCGAGAACAATCTTAGATGCGTCACAATACACATCAAAAGGCTTCGTAATATCCGGCATAATCAAGATTGTGGCTGAGATCAATCTCTTCTTGAGCTCTTGAAAACTTGCTTCACATTTATCCTTCCATTCAAACTTCTTATCTTTCTTCAAAAATTGGGTCATGGGTCTTGCAATGCTTGAGAATCCTTCTACGAACTTGCAGTAATATCCCGCTAATCTGAGCAATGCACGAACTTGGGTTTGAGTGGTTGCGGCTTGCCATTCTTCCACATCCTTAACCTAGGAAGGGTCAACAGCAATTCCTCCTGCTTACACGATATGTCCTAGGAATCCTACTTCATGTAACCAGAACTCACATTTGCTAAACTTGGCATACAACTGATGCTCTCTAAGGGTTTCCAGGATGGTCCTTAGGTTTAGCTCATGTTCTTCTTATGATTTGGAATAGATCAGAATGTCATCGATGAAAACAACGACAAACTTATGTAGGAAGTTCATAAAAATCATATTCATGAGGTTCATGAAATAAGCGGGGGCATTGGTTAATCCAAAAGACATAAATGTGTACTCATACAGTCCATATCTGGTGGTAAAGGTAGTCTTTGGAATATCCTCTGTGAATCTTGAGTTGATGATAACCAGTTCTAAGATCAATCTTATAAAACAGTTTGCCACTGGTCAACTGGTCCAACAGATCTTCTATCTTCGGCAGTGGGTACTTGTTCTTAATGGTGACATCATTCAGCTTCCGATAATCCATGCAGAAACGGTTACCTCCATCTTTCTTATCCACAAACAAAACAGGTGATCTCCATGGCAACGCACTTGGTTGAATCAGGCCTATCTCCAGCATCGCATCCAGTTTCTTATTTAGCTCCACTAATTCAAATGAGATCATACTATAAGGTCTCTGAGCTATGGGTCCAATTCCATGGATTAGTTCAATGGTAAACTTGATATCTCGATCTAGGGGCATACCGGGCAATACATCTCGGAATACGTCGGGGTATTCACAAAATACTCTGACTTGTTCAATGGTTGGTTGGGCTAGAATCTTGTTGCACTTAAATTGACGGGCCAAGGTTTCATATACATGCTCTACTGATACTCCAGTGGTACTAGTCATGGTTATGGCTTTCTTGGCACAGTCGATTAATCCTTTATGTTTCGACATCCAATCCATTCCGAGTACTACTTCCAAACCTTTGGTTCCAAGTACTATTAGATTAGCATAAAAATCTATTCAATGGATTCTGATAGGTACGGCGTTGCAAATTTGTCTAGCTTTGGTGGTTGAACCAGGTATTTGAACTATCATAACATGCTTCAATTTTGTTGGTTGAATCTTACTAGTGCATGCAAATTCTTCTGTAACAAACGAGTGCGATGCTCCAGAATCAAACAACACTCTTGCAAGTACTGAGTTAACACAAAACATACCCAGCACGACATCTGGCGCTTCCTGAGATTCTTCAGCATTCATGTGAAACAAACGGCCGTTGTGGTTGAGAGAGTTCCTGGGAAAATCTCCTTCTAGGCTGAACAGGGCGCTGCTGCTGAGATGGGGCATTCACATTGGTGTCTGCTGCAAGCTTCTTGGGGCACTCATTGGAGTAGTGACCCTTGACTCCGTATTAAAAAAAGTGACCTAAGACTTGTCTTTTCCTACAACAGGCACAACATTGCTTCCAGTCCTTGGGGCAGTATCGGTGTTGTTGGTGTTGTTGTTGTTGAACTTGGGTGGTGCACGGTTGAAAGTGTTGGAGTTGTCGGGGTTGTTATGGTGGTTTTCCCTGGGCCTTGGGTTTCCTCCTCCTCAGTTGGGATAGTTCGGACAGGTCATCAGGGGTCTATTGTTTCTCGGGTCATATCCTACAGACGGGTTGGGGCAATACTTTGGGGTATGGTGGGATCCTGGTTGATTCATCATTCGACGCTTGCGATTCTCATTGTCTTGGTTGATCTTGCCTTCCATATGGATTGCTGAATCAACTAAGGTTTCATGGTCAGCAAATGGGATATTTACTAACACCGTCTACATCTCATCATGCAGATCATTTAAGAATCTCTCCTTCTTCTTAGCTTCAGTACTAATCTCATTAGGCGCATACCTAGACAGAGATAGGAATTGTCAACACCCGGATTTTTCAATCCTAGATGCCTATTATGCCATACATCACAATCCCAGGATTACCATTTTTGCGAGACATAATAGAATTGGATACCATAGTACATCATCCATTACAACGATACATAAGTTCTTACACAAATAGGGATCTCATGATCCAGTTCATAATACAACATCAAGCAGCGGAATACGTAATAATAACGGTAGCGTGGTAAGCTCCATCTTCAGGGTCACAGGCAATGCTGACGATGGGAGATGATCCTAGTTGTCGTAACCTTCCTGGGGTCCATCTTCCAGGTACTCCTCTTCATAGTCTAGCCATGGGAATAGCCAGGGACAAAGCCATGAGTACTCTTTAAGTACTCGCAAACTAATACTAACAGGTAAGGGGTTTTTGGATAATGGGACACTAGGGTCTAAGGTTGTTTTGCAAAAAGCCAGGTTTATCTCTACTCAGTTCCAAAGCTAGTCACAATTTTATATCTCCTAAGTGGGATCTTGTACTTCAGGTCACAACTCTGTTGTGGTCAAGTCAAAGTATTAATTCATTTCACAAGTCGTTTTGAAAAGTCTGACGAGGGAACAGTATGGCCACTCCAACTATCCATAACCACGGACACGGCTATTCGAATAGTTTGACACTCTGCAGAGATTGTACACTTTCACCACAACATTTGATACATCTGTCAGGAACAAATCCTGAATTCACCATACTCAGTATGCGGATAATCAATCCTAACCTTTCGATTACACGCCCTAGTATAAGCACCTCTCCTGTGAGTTTGGCCTCCCAACCACGACCAACACTCATCTTGGGTACTGCACAGGTGGACAATCTTCACAAGGTAGCCTCAGCTCAGACCTTGGCCGTGAGGGAACTAATACTACGGAATATAAGTTTCCAGTCAAGCCCTACCCAATCTTCGGGTATTGTGGTTGTACGATAAAATTGGAATGGTATCGCATCCAGACAACCATCAGTTTTATAAAGGGCTAAGGCTCATTCCTCAACATTTTCATCACCAAAATCATCAAGTGTTTGGAAACACATGACCAAAACATTTCAGTAGAATGATCCATCATTCCAAGGTTTTCATAACCAATTTTCCACCAAGTATTCCCATCTAAGGTTGATCAAGTTTTATGCTTAGCACTAGCATCTACAAGTGGGGGTAGTACTAAGGAGGGGTGGTAAACTAGTGGAGTTTCAACTAAGTATAACCTTATGTCTTAGGCTGAGATCAAGGTTTCTAACTTAGGCCAAATTTTATGCTCTTTATGCAACCTTCAGCACTTTCCAAAATCTACCAGTCACTTAAGTAAACTCTAAGTAAGCTTTGATAAAGAAATAAAGTAAGAAGCTTGCACATAAAACTAGGATTGGTTTATCAAGTGGGTATGATCACTTATGCTTAAGGCATATAGTAGTCATAGCACAAGTATGGGTTTGTGGCATTAGGAAGGTATCTTGCAAGTGTTAGCTTGCATCAATATCAGTATAAGCTTGCTAAATTGCAAGTGTTAGCTTGCAAGGTTAATAGCTTGCATCAGTGTCAATATAAGCTTGCCTTGTGCAGAGCAGTGGTTGAAGTTCTCCTCGGCTTCTTCTGCGTAGTATCCTCCTTCCTCCTCGTATCCTTGGTCGCTACTAGCGTCTACGAATAAATACGAGGTACACAATCACCAAACAATACTTAACTACTTGCAATCATCACACACAAGGGTCCTATAGATGATCTAGAATCATCCCTAATATTACAAGGTTAAGGCTTGGTTTAATTTGTTTTTATTTTTAGAAAAGTAATTTCTACTCATTGAAAAACTACTTAAGTTTTAATATTCTGCAAACTAAACATGGGATCATGTTGACACATGTCATCACCACATATTGTAGTCCATGGGAATGTGATTTAAAGTGGTGTCACAATTTAATAAGGTTTTACCCTTTTATTTTAATTAATTAAAGTGGCTAGAAATGCTTATGAGGCATTCTTTTATTACTTGAACATTATTTCTGCAAGTAAACCTCTATATTTTTATATATTCTGAAAGGTATGGTTAAATGTGATTTTTGAGAGTTGGAATCAACTCAAAAGCTATTATGGTTTAAATTTGAAAAATGTTTGAATGCAGAAAAGCTTCTGCCTTGTTATTTTTACCATGGGTGATTCATAGATCCAAATGACTTGAATCCAACGGGCTTGGATTCAGCATTCACAGACCTTTCCAACAAAATTGGTTTCATTCAAATTGGTGCACTGAATCGAACTGGGTTGATTTTTGAAGTTGGGTACAGAAGTGTGTTTGAATTGAAATAGAAAAAGATTTAATTTGAATAACTGGGCTGCGCGGGAAAAGTTAACGGGCCAGCCTGCTAAGCGCAGTGTTCCCGCGGGCTGCTTAAGTGGGTGTCCCCACTCGTCAGTGACACGGGGCTGGGCGAAGCGGTATGGGGCAACGTAGGTCGTTCGATCTAGTTCTAATCTAACGGCTGGGAGTCATCGTCGACGCGAGACAACTCCGGCGAGAACGAAACCTAGCGCAGCCAGTGAGGGTCGTTGGGGGCTCACCGGGGTACTGGCGAGGGTCGGCGAGGCGGGCGAACGACAAAGTCGACGACGGTGAACTCAGGGTGGTCACGGCAGCTCCTGGGGTGGCTCCTTTCTTCTCCGGCAGCGGCAGGCTCCAGTGAAATTCCGGCGAGGTGGTGCTCGCCTTGCTCTGAGAATGGTGTGGCACGATCGGTGAGGAGAGGGGAGTGAGATGGTGTGAAGAATTAAATGCGGGGTGGCCTCTATTTATAGTCGGCGAGGGACGGTGAGCTCGTCGGGGGCGATGTTACAGGCGGCTAATGGCATGGGCAAGGGTAGGGGATGGTGCTGTGTCTCCTGGCGATGCTCAACGACATGGTTGCGAGGCATGGGGCAGTGTGGTTTGGTCTGGAACGGGCGGTGCTCTGCGCGGCAGAGGCGGCGTCTTCGACGGCGGGCGGTGGCTGTACGGCACGGGGCAGCAAACGGGGCTGGGCGAAGCGGTATGGGGCAACGTAGGTCGTTCGATCTAGTTCTAATCTAACGGCTGGGAGTCATCATCGACGCGAGACAACTCCGGCGAGAACGAAACCTAGCGCAGCCAGTGAGGGTCGTTGGGGCTCACAAAGTACTTGGCGAGGTGGTGAGCGAGCGACAAAGTCGACGATGGTGAACTCAGGGTGGTCACGGCAACTCCTGGGGTGGCTCCTTTCTTCTCCGGCAGCGGCAGGCTCCAGTGAAATTCCGGCGAGGTGGTGCTCGCCTTGCTCTGAGAATGGTGTGGCACGATCGGTGAGGAGAGGGGAGTGAGATGGTGTGAAGAATTCGTGCGGGGGTGGCCTCTATTTATAGTCGAGCGAGGGGACCGTCGGGGCGGACGGTGAGCTCGTCGGGGGCGATGTTACAGGCGGCTAATGGCATGGGCAAGGGTAGGGGATGGTGCTGTGTCTCCTGGCGATGCTCAACGACATGGTTGCGAGGCATGGGGCAGTGTGGTTTGATGCAGAGGCGGTGCTCTGCGGCATGAGAGGCGTCTTCGACGGCGGGCGGTGGCTGTACGGCACGGGGCGGCAAACGGGGATGTCTGGCGGTCTCCTAGGTTGATGGGGATCGTGTGTGCACGCGGCGAGGGCGGCGCGCGGTCTGTGGGTGATGGTCGAGGGTGGCGTTGTGGCGCACGCTCGGCATGGTCTGGGCGCGGCTTGTACGCGTGGTCCAGGACTTGGCAACGCTTGTGGCTGGGACAGTGAGTGGCGATGGACGGTGGGCTGCCTCCTAGACAAGGTTGGCACGGCTAGTTCTTCCTCTAGCTTCCTGTCCACAATAGGGTGACATGGGTGTGCTCGGCTGTTCACCATTAATGGCAATGGCAAGCTCACAGGGGTGCTAGTGTTGGGCTAATCTTTCTAGATGATCTCTTGAATGTGTGTGAGCTAACTAGGGAACAAGTTAGGCAAGAATCACTGCACACTATAGTGTTTGATGTTTTGTTTGATTTGTGTCTGCAACCTGTTTGATGAAATGGCCGCATGAAATCATGTTTTGAATTTTGAAATGATTTTTGGTGGGTTTGCTAGATTGGTGCTGGTGAGTCTGCAGATGCTTGGGTTTTGAAAGCTGAGCTTGTTTGAGTGGGTTTTGAAAAAGTGGGATCTTCACATATGAAGAAGATTCAATTTTGAATTTTCATTTAAACTATGCATTTGAAAGTTTCTGGATGATCACAAAGTCGGCCTTGATACTTAGTTATGAGTACAATCAAGGGGTGCAAAGATCCAGAAAAGTTTCTGTTGAGTTTTGAAAGTTTGGGATAGCCAAAGTAGGCTTGGGAGTTAAATTGGTCAAAGTGACCATTCACTTAATATATTTGTTTTGATTTACTTGTCTTTAGGAAAAGTGTGAGAAATGTTTTAGATGATGTTTATTTACCTAAGAAACATTTTACAAGCAATGGATCACACAAACAAGGTGGTTTTAAAGAAATTAAAAATCCATGCATACACATATGCATGCATTCATGATTTTATTTAGAAAAGTTTTTGTTAACCCTAATCTTGATTATTAGTGTTTGATGATCTAAGTTTAGTATTTTGGGGATGTTACAAACCTTCCCCCCTTAAACAAAAATCTCGTCCCGAGATTTGAAAAAGGACGAAAAGATTAGCTAGGATTTGAAGAGATCGGGAAACTCCGTCCTGATGTGATCTTCGCGTTCCCAGGTAGCTTCCTCTTCCGTGTGGTTGCTCCACTGAATCTTGAGAAACTTGATGCTTCGGGTTCGGGTAGTTCGAAAAGCTTCTTCCAAAATGTGGATGGGTACTTCGGGATAGGTCAGGTCATCGTTGATCTCTATGGTCCGGTGATCGATATTCTTGAACACTTCGGTCTTCTCGGGTACTTCGAGACACTTGCGAAGTAACGAGATATGGAACACATTGTGCACAGCTGACATCTCTTCAGGTAATTCCAGTTGATACGATACTTCTCCTCGACGGTTCAAAATTTTGAAAGGTCCGATATATCTGGGGGCTAACTTTCCTTTGAGTTGGAAACGATGCATTCCCTTCAATGGCGACACTTTCAGATAAACGAAATCTCCTATATTGAAGGCGAGGTCTCGACGTCTCTTGTCGGCATAACTCTTCTGTCGGGATTGGGTGGTCTTGAGGTGCTCACGAATCTTGTGAACCTTTTCTTCTGCTTCTCGTAGGATGTTGGGTGCGAAAATATGACTCTCTCCTACTTCCGACCAGTTCAAAGGGGTGCGACACTTCCTTCCATACATGAATTCAAATGGAGCCATTTGCAAACTGGCTTGGTAACTATTGTTGTAGGAAAATTCTGCAAACGGCAGACAGTCTTCCCACTTGGATCCATATTCTAGCACACATGCTCTAAGCATATCTTCGAGTATTTGGTTTACTCGCTCTGTTTGTCCATCGGTCTGAGGGTGATACAGATCGAAATCTAGGCGGGTTCCTAAACCTTCTTGGACTTTCTTCCAGAATCTCGAGGTAAACTGAGTTCCTCGATCCGATACTATGTTCTTGGGGACTCCGTGCAAACTAACTATTCTAGCGATGTATAACTCCGCTAGCTTCGAACTCTGATAGGTGGTTTTGATGGGCAAGAAATGGGCGACTTTGGACAATCTGTCCACTATGACCCAGATAGAGTCATTTCGCCTACTAGAAGTAGGTAGTCCAGTGATAAAGTCCATTCCTACAGAATCCCATTTCCATTCTGGAATTTGCAAAGGTTGCAACAATCCAGCGGGTCTTTGATGTCCTGCCTTGACTCGCTGACATATATCACACTTGGCGATATAGCTTCCGATTTCTCTCTTCATCTTATGCCACCAAAATTGCTCCTTCAAATCTTGATACATCTTAGTTCCTCCGGGATGGATAGAATAAAGAGTATCATGAGCCTCCTTCAATATAACTTCTTTAACCTCCGAATCTGCTGGTACACAAAGGCGTCCTTTGTACCACAGAACTCCTTCTTCGACCTCGGTGAATCCGGGTAATTTGCTGTCTGCGTCTGACGCTTGATTCCGTCGATACTAGCATTTCCCTTCTGCGCTTCTTTAATCTGACTGATCAAAGTGGGCTGAAGTTCTATGCTAGCCAAAAATCCTTCACTTACTAATTCTATTCGAAAATCTTCCATCTCCTTGTGCAGACTTGGTTGCTCCTTCAAAATCATGGAGTTCAAGCGGCATGGCAATCTGCTAAGGGCATCTGCTACCACATTGGCTTTACCGGGGTGATAGTGAATGTCCAGATCCTAATCCTTGATTATCTCAATCCATCTTCTCTGCCTCATATTCAACTCTTTCTGAGTAAATATATACTTTAGGCTCTTGTGATCCAAATAAATCTCACAACGATTTCCCATCAGGTAATGTCTCCATGTCTTCAGGGCTAGAACTACGGCTGCGAGTTCGAGGTCATGGGTTGGGTAGTTTTGCTCATGTTGCTTCAATTGCCGAGATAGATAAGATATAACTTTGCCTTCTTGCATTAGCACACATCCAAGACCAATCTTGGATGCATCACAATACACATCGAAGGGCTTCGTGATATCCGGCATGATCAAGATTGGGGCTGAAATCAATCTCCTCTTGAGTTCTTGAAAGCTCGCTTCACATTTGTCTGTCCATTCAAACTTCTTGTCCTTCTTCAGCAATTGGGTCATGGGTCGGGCGATACTTGAGAATCCTTCTACGAATTTGCGGTAATATCCCGCCAATCCGAGAAATGCACGAACTTGGGTTTGAGTGGTCGGGGCTTGCCAATCTTCTACATCTTTCACTTTGGCAGGGTCAACAACAATTCCTCTGGCTGATACAATGTGACCGAGGAATCCTACATCCTGTAACCAGAATTCACATTTGCTAAACTTTGCATACAACTGATGCTCTCTAAGGGTTCCAAGAATGGTACTTAGGTGTAGCTCATGTTCTTCTTCTGATTTGTAATAAATCAGAATGTCATCGATGAAAACAACGACAAACTTATCCAGGAAGTCCATAAAAATCTTATTCATGAGGTTCATGAAATAAGCGGGGGCATTGGTTAATCCAAAAGACATGACTGTATACTCGTACAATCCATATCTAGTGGTAAAGGCAGTCTTTGGAATATCCTCTGCACGAATTTTGAGTTGATGATAGCCAGTTCTAAGATCAATCTTAGAAAACACTTGGGCACCGTTCAACTGATCAAACAAATCCTCTATCTTGGGCAAGGGGTACTTGTTCTTGATGGTGACATCATTCAACTTCCGATAATCCGTACACAAACAGTTACCTCCATCTTTCTTGTCCACAAACAAGACGGGTGATCTCCATGGTGACGCACTTGGTTGAATCAATCCGATTTCCAACATGGAATCCAGTTGCTTCTTCAGTTCTTCTAACTCCGATGGGTTCATACTATAGGGTCTCTGGGCTATGGGTCTTGTTCCGGGGATTAGTTCAATTATCGATATCCCGATCTGGGGGCATACCGGGCAAAACATCTGGAAATACATCGCGGTATTCACAGACTATCCGGACTTGGAAAATGGTAGGTTGGGTTATACTCTTGTTACACTTGAATTGGCGAGGTAAGGTTTCAGATATATGCTCGACTGATATTCTGGTGGTACTGGTCATGGTGATGGCTTCCTTCGCACAGTCAATCAATCCTTTACGTTTGGACATCCAATCCATTCCTAGTACTACTTCCAAACCTTTAGTTCCGAGTACTATTAGATTAGCATAAAAATCTATGCCATGGATTTGGATAGGGACGGCTTTGCAAATTTGCCTAGCCTTGGTGGTTGATCCGGGGATTTGCACAATCATAACATGCTTCAGTTTGGTTGGTTGAATTTTACTAGTGCAGGCAAATTCTCCGGTGACAAATGAATGTGATGCACCAGAATCAAACAACACTCTTGCAAGTACTGAATTAACAGAAAACATACCCAGCACGACGTCTGGCGCTTCCTGAGCTTCTTCAGCATGCATGAGAAAAAGACGGCCATTGCCGTTGAGTGAATTTCCTGGGGCAAATCTCCTTCCTGGCTGAACACGACGCTGTTGCTAAGTTGGGGCATTGGCATTAGGGGCTGTAGCATTCTTCTTGTTGGGGCACTCGTTGGAATAGTGGCCTTTATTTCCTGATCCATAACAGTGACTTGTGACTTGTCCTTAGCTGCGACAGACGTATTGCTTCCGATCCTCGGGCGGTGTTGGGGTTGGCGGTAGCATTGTTGGTGTTGAACTTGGGTGGGGCACGGGTGAAATTGCTAGAGTTGCCAGGGTTGTTGTGATTTCCTCCGGGTCTAGGGTTTCCACGGTTGGGGTAGGTTGGACGGGTCATAGGGGGTCTATTGGTTCTTGGGGCAAATCCTGGAGATGGGTTGGGGCAATACTTTGGGGTCTGATGGTTTCCGGGTTGATGCATCATGCGACGCTTGTGGTTCTCATTGGCTTGGTTGATCTTTCCTTCCATCTGGATAGCAGAGTCGACAAGGGATTCAATATCAGCAAAGGGGATATTGACTAACACCGTCTGCATCTCGTCATGCAGACCATTCAGAAATCTTTCTTTCTTCTTGGCTTCGGTGTCTATCTCGTCCGGGGCATACCTAGCTAATTACAAAAATTTGTCACGGTATTCCACTACAGTCATCCTTCCTTGCTTTAGCTCTCTGAACTCGTCTCTCATTCTCTTGATCAAACCCGGTGGCACATGGGTTCTGCTAAACTTGACCTTGAATTCCTCCAGGTCATCATCTGGCCTCCGGTCATTGCACGAACACTATTCCACCATGCCCTAGCATCTCCGGCTAGATAATGGGTGGCAAACAAAACTTTCTCGTTGGCTTCCACTCCTACTAATTCTAAGTTATTTTCCATGGTTTGCAGCCAATCATCGGCGTCTAGGGGTTCTTCTGACTTGGTGAAAATAGGTGGGTTGGTATTCTGTAAATTCTTGAGCTTAGATCCATGGTTGTCCTGATTTCCGTGGCCTTGGTTGTTGTGGGATAGCTGGGCTATCTGCTGCAGAGTGGCTAGGTTCGCTTGACGTTCCGCTCTTTCAGCTTCACGGTCAGAAGTCAACATTTGCAGAATCTGCAACATCGGATCCGGGGCTAAACCACTTCCTCCACGTGGCATCTGAAGATTGAGGTAGATCATGAGAAAAGAGGGAAATTTCTAAGGTTTTGGGGTCTTTGAAAAGTTTTTAAAGGTTTGACTCAGATTTTTCTAGCAACTTGATTTTTCATTCATTCATAGCACATAGTACAACACACACCACAACAAAGAAAAACATATGGTTTTAAGAACCATTCTGAAATCTACGATACAGTGGGACCGACTTCTACTCACTACGCTAGTGCTCAGTGCTACTACTCCTCGGAATCTGTGGCTTCATCAGCTTCATCATCATCGATGAAGGAGAAATCATCCTCATCGGTGAAGAAGTCCATGGCCTGATCCTCCAGAAAATCATCGTCATCGCTGAGATAAGAGTAAGGGTCTCCACGAAGATCCTCTCCTGCATTCTCCCTTTCCTCCAACTGCATGTCTCTCTCGTGGATGGTCTCCTCCAGAGATGAGATCATGGCGAAGACGGGCAATAATGCGCTCCTTTTTGTCGAGCTGACGGCGACGAGACTTGCGATCCTTTGCTAGCATGGCTATGGTCTGATCCTTCATTTGGATGATGGCAGACTTGTGGTTGCAATAGTCACAGCAGTTGTCCAACTCCTGCGGACGATCATACATCATGAAGCTAAGGTGGTCCAATTGAGTCTTCAGCTCGGGGTGGTATGGGGCTTCCAGTGGTTGTCCATTTGCATCACGTCTTGGGAAAAACTCAAAGCGGGTTCCCTTGATCTGATTGATGCTCTGCCCACACAGACGGGAGAGAGATTCCTGCATTGCTCTAGCAAGTCCATCGAGCCAGTTGTTCTCTCTTAAGGTAAACTGAATTCCTTCCGCAGTGGGAGGTTCAATCTTTCCTCTAAGACTTGCAACAATTAGCCACTGCAGATCTTCTCCTCCTTGATCATTGAGTTGAGCTCCGAAAAACTCGGGGTGCAAACGCTCCAGAAGTTCCGAAAGCTGATCCAGATCCCTCTCAAAGATAAGGTCTCCTCCATTCCCCAACTGATAAAACTTGTTGTACTTCACGTCCATCTATAAAAATAGAGGATGAGTAGATTAGCAGAGTGATCAAGTGTGTCAAAATTTTATGTATTTTGCAAGAATTTTTGAGGAACATGAATTTTTATGAAAGAATCAAAGAGATAAGAATGCGAATAAGTTTTTGTAAATATTTGTTTTGCTTTGGTTTTGAAACTAAGTTTTTGGTTCAAACGTCCAGTCTAACTAGGGTCTCCTATGGTCAGGATGGCTCTGATACCAACTTGTCAACACCCGGATTTTTCAATCCTAGATGCCTGTTATGCCATACATCGCAATCCCAGGATTACCATTTTTGCGAGACATAACAGAATTGGATACCATAGTACATCATCCATTACAATGATACATAAGTTCTTACACAAATAGGGATCTCATGATCTAGTTCATAATACAACATCAAGCAGCAGAATACGTAATAATAACGGTAGCGTACGCGAAGCTCCATCTTCAGGGTCACAGGCAATGCTGACGATGGGAGATGATCCTAGTTGTCGTAACCTTCCTGGGGTCCATCTTCCATGTACTCCTCTTCATAGTCTGGCCATGGGAATAGCCAGGGACAAATCCATGAGTACTCTTTAAGTACTCGCAAACTAATACTAACAGGTAAGGGGTTTTTGGATAATGGGACACTAGGCTCTGAGGTTTTTTTGCAAAAAGCCAGGTTTATCTCTACTCAGTTCCAAAGCTAGTCACAATTTTATAAATCCTAAGTGGGATCTTGTACTTCAGGTCACAACTCTGTTGTGGTCAAGTCAAAGTCTTAATTCATTTCACAAGTCGTTTTGAAAAGTCGGCGGGAACAAGATGGCCACTAATCGTCCATAACCGCGGACGCGGCTATTCGAATAGTTTGACACTCTGCAGAGATTGTACACTTTCACCACAACATTTGATACATCTGTCAGGAACAAATCCTGAATTCACCATACTCAGTATGCGAATAATCAATCCTAACCTTTCGATTACACGCCCTAGTATAAGCACCTCTCCTGTGAGTTTGGCCTCCCAACCATGACCAACTGTCATCTTGGGTATTGCACAGGTGGACAATCTTCACAAGGTAGCCTCAGCTCAGACCTTGGCCATGAGGGAACTAATACTACGAAATATAAGTTTCCAGTCAAGCCCTACCCAATCTTTGGGTATTGTGGTTGTACGATAAAATTGGAATGGTATCGCATCCAGACAACCATCAGTTTTATAAAGGGCTAAGGCTCATGCCTCAACATTTTCATCACCAAAATCATCAAGTGTTTGGAAACACATGTCCAAAACATTTCAATAGAATGATCCATCATTCCAAGGTTTTCATAACCAATTTTCCACCAAGTATTCCCATCTAAGGTTGATCAAGTTTTATGCTTAGCACTATCATCTACAAGTGGGGGTAGTACTAAGGAGGGGTGGTAAACTAGTGGAGTTTCAACTAAGTATAACCTTATGTCTTAGGCTGAGATCAAGGTTTCTAACTTAGGCCAAATTTTATGCTCTTTATGCAACCTTCAGCACTTTCCAAAATCTACCTGTCACTTAAGTAAACTCTAAGTAAGCTTTGATAAAGAAATAAAGTAAGAAGCTTGCACATAAAACTAGGATTGGTTTATCAAGTGGGTATGATCACTTATGCTTAAGGCATATAGTAGTCATAGCACAAGTATGGGTTTCTGGCATCAGAAAGGTATCTTGCAAGTGTTAGCTTGCATCAATATCAGTATAAGCTTGCTAAATTGCAAGTGTTAGCTTGCAAGGTTAATAGCTTGCATCAGTGTCAATATAAGCTTGCCTTGTGCAGAGCAGTGGTTGAAGTTCTCCTCGGCTTCTTCTTCGTAGTATCCTCCTTCCTCCTCGTATCCTTGGTCGCTACTAGCGTCTACGAATAAATACGAGGTACACAATCACCAAACAATACTTAAGTACTTGCAATCATCACACACAAGGGTCCTATAGATGATCTAGCATCATCCCTAATATTACAAGGTTAAGGCTTGGTTTAATTTCTTTTTATTTTTAGAAAAGTTATTTCTACTCATTGAAAAACTACTTAAGATTTAATATTCTCCAAACTAAACATGGGATCATGTTGACACATGTCATCACCACATATTGTAGTCCATGGGAATGTGATTTAAAGTGGTGTCACAATTTAATAAGGTTTTACCCTTTTATTTTAATTAATTAAAGTGGCTAGAAATGCTTACGAGGCATTCTTTTATTACTTGAACATTATTTCTGCAAGTAAACCTATATATTTTTATATATTCTGAAAGGTATGGCTAAATGTGATTTTTGAGAGTTGGAATCAACTCAAAAGCTATAATGGTTTAAATTTGAAACATGTTTGAATGCAGAAAAGCTTCTGCCTTGTTATTTTTACCATGGGTGATCTATAGATCCAAATGACTTGAATCTAACGGGCTTGGATTCAGCATTCACAGACCTTTCCAACAAAATTGGTTTCATTCAAATTGGTGCACTGAATCGAACTGGGTTGATTTTTGAAGTTGGGTATAGAAGTGTGTTTGAATTAAAATAGAAAAAAATTTAATTTGAATAACTGGGCTGCGCGGGAAAAGTTAACGGGCCGGCCTGCTAAGCGCAGTGCTCCCGTGGGCTGCTTAAGTGGGTGTCCCCACTCGTCAGTGACAAGGGGCTGGGCGAAGCGGTATGGGGCAACGTGGGTCGTTCGATCTAGTTCTAATCTAACGGCTACGAGTCATCGTCGACGCGAGACAACTCCGGCGAGAACGAAACCTAGCGCGGCCAGTGAGTGTTGCTGGGGGATCACCGGGGTACTAGCGAGGGTCGGCGAGGCGGGCGAATGACAAAGTCGACGACGGCGAACTCAGGGGTGGTCGCGGCAGCTCCTGGGGTGGCTCCAATCGCTGGCTCCCTTCTTCTCCAGAGGCGGCGAACTCCGGTGAAATTCCGGCGAGGTGGTGCTCGCCTTGCTCTGAGAATGGTGTGCCACGATCAGTGAGGAGAGGGGAGTGAGATGGTGTGAAGAATTCGTGCGGGGGTGGCCTCTATTTAGATTCGAGCGAGGGGACCGTCGGGGCGCACGGTGAGCTCGTCGGGGGCGATGTTACAGGCGGCTAATGGCATGGGCAAGGGTAGGGGACGGTGTTGTGTCTCCTGGCGATGCTCAACGACATGGTTGCGAGGCATGGGGCGGTGTGGTTTGGTCTGGAATGGGTGGTGCTCTGCGCGGTAGAGGCGGCGTCTTCGACGGCGGTCGGTGGTTGTACGGCACGGGGCGGCAAACGGGGATGTCTGGCGGTCTCCTGGGTTGATGGCGATCGTGTGTGCACGCGGCAAGGGTGGCACGCGTTCTGTGGGTGATGGTCGAGGGTAGCGCTCTGGCGCACGCTCGGCATGGTCTGGGCGAGGCTTGTACGCGTGGTCCAGGGCTTGGCAACGCTTGCGGCTGGGACAGTGAGTGGCGGTGGACGGTGGGCTGCCTCCTAGACAAGGTTGGCACGGCTAGTTCTTCCTCTAGCTTCCTGTCCACAATGGGGTGACATGGGTGTGCTCGGCTGTTCACCATTAATGGCAATGGCAAGCTCAAAGGGGTGCAAGTGTTGGGCTAATCTTTCTAGATGATCTACTGAGTTGTGTGTGAGCTAACTAGGGAACAAGTTAGGCAAGAATCACTGCACACTATAGTGTTTGATGTTTTGTTTGATTTGTGTCTACAACCTGTTTGATGAAATGGCCCCATGAAATCATGTTTTGAATTTTGAAATGATTTTTGGTGGGTTTGCTAGATTGGTGCTGGTGAGTCTGCAGATGCTTGGGTTTTGAAAGTTGAGCTTGTTTGAGTGGGTTTTGAAAAAGTGGGATCTTCACATATGAAGAAGATTCAATTTTGAATTGTCATTTAAACTATGCATTTGAAAGTTTTTGGATGATCACAAAGTGGGACTTGATACTTTGTTATGAGTACAATCAAGGGGTGCAAAGATCCAGAAAAGTTTCTGTTGAGTTTTGAAAGTTTGGGATAGCCAAAGTAGGCATGGGAGTTAAATTGGTCAAAGTGACCATTCACTTAATATATTTGTTTTGATTTACTTGTCTTTAGGAAAAGTGTGGGAAATGTTTTAGATGTTGTTTATTTCACCTAAGAAACATTTTACAAGCACTGGATCACACAAACAAGGTGGTTTTAAAGAAATTAAAAATCCATGCATACACATATGCATGCATTCATGATTTTATTTAGAAAAGTTTTTGTTAACCCTAATCTTGATGATTAGTGTTTGATGATCTAAGTTTAGTATTTTTGGGATGTTATAGGAATCTACCAAGGTACTCTACCACATTCATTCTTCCTTGCTTAAGCTCCTTAAATCCATCCCTCATCCGCAGAATCGAACTCGGTGGCACATGGGTTCGGCTGAACTTGAGTTTGAATTCATCCCAAGCCATCATATATCCTCCATTCATGGTGCGAATGCTATTCCACCAAGCTCTTGCATCACCTACAAGATAATGGGTGGCAAACAGTACTTTCACATTGGCATCCACTCCTGCGACTTCTAAGTTATTCTCCATGGTCTGCAGCCAGTCATCAGCATGTAATGGTTCTTCAGACTTACTAAAAATTGGTGGATTGGTGTTTTGAAAGTTCTTGAGCTTGGATCCATGGTTTTCCTAGTTTCCATGGCCTTGATTATTCTGGGTCATCTGAGCTATCTGTTGAAGGGTGGCTAAGTTGGCTTGACGTTCAGCTCTTCCAACTTCACGGTCACCAACTAACATTTGCAACATTGGGTCCTGAGATGAATTGCTCCCTCCGCGAGGCATCTGAAGATTGAGGTAGATCATCAGACAAGAGGGAAATTTCTAAGGTTCATGGCTTTGTTTTTGTAAAGTTTTTAAACTTTGAGTTTGACTCTGATTTTGCAAACTAGCAACCTGCTTTTCATTCATTCATTCATAACACCCAATACAAACACACACCACACTAAGGTAACAGATGGTTTTAAGAACCATTCTGTGAAACTACTATACAATGGTATCGGATACAACTCACACCTATGATAGTGCTCAAGTGCTAGTACTCATCAGAATCGGTGTCTTCGTCATCATCGATGAAGGCGGAATCATCATCATCAGTGTGGAAGTCCATCGCCTTGTCCTCCAGGTAGTCATCATCATCACTGAGGTAGGAGTAGGGATCTCCACGGATATCTTCCCCTGCATTCTCCCTCTCCTCAAGCTGCATGTCCCTCTCATGGATGGTCTCCTCCAAGTCTGTCACTTTGTGACGAAGGCAAGCAATGATGAGATCCTTTTTGTCACGTAGATGGGGAAATGTCTTGCGCTCCTTCGCAAGGATGGCGAGGGTCTGGTCCTTCTTGACTGCAATGGCATAGTCGTGGTTGGCGTAGGCGCGGGCGTTGTCCAACTCCTTCTGCCTATCATACAACATGAAGCTGAGATGATCCATGTGATGCTTCAGCTCTGGGTGGTATGGCACCTCCAATGGCTGTCCCATAGCATCACACCTTGCGTATAACTCAAAGAGGGTGCCCTTGATTTGGTTGATGCCTTTCCCACATAGACGGGCAAGAGCTTCCTGCATAGCCCTGGCGAGTCCATCTAGCCAGTTGTTCTCTCTTGATCTGAATTGGATCCCCTCTGAGGTGGGTGCCTCCATCTTGCCTCTGAGATTTGCAACTATCAGCCATTGTAGTTCTCCTCCTTGCTGATCGTTGAGCTGTGCTTCGAAGAACTGGGTCTGCGTGTGCTCAAGAATTTCCAAGAGTTGGTCTAAATCGCGCTCAAATATGAGCTCTCCTCCGTTGCCCAACTGATAGAAATTGCTATACTTCACGTACAGCTATAAGAATGTATGATAAGTAAGTTATAAGAGTGATCAAGTGTGTCAAATTTTATGTAAGATTTGCAAGAATTTTTGAGGAACATGAATTTTCTTGAAAGAATCTAAGTGATAAGAATGAAAATAGGTTTTCATAAATACTCACTTCTTTTGTTTTGAAACTAAGTTTTTGATTCAAGTGTCCATTATAACTAGGGTCTCCTATGGTCAGGATGGCTCTGGTACCAACTTGTCAACAACCGGATTTTTAATCCCAGATGCTTGTTATTCCATACATCGCAATCCCAGGATTACCATTTTTGCGAGACATAACAGATTGGTACCATAGTTCATCATCCATTACAAACCATAATAAAGGTCTTACAAATAAAGGATCTCATGATCTAGTCTTAAGACAATCAACGCAGCGGAATAATAATAGTAGCATGGTCAAAGCTCCATCTTCAGGGTCACAGGCAATGCTGATGATGGGAGATGATCCTAGTTGTCATAGACTTCATGTTGTCCATCATCCTAGTAGTCCTCCTCATAGTCTGGCCATAGGAATAGCCAGGGACAAAGCCATGTGTACTCTTTAAGTACTCGCAAACTATCACTAACAAGTAGAGTGGTTCAAGTAGGAACCCTAAGGTCTAGGTTTATTTCCAAACAGCAAGGTTTATCTCTAACTAAGTTTAGAAGTAAATAAAACTAGTTTGATGTTCTAAATCACCTAAGTGGGAACTTAGTTTTCATGTTCACAACCCTGTTGGAATGGTATCGCATCCGAACCCAACCATCAGTTTTATAAGGGGATAAGGCTCATGCCTCAACATTTTCATCATAAAATCATCTGGTGTTCATAACACATGTCAAAACATTTCATTAGAATGACTCATCATTCTAAGGTTTTCATAATCATTTTCACCAAGTATTCCCATCTAAAGTGATCAAGTTTTATGCTTAGCACTAGCCACGAAATTTGAGGGTAATCACTAATGAGGAGTGATAATCAAGTGAGACTATCCAAATCTAGACCTCATCCCTCAGTATGACAACTAGTTCTAACTAACGTAGGCCAAGCTTTATGCTCTTTATGCTACCTCTAATATCTTTCCAAAATTCACAAGTCACTAAGTACAAGCAATAAAGAATTTTGATAGGGAAATAATAGAATAAAGCTTGCAAATAAAACTGGGATTTGGCATAACCAAGGTTGCATAACCAAAGTATGCCTAATGCATCTTGCATATGTTAACTAGTAGGTTTAGGCTTGCAATTAAGACTTGCATGGTTCAACTTAGCTTGCTAGATAAGATAACTTGCAAATTGTTAGCTTGCCTTGAGTAGTGAAGTGATTGAAGTTCTCTTCTTCTTCCTATTCGTAGTAGTCCCCTTCCTCCTCGTATGATTGGTCAGTACTAGCGTCTATAAATAAATACGAGGTACACAATCACCAAACAAAAATTAACTACCTCTATTAGGGACACAAAGGTTCACACTAGATGATCTAGCATCATCACAATCATCACATGAAATAAAGACGTATCTTATTTATTTTATTTTTGAAAAGTAATTTCTACTCATTGAAAACTACTTAAGATTTAATATTCTCCAACTAAAATATGGGATCATGTTGACACATGTCATCATCACATATTTTAATACTTGGGAATGTGATTTAAAATGGTGTCACAATTTAATAAGGTTTAACATTATTATTTAAAATAATTAAAGTCACTAGAAATACCTATGGGGCATTCTTTTAATACTTGTCCAAGATCACTGCATGTCAACCTAAATATTTTTATATATTCAGTTATATCTTGTCAAATATGATTTTTGAGAGTTGGAATCAACTCAAAAGCATTTATGGTTGATTTTGGAAAAATGTTTGAATGTGTAAAATTCAAACGGTTGAGGAAGCCAAGGAGATCCGGTTATATCTTGTCAAAAATGTTTCTAGAGCCGGTTGAGGAAGCCAAGGAGGAAAAAGTTGACGAAGAGATCGAGATGGAGAACCAGGACGGAGATCCGGTTAATCCCACACTGATTGACCATCCTGTGGATGGACACGTTGTCACTAAGGGTGCACGTGAAATCTACGGAGATGCACTCACAATACCTATCCCAACTGCTTCGGATATCACTCCGAGGGAGCTAGAAAAAAGGGCCGAGGACCTGGAAAAGCATCGCTTGGTTTTTCTCGAGTAAGCTATGTGCATCGTCGAGCTTAGATAACAGATAGACAGCAATCCCGTCCTGTACCAGTTAGAATTCAACCGGCTGCCAAACAAGACAAGAGGAGGTACGGAATCCCATTTCCATTATAGAATCTATAATGGTTGCAAAAGTCCTACGGGTCTCTGATGTCCCTCTTTGACTCTCTGACAAATATCACACTTGCTATGTAGCTTCCGATTTCTCGCTTCATCTTATGCCACCAAAATTGCTCTTTCAAATCCTGATACATCTTCGTTCCTCCGGGATGGATAGAATAAAGAGTATCATGGGATTCTTTCAAAATAGCTTGTTTTAACTTTGAATCTGCTGGTACACAGATACGTCCTTTGTACCACAAAACTCCTTCTTCATCTTCGGTGAATCCGGGTACCTTCCCTATACCAATACAACGTTTGATTCTGTTGATACTAGCATTTCCTTTCTGTGCCTCCTTGTTCTACTGATCAAAGTGGGTTGAAGTTATATGCTAGCCAAAAATCCTACACTTACTAGTTCTATTCTGAAATCTTGCAACTCCTTGTGCAAACTTGGTTGCTCCTTCAGAAGCATGGTGTTCAATCGACATGGCAATCTGCTAAGAGCATCTGCTACCACATTGGCTTTATCGGGGTGATAGTGAATGTTAAGGTCATAGTCAACTTTGGCAGCCGGTTGAATTCTAACTGGTACAGGACGGTATTGTTGTCTATCTGTTATCTAAGCTCGACGATGCACATAGCTTACTCGAGAAAAACCAAGCGATGCTTTTCCAGGTCCTCGGCCCTTTTTTCTAGATCCCTCGGAGTGATATCCGAAGCAGTTGGGATAGGTATCGTGAGTGCATCTCCGTAGATTTCACGTGCACCCTTAGTGACAACGTGTCCATCCACAAGATGGTCAATCAGTGTGGGATTAACCGGATCTCCGTCCTGGTTCTCCATCTCGATCTCTTCGTCAACTTTTTCCTCCTTGGCTTCCTCAACCGGCATCGACGTCATTTTCGACGATGCACAGGTGCTCCTAGTCGCACGGCGACGAACGGTCATGTCTAGGGGTAGCTGGTGTCGCGGTGAGTGCCGGCATGCGCGGCGTATACGCTCGTGTAGGCTGCGGCGCTCTAGCGCGCTCTCAGCATGGCAGAGAAGAAATGGGCGCGGTGTTTTCTCCGTGGTCCATGGTGGACGGGCGGCGGTGGACGGTAAGCTGCCTCCTGTACATGGTGGACAGGGGGGGCGATGGATGGTAAGCTGCCTCCTGGACATGGTGGACAGGGGGTGGCGATGGACGGTAAGCTGCTCCCGGACATGGTGGATAGGTCCATGGCTCGAGGGTTGGACAGGGGGTGGCGGTGGACGGTAAGCTGCCTCCTGGACATGGTGGACGTGCGCGGTGTTGGCTCCTGCGGGCTAGCCATGGTCGAATGGCAAGGGGGGCTCGGGTGGCATGGCACTGGTGCAAGGGGTATCTTGCTAGCTTGTTGAATGCATGTGTGGTCACTGGGGGAGAAGGGGTGAGAATTGGGGACAAGAATTGGACAAAGCTTTGATCACAAACAGTGATAGTTAGGTTGTGATTACTATGCTCACCATTTGTTTGATGAAATGGCTGTAGGAAATTTAGTTTTAAATTTTTGGATGAATTTTGGTGAGTGCTCTAGTCACATGCTTGGTAGTATCTGGATGCTTGGGTTTGTCAAGGTTAACTAGTTTGAGTGGTTTTTGAGAAATGGTGATCTTAGTACCTACACTTGATTCAATTTTTAATTGTCATTTGAATAGATTTGGAATTCGTTTCTGTTGGTTTGAAAGGTGGGCTTGGGTTCACTTTTACTTGGTCTAGCAAGGGTAAAAAGAATTGGATTTGTTTCTGTTAGAAATCTTGGACTAGAAACACTCAAAGTGGTCTAGTTCTTAACTTTGGTCAAAATGACCATTTTCTTATATTGTTTTTATTAGATTTTCTCTTCATTTGATTCTGCTTGGAAATGATCTAGATGATATTGTTTTCATATTTAAATCAATCCTTGCTATTCATAGCAATCAAACATGGCAATATCAATCATTCATGCATTCATCAAACACACATGCATTCATATTGATTTTAATAACAAGTTTTTTTTAGCCCTAAACTTGGGTGATTGGAACTTGATAATCTTGATTAATATTTTTGCAATGTTACATTCTGGCTGTCCCCCAATTCTTGGACTGGTCGGATGTAACCATCGCCTCTGACCACAATGATCACCCGAGGAAACACATCGTCGGGGAAAGTACCCTCTGGTCGTCAATCCTCTTATTGATGGCTATGATTTTTCTAAAACTATCATGCATGGTGGTAGCAGCATCAACATGCTCTACATTGAGACGCTTCACCGCATGAAGATCGATGAAAGCTAGTTAAATCACAGCAACATGTCTTTTCATGGTATTGTACTAGGAAGACATGTGAATTCTCTAGGTGAGATCACACTGGACGTAAATCGAAACTCCGGACAACTACTCTACCGAGCCACTCTCCTTAGAGATGGTACCGTTCAAAAGTGCTTACCATGCCATCTTTGGGCATCCGGATTACTAGGCGTTCATGGCCTGCCCTTGTTACATATACAACAAGATAAAACTTCAAGGTCCAAAGGGCGTCATCACCATCCGTGGAAACCCGAAGAAAGCACAAGATTGTGAGTAAGGATCTGTCGCCTTTGCTGAAGCCATGATGCATCCCCAAGAGTACCAGGAGATCAAGAAGAACACTGATCCATCCGAGATGCCCGCTATGAAGAACGAGGTGCGAAAGCTAAGTTTGTAGTTAAAGGCATCCGGAGAGAAGAAGAATACGTCGTTGAACGAAGATGATCCCTCCAAGTCAACAAGCGTAGGGGTAGGCTTAGACCTTGCATAGGAAAGTGCGCTTGTCGAGTTCCTCAAATCTAATAAAGATATCTTTGCATGGCAACCTTCTAACATGACTGGAGTACCTAGGGAACTTGTCGTGCACTCTCTTAATGTGTACCTTGATGCTAAACCTATCAAACAGTCCTGACGACAGTTTGGTGATGAAAAGCGCAAAGCTATAGCTAAGGAATTAGCCTGACTAGAATTAGCCTGATTTATCGCAGAGGTCATGCATGCTGAATGGGTGGAAAATCCTGTACTCGTCCCTAAAAAGGAAACTATTGATTTAAGGATGTGCATTGATTATACCTCCTTGAACAAGGCTTATCCTAAAGATTCGTTCACTTTGCCAAGAATCGATCAAGATACTGACTCCACGATAGGGTTGGAATTACATTGTTTTCTCGACGCAAAGAGTCGGATCAACTAAAGACATCTTTCATCACACATTTCAGAACTTTCTACTACAGAACTATGCCTTTTGGCTTAAAGAACGCAGGAGCTACATATCAACGCACTATGTAGCATTGCCTTAACAACCAAATCGGACGCAATTTACATGAGTATGTAGATGATATAGCAGTGATGTCCAAAAAGAAGGAAACGCTTATTTCTGACTTAGAGGAAACATTTGCTAGCCTACGAAAATTCAACATAATGCTAAATCCAAAGAAGTCCTTTGGAATACCAAATGGAAAAATTTTAGGTTTCATCGTGTCTGAAAGAGGCATAGAGGTGAACCGGGACAAATCAAGGCTATTCTAAACATTAACAGGATGACTCACCTGAAGGATGTGCAACAACTCACTGGTTGCATCTTCATCCGGCTCGGAGAAAGAGCTGCACCTTTATACAAACTCTTGAAGAATATCGACAAATTTTTCTAGACCAAGGAAGCCGACATTGCTCTACAAAGTTTGAAAGATCTACTTTCAAATCCACCAATTCTCGCAGCACCAGAGTCGCAGGAGCCTATGTTACTTTACATCGCAGTGAATGTTACTTTACATCGCAGTGACTAACAAGGTCGTAAGTGTGGTAACATGTCACATCCCTAAATTTTCCAAATTTTGTAATGTGAAAAATAAACAAACAAAATAAATAATATAGAGTGAAAATAAACTTTTTGTTTCTAAATGGAAACTTAAAATCCCATCTTGAACAAAACTTGAGTAATGTTTGAATCCAACTAAATTCAAATCAAGTGAAATGCATTCTTCATAAATGCATCTCGAAATTTAAACACTTGGAAAATAAACCAAAACCCTAAAACCCTAATGGAAGAAAAACATTTCCAAGCTATCTCTAAGACTATGGATTTGATCCGTATAAAAATTGGTTAACAAACATTTACAAATGATCAAGAATGACAAATAGAAATATTATAAAACCATGGAAATTTGTTTCACTTAATTTGGAGCCATAAATAAAATCTTATGAATATAGTAAGATCAGGAAATTGAATTTCCAAAGCTAATAAAGCTCCTATCTAAAATCCATACCAAATGGTGAGAAAATAATCCTAAAGGTATTTAAAAGGATAAATAAATATTAAATAATATTTTACAAATAGGAATCACCAACTTTGGATCTATAAATAAAAAGATATGGATTTTATAAGATAAAGAAAGAAACATGAAATGAGGAATATTTAAAGGCCAAATTAAATCTTGTCCTAATCCATAGGCAAATGGAATAGTTATAATCCAAATCCAAATAAAAGGATAGAGAATTTTTAAATAAAATAAAATGGAATTAACCAAATTCTATTCCTATTTTGATGAAGACAAAATCCCTAATAAGAATGATTAATTAAATCATGGGAGAATAATATTTGGAATTTACCCAAGTTGGAATAAAAGTTATTTAACTAACTTAAATGGGATCAAAGAAATCTTCTAAATAAAATTTAAGGAATTAAAACCATATTTTATTTCATTGGAATAAAGACAAATACCCAATTTAAATGATTAATAAATCATATTAAAAATACTCCAAACAATTCAAAGTGAATTATTTGACACCATAATAAATAAATAAGACGTACTGAAAAAGGTTTGGTAAAAATTTGAGTTCAAATAAGAATTGAAATTATATTTAAAAACTTGTTTGAATCAAGACAAAAGGCCTATTTTAAATAATTAATATACCCTTAAAAGAATAAAAGAATTATTTTTAAATTGACTTTAGAATGTATTATTAATCAGCATTTGAATATACACAAAGTTTGGTTGAAGTTTGAATTCAAATAGTTGTTTGAAATGATTAAACAAAATCAAAACAGAATATTTGAAATGGAAAAAGAAAAAGGGAAGGAGAACAAAAAAATGAACAAGGCCAGCCCAGCTAACCCAGCCCATCTAAGCCCAGCGAGCCCAGTCCCCCTTCTCCCCGAAGCGTTTTCCTACTCAACCGCGAACCCGCAGCCTCGCTGACATCTCGACCCCACCTCACCTCACTCTCTCTCTCGTAGACATCCAGGTCCCACCTGCCAGTCTTCTCTTCCTCACCCGGCCGCTGACCACGCCCCCTCCCGGTCGTTCCTACCGTTACCTCCCCGGCGTAATTCCGCGATAATGGCTCAGTTAATCACACCCGCGACCTCGCTCGTTTAACCACCTCCCTCTCCCCTCCCTTTTCCCTCAGAAACCGCTGCAAGAGAGCCCCCAGGCCATCCCCAATTCCACCTGCACCGTCGCTACACCTTCCAGCACCCTCAGCTCACTCGCGCGCGCCCCAGAACCTCGGCAACGACGACAGCCGAGTGTCGCCGTCCACTGCCTCGACTCCGGCGAGTCTCCGTGGTGAGCATAGCCCCCCCCTTCCCCTCCTCTTGATGCTCACTTGTCCGTGACTCGCGTACGAAGCTAACAGCACCCTCCGTTCGCTCTCCCGTGCCCTGTAGCAACGTCCCCAATGACGCGAGAGCGTGCCGACGCCGTTAGTAACTACGGCGAGGAATTCCGGCTGACCTCGAGCGCCCCTTCACCAATCAAGGTCACATTGAGCATCAGCGAAGCACGGCGAACCTGGTAATGCCCTCCTCTACCCCCCTTGCTTCCTAAATCACCGGCTCCGCCGCAGTCTGACCGCGCCGCCGCTAGCGCCGCCAACTGTTGGTCAATCGCTGTGAACCGTAGGATTTTGATCCAGTGGGTGTGATAGAAACTTAAACGAATAGGTATCCTGCAAACTGAGCCATGCGATGTAACTAGATCTAACGGCATGTATCTGCCGATCCGCGCGACACGGTACGCTCCAGTAGGAAAGCGTCGCGTGTCCAGGGTTTGTTTTAAAACAGAAATTTTGTCCTATTAGATGTTCAATCTTGTAAATTGCATAACTTTATATCAATGGAATCAGAAAAACAAACCCTATCCAACCATGCACTTTGTTTAATGAATTTCTTCTGGTAAAATGGTTGTTATTGCATAAACTTGTGTAGGCATAATTTGAATATAAAATTCATTCTAAAATTATTTTTGTGATTAAATCTTTGGCAAATGGTTTGTTTTGAACCTACTGACCATATAAACCAACTTGTGGATTCAAAAACATATTTTTTGGGGCAAAAGAATAAATCTTTGATTTAGAACACTTCTAGTCAAATGAAAATGTTGTTTATATGTTAAAAATACTTTTTGGAGAAAAATCTTTAGGAAATGATGTGGATTAAACTCTCTGACCCTAAACACAAAGCTTTATGATTTAAAAATATATTTTTGTGAACCCTATAAAAATTATTACTTTGCTAAAGGCATTTTCAACAACATAAAATATTGATTTGATATAAAAATGGTTTATAGATAAAACCTTTTGCAATGGTTTCAATACTAAACACTTGACCTTAAAACACTAACATTTGTGTTAAAAATATATTTGGTAAACACTAGAAATATTCTTTGGATTTAAATCCTTTCTAGCAAAACAAAAATGATTTTAAGTGGCCATTTTCCACTAACTTAATATCAAATGGTTTTACTACTTTTGCAAATGACCAATAGGTGTTTTCAAATGTTTATAACCTATTAGAAACCACTTTTCCAAATAAAACAATCTTTAGCATGCTTGCATGCATTGCTTTGTTTCTATTATTTTATGTGATGTTTGCTTGAATGGTAGATTGAATATTGCTTGCTTGATTGAATTGTAGTGGAAATTGAAGGGTGTGAATATTGAAAGATCAAGGAGTGAACTTATAAATTCTCTACCAAAAAGGCAAGTGATGCTTCATACTTTTGTCCCATTATTTTCACTATGCATTAGTGATATTTCAAAGTAGTACTTGCATGGAACTTTGCTAAGTGTAAACTAAGCCATGGGAAATCCTAGTAGATGAAACCTTTGTAGAAATATCCTAAGTAAAGATTTCCTACTATCACGCTTAGCTTAGCTGGTAGAAAACAAGGGTGGATTATATTCATGCTATGGAATATTTCTAAGTCAAGGACTTGTGTTTTGTTTAATAAAACAACTAAGTGAATGAATCACCTGTGTGGAATGGAAAGAATGGTTTGTGTTGAGTGGTTACGCAAGTCTAGTATACTAGGGAAAACTTGGTATCTCACTTGTGGAATGCCACCCAGGAACAAAGAGATTTGAGATGTCAAATGTTGAGAAGCTTCAAGTGCAGCCACTTGGCATTATGGGCTCTGCCTGGATCATATAGGTTGCAATAACTTAGCCAAATGGACAGTTGGTGGTAGGGGATGATAGGTTGGAGCGCGTCCAGTCTGGTCTAAGGGAAGGCTTCTGAAAGATCTTGTCTTGGTGAAACCAAGTATTGTGGGGAAAGTGCACAACCTCTGCAGAGTGAAAATCTAAGTACTTAGCCATGTCCCTGGCAAAGGACAATTTGAGCATCAAGACATGGAAGCTATCAAGAATCTCCTCATCCCAATTTCTAAGTTAAAAACTTGTGGTTGAACAAGGGTGAAGGTTCACCAATTTCTGTTGGTGGTTCCTTGGGTGATTTTGTTAAACAAAAATTAGTGTTTTCAAATGATAAGGAAAGATCTATTTTGAGCAAAGCAAGCCTAAGCTCCACCTAGCCAAATGCATATAGATGATAGACTCCACTATACTACCATAGTATCACTTGCCAATACAATTCAAATGTATTGACCCTTGTGGCTGTAACTTGTTATGTTGCAGGTTTGTTTGATATTAGTGAAGTGTGTTGATTAGGATTACAAGTCTACAACCAACATGTTTGTCTGTGGCATTTTGAAGATAAAGGACTCCATGCTATAATTATTCTGCTGCATTGTAATGTGATAGCCAAATGTGCTATGTAATATGTAGTGAATTATTTTATTCCTGGTTATAAATTTGTATTATGACCCTTGTTTCTTGATATTACATCTTAACTGTCGATGCTAGCTATTGATCCAGGGACTAGCATTGTAAACACACGGATCTCTACCTTATTAAAGGTTGGGACCTCTACAGATGGTATCAGAGCACTGTGTTGCCTGTAGGATTTGTAACCCTAGGATTGGACAAAACCCCTTAGAAAAATAGGAATTGTATTTGTTCAGAAAACTTATTTACAAACAATCTTGTAAACTCTTTCCTCAACCTTTTTGGTTTTAACTCTACATCTCTTCTATTTAAACTTGATGGACAAAGCCTCAACCATGAGCAAAGGACTTCACCAACTCAAATGACTTCAACTTGGACATCACTAAGGACTACAAGTGAGACAAGAAATGTTACTCCAGACTTGAAGACTAAGGAAACGCAACTTAGAAGGAACCATCATCATCTTTGATGTTTGGTGACCAAGATTCAAAAAATTATCCAAGGATACAAAGATCTTGTTCATGAGGAATCAACTAAGAGGTATGGAATGATCTCAAGTGAACCATATATTGGACCACCATATTAAGATTAAATCAAACACACCAACTTATGTGGTGTAGCAAAATATTTTGTTGCTTAAAAATGTGGTTGAAAATTTTTTGTTTGATTGGAGTGGTTGTTTTTGATTGCTTGCACATTGCTTGTGTGAAATTGTTATGCGTGATTAGAACTATTTCTTTAGAAATATTTTGCCTATTCTAATCCCAATCCAACCCAAACAGATGACAACTCCAAGAAACTCCAACATCAAGAATGGTGACAACAACAACCAAGAGATGCACATGAGAGAACTCATAGTAACCCAAACCCAGTTGAACCAAGTGACAACTCAGTTTTTAGCCAATAACAATGAGTTAGACCCAACCATGAAAAGGTTTTTGGAAACCCAAACTCAATTGATGCAAAAGGTGACAAATCAAATGATCAACATGGGAGACAACCCTTCCCAAAGAGTTTGTGACAACAAGGATGTCAAGGATGATATTCTAGAAGGAACCCAAGCTTGCAATGTTTGTGGAGATAAGGATCACACTTCCAAAGAGCATGAAGATCAATGCCCCAATTGTGAAGAGAAACTTCCAACTAATCAATGCCCCACATCCCAAGCTACTTGTTTCCTATGTGAAGGGAATAATCATGTCCCTATACAATGCCCCATCTATTCCATAGTTCAACAGAGGAAACAAGGTGGAGTTCATCAACAGATTGTAAACCCCCATGAGGGAACAACTTCTACCAAGAAAGATGAAGACAAAGGAAAATCTCAGCTTGCACCTCCATGCAATATGACTCAATTCGATGGACAAAAGAAGAGACATATGTATTATCCAAGAAAAAGATTAAGGAGGCCAGGAGACTTTCCCACCTTTGAGGTGAGATATGAAGAGCATGAACTAGAAGAACTCCTAGCTTTGGAGAAACCCAAGAAGAAGAAGGACAAAAGTCAAGTGAAGTGTTGCCATTGCAAAGAGATGGGACACTATGCCAATGAATGTCTAGAGAAGAAGAAAAAGTATAAGGAAATTAGCCAAGTGTGGTGCAACAACTGCAAAGAGCTAGGCCATTATGTGTCAACTTGTCCACAGAAGATACGTGAAGAACTCAATCTTATCACATGTTACAATTGTGGTGATCAAGGATATTATTCAAGCAATTGTCCAGAAAAGATGAAGCACAAGATAAACAAACCTATGAAGGATCTCAGCCTTGTCACATGTTTCAAGTGTGGAAAAAAAGGACACTATGCAGATGTTTGCCCAGAGAAGTTTCATCAAGATCCCAAGCAAGCCAGGATGTAATCTAGTTGGAAAATTTTCAAGGGTCGTAGTACCCTATTTGCCTTGAAGCCAATTTGTAACCCTATCCTTCCCAAATCTCGGGACGAGATTTCTTTTAAGGGTGGTATCCTGTCACATCCCAAAATTTTCCAAATTTTGTAATGTGAGAAATAAATAAACAAAATAAATAATTTAGAGTGAAAAGAAACTTTTTGTTTCTAAATGGAAACTTAAAATACCATCTTGAACAAAACTTGAGTAATGTTTGAATCCAACTAAATTCAAATCAAGTGAAATGCATTCTTCATAAATGCATCTCGAAATTTAAACACTTGGAAAATAAACCAAAACCCTAAATCCCCAATGGAAGAAAAACATTTCCAAGCTATATCTAAGCCTATGGATTTGATCCATATAAAAATTGGTCAACAAACATTTAAAAATGATCAAGAATGACAAATAGAAATATTATAAAACCATGGAAATTGGTTTCACTTAATTTGGAGCCATAAATAAAATCTTATGAATATAGTAAGATCAGGAAATTGAATTTCCAAAACTAATAAAGATCCCATCTAAAATCCATACCAAATGGTTATAAAATAATCCTAAAGGTATTTAAAAGGATAAATAAATATTAAATAAGAGTTTACAAATTGGAATCACCAACTTTGGATCTATAAATAAAAAGATATGGATTTTATAAGATAAAGAAAGAAATATTAAATGAGGAATATTTAAAGGCCAAATTAAATCTTGTCCTAATCCATAAAAAATGGAATAGTTATAATCCAAATCCAAATAAAAGGATAGAGAATTTTAAATAAAATAAAATGGCATTAACCAAATTCTATTCCTATTTTGATGAAGAAAAAATCCCTAATAAGAATGATTAATTAAATCATGGAAGAATAATATTTGGAATTTACCCAAGTGGAATAAAAGTTATTTAATTAACTAAAATGGGATCAAATAAATCTTCTAAATAAAATTTAAGGAATTAAAACCATATTTGATTTCATTGGAATAAAGACAAATACCCAATTTAAATGATTAATAAATCATATTAAAAATACTCCAAACAATTCAATGTGAATTATTTGACACCCTAATAAATAAATAAAACCTACTGAAAAAGGTTTGGTAAAAATTTGAGTTCAAATAAGAATTGAAATTATATTTAAAAACTTGTTTGAATTAAGACAAAGGCCTATTTGAAATAATTAATATACCCTAAAAAGAATAAAAGAATTATTTTAAAATTGACTTTAGAATGTATTATTAATCAGTATTTGAATATACACAAAGTTTGGTTGAAGTTTGAATTCAAATAGTTGTTTGAAATGATTAAACAAAATCAAAACAGAATATTAGAAATGGAAAAAGAAAAAGGGAAGCAGAACAAAAAAAATGAACAAGGCCAACCCAGCTAACCAGCCCATCTAAGCCCAGCGAGCCCAGTCCCCCTTCTCCCCGAAGCGTTTTCCTACTCAACCACGAACCCGCAGCCTCGCTGACATCTGGACCCCACCTCACCTCACTCTCTCTCGTAGACAGCTAGGTCCCACCTGCCAGTCTTCTCTTCCTCACCCGGCCGCTGACCACGCCCCCTCCCGGCCGTTCCTCCCATTACCTCCCCGGCGTAATTCCGCGATAATGGCTCTGTTAATCACACCCGCGACCTCGCTCATTTAACCACCTCCCTATCCCCTCCCTTTTCCCTCTAAAACCGCTTCAAGAGAGCCCCCAGGCCGTCCCCAATTCCACCTGCACCGTCGCTGCCTCCGACGAACATCCGCGACGATTACGGCGAACCCAGGCCGTGCCTTGCCCCCTCGACCACCCGAGCTTTCTCCCCTCTCCTGTGTGCACCTGCCAGCACCCTCATCTCACTCGCGCGTGCCCCAGAACCTCGGCAACGACGACAGCCGAGCATCGCCGTCCACTGCCTCGACTCCGGCGAGTCTCCCTGGTGAGCATAGACCCCCCTTGCCCTACTTTTGATGCTCACTTGTCCATGACTCATGTACGAAGCTAACAGTACCCTCCGTTCGCTCTCCCGTGCCTTGTAGCAACGTCTCCGATGACGCTAGAGCGTGCCGACGCCGTCAGTAACTACGACGAGGAATTCCGGTTGACCTCGAGCGCCCCTTCACCAAGCAAGGTCACGTTGAGCATCAGCGAAGCACGGCGAACCTGGTAATGCCCTCCTCTACCTCCCTTGCTTCCTAAATCGCCGGCTTCACCGTAGACCGCGCCGCCACCACTCGCCGCCGCCAGCACCACCAACTGTTGGTCAATCGCTGTGAACCATAGGATTTTGATCCAGTGGGTGTGATAGAAACTTAAACGAAGAGGTATCCTGCAAACTGAGCCGTGCGATGTAACTAGATCTAATGGCCTGTATCTTTGATCCGCTGAAAGCGATGCGCGCCCGGTAAGAAGCGCGCCGTGTCCAGGGTTTATTTTAAAACAGAAATTTTGTTCTATTAGATGTTCAATCTTGTAAATTGCATAACTTTAAATCTACACATCCAAATTTTGCAAACTTTATATCAATGGAATCAGAAAAACAAACCCTATCCAACCATGCACTTTGTTTAATGAATTGCTTCTGGTAAAATTGTTGTTTTTGTAGAAACTTGTGTAGGCATAATTTGAATATAAAATTCATTCTAAAATTATTTTTGTGATAAAATCTTTGGCAAATGGTTTAAACCTACTGACCATATAAACCAACTTGTGGATTCAAAAACATATTTTGTGGGGCAAATGAATAAATCTTTGATTTAGAACATTTCTAGTCAAATAAAAATGTTGTTTATATGCTAAAAATACTTTTTGGAGAAAAATCTTTAGGAAATGATTTGAATTAAACTCTCTGACCCTAAACACAAAGCTTTATGATTTAAAAATATATTTTTGTGAACCCTATAAAAATAATTACTTTGCTAAAGGAATTTTCAACAACATAAAATATTGATTTGATATAAAAATGGTTTATAGATAAAACCTTTTGCAATGGTTTCAATACTAAACACTTGACCTTAAAACACTAACATTTGTGTTAAAAATATATTTGGTAAACACTAGAAATATTCTTTGGATTTAAATCCTTTCTAGCAAAACAAAATGATTTTAAGTGTCCATTTTCCACTAACTTAATATCAAATGGTTTTACCACTTTTGCAAATGACCAATAGGTGTTTTAAAATGTTTATAACCTATTAGAAACCACTTTTCCAAAAATAAAAAATCTTTAGCATGCTTGCATGCATTGCTTTGTTTCTATTATTTTATGTGATGTTTGCTTGAATGGTAGATTGAATATTGCTTGCTTGATTGAATTGTAGTGGAAATTTAAGGGTGTGAATATTGCAAGATCAAGGAGTGAACTTATAAATTCTCTACCAAAAAGGAAAGTGATGCTTCATACTTTTGTCCCATTATTTTCACTATGCATTAGTATTATTTCAAAGTAGTACTTGCATGGAACTTTGCTAAGCGTAAACTAAGCCATGGGAAATAATAGTAGATGAAACCTTAGTAGAAATATCCTAAGTTAAGATTTCCTACTATCATGCTTAGCTTAGCTGGTAGAAAACAAGGGTGGATTATATTCATGCTATGGAATATTTCTAAGTCAAGGACTTGTGTTTGTTTAATAAAACAACTAAGTGAATGAATAACCTGGGTGGAATGGAAAGAATGGTTTGTGTTGAGTGGTTACGCAAGTCCAGTATACTGGGGAAAACTTGGTAACTCACTAGTGGAATGCCACCCAGGAACAAAGAGATTTGAGATGTCAAATGTTGAGAAGCTTCAAGTGCAGCCACTTGGCATTATGGGCTCTGCCTGGATCATATAGGTTGCAATAACTTATCCAAATGGACAGTTGGTGGTAGGGGATGATAGGTTGGAGCGCGTCCATTCTGGTCTAAGGGAAGGCTTCTGAAAGATCTTGTCTTGGTGAAACCAAGTCTTGTGGGGAAAGTGCACAACCTCTGCAGAGTGAAAATCTAAGTACTTATCCATGTCCCTGGCAAAGGACAATTTGAGCATCAAGACATGTAAGCTATCAAGAATCTCCTCATCCCAATTTCTAAGTTAAAAACTTATGGTTGAACAAGGGTGAAGGTTCACCAATTTCTATTGGTGGTTCCTGGGGTGATTTTGTTAAACAAAACTTAGTGTTTTCAAATGATAAGGAAATATCTATTTTGAGCAAAGCAAGCCTAAGCTCCACCTAGCCAAATGCATATAGATGATAGACTCCACTATAATACCATAGTATCACTTGCCAATACAATTCAAATGTATTGACCCTTGTGGCTGTAACTTGTTATGTTGCAGGTTTGTTTGATATTAGTGAAGTGTGTTGATTAGGATTACAAGTCTACAACCAACATGTTTGCCTGTGGCATTTTGAAGATAAAGGACTCCATGCTATAATTATTTTGCTGCATTGTAATGTGATAGCAAAATGAGCTATGTAAGATGTAATGAATTATTTTTTTCCTGGTTATAAATTTGTATTATGACCCTTGTTTCTTGATATTACATCGTAACTGTGGATGCTAGCTATTGATCCAGGGATTAGATTGTAAACACAGGGATCTCTACCTTATTAAAGGTTGGGACCTCTACATAACATCAGTGGAGAGCGAGGAAGAAGTCCATGAGCATAAGGTGAAACGTCCAACTTATTACCTAAGCGAGGTCCTGATAGAGTCGAATCAAAGGTATACACATTACCAAAAGCCAGCCTATGGAGTATTCTTTTCTGCCAGAAAGCTACGACATTACTTTTAAGACCACAAGATCACAGTGGTGACTACTTCTCCCCTTCGAGATATAGTCAACAATCACGATGCCACAGAATGTGTTACAAAGTGGGGATAGAGCTTGCATCTTTCGACATCGAGTAGAAGTCACCCCAAGGAGATAAGTTGTCCTATGTGTTACAGATACAATTCACGGCAACCAATAATATTGCCGAGTATGAAGCACTATTAGATGGAAAACTCGTCCCTAAAAACATTGGTGTCACTCGACTCATGTGTTACAGAGAATCGGATTTAGTTGCTCAGCAAGTATCCAATATCTCCAATGCAAACTAGCACATGGAAGCCTACAAAGCTGTTGTGGATGAATTATCTAAAGTGTTCGAGGGTTTTGAGGTTCAACACATCCCTCAAGCAGGAAATGAGGAAGTAGATGCTCTATCAATAATAGGCTCTGCGTGGAAACAAGTCCCGGATGGTGCTTTCCTGGAGCACCTAAAAGTTCCTTCTATCACAAGAGTTGTTGAGGACTATCCGACGAAATCCGACTGACCTTTAGTAGAAGTTCTGGCTATAATTCCCAGATGGACAAAATCCTATTTGGATTTCCTAAGACATAAAATTACCCAAATACGAAGTTCTGGGCTGGCAGATCGTCCACGAGAAAAAGCCTATACGATAATTAACTGTGAGCTCTCTAAGCAGAGTGTTTCTAGGGTTTTGCAGTATTGTAATTCTCCGTAAGAAGGAGTTGAAATCTTACGAGAAATCCACAAATCTTAATGCGGTCATCACGCTGCAGCCAAACCCTTAGTGGCAAAAGCTTTTCGACACGGATTCTTTTGGCGCACAGCTAAGGCGGATGCCGAGAAACTGGTCAAAACTTGCAAAGGCTACCAAATGTACGCTCGTCAAGCACACGTTCTAGCTGATCAGCTATGAACAATCCCTATTACATGGCCATTTTTGGTCTGGGGGCTTGATATGGTAGGGCTGTTTCGAACAACAAAGTGTGGATTTACTCTCATACTAGTTATGGTGGATAAATTTACCAAATGGATTGAGGCTGAACCCGTAACAAACTGCAATGGAACCATAACTAGAAATTTCGTCGAGGACGTGATTATCAGATTCGGATATCCGTACAGTATTATTACTGACAATGTGAGCAACTTTTCCATTGGATAATTAGCTGAATTCTGCGAAGAACAAGGGATCCAACTCGATATTTCATCGGTCACACATCCAAAAGCCAATGGACAAGTCGAAAGATAAAACGTTCTTATTTTACAAGGACTTCGACCTTGTCTCGAGGCGCCACTTCGTTGTGCCACAGGAGCTTGGGAGGAAGAATTACGATCTGTGATATGGAGCTTGCATACAACTCCTAACAGGACAACCGGATATACTCCTTTTTCTTGGTCTATGGTGGAGAGGCAGTTATTTCAAGGGATTTAATTCATCATTCTCCTAGATTCAAAGGGTATACCAAAGAAGATGCAGAAGTATCTGGACAAGATGACCTCGATATAATCCAAGAAGTTTGTGTCGTTGCTGAGCAGAGATCTATAGCCTATTAGCAGAAGTTATGCAAGTATCATAGTCAAAGAGTACAAAATCGTTCTTACGGGAAGGGTGATTTGGTTCTCTGACTCGTGTGAAAAATAAAGCACAAACTTTCCCCAATATTGGAATGGCCTTTTATGATCAACCAAGTTCTGCATAATGAGTCATATTATTTAACTGATATGAGACCACTCAAGTAAAGACCTGACACTCGGAAAAGGAAGAGAGATGGTGGTAGTATAGACTCGGATGAATTAGACCGTCCATGGAATATTTCACAGCTACGTCCCTTCTATTCTTAGTTATTTTCTTGTAATCATATATGTACATGATCAGAAGAGAAATGAAGTATTGGTTTCCTCATATATTATTTTTGAGAAGTTTTTTACCATCTTATTTCCAAAAGGGCATGTCAATTTCGAAAATCCCAGGATGCTTGAAATTACTTTAAGCTCATGTGTGTTTTGGTTATCATTTTTGAATATCTATAAAAAAATTACCTTAGGGTGTAAATCTAATTTTATGTTTATGCTTTGGTCTTTTATCTGATTTCTTCGACGCATGCATATTCCAAGTAATGAATTGTTGGTACTAGAAGCCGGCTCTATTTCCGAGTTTAAACTGGTTTAGCAATTGTGCTCCATTCACTCAGTAGATTTTCCGTGCTAAAGGTTGGTAGGCTCATGAAAGGGACGAGGCAGAAAGCCAGATAAAACGAGAAGTGTAAACACGAAGTGCTTAAGAAATTTTCGAGCACACACATTAAATATATACAAAAAGTGCTAAGTAGTAAAGCATTATTTCTTACATACCAGCACATTCAAAAACAAAATAGTATTCCTATCATTACAGACCAAATGAAATGTTTAGGATAATGCATCAAATGTGTTATGCTGCATATTCAGGCGGTGGTGGTGGAGACCTTGGAGCGCTTGATGTAACATCCCAATTTCTTGTTAAGTGTTGCAATGTTTGCTTACTTGTTTGCTTGCGTCCAAAAGGAAAAAATTAGGGGGAACAAAAACTTTTTCTTGTTAAGTGTTGCAATGTTTGCTTACTTGTTTGCTTGTGTTCAAGCAACTGATTGTGTATTAGGTGATATACTCCTTATCTCAACACTAGCTAACAAAAACTATTTTCCAAAGGAGATGTCTTGGCTCCTCTTTAGTAATTCCCAAATATTATGGCATTCCAAACCTAAGCCAATATGACTTTGATAAAACCAACTATTTTAATAATTCTATTAACAAAACTATGGAGACCTACATATTATCTCGTTATGTTTTCAAGACAGAACTTCAACTACCCTTACCTCTAGGTTTTTCCAATACCTTTCCAAAAACCTTCTCCTCCAATCTGGTAGAAATACCAAGAGGTACTTACCTTACTTCAAAGCACAACCAATTCAAAATACCCATCCCTACCTCAAGATAGGCTTGACGGTAACCCTAGTAGTAATTGGATAAGTTTGATAAGATTAATTGCCTTGATATGTTGTTTGATGAATTGCCTTGACCTGTTGATTGCCTTGTTTGCTTAGGAACTAGAGTGAGCTAATATAGTAGCTCATCCCTTAGGACCCAACCTGTGATTGTGATCATCATTCCCAAACCCAAGCATCCAAATCTGGATCTGCCCTAAGCCACTAAAGTGACCATCTCACCTCCTACTCAGATTAATCCAAGGATAATCCCCTTTGATAGTTTCCAACTCAGTGAAGACCCGCTGTAGGAATGTATCCTATATACTTATTTATCACATCAACATCATCCCTTTGAATCATGAGTTTGGAACATATCATCCTCTCAAAATCACCTACACTTGTAATCTAGTCCAAAACCCTAAATCTGCCAAAATGGCCATGTCTGGAATTCTTACCTAGATTCAATCTTTGGAGATCTACATGTTCCAACCTATATGCATTCTTGAGAATGTACTTGAACCATCTTGTAGTACATCATTAGTAGTACCAAGGCCCACTCTTGTCCTTGGATAAACCATTCTGGTTCCCACTCATCCATGATGGTTTTGTAGTTAAGATAATAATCTTTTCTGCAAATATTATCATCTTGCCTACTTTGGCAGAAGATCATATCTATATGCTACCTCCCCTTGACGAACTCTTTTCCTAATTATGATCTACTAACCATGGTCTATGAATCCATACTTCACTTGTCCCCATTGGAGGCTTGTGCTTCTTAAACCCCCATGGTTTAGGAGGCATCATGACAACTCTATTATGACAGCCTTATTTTCAACAAAGTTTGCCATCTCTTCTAGACCACCTCAACTACAACCAAGCCCAACTCTTGCTTCCATGATCATCTATATAACTTTTTCTATGTAACCATCTATCCCTTGCACCAAGGTCGGCTCTGAGCTCACTAATCTCACCAAGTTTATGTGGCATAGAAATATCAAAACCCTAGATTCCCCAAAAATCTAGTTTCTTCCTTTCTCATCATATTTCCTCAATAATCAAGTTGTAAATGATGTATAATTCAAGTCTATATCATCTAACTTGGTTATTTTATTCCCCCAAATAATTTCCATAATTATTTGGATCCTCAAACTATTTAATTTCCACTTTTGGCAAAACCCTAGAATCCTTGTCTACAAAGGCAAGTTTGATTTCCTCCAAATAACTTTGCCAAATAAATGCATCTTTGAGTTCTATATATCATACCCCACCTTCCCATCTCAAAAATAAATATTTTGGAGATCCCTTATTATTTTTTTGCCCTTTTTCTCAAATGGTAGAAACAATAAATAATTCCTTAAAAATACTTATACAACTCAATAAATTCCAAAATTATCCAATTTGTAATATGGTATGTAGTACCATATCACATAAAAAACCACACTTGTAAAATATAAAAATATCAAATAAAATTGTATAATCTATTTCTGCACTTTTTGAAGAATTGATTTTTAGTGAACTAAAAATCATCCTAAAAATCACAATTAATTATGTGAGGTATATCTTGATCTTATCTACACCCCAATACTCTCTCTCCACTTTGTTCAATGCAAGATTTCAAACTTCCTTCATAACTCTTGCTTTGAGCAAATTTGTAAAAACCATCAAGATCACTAATCAACTCACTCCCAAACCTCACCAAACCTTGCCAATCAAGATTGTACACCAACCACACCCCTCCTGGCCGAGATTCACTGTAGCTGGTCAATGTAGAAAGTACTAACCCCTTGTCCTATGTGCTTGTTTGAAGAGAATACCAAGGCTAGGTCATGTCCTAACCCTCCTATTCAATGCAACAGCCACCCAGCTCCTTGCCTGTCACTCTGCTCGATCTAGAGCCCCCTCTCACCTATCTACACCGCCTCTCTTAGCCAATCCCTGGATGCCTCCCTCTCTACAAGCCCCCATGGTCTAAGTCCACCATGAACCCATATCCCTCGAGATAAAAGGTCCAGAGGCCTCCCCTGCGCCTCATCTCGCCTCATTTCTCCCCCAACCCACCAGATAACCTCCCCTCGAGCTCTCCCTCACCCCCCTCTACCCTTCCACGACATGAAATGGGTGATATCCCTCCTCTCAGGCATGTAAGAAGAAGGAAGGACTGTCATCATTCCCTACCATCCCTCGCCTTCCCTCTCTTCTCATTGTGTTCCCCTACCTCTGACCTAATTCCCCTTTCTCCTCCCACTGCTGCAGGAACGTTGGAGGTCGTCACCACCATGCATGTCCGTCTCGGGAGCTCCCCTTCAGGTCCGACACGTTCGAGCTTCAGAAGCTTCGCCAATGTCCTCCCAGGGTCTCAACCATCCTCTGGGCTCCAAGGGTCGTCATGGCTCCGACATGCAGGCTCTCAAACGAGCCCCAACGCGCACCCGAGTGATCCCCGTCGCCACAAATGCTTGCAACCCCAGATTTGCGCGAAACCCTGCCTCGCCTCCCCTCTCCGGAACCACCCCATCTCGCCGTGTCCCATCTGCTACTCCCCGATCGATGGATAACCCCCAGTAAGCCTCCCCAATCCCCACCTGCTCCTCCCTAGGGTTTCCCCACATGATCGCCGGGCCTGAGAATGACGACGACTCTGTGTCGTCGATCCAGCTTAGATCCAGCAGCCCCTGTTGCCCTATACCTCTTCACACCAGTGAGTCCCTGATGACCGGGGCCCGCGCAGGCCATTCGAACTTGATCCCTCCCATGCGTGGTCGCGTCTAGGTGGGTCGTGGTGGCCCATTTCGGCTTGCCATAGCATAGATGGATTAAATCAAAACATAAATGGAAAATACATATTTATGGCCAGAAGATAATTTTAACCTGAACCCACATGTTTTATCAAACATTCAATGCCTAAGTTTGACCCAACACATTTCCAGTTTTATCTCAATAAATCAGCTACATAAATGTATCCTTTTCACTAGAAAATCCTTGCAGGGAGTTTCACTGATCCAAATAAGCTAAAACCAAATCCCTATGAAAGGTAATGGAGCTACCCCTCTACTAGCCTTGATCCCATGTCTTTTGAAGCCATAGATTGATCCTAGTAGATTTAACAAATTCAGTCCATATTTGACTTTAGGAATTTTTCTAGGTCAAACCAAAAATTGTTTTGACCCAATTCCAACTCCTAGTGGACGTGCATACTCATATCCTCAAAACACCAGGAGCCCAATATTTATTGGGGTTTCTTTGAATTTTGGTTAATTAAACTCTTCCGTGTAGGATTATTTCACCAATAAATTCACCACTTGAGATATGCAAATCCAAATAGGGTAATTCCAATTTCTAAAGAACGGTATTTCAAATGCCTAACATGTGTCCTTGGAATCATGTCAAAATACTTTATAGAATAAATCTGATGAAAAAGACAAAAACCCTCAAGAACTGATTTGGGAATTTCCCAAGGGCATTTTGGTAATTATTTTGAATTGATTCCAATACCCTTGAATCATTTCATCAAATACTATTTAATCATCCAAGGAAATAATTGTTGGAATCTCCGGAACAATTCTGGTGAATTATTTCCTAAAACTAGAGTTTAAATCACTATAAAATCCATTATAAATCTTTGGTAATTGATAAAATAGTGAAACCACTTTTGTTGGCTTCATTTTATCAATACCTATCCGAAGGTATCATGTTTGCACATTGGTCTCATGCAGAACTTGGCCTTTCTCCAAAAACCCCTTATCTAGGAGGTTTTGGACCTTAAATTCTAAATAGAAAAAATCCCCAAATGCAACCCAAGCACCTCCCTTGCTTTCCCAACCAAATCCTCAACACTTACTGATCCATAACCTTATTTTGCCCACTGATTATTGTATGGTTTGATACTTGTCTGCCTTGTATTGATGGTGGTGTTGTTTGTTTGCATGTCTACTCGATAACGGTGATAGTTGCGACTATGTGACGCCGAGAAGAAGGAAGAATCGGGTTATTCTTCTTATTATTGTATTTGGTATTCTGGTTTTCTAACAAAGACAAGATACATCTCTTTGGTCACAGGCAAGCCACCTTCTTGATCATACGCCTTGTCCTATTAATTTATCTAAGCATGTTTTATCTACCTATTTATGCAAATTGCATTGTTTTGCTATATTATGTTACGTGGGGAAATGTTTGGCTCCTCCAAACCATTACCCCTTAGTACCATTAGGTACAACCCACTTTTATGATACCTACCTTCCCCTAGTATGATAGATGGTGTATAACACCATGCCCCTTTGGAACCCCGCTTTAGCCGAAACAAAAACTATGGGATGGGAAGAACCCGGAAAAAGGCTTACAAAAATTTTTTATGAGAAAACTTGGTGAGGCTTGGCCGACCAAGTGATGTTGCAAATGAGAAAGGTTTTGGTTTACAAAATGGTCAGATGAAAGATGGAGGAAAAATGTTTACGAAAACACGCTGGGATGTACAATTTACTATGCTAGAATAATTAACCAGTGCAACCACATTACTCTGGAATGGGATGGGCCTGGGCTGGAGGTTTATATAATCTGGTATAGGTGCCTCACACTACTACAAGTGCAAACAATCCCTGGAGGGTGGGACTTCTCTGTCCAACGTTCCATGCGTAGCATCGACCGGGAGAAGGAACGAAGGGTCTGTGGCCCTCCACGCGATACTATGACCCCTCATTGAAAGCGCACACCCGTCGAGGTGCAAAACACGCTCTGGTTGGCTTGGTAACTATATAGGGCTTCCCGACTTTGAGGGGATTAACTTCATAGGGTAGGCACTTGTATCGAAGAGGGCATACAGAAGGTCTTGACCGGTTATTCGACCCACGATCGGTGTAGATCAGGGACGGGTAATCGGATGGTGTGGGTACAGTGTACCTCTGCAGAGCGTAAATCTATTCAAATAGCCGAGTCCTTGGTCATGGACGGTTGTGATGGCGGCTGTACGGCGGGTGATGGTTTTGATTTAAAAAAGGAAAAGCAATGGCTTGAAAATGGTTTTAACCATGAGATGGTCGGAACAAGGAGGAAGGAGTTCGGAAAAGCAAATTGCTCAGGTCAGAAAGTCTAACCGGCTCCCTAGCCTCTTCAAGAGTCTAGCAGAAGTCGAAAAGAACATCATCGACTGATTTAATGCGCTCGAGGCAAGGTTTAGAGGTAGGGGAGTCGGAAAGATGCAGAGAATCTTGGAAAGAACCAAAATGAAAATCTGACCAGAGAAACGTCGGAAAAATGAGAAGAATGATGTCGGAAAAGTTGCCTAGAATGAAGTGGTTCTAGTGAGATTGCTCCTCTTGGAGATTCCTCAGCTCTGCTTTGGAGCCTTGGGCCAGATCTCTCTGACTATCGAAGTCATTCTTCAAATCTTTAAGCTGTTGATCATGAAGAGCCACCAGTTTCTCGACCCTCTTAGTCTCCATATTACTAGACTCCATGATGTTATTCACGTATTTCTCATGCTCATTTTGAAGATTCTTCAGCTCATCCCGGAGTTCGGCATTCTCCATTTGGTAGACTTTGAAGTTATCGGACTCCTCCACCATTTTGCTAGATTTCTTCAGCAATTTTGCAAAGGACAAAATATAAGTCGGAAGAAATATTTCACTACGAAAATAACTATGGTTGACATTTAGAAAAACTTACCTTCCACCTCATCCATTTTAACCTGTATCTTGGAGTTATCAAGACGCAAAGCTTTGATTTCTGTAAGTTTGGAGTTATATATATTCTTGAGAAATTCTTGGTTGTAAGATGTAAGTTTATATAAGTTAAAGACGAAATACCGTCAGACAGCTACTAAGGCTCGGGCTGGAACTTTAACTGAGTCAAAATCCAACATGAGCCTTGGGGGCTACACTATATCATTGTTTTGCATCCTATAAGCATCAACACGGATCTTATTCTACGATCTTTATTCCGACTTTATACAAACGATATTCGGAAAAACATACAATATGCTCCGGATGCAGCTTCTCAAATCTGAGTTTTGTGTTGTGGAACACTTTCTTGGCTAGGGATATTGGAGAAACACTCATCACCGGAAGTTCTCCGGCTTCAATTTTTTGGTACCGGAACATAATTTGGTCTAGTAGGTTTTACATTTTGACGTCCTCCATCTCCTGGCTTGCTGCTTCCGGAGTGAGGACTTGCTTCTCAATGTTGTACTGCGCCAACTTGGGAATATCCTCCTCCTTCTTCCGCTTTAAGCCGGTAGCAGCAGAGCCAGCCATTTTAACAATATTCTCTGGCTACCAGTGGTAACCAGGGGATCATTACCCTTGGTGGGTTCACCCTTGTCAGATGCCTGGCTACTAGTGATAACCAGGGATTGCGAGGTCGTGGTGGCATGAGGGACGACGGAGCACTGCTCGGAAAACCTTCATTAGTGGCGCATTTGTTTTGGCATTCTGTGGCGCATATGGGATGCGCCACTAATATGTCGCCACTGATGATAACTTCAGTGGCGCATTTGGAAATGCGCCACAGAACTCATGATACTTTTGTGGTGCATTCTGGTATATGCGCCACATGGAGTTGTTTAGTGGCGCCTTTTGACAAATGCGCCACAGAAGTTGTATGCGCCACAGAAGAATATTTGCATGTGCCTTAGGTGTATTACTCAGGTACTAAAAAAATAGTAATGGTCCATAATCAGGTGTTATACAGGTATTATACACATAGCAGTAGAAACAATATATTTCACTTAGTATATGAAAACAAACATAATACAAACACGAATATAGTGTCATCACACTACTTAGAGCCCGATCGAGGTACACAAGTGGTCATCATATTACAATACAAGTGACAAGTGGCGAATATTTATACAAGTGTTGGTACAAAGTTCACCATCTCCACAATAGTGAAGTTTATGACATACGACCATATTTGTAAAGTTTGTGACACAACAATACACCCAGACATCTATGCACACACTCGATAATGCTAGGCGCACACAACGATCATTGAGAACTGGTAGTTCTTGGCTTTGGAAACGGTAGATAGCCATCCTTCGTCATTTAGTTCCTGTTGTCACCCTACTTACGAAGAATATCTGCAATCTCCCTCTTAGTCAACCCTCTATTGTGTTTTAGGACGACTCCCCTTGTGTTGACACCTTCCACAATGATTTCCAACAACTTAACCTGGATGCGATGGAAGTCTTCTCTAAGATCATCATCGTTGGATTGCACCGAATTTTCGGCCCATGCTCGAAGACTAGATGGCAGAGTTAGGTTTTCGCAATTCCGGACAAACCATTTAAGGTAATGCATGACGTAGAAGGCCTCCTTGGCGCTTCCATTAGTCAGCTACTTGACGTAGGGGAACTCGAGCATGTGCTTGAACACGTTTTTGCCATTGTTGAAACATTCCTCCTTGTTGACGAAGGGGCATCCCTTTCTACCATAGCCCTCGAGAGCCTCATTCAGAACACCCCTTATTCTGGTGTACTCTTTCTTCTTATTATTACTCCCCGAGTCAAAAATACGTTGCTAGCGAGTACTTCGTGGAAATGATGATGAGTGTGAAGTATTTGTCTCTGCATAACACGATTGAAACGGGATGTTGGAAAAGGGCAAAGGAGGAAAGCTATAAGAAAGCCTAAGTTACCACGGCTAGCGGGTGTGTGTTCTTACTAGGGAAAGAAAGGCAAAAGAAGCATGCTCATCCTCTTATGGTCCACCATGAACTTCACGAGGTACGTCGTCGCCATGGCACGCGTCTCTGATCCTTCCCTCAACTGGCTATCATGCATGTAGTAGGGATCTACTATCACGATATAGGGGGTTTTCTCTCTCTTGATCTTCATCGCTAGATTGAGCGCAAATAGGCAGACCAGGTTATAGTCCAGCTGTTTCGAGAGAAACATCTTGAAGACGTCCTCGTGAGCTATAAAGAACATGTCCGCGGGGGCTTCATGGACGATGTCCATGTCTGATGGAACCTTGACAATGAAAACCGGGTAATTTGGATTGTTGTATTTAAGAAGCATGCCCTCTAGTGTCTTGATACCATCACTCAAAGCGAGCATATGTCCAAGAGTAAGGCGAAGTAGATCCGGAGTCAGTATCGCTTCACCAACTACATGCATTCGGGGCAAGACATCCTCGCGGGCTAGTACGACGTCATCCTTAGCCCAGATCAACTTTGGAGAAGGTTGCGGTGCAATGGCTTCGCCTTAGGGCGGCCCACACGGTCTCAACAGTTGTTGGTGGAGACTGGTGGTGGTGACAACGACGGCTGGCTTCCGAAGTGGTGGCCAGACGATCGAGGTGGTGCCGGTGCGCCCCACAAGACGAATCTGGCTCTGGCCATGTCAAGGGCCAGCCGTGGCATTCTGCAAGGGTCTTGTGTTCGTCGGCTCCTTGAGGTTGAAAGGGGTTCCATATCGTCGCACCCTGGAAACACCCAAGCAATCCGGACCCTCATCACGAAATCATCCATTGGATTGTTGTGCATCATGCGGTTTGTCGGTTGTATGATAGTGCCCTTGGGAACATCCTTCAACTCGCCGCCGACAACTTTGTGGAGTGGTACGCAAGCAACATCCTGAGTCAAAACATATATGTTGGGCATAATGATCGAGGTGGCAGTCACCAAAGGCACATAAAGGAGACGAAGCGGACTAACTATTAGTTACCTTGGTGAAGGCGTTGAGCTCGGTTAATGTCGAGACACGGCCGGTGTCGGCGGTAGGCCTATCATCAGCATTCTCCCGCGATGGTGCTGCCATCGGCTGCGGCTTGGTATTTTTGGCGGGAGTGGCAAGGGGTAGCTGGGCGACCAGCTCTTGCGGCTGCGCCTCGGTGATGGTGGCCGGCGGGGTCACCAAGTTTGGCGACGTGTTAACATTGATGCTCGAGTTGCTGCCGCTGAAGCTGGGCAGCTATATCGACCCCTATCGACCTGCCGCATTCCAAGCAGCTAGCCCCTCGAATAACCCAGGTGGGATGATCGCGCGGAGCTTCTCTTCCAATAACATGTCCATTGTTTTCTCATCCACCTTTTACTCTAATGTCTTCACCTTCAACTTCAGCTCTTCATCCTCGGCTTTATCTTGAACCACCGACTAGTTGTTCCTCTCCCTTCTCTTCTTTGCCTCCTCTTTGTAGTACTCGAAAAACTTCATGCTCGTACCGAAGTTGGACACATGGCCAGCTGATTTTGGCGGCAATTTCTTGTCCCTCTTCTTATAAGCGTTTGTCGCCCTGTTGAAAACCGTGTCCACAGCTCCTCCGTTGAATCCTGGGACGACAAGTCACCAGTAGCGTTCAATTCCTTCTCCTGCAGAGAGACAAGTAGAGATGAAGCCATGCATTTAGATTCTTGGCTTCATTATTTTAATTAGAAACTCTTGAGATATCCGCAGCAAATTCCTTACCAGCTCGTCCTCAAAGGCCTTCACCTCCGGATCTTCGGTGAAGAACTCCCCTGTATTCAGGTCCATTAGTAGCGGGTCCAGACAAAGTTCCTTAGCTGCAGGTCCGTGATTTGATGCCATGGGTTCTCTTTACCCAGGCGTGCAAGCTCGGCGTCCTCCTTGTCCCAAATGGGATGTTTCCCTCTATATCCGCCGCTTCCAAGCTGGTGGTTACCTATGTTCTGCTCTCACATATTCTTTCCCCACATAGTCCATGCTTTAGAGTCAGCGGTAGTTAACTCCTTGAATATCTTGAACTCTTCTTCATCGAGCATCAGATATTTCCTACTTATAATCTCCTAGCTTTCACCTTTGTCAATGTTGTTCTTTACCCGGGTTTTCCAGCTGCTCAAGGCGTTGCTCATCTTTGTCAGTGCTGGTTTGTTCATAGGGTTATTTCTCTCCAGGTTTCTAAACTGCTCTGGGAATGTGTATCGTTTGCGAAGCTTCTTAAGGAGGTTCTCGACCAAAGCCCGCTTGGCAGCACTTAGGATGTACTTCGTGTTGATCGACATGCTTTCCCGGACGATGCACCCGAGTTGCATGCCATACACGCTGGCAATTGACGCAGGTGCAATAGGTTGGACACTTTCTGTGACCTCAGTGAACTCATCATAGACATTGGCGAGCACTTGCGGATTTCGATCCTTAATCTCCTTCTTCTTCTATATAGCGGCTGGGTTGCCTCTACCGCCATACGTGCGCTCGTCGCCATCGATGGTGGTGTCACCCTCATCCCCGCCTTCACTAGTTCTGTCATAGTCGTCGTCGTCCCCCTCATAATCTGGATCTTCTTTGTTGCCCCCAGCACCTCTGACGACAGTCGCCGGTGGTGGTGTCATTCTCATCTCCTCCTCCGACTCCTCATGCTCTTGGGATGCCCCCCAAAACGATTTTTTGGCCTCTCGGTCTTGATCCTGGACGCTCATGTGCTTAGAAGGGCCGGCCTCGTCGTTGGTCCACATGTTGGCACTTTAGTAAAAAAAGAGGCAAAAAGTTAGCACAAATATCGACCGAAAAATTCGGCATGACCTTTGCTAATTTTTGTACCTATGAGTGCCCATTTCTCAACCAAAACGGAAGTGAATCGACACATTGGGAGAAACAGACAACTCAATTGAAATCTCTGCAAGAAAAAACAGCCCCACAGCCCCATTGACAACCCCATTTCATTCACAGTAGCAACACCATAGTAGCAGCACAGCATGCGTATATAATTAGTAGTGAATAGTACCAACACCATTTCATTCACAGTACCAGCACCATATCACAGCAAAGCTACAACATCATTTCATAGTAAAAGCTTTATTAAAACAGGTATACTTAAAACAGATATAAGAGTATAAAACACCTAAATTAAAACACCTATACAACACCTATATTAAAACACCTATACAACACCTATACACAACACCTACACAACACCTATATTAAAACATATATTGTATATCTCTTATGCTACTGTGAATGGATACATAGCACCTATACACAACACCTACATAGATACAAAGCACCTATACACAGTCACACAACACCTACACAGATACACATCACCTATACACAACACCTACACAACACTAAATGGTACATATTTCACAGAAATTCTTTAAATGATCTGATTTCATGGCAAGTGTCAGCAACTATTGCAATCAGAAAATAATCTCCTATGTCCAAACAAATAAAACAAAGGAACATTCTGACTTGGCAAGGAGAAAGACAACTCCAATTTCCAATACATACATGCTAGACCATTAACAACTATACCAGGCTACTAATAGAACTGGAGCCCATAAATACAGTCAACACTATATATCCTAGTTCAATACTACTCAAAACTATACTGCAAGAGAAACCATTTATTAACAGACATGGACAAGAAACAAGTTGAGTGAATCAAGAATGCTAGCATGATTATTATTAAGCAAAACTGGAAGTCTATAAATGTTACGTTATTATCCATGCCATCATCAGAATTAATTTGCAACCGATAAAGAGATATCCTCAAAGAACAAGATCTAGAAGGTAATGCCTACACAATATGCAAGAAAATGGAGGTACAGCAGTATGATAAGGTCAAGTGTAGCATCACTCTATTCTCACCATTTTCTATAGATAGAACTAAACCATATCATTAAACTCGGGGAGTTTATTAAACATGAGCAATTAAACCTGACCACATTGTCAAGTCCTAGAATCATACTCCCTATGTCCCAAATTAACTGGCTTGGCTTTGTCTACATACGGCTTTGTCCATATAATGTACTGAATTTTGATAAATGATAACACTCAAACTTGTAGCATATACCCAGAACTAAACAGCCACCCAAAATACAACAAATATTTATACATGTACCAGATAACAGATTGCACAATCTATAATTCCTCTACAGTCAATCAATTAGTCATCATTTTTGTCACCAGAGGTAATGTACCTACTTATAATTCATTACATGTTGATAACACAAACTTATAGCATATCAAATAACTAAATAACCACCCATAGTACAACCAATCTTTGAAATATACCAAATAACTGATTACATATGTTACCCTCTCCGCATAATCTCCTAAAATGAATTGAATATACTGCTAAGGATAAGAATGTGAACATAATGGTCCAGGGGAAGGTGGCCTGGACATGCTCTGATGAAACATTTAAGTTTCATTCTTCCTCACCTATGTCAGCGCTGGAGTAAGTTCTATGTTCCTCTAATGCTCCAACACCCGAGCCATTATTATGTCTCCCGCACAATTGGGATCTTCGATGAGTGGCTGGAAGTAAATGATTCTTGATTATCTAGTTGTTGCATAATTCTATACATCCAATCTTTTTTCACAGTCCAAAAGATCCAACCCAAATAATGTACAAAATGTTGATAAATGATAACACTCAATCTTTTTTCAGAGTAAATACTACGCTAGCTCTACACTCGCTTACCACCCCCAGCCGCATCAACCAACATGAAAATTAGGAAGGGGATGAATCAGATGATGGGGAGCCCAGGGACATGGAGCGGAATGGCATAGGGAATCACCAAATTCGATCAATTCGACAAGTACTACGTCACCAAACAGAGCCAAATCACAGGGGAAGAATCAGCCAGGGAGGCTAAGGGAAGGATGTAGTGATTACCTAGTGATAATGGACGGCGGAAGGCGAGGTGGCTGCCGGTGGCAGATGACGAGGTGGCTTCTTGTGGCGATGGCAAGCGACGACCATCGTGCACTGACCTTCACACGGCTCCTGCTACGGACGGGCTCCGGTGGCTCCTCCTCCTCCTCGGGATCAAGTGCCTACTCCTCTAGGGGCTCCAGCGGATCCTCCTCCTCAGGCTCTGGCGGCTCCTCCTCCTCCTCTACGGGCAACAGAGGCAGGGCGATCAAGAGCTAGGGTTTATCGTCAGGTGGCTCCTCCTCCACCACGGTCTCCTCCACCACCACCGGTGTGCAGGCGCTAGGGCGAGCGGCGGAGAAGTGCGGCGCCGGAGGCGTGCGGGCAAGAGACAGGCGAGCGACGGAGCAGCGAGCGGTGGAGGTTCGGGCTAGGCTAGGGTTTGGGCGCACGGGGGTGGGGAAAGGACGAAATATAGGGTAGGGGAATGGGGAAGCTGGGCAGAACCGGTTATTTGGCTAAGTGACAAGGTTCTGTGGCACATATCACTGGAATGCGCCACATAAAACTTTTGTGGCGCATTCCAGTGATATGCGCCAAAGAACCTTGGCAATTAGTCAAAAACGGTGCGAGGCTTTAGTTGGACATGAAACACACATTAGCTTAGTGGTTATGAGGCTGTAGTTAGACATGAAAAATATGGCAGCCAGGTTCGAATGCTAGCTGGGTCAATATTTTTTTCTTTATTTAAAAATTATATGTTACAAACATATTTAAAACCAAGAAAATACACATGCATATTTATTCAGAAAAATCCCTGAATTATATGTATATATTAGCTTGTCACAAACACATGTGAATTTGTATACCCATACGAATATCACGATATATGTTTAGTCTCTAACTAATATATATTTGCGAGCACATAGATGAATTAATACACAAAAAAGGTCACATGTTGTCATGTGATGTGTCGAGCTAGCCTCTCTTCACAATATTTTTGCCCTTTTTCTTCGCGGTTGAATACTTTAGCCCGGGAACTTTGAGATTTCTTCTCGTGAACGGACAACCTTTAGTAGGTAGTGTGGTCTTCCTTCTTAATGTAGTAGTAGTAGGAATGTTGAAGTACTTGTCAAATTCCTCTTCGATCTTCGGATTGCCGTTCTTGTCAAAGTCTTTCTTGTTGGCGGATCCTTACATTCTGATGATGCTCCTCTTGCCCCTCCTCACTACAACACGATTGGGCTTTGATGGATCGGTAATAAAGAAACATTGGTCAACTTGGCTAGCGAGTATCCACGGCTCATTTTTCACGGAGGCGTTCTTTGCCGACTAGGCATCGGTATAACGCAGGTGGTGAAATATCGGCCTTCTTTTTCGACATTATTGGCCCATCTAAGACGAAACATCAGTACCGTCTCTCCACTGTAGTTGAGATCCCATATATCCTCGATCCTTCCATAGAATCTTTCCATGACAGTTGTCTCGTCATCGGCAAAGGACATCATAGTTACTCCTGAGTTTTGATATTCGCTATTAATGTCCTTTCCCTTGGTGTATAATCCGTAATCGTTGATGTCGTATGACTGATAGGTCTTTACGTTATGCGTTGGGCCCTGTGACAAGGAGAATATGAGTTGTTGATTTTCCATAGAAGGCGTCTGCGGGGGATTGTCCAATAGCCTTTTCTTGAACCAACCCGTGAAGCTGGAGTTGTGCTCTCTTGTTATGTCTCCTCTCTTCCTCGGGCAGGCCCGGTCCATGTACTCCTACTCAATCAAGCTTTTGTGCTCGTCCACCCAAGGGTTGACTAATTCAATGTGTTATAGCGTGACTCGGTGTGCCCTTCCAAAGTCGACGCGTGGATTAGCAATGCCGACATGCAGTGAGCGGTGGCCCTCGTGGTGACCATACCCAGCGAGCCTGCCGAGGTGCTTCTTGGTGGGTATTCCAACATCCTCGTTATCGGTGGTTAGATAGTTCTGGCATAAAGAGATGCACTCGTACATCAGAAAGCCCTTGGCTATCATTCCATCTGGACGAGACCTGTTGCGAACGAACCCTTTGATGACACCGTTCAGCCTTTCAAAATGGCATACTGTTGTGCAGGAATGTCGACCCAAGCTGGATGATGTCATCCATGACATGGACAAGCAGATGCACCGTGATGTCGAAGAATGCGGGCGAGAAGTATATCTCGATCTTTCATAGTATCACCACGATCTCTTCCTGTAGCATGTCGAGCTGATTCATGTCGATCGACTTCCTAGAGATGCGTCGAAAAAGTTGCATAGGCCAAACAACATCTCACGGACGTGCTCGTCCATTATCCCTCGTATGGAAACTAGAAGTATCTGTGTCATCAGCACGTGAATCGTGGGACTTCATACCACTGAACCTCTTCTTCGCTACATCGAGATATCTGCTTATATTTCCCGAGTAACCATGAGGAACTTTGACTCCTAAGAGGCACTTGAAAAACTGCTCGATCTCCTCGTGACACAGAGTGAAGTAGGCATCGCAAAGCAAAACCACCTCATTCTTCTTAACCCTTTTGCGGCGACCTTGAGTCCCTTCCGTTTGATCATCATCATCATAACTATCAGGGTACTGAAGCTCCTTCTTGATGCCAGGCAATTTCAGGTCGTTTCTTGCTTTCAGCACATCTTAGGTCCTCTCCGTCATGTTGAGCAGAGTGCCAAGCAGACTCTCGGTAACGTTCTTCGTGATGTGCATAACATCGAGGCTATGGAGTGTGTGGAGGACCTTATAGTACGACAGGTCCCAGAAAATAGACCTCGCTTTCCATACACCCAGAAGCGGCTTTGTCCTCAGTTGCTTCTTTCCTGACGCAGGACACTCTTCCCAATTATTCAGAAGCTCCTCGATTTCTTTGCCACTCCTTGTACGCGGGGCTCTTTCGAGGTCATCTTTACCATTGAACAGGTCAGCACGTTTTCTCCACGGGTGATCCATGTGAATCCACTTTCGAGTCCCTTGGAACACGGTTTTCGAAGACCCGGGATCCATTGGTAGCTGGAGATGCAGGGTCTTATCCATGAACTTGACACATGCATTATGTCTGTGGTTCATCTGGGCCGATACATACGCGTAACCAAGATAGTCCTGCACTGTCGTGAGCAATGTGGCTCTTAGAGGGTAATATTCCTTAGTGTAGGCATCCAACGTACGGGATGGCATCTGCCACAACGTGGCTAACTCCTCTTTCAACAGCCTGAGATAAAGCTGCATATTGATACCTGGCTATTTTGGCCCCAAAATAAGAATTCTCATGTGTACATACCTTTGCTTTGTGCAGAGCCACGGGGGGATGTTGTATGGCCATACAAACATGGGCCAGGTGCTATGCGTGCTACTCCGATTGCCAAAAGGAATTAGTTCATCGGTGCTCATACCCAGCCTAACGTTCCTTGCATCGCCCCTGAACTATTCTAACTCGATGTCCAATGCATTCGACTGGCTAGCGTCTGAAGGGTGTGTCAGGATCTTGCCCTTCTCCGGATCATCTTCAGGTTTCTCCCTTTCCACGTGCCATTACATTAGCTTTGCTTCCTTAGTATCTATGAAATATCGCTGTATACGGGGAGTGATAGGAAAGTACCATACCACTTTTCGAGGAACTTTCTTGTTCCCTCTCTTGTACCGTCCATGGCTGCACACCGGATAGGTGGTTCTCTCCGCGTACTCGTTACGATAAAGTTCGCAATCATTGATGCATGCGTGGTACTTAACATGCGGTAGGTCGAGAGGGCGCATGATTTTCTTGGCCTCCTCTATACTTGTTGGAAATGTGTTCTCCCTTAGGAAGATGATCGCGCCAGAATTCTGTTGGAGATATGCCCTAGAGGCAATAATAAATGTAGTTATTATTATATATCTTTGTGTTTATGATAAATGTTTACATTCATGCTATAATAGTATTAACAAGGAAACCATTAATACTTGTGTGATTTGTAAACTTAATTTAAAGTCCCTAGTATAGCCTCTATACTTCACTAGCTTGTTGGTTGATTGATGATTGTGGTTTCCCTATCATGAACATTGAGATGTTATCAACAACAAGATCATATCATTAGGAGAATGATATGGTGGACATACTCCTATAGATAAGCGTAGCATAAAGATCAAGTCATTTCAATAGTTCAATTGCTATATGCTTTCTGATACATAGTAACCTAATTCCTTCGACCATGAGATCATGCATATCACCTTTACTGGATGGATGCTTTGATGTCATCAAACACCACACCGTAACAGGGTGGCTATAAAGGTGGCATTGAGTGTTCGGAAAGTATTGGTTGAAACACATGGATCAAGAATGGGATTTGTCCATCCACATGACGGATAGATATTCTCTGGGCCCTCTCGGTGAAATGTCATCCAATTAGCTTGCAAGCATGTGACTTGGTCACAAGGGATCACATATCACGGGAACGAGAAAAGAGTACTTATCAGTAACGAGGATGAACTAGGTATGCAGAGATACCGACGATCATAACCTCGGATAAGTAACATATCGTGAGACAAAGGGAAATTGGTATCGTATGTAAGTGGTTCATTCGATCGCAAAGTAATCGTAGAAATATGTGGGAGCCATATGAATTTCCAGATTCCTCTATTGGTTATTGTTCGGAGAAGTGTCTCGATCATGTCCGCATAATTCACGAACCGTAGGGAGACACACTTAAGGATTGACGTTGTTTGAGTAGTTATGGTATTATGAGAAAGAGACCGAATGTTGTTGAGTCTCGGATGGGATCCGGATATCACGAGGTGATCCGGAATGGTCCGGAGAATAAGATTCATATAAGGAAAGTCCTGCTTGAGTTGGGGAATGGTTCCGTTTTCATCGAACATTCTAGAAGGTCCTGTAATGTCCAGACTGGAGGGGAAGGGTGCATGAATGTGTCATTACATATTTGAATGATTGCATCATGTACTAGGTGTTCTTGCTGTCCCAAATAAAGGATTTATTTAAATCCTAAATTGAAAAGTCAAACGGCTAGTTTGAAAGTCAAACGGCAATTTTGGGAAGTGGGAAAGGAGGAGGATTGGTGGAGGCCGAGTTGGAGGAGGGTTCCTCCCCTTGGCCGGGCGCACTCCCAAGGCCGAGTTGGGGAGGACTCCTCCCTGGCCGCCGGCCCTCCCACCTATAAAGGGAGGGGCAGGGCCTCCCCTCCTAGACACACAAGTTTCCTATCCTCTAAACAAAACCCTAGATCTAGACCCCGGTTTAGAGCTATTTCGGTTTAGAGCCTTATAATTGGTTTAGAGCCTTCTAATTGGTGTGTCTAATTACTAGACCACTAATAGCCTCTCTCATAAGCTCCACCATACTCGCACCGGCTTAAGCCTCAAGGGATTTCCTCTACCTCCCGTACCACGCCACAGTCGCCGGAATCGCGAGGAGAGTGCTACAACCTCCGCTGCCTGGAACAAGGAGAGGAAGGTCTTCGCCGAGTACCGAACGGTGACCGATCAAGGGAGCGCCGGAACGTGCGCGGAAGGATCGTCTACGCGATCTTGAGATCGGAAAGAGTACGACTACATCACCCACGAGAATCTGCTCTCGTTAAACACTTTGGAATCTTTGAGGGTGAGTTATTCCATCGACTCGTTGCTACAATCTAGTAGATAGATCTTGGCTTGTTTGTTTGTATGCGATAGAAAATTTTTGTTTTCCATGCTACGAACCCTCACAAAGGGTATCGAGCCGTGTCTATATGTAGATCTGTTGCAAGTAGAACACAATGGTCATTGTGGGCGTTGATGCTTTCATTGTGGATTGCTTTTCGTGTACTTTGCATCTTGCGGTATGTTGGGATGAAGCCCGGATAACCTTACATGACATCGCTCATGAGACTTGCTCCACGCTTAACATGCAACTTGTATTGCATAAGTGGCTTTATGGGTGCCTGCTTTCTCCTAGCATAGTAAAGATCCAATTTACAACGGGTGATCAACAAGGCTAGTATCAATGTTGTGGTTCTTGTTCGTAAGTTAGAACGACACTTATTGAAAGCCCCAAACCACGTAAAATATGCAAAGAAAGTAGAGGCCTAACTTTGTTTTGCAGGTGTGCAAAGGATGTGATATGGCCATGATTGTGATTATATTTGATGTATGCAATGTTCCTTATTGTAAGTTGGCAACCGCGGAGCCATATGGTTGTCTTTAATTTCATAAGACCTGCGTGTCTATTCAAAATAGTTGTAATAGTTGAAGCTGGTGGACGACAACCATGAAGAAGCGCCATTGACCTTGATGCTATGCCGTGATGATGGAGATCATATTCGTGCTTGAAGATGGAGATCGGAAGCACAAAGAAGAAAGGCCATATCATATTACATATTATGAATTGCATGTGATGTTAATCCTTTATGCATCTTGTATTGCTTAGTAGACGGCGGTAGCATTATAAGATGATCCCTCATGCACATAAATTTCAAGTTCTAAAGTGTTCACCCTTAGTATGCACCGCTACAAAGCTTGCTGCTCAAGCACCACGTGATGATCGGGTGTCTTTGATTCCTGGTGAATACAACGTAAGCAAGCCAGATTTGCTTATGCGGTAGCTAAGGTTTGATCTTGACGAGCCTAGCATGTACGCATATGGCCTCAGAACACGGATCGCCGAAAGGTAAAGCATGAATCATATAGTAGATATGATGAACATGATGATTGTTCATTAAAACTATATCAACTCTCGTGATGATCGGTGTTGATGTAGTGGATTTGGTTCGTGTGATCACTAAAACAATGTGAGGGATGTTGTTTTGAGTGGGAGTTCACCTAGTTTAATTTCATTAATTAATTTGAACTCAATTTGTCATAAACTTAGTCTAAACTATTGCAAATATGTTGTAGATCAATGGCAGCCCTACCATCAATTTTAATGCTTCCTAGAGAAAGAAAAGTTGAAAAACAATGGAAGCAACTTGGATTGGTTCCGCAATTTGAGGATTATCCTCACATGGTAATTTGACCTATGTGCTGGATGCACCGCTAGGTGACCACTGCAATTGATGCTACCGATGAAGTAAAGAATGTTTACCTTGCTCTAAGAATCAGACTCCATAGTTCAGTGTGCTATCTTGTATGGTTTAGAATCGAGCTTCGTAAAAGGTTTGAAGAGTCGACCCATATGATATTGTCGAGGATCTCAAATTAATCTTTGAGACTCATGCGGCAATTGAAAGTTATGAAGCTTCGAAAAGTTCTTTAACTGCAAGATGGAAGAGGGTAGCTCAAGCTGAGCATGTGCTTAAGATGTCCGGGCACGCAAATAAACTTCAAAGTTTGGGTATAGTGATTCCTAATACTTTGGGGTTTACCGCATCCTCCAATCACTACCACCAAGTTACAAGAACTTTGTGATGAACTACAACATGCGAACATGAACAAAGAGTTGCCGAACTGTTTGCTATGTTAAAATCTGCGTAAGTGGAGATCAAGAAAGAGCACCAAGTGTTGATGGTCAATAAGACCACCAAATTCAAGAAAGGCAAGTCTAAGAAGGGACACTTCAAGAAGGGTGGTAAGAAAGTTACCACGACGAAGAAGACCAAGGCTGGACCTAAGCCTGAAACGAGTGTTTTACTACAAGGGAGAAGGTCACTGGAAGCGGAATTGCCCAAGGTACTTGGCGGATTTGAAGAACGGCAACATCAAGAAGAAAGGTATATCCGATATACATGTTATTGATGTGTATCTCACTAGTAATCATAGTAGTGCCTGGGTATTTGATATCGTTCGTTGCTCATATTTGTAACTCAAACAGAGCTGCAGAATAAACGGAAGCTAGTGAAGAACGAGGTGACGATGCGCATAGGAAACGGATCAAAGGTTGATGTGATCGCGGTCGGCACGCTACCTCTTCATCTACCATCGGGATTAGTTTTATACTTAAATAATTGTTATTTGGTGCGTTAAGCATGAACATTATATCGTGATCTTGTTTATTGCGAGACGGTTACTTGTTTAAATCCGAGAATAATGGTTGTTCGATTTATATGAGTAATATGTTTTATGCACATGCACCTTTGATAGATGGTCTATTCATATTGAATCTCGATAGTGGAAATACACATATCAACAACATTGAGGCTAAACGTTTGAAATCAAGCGATAATTCGACCTATATGTGGCGTATTGCCTTGGTCACATTGGAGTGAAGCGTATGAAGAAACTCCATTCCGATGGACTTCTTGAATCACTTGATTTTGAATCACTTGAAAGATGCGAAGCATGTCTGATGGGTAAAATGACTAAGACTCCATTTTCTGGTATGATGGAGCGAGCTACGGACTTATTGGAAATCATACATACCGATGTGTGTGGTCCAAGGAGTGTAGCATCGCTGGTGGTTATCAAGTTATGTTCTTACCTTCACGGATGATTTGAGTAGATATGGGTATATCTATTTCATGAAACATAAGTCCGAAACTTTCGAGAAGTTTAAGGAGTTTCAAAGTGAGGTAGAGAATCAACGTAACAAGAAGATTAAATTTCTATGTTCTGATCGTGGAGGTGAATATCTAAGTTACGAGTTTGGCGAGCATTTGAAGAAATGTGGAATACTTTCGCAGTTGACACCGCCAGGAACACCACAGCGTAATGGTGTGTCCGAACGTAATCGAACTCTCTTAGATATGGTTCGTTCTATGATGTCACTTACGATTTACCGCTATCATTTTGGGGTTATGCATTAGAAACAATGCATTCACTTTAAATAGGGCACTCTAAACTGCTGAAACGACACCATATGAATTATGGTTTGGGAAGAAACCTAAATTGTCGCTCCTTAAAGTTTGGGGATGCGAAGCCTATGTAAAGAAGTTACATGACAAGCTTGAACCCAAAGCGGAAAAATGCGTCTTCATAGGATACCCAAAGGAAACTATTGGGTATACCTTCTATCATAGATCCGAAGGCAAAATCTTCGTTGCCAAGAATGGATCCTTTCTAGAGAAGGAATTTCTCTCGAAAGAAGTGACTGGAAGGAAAGTAGAACTCGACGAGGTTGTCGAACCTTCTCTCAAAATTGCGAGTAGCGCAGCACCGGAAGAAGTTCCTGTGGTGCCTGCACCAATAAGAGAGGAAGCTAATGATGGTGATCATGAAACTTCGGTTGAAGTTGCTACAGAGCCTCGGAGGTCAACGAGAACTCGTACCACTCCAGATTGGTATGATTCCATGATGAAGAAAAACAGAGAACCTAAATGGGATAACAATGAAGACCATAGTTTGTACTTTGCATTGCATCAGCAAGGGCTCGTGGACAAAGCATGTTACCAAGAGAGTGGAGTTCATCAGCCATTGCCAAAAAATATGGGAACAAATCCATGAACGATTGAATGCAAATATGCGAATATAAGCTAGATCCATGTCATCGATCATCAATAGGTGTCACATTATAGTGATGTGTTCAAATATGTACACATTTATGACAATAACACTGTCGGCAGTGTTGCTAGCTGTTTGTATGAGCTACTCATTTTATATGATCGTGGCACCTTACTTTCCTGGATAGTAAATTTGAAACTGCAACCCCCCGCATTAACTTGCCCATGTAGAAACCCCCACCCCCGCACTTGACAGGAACCAAACCGAAGAGAGAGATTGCATGCGGGATCGTTGGCGGTTGGTCTTGCGGTTGCTATGTGCATGCGGTCGTCTTGTTTCCACACGCTTCGGATGGCATTTCCAGGCCTTCTTTAATAAATTTCTATCTCTGGAACCGCTTCCACTTCCATTGAATGGGACTAAGACAACACGATCACCATAACGAAGGAGCGCTTTATACCAGCCAACTGTATTGTTCTAGAGCACCAGTTGTCGGAGTATCGGGTAGACGATGCCGCCATCACGTTGCTGAACATGAGAACCGACCGCTGCCTTGAGAAGAATATTAGTTGGGTTATTCGCAGGTGTTTCTTGATATTCATCTATATATGTGTGATACTTTTTTTTGCGTTCACCTCGTATACGATATGTTTTGCAAGTTTTGTTTCTCCATCTACTTGTTTACCTTGATTGAATCTGTCTGTTTACCTTGACTGAATCTCTCTCTCTCTATCTCTCTCTCCCTCTCTGTGTCTCTGGAAGGTAGTTTTACGTCGGTAGCACAATCAGTGGCCTCCTTGTGCTTGGACAGAGGGTGCATCCGTACAAGACACGGTTTTACAACCCCTTCTCGGGCGCCATCAAGTGCCTGAGGGTGGAGATATCGACCGAGTAGGTTGCTTCTGTTGCTGTGACAATGTTCCCATTTTTTATGGTGTTTACATCAAACCTTCAGAACACCATCATTCGGTGGGCGGATGAGGGCATGGAGGAAGGCAGTCGCCCGGTCTTTGGTGAAGGGTGGTACACGCCAAATGCCCGTGGAACTCCAGAGCATGACTTCTTACACCGGTGATGTTTTCCTCATAGACAGATACGGGTCTGTCCTCTCGACTATACCTGGTGCTTCTCATGGAGATGTCCAGATGCAGCGCTCCGCACGGACCCTGAAGATGCATGCCAACGTCGAAGGCCCTTTTCCAGCCTGCCGGTACCCGGAGAATCGTTTTTACCTTGTCGAGTCCAATGGGGAGTTTTTGTTCGTTGTGAGTGGACCGATCTACGGCGGCAGGCCCATTGTTTACCAGGTTGATACATAGAACCGTGTCTTTCAGCCGGTCTGAGACATCGGAAGCGGTGCTCTCTTCGTTGCCAAAAATCGGTGCATCTGTGTCGATAGTGCTAGGATACCCATGGTGCAGGCCGGCAGTATCTACTATCTGGACCTCTCCCAGATTAGATCTTACAACTTTGAGGCTCTTGCGTGGGAAGAGGAGCCAAGGGTTGTCCATGGGTATGGAGTAGGAGGATTATAGATCGATGATCGTCCTTTTGAACTCGATAGAATGCTGGTGGTGTATTGCAGTACTGTCGAGCAATCTGAGCTGCAGATGGTGCCGCCTTATGGGTAATATGGTACCACCCACTACGATTACTACGACAGCTACCCGTCAGATTAGATTGATGGATCATGTGGGTCTAGTCCTGTTGTATTCTCTGTCTGTGAATTATATGCAAGTGCAAGTTGTATGGTTTGCATGTAATACAACTAATGAACTTGTTTCAAAAATATCATCTGTTGTACCTCCTTCAATTTCACTATTTTTCTATGTACGTGTAGTCATTCTGATCCATGAGTGATTGAATTCAAATTTCCGAAGAGAAGCTAGATCCATGTCATCAATAATCAATAGGTGGCACATTCTAGTGATGCGTTCAAATACGTACACATTCATAACAATAACACTGTCGGTAGTATTGCCAACTTGAAACTGCAATTAACTTGAAGTGGTTGTTATCCTGAGGAAAATGTTTGGTATACACATGACCGTTGTATATTCTATGCTGGAATTCTGCTGTTGTGGGCAAGGAAAGAAAAGACGGGCTTCACTGAATATTACGCAGTTAGGCATAACTTAGTCTTACCCACATAGTCTTAAATTTTTCTTACACAAATAAGCAAAGAAGTCTTACACCGCCGAAACTTCTGGCGAGCCAACCAGCGAACCGGCCTCTGGAGCTGGTGGCATCGTCGGAACAAACCAGAGTGCTGTGTTTGGCTGTCTCTCATTCTCTATCAAATTGTACGACCCCACTGATGTGCCAACAGCAGGCCCCCTCCCCCCGGCGTGGATTCAGCTACAGGTCGGATCTGGAGTGTCAACATAATAAACGCGTGAGTGCGTAGCAAACAAACAGTTTGCTATCAACACTGGAAGTGCTGGCACCTCAGCAACAACAGCACCATGTTCTCTCTGGACTCTAGCAGCAGCCTCAGTTGGTATCTCGTTAGCTTCATCAGTAGCAGCATCAACAAGTATTTCGTCAGCTTCACCAGCAGCAGCATTAACGAGTATTTTGTCAGCTTCACCAGGAGAAGCAACATCTAGTTCTTTGTCAGCTCAACCACCAGCAGCAGCATCATCAGGAGCTGAGGCTGCCTAAGCAATTACAGATTCAACAGCTTCAGGGGCTCTGACGAAGAAAGGGTAGTTGATCCCAAGAAACAGAGATTGTCCCTTCTGATTGTCGACTCCGCTCCAGACCTATTCTACTACTGTAGATGGACTCGCGGACCTCAAGAAAACGTGACACCGCAGCGATGGGTATGAAGAAAGTTGTGTCCCCATATGTTCTATTGTATCACCAACACTGTTTAGTGCTCCCCTGATATGAATCCACATGATTTTAGTACCCTGGTTGACATCGCCTCTGAGAGGTGCAAGGAACCAGCGCCGTGATACAAGATCAGCATCTACTACTGCATCTTCGATCACCGGAGCTGGAATGATGCGTGGGGCTGCGTGTGTACCTGTGTGTTACCTTTAGTCAGTAAGCGGAATTTTTAATGGTAATTTATATGCTATATGACACCATGACTCACCCCAGGTGAACAACTCCAAAACATGCACGTCGTCGCTAGGTTCAGTGATCGCATAAATACGTTGTGGTGTGTCGTCATACACGGTGGCGGTGAAGACGTCGTCGACATACTTATCCGGCCGTAGATGGTCTTCGCTCAAGACTATCCATTCATTTTCATCTGGGCATCTAATGAATATGATTTCCTTGTCGAACACCGCTAAGAGGTTGTAGTGCCAAGTCTTCCACATCAGGAGAGGCTTCTGTGGGAGTTGTACCTTCAGGAGCTCAAGTTCTGCCATGTTGAACCTATAAGCGAATTCAGATTTTGGCGGCGGCCACCGATGGTTGAATGTAGCAATCCCGACACCCAGTACAGATGGCGGTGTAAGTCTCAAGGATCTATAGACATTTTTTAGAGTCCAAGTACTCCCGTCCTGGGATAAAAGGACCAGCCACTCTCCGTTGCCACCCACCCAGTTCTACTCATCTTCCATTTCCGCCTCCTCTGTATCCTTGATATTAACCACTACTGATTGCGACCACTCATCCATCAGCATCAGTTTTGCATGAACATTATGCAAAAGTTTGTTGTCAATTGGTAGAATCACCTAGAATGGATTCCATTGCAAATACAGTTTGACACCACTATGCTCAGATGAAAGTATTATATACGACTGTCTCCTCATGTCTTGCCTAAATTGTGCCTGTGTCACTATGAAAATACCCAATATATCAAGTAGGAGCAGAGCTTCCCCCGAACAAACTCCTGATGGTGATCATAAACAACTAGGGACATAATAGTCTTAAATAGTCTAGTTTGTTTATTTTTTTAGAAAACATAATATCACCTAGCAGGCATTCCATTGAAAATCCAAATTAACACCTTAGGTATCACCTAAATTAAGACTATATCAGTACGAAAATACCAGAATATCAAGTGCAAGCAGAGCTTTCTCTATACAGAATAGTCTTAAATGGTTCAGTTTGTTCAAACTGCGCGTGCAGACAACACGTTTAATAGAAGGCACATAGGATTCCGACAAAAGTTCAGCACATATGAATTAACGGAATGACTGAGTCAATAAGGAAGATACTGGAACTTACATGGTTGTTGCAGTCGTTTGGCCATACGCTGGTATCGGGGTAAAGAAGGCCTAGCGTGCTGAACAGTTATTCTTCCATTTCCCGGATCGATGGGCAGAAGCCAGGGATGCAGCGACCGAGGCAACCGGCGGTGACGATGTCCAAATCCTTGGTGACCCTGTACACGTTCGCAGCGCTGAGGTTCGGCCATCCCTAATCCTCGTGGTGGATGTTGCCATGGCCAGCCGCGTTGTAGTCGTCTTCCTTATGCTTCATCCTGCGGTGGTGCCAGCCCCACGGTTTACCCATGGCGGCAAATGGAGGCTGGAATTACCCAGATTAATGGAGGTGGTGTGATCCGGAGGCGGATGGATTCATGAGGGGATGGAATCAGGGAGGGAAGCAGTTGTTCGAGTAGGGAGTGAGGAACCTCCGCTGCCGGTCTCGTCAGCATGGAATACAAGGAGGGTGTGGAGGTTGTAATTAGTGAGGGTGGGAACGGGGACCGTCTAAAGGGGGTGCAAAAATAAATCGTGAGGCGAAATGTATGGTCCCACCTATCAGCGAGGGATGGTCGGCATGCGCAAAAGTTAGTATGATTTGACTTTGATCGTGCATGGCGGACCTCGATTCCACTTCATGGAAGTGGCGCGGAACGAATTTCATCCAGCGCTTGGGTCGCCATGTAAAGAGCATCACCAGCAATGCAGCTGCCACATGGGAAAATTGAATGATGCACCAGTGTGATAGAAGTAGCATCACCATGTAGCTTCCCTGCTTGCATGCTCCTGCCAAGAAGAAGAGGGCGGAGAGGCGCTTCTAGAGGTGGCCACGACGTGGCATGGGGTGGCCGGAGACGGCGGGGATAATGCCGAGGTTTGTCTAGGGTTTCGGGCGCACGGGAGACAGAGCAAGGGAGAGCACTTGTCAACACCCGGATTTTTCAATCCTAGATGCCTGTTATGCCATACATCGCAATCCCAGGATTACCATTTTTGCGAGACATAACAGAATTGGATACCATAATACTTCATCCATTACAAACGATACATAAGTTCTCACACAAATAGGGATCTCATGATCCAGTTCTTAATACAACTTCAAGCAGCGGAATACGTAATAATAACGGTAGCGTATGCGAAGCTCCATCTTCGGGGTCACAGGCAATGCTGACGATGGGATATGATCCTAGTTGTCGTAACCTTCCTGGGGTCCATCTTCCAGGTACTCCTCTTCATAGTCTGGCCATGGGAATAGCCAGGGACAAAGCCATGAGTACTCTTTAAGTACTCGCAAACTAAAACTAACAAGTAAGGGGGTTTTTGGATAATAGGACACTAGGCTCTAGGGTTGTTTTGCAAAAAACCAGGTTTATCTCTACTAAGTTCCAAAGCTAGTCACAATTTTATAACTCCTAAGTGGGATCTTGTCATTCAGGTCACAACTCTATTGTGGTCAAGTCAAAGTCTCAATTCATTTCAGAAGTCATTTTGAAAAGTCTGACGGGGGAACAGTATGGCCACTCCAATCGTCCATAATCATGACGCTGCTATTCAATAGTTTGACACTGCAGAGATTGTACACTTTCACCACAACATTCGATACATCCGTCAGAACAAATCCTGAATTCACCATACTCGGATATGGATAATCAATCCTAACCTTTCAATTACATGCCCTAGTATAAGCACCTCTCCTGTGAGTTTGGCCTCCCAACCATGACCAACTGTCATCTTGGGTACTGCACAGGTGGACAATCTTCACAAGGTAGCCTCAGCTCAGACCTTGGCCGTGAGGGAACTAATACTAAGGAATATAAGTTTCCAGTCAAGCCCTACCCAATATTCGGGTATTGTGGTTGTACGATAAAATTGGAATGGTATCGCATCCAGACAACCATCAGTTTTATAAAGGGCTAAGGCTCATGCCTCAACATTTTCATCACCAAAATCATCAAGTGTTTGGAAACACATGTCCAAAACATTTCCATAGAATGATCCATCATTCCAAGGTTTTCATAACCATTTTTCCACCAAGTATTCCCATCTAAAAGTTGATCAAGTTTTATGCTTAGCACTAGCATCTACAGGTGAGGGTAGTACTAATGAGGGGTGGTAACTAGTGGAGTTTTACTAAGTACAACCTTATGTCTCAGGCTGATATCAAGGTTTCTAGCTTAGGCCAAATTTTATGCTCTTTATGCAACCTTCAGCACAACTGTCTGGTATCTACCAAACTCTTAGGTAGACTCTAAGTAAGCTTTGATAAAGAAATAAAGTAAGAAACTTGCCATAAAACTAGGATTGGTTTAACAAGTGGGTATGATCTCATATGCTTAAGGCATATAGTAGTCATATCACAAGTATGGATTTGTGGCAACAGTAGGGTATCTGGCAAGGATTAGCTTGCATAGGTCAACTTGTTTAGTAAGGCTTGCCTTGTGCAGAGCAGTGGTTGAAGTTCTCCTCGGCTTCTTCTTCGTAGTATCCTCCTTCCTCCTCGTATCCTTGGTCGGTACTAGTGTCTATGAATAAATACGAGGTACACAATCACCAAACAATACTTATCTACTTGCACTCATCACACACAAGGGTCCTATAGATGATCTAGCATCATCTCTAACATTACAAGGTTAAAGCTTGGTTTAAATCTTTTATTTTTAGAAAAGTAATTTCTACTCATTGAAAAACTACTTAAGGTTTAATATTCTCCAAACCAAATATGGGATCATGTTGACACATGTCATCACCGCATATTGTAGTCCATGGGAATGTGATTTAAAGTGGTGTCACAATTTAATAAGGTTTTACCCTTTTATTTTAATTAATTAAAGTGGCTAGAAATGCTTATGAAGCATTCTTTTATTACTTGAACATTATTTCTGCAAGTAAACCTATATATTTTTATATATTCTGAAAGGTATGGTTAAATGTGATTTTTGAGAGTTGGAATCAACTCAAAATCTTTTATGGTTTAAATTTGAAAAATGTTTGAATGCAGAAAAGCTTCTGCCTTGTTTTTTTTACTATGGGTGATCTACAGATCCAAATGACTTGAATCCAATGGGCTTGGATTAAGCATTCACAGACCTTTCCAAAAAAATTGGTTTCATCCAATTTGGTGCACTGAATCGATCTTTGTTGATTTTTGAAGTTGGGTACAGAAGTGTGTTTGAATTTAAAAATAAAAGGTTTAATTTGAATTGCTGGGCTGCGCGGGAAATTCTAACGGGCCGGCCTGCTAAGCATAGGGCTCCCGCGGGCTGCTTAAGTGGGTGTCCCCACTCGTCAGTGACACGGGGATGGGCGAAGCGGTATGGGGCAACGTGGATCGTTCGATCTAGTTCTAATCAAACGGCTGAGGGTCATCGTCGACGCGAGACAGCTCCGGCGAGAACGAAACCTAGCGCGGCCAGTGAGGGTCACTGGGGGCTCACCGGGGTACGGGCGAGGGTCGGCGAGGCGGGCGAACGACTAAGTCGATGACGGCGAACCTCCTGGTACCGGTGGCTTCTCCTAGGGCGGCTCCAATCGCTGGTTCCCTTCTTCTCCGGCAGCGGGAGGCTCCAGTGAAATTCCAGCGAGGTGGTGCTCGCCTTGCTCTGGGAATGGCGTGGCACGATCAGTGAGGAGAGGGGAGTGAGATGGTGTGAAGAAATCGTGCGGGGCGAGGGGACCGTCGGGGCGCACGGTGAGCTCGTCGGGAGCGACGTTACAGGCGGCTAATGGCATGGGCAAGGGTAGAGCACGGTGATGTGTCTCCTGGCGATGCTCAATGACATGGTCGCGAGGCATGGGGCCGTTTGGTTTGGTCTGGAACGGCCGGTGCTCTACGCGGCAGAGGCGGCGTCTTCGACGGCGGGCGGTGGCTGTATGGCACGGGGCGGCAAACGGGGATGTCTGGCGGTCTCCTAGGTCGGTGGTGATCGTGTGTCTTGCGGCGCGGTCTGTGGACGCTGGTCGAGGGTGGCGCTCTGGCGCACGCTCGGCATGGTCTAGGCGCGGCTTGTGCGCGTGGTCCAGGGCTTGGCAACGCTCGTGGCTGGGACAGTGGGTGGCGGTGGACGGTGGGCTGCCTCCCAGATAAGGTTGGCACGGCTAGTTCTTCCTCTAGCCTGCTGTCGACTATGGGGTGGCATTGAGGTGCTCAGCTGTTCACCATTAATGACAATGGCAAGCTCACACGGGTGCTAGTGTTGGGCTAATCTTTCTAGATGATCTACTAAGTTGTGTGTGAGCTAACTAGGGAACAAGTTAGGCAAGAATCACTGCACACTATAGTGTTTGATGTTTTGTTTGATTTGTGTCTGCAACCTATTTGATGAAATGGCCACATGAAATCAAGTTTTGAATTTTGAAATGAATTTTGGTGAGTTTGCTAGATTGGTGCTGGTGAGTCTGCAGATGCTTGGATTTTGAAAGTTGAGCTTGTTTGAGTGGTTTTTGAAAAAGTGGGATCTTCCCATATGAAGAAGATTCAATTTTGAATTGTCATTTAAACTATGCATTTGAAAGTTTCTGGATGATCACAAAGTGGTCCTTGATACTCTGTTATGAGTACATTCAAGGGGTGCAAAGATCCAGAAAAGTTTCTGATAGGTTCTGAAAGTTTGAGACAGCCAAAGTAGGCATGGGAGTTAAATTGGTCAAAATGACCATTCACTTAATATATTTGTTTTGATTTACTTGTCTTTAGGAAAAGTGTGGGAAATGTTTTAGATGATGTTAATTTCATCTAAGAAACATTTTACAAGCAATGGATCACACAAACAAGATGGTTTTTAAAGAAATTCAACATCCATGCATACACATATGCATGCATTCATGAGTTTATTTAGAAAAGTTTTTGTTAACCCTAATCTTGATGATTAGTGTTTGATGATCTAGGTTTGGTATTTTTGGGATGTTACAAACCTTCCCCCCTTAAACAAAATCTCGTCCCGAGATTTGAAAAAGGACGAAAAGATTACCTAGGATTTGAAGAGATCTAGAAACTCCGTCCTGATGTGATCTTCGCGCTCCCAGGTAGCTTCCTCTTCTGTGTGGTTGCTCCACTGAATCTTGAGAAACTTGATGCTTCGGGTTCTGGTAGTTCGAAAGGCTTCTTCCAATATATGGATGGGTACTTCGGGATAGGTTAGGTCATCGTTGATCTCTATGGTCCGGTGATCGATATTCTTAAACACTTCGGTCTTCTCGGGACTTCGAGACATTTGCGAAGTAACGAGATATGGAACACATTGTGCACAGCTGACATCTCTTCAGGTAGTTCCAGTTGATAAGATACTTCTCCTCGACGGTTCAAAATTTTGAAAGGTCCGATATATCTAGGGGCTAACTTTCCTTTGAGTTGGAAACGCTGCATTCCCTTCAATGGCGACACTTTCCGATAAACAAAATCTCCAATGTTGAAGGCGAGGTCTCGACGTCTCTTGTCGGCATAACTCTTCTGTCGGGATTGGGCGGTCTTGAGGTGCTCACGAATCTTGTGAACCTTCTCTTCGGCTTCTCGTAGAATGCCGGGTCCGAAAATCTGACTCTCTCCTACTTCCGACCAGTTCAAAGGGGTGCGGCACTTTCTTCCGTACATGAATTCAAATGGGGCCATTTGCAAACTGGCTTGGTAACTGTTGTTGTATGAAAATTCTGTAAATGGCAGACATTCTTACCACTTGGATCCATATTCTAACACACATGCTCTCAGCATATCTTCGAGTATTTGCTTTACTCGCTCCGTTTGTCCATCGGTCTAAGGGTGATACGCGGTACTGAAATCTAGGCGAGTTCCTAAACCTTCTTGGACTTTCTTCCAGAATCTCGAGGTAAACTGAGTTCCTCGATCCGATACGATGTTCTTGGGGACTCCGTGCAAACTAACGATTCTAGCGATGTACAACTCTGCTAGCTTCGAACTCTGATAGGTGGTTTTGACGGGCAAGAAATGGGCGACTTTGGACAATCTGTCCACTATGACCCAAATAGAGTCATTTCCCCTACTAGAAGTAGGTAGTCCAGTGATAAAGTCCATTCCTACAGAATCCCATTTCCATTCCGGAATTTGCAAAGGTTGCAACAATCCAGCGGGTCTTTGATGTCCTGCCTTGACTCGCTGACATATATCACACTTGGCGATATAACTTCTGCTTTCTCTCTTCATCTTATGCCACCAAAATTGCTCTTTCAAATCTTGATACATCTTCGTTCCTCCAGGATGGATAGAATAAAGAGTATCATGAGCCTCCTTCAAGATAACTTCTTTCAACTCCGAATCTACTGGTACACAAAGGCGTCCTTTGAACCACAGAACTCCTTCTTCGTCCTCGGTGAATCCGGGTACTTTGCCTGTACCGATACGATGCTTGATTCCGTCGATACTAGCATTTCCTTTCTGTGCCTCTTTAATCTGACTGATCAAAGTGGGGTGAAGTTCTATGCTAGCCAAAAATCCTTCACTTACTAATTCCATTCGAAAATCTTCCATCTCTTTGTGCAAACTTGGTTGCTCCTTCAAAATCATGGAGTTCAAGCGGCACGGCAATCTGCTAAGGGCATCTGCTACCACATTGGCTTTACTAGGGTGATAGTGAATGTCTAGGTCATAATCCTTGATTAGCTCAATCCATCTTGTCTGCCTCATATTCAGCTCCTTCTGAGTGAATATATACTTTAGGCTGTTGTGATCCGAATAAATCTTACAACGATTTCCCATCAGGTCATGTCTCCATGTCTTTAGGGCTAGAACTACGGCTGCGAGTTCGAGGTCATGGGTTGGGTAATTTTGCTCGTGTTGCTTCAATTGTCGTGAGAGATAGGAGATAACTTTGCCTTCTTGCATTATCACACATCCGAGACCAATCTTGGATGCGTCACAATACACATCGAAGGGCTTCGTGATATCCGGCATGATCAAGATTGGGGCTGAAATCAATCTCCTTTTGAGTTCTTGAAAACTCGCTTCACATTTGTCGGTCCATTCAAACTTCTTGTCCTTCTTCAGCAATTGGGTCATGGGTCTGGCGATACTAGAGAATCCTTCTACAAATTTGTGGTAATATCCCGCCAATCCGAGAAAAGCACGAACTTGGGTTTGAGTGGTTGGGGCTTGCCAATCTTCTACATCTTTCAATTTGGCAGGGTCAACGGCAATTCCTCCGGCTGATACAATGTGACCGAGGAATCCTACCTCCTATAACCAGAATTCACATTTGCTAAATTTTGCATACAGCTAATGCTCTCTAAGGGTTCCAAGAATGGTCCTTAGGTGTAGCTCATGTTCTTCTTCTGATTTGGAATAAATCAGAATGTCATCAATGAAAACAATGACAAACTTATCCAGGAAGTCCATAAAAATCTTATTCATGAGGTTCATGAAATTAGCGGGGGCATTGGTTAGTCCGAAAGACATGACTGTATACTCATACAATCCATATCTTGTGTTAAAGGCAGTCTTTGGAATATCTTCTGCACAAATCTTGAGTTGATGATAGCCAGTCCTAAGATCAATCTTAGAAAACACCTGGGCACCGGTCAACTGATCAAACAAATCTTCTATCTTGGGCAAGGGGTACTTGTTCTTGATGGTGACATCATTCAACTTTCGATAATCCGTACACAAACGGTTACCTCCATCCTTCTTGTCCACAAACAAGACAGGTGATCTCCATGGGGATGCACTTGGTTGAATCAATCCGATTTCCAACATGGAATCCAGTTGCTTCTTCAGTTCTTCTAACTCCGATGGGTTCATACTATAGGGTCTCTGGGCTATGGGTCCTGTTCTGGGGATTAGTTCGATGATAAACTCGATATCCCGATCTGGGGGCATACCGGGCAAAACATCTGGAAATACATCGGGGTATTCACAGACTATCCGAACTTGGTCAATGGTAGGTTGTGCTAGACTCTTGTTACACTTGAATTGGCGAGGTAAGGTTTCAGATATATGCTCGACTGATATTCCGGTGGTACTGGTCATGGTGATGGCTTACTTGGCACAGTCAATGAATCCTTTATGTTTAGACAACCAATCCATTCCTAGTACTACTTCCAAACCTTTAGTTCCGAGTACTATTAGATTAGCATAAAAATCTATGCCATGGATTCGGATAGGGACGGCCTTGCAAATTTTCCTAGCCTTGGTGGTTTATCCGGGGATTTGTACAATCATCACATGCTTCAATTTGGTTGGTTGAATTTTACTAGTGCAGGCAAATTCTTCGGTGACAAAAGAATGCGATGCACCAGAATCAAACAACACTCTTGCAAGTACTGAATTAACAGAAAACATACCCAGCACGACATCTGGCGCTTCCTGAGCTTCTTTAGCATGCATGAGAAAAAGACGGCCATTGTGGTTGAGTGAATTCCCTGGGGCAAATCTTCTCCCTGGCTGGACACGACGCTGCTGCTGAGCTGGGGCATTGGCATTAGGGTCTGTAGCATTCTTCTTGTTGGGGCACTCGTTGGAATAGTGGCCTTTATTTCCACAGTTATAACAGGTCACTTGTGACTTGTCCTTAGCGGCGACAGGCACAGCATTGCTTCCAGTCCTCGGGGCAGTGTTGGGATTGGCGGTAGCATTGTTGGTGTTGAACTTGGGTGGGGCACGGGTGAAATTGCTAGAGTTGCCGGGGTTGTTGTGATTTCCTCTCGGTCTAGGGTTTCCACGATTGGGATAGGTTGGACGGGTCATAGAAGTGCATTGGTTCTTGGGGCAAATCCTGGAGATGGGTTGGGGCGATACTTTGGGGTCTGATGGGTTCCTGGTTGATGCATCATACGACGCTTGCAATTCTCATTGGCCTGGTTGATCTTTCCTTCCATCTGGATAGCAGAGTAAATAAGGGCTTCAATATCAACAAAGGGGATATTGACTAACACTGTCTGCATCTCGTCATGCAGACCATTCAGGAATCTTTCTTTCTTCTTGGCTTCGGTGTCTATCTCGTCCGGGGCATACCTAGATAATGACAAAAATTTGTCACGGTATTCCACTATAGTCATCCTTCCTTGCTTCAACTCCCTGAACTTGTCTCTCATTCTCTTGATCAAACCTGGTGGCACATGGGTTCTGCTAAACTTGACCTTGAATTCCTCCCAGGTCATCATCTGGCCTCCGGTCATTGCACGAACACTGTTCCACCATGCCCTGGCATCTCCGGCTAGATAATGGGTGGCGAACAGGACTTTCTCATTGGCTTCCACTCCTGCTACTTCTAAGTTATTTTCCATGGTTTGCAGCCAATCATCAGCGTCTAGGGGTTCTTCTGACTTGGTGAAAACGGGTGGGTTGGTATTCTGGAAATTCTTGAGCTTAGATCCGTGGTTATCCTGATTTCCATGGCCTTGGTTGTTGTGGGCTAGCTGGGCTATCTGTTGCAGAGTGGCTAGGTTGGCTTGACGTTCCGCTCTTTCGACAGCGGTCAGAAGTCAACATTTGCAGGATCTGCAACATCGGGTCCGGGGCTGAACCACTTCCTCCACGTGGCATCTGAATATTGATATAGATTATGAGGAAAGAGGGAAATTGCTAAGGTTTTGGGTTTTTGAAAAGTTTTTAGATTTTGACTCAGGTTTTTCTAGCAACTTGCTTTTTCATTCATTCATTCACTCGATACAACGCACACCATAGCAAGGAAAAACAGATGGTTTTAAGAACCATTCTGGAAACTACGATACAGTGGGACCGACTACTACTCACTACGCTAGTGCTTAGTGCTACTACTCCTCGGAGTCTGTGGCTTCATCATCATCGTCGATGAAGGCGAAATCATCCTCATCGGTGAAGAAGTCCATGGCCTGATCCTCCAGAAAATCATCGTCATCGCTGAGGTAGGAGTAAGGGTCTCCACGAAGATCCTCTCCGACATTCTCCCTTTCCTCTAACTGCATGTCTCTCTCATGGATGGTCTCTTCCAGAGATGAGATGCGATGGCGAAGACGGGCAATAATGCGCTCCTTCTTGTCGAGTTGACGGCGGCGAGACTTGCGATCCTTTGCTAGCATGGCGATGGTCTGGTCCTTCGTCTTGATGATGGCAGACTTGTGGTTGCAATAGTCACGGCAGTTGTCCAACTCCTGCTGACGATCATACATCATGAAGCTAAGGTGGTCCAATTGAGTCTTCAGCTCGGGGTGGTATGGGGCTTCCAATGGTTGGCCATTTGCATCACGCCTTGGGAAAAACTCAAAGCGAGTACCCTTGATCTGATTGATGCTCTGCCCACCTGAGACGGAAGAGCTTCTGCATTGCTCTGGCAAGTCCATCGAGCCAGTTGTTTTCCCTCAAGGTAAACTGAATTCCCTCCGCAGTGGGAGGTTCAATCTTTCCTCGGAGACTTGCAACAATTAGCCACTGCAGATCTTCTCCTCCTTGATCATTGAGCTGAGCTCCGAAGAACTCGGGGTGTGGACGCTCCAGAAGTTCCGAAAGCTGATCCAGATCCCTCTCAAAGATAAGGTCTCCTCCATTCCCCAACTGATAAAACTTGCTGTACTTCACGTCCATCTATAAAAATAGAGGATGAGTAGATTAGCAGAGTGATCAAGTGTGTCAAAATTTTATGTATTTTGCAAGAATTTTTTAGGAACATGAAGTTTTATTAAAGAATTAAAGAGGTAAGAATGAGAATAAGTTTTCGTAAATATTTTTGTTCTTTGGTTTTGAAACTAAGTTTTTGGTTCAACGTCCAATCTAACTAGGGTCTCCTATGGTCAGGATGGCTCTGATACCAACTTGTCAAAACCCGGATTTTTCAATCCTAGATGCCTGTTATGCCATACATCGCAATCCCAGGATTACCATTTTTGCGAGACATAACAGAATTGGATACCATAGTACTTCATCCATTACAAACGATACATAAGTTCTCACACAAATAGGGATCTCATGATCCAGTTCTTAATACAACTTCAAGCAGCGGAATACGTAATAATAACGGTAGCGTAGGCGAAGCTCCATCTTCGGGGTCACAGGCAATCTTGTGATGGGAGATGATCCTAGTTGTCGTAACCTTCCTGGGGTCCATCTTCCAGGTACTCCTCTTCATAGTCTGGCCATGGGAATAGCCAAGGACAAAGCCATGAGTACTCTTTAAGTACTCGCAAACTAAAACTAACAAGTAAGGGGTTTTTTGGATAATAGGACACTAGGCTCTATGGTTGTTTTGCAAAAAGCCAGGTTTATATCTACTAAGTTCCAAAGCTAGTCACAATTTTATAACTCCTAAGTGGGATCTTGTAATTCAGGTCACAACTCTGTTGTGGTCAAGTCAAAGTCTCAATTCATTTCAGAAGTCATTTTGAAAAGTCTGACGGGGAACAGTATGGCCACTCCAACTGTCCATAATCATGGACGCTATTCGAATAGTTTGACACTCTGCAGAGATTGTACACTTTCACCACAACATTCGATACATCCGTCAGGAACAAATCCTGAATTCACCATACTCAGTATGCGGATAATCAATCCTACCCTTTCAATTACACGCCGTAGTATAAGCACCTCTCCTGTGAGTTTGGCCTCCCAACCATGACCAACTATCATCTTGGGTACTGCACAGGTGGACAATCTTCACAAGGTAGCCTCAGCTCAGACCTTGGCCGTGAGGGAACTAATACTAAGGAATATAAGTTTCCAGTCAAGCCCTACCCAATATTCGGGTATTGTGGTTGTATGATAAAATTGGAATGGTATCGCATCCAGACAACCATCAGTTTTATAAAGGGCTAAGGCTCATGCCTCAACATTTTCATCACCAAAATCATCAAGTGTTTGGAAACACATGTCCAATTCATTTCCATAGAATGATCCATCATTCCAAGGTTTTCCTAACCATTTTTCCACCAAGTATTCCCATCTAAAAGTTGATCAAGTTTTATGCTTAGCACTAGCATCTACAGGTGAGGGTAGTACTAATGAGGGGTGGTAACTAGTGGAGTTTTACTAAGTACAACCTTATGTCTCAGGCTAATATCAAGGTTTCTAGCTTAGGCCAAATTTTATGCTCTTTATGCAACCTTCAGCACAACTATCTGGTATCTACCAAACTCTTAGATAGACTCTAAGTAAGCTTTGATAAAGAAATAAAGTAAGAAACTTGCCATAAAACTAGGATTGGTTTAACAAGTGGGTATGATCTCATATGCTTAAGTCATATAGTAGTCATATCACAAGTATGGATTTGTGGCAATAGTAGGGTATCTGGCAAGGATTAGCTTGCATAGGTTAACTTGTTTAGTAAGGCTTGCCTTGTGCAGAGCAGTGGTTGAAGTTCTCCTCGGCTTCTTCTTCGTAGTATCCTCCTTCCTCCTCGTATCCTTGGTCGGTACTAGCGTCTATGAATAAATACGAGGTACACAATCACCAAACAATACTTATCTACTTGCACTCATCACACACAAGGGTCCTATAGATGATCTAGCATCATCTCTAACATTACAAGGTTAAAGCTTGGTTTAAATCTTTTATTTTTAGAAAAGTAATTTCTACTCATTGAAAAACTACTTAAGGTTTAATATTCTCCAAACCAAATATGGGATCATGTTGACACATGTCATCACCACATATTGTAGTCCATGGGAATGTGATTTAAAGTGGTGTCACAATTTAATAAGGTTTTACCCTTTTATTTTAATTAATTAAAGTGGCTAGAAATGCTTCTGAAGCATTCTTTTATTACTTGAACATTATTTCTGCAAGTAAACCTATATATTTTTATATATTCTGAAAGGTATGGTTAAATGTGATTTTTGAGAGTTGGAATCAACTCAAAAGCTTTTATGGTTTAAATTTGAAAAATGTTTGAATGCAGAAAAGGTTCTGCCTTGTTATTTTTACTATGGGTGATCTACAGATCCAAATGACTTGAATCCAATGGGCTTGGATTAAGCATTCACAGGCCTTTCCAACAAAATTGGTTTCATCCAATTTGGTGCACTGAATCGATCTGGGTTGATTTTTGAAGTTGGGTACAGAAGTGTGTTTGAATTTAAAAAGAAAAGGTTTAATTTGAATTGCAGGGCTGCGCGGGAAATTCTAACGGGCCGGCCTGCTAAGCAGGCTCCTTGCTGCTTAAGTGGGTGTCCCCACTGCCGGTGACACGGGGCTGGGCGAAGCGGTATGGGGCAACGTGGATCGTTCGATCTAGTTCTAATCCAACGGCTGAGGGTCATCGTCGACGCGAGACAGCTCCGGCGAGAACGAAACCTAGCGCGGCCAGTGAGGGTCGCTGGGGGCTCACCGGGGTACGGGCGAGGGTCGGCGAGGCGGGAGAACAACGAAGTCGATGACGGCGAACCTCCTGGTACCGGTGGCTTCTCCTGGGGCGGCTCCAATCACTGGTTCCCTTCTTCTCCAGCAGCGGCAGGCTCCAGTGAAATTCCGGCGAGGTGGTGCTCGCCTTGCTCTGGGAATGGTGTGGCACGATCAGTGAGGAGAGGGGAGTGAGATGGTGTGAAGAAATCGTGCGGGGGTGGCCTCTATTTATAGTCGAGCGAGGGGACCGTCGGGGTGCACGGTGAGCTCATCGGGGGCGACGTTACAGGCGGCTAATGGCATGGCAAGGGCAGGGGACGGTGTTGTGTCTCCTGGCGATGCTCAATGACATGGTCGCGAGGCATGGGGCGGTGTGGTTTGGTCTGGAACGGCCGGTGCTCTGCGCGGCAGAGGCGGCGTCTTCGACGGCGGGCGGTGGCTGTATGGCACGGGGCGGCAAACGGGGATGTCTGGCGGTCTCCTGGGTCGGTGGTGATCGTGTGTGCGCGCGGTGAGGGCGGCGCGCGGTCTGTGGACGCTGGTCGAGGGTGGCGCTCTGGCGCACGCTCGGCATGGTCTGGGCGCGGCTTGTGCGCGTGGTCCAGGGCTTGGCAACGCTCGCGGCTGGGACAGTGGGTGGCGGTGGACAGTGGGCTGCCTCCCAGACAAGGTTGGCACGGCTAGTTCTTCCTCTAGCCTGCTATCGACTATGGGGTGGCATTGAGGTGCTCGGCTGTGCACCATTAATGACAATGGCAAGCTCACAGGGGTGCTAGTGTTGGGCTAATCTTTCTAGATGATCTACTGAGTTGTGTGTGAGCTAACTAGGGAACAAGTTAGGCAAGAATCACTGCACACTATAGTGTTTGATGTTTTGTTTGATTTGTGTCTGCAACCTGTTTGATGAAATGGCCGCATGAAATCAAGTTTTGAATTTTGAAATGAATTTTGGTGAGTTTGCTAGATTGGTGCTGGTGAGTCTGCAGATGCTTGGATTTTGAAAGTTGAGCTTGTTTGAGTGGTTTTTGAAAAAGTGGGATCTTCCCATATGAAGAAGATTCAATTTTGAATTATCATTTAAACTATGCATTTGAAAGTTTCTGGATGATCACAAAGTGGGCCTTGATACTCTGTTATGAGTACATTCAAGGGGTGCAAAGATCCAGAAAAGTTTCTGATAGGTTCTGAAAGTTTGAGACAGCCAAAGTAGGCATGGGAGTTAAATTGGTCAAAATGACCATTCACTTAATATATTTGTTTTGATTTACTTGTCTTTAGGAAAAGTGTGGGAAATGTTTTAGATGATGTTCATTTCATCTAAGAAACATTTTACAAGCAATGGATCACACAAACAAGGTGGTTTTTAACGAAATTCAACATCCATGCATACACATATGCATGCATTCATGAGTTTATTTAGAAAAGTTTTTGTTAACCCTAATCTTGATGATTAGTGTTTGATGATCTAGTTTTGGTATTTTTGGGATGTTACAGCACTAGGGATGAGTGGGAGGATGAGTACGAGAGGAGGGCTTCGGCGGGATCTTATCCCTCACCAGGGCGGTGGCGGGCATCGCGGAGCGGCCAGCGGCATCGGGCGGCGGACGGCACGCCAGCGACCTGCTTCATCGTCGCCGAGGAAGACGATGAACGGAAACAAGGCCGAAACGGTACGAGGTTCTGGCTGGGCGCATTGGGCTAGGTGGGCCAGCATGGAGACTGTGATGCCATGAGGAGAGGGAGAGAGAGAGGAGAGAGGCTGGCTTTGGGCATGCCCAGATTAGCTAGGGTTCTATTTTTTTATAGAAACATTTGTTTTTATTTTTCTATTTTCTCACTTTTCTCTTTATATTTTCAAATACAAACCTGTTTTGAGTCATTTTAAAATACCAGAGCTTTTACAAAATATTGAAATACTAGAGGGGCCCTTGTAACTATTTGGGCTCCAAACATTTTTGGGTTTTCAAAATATTGAAAACCATTTGAATTGATTTTTAAAGAGGAAGGAATTTTGTGGTTAGGGTTTTGTTTCCCCTACTTGTTTAACAATGCACATTTTCTTTAGTTCAAAGGGATGCATGCAATGCTCATTATGCACAATTCAAATCCTAAGTACAATTTAAATAAACTAGGGTTGTTACAATTCTATCCCCCTTAAAAGAATCTCGGCCCGAGATTCCTAGGTAGGAAGATAGAAGGAACAGGGCACACTAAACTTCGACGATCTTATTGAAGAGGATGATTCATGACACCATGACGAGTGGACGAAGCGCTTCATAATCTTCAAGGTGGCTACTCACACTAAAGATGAGAGGGAATGACACGGAACCACAAACTAAGTATCTCATGGTCAACTCATGGATAGATGCTTCGCGAACATCTCTAAAGTCAATGACATGAAATATGCAAAGGTAGAGGAGGAGACAAAAGGAGAAGGTTTCAAGGTGATAGATAATTGGTCTTCATAAGGATTGAGACCATGGGAATTACAGAAGAGGGTAAACTTCTGAGGGAAGGAGACTTCCAACAGATGGAATATGACCATAGACTTCGAGAGATAAACCTCTACTAAGCAAATTCAGTAGAGATTCACAGGTGGAAGAGATAGATACCAACAAAACCAAGTTGTTGAACTACTTTTGACATAGAAGGGTCATTTCTTTGGTCCAACATAAGGCCAAGATAGAAAGGTGTTTTGCTGGAGAGGACTCGTAAGAGTCACAAGGAACATGTAGAAAGAGGAACTATTGATTACTAGAATCCTGGTCACTCTTCGAACATGTTTAAGAAAGTAGAAAGGAAACTCTTTAATTCATCCAGGACTATCAAAATCCTTGCCAAAGATTATGATATCACTTTACACCACCAAGATGAATAGTTGAGAAGATTCCTGATGACACGAGAAGAAAGAAACTTCATTCTCAGACTCCAAGTACTTGGCATAACAAGACGCTTGCCATCATACAAGGGTCTGGAGGATCGACCAAGAGACATTTAGCAACACTACTTTAAATGTTCTCCTTGATGTTTATAACACCGATGTCAGGCTACTAACAAGCCTTTAACCAGTCATCAAGTAAAGGTCAGACTTCGGATCCAAAGGAAATCATAAGCACAACTCCTACAATAAATCATAGAAGATGCCTCATGAAGAATGGTTGTTATTGCTGATTCAAGGATATGTCAATAGGTCTTCCGATTGATTATGACAACCATTACATCAGCTTTGCTGGAGTTACAATAGACCTACATCATAACCTTGAGGAACACCAATCATTATTGGTGCTTGAGATTCAGCATTGATTAAGTGGAGAGATACTTCAGACTTAGCATGTCCAAATAGAAAGGGTGCAACATTTACCACAAAGGTAAAGTCACTAGATTCTCAAGACATGGACTACAATGTCAAGCTCCAAAAGATGAGCTAGATTGCAGAACACATGCGATAACAAATTACCAAAATATAATTGCATCTACATGAATTCTTTGCAATGAAACACAACTGAATCCTATTTAGGAAACATTTAGGAGGATATCGAAGTTTTGTTAAACTTCCTATCTTTTGTGAACAAATCAATCAGTGGCTTGGTGTGCTTGGAGGATCTTCCCGAGGTGTGAAGGTATCAACCTACCATATCAAGACTACCTCGCACTTGCTTGACTAACTTGAAATGATTCCCGAGGAAACAAAGATAACACTACTCAAATACACTGCGACTTCTTTCAACATTTTGCATGTGAACTAGAGAAGGTTACTTCTAACATCCAGAACACATACTTCGAGATAACACGAAGATGGTTCTCAAAAGTTTCCAACATTAATGCTAATTATTCCATATGAGTCTAATATAACATGGAGAAGTTAAGAATGTCATCGATGGGCTCAATAACAAACTTATCAAGACACTCCAAGAATATGGACGCACATGTTGTATGAACAAAACATAGACATGAGTCAGACCAGAGGACATGAAGATGTACTCTAGTGAAACATCACAAGTGGATACACAATCAGTATAGTCCTTGGATCTGAGTTTGATTCGACGATAATCCAAATCAAACCAAAGGCGGGGAAGATAACGTATCCACAAAGGACTTACTATATTGCTTCAACATGAACACAACTAGACATCCCTTTAAGAAGGAACTGACTTAGATGGAACTTCCGTCTTACAACTCTCCAAGTTGTTGTTTAAGCTCAACCAACTAGTTCAGGGGTATCCAGTACAGATCCTTGGAGAAATGAGCGGTTTGAAGAAATAGCTTACTCAAGAACCTGACAACACGGTCATGTGGCAACATGGCGATACTTCTAGTAGACATCTAGAATATCATGGACCACCGATATGTCACATAGCTCAAGAGGAAAACTTGCTTGGTCAGGCAAGAGGACATAGTCGCAGAGGTTTGGAACAAGACTAGCTCTTTGACCGAAGAGAGTGAACTAGAATAACGGACTTGGTAGCACAGTCATCCTTTGCTTAGTGATAGGGTTAACCAATCACGCTAAGAATGACACAAATGTCCATATAGTTCAAAGCAATAAGAATTACTAAGAATCTCAGATGACCACATCATTACGCACACGCAACATTTCTGAGCACAGACAGCTCAGTGGAAGGGTGGGTAAATATGTGTAAGAGAATCACTTCATTAAGAGGATCATGAAACTCAGCTCGACCTCTTAATACAGAATTGGTGTGATACTTTAAGGTATAACAAACCAAAAGCTAATCAATACTTCTTGATCCGTGGATTACAACACTTTGACCCGGTCCTGGATTTGACGAGGTACTGGAGTTTGTTTCTCCTGACATCCCGAACTAGTTTGTCATGATGGACCAAAAGAGTATCTTGCATCGGAAGACACCAATGCATTTACTACTTGGCTACCAACTGGTAGACAAAGGTTAGAAAACAACAAGGTAAAGAATATGCTCAGGATGGAATCCCGAGATGTGGATGCATAAGTCAACAATATTCCGAGGACCAATGCATAGAAAAGGGAGGAGTGGCAGATTCACGAATACAGATGTGGGACTCACGAGGAGTACTCTTGTCGTGATCTATTTGGTTCCATTAAAGAACATCTGCCGAAACATGTGGTAGGGGAAGTCCTTTATCATCACTTGTTCAATAGCGACAATATCCACAAGCTTGAAGGCTATACTATAAGGTACTAGCCATTCTGAGGTAATGTGTAAACATTAGCGACAGGGGTCAACAAAAGGGATCTTGGGTTAAAGATTAGCGTCATGTACAAGATTCACAACACCAGAATCCAGCACAATCGAGGATCTTAGGTTCAAGTCCAAGGTTTAAAACCCAAATAAAGGAATAACTAATACTTGAGTGACAAAGCATACACTACAAGCTAGCAATCACGAGGTAGCTTCCAAGAGAAGAAATGACTTCTGAAGTACCCAAACAACAAAAAGGAAGCACACAGGGTGAAAGGAAACCTCGAAGCCTAGAACAGAACAATATGGGACCATCAACATGATGTTGTAGACCCATTAAATAAAGAGATTATGATAGAAAGAAATCTCTCCGAAGAAACATAACAAAGGGAAACATGGAACACACACAACTTACTCTAGAGAACTCAACACTAGGTCAAATGGTTGAGAACCGTCATGCCTGGAATGGCACCTAAGCTTTGAAGGAAGAGACGAGATAACAAAACTTTTCCAAATCAACACAAGGTAAGACAACCCAAAGTTAGAGCGAAACTAGATAAGAAGAAAAAGAAGCATACCGGAGTTTTTGCACATACTTTTCATCTTTAAAATAGTTTTCACAAGCACTAGACTCAACATCGACCAATAGCAAGGTTTTCCTACGGTCGGTATTGCTATGATACCAAATCCCGTGACACCCCCGGGATTAAGGCTAGACAAATCCCAGACCATCGTCTGAGCATAAGCCTAACCTAATCTTGAAAGCGTACAGAGAGAAAATCGGTAACATAATAGAGACCCTACGACACAAAAATTATTACAGCGAGCTCATAACTGAGCAGAGAACCAAAATATTACAAGCAGAGGTCACTGACCAGAAACATCAAACAAAGGAAGGCAAATTGTGCTATTAAGTATAGCAAACTTAACCAATGGCCTAAGAGGCCTGAAGCATAACGATGACGTCCAATACATAGATCCCAGACTGCCGACTGGGAACTCCAAACTACTCGTCGATGTCGATGCCGTGAAGAACTCATCTTCTATGGTAACACTTACTCTGCTGCAAAAGAATCAACGAAGCAAGGGTGAGTACAGGGTGTACTCCACAAGACTTATGGCTGGTGGAGTTATTTTTCATAAAGCCATCTTTATTTGTAAAACAAGAAGGATAAGAATCTCGACTAATCAGAATATTTTAAAAGGGATAAGAGAGCGGTATCTCTAGGTTTGATCATCTCTTAATATCCACCGAATCATCATCAACTGAACCTATCTAGGATCACCCCCTCATACCCAAGAGGAAGCATCCTTAAGCACATGTTGATCTGCCAGGTTTTACGATTAGGTTAAAGTTCTCTATGATCTTTGAATCTGGTCTCCAAGTTCGTCCATAACCGTGGACACGGCTTTTCGAAAAGATTTAACCCTGCAGGGGTGTACAACTTTACCCACACATACCAACTGATTCTTAATGCCAACGTTATTAGACCTCTTCCTTGGAAGGCCGGCATAGAGTGGTTGACCACGACCTTTACCTTGCTTCGCCGAGACCATGAGTCACGCACTAGGGAGATGCCGCCGTAACGGGTCGAGTCCCGAAGCTGGTCCCTAATGATGTGCGCAGGGTTCAAGATTATGGATGCCGGGCATCTCTTGTTCCCGGCCACGCTTACCTACCTGTTATGAATGCACCTGCTTCACCTTCATTCAAGAACATCCAAGATGCGTATGTCGAATGGAAAGCCCAAACTATGTGACTCATGGAATCTACTAGGCAAGTTAGTTGGTCGAGGGGGTTTCCAGGCCCCCGTGTGGCTGTACGCTCGTCTTGGACCATAGGCAAGAACTCAGGTCCTAGTAGTGACAAGTATGGGACTGTAAAAACCACAACCCATGAGGCCTCTCATACAAGCCTTAGCATGTTTATTATCCATCTCCGATCATACCACGTCATCCTATCAAACTAGGTTCATTCACAGCTCTGATTCATCAACCAGATGTACGAGTGGTAACAGCTAAACATGGCTAAGCTCAACAGATATAATAGCTCTAGCAACGCTTCACAAGCTCAAACCCTAGTTATGCTAGGAGCAGTGGATCAGGGAGTTTAGGTTAAAAGGGAACATGCATCAGATAGGATTACTATATCTATCAATAAAAGACTTTAGAATCGTATGCACATGGCAAGAATGAAATACTTTGAAAGCATAGGATTCATATGTATGTGTGGGGCTTTGCTTGCCTTTGCCAGTTGATATCCGGAAAGCAGAGCTTCGGACATCTGGTACTTGACTTGGTAACAGTTGATCAAGTATTTGTCTTCGAGCTTCGATGGTGTTGACCTCGGTCTTCAGTCTTGAACTTGATCTCGATTCCGATATCGTATTCTACCGGGGAAGAACCAATTATCGGAAAGGAACGGAAACAATCAACACATGGCATCGATGCAATTATCAATCAAGGATGATGATATGACAAATTGAATTGCATTTCGATAAACCCCGAAGGCATGTTGGAGAATGTAATCGAGGTCCCGAGGATACAAACCCTAATTCAGGAAAACCTCAGAGGCATATGAGAGGGTTTATGTTGTTGTTCTAATTAAACTTGTCATGTAAGTTTCTTAACAATGCATGATTATAGTTTAAATAGATAGAGCTCATTTTTCTAAACATTTTGATATATTATTTGTATTTTTCTGATTTAAAATGAATTAGTTATGAATTTATCCAATTTTAATTCATTTTAAATCATATTTGGAATATTATAAAATAATTTATATTTTAGAATTACTTTATCATTTTATTTAATCAGAAACATTTATGAAAAATATTTATTTCACTTATAGGGTGGACCCACCTATCAGCATTTATTATTTACATAAATGATTTCAAAAATTAATTACAGCAAAAAGATAAAAGAAAAGAAAAGGGAAAATGACCTCATGGTGATGTCATGGTGACATCAGCAATGGAGGCTCTCCCGTATCGAGCTCGGGCTAGGTGGTAGGGGGCACGCGGGCGAACGAGAGCGGGTGCGTTGGATGCGGGACTGCGCGCTGAGTCGAACAAGGGCAGCACCGCGAGGAAATGGTCGTCGAAGTAGTGCTCCCAACGAGCATCTCCGGAGGCGCTCTATGGCGCACGTCGAGAGGTGGAACCAGGAAGCAAGGAGAGTAGAGGAAGGGTCTGGCGTAACCAGCGGCTCACCACGAGCGCGGTGGACGTGGTGGGAAGGCCGGGGACGGTCTGACGGCGATGAATTGACAGCCGCAATGGCGACGGCTGACAGCGGTTCAGGGATGATTCTGGCGAGGAGGGAGCTCCCTGCTTGCATGCTCCGGCCAGGATGAAGAGGGCGGCGAGGCGCTTCTAGCGGTGGCCATGGCGTGGCACGGGGTGGCCGGAGACGGCGAGGACAACGGCGAGGTTCGATTAGGGTTTCGGGCGCACGGGATACAGAGCAATGGAGAGCACTGGGGATAAGTGGGAGGATGAGGACGAGAGGAGGGCTTCGGCGGGTTCTTATCCCTCACCAGGGCGGCGGCGGGCATCGCGAAGCGGCCAGCGGCATCGGGTGGCGGACGGCGCGCCAGCGACCTGCTTCCTCGTCGTCGAGGAAGACGAAGAACGAAAACAAGGCTGAAGCGATACGAGGCCCTGGCTGGGCCACGCGTGGGCTAGGTGGGCCGTGCATGGGCTGGCTGTGGGCTGCACGCTAGCGGTAGGGAGAGGGGAGAGGAGAGAGGGAGCCTGCTAGGCTGCGGCCTAGATTAGCTAGGGTTCTATTTTTTTACAGAAACATTTGTTTTTCTTTTTCTGTTTTCTCACTTTTCTCTTTATATTTTCAAATACAAACCTGTTTTGAGTCATTTTAAAATAACAGAGCTTTTACAAAATATTGAAATACTAGAGGGGCCCTTGTAACTATTTGGGCTCCAAACATTTTTGGGTTTTCAAAATATTGAAAACCATTTGAATTGATTTTTAAAGAGGAAGGGAATTTGTGGTTAGGGTTTTGTTTCCCCTACTTGTTTAACAATGCACATTTTCTTTAGTTCAAAGGAATGCATGCAATGCTCATTATGCACAATTCAAATCCTAAGTACAATTTAAATAAACTAGGGTTGTTACATGAGTGGAACCATTGGACTATTGTTTATGTTCAGATTGTTATCCATTACCATATCATCTTTGATCTTGATCCATATGATATCTTGTGAGTAGTTCGTTTAATTCTTGAGGATATGGGAGAAGTCATGTTGTTAGTAGTGAATCTGTGATGAGTTATTATTCAATGGTTTAATATTTAAGTTATGGTGCTATTCTTCTAGTCGTGTCATGTGAACGTCGACTACATTACACTTCACCATTTATGGGCCTAGGGGGATGCATTGTGTATTTGGTTACTAATTGTGGGGTTGCCGGAGTGACAGAAACCTGAATCCCCGTTAGGACACCTTTGCACAAGGGAGCATAGGATCTCAGAGTTTAAGGTTGTGGTTAGATTTATATCTTAATTACTTTCCTGTAGTTACAGATGTTTGCAGGGGGCTTATTCACAAGTATATATTAGTCCAAGTACGGTCGGTACATTAGCACAGGTTCACCCACACAACACTTACAACACTAGAGAGGAGTACTCAGCTATTTGAAGCGAAAGCACTTGATAGAATTTCCATGTGTCCTCAAGAACGTTTGGTCCTTATAAGTATTTCCAACGGCTTGTCCTTTGCTAAGAAAGGATTGGGCCACTTTATCCATTTGTTCATTACCTTTGTTACTTGCTCCTTGTTTTGTTGCCTTGTCAGAAAACCACTAAAAATCCGTTTGCTAAGTATTCACAGGGATTTCCTGCTCCATACCACTGTTCAGCACCTTCTGCTCCTCGTTGGGATCGACACTCCTATTTATTGAAATTACTACGATACACCACCTATACTTGTGGGTTATCAAGACTATTTTCTGGCGCTGTTGCCGGGGTGTGAAGCGCTATTGAAGATTGGAACTGGTAAAGGAAACTTTTACTGTGAGTATTGCTTTTGTTATTCCTTGTTACTTTGTTTCCAATATGGATAACCCACTTGGTTTTCTGTTTGGGAAAACTACTACCACTGCTAGGGTAGTAGATGAACCACCTCCTATTGAGATAGATCCTTTTAAGATACCTACAAGTATTGTTAATTGTCTTATGGATAATTATTATTTTTGGGATGGAACTGTCCATCCTGGTGATCACTTGCTTTTTATCCATGAATTATGCGGGTTGTTTAAATGTGCAGGTATCACAACTGAACAGGTGAAGAAGAAGTTACTCTCTATATCCTTGAAAGGGAGAGCTGAAGAATGGTATAAGGTGCTGAAGAATGTGCAATCCATGGAATGGGAGGAGATGTCATCTCTCTTTTACTCTAAATTTTATCCTCCTAGTGAAATTCATAATGATAGAAATCTTATATACAACTTTTGGCCTCTTGATGGAGAGAGTACAACTCAAGCTTGGGGGAGATTGAAGTTACTAATGCTTAAATGTCCTATTCATGAACTCCCTAACAATATTATTCTCAATAACTTTTATGCTAGGCTTCCTCTTCATGATAAATATTTACTAGATACTTTGTGTGCTAGATCATTCACATGTATGAAGGAAGAAGCTAAATGGGATCTCTTAGACCGTATTCAAGATAACACTGAGGCTTGGGAGAATGATAAAGGAAGAAAGTCAGGTATAAACTATGATTATGAATGCATTAAAACTTTTATGGGAACTGATAACTTCTGTGATATTAGCAATGAGTTTGGCCTTGATCCTCAAGTTCTTGCAAAATGTTTTAATGCCTTTGCCTCTTATATTGAACTTCCCAAGAAAGAGTGGGACAAGTACCATACTCCTTATAAAGACATTGTTACCCATGTTCCTGCCAGCGTAGAGGTTTGTACTGTTGATCCTATTTTGCCTGAACCTTATATTGAGAAAACTCCTTTTCCTTCCAAGGTAAGGGAGCATTCTATTATGGATAATGTGGTTAGCAAAACCGCAAAGAAAACTGGGTCCGATGAGCTTATTGATATTGAGCCTGTGGTATCTATTGTGAAAGATATTGTCACTACAAATATAGAGGATGAGCATATTGTCTTCTGTGAAGATGCTACTAATATTGTTTCTCATCCTAAGAAAGTTAAAAAAGCTAGTGTTCCTGTGCTTTCTGTTAGAATTGGTAGTCATAGCTTTTATGGTTTATGTGATATTGGTGCTAGTTATAGAGTCGTTCCTTATGAGCTTTATAGGGAAATTATGCATGAGATTGGTCCTCGTGAGCTTGAGGACATTGATGTGGTTATTCACCTTGCTAATAGAGAGCAAGTTTGCCCCATTGGTATTGTAAGAGATGTGGAGGTACTTTGTGGTAAGATTAAATATCCTGCTGATTTTCTAGTTCTTGGTAAAGAAGCTAGTAAAACCTATCCTATTATCTTTGGTAGACCCTTCCTTAATACTTGTGGGGCTATCACAGATTGTAGGAAGGAAAAAGTTTTGACTAAATTTGCTGGAGAATCTTATGAGTTTAATTTTTCCAAATTTGCCAAAACTCCTTATGAAAATGAACTACCTGATGAGGATGTCAGGATTGAACAACTTTCTGCTATTTCTCTCGCTCCTAACAATGCTTAGCAGCAGTTCATGGAAGATCATGAAAGTGATGTCTTCATGAAGGAAATAAATGATATTGACAAAGTTTTCCTTCGTCAGCCGGAATAGCTCAAGAATAATCTACCTGTGGAAGATTTGGGTACCACACTACCACCTAAAGGGGACCCTGTTTTCGAATTAAAACCTTTACCTGATGATCTTAAATATGCTTATATTGATGATAATAAAATATATCATGTTATTATTAGTTCTAAACTTTCAGGGAAGGAAGAAGAAAGGTTACTGGAAGTATTGAAGAAACACCGAGGAGCTATGGGTTATACTCTTGATGATTTAAAAGGAATTTCTCCTACTATATGTCAGCATGCTATTAATATTGAGCCTGATGCAAAACCAATTGTTGAGCACCAACGCCGTCTAAATTCTAAGATGAAGGATGTGGTAAGAAATGAGGTATTAAAACTCCTTGATGCTGGTATTATTTATCCTATTGCTGACAGTCAATGGGTTAGTCCTGTTCATTGCGTTCCCAAGAAAGGGGAATAACTGTTGTGCCTAATGAAGATAATGAGCTTATACCCCAAAGAGTAGTGGTTGGGTATAGAATGTTCATTAATTTTAGAAAGATCAATAAAGTTACTAAGAAAGATCATTATCCTTTGCCCTTTATTGATAAAATGCTTGAAAGGTTGTCCAAAAAGACTCACTTTTGCTTTCTTGATGGTTATTCTGGGTTTTCTCAAATTACTGTGAAAGCACAAGATCAGGAGAAAACTACTTTCACTTGTCCTTATGGTACTTACGCTTACAGGCGTATGCCTTTTGGTTTATGTAATGCTCCTGGTACCTTTCAGAGATGTATGTCTGCTATCTTTCATGGTTTTTGTGAAGAAATTATGGAGGTTTTCATGGACGATTTCTCCGTCTATGGAACTTATTTTGATAACTGTTTGCACAACCTTGATAAAGTTTTGCAGAGACCTGAAGAAACCAACCTTGTTCTTAATTGGGAGAAATGTCATTTCATGGTTAATGAAGGGATTGTTCTTGGACACAAGATCTCTGAAATATGCATTGAAGTTGACAGAGCCAAAATTGAAGCAATTGAGAAGATGGCTTGTCCTAGGGATATGAACAGTATTCGTAGTATCCTTGGTCATGCTGGTTTCTATAGGAGGTTTATTAAAGATTTCTCCAAAATTTCAAAGCCCCTTACTAATCTTATTCAAAAATATGTACCTTTTGTTTTTGATGATGATTGTAAGGAAGCTTTTGAAACTTTGAAGAAATCTTTGACAACTGCTCCTATTGTCCAACCACCTAATTGGAGTTTACCTTTTGAAATCATGTGTGATGCTAGTGACTTTGCTGTGGGTGCTGTCCTTGGACAACGTGTTGACAAGAAGCTGAATGTTATTCATTATGCTAGAAAGACCCTAGATGCTGCTCAAAAGAATTATGCTACTACTGAAAAAGAGTTCTTAGCTGTAATCTTTGCTTGTGATAAGTTTAGACCTTATATTGTTGATTATAAGGTTACTATTCATACTGATCATGCAGCTATTAAGTACCTTATGACAAAGAAGGACGCTAAGACTAGGATTATAAGGTGGGTGTTGCTTTTGCAAGAGTTTGATCTGCATATTGTGGATAGGAAAGGTGCTGATTATCCTGTTGCTGATAATTTATCTCGTTTGGAAAATATTTCTTTTGACCCTTTGCCTATTAATGATAGTTTTCCAAATGACCAGTTAGCTGCAATAAGGGTAAGTCTGCATGAGAGTCCTTGGTATGATGATTATGTTAACTTTATTGTTTCCAAGTATTTGCCTCCAACCTTTACAGCTCAACAAAGAAGGAAATTATTTTATGATCTAAGGCATTACTTTTGGGATGACCCACACTTATATAAAGAATGAATAAATGGTATTATGCGAAGATGTGTTCCAGAATTTGAACAACAATAGATATTGAGAAAATGTCATGGCAGTGCTTATGGAAGACATCATGCTGGGGATAGGACCACACAAAAGATTTTACAATCTGGATTTTATTGGCCTACCCTTTTTAAAGATGCAAGATAGTTTGTCTTATCATGTGGTGAATGCCAACGAGTAGGTAACATCTCTAGACGCAATGAAATACCTATGAATTATTATCTTGTTATTGAACCTTTTGATTGTTGGGTATTTGACTTTATGGGGACTTTTCCTCCTTCAAAGGGGTATACTCATATTCTTGTTGCTATTGACTATGTTACAAAGTGGGTGGAATCCATGCCTACAAACAATGTTGATGGTAAGACCTCTTTGAAAATGCTTAAAGATGTCATTTTTCCTAGGTTTGGTGTGCCTAGATATCTTATGACTGATGGAGGCTCTCATTTTATCCATGGGGGTTTTAGAAAAACTCTCGCTAAGTATGATATAAACCACATAATTGCTTCAGCTTATCACCCCCAAACTAGTGGGCAAGTAGAACTTTCCAATAGGGAAATTAAATCTATCTTGTAGAAGACGGTCAATAGATCTAGGAAAAATTGGGCTAAAAAGTTGAATGCGCTTTGTGGGCTTATAGAACTGCTTATAAAAATCCTATGGGGATGTCTCCTTACAAAATTTCTATGGGAAAGCTTGTCACTTGCCTTTAGAATTAGAACACAAAGCTTATTGGGCAGTGAAAGAGTTGAATAGAGATTTTAGACTTGCTGGTGCGAAAAGAATGCTCGATTTAAGTAATCTAGATGAGTGGAGAGGTGAAGCTTACAAAAATGCTAGGCTCTTTAAGGAAAAAGTAAAAAGATGGCATGATAGGAGAATTCTCAAAAGGGAGTTCCATGTTGCTGATAAAGTTCTTTTGTATAGGTCTTGTCTCAAATTTTTTGCAGGGAAACTACTGTCCAAATGGGAAGGACCTTTTGTTATCAAGGAAGTGTATCATTCAGGTGCTATGAAAATTTCTTCTCTGAAGGATGACACAACACAGGTGGTTAATGGTCAAAGACTAAAACATTATATTTCTGGAGATTCTTATAATGAAGATGTGGATTTTATTCAAATGGTGACTCCAGAAGAATTTATCAGAAGCCAAACACCAGAAACTGCAAAGTTCGTCCTTGAATAGGTAAAAGTGGTGAAAACAGAAGGTTCGTGAAACTCCAATATTTTGATATTGTTGATGTTTTTAATACATAAGGGAAGTTACGAGACGAAACTGAAGAGGAAACGGAGCCTGGGGTGGACAAACCCCACCTGTTGCCCCACTGTCATACCGATGGGGTGTCCCCCAACTCGAACTCCATCTCCGCCTCATTTCCATGTCAAAACCTTCCTTATGCATTGAAACTTCATAATATATAACCCCCGGGTTCCCCGAGGTTCTTGCACCATGTTCTCTTCGTGTTTTTTCGATCTGTTTCTATCAAGAAAATTCTCAGATTTGGAGCCTCAATGCCTTCCTCTGGATCACCCACGAAGGGTTCCTCTGTGGACATCCTCAACCCGTGCATGTATGAGTTGAGGATTCATCCCAACAAGTTGATCCTCAAGGAGGTGAAGGTATAGATGAAAGAAGTTCAAGGCCCTAAAGGAGAAGGCAGCCTGGAAGACATGATGGAAGCATTGGAATAGGAAGTTTTCAGGTACAAGAAGATGGTAGAACGCGAAGTGGAAGTTATTCACAAGATAAGTTGAGAACTAATCACCAAGCACGAGGGAGAAGTAGATGAGCTCCGAGAAGAGATCTTTTCACTCCGTTAGACCACCAACCAATTGCAAGCACAATTCTATGACATACAGAACCAAAATTATGACTATGAGGCTAAATTTGATCGCATAAGCTCTACTGCTAGTTTCAGGATTGCGGACACAAGGACATCCTTTTTGGATGGGGAACCATTGCCTTGGAAGTTTTATGATGACAAGAGAACACCACCACCACGGAAGGAGTAATTCATCATCAGGTTTGGCATCCCCTTGGCTTGCTCCAAGCTTGGGGGAGTGTCGCGGTATCACCACCATTATCTTTTATATTTTACCTTTTTTAGTGGATTCATATCTATGGTAGAGAGGTTATCTTATAGTTTGGTTTGCATGTGGAAGTATCTCTCCTTTAGTTGATTATCTATGTATTCCTTGGTCAGAGTGCCTTTATTGGAATATTAATGAGAAGTCTCATCTTTTACTTTTTGCACTTCTTATTTTAGTTTGCAATCTCTATTATATGATGGATCTTGTTGATCAGTATTGGCACCACTTTGGTATCATCAAGTGGATCTAAATTGGTTTTGGCAAACCGAGCTCTGGTCAGTAGCAATACTTTTTGAGGTTTGAAAGAGAGAGAGAAAAAGCTTACAGGTATTTTGTATCATTTGTTTTCTTTCTTGCTGGCTCATAAGGTTAGTATTATTTATTTAAGATCCTTTTGTGTCTACAAGGAAGATTGGATGCTTGGCTTTATTACTTGTATGTTTGCTTGTTTCTTTCAACTCTCTTGCTTGCTACCTAATCTTGCTAGCCAAAAACCTGTTTTGAGAAAGCATACATCTCATTTTTCCAAATCCCTTTGAACCAAAAACTTTTGCCATTTGTGTCCACCATATCTACCTAGTAGCTTTTCCTATTCCAAGAAAATTCTCAAGGTTCATCTACCTTTCGAATTAAAAAGTATTTTGTTATGTGAAAACTAGTTAGTAAACCTCTCACGAACTTGATGGCACACCTTATTTTCTTGCCGCTAATAGACTTGAACCATTGTGAACATCAAAGTTGTATATGCTTGCATCTATATGTTGGAATTAGCAGAACCGTGCTGTCACGAGGAATGTTTTCAACATTGCACTTGTACTTTGTACACAATTGATATTGTGCTCTTTTGTCTATGGATGTCAACGGTGTGAAATAAAGAGGGAACTTGTAAGTCCATGGAGTTTGTATCATGTGTTAGACAAACGCCTGGGCCGCTAGCCTAAGCCATGCTTAATCATGGTGGAAACTTGCAGCATCACCATAGTGAGTCATCTATGAAGCATCCTCAATAAAAAAGCTATGCACATAGTAAATAAAAAGATCGCTGAGATGCTCATTGTCTACTTGCCTTGTTATTTTGGTTATGGGAAAGCTCATGTACCATGTGCAAGGGGTACCCCATTGGCGGTTCTCAATGATATGCAAATACTTACAATGACAAGAAATTACCTGGGCCAAAAGTTGAGTAGCGTGATGAGTGGCCCTCGTATTCAAGGTACATGAGATTGCCAACTTATATTTCGTCAAGCATATACTCCATCTTTGTTCACTTTAACCTTAATCATCTCAAGATGCTTATGATAGGGGCAATGAGGGCTCAAATCTAGTAAGTACCATAATCTTTTGGAAGCTCTTTATGACTTGTAATCCCTGCTTCCCTCTATAAAGGGACATTTCTCCTAGCTACCAGTTGAGTCAGTAAACCTATTTCCTCTCTATCTCCAGCAAGCATTTGAGTTTTTGTGTTTCAAGCATTCATATGGTGATTTATTCAATCATGTTCTTTATCTTATTTGTTTGCACAAAACTCTTATCTATGGAGTATTACTTTGAAAGCCTTCACTTGTGAAAAACCTTTTTGAGCAAAGAATGCTCCTGTTTTGAACCTTATACAAAAAGCTTCTGTGAAACTGTTTGCCAGACCAAGAACAAGTTTGCCAATTCCAATTATGATTTATCTTTATGTATCTCTATTGTGACTGTTGTACTTGGTTGCAAGCTAAGTTATATAATGGTGAGTTGCTTACTTCTATGAGTTGTGCAATGGTAAGTGTGATGCTTCTTGTTCGTATTCTTTTATCGACACTTCACTCCATAAACGTGTGGACATGTTTACTGAGCTCAGTATTCGCTTGGGGACAAGCGAAGTCTAATCTTGGGGAGTTGATATGCCCAATTTGCATCACCATTCTATATCATAATTTAACTCTATTCATTGATATTTGTCTTATTATGAGGTATTACTTGTGGCTTTTTCATCTGTTCGTGCATGTTGGATGATTCTTGGAGGATGGACTGCCGGAGTCTGGATTCTGATGGAAAAGAAGGCATTTCAGTGCAATTTCGCAAAGATCAGAAAAATACCAGAAAAATATGGAAACATATTATTTCTCCAGAATAATGAGGGAGCCAGAAGGAGGGACGAAGAAGGGCCTCAAGGGGCCCACACCCCCTAGGCGCGGGCCCACCTGACCCCACGCCTAGGGCAGGTGTGGCCCACCTGCCTAGCCTATGACTCTGCCCCTTCGCCTATATCTTATCTATGGAACCCTAAGCCTAAGGGAGCGACCACAGATAGATTTCCGCCGCCTCTAGGGGCGGAAAACACCGAGAGAGAAAGATCTCTCCGGCAGACAGATTTCTGTTGGGGGAATTCCTTCCCGGAGAGGGGAGACCGTCGCCATCAACACCGTCATCAAGCTAGGCTTCATCAGGATCATCATCATCATCCACACCATCATCTAAACCAGCACTATCATCACCACTTCGTCCTGCTGTAACAATTGTGTTCGATATTGCTTTAGTTCTTAGGGGAAACTTTCCCGGTGTTGATTACTATTGTAGTTGATGCTTGTGAGTGGAACCATTGGATTATTGTTTATGTTCAGATTGTTATCCATTACCATATCATATTTTATCTTGATCCATATGATGTCTTGTGATTAGTTCGCTTAGTTCTTGAGGAAATGGGAGAAGTCATGTTGTTAGTAGTGAATCTATGATGAGTTATTATTCAATGGTTTAGTATTTAAGTTGTGGTGCTATTCTTCTAGTGGTGTCATGTGAACGTCGACTACATGACACTTCGCCATTTATGGATCTAGGGGGATGCATTGTGTATTTGGCTACTAATTGTGGGGTTGCCGGAGTGACAGAAACCTGAACCCCCGTTAGGACACCTTTGCACAAGGGAGCGTAGGATCTCAGAGTTTAAGGCTTTGGTTAGATTTATATCTTAAATACTTTCCTGTAGTTACAGATGTTTGCAGGGGGTTTAATCAGAAGTATGTATTAGTCCAAGTACGGTCGGTACATTAGCATAGGTTCACCCACACAACACTTACAACACCAGAGAAGAGTAGTCAGCTATTTGAAGCTAAAGCACTTGACAGAATTCCCATGTGTCCTTGAGAACGTTTGGTCCTTATAAGTATTTCCACCGGCTTGTCCTTTGCTAAGAAAGGATTGGGCCACTTGCTCCGTTTGTTCATTACCTTTGTTAATTTCTCTTTTTTGCCTTGTCAAAAAACCACTAAAAATCCGTTTGCTAAGTATTCATCGGGATTTCCTGCTCCATACCACTGTTCAGCACCTTCTGCTCCTCGCTGGGATCGACACTCCTATTTATTGAAAGTACTGTGATACACCCCCTATACTTGTGGGTTATCACTTGGTCAACCCAGGGTTGACCAGAGTCCTTCAAGAGATTATGAAAGCATCTGAAAAGTACAAGTGATGGTATGTGATCCCAATGTGATGTACAACAACAAGGGGATTTCAACTCGCGGGGTCCGACTTCCGGTGCGAGTGCAACACGGGGTCCAAGTTCCGTGTAATCGCTGGGTTTCGCAAACTTGGGCTGCCAATCACTCTGAAGGACCATTTCGAGCCGAATTCGTCCCACTCCTGCGAAATACAAACTTTCCGTCAACGCCGGAAAGTGGCCACTCCGGATCTACCTATTTGACAACGCTACAACTTTTGGTTGGACACACTTCACCTTGCCCACACCCAAAGAACCTCCTTCCTGTGTTTCGTCCCCCGAATGCTACAAATTTAGCAGCCACAAGCTCATGTTTTTTACAACGGGGAGGACTCTCTCCCTCCGCTAAACCATGATAATCGGATTCATACAAAGTCGCGATGGCCTAGAACACCAGACATACATAAGTAATCAGAGTAGATCTAGGTCAAAATAAATAAGTCCCCATAAAATGTAAGGTATGAGACGACTCAAGTAGCTTTCACCGTCTATGTGATCTTCACGCGTTTCATGGTCGTCTCCCCGTGAAGCCATGACGAGAAGGAGGTTGAGGAGCGGGGTGGCAGGAGAGGTTCCTGGTGGGGTAGCACGCCGCCTGCTAGCGGCTAAGGGATGGCGTCAGGATAGTCGCTTCGAGGGGAGGGGGAGAATTAAAGAACGCGAACCCTACCAACAAAATCTAACGGCTGTTATGACACGAACACATGTAACTTCTTATGTGCGCGGCACATGGAAAGAGTGACACTGGCAGGTGGAGCACGCATGATTATTAAGGAATATTCCCTCCGTCCGCAAATAAGTGTACTTCTAGCTTTTTCTTAAGTCAAACTTTATCAAATTTGACCAAATTTTTAGATAAATATGACAACATGTATTACACCAAGGAGTATTATTATAGAACTGCGACTAACATACATTAGTCTGACAAGTATGCTCTCCACACCGGACTAGTATTGATTACGGGTTACATTTAAGCACAACACAAGTTCTACAACTCCCTGTCGGTCTTCTCGATGCGAATGCAGAAATTGATCTGCTTGGCCGGCCCAGCATCGACAAGGTACTTGGATGGCACACAAAGGACCGACCTCTGGTCCGTAAACTCCACCTCGCCCGGCATCGGGCAGCTCAACGACACGGCCGTCACATGCATTGCATCGGATCATTGGCGGCTGGTCGTGCGACCACATACTCACAGTGTACATTGGCCATGCGCATGATACCGACCAGATGCATACCGTAGAAACGAAGGTGGGCCAGGGACGGTTCCTGGAACGATTCCCGGAAATCGAGCGGTGATGGTCAAGACAAAAACAGAGCTGCCCCCCTACAAAACGAGTCGGCGGCGTGCTGGCTCAGGGAATGGCACCTGCTCTTGGAGAAGAATGGCGTAGCCATAGGAGAGCCTAATCACTTCGATTAGGTGATCCCTTGCATGGTGGACCACGAGCTTTGCCGGCGGGCCGGTGTAGTTGTAGACGGGCTCCGTGCAGCCACACGCGTCGTGCTGGCACACGAGCTAGTGCCCTGGGAGCATGTGGTAGGGGTAACGGCGAGAGCATCCATGGTGGGAGCACTCGATCCCGTAAGTCGCCAGGATGTTGCGCGTGAGGATCTCCTCCAGATTCATGGGATGGCGTTCTGAGTACTCGTTGCTGCGCGGCTCCCACATCTGAAGATCATGGAGAAATCAGAGAATAGATGTACAGTTAGTTAAGCCGATAGCAGGAATTTGTAAGATAAATTCAAACGCTAGTCTAATGATTTCATACCTTAAGGTTCAAGTCAGTTGCTATCGTCGGGGAACGGCGCGCGAAAGCCGGTGGCTTCATCCGGCATGGCGAGATGCGGTGGAGAAGGGGTGTGAAAGAGACGTTCTCAGTCACGACCTCCTATGGATATAGGTAAAAGGGAGGTGCATATAGTAATATATATATTCGAATATTATAAGAGCGTTGAATCATGTCGCAGAACAGCCTACTCGTGGATCAGCCTTACAAAGAAGCATCCTAGCATCCACGCGGCCCGATCGAACGGTCTGTAAACATTGGCACGCGGAACCAGCGCCCCGAGAAGGTGGAAGCGGGCCGGGTCTTCTAGAAGAGACGATCTAACGGTCTCCTTTGGCCACTAGGGTTACGATCCGATGGCTGCTATTAGTTTTTAGGGTTACGATACGGGATACTCTGGATTTCTCCATGGAACCCTAGAATCTCTAGATGGAGAAGTTTCTTAGAATGCCGAGAGGGAGCTAGGTGTCGGGTTTGGGCTCAATCCGCACAGTTGATCCACGTTCTAGGCAGTGAGGGGGAGGTCTAGGGTTGACACTACTAGAAAAACGCCTATTCGTGGCGCACCTGAAAAGGCCTTCCGTGGCGCACTAGCAGTGCGCCACGGGCCTCGCGCTACGGCTATCTCGTCGCCATGGCGCACTGCATGGTGCACCACGGTTATATCGAGATAGGCATGGCGCACTACCAGGTGCGCCACGGGTAGGGGTACAGGTGCGCCACGGATGTTTTTTTCAAAAATCAAAAAAAATGCAAAAAACACCCTCGTTTTGAATTGCAAAAGCAATCGGGTCCCCATCGCCGCCGTTGTGTCGCCTCGCTGGAGCATGGTGGCCGTGGCCATGACCTACCACCGCAGGGAGGTGCGGGAGGCCGTGGCCGTGCTACTCCTCGCCGGCATCGAGGAAGAGAGGGAGAAGGAGGTGTGGCTGGAGAAGGGAGGAGGTCGCCGCAAGGAGAAGGAGGTCGTCGCTGATCGTCGGAGCTCGTCGTCGCTCTTCGTGACTGCAAGGAGGAGGAGGCCGCAAGAAAGGAGGTCGTCGTTGTCGTGACTGCAAGGAGGAGGAGAAGGTCGCCGCCGCCATCGTCAGTGCAAGGGAAGGAGGAGAAGGAAAGGAGGAGGAGGAGGATGAGAAGAGAGAAGAAAAAGGAGGAGGAGAAGAGAGAAGGAAAAGGAGGAGGGAAGAGAATGAAAAGGAGAAGAGGGAGGGAATAGGGGTAGGTGGGCGGGGTGGGGATTCGAAATTTGAATCCCTCCCAAGCTTATCCGTGGCGCACTAGGTGGTGGTGCGCTACGGGTAAGTCGCCCTCTATTTTTTTTGCAGGAAAAAACGGTCTTTTGACCGTAACTTTTTACTCTTTTCGAATTTTGAAAATCTAAAAAATCGCTAAACGACCGGAGGTGATTGCGAGCGGATGCGAAATCTCGTTCTCGTCATTTTGGTATATTATACGATTTTTTCGATATCGTATGCAAAAGTTATGGCCTTTTTACCGTGGCATGACTTTTTTTTGCAGATAAAGTCGAAACTCATGTTTGTTAATTTTACTAGAAGCTATACCACATTACCTACCTAAATATGAAAGGATTTAATTTTTTGAAGTTTTTATCATTTTCTTTTATTTTTTGCAAAGCCTAAAAAGGCGATCCACGGGGGGGTGGAGTTGGTGCAGGATAGTTAGGCGTAGGGCACTAGGGCAAGGTGCCCTACTACTAAGTTTATACATCCGTGGCGCACATGCCATAGTGTGCCACGGATGTGTCTGGCCGTTTCACAGCATAGAGGGGCATGCGCTTAGGCGTTGCGCACCCCCTCCATGTGCGCCACGGTTGACACTAACAACCGTAGCGCACCTACCCTATGTGCGCTACGGATGTTTGGCGTGCGGCCAACAGGGCCCTGGCCTACACATATCTGTGGCGCACTATGGTCATGTGCGCCACGGTTGTTCTAGTTACTAGTAGGGCACTGCTCATAGGTGAGCCACGCCTGTTTTAGCCGTGGGGCACTTCAACCATGTGAGCCACGGATGTGCTGATTACCTATAGCCATTTTCCTAGTAGTGTGAAAGCCATGTTAACTCCTACTCGATAGCCATCCGGGGGGTGCGCCGTGTGCCAAAAGTCCCGGTTTGTCTAGATTATGATTTTATGTTGGTAGTGGGTGACACGCAGGGGCTACTCGAGCTGGTTTCGTAATTTTCTTGATTTTTGATGAATTTCCCATTGCCGGAGTTCAGGGAGTGGGAAAAATCAGCAAACCCGCCGGCGCGCGCAGGCACATGAGGTCCATTGCAACCTTGAACCTAGGCACTTTACCATCCTAGGTACCCCACAAGGCACACTAGACCATTTTTTTCAAAAAAAATACAGGGCAATTTCCAAGGTACCTACAGATAGAAACCGCAATTGCCGGAGTGTGACTCGGGGAAAAATACGGTATACGCTTGCACCACGAGATGAGCACCAACGTCCCGGGGATGGCGGTCCGCCACAACGTAGCATGCGTGTAAATTTCCTCAGGCCCCAGGACTCTCTCAATTCTCGCACCTCCTTTGATAGAGTCGCCGGTTTTCCCGAGTCATTAAAGGGAAACTCTGGATTTCTCCATGGAACCCTGGAATTTCTAGATGGAGAAGATTCTTAGAATGCCGAGAGGGAGCTAGGTGCCGGGTTTGGGCTCAATCCACGCAGGGGATCCACGTTCTAGGCACTGAGGGGGAGGTCTAGGGTTGAAAGCCATGTTAACTCCTACTCGATAGCCATGCGGGGGGTGCGTCGTGTGCCAAATGTCCCGGTTTGTCCTGCTTATGATTTTATGTTGGTAGTGGGCGACACGCAGGGGATACTCGATCTGGTTTCATATTTTTCTTGATTTTTGATAAATTTCCCATTGCCGGGGTTCGGGGGTGGGCAAAATCGGCAAACCCGCCGGTGCGCACAGGCACGCGAGGTCCATTGCAACCTTGAACCTACGCACTTTCCCAGCCTAGGTACCACACGGGGACCCCATAACATTTTTTCCGGAAAATACAGGGCAATTTCTAAGGTACCTACAGTTAAAAACCGCAATTGCTGTGGCGTGACTCGGGAAAAAATACGGTATACGCTTGCAACACGAGATGAGCACCAACGTCCCAGGGATAGCGGTCCACCACGACGTAGCATGCGTGTAAATTGCCTCAGGACCCAAGGCGCTAAATTCTCGCACCTCCTTTGATAGAGTCGCCGGTTTTCCGGAGTCGATAAAGGGAAAGTCTGGATTTCTCCATGGAACCCTAGAATCTCTAGATGGAGAAGTTGCTTAGAATGCCGAGAGGGGGCTAGGTGTCGGGTTTCGGCTCAATCCGCATAGTGGATCCATGTTCTGGGTAGTGAGGGGGAAGTCTAGAGTTGAAAGCCATGTTAACTCCTACTCGATAGCCATCCGGGGGGTGTGCCGTGTGCCAAAAGTCCTGGTTTGTCCTGTTTATGATTTTATGTTGGTAGTGGGTGACACGCAGGGGCTACTCGAGATGGTTTTGTTTTTTTCTTAATTTTTGATGAATTTCACATTTCCGGGGGGTCGGAAAATCGGCAAACCCGCCGGCACGCGCAGGCACGCGAGGTCCATTACAACCTTGAACCTAGGCACTTTCCCAGCCTAGGTACCACCCGGGACACCCCCAGACCATTTTTCCGGAAAATACAGGGCAATTTCTAGGGTACCTACAGTTAGAAACCGCAATTGCCGGGGTGTGACTCAAGAAAAAATATGGTATACGCTTGCACCACGAGATGAGCACCAACCTCCCAGGGATGGCGGTTTGCCACAACGTAGCATGCGTTAAAATTGCCTCAGGCCCCACGGCGCGCTCAATTCTTGCACCTCCTTTGATAGAGTCGCCAGTTTTCTAGAGTCGGTAAAAGGAAACTCTGGATTTCTCCATGGAACCCTGGAATCTCTAGATGGAGAAGTTGCTTAGAATGCCGAGAGGGACTAGGTGCGGGGTTTGGGCTCCATCCGCGCAGTGGATCCACGTTCTAGGTAGTGAGGGGGAATTCTAGGGTTTAAATCCATGTTAACTCCTACTCGATAGCCATCTGGGGGGTGCGCCGTGTGCCAAAAGTCCCGGTTTGTCCTACTTATGATTTTATGTTGGTAGTGAGTGACACACAAGGGCTACTCGAGCTGGTTTCGTATTTTTCTTGATTTTTGATGAATTTTCCATTGCCGGTGTTCGGGGGTGGGCAAAATCGGCAAACCAGCCGGTGCGTACAGGCACGCGAGGTCCATTGCAACCTTGAACCTAGGCACTTTCCCAGCCTAGGTACTAGACGGGGCACCCCATACCATTTTTTCCAGAAAATACAGGGCAATTTCTAGAGTACATACAGTTAGAAACCGCAATTGCCGAGGCGTGACTCGGGAAAACATATGGTATACGCTTGCACCACGAGATGAGCACCAACGCCCCGGGGATGGCGGTCCACCACGACGTAGCATGCGTGTAAATTGCCTCATGCCCCAGGGCGCGCTCAATTCTTGCACCTCCTTTGATAGAGTCGCCGGTTTTCCGGAGTCGGTAAAGGGAAACTCTGGATTTCTCCATGGAACCCTGGAATCTCTAGATGGAGAAGTTGCTTAGAATGTCGAGAGGGAGCTAGGTGCCGGGTTTGGGCTCAATCTGCACAGTGGATCCACGTTCTGGGTAGTGCGGGGGAAGTCTAGGGTTCAAAGCCAAGTTAACTCCTACTCGATAGCCATCCGGGGTGCGCCGTGTGCCAAAAGTCCCGGTTTGTCCTGCTTAAGATTTTATGTTGGTAGTGGGTGACACACTGGGGCTACTCGAGCTGGTTTTGTATTTTTGTTAATTTTTGATGAATTTCCCATTCCCGGGGTTCGGGGGGTGGGAAAAATTGGCAAACCTGTCGGCGTGCGCAGGCACGTGAGGTCCATTGCAACCTTGAACCTAGGCACTTTCCCAGCCTAGGTACCCCACGGGGCACCCCAGACTATTTTTCCTGAAAATACAGGGCAATTTATAGGGTACCTACAGTTAGAAACCGAAATTGCCGAGGCGTGACTCGGGGAAAAATACGGTATACGCTTGCACCACGAGATGAGCACCAACGTCCCGGGGATGGCGGTCCGCCATGACGTAGCATGCGTGTAAATTGCCTCGGGCCCTAGGGCGTGCTCAATTCTCGCACCTCCTTTGATAGAGTCGCAGGTTTTCTAGAGTCAGATACGAGAAACACTATATTTCTCCATGGAACCCTGGAATCTCTAGATGGAGAGGTTTCTTAGAATGCCGAGAGGGAGCTAGGTTCCGGGTTTGTGCTCAATCCGCGCAGTGGATCCACGTTCCGGGCAATGAGGGGGAGGTCTAGGATTGAAATCCATGTTAACTCCTACTCGATAGCCATCCGGGGGGTGCGTCGTGTGCCAAAAGTCTCGGTTTGTCCTACTTATGATTTTATGTTGGTAGTGGGTGACACGTAGGGTCTACTCGAGCTGGTTTTGTATTTTTCTTGATTTTTGATGTATTTCCCATTGCCGGGGTTAAGGGGATGGGAAAAATCGGCAAACCCGCCAGCACGCGTAGGCACGCGAGGTCCATTGCAACCTTGAACCTAGGCACTTTTCTATCCTAGGTACCCCACAGGGCATCCTAGACCAGTTTTTCGGAAAATACAGGGAAATTTCTAGGGTACCTACTGTTAGAAACTGTAATTGCTGGGGCATGACTAGCGAAAAAATACCGTATACGCTTGCACCACGAGATGAGCACCAATGTCCCGGGGATGGCGGTTTGCCACGACGTAGCATGCATGTAAATTGCCTCGGGCCCTAGGGCGTGCTCAATTCTCGCACCTCCTTTGCAAAGTCGCTGGTTTTCCGGAGTTGGTAAAAGGAAACTCTGGATTTCTCCATGGAACTCTGGAATCTCTAGATGGAGAAGTTTCTTAGAATGACGAGAGGGAGCTAGGTGCCGTGTTTGGGCTCAATCCGCATAGTGGATCCCTTTTCTGGGCAGTGAGGGGGAGGTCTAGGGTTGAAAGCCATGTTAACTCCAACTCGATATCCATCCGAGGGGTGCGCCGTGTGCCAAAAGTCCCGGTTTGTCCTTATTATGATTTTATGTTGGTAGTGGGTGACACGCAGGGGTTACTCGAGCTGGTTTTGTATTTATCTTGATTTTAGATGAATTTCCAATTGTGTGTTTGTGTGTTCTCTGCCTAGGGTTGATATGAAAATGGTTGTACTCAGTTTTCCCCCTCTCATGATAACTCGTCCTCACTTTGGTTGGTACGCCCTGATTGGTCGAGACTGTTATCACTCGGATCGTGCCCGCCCAACTATGATTCTTTGTGATCTAACGGGAAAGATAGCCCCCTCCCCCTCCTCTCTCTCTCTCACACTCTCTGGAGACGGACCTCTCTATCCACGCGAAATAACGTGTTTGCCACCGGTACTTTCCTTCCATAATATAGAAGGAAAGTGTACAAAGGCATATAATTTTTGTATATGCGTGTCTATGCATTTCCTTTTATTTCCTGAAAATTATAAACTATTTGGATTTATATACACGATGGTATATAAAAATATAAAAAATGTGTGTATTTTCTAGTGCGTCTAACCAGTTGCAACACGTTCACCATGGAACAAGTACGGTGCACTGTAATGTAGTGTCAGCGGGGGTCGAACGATGCATCCTTTGCACGCGTCGTACCCTTCACATTAGAGCATGACAACACATGGGGTACGGCTAGCCATGCTTTAACCATTCTGTTTTTAGGCATCCCACCTTTCGACCCTTCTATGAGAAGCAATCGATCGAGGCGTAGATTAAATAACCAGTCGAGTGGTCATGTCACGTCTATGAAAAGCCTACTACTGCTCCAACTGCAAACGAGAACGGGCCTCGCAGTACCGCGCCTGCAATCTCACTTCGTGCTGGGGCCCATGGCACGAACCGTCCACGCGTTAGCCAGAAGCCCTACTGAGGCACCCAACTGATGAGCCTCGAGGCGGAGGTCCCCAGGAGGAGACTTAACAATTCCCCGTCTTTAAAACCTACTCCTCTGCATCGTCTCCCTCCCATGCATTAACCAATTCTCCCCGATCTAGCAAAACCCACAAACCTCACCATACAGCTCGAGCCCGAACAACCACCTTCTCCCATCCGATGCCATGAAGTGAGTGCTCGTAGGTGAGTCTTCGAGTGTTGCCGGCGGGCTGCCTGCGGCTGCCACGGGCAATGCGGCGCCTCCCGCCACATATCAGGAGGAGATGCATGCAGCCTAGGGCGAGGAGGACGTCTAGTTCGACCCTTATGAGGACTATGTGCTCGCGGGTGCAGAAGACTTCGGAGCCCCCAATGAGGGCGAGGAGTTCGACGAGCACGTTCTGCTTGTGTACCCAGAGGTACTTTTATTTCTCCATCCTTCTATTTTATTGTTTATATTTTCTGGTTGGGTTGTAGACGTACTAGTACCGAATCTGTTCAAGTGATCCGTATACTACCGATCATGATCAGATGCACCATACAACCCGCTGCACGCAGGGATTTAGTCTGTTCTGAATTACTCCACATTCTACATTTAGGAGCCAGTAGTGGAGACAGCCGTAGTAAACCTATAAATTTGTGATGTGGTTTTCAAAGTAACTTGAAATGGTTGTTCGAATATCTATCCATGATCGGTAAGTAAATTTATTTTGCTCATTTCTTTTGCATTTTTTACACATTACAGGATGATTCAAGTGAGGTGGTCTCTGACAAGGCCTACGGGGACGACAAGAGCCGCCACGTCTTGAAGAGTATCAAGAGCGGGAATGTCCCTTTCCACACTCTAAGTGCGGAGCTCAGTTGCCCCTTCTGTAGCAAAATAGTCAACCCGAGGATGGACAGCATGATTTAGCATGCGGTTGGCATCGGTAAAAGCCCCAATGCTTTACTCAAGCCAGCGACCAAGGCTAAGCACGCTGTGTATGGCAAATTCCTGAGGGGGTACGTCAGGACCAGCCATGTATCCCTATCCTTCGGGATTGGCCGGATCCGCCGGTCCAAGCCGGCCAAGAAGTGACCTTGCTGCCTCCTACGGCACCTAATAATTTTAAGTTGTTATGTCGTTTCTAGAACATGAGACTATATGTGGTGTGTTGGAACGAACGCAATGTCTTTGTGTGTGTGTGTTGCATCTGTGTCGCCGCCCTCTCGATCCACACGCCATTACCAAGTCGCACGCACACCCTTCCTTCCCGGCACGACCACGCAATTGTAGCCCTGCGATGTCGAAACAAATGGCGCTCGACCGGTCAAACTTGCTTCGTGGTAGGTAAAGACCGTAGTCATGGTAAATGTGATCTTGCCGGCCCTCCTCCCCCGCCTCCGCTTTTAATGAAGGGCCTCTCGGGCCCGCAACCCTGCGTTGTGCAAATTATGTCGGTGCCACTTGCATGCGGCAGCATCGAGAACTGCCATGCAGTGCCTGGGTATACTTTCCGTGGCTTGACTTTTCTAGAAGTTTGTCCAAACTTTTTTGGCTTTACCATTCAAAAAAATATATATATATAGGCCTTAAGCCTGGGGATGGAGGGAGTACTTCCTCCCTCCCAGTTTAGGATGCGCATAATTTGTTTTCAAGATTTCTCAAATTAGGATGCGTATTGTGCATGGAAGCCTAGTGCTAACCTGACTCTTTTTCCCATGATTAAATACTACATGCAATTAACTTATTATGCGTTTCCCTTCCCACAATGATGACTAACCAATGCATGCATGAGTTTTAATGGGGAGGCTCCACACAGTGGCATGCATGAGTAGTAATGAGTAATTCGGGAAAGGGTTAATTTAGTCCAGGATTTTCCTCCACAACCTTACATGTAGTATATTGGCATGCGTGTCAAAAACTATACGCATCCTAAATTGGGAGAGAGGGAGTATTACTGAATATAGCTACGTCAGATTATGGTGGGATCCACAAGATCAGATGTAGTTGTCCAGGAACGGGCATAATCTAAGGACACATTCATAATATAAGATGCTAGCAAATTCGGCACATCGTGCTTGGCAGTACTGGAACAGACATAATTATTGTTATAACGAAGGTTACAGTCATAAACACACCTAGATTGTAGTTTGAAAAGGTAATACACAACAGTTCGAAAGTGCTCACACATAGCTATCACACATTGTACTTGTGAAAGACCATGTTTTCGTAAACATAACAAGCCCCATACAAACACAAATCATGCACTAAAACTAGACATACCAGCCTATTGGAATGATTGGCGGAGAAGGCGACCAATCCCAGGATGCCTTCGGGCGCTTTCCCCGGCTGCTAGATTCCTCTCCATCATGGTATCTGTGGAAAAACGCTTGCCTTGGTGGTAGTTGAAAGGCGCGTTGCCTGGAACGAAACACTTTGATCTGGCGGTACAGCTCGTGGCTGACATACCCGTCAATAGTAGTGTACTTCAGGTTAGGTTCAGAAAGCAGCTTATCCTCCCAGTAATCGTGCCCTAAATGCCTCCACCAACATATCGGGAGTTTGTCATTCATGTCAGCGTACCACGAGTAGATGAGATCGGCGGCAAGAGCGGCCATCCCAGTCCTGCTGCCTCTCGTCCCTCGGATCAAGTAATTATCCTGGATGTCTACTTTGTACTCCTCTGGGATGAAAATTCGGACAGTCAGGTTGGTAAGAAGGCCAGTGTCAGACGTGGTGTCAAAACTAGTAAATGTTATCTGGTGGTTCACGAGAAAGTCACCAAAGAGCGACCTAATTCTTTCGCCCCACCTTCATGAAACTAGATTCAAACAAATAATGTAGCAAGAACTTTTATAAGAAAACGGCTCAGGAACAAAATGAAAACAACATCTACCTGTTCCCATCACAGCCCCCCCCCCTTCTCACAAAAAGGCTGGTAAACAAGGACGTGTTCCTTCATGGAGAGTTGCAGCACGGCGATCCTACGGCGATCTCGGCTGTAAACGAGGTCGAGACCCACGAACCTGAAACCGCTTTCTTCCGACGGTAGCCAATCTTGTACTGGGCAATAGTGCGATTCACCGTCTCAGGGTCGGTGGTGTAGACGACACTGAGCTTCTTCCCGCCATGTACTTCTATGTCGAAGTACGTGGTACCTATGAGACTATCGTTCTTGACATACCACGGGTCCATGACTATAGGCAAGAGGGAAAGGACATGGAGGAAGAGGCTGATGCCGTGGCAGTGGAAATGGATGGGGCCGGGGAAGAGGAAGACGATGAGGCCGTGGAGTAGGAAAGGAGACGAAGAAGAGCGAAACTACCTATTGCAAGATTTCAACCTCCCTTCCTAGTATGTGGAATGGTGCACGACCTTTCGTAGTGGGGTGGAAGTGGAGGAAAACGGCGGTTCTACGAGGAGACGCTAGCGCTGCCTAAAATTGGTTCCGCACCACTAGCATGCAGTGGAACCAACGTATGCCATGCACGATCTTAGTAAAACTTAGTCGCGTTCCGACCTTCACTCTCTGACATGTGGGACCCTACATTTGGCAGTCGCATAGAGCATACATAGTTTTAAAAACCGGACCAGTCAGTGAACTGGTGAGCACACGCGATAAGTAGTGATGGAGAGCACATGAGATATAGGCACACACGATAAGTAGTAATGCACAGGACTAAACGACCGATAGCTTGAATTGACGTGACAGCACAAGACGCATATATCCTCGTTATTATTCTTTTTAATGAAGGCTCCTTTTAAATATTTGTTTACTCAGAAGATGGAACGGTCGCCGTCACACATCTCCACAAGTTCATCTGAATCGCAGCGACGGTTCTAGAATATCCCCGGTTTCGAAGAAAGCCCTCTTCATCTTCCTTCTGTCCTCTGTCTTCCACTTCCCATTTGTTGTTCTTTCTGTCTTCTCTTTATCGCCGCCACGCTTCTCCACAAGGACGTCTGAATCGCAGCGACGGTTCCAGCCTTCCCTTTTGTTTCGCTGAAAGCCTTCTTCTTACTCATGTCCTCTATCTTCTGCATCCCATCTGTTGTTCTTTATGTCTATTCCTTGCCGCCATGGAAGGTTACACTCGAGAGACAAACTTCACTGCCCATGGCAATACAGAGATACATGTCGTCTACACCAACAAGGAGGATATAGTTGTGCGAGTCCTAGGGATGTACGAGGAATGGCTTGAGAAGGACGAGGACAAGTTTGTCCGACTGGACCTCGAGTACACTAAGGAGGAGGAATACGACAAAAAATAGGTCGTCGCCGTTCAACTGGCAATGAGGCAACACGTCCTTGTCTACCACTACTCCTGGTTTGTAGATCTGATCTCTTTAGTTTACCACTTGCAGGGTTTTCTTACTTTTAATGGTCACTTGTATGATTTTAATCAGTTGATCTTGCCTTTACTAAACAGTCTTAGTCCTAAATTTGCTCAAATATTGTTCTTGCCAATACTGCAATCTTTCCAAATTCTCATATTGCATTTACTGAATTCTATTAGTACCAAATGAATTATGACTATATAACTTTCAGAGTGTTCACCTTGCATTTACTAAATTTTTGTAGTTTCAATTTTTATTCAGGATGTGGTAATGCATTGTCTAAATAGTCGTTGTCCCAAATTTTATTATAGTGGGGATCTTGCAAGTACTGCATTTTTGCAACTAGTGAATTTTATTTCATATGGAATTTATCCACTTGGTCATGTTGCAACTACTGAATTTTATTAGGACCAAAAAAATTATGACAAGCCACACTTGAGAGTCTTGATTTTGCATTTACTAAACTTTTGTACCTTTAAAATATATTCAGAGACGATGATCCTGCATGGACAACATTTGTAGTTACTTATTTTGTCATTGTTTTGTCCATGCTTTTATGATGAAAAACTACATACTTACATGGCTAACAAGAAGTGTTTGGTGCTGCGCCAATTCCTTGTGCATAAAGGAATTGTTTTCTGCACTATCGATAAAATATCTAATTTTGTCAAGTTTTATCATGCGGGAATCATAATTCCTGATCACATGTGAATCGATATTCAAGATCTTGTCAAGATCATAGGGGGCTGGAAGAGGGATGGAATCGCTAGTCTCGCGACTAGAATCATCGATCCGTCATACACCAAAATGATGGAAGATTTCCCTGAAGATAGGCATGATTTTTGGGAGGAAACGCCGTTGTCTGATATAAACCTGAAGTATACAGACATAGATGCTTACGTGACCTACCAGCTATATGCTCAGATCCATTTCTTTCAAACCTTCCTCGTTTTTTGCCCCAGTTGCAAGAGGGAAGACAAGCAAAGGGGAGGACTCTATCGGAAATGCAGAATAGCTGAGCGTGACGCTGAAACTGCAAAGAGATAGGCTGCAGATGAAGCCGTCAATAGAGAGGCTATAGCTGAAGCTGCAAACAGAGAGGTTGTACCTGAAGCTGCAAACAGGGAGGCTACAACTAAAGATAGGGAAGCCAAGGCCCCTTCCAGGTGGGATGAATTTTTATCTCGTCAGCGGTGGGCGGACAATAACACAAGCGACAGATGGAATGATGGTCGTTGGTCTACTAGGAAAGATGGCAAGCGCATAAAGTGGTCTGATGAGGAGTGAATTAAATGTTACTACTTTCAGTTATGTTTCTGTATATGTCTGGTAGCTTGTCAAGAACTTTTGTTGGTCAGGTGTAATTATTAGTGTACAACTTCTATTGATCATGTAGTATGGGAATCATCGTGACTTATTGTGTAATTATATACCTGTGTTTACGCCACAGTACGTAATGATGATAGCATGTATTCTATCTTGCCATGTTGTTTCGAAAATTTTAAAAAATTTACCCTCAAACTCATAAACATGATTTAATTTGTGAAGCAAGTACATACACTTCAATTCGAATCCTTCTAGATGCATCCTTGTGTGGTCGTATATCACATTTGGACCCTGTTTTGACCAAACCTTGTAAATTTCATGATAAAATTAGAAATTCTCACATTCTTGTGAAACTTGAAATTTGGTCATTGTGTGACAAATACTTTGCAAGAAAAATGTCAAACATGAAAAAATGGCCCCTAGCGGTCCACTATCAAATGTGGGCTAGTTAGCTCAACGAGCATGTCCGACTACTTGATACAACCACTTGTGTACCATTTTTGCATCTAACTTTCTTTAAATGGAACCAAATTTAGCACAAGGGTGTATCACCATGTCCCTAATGATGCTAGCATTCTATCTAGCCATTATGGTTTCAAAAGATAAAAAATCACCCTCAAACTCATAAACATGGTTTCATTTGTCAAGCAAGTACCAAAACTAAAATTTGTAACCGTCATATGCTTATGTGGTTGTACATCACATTGGGACCACATAACATCACTTGTTCTTTTCATATGCTTTCATAATCTCTCGAAGGACTCTGGTCAACCCTGGGTTGACCAAGCCTTGTAAATTTCATATTAAATTGAGAAATTCTCCCGGAAACCTTCAAATTTGTTCATTTGTTTGGCAAATACATTGAATAAAAATGACAAACTTTTGAAAATATGTCCCCCTAGCAGTCCACTCTGTAATGTGGGGGTAGTTAGGTCAACTATGATGTTCGACTACTCGAAAGAGCAACTTGTGTACCATGTTTTCAACTACCGTTCTTCAAATGGACTCAAATTTGGAACAAGGGAGTATCACCAAATTCTTAATGATGGTAGCATTGTATCAAGCCATTTTGGTTTGAAAATTTCACCCACAAACTCAAAAAGGGCATTCATTTGTGAAGCAAGTACCAAAACTACAATTTGAAACCTTCTAGTTGCATGCTTGTGTGGTTTTACATCACATTGGGATCACAGAAGATAAAATGTACTCTTCAGATGCTTTTACCATACCACAATGATCCACATGATCACACACACTCAAGTGGATGTTGTGATGCATCTTATGTCCCACTAGTGCATCATTCCAGGTGTGGCGGCTGCATCACAATGGCTTTCTGGCAATTTATGACCATTGTTTGACACACGGAGTCCCCAGAGTCATTTGCATATGTTCTTTTCAAATCACAATGATCCACACAACACACACACTACAATGGATGTGGTGATGCAACCTCTAGGGATTTATGACCATGGTTTAACACATGGACTCCATAGATTCATTGCATGTTTTTTTACCAAACCACAACGATCCACATGACAACACACACTCAAGTGGATGTGGTGGTGAAACTTCTATCACACTGGTGCATCATTCCATATTTCCATGTGGCGGCTGGATTGCTAGTGATGCTCTTTACATGGCGACCCAAGCGCTGGATGAAATTGGTACCGTGCCACTTGCACGCAGTGGAATCGAGGTCCACCATGCACGATCCAAGTCAAAGCATACTCACGTTTGTGCTTGTCGACCTTCCGTCGCTGACAGGTGGGACCATACATTTCCCCTCATGATATATTTTTGCACCCCCTTTAGACGGTCCCTGTGCCCACCCTCACTAATTACACCCACCACACCCTTCCTCCTTGTATTCCACGAGGACGAGACCGGCAGTGGCGGTTCCTCACTCCATAGTCGAACAACTGCTTCCCTCCCTGATTCCACCCCCTCACGAATCCATCTGCCTTCGGATCACACCGCATCCATTAATCTGCCTGATTATAGCCTCCGTTTGCCGTCATGGGTAGATCGTGGGGCTGGCACCGCCGCATGCTGAAGCGTAAGGCAGACAACGACGGCGACGTGGCTAGCCATGGCGATCGACACCACGAGGATTGGGGATGGCCGAACCTCAGCCCTGACAACGTGTACAGGGTCGCCAAGGAGTTGGACATTGTCACCGCCGGTCGCCTCGGTCACTGCATCCCTGGTTTTCGCCTGCCGATCTGGGAAATGGAAGAACAACCGTTCGGCATGCCAGGCCTTCTTTACCCCGATACCAGCATATGGCCAAACGACCGCGACGGCCACGTAAGTTCCAGTATCTTGCTTGTTGACTTAGTCATACCGTTGACTCATATGTGTTGAACTTTCATCGAAATCCTATGTTCATTCCGTCGAACATGTTGTGTGCACACGCAGCTTGAACAAATTGAACCATTTAAGACTATTCTGTATAGGAAGCTCTGCTTGGACTTGATATTCTAGTATTTTCATAGTGATACAGTCTTAATTTAGGTGAAAGTTGAGGTGTCAATTTGGATTTGGAATGCCTTATAAGTGATATTCTGTTTTCTAAAAAATAAGCAAACTTCATGATTTAAGACTATTATGTCCCTAGTTGTTTATGATCACCGTCAGGAGTTTGTTCGGGGGAAGCTCTGCTCCTACTTGATATATTGGGTATTTTCGTACTGACACATGCACAATTTGGGCGAGAGCTGAGGAGACAATCGTATATAATAGTTTAATCTGAGCGCAGTGGTGTCAAATTGTATTTGCAACAGAATCCATGATAGGTGATTCTACCAACTGACAACAAACTTTTGTAGAATGTTCATGCAAACTGATGTTGCTGGATAAGTGGTCGCAATCAGTAGTGGTGAATATCAAGGAGACAGAGGAGGCGAAAATGAATGATGGGCAGAACTAGGTGGGTGGCAACGGCGAGTGGCTGGTCCTTTTATCCCAGGATAGAAGTACTTGAACTCTAAAAAATGTCTACAGATCATTGAGACTTACACCGCCATCTGTAGTGGGTGTCGGCATTACTGCATTCAATAGTGGGTGGCTGCCGCCAAAATCTGCATTCCCTTACAGGTTCAACATGGCAGAACTTGAGCTCCTGAAGGTACAGCTCCTAAAGAAGCTTGTCCTGATGTGGAAGACTTGACACTATAACCTCTTAGCGGTGTTTAACAAGGCAATCAAATTCATTAGATACCCAGATGACAATGAATGGACAGTCTTGCGCGATGACCATCTGCGGCCGGAGAAGTATCACGACGCCGTCTTCATCTCTAGCGTGTATGACGACACACCGCAACGCATTTACGCGGTCACTGAACCTAGCGGCGACGTGCGTGTTTGGGAGCCGTTCACCTAGGGTGAGTCATGGTGTCATATAGCATGTAAATTCCCATTCAAAATTCTGCTTACTGACTGAAGGTAACACGCAGGTACACACGCAGCCGTCATTCCAGCTCCGGTGATCGAAGATGCAGTAGTAGATGTTGATCCTGTATCATGGTGCCGGTTCCTTGCAACTCTTAGAGGCGATGTCAACCAGGGTGCTGAACTCGTGTGGATTCGTATCAGGGGAGCACTAAATAGCGTTGGTGATACAATAGAACATACGGGGACATAACTTTCTTCATATCCATCGTTGTGGTTTCACGTTTTCTCGAGGTCCGCATGTCCATAAAAAGACCTAGTAGACCAGGTCTGGAGCAGAGTCAAAAATCTGAAGGAACAATCTCGGTTTCTTGTGATCAACCACCCTTTCTTCCTCGGAGCCCATGAAGCTGTTGAACATGTAATTTCTAAAGAAGCTCCAGCTCCCGATGATGCTGCTGGTGGTGGTGGAGCTGATGAAGAACTAGCTGCTGCTGCGCCTGGTGAAGATGACGAAATAATCGCTAATGCTACTGCTGGTGCAGCTGACAAAATAGTTGCTGATGCTGCTGCTGGTGAAGCTAACGAAATACCGGTTGAGGCTGCTGCTGCAGTCCAGGGAGAACATGGTGATGTTGTTGCTGAGGTGCCAGCACTTCCAGTGTTTATAGCAGAATGTGTGTTTGCTGCGCACTCACGCATTTATTATGTTGACACTCCTGATCTGACCTGGAGCCGAATCCACGTCGGGGGGAGGGGGCCTGCCATTGGCTCATCAGTGGGGTCGTACAATTTGAAAGAGAATGAGAGACGGCCAAACACAGCACTCTGGTTCGTTCCGACAATGCCACCAGCTCTAGAGGTCGGTTCGCCGGTTGGCTCGCCGGAAGTTCCGGCGGTGTAAGACTGCTTTGTTTATTTGTGTAAGAACAGGTTCAGACTATGTGTGTAAGACTAAGTTATGCCTAACTGCGTAATATTATGTGAAGCCCAACTTTTCTTTCCCTGCCCACAACATCCTAATTGCAGCATAGAACATACAAGGGTCATGTGTATACCAGACATTTTTCTCGGGATAATAACCACTTCAAGGTAATTGCAGTTTCAAGTTGGCAATACTGCCGACAATGTTATTGTTATGAATGTGTACGTATTTGAACGCATCACTGGAATGTGCCACCTATTGATGGTTGATGACATGGATCTAGCTTCTCTTCACGTATTTGCATTCAATTGCTCATGTATCAGAATTACTATATGTACATAGAAAAAGAGCAAAATTGAAAGAGGTACAAAACATGATCTTTTTGAAACATAGAGCATCCATTGTATTACAGGCACACCATACAGCTTGCACTACTGCAGAAAGGCTTATAGACGCCAGGTGGTTAGTGAAAGACAAAATTATGCCTGTCACAAGAAAGTATTATCAGTAAAAAATAATGATAAGTCTGTCACTAGTACAAAACATTAGTGACAGACTTATAAGAGTGACTGTCACTAGTATTTTTCATCGAGACCAGCTGAATAAAAAATTAGTTAGTGATAAGCATCTATAGATGCATGTCACTGATAACGCTATGAGTAGTGACAACTTCAAAATATGCCTGTTACTGGTAATAGTGGACTTTTTTCACACCCCATGTTAACAAACTGGTGCCACCGTGCCTTCTCCACTAGGGCAGTCCACCCGGTCGCGCACTCCGCGTTGCACGCCTCATTCGCAGGGCCGACCCACATGCTCGGTCGCTCTTGATCTGTAGCGGTTAAGAAAATATTTGAACTTAGTTTTAGCCTTTTTTTTGTTTTTTACATCATCATGTTTATTTTGTCTCCAAAAATATTTTATTAAAATCCTATTTTCTCTACTATATAATTTTGATAGAGGAGGTTTTCGTCACCCTGGTGTTTCGTCCGTCGCGGTAGGTCACGGTATGCAACCCGATTTCTTTTCCGATCTTGCTGTCGTCCGTAGCGGTAGGTCACCGTATGCAGGCCGGTTTCTTTTCAGATGGTGTTGTCCTGTCGGTTCCTCAACTAGCCTCGTGGTCCCAGCCCGAGCTAGCCCGTGATAAAATGGTATGTACACATTAACACTCCGGTACAAATTTGAGCAAGAAAATCAAGCAAGTAAACGTTTAAATTTTATCGTAAAATTTCACAGAACAGTAATTGAACTATATATGAATCCATTCCAATGAATAGAATCAACAATTAAGCACCTCAATTTTTCACTATTTTCACTTACACTAGCAGATTTTTTCAAAATTTAGAAGATTTTAGATATGCATAATAGTTTGGATATGGGTTTCCTAGGAGCGTGGTCGAGCTCGTTCGCCTGTCCCACCCCTAGTAGATGGATTGCTAGCTTGTAACACGCTCCACATACACCAGCCCAACTCCATCTTGATAAAAAAAATAACGCGAGTTGGGCTGGACCAAGCCGAGCCGGGTGGGCTTTTGGCCTGCAACGGTCTAGGATTTTGGGCTCGGCTTGATCCTTGACTATCTCGGGCCGAGACCACCTCGAGGCGAGCAGGCGCTAGGCCGGGCACGAGTAGCACCGGTATAGCTCCACGGTACGATGTCTGGTGCGGAAGCTCCTCCAAAGGATGAGCCCGTCAGGGAACCGCACCCGCAAGACACACGCCTCCTCGCCTTTTCACGACTCACCGTCCTGGTCTTGGACATCTTCACTGGACGTTGTCGTCTCTAGGTTGTCATGGCATGGGTTGGCGGAAGGAGGCGGGGAGTGGTTGTCGTTTCCGCCTCACATGGTAGGGAGGTAGCGAAGGCGGCACCGAGATCCTCCATCTGCACCAGCTACCCGGAAGGAGGCTGGTCCGTCAGGTTGTTGGCTTGTTGTTGCCGAGCATGGCGGTGAAGGCGACGAGCTTCGCCATCTCCATACGTATCCCGCGCATCGATGAATGACCGACTTAACCTTGCACGATCTTGGGCTACGCTTGGCCGCACAGACCAAAGTGGTGGCCTTCAAGAAGTAGACAGAGGGATCGAGCGCGGTGAGGGACATCGACGTCCACCACCGGCAAAGGCTCAAGTCGCTGAAGGGTACACCCAGGAGGCCAGGAAGCACTTGACTAGGTAGAAAGAGGAGTTTTAGGTGTGGTATGTGCTGGCCGAGGACATGGCGTGACGCCAAGGCGCCCATGATCTTGCTGGTGTCATTGACGTGTGTGTAGTAGTGATCTGGTGTGCACATACTGTATATATGACACCGAGATGCTGATATTTGTCTAGGATTTAGGAATGCAATATATGAATCCTTGTGGTTTTTATTTTCTACTCGTCGTGTTATTATCGTTAATGCAAAGTGTGGCACATAATCTATATAGAATGAGCTGATACCAACATGGTGTACTATTAGAATCTTGAAGACTTCGACCCTGATCTGTATTCTGAACCAATCCAATGGCTCAAGTTAAATCTACTAATTTGCCATACGTAGCAACGCATATATATATATATATATATATATATATATATATATATATATATATATATATATATATATATATATATATATATATATATATATATATATATATATACTATAATTTGTGTTAAAAGTGGTTTTCGTTGCCCTCAGCTTTCATCCGTCGTCCGCTCAACAAACAGTCGTCGGCTCAATCCTATAGCAGTATGTTTCCTGGTCCGTGGCTGTCGCTCCTCATGGGCCTTGGCTTAGTTTGTTTGGCCCGTCTCCACCGCTCACGACTTCAATGTAGTAGTAGCGCACATCGGATTTTCAAAAAAAAAATACCGCACATCCTGACCACACCGCATGCATGATGCATGGGTGCCTTGCCCGCACGCACGTGCACCTCTCAATGGATCTCGAGTATCAGCAAGCTAGCTCGCTCGCTTCATGTATATAGTGTGCTAGCTTTGTGCTATGTATGAACTTTACTGTGTATTGCATTCTCCGTTTTAACTTATTTTATTGTATAGATTCACTTCGAATTTATTTAGATTTTTTTAGTACGTAGATTCACTCTGAATTTATATACTAAAAAACGTCTAAATACATTAGTTTTACAAAAGCTAAAACATCTTATATTTTGAAACGAAGAAAGTATGATACAAACCTCTACTCGCCTGTTGAATTGTCGGTGGCTAAGTCGTGCAGCGTCGTGCCTCAAGTGAGATGGCGGTCTCGTAAGGTGTTGTTAGTGGTTCACTCCGCGTGGTGAAGCAGCTGGATGTCGTGGTGGCGACACCAAAGAATTGGTAGTGTCAAGGGCTTTTCGGAGGGTCAGCTTCTTCATCTACGCTCGAGTGTCCCATGTCTATTTTCCCATAACAGTCACGACGTCTTCTTTTCGGCATTTATGATTGGTCGTCTGCTCTTGGAAGATTATTGTTTCTGGGTCCTGTACTTTGCCCCGTGGTGAGTGTGGGCGTTGCACCGTGATGCTGGTGTTCTTCTAAGGTTTTAATTGGACACCTTTTTTTAATTAATAGATAAGTCAAATCTTTTTCCTTCGTTGCTCGCCGACTTTAACCGCACGATCTCTTACCTGACGCATCTTCCTGCAGGTTGGAGGCGCTCACTCGAGGTATTGACACCAACATTGCAGCGCACAAACATGACTCTCTGTTGGCCCAAAAACTTGTCCTTGATTCCATGTCGGCAAGCACCCAAGCTCCGACGGATGACCAACTGGGGTTCAGGTGTATAACATGACTTGCGGGATCATTAGAAAACCATAGAAATTTACGCTTGTCATATTCTTTTTGTTGACCAGGATTACATAATGAAAACGTTAGTTGCAAATTCTAATAATTACTATTTGAGCGTCATGATAACAATCGTCGAAGGAGGTCGTGATCTTGCAGGCTTCATAGTGGACCAGCGAGGGGATGAATATGATGATTGTGCGGTGAGGAACATCCCTCACCCGTTGTGAGCGGTCATGTGTCACGACGTTATCTTTGTAGAAGAAGAGACACCACATCAGAGAGGTGCGAGGAACAATATGTCGTGTGGTTGACAACTTGCAATAAAACGTTTATAAGTGTGTGCATAGGATGTACGGGACATGGGTAAAGATGAAATCCATTGTAAAATAGCAATTTTCAATATGTGTTATCTCTAAAAAATATTTTTGGAACAACATCATGCGCCTGGATCATTAAGTCGGTAGCTTCGCCGATATGGCATTCAGCTAGTATTTACTAAATCCATTCCCTCTTTTATTTCAAAAGGTTAATCTTTAATTTTATATTTACCTGGAAAACTACTACGATCCCGAACCGGGCCCAAACAAACCCTAACCTGACAAACACACACGACAACGCACCAACCCCGCCGCCGCAGCACAATACACGCGGGACACAGCGCACACCACGCGCACGATCTATCCACCCACCTCTTCTTCTTCTTCTCCGTTTGCTACGAACCACCGCACCAGCCCACGACCCATCTCCTCCCTGCCGCAAGTGCCCACCTCTCGCTCTCTCACGTCGAGCCCAGGCTCCACCTGTGTGGCCTTGCTGCAGCGCCATTGCGAGCCTTCCCTCCCTGCTTGGAGGTCTTCGTCCTCATGCCGACCTTGATCCCGTGGCTCTGCTCCATCTCACCATGTTCCAGCACGATGGCCGCGCCTACGCCGGTCTGGACTTCTACCTCAACGACCACCGCGTCTGCACCCCGTCTCCATCTCCTCCAACCCCGTGCTTGCCGGTCTTCCTGATCTCCTGCACGTAGCAACGCGGATGTCCCTAACAACCCCGACATGGAACTCGTCGCCTACATCTCCAAGCCGAGAAGCGTGAGTCCAGCACGCTCGTTACTGCCGGCCATGGCCGCCTCTCGCCTCGACTCCGAGCGCGTCGCCACTCCTTGTCGCACATCCAAAGCCCTGCAGCTCCGTTTTCCCCCCATCGTTTTGTTCTTCAAGGAGAGTTCTTCAGGTTACTTGGCTGGAAGCTGCTGGGCGACTGACACGGTGTCCAACATGTCCATCGATGCCCACCCTCATTCGTTTTCGATGTGGTTGCTGCACGACACATGTATAGATTGATGGGTAGATGCAAAAATTCTGACCGCTGTTATGTTTTCTCCCCATATGGGACTGCAGTTCTGGATACCAAGCCTGAATCGGTGCAAGTGCTGTGACAAGGGGATTTGCACCAGGGAGTTGAGAATTTTGAGATGGGAGTTGAGTGTAGAGTGTCTCATTTAGATGAAGTCGTCCACCTCCTGCTGGCCGACGCTGTATCCTACACCGCTGCTTCGACCGAAGCAGTAACAACTACACAAGTTGAATTCTATGGTACCGGTGGCACATCCACTCCAGGTGTATTGATTGCTCTACATTTCTATCTTTTTTATGTGTGTGTAGTTGCTGACTGGGAATATATGTTCTTTTGGTAGCTGTTAGCAGTGTGCAAAGCAATGAGGGCATGTACTTCATCGAGCCGCTCGTCCTCCTGGTACTAGCACTACAAAGCAGGCTTCCAACCTCACTCGTTTGTTTGCAGGTTAGCCTATTAGCACTCGTCTGTTTGCAGGTTAGCCTATTAGTGGATTTGATCGTTGTTAGCATTTACGGGCACTAGAAGGTACTCATTTGGGACCTTTTAAGGATAGTAGATTGTATGATCACTAGGAGAAAAAATAATGAGGTTCAGGTGGATTGATTTTTCTATTAACTTCTGGACGGAATTTTATGTTCTGCAGCTGTCGTGGTGCTCAACCCCAAGGCCTTGGCTTCCTTCAAGCAAACACAAGTCTTCTCCTCTTTCATGTATAGTTCCCCTGTCCTTATGGATTTACACGGATACCATATTTTTTGGTTAATTATCCTGTGATATTTTACTTAGAATATAAAGCAACCGTTACATTGCTCATTGAAGCACTTAAAGCACTGACATTGTGAAGGTTCTTTTGTTCAACTTTAGTGCAGCAAAGTCTGTATTCCTTCTCAAGGTTGTCTTGCATTAGGACCTTGTTGTTGACTTCTCTACCAATTTGATTATGTTGAAGCTTATATTTTATCAGGTATAATGGATGATCTCTAGTCTTATTTATTATGAATTAGAATTGGTGTATTTAACAATTGTTCTGTGAGCATTACTGGTATGTTTACCTGGTAGCAAGTGCATCTTTTTCTGTTAGTCTGTTTGCATTTTTTTGGACTTAATTGATTGTTGCATTCCCTGCAATAGTCACTACTTCCTAGTACAACTTTTAGTTGATGTAACTGATGCATCTATGCTAGTAATCTAAGCATTGGTTGTTCTCTCAATTAGGGGAATCATGTAGATAGTACTCTCTCCGATTAGAAATATAAGATGTTTTAGGTTAGTGAAGCTAATGTATCTAGACACTTTTTAGTGTGTAGGTTCAAAATGAATCTACACACTAAACGGTATATGGATACATTAGCTTCACTAAGCTAAAACATCTTATACTTCCAAACTGAGGGAGTAGTTACATAAAGATGGAAAATTATATGAAAAAAAGAAAACACTCGATGAATGAGAAACATGAGCTACAAGCTAGCCTCCCTTTGAAACCAATCGTAGGTAGCTAGGTGCATGTGCAGGCACGCGAGGAAGGGAATTGATTTGCTAGCTTGGTGCCAATTTTACAATTTATATCTTTTTTTTACCCTTGAGCATGCTTTCAGGTTTGCAGTTGGGAGAGGTCCAGTTGACAGAGATCTTCTATTTTTTGAGGGAAGTTGGCGGAGATGTAAAGCACCAGCTTCATATGATTCGGCTGTAGCGCTAGAAACGCTATGAATAAATTCGTTCAGATTTTTTTATGAATTATGTTGACTAAGTTGTTAGGGAACTGTTTTTATGCCAATTTTTTTGTCAATGATAGATTGCAAGGTTGTTATCCATGCAAATATTACGCCATATCGGTTATGTGAACTTATTATTGGTACATCATTTTATTGTGATATCTGAAATATTCATGAAAATGTATTAAACTTTATTATAACATTTTATTGTGCTATCTTGAATATTCATTGAAAAAACATTAAATTTTTTTATCACCAAAATTCAAACCAGTGACGGGCATGATAATGGGTTTGGCACAACAAAACCCTGCAAGATTGCTGCTTTTAATCACAACTAGTGACATGTATTTCTTTTGCCTGTCACTACTATGCACATACTAGTGACAAGCACATGTAAAGGCCTGTCACTGGTATACATACTAGTCACAGGCACCTGCCTGTCACTTGTCACTAGTAATCTCATACCAGTGACTAGTTATTAGTGACAGGCGTTTTGCCTGTCATTAATGGATCTTTTGTGCCTATCACTGATACCTTATTCTGCAGTAGTGTTGGATTTGCATATAATTCATGGGATTTCTATTCTCGTGCCCTTGATTTGTTAGTTGTACTCTCACATTTGTCCTCACTTTTGTCCAGCTCCTATTATGGAACTCTCACATCGGTCTGAAACTCGCTCTCCATCAGGTCCCGTTAGTGGACCATCGCCATTATGTGCTGACAAGTGGGGCCGCATTTAGGTGGGTCCCATAGTGGACCCTCGTCGTTACGTGCTGACAAGTAGGACCCACCCCCGTTACATGATGATAGGTGGGGACACGTTCAGTCGGGTCCTGTAGTAGGACCCCCATGTTGTGGGGCCGGCTTGTTGGGAACACGTTTTGGGGGATGTGGTGTGGGACCATGTGGGGCGCGTATGGTAGTTATGTGCGCCCTGTCGCCTAAATTGGAAGAGTTCTTTTTTGTTATTTTTATGATTGGCCTTTTTAAGAGCGCCTTTTCCCCTTTATGTCGCTAATAGTTGTTAATTTTGCCCAAAAAGGCAGCGAATATAGAGCATCTTCTCTCTTCATTCATGGTTCCTTTTGGCCCTCATATTTTCCCAATCTGGCAGCAAATCTAACTAGCACATTAAATATGTAGATAAACAGAGCAGATGTAGATAAAGCAGCTAATAAAGGATTATATAGTACGATACTTAAACCAGGTTCGACAATTAGACTACTCAATGGTAGCAGCTTATACAAGTTCAGCATAGACAACAAAATAAAAGAAGCTGGTTTACAGCAGCAGGACCAACACAAGATCGTGGGCCCTCCTGGCCTCCGCTTGGAGGGCCTCCGCCTCCTCCCTCTGGCGCTTCCTCTACTTCCTGCTGCCCTGTCCCTTGACCTTGGGCGCCTTGGTCTTGATCGGGGGCATGCGATCGTCCTCGATGGCCACCTTCTAAAGGTTGCGGAGGTGAAAACTGAGTGCCTTGTGCTGGGCTCTAAAGGCGTTGACGTTCTTTGACAAGCCGCCGGTCTTCACGTCCTCGGCATGCATCACGAGGGAGTTGAAGTGGGTGGCGAGGCTCCTGGTGCAGAAGGGGCACCTATAGACGTCGCTGGCGAAGAAGCCACTGAACTGGACGGACTTTAGCTTCCTCAGCACCTGATGAGTCTTGGTATCCATGGACTCGTCGTCGCTACAGACGTCGCTCCTATCCACCTATTACAAAAAACAGTAGCGTGCAATAAGGACATGATTGAGATACCATGATTATCGGGATTGGTTACTTGCATAAATTAAACGATTGAGATCCCCTAATTATTCCTCAATCCACAAATATCAAACCAAATCAAATACTGATCCCAACTATAGATCGGTGCTCGTACTGATCCCAACTATAGATCGGTGCTAGTACCTCCAACCTTGGGTCGGCTAAGCTGGTGCGGGGGTCCCAGCCATGCGGGATCTGCTAGAGAATGGCAGGGGCCTGTACGAGGATGGGGGCCTCCCCGCCGGCGGCTATAGCGGAAGCGGGGACGGGGGTCTGGACGGAGATGTCGGCCGACGAGGAGGCCCCCATCGCAGGCGTGGTTGGGGTTTCCTTGGGGGTTTGCATAAGATGATGGGACAGTGGAGATGGTTTGCGTGAGTGAGTGAGCGAGTGAGTGAGGAGGCCTCTATAAAGGTGAAGGGAGGAGACATTTCGTTGCACCACCGTGCACCGCATAAATCAAGGCGTCTTACTACGCCTGCATGGCCACAGCGTGCGCTTAACGCTTGAGCACCGCGACATCGTCTGCGTCGTCATGTTTTCCCCCTCGTTTATAACCTTGGCCAGTTAGTTGTGCTCAGTTATACCCTCGAGTGTACCATTCAATTGCTCATGTATCAGAATTACTACATGTACATAGAAAAACAGCAAAATTGAAAGAGGTACAACACATGATCTTTTTGAAACATAGAGCATCCATTGTATTACAGGAACACCATACAACTTGCACTTGCATATAATCCATAGACAGAGAATACAACAGGACTAGACCTACATGATCCATCAACCTAATCTGACGGGTAGCCGTCGTAGTAATAGTAGTGGGTGGTACCATGTTCCTCATAAGGCGCCACCATCTGCAGCTCCGAATGCTCGACGGTACTGCAATACACCACCAACAATCGATCGAGTTCGAAAGGACGGTCATTGATCCATAATCCTCCTACTCCATACCCATGGTCAACCCTTGGGTCCTCTTCCCAAGCAAGAGCCTAAAAGTTGTAAGATCTAATCTAGGATAGGTCCGGATAGTAGATGCTACCGGCCTACACCGTGGGTACCCTGTCACAGTTGACGCAGATGCACCGATTGTCAGCAACGAAGAGAGCACGGCTGTCGATGCCTCTGACCGGCTGAAGGACATGGTTCTGTGTATCAACCCGGTAGACAACGGGCCTACCGACGTAGACCCGTCCACTCACAACGAACAACAACTCCCCGTCAAACTCGACGAGGTAAAAACAATTCTTCGGGTACCGGCAGCCTGGAACACGGCCTTCGACGGTGGTAGGAATCTTTAGGGTTCGTGCGGAACACTGCAACTGGACATCTCGATGAGCAGCACCAGGCATAGTCGAGAGGATAGACCCTTATCTGTCTACGACTAAAACATCACCGGCGTAAGAAGTCATGCTCCGGAGTTCCGCGAAGTCATTCGGCATGTACCGCCCTTCACCAAAGACAGGGTGACTACCTTCCTCGGTGCCCTCATCCGCCCAACGAATGATGGTGTTCTGAAGATTTGATGTAAACACCATCAACAACAGGAACATGGTCACAGCGACAGAAGCCACCTGCTCGGTCGGTATCTCCACCCTCATGCGCTTGATAGCGCCCGAGAAGGGGTTGTATGTAACACCCCAACGGCCCCCTGTCCCACCTTGCTTGTGTGGCTTGCCTATGTGGCCTATGGCCCACATGTCAGTCACTGTGACTAGGTAAGCCTGCGGTGTAAAAAGTTTAACCAGCTTTTAATAATTTCAGAAAAAGGATAAATCTTATAAATTTAATAAGTAATTATTTATAAGTCAGAAAAATACAAATTTATATCAAAATGTTCAGAAAAATGAGAACTACCTACCTAAGCTATAATCATGCATTGTTCAAAAACTTATGTGACAAGTTTAATTAGAGAACTAATCAACCCCTCTCATATGTTCCGGAGTTTTCCCCGAGTTAGGGTTTGAGCCCCTCTGAACCCCGTTTAAGTTGTCGAGCATGCTTTAGGGTTTCAATTCAATGCAAAATAACTTGTCATATCATCATTATTGTTTGAGCATTGCATCGATGCCATGTGTTGATTGTTTCCCCTTTATTTCCGGTGTTTCGTTCTTCCCGGTAGAATACGATATCGAGATCGAGATCGAAGCCCGAGGACAACACCATCGAATATTGAAGATCGAAGATCAATACTTGACCAACTGTAACCAAGTCAGGTACAAGGATTCCGAAGATCTGCTTATCTGTCATCAACTGGCAAAGGCAAGCATAGCCCCACCATGATATAATCCTACGATTTCGAAAGCATTTCAATTCCTGCCATGATGCATACGATTCTACTATGGTATTTTATCGATAGATAGAGTAACCTATCTATTGCATACTCCCTTTGAGCTTATATTACCTGACCCACTGCTCCCAGCATAACTAGGTTTGGCGTGTGTGCACTTCTAGAGCTTATATCTGTGTTCTGCTTAGCCATGCATAACTGTTGAGTCTGGTTCATCCAGATGATGTATCAGATGCAGATAATCTAGTATGACAGGAGAACGTGGTAATATGAGATCAGCGATATGAGACTAAACATGCTAAGGCTTGTATGGGAGGCCACGGTGGGATGTGGTTTTTGCAGTCCCATGCTCGCCAACACTAGGACCCCGGAAGTTCTCTCCTTCGGAACCAAGACGAGCGTACAACCACATGGGGTCTGGAAAACCACACGAGTGACTAACTTGCCTAGTCTGATCCATGAGTCCGTAGTTTGCTTTTGGCATCTGCATATTTGGATGGGTTGAAGATGGTGTATCATACAGGGTGTGACCAAGGAGGAAGGAGGCTCCAGGAGTACTCCCGATCCTTGGACATAGAGATATGGGCTGATGGAACCCTTTATTGGAGACTCATGGATTTAGGCGAAAGCAAGGTAAAGGTCGTGTCTAACCACCCTTTGTCGGCCTTCCAAGGAAGAGGGCTAATCATTGTGGCATTAAGAGAAGGATAGTACATGTGGGTAAAGTTGTACACCCCTACAGGGTATTAATCTTTCGGAAAGCCGTGTCTGTGGTTATGGACGACTTGGGAAAGGACGGGAGATCATAGAGAATTATAACCTAATCGTAAAACTTGGCAGATCAACATGTGCTTAAGGATGCTTCCTCATGGGTACGAGGGGTGATCCTAGTTGGTAGATGATGATGATTGGTGGATATCAAAAGATGATGATCAATGTTTCAGAGACGTCGCTCTCTTATCCCTTTTTAAAATACTCTGACTAGACGAGCTTCTTATCCCTCTTGTTCTATAAACAAAGATGGCTTTATGCAAAACAACTCCACCAGCCATAAGTCTTGCGGTGTACACCTTGTACTCACCCTTGCTTCGTTGATACTTTTGGCAGAGTAAGTGTTCCCTGAAGATCGGTTTGGTACTACATCGGCTTCGACGAGTAGCTTGGGGTTCCCGGCCGGCAGCCTGGAATCTATGGGCTGGGACGTCATCGTTATGCTTCAGGCCTCTTAGGCCATTTGTTAAGTTTGCTATACTTAATAGCATAATTTGCCTTCCGTTGTTTGATGTTTGTGGTCAGTGACCTCTGTTTGTAATAATTTGGTTCTCTTTCGATTATGAGCTTCTGTAATAATTTTGTGTTGTAGGGTCCTTTGTGTTACCGATTCTTCACTTTGGATATTCTCGAGCTCAAGGTTGCTTATATCGACGGAGGTGCAGGATTTGTTTAACCACGATCCGAAGTGTCACGATTCTTGGTATCAGAGTAGTGCCGACCATAGGAAAACCTTGCTATTGGTCGATGTTGAGTCTAGTGTTTGTGAAAACTACTTTAAAGATGAAAAATATTTGCGAAAACTCTAGTATGCTTCTTTTACTCCTTATCCAGTTTCGCTCTAACTCTGGGTTATCTTAACTGGTGTTGATTTTGGAAAAGTTTTGATATCTCTTCTAATCTTTCAAAACTTAGGTGCCTTCTTGGCATGTCGTTTCTAAGCCAGTTGACTTAGTGTTGAACTCTTTAGAGTTGTGTGTGTTGTGAATTCCTTGTTCCCCTTTGCTCTTGTTCCTCTGAGAGATTCCTTTCCATCATGATCTCTCTATCTTTTGGACCCACAATATTATATTGTTGGATCTGCAGTGTTCTGTTCTAGGCTTTGAGGTTTCCTTTCACCTCGTGCGCCTCCTTTTTACTTGTTTGGGTACTTCAGAAGGTGTTCCTTCTTTTGGAAGTTACCTCGTGATTGCTACCTTGTAGTGTACGTCATGTCACTCAAGTAGTAGTTACTCCTTTCTTTGGGTTTTAACCCTTGGACTTGAACCTAAGATCCCTGATTGTGCTGGATTCTGGTGTTGCGAATCTTGTACATGAAGCTGACCTTTAACCCAAGATCCATCCCTTTGACCCATGTGGTGAATGTTCACACATTAACTCAGGATGGCTGGTATTACCATTCTAGCCTTCAAGCTTGTGGTTATTGTCGCGATTAAATTGTGACAACTAAGGACTTCCCCTACCACATGCTATGGCAGATGTTCTTTAATGGAACCGAAAAGATCACGACAAGAGTACTCCTCGATTGTCTCGCGTCTATACTCGTGACTCCGCCACACCTTACCCTTCTTATGCATTGGTTTTCGGAGGATTGTTGACTTATGCATCCACATCTTGGGATTCTATCCTAAGCATGTTCCTTTTCCCTTGTTGTTTTCCGACCTTTGTCTAACAGTTGGTAGCCAAGTAGTAAATGTGCATCGGTGTCTTCCGATGTAAGATACTCGTGTGGTCCTTCACGACAAACCATTTCGGAATGTCCAGGAGAAACAAACTCCAGTACCTCGTCATATCTAGGACCAGGTCAAAGTGTTGTAATCTGCAGATCAAGAGGCTTTGAGTGTCTTCCATCTATTCTACCTTAAAGTATCACACTCTTTTATACTAAGAAGTCATGTCGAGTTTCCTGATCCCTTAATGAAGTGATGTTCTTACACATATTTACCCACCCTTCCTCGAGCTTTCGCGCTCATGAGTGATGCGTGTGCGTAATAATGTGGCTATTTGAGGTTCTTAACAATTATTATTTTTTTGAACTCTAAGGACATTTGTGTCATTCCTAGCATCATCGGTTAACCCCGTCACTAAGCAAAGGATGATTGTGCTACCAAGTCTGACATTCTGGTGCACTCTCTTCGGTCAAAGAGTTAGGCTTGTGCTGAAGCTCTGAGACTATGTCTTCTTGCCTTACTAAGCAAGTCTCCTCTGGAACTAAGTGACATACCGGTGGTTCGTGATATTCTAGATGTCTACTAGAAGTATCTTCTTGTTGCCACATGACCATGTTGTCAAGTTCTTGAGCAAGCAAGTTCTCTGAACTGTTCCTATCTCCAAGGATCTGTACTGGATACCCCTGAACTAGTTGGTTGAGCTTAAACAACAACTTGGAGAGTTGTAAAACAAAAGTTCTATCCAACTTAGTTCTTTCTTAAAGGGATGTCTAGTTTTGTTCGTGTTGAAGAAAGATAGTATTTCCTTCATGGACATGTTATCTTTCCCTATATTTGATTTGATTTGGGTTATCGTCAAACCAAACTCAGTTCCAAGGACTATCTTGATGGTGTTTCTTCTCGTGATGTTTCACTGGGATACATCTTCATGTCCTTTGGTCTGACCAGTATTTTTGTCTTGTTCACGCAACATATGAGTCCATCTTCTTGGAGTGTCTTGGTAAATTTGTCATTGAGCCCATCAATTACATTCTTATCTTCTCCATGTCAGATTGAATACATATGGAACATTGGGCATTAATGTTGGAAACTTTCGAGATCCATCTTCGTGTCAATTTGAAGTATGTGTTCTGGATGTTGGTAGTAACCTTCTCTGGTTCACGTGCAAATGATGAAAGATGTCGCCATGGGTTCGAGCAGAGTTATCTCCGCCCCTCAAGGATATATGTGCTCTTATTGTTAGTACCTTATATGTATGTAGTTGTCTTTTGACAAGTTACTAAATACATAGGTGTAGCAATCTAGCTCAGTCTTTTGGAGCTTGATATTGTAGTCCCTATCTTGAAAATCTAGTAACTTTACCTTTGTGGTAAATGTTGAAAATATTCTATTCAGACATGTTGAGTCTGAAGTATCATACCACTTAACCAAAGCTGAATCTCAAGCAACAATGATGGTTGGTGCTCCTCAAGGTTTTGACATACGACTCTTTGTAAATCTGGCAAGATTGATGTAATGGTTGACACAAACTTAGCCGGAAAAACCTCTTGTCATATTCTCTTGAATCAGCAATAACAACCACACTTATGAGGCATCTTCTATGATTTATTATAGGAGTTGTGCTTATGGTTTCTTTGTATCCTAAGTCCGACCTTTACTTGGTGTCTGATTTCTCGAACATCAAGGAGAACATTTAATGTAGCGTTGCTAAATGTCTCTCGATCGATCCTCCAGACCCTTTATGTTGGCAAGCGTCTTGTTGTGCCAAGTAATTGAAGTCTGAGAATGAAGTTTCTTTCTTCTCGTGTTATCAGGAATCTTCTTAACTATTAATCTTAGCGGTGTAAAGTGATATCATGATCTTGGCAAAGATTTTGATAAATCTGGATGAATAAAGAGTTTCCTTCGTTTTCTTAGCCATGTCTTAGGAGTGACTATGGTTTTGATAATCAACAGTTTCTCTCGTTACATGTTCCCTGAGACTCTTGCGAGTCCTCTCCACAAAACATCTTTCTGTCTTGGCCTTCTGTTGAATAAAAGAGTGAACCTTCTGTGTTAAAAGTAGCTCAACAGCTTGGTTTTGTTGATCCATATCTCTGCAACCTGAAATCTCTACTTAAGCCGTTTAGTAGAGGTTCCCTATCGAAGTCTGTGGTCATGTTCTTTCTGTTGGAAGCTTTGTTCTTCAGAAGCTTCAAAACCCCTCTGAGTTCCATAGTCTCAATCCTTATGAAGACCAGCTATCTAACAACTTGAAACCATCTCCTCTTGTTTCCTCCTTTACCTCGATGTGTTTCATGTCGTCGTCTCACAGTTGTTTCTGAACAATCTATCCATGAGTTGACCATGAGATACCATGTGTGTTGTTTAGTGTGTTTCCCTCATATCCTTAGATTGACCCTGTTTCTTTCTCTCTCTGTCTCTCTTTCTACCTTTGGAATCTCGGGTCGAGATTCTCGTACGGGGGATAGAGCTGTAACACCCCAACGGCCCCCTGTCCCACCTTGCTTGTGTGGCTTGCCTATGTGGCCTCTGGCCCACATGTCAGTCACTGTGACTAGGTAAGCCTGCGGTGTAAAAAGTTTAACCAGCTTTTAATAATTTCAGAAAAAGGATAAATCTTATAAATTTAATAAGTAATTATTTATAAGTCAGAAAAATAAAAATAATATATCAAAATGTTCAGAAAAATGAGAACTACCTATCTAAGCTACAATCATGCATTGTTTAACAACTTATGTGACAAGTTTAATTAGAGAACTAATCAACCCCTCTCATATGTTCCAGAGTTTTCCCCGAGTTATGGTTTGCGCCCCTCGGAACCCCGTTTTCAGTTGTCGAGCATGATTTAGGGTTTTAATTCAATGCAAAATAACTTGTCATATCATCATTCTTGTTTGAGCATTGCATCAATGCCATGTGTTTTTTGTTTCCCCTGTATTCCGGTGTTTGGTTCTTCCCGGTAGAATACGATGTCGAGATCGAGATCGAAGCCCGAGGACAACACCATCGAAGATCGAAGATCGAAGAGCAATACTTGACCAACTGTAACCAAGTTAGGTACAAGGCTTCCGAAGATCTGCTTATCTGTCATCAACTGGCAAAGGCAAGCATAGCCCCACCATGATATAATCCTACGATTTCGAAAGCATTTCAATTCCTGCCATGATGCATACGATTCTACTATGGTATTGTATTGATAGATAGAGTAACCTATCTATTGCATACTCCCTTTGAGCTTATATTACCTGACCCACTGCTCCCAGCATAACTAGGTTTGGCGTCTGTGCACTGCTAGAGCTTATATATCTGTTCTGCTTAGCCATGCATAGCTGTTGAGTCTGGTTCATCCAGATGATGTATCAGATGCAGATAATCTAGTATGACAGGAGAACGTGGTAATATGAGATCAGTGATATGAGATTAAACATGCTAAGGCTTGTATGGGAGGCCACGGTGGGATGTGGTTTTTGCAGTCCCATGCTCGCAAACCCTAGGACGCCAGAAGTTCTCTCCTTCGGAACCAAGACGAGCGTACAACCACATGGGGCCTGGAAAACCTCGCGAGTGACTAACTTGCCTAGTCTGATCCATGAGTTCGTAGTTAGCTTTTGGCATCTGCATATATGGATGGGTAGAAGATGGTGCATCATACAGGGCGTGACCAAGGAGGAAAGAGGCTCCAGGAGTACTCCCGATCCTTGGACATAGAGATATGGGCTGATGGAACCCTTTCTTGGAGACTCATGGATTTAGGCGAAATCAAGGTAAACGTCGTGTCTAACCACCCTCTGCCGGCCTTCCAAGGAAGAGGGCTAATCATTGTGGCCTTAAGAGAAGGTTAGTACGTGTGGGTAATGTTGTACACCCCTGCAGGGTATTATTCTTTCGGAATGCCGTGTCCGCGGTTATGTACAACTTGGGAAAGGACGGGAGATCATAGATAATTATAACCTAATCGTAAAACTTGGCAGATCAACATGTGCTTAAGGCTGCTTCCTCATGGGTACGAGGGGGTGACCCTAGTTGGTAGATGATGATGATTGGTGGATATCAAAAGATGATGATCAATGTTTCAGAGACGTTGCTCTCTTATCCCTTTTTAAAATACTCTGACTAGACGAGCTTCTTCTCCCTCTTGTTTTATAAACAAAGATGGCTTTATGGAAAACAACTCCACCAGCCATAAGTCTTGCGGAGTACACCCTGTACTCACCCTTGCTTCGTTGATACTTTTGGCAGAGTAAGTGTTCCCTGAAGATCAGTATGGTACTAGATCGACTTCGACGAGTAGCTTGGGGTTCCCGGTCGGCAGCCTGGAATCTATGCGCTGGGACGTCATCATTATGCTTCAGGCCTCTTAGGCCATTTGTTAAGTTTTCTATACTTAATAGCATAATTTTCCTTCCGTTGTTTGATGTTTGTGGTCAGTGACCTCTGTTTGTAATAATTTGGTTCTCTGCTCAGTTATGAGCTTGCTGTAATAATTTTGTGTCGTAGGGTCACTGTTGTGTTACCGATTCTTCACTGGATATTCTCGAGCTCAAGGTTAAGCTTATATCAAACAGAGGTCTGGGATTTGTTTAACCCTGATCCCGGGGGTGTCACATTGTACAACCGTGTCTTGTACGGAAGCACCCTCTGTCCAAGCACAAGGAGGACGCTGGTTGTGCTACCGACATAAAAGTACCTTCCAGAAATAGAGACACAGAGAGAGAGAGAGATGAGAAGTAGAGATTCAGTAAAGGTAAATAGACAGAGATTCAATCAAGGTAAAAAAAGTAGATGGGGAAAAAACTTGAAAAACATATCGTATAGGAGGTGAACGCAAAAAAAAGGATCGGACGTATATAGATGAATATCAACAAAGCATCTTCGAATAACCCGACTAATCTTCTTCTCAAGGTAGCGGCCGGTTCTCACGTTCAGCAACGTGATGGCGGTGTCGTCTACCCCATACTCCAGCGACAACTAGTGCTCTAGAACAATCCAGTTGGCTGGTATAAAGCGCTCCTCCGTGAAGCCACTCTAGGCGATGCAGACTGCCTAGAAGGCGGCGTAGTAGTCGAAGTTGTCCGTCGATAGGAATATGTCACCTATCTTCTACACGACACCCTCAGGGAGATCATCCCACGGCAAATCTTGCTGCTTGTTGCCGGCCGTGGATGATGGTGTTCGTGTGGTCTCAGTCCCATGGAATGGCAGAGGAAGTGGTTCCAGAGACAGAGATTTATTAAAGAAGGCCTGGGAATGCCAAGGGAAGGACGTTTGGAAACGAGACGACCGTATGCACACACCAACCGCAAGACCAACCGCCAATGATCCCGTATGCATTCTCTCTCATTGGTTCGGTTCCTGTCAATAGAAGTCACCTGCTCAGTCGGTATCTCCACCCTCAGGCGCTTGATAGCGCCCGAGAAGGGGTTGTACAACTGTGTCTTTTGCATCTGCACCCTCTGTCCAAGCACAAGGAGGCCGCCGGTTGTGCTACCGATGTAAAATTACCTTCCACACACACACATAGAGAGAGAGGGAGGGAGAGAGGGAGAGAGGGAGAGAGGGAGAGAGGGGGCTATCTTTCCTGTTAGATCACAGAGGATCAACGTTGGGTGGGCACGATCCGCGTGACAACCGTCTGGACCAATCAGGGCGTACCAACCAAAGTGAGGACGAGTTATCATGATGGGGGAAAACCGAGTACTACCATTTTCATATCAACCCTAGACACAACACACACAAACACACAATGGGAAATTCATCAAAAAATAAAAAAATATGAAACCAGCTCGACTATCCCCTGTGTGTCACCCACTACCAACATAAAATCATAAGCAAGATAAACCGGGACTTTTGGCACATGGCGCACCCCCGGATGGCTATCGAGTAGGAGTTAACATGGCTTTCAACCCTAAACCTCCCCCTCACTGCCCAGAACATGGATCCACTGCGTGGATTGAGCCCAAACCCGGCACCTAGCTCCCTCTCGGCATTCTAAGCAACTTCTCCAACTAGAGTTTCCAGGGTTCCATGGAGAAATCCAGAGTTTCCATTTACCGATCTAAAAAATCGGTGATTCTGCAAAGAAGGTGCGAGAATTGAGCGCGCCCTAGGGCCCGAGGAAATTTACACGCATGCTACGTCGTGGCGGAATGCCATCCCCGGGAGGTTGGTGCTCATATCGTGGTGCAAGCATATACTATATTTTTTCCGAGTTACGCCCCGGTAATTGCGGTTTCTAACTATAGGTACCCTAGAAATTGCCCTGGATTTTCTGGAAAAAATGATTTGGGATGCCCCATGGGGTACCTTGGCTGGGCAAGTGCCAAGGTTCAAGGTTGACACTACATGGAATCTGTTGATACATGACCCTCTATTTTCGTCACTGAATCGTCATTATCTACAATATATGACGATCTTATGACGAAAAACAGATCGTCAAAAACTTAGCGTCAGTAATTGCACACAACAACATTTTTCACAAAATCGTCATAACCGTCTATGACGATATTGGACCGTCATTACCATTATGACGATACGATATCATCACAGGAAAATTGGCATCGCCAGGTCAGATCCTACGTGGCCAGTCCGACGTGGCACGAAATCAGCCCACTCCACGTTTGTTGTTTATATGGGCTAAGCCCAAAAACTTGGTAAATTAACTGTTCTGCCAATTCCATTGATTTGTTGGGCCAACCCAACAAGTTGGCCTTCTCTATTTTTAGGGCTTTGGCCTTTTAAAGACCAGTTTCTTTTCTAATTTGAACCATTTTATGAAATTGTACAATTCTTTAGTCTAAAATTGTGTGGGCTGAGGCCTTTTTAGAGCCCATCTAGCATTTGTTTCATTTCAGACAAACAAAACATCAAATATGTTGGTACACACTGGCCAAATCAAGAATGCTAACCAAATTTAGATCAGTATTACAATCAGAACATATTTGACATCAACCAAGAACATAAAACGGCTACAAACGTTTGCTGAGTGATGAAGCCTTCGATTCTTCCACCTCGGGCTAATCAATATTACAATATTATAACTATTACATTGTTCAAATCACCCAGGCAAATACAACCAGTTTCAAAAAATATGACTATATATACTTTGCTGAGTGATGAAGCCTTCGCTTCTTCCACCTCAGGCTGGAGCTCCTGTTAAAGAGAGGAAATGATGGTTACACAGTTAGTCAGATCGTCCTGCCCGGTTTGCATCTCTTTGGCCACTGCTCTAGTCACGGAGATCGACCCAGGCTGCAAATGAGTGGCATCGCATGAGTTAACTTCAGAATTCATAAGGACACATCTCGTGCAGAGAAGCTCAATGCATCCTATAAGCTAGTAGCAGATTTTTCTACTGAGTAGTATTTTAGTTACATGGGGCAACATTTTTCAGACTGAATGTAATGCTCCCGATGGGTCTAGCGGAGTCTTCCCCATGTCGCCATAGATCACGAAGGACACCTCATCTCGACCACCCATTTGGAGGGTTGAACTTGACCGTGTCACTCCAACCCACAGTTCCACTGCACAACAAGAAATTTAGTAACAACAGACTCATGAAATAGCAGGTTATAGTATAGACAGTTCACACAATGATTATACAGTAACACTGACAAGTTTTACCTTCCATAACAGACTCAGGACACCATTCACATCTCAAAATTCTAAGGCCTGGGAGGTATCACCCTTTTTCAAAAAGTAAAAAAGAAATCATGAGCTCAAAAGCATGATGAGATGCTCCTTACCGAGATCCTGTTAGCAAACATTATACTAGTGATACAAAACTTCACATCACTTTGTACAATCCAAGGAGCAGAAACTATTTTCGTCACTGTTTAACACAATAAACATTTTTCATATCTCCCTAATTCACTCAGGCATATAAGCACAGCATCCAGTCAAGTACCTAAGAACATGAAATGCTTTTCATATCTAACTGTCTCAATGAGTGGAACTATACATACTAGAAACACGGCATTAGTCCAAATCTAGTAGCAAGTGGCAGATGTTCTAGCATATGTATTAGAAAAAAATAACCAGCATGGCCACATAACATATATAATAATTGGACGTCGGGGACTAGAACAAACTCTATTTTTTCCTAGCTTTTCCCTAGTTTGTTCATATTACTAGAACAAACAATATCTTATCAAGGATAACTATTGCTACTACAAGTTGCTATAGTTTTTGATATAGAAGTGCTAAATAATTATGATTACTTATATAGTAATTGGTAGCATATGAGGTTAAAACAAACTCGACCAATGGACCTACCAATAGCTGTGAGATTTTTAACTAGACTAGAACAAACTACCATCACTACACCCACCCAGCGGAAACCAAGCCTCAAACAGGGTGAACTGGGCACACACTCCCAGCTCTAGCCAACAGAACAACAATCAGTTCTCATTTTGGAAGTGGGTTTAAAGAATACAAGATGTGTCTGTTTACTTTTAACGTAGTACTACCTTGTAGTGATGATACTGATCTATTGTGAAGTCTGCATTTCCATTCCCTGCAATCCTCCCTGTTCATCGCAACACAAAGCAAGAAAATGCTAGTGTGGATCAGACATCAGGACAAAGAACAAGAGCAAGCAAACTAGGAATATCAGTTAAAATCCTAAATCCAACATTTAGCTGTCTATAAGATCTATCTATGTACATGTATAAACATTATCCTGCAACATTAAACGCATCTAGCTACTACAGTACATCAATCAACACTGAATTGGTCGTTGTCTACTGCCCAACATTCCATATACTGGGAGGCGGCACAAGCGAGGAAGTAGGGAGAAAATCAACTGGATGAATGTGGTCACCTGGGGTGTGTGCTAACGCGTCCCAAATGGAGGCTCGTGGCCGCCTCTGGCCGCCATGCCCTCGACCTAGAACGCCGACGTTGCCATCTCAAACACGAAGCCCTTGGGGAACGATGCCCGGCTCAGCCCGCCTAGCCAGTTCGCCCTCGCGGCGGCACGCACGCAAGCATCTCTGCCATGGTACACGGCCACCAGCGCGAGCAGGAGCAGGCACCTCCCCATCCTCGCGGCGTGTGCAGTGGGGTCCTTCAGGAAGAGGACGCCGGAGCGGCGGGGCTACCGGAGCTGTGGGTTGCTGCACAAGAAAGGGAGCAAGGGGCGGCGGCGCCACTGAGAGAGGGTCCAAGAGGGAGAAGAAAGAGGGGAGGGGAGAAAGGGAGAGGGGAGAGAGGGATACGTTACCGGATCAGAAGCGGGTAAGGAAGGTACTATTGTCGCCACCGGAAGGAACTGCGGACACCGGCAGTGGCTTCCTCGTTACCGTCGTCCACGATAGCGACGCGGTGAGGCGAGATCGACGGAGTGGCGGTCAGTGAAGCACGCGCGCACCGGCGAGCAAGACCACCGTGACGCCGCCGAATCTCGTCACGCGTGGTGGCTGGCCATGTTGTCGCTGTTCTCCAAATCAGACAAGGCAACGGCCATGTTGGGGATGCGGCGGAGGATTGGATCGGAGAGAGGAGGGTGGGTGGCGGCGGTCGGTGGGAGATCTGAGTTAGGGTTAGTTTGGCAGCGTAGGGAAATGGGCGGGTGGGGCGCGTCCATCTCCGGATCCCAACTCCCAAGTTGGTGCGGTTGACACTAGGGAGTAGGTGTGCTTCTTCAGGTGATCTACAAGCATTGGATTGAAACTGGACGGTTTAGATCATGCCCCTGAGGACGATCCGTGGGAGGCGGTTTGCTCTGTACTGATTGGTCTGTTCACAAAACAGCTCTTTTTTGCACTCGAAAAATGAATAATCCCTTCAAAACGGTCTGATTTGAACTACAGGTACATGATCCGATGCCCATTATTTTTCGAAAAAATGAGTTTTAGACTCACAATATCAGGTTTCTTCAGATATTCAATGCAAGTTTAGCGAGGCTCGTCCCCTAGCTAAGAACCTTCATGACCGTCGTTTTGACCATAGTTTGAAATGGGTTTAAAAAATTCAAAAACGGTCCGATCAACGCAAATCCTTCGTGTGGTGTCTAAGTATGTGACATAGTTGCAAGGAAAAATACCAAACTTGGTAAACTGAGTATGTCTCGAAAAAACCTTCACAACATGACCTATCTTGTTCGAGGTTTCATGGCTTTCGGACCAAACGACCAATGTTATGGCTAGAATCAGGGCATAGTTTGTGATAATGCACCCATATTGTGCACACATGTGTATCATGGGATGGAGAACAATGTTGTAGGAGGAAGTTTTCCTTTTCGACGCACGAAAAATCCATTTTCCATTTTCCGAGCGCAAAAAACGAGGCGTTTTGTGAAGCAACCACCAAATGAAAGTTTTAGAATGGTACCCCCACATTTTGTAAAAATATTATACCACCTTACATGGACAATGTCCCAACCGGGGTATCTCAAACCTTGCCGTTCACCCTTGGCAAAAAAGACAAATTCCTGTAGAATTAGTAGAAAGTGGGTCCGGTTTGAACTACAGGTACATGATCCGATGCTCATGATTTTTGGTAAAAATCATTTTTAGACTCACAATATGCTGTTTCATCAGAGATCCAATGCAATTTTAGTGAGGCTCAACCCCTAGCTAAGAACCTTCATGCCCGCCGTTTTGACCATAGTTTGAAACGGGCATAAAAAAATAAAAGACGGTATGATCAACGCAAATCCTTCGCGCGGTGTCTTATTATGTGACATAGTTGCAAGGAAAAATACCAAACTTGGTAAACTGAGTATGTCTCAAAAAAATCTTCACAAAATGACCTATCATGTTCGAGCTTTTATGGCTTTCGGGTCAAATGACCAATGTTATGGCTAGAATCAGGGCATAGTTTGTGATAATGTGCCCGTATTATGCACACATATGTATAATGGGATGGCAAACAATGTTGCAGGAGAAAGTTTTCCTTTTCGACGCAAGGAAAATCCATTTTCCATTTTCCGAGCGCAAAAAACGGTGTGTTTTGTGAAGCAACCACCAAATGAAAGTTTTAGAATGGTACCCACACATTTTGTAAAAATATTAGACCACCTTACATGGACAATATCCCAACCAGGGTATCTCAAACCTTTCCTTTCACCCCTGGCAAAAAAGACAAATTCCTGCCGAATCGGTTGGAAGTGGGTCCGGTTTGAACTACATGTACATGATCCGATACTCATGATTTTTGGTAAAAATCATTTTTAGACGCACAATATGTTGTTTCATCAGAGATCCAATGCAAGTTTAGTGAGGCTCAACCCCTAGCTAAGAACCTTCATGCCCGCTGTTTTGACCATAGTTTGAAACGGGCATAAAAAAAATAAAAGATGGTCCGATCAACGCAAATCCATCGCGTGGTGTCTTATTATGTGACATAGTTGCAAGGAAAAATACCAAACTTGGTAAATTGAGTATGTCTCAAAAAACCCTTCACAAAATGACCTATCATGTTTGAAGTTTCATGGCTTTCGGGTCAAATGACCAATGTTATGGCTAGAATAAGGGCATAGTTTGTGATAATGTGCCTGTATTATGCACACATATGTATCATGGGATGGCGAACAATGTTGCAGGAGAAAGTTTTCCTTTTCGACGCACGGAAAATCCATTTTCCATTTTCCAAGCGCAAAAAACGGGGCGTTTGGTGAAGCAACCACCAAATGACAGTTTTAGAATGGTACCCCCACATTTTGTAAAAATATTAGACCACCTTACATGGACAGTGTCCCAACCGGGATATCTCAAACCTTTCTGTTCACCCCTGGCAAAAATGACAAATTCTTGCCGAATCGGTAGGAAGGGGGTCCGGTTTGAACTACAGATACATGATCCGATGCTCATGATTTTTGGTAAAAATCATTTTTATACTTACAATATGCTGTTTCATCAGAGATCCAATGAAATTTTAGCGAGGCTCAACCCCTAGCTAAGAATCTTCATGCCCGCCGTTTTGACCATTTTGAAATATGATATTGTCCCTTTTTTGCCAAAAATATATGATATTGTCTCTACTATAGACTAATATGGGATTAGTAAATCCACTATTTTCAAATAGTCAAAGTATTTTCAAATTAGCACCCTAAGTTTATCTACTGAATTTTTTAAAAATTTAGAGACAAAAATCAATTCTTTTGGACTTCTTATGAAAAAGATACAAAAGAATTAAGAAATAGAAAACTGAAAAATTAAAAGAAGAAAAAAAGACTAACCGGAACGGCCAAGTTGGGCTGGCTGTAATTACCGTGCGCAAGTTCAAGAGGCCCAAGAAGAACTTGTCTACTTCGTGGGCCGAACCTAATCATCAGCCGAGGCTAAGGCCCAACAGACAAAATGAATGTTAATATACCTTGCGCACGGTACAGATACAACAAAATGAGTTTGGCGTGGTGGTTTCCAGCCCTCTAGGAGGGATCTCGGTCGCGTGTTCGACTCCTCGCCCCGACGAGATTTTTTTGGTGATCCTCCTAATAAGGACTCGGGTGTGGGGCCGCCTGTGGGGCCTTGATGTCAGGTCGGCGTGATTCCTGAGTGTACTTGGCGTGGTCCGCCTGTCAGGTGGGGCATGGGGCCACCGGTGGGGCCTTTATGTCAGGTCCAGAGTGGGGCAAAAATTAACACATAAATAGGATATGCCACGTATGCAAAAAATGACATCGTAGCCATGACACATATGCGCAACTACTGATGTGGCCAACTAGTCATGTCAATAAATCCGAATTTAGACACTACGACGATATGAATTGGTCATAATAGACTACAAGTAAGATCCTAAGCCGTATTGCATAGACTATGACGATTTTATCTAATGAAATTATGACGATTTTGACACAGAACGTCGTAATTGTACATGGTTTTGACCTCTTTAAATGGCCTATGACCATATTGTGTGAAATCTTCATAGATTTATGACGATTTCATTTCGCGTCACTACGAGAAGGTCACAAGTGAACACATTTCTTGTAGTGTGAAATGGACCTCACGTTCCTGCGTGCCGGCGGGTTTGCCGATTTTTCCCACCCTCCGAACCCTAGAATGGGAAATTCATCAAAAATCAAAAAAAAATATGAAACCAGCTCGAGTACCTCCTGTGTGTCACCCACTACCAACATAAAATCATAAGCAAGACAAACTGGTACTTTTGGCACATGGCGCACCCCCCGGATGGTTATCGAGTAGGAGTTAACATGGCTTTCAATCTTAGACCTCCCCCCTCACAGCCTAGACCATGGATCCACTGCGCGTATTAAGCCCAAACTCGGCAACTAGATCCCTCTCAGCATTCTAAGCAACTTCTCTAACTAGAGATTCTAGGGTTCCATGGAGAAATCCAGAGTTTCCATTTACCGACTCCGGAAAAACGGCGATTCTGCAAAAGTACGTGTGAGAATTGAGCGTTCCCTAGGGACCGAGTCAATTTACACGCATGCTACGTCATGGCGGACCGCCATCCCCAATAGGTTGGTGCTCATCTCGTGGTGCAAGCATATACTGTATATTTCCCGAGTTACACCCCGGTAATTGCGGTTTCTAACTGTAGGTACCCTAGAAATTGCCCTAGATTTACTAGAAACAATGTTTTGGGATGCCCCATGGGGTACCTACGCTAGGACTGTGCCAGGTTCAAGATTTCAATGGACCTCGCATGCCTGCGGCCGGCGGGTTTGCTGATTTTGCCCACCCCCCGAACCCTGGCAATGGGAAATTCATCACAAATCAAAAAATATATGAAACCAGCTCGAGTAGCCCCTGTGTGTCACCCACTACCAACATAAAATCATAAGCAAGACAAACCGGGACTTTTGGTACACGGCGCACCCCTCGGATGGCTATCGAGTAGGAGTTAACATGGCTTTCAACCCTAGACCTCCCCCTTAATGCCCAGAACGTGGATCCACTACACGGATTGAACCCAAATCAGGCACCTAGCTCCCTCTCGGCATTCTAAGAAACTTCTCCAACTAGATATTCCAGGGTTCCATGGATAAATCCAGAGTTTCCCGTATACCGACTCCGGAAAACCGGTGATTCTGCAAAGGAGTTGCGGGAATTGAGCGGCCCCTACGGCCCGAGGCAATTTACACGCATGCTATGTTGTGGCGGACCACCATCCCCGAGAGGTTGGTGTCATCTCGTGGTGCAAACATATACTATATTTTTTCCGAGTTACGCCCTGGTTATTGCGGTTTCTAATATAGGTACCCTAAATACTGCCCTGGATTTTCTGGAAAAAATGTTTTGGGGTGCCCCATGGGTTACCTAGGCTGGGAAAGTGTTGAGGTTCAAGGTTGCAATGGACCTCACGTGCCTGCACGCCGGTGGGTTTGCCGATTTTGCCAACCCCGAACCCTGGAATGGGAAATTCATCAAAAAACAAAAAAAAATGAAACCATCTCGAGTAGCTCCTGTGTCACCCACTACCAACATAAAATCATAAGCAAGACAAACCGGGACTTTTGGCACACGGCGCACCCCTGGATGGCTATCGACTAGGAGTTAACATGGCTTTCAACATTAGACCTCCCCTCACAACCTAGAAAGTGGATCCACTGAACGGTTTAAGACCAAACCTGACACCTAGCTCCCTCTCGCCATTCTAAGCAACTTTTCCAACTAGAGATTCCAGGGTTCCATGGAGAAATCCAGAGTTTCCATTTATCGACCCCCGAAAATCGGCAATTCTGCAAAGGAGGTGCGAGAATTGAGCGTGCCCTAGGGCCCGAGGCAATTTACACGCATGCTACGTCATGGCGGACCGCCATCCCTGGAAGGTTGGTGATCATCTCATGGTGCAAGCATATATTGTATTTTTTCGAGTTACGCCCCGGTAATTGCGGTTTCTAAATGTAGGTACCCGAGAAATTGCCCTCGATTAACTAGAAAGAATGTTTTAGGATGCCCCATGGGGTACCTAGGCTGGGAAAGTGCCTAGGTTCAAGATTTCAATGGACCTCGCATGCCTGAGCGCCGGCAGGTTTGTTGATTTTGCCCACCCCTCGAACCCCGGCAATGGGAAATTCATAAAAAATCAAAAAATATATGAAACCATCTCGAGTAGCCCCTGTGTGTCACCCACTACCAACATAAAATCATAAGCAAGACAAACCAGGACTTTTGGTACACGACGCACCCCCGGATGGCTATCGAGTAGGAGTTAACATGTCTTTCAACCCTAGACCTCCCCCTCACTACCCAGAATCTGGATCCACTATGCGGATTGATCCCAAACCCGGCACCTAGCTCCCTCTCGGCATTCTAAGAAACTTCTCCAACTAGATATTACAGGGTTCCATGGAGAAATATAGATTTTCCTGTATACCTACTCCGGAAAACCGGTGATTTTGCAAAGGAGTTGCGAAAATTGAGCAGGCCCTAGGGCCCGAGGAAATTTACACGCATGCTACGTTGTGGCGGACCGCCATCCACGGGAGGTTGGTGTCATCTAGTGGTGCAAGCATATACTATATTTTTCCCGAGTTACGCCATGGTAATTACGGTTTCTAACTGTAGGTACCCTAGAAATTGCTCTAGATATTCTGGAAAAAATGTTTTGGGATGCCCCATGGGGTACCTAGGATGGGCAAGTGCCTAGGTTCAAGGTTTCAATGGACCTCGCGTGCCTGCGCGTGCCGGCGGGTTTACCGATTTTGTCTACCCCCCGAACCCCGACAATGGGAAATTTATCAAAAATAAAAAAATGAAACCATCTCGAGTAGCCCCTTTGTGTCACCCACTAACAACATAAAATCATAAGCAAGACAAACCGATACTTTTGGCACATAGCGCACCCCTCTGATTGCTATCGAGTAGGAGTTAACATGTATTTCTACCCTAGACCTCCCCCTCACTGCCCAGAATGTGGATCCACTGCGCGGATTGAGCCCAAACCTGACACCTCTCTCCCTCTTAGCATTCTAAGCAACTTCTCCAACTAGAGATTCCAGGGTTCCATGTATAAATCCAGAGTTTCCCATATACCAACTCCGGAAAACCGGCGATTCCGCAAAGGAGGTGCGAGAATTAAGCGCGCCCTAGGGCCCGAGGCAATACACGCATGCTACGTCGTGGCGGGCTACTATCCCCGGTAGGTTGGTGCTCATCTCATGGCGTAAGCATATATCGTATTTTTCCAGAGTTACGCCCCGGTAATTGCGGTTTCTTACTATAGGTACCATAGAAATTTCCATGGATTTTCTGAAAAAAAGTTTGGGGTGCCCCAGGGGTACCTTGGCTAGGCAAGTGCCTAGGTTCAAGGTTGCAATGGACCTCGCGTGGCTGCGCGTGCCAGCGGTTTGCCGATTTTTCCCACCCCAGAACCCCGGCAATGGTAAATTCATCGAAAATGAAAAAAAATATGAAACCAGCTCGAGTAGCCCCTTTGTGTCACCCACTGCCAACATAAAATCATAAGCAAGACAAACCGGGAATTGTGGCACACAGCGCACCCCCTGATGGCTATCGAGTAGGAGTTAACATGGCTTTCAACCCTAGACATCACCCTCACTGCCCAGAATGTGGATCCACTGCACGGATTGAGCCCAAACCCGACACCTATCTCCCCCTCGGCATTCTAAGCAACTTCTCCAACTAGAGATTCCATGATTCCATGGAGAAATCCATAGTTTCCCGTATACCAACTCCGGAAAACCAGCGATTCTGCAAAGGAGGTGTGAGAATTGAGCGCGCCCTAGGGCCCGAGGCAATTTACACGCATGCTACGTCGTGGCGGACCGCCATCCCCGGGAGGATGGTGCTCATCTTGTGGTGCAAGCATATACTGTATTTTTCCCGAGTTACGCCCCGGTAATTGCGGTTTCTAACTATAGGTACCCTACAAATTGCCCTGGATTTTCTGGAAAAAATGTTTTGGGGTGCCCCATGGGCTGCCTAGGCTGGGCAAGTGCCTAGGTTCCAGGTTTCAATGGACCTCGCGTGCCTGTGCACGCCGGCGGGTTTGCAGATTTTGCCCACCCCCGAACCCCGGCAATGGGAAATTTATCAAAAATCAAAAGAAATATGAAACCAGCTCGAGTAGCCCCTTTATGTCACCCACTGACAACATATAATCATAAGCAAGACAAACCGAGACTTTTGGCACACAGCGCACCCCTCTGATTGCTATCGAGTAGGAGTTAACATGGCTTTCAACCCTAGACCTCCCCCTCACTGCCCAGAATGTGGACCCACTGCGCGGATTGAGCCCAAACCCGGCACCTATCTCCTTCTCAGCATTCTAAGCAACTTCTCCAACTAGAGATTCCAGGGTTCCATGGATAAATCCAGAGTTTCCCGTATACCGACTCTGGAAAACCGGCGATTCCGCAAAGGAGGTGAGAGAATTAAGTGCTCCCTAGGGCCCGAGGCAATTTACATGCATGCTATGTCGTGGCGGACCGCCATCCCCGGTATGTTGGTGCTCATCTCGTGGCGCAAGCATATACCGTATTTTTCCCGAGTTACGCCCCGGTAATTGCGGTTTATAACTATAGGTACCATAGAAATTGCCCTAGATTTTCTGAAAAATGTTTGGGGGTGCCCCATGGGGTACCTTGGCTGGGCAAGTGCCTAGGTTCAAGGTTGCAATAGACATCGCGTGGCTGCGCGTGCCGGCGGTTTGCCGATTTTTCCCACCCCAGAACCCCGGCAATGGTAAATTCATCAAAAATCAAAAAATATATGAAACCAGCTCGAGTAGCCACTTTCTGTCACCCACTGCCAACATAAAATCCTAAGCAAGACAAACCGGGACTTGTGGCACATAGCGCACCCCCTGATGGCTATCGAGCAAGAGTTAACATGGCTTTCAACTCTAGACCTCCCCCTCACTGCCCAGAATGTGGATCCACTGTGAGGATTGAGCCCAAACCCGGCACCTATCTCCCCCTCGGCATTCTAAGCAACTTCTCCAACTAGAGATTCCAGGATTCCATGGAGAAATCCGGAGTTTCCCGTATACCGACTCCGAAAAACCGGCGATTCTGCAAAGGAGGTGCGAGAATTGAGCGCGCCCTAGGGCCCGAGGAAATTTACACGCATGCTATGTCGTGGTGGACCGCCATCCCCAGGAGTATGGTGCTCATCTCGTGGTGAAAGCATATACTGTATTTTTCCCGAGTTACGCCCCGGTAATTACGGTTTCTAACTATAGGTACCCTATAAATTGCCCTGGATTTTCTGGAAAAAATGTTTTGGGGAGCCCCATGGGTTTCCTAGGATGGGAAAGTTTCTAGGTTCAAGGTTTCAATGGACCTCGCATGCCTGCGCACGCCGGCGGGTTTGCCGATTTTGCCCACCCCCCGAACCCGGCAATGGAAAATTCATCAAAAATCAAAAAATATATGAAACCAGCTTGAGTAGCCCCTGTGTTTCACCCACTACCAACATAAAATCATAAGCAAGACAAACCGGGACTTTTCGCACACGGCGCACCCCCCGGATGGCAATCGAGTATGAGTTAACATGGATTTCAGCCCCCTAGACCTCCCCCTCACTACCTAGAACATGGATCCACTGCACAGATTGAGACCAAACTCGGCACCTAGCTCCCTCTCAGCATTCTAAGCAACTTCTGCAACTAGAGATTCCAGGGTTCCATGGAGAAATCCAGAGTCTTAGCGGGTCCCGCCAAACCCGCATAGAAATGATTCAAAGGCGCCCACCATGCACTTTCGTGCGGGTGGAAAACGAAGTAATACCATTACAAATTAGTCCACGATGGAACCTACAAAACAAATATATACAACAACGACTCAAAGAGTCAAGAATACAGATATATAATACAAAGATCCAAATCACCTTGAAAACGATACAACATCCGAGTACGAACAAGATGCAAATTGGGCTAAGAGCCCTGAAGAATAACCAATAGCATCCATAACCCTGCCCAGGCCAAGCCGGAAGGGTAACCCTGCTAACGACATCGATCTCAAAACCTGCTAAAAACAAAAGGGGTGCCGACAAAGGGCAAAGGAAAAAGAGAGCGGTCAGTACTGAGGCCAGTACACGGCGAGTCTTAGAATTAGGCGGCTCGCCTACATAGGTATGGTGGATTGAAGCGGCAGCGCAGCATGCACTAAAGAACCTATAGAGAGTCAATACAACTATCGATTATCAAAAAAAGATGAGAAATACCTATTCGGATCCAACCTGACACTACCACCAAACATACCCCTCCTGGTATTTCCCCCTCGATACCAAACGAGGAAGTCAAGCCGAGGAAAACTCACATGGTTGGAAGTTTTTTTCATTCTTTGCATGGTGGTTATCCAACTTTCTAGTCATATCAGTTACAAGTCAAATTATAATAGAAAACTTTAGTTATAGTTGTCTATGATGGAGAACTGTGCTCCAAGTCGTCCATAATCGTGGACATGACTTTTCGAAAATATTTAACCCTGCATGGGTGCAGCAAAGTTTCCACACGCACTGCATCCCTTGTTTCTAGATCAATTAACATACTTCCATCGGTATGTCGGCGGGGCCTAGGACACGATGCTTTCCCTTACCCAAAGCAAGTACATGGGGCCACTCGAAAGAGCTACCCATACGAGGTATAGCTAATCCTCCTCGTATGGACCCTAAAGTTAAGTGGACTTGCACGGGAGCAGAGGTCATATACAAAATATTCCTGTGACATAGTGCCGCACCTAGGCATTAGTAATAAACGCTCATCGAGCAACAGGTATTAAACATCTCATACATGGCATACATTGCATAAGTACAAAAGTAACAGATAAAGACCGAACTAGTTTGTGGCCCCCAGAACAGTTCTTTGAAATCTGGGACTAAGACTATAGGGATGTATACACCCCACATGTGGTTAGCGCGCTCGTCTCGGAACAGGTGTCAAGAACTCGGGCCTTAGATGGACACAGGGGGGCGAGATAACAACCAGATCTCAATTATTACCCCTTTGTGCCTCTGCATTTATTATACCTACATTTAATATTAGTTACTAAACTATAATTAAGGCCATGATCATCTTCACCATTACGAATATGCCAACCCCTAACATCAGTGGAACATCAACGGCACGAAGCAGCACCTAAACAAGCGAGTACGACTCGCAAGGCCAACCGTCTACCCAAACAACAGGAAAAGGCGATGTCCAAGGCAATATAAAGGCTGCAAGGATAATAAAGGGGTACGGAATCTAAAGCATCGCAACACATATAGCAATAGATCATCAGGAGGAAGTAAAGACTAGAATTGTAAAATAGGTAGAAAGGGGGAGAATGCTGGCCTGAAAACATTGCCGAAGTTTCATTCAAAGATCGAGTCGACACTCGCATGAACTCATCGGCCTAATCTGTGAAGAAGTAAAGAACTAGAAGAAACACCTAATGCGCTATTTAATACTACGGCAGAAGATCGGGCATGATACATGTATGAGGTATGTCATGGCAAAGATGTGATGCAATTAGGCAAAATTAAGCGGAACCGGGATTCTTACAATTATTAATAGGTTCATATTGTTTAGATACCCTGCATTTTAAATGTTGTCTTAACAAGGAAAAATATGTCATCGGTTTAGTATATAAATTTAAATGGGCCAATATAAGACTAGAAAAGCCCGCATATAGTCTCCACATTTAATTATATTATGAGATGAATGGCATAATGCCCCCAAATCCACCTGGTATGAATGCAATCGTGAACAATTGATGAAACAAATATATATATGTCATTTATAAAAATAGGGGTTCGAGGAAAAGGGTCACACATAGGGTATCGGCAATCTTGGAGTTTCGAGGGATTCACTGGGGTCCCGTGAAGGAGAACATGGCGTCCGGGAAGTAGATCTTGACATCCAAGATGAAGATATTTAGGTTCCAACTTTATCAACGATGGTGAACTTGTATCCGCACCGAGGATTCTCGAGTCACGTCGCTAGTTGTCGATCTTCAGGAGATTTTGGATTGTCGGATGCGGTCGATGGTGAATTTGAGTCAACACCAGAGTGACCTTCAGGAAGTGCCACAATTTTTGCAAACAAAGGTCAAATTACACGACCATTAGCAGACCACCGTGGGAGAGCAACATTCAGGCATCAAGAATAAATAGAGCACCGGCCGAAGCACGGGTGTCTATACGGAAGCGCACATCGGGGTTGATCGAAAAGGAGTAGCTGCGTTGCGGTCCCTCCAAGACATTAAGAAACAGTAAAACTTACCTACCTAGCAACCCTCACAACAATTTGGCTTCCTCGATCGTTGGATCTTTTATTCAATGCTCCATATCATCTCATTTTCCCCAGCATCGCTAGCAAAGCGTAAAGGCGAACGTTGCAGGGCTTCTACTCTGTAGAACTACCTGTGCGGTTTATCGTTCACTGGGCCTCATGGTATGCTTCGACGCCCAGGCCCAATCACGCTTCATTTACTATTTGGGCGGATACAGTTCGTCCATGCGGCCGCCATCCAATGAAACCCGGCCTATCGCTGGCACTGTTCGTCCACCACTTTGATTTTCTAGGTCTGACGCCGGTCAGATCCCCGCAGAAGTTAATCACATGTTGTTGTCCTAATAGACGCGGGCTCTTCTTTTTGATTCCTTCGCGTACAAAGATGGTGGAAGAGCGGAGGGTATCCGGCGCTGGCGCGCCATGTACGCCGGCTACCGCAACAGAAACTAGCATGGCTTCACTGCTGACGACGGTATCCCATGTCCGCCAATAAAGTACATATCTGTCTGTATGAACAACCCGGTGAGTGGTGAATCACAAGTTGACAAGCTTATGGTTTTCCTCTAAGATCTGTATGTCACTGAAATTCTTGATGTTTTTCTCATATTTTAGGTGATAGCGTCCTAGAGGACCACCGGGTGATGAGTACAATGCAATACCTCATGTATAGCTTGTGCCTACAAGAACTCATTTTTTGGTTCAGCATCAGGGTGAGAAGTATCTCTAGATCTCCAATTACTTCTTACGGGGGCCGCAACGCGCACCAGCATGGTCTAGTGAAGATGGATGAGGTCGATGCCTGGAGTGAACACGGACATGCACGGCCAGCTGCGAGCGGACGGCCTTGGTGAGCTTGCCTCCAGGTGTGATGGGGGACAGGGCCGACAGCGACCTTGGCCGGAGAAGGGCGAATACGAGGGTGGCGTGGAACAGACGGAGCCTCGCGGGTAGAGGGAGGTCGGTCTGCGGTGGCGTGCAAAAGCAGGGAGGCCACGCACGAGGGGTCGGGCTCGGCGCGCATCGGCGGCGGGCCAGGCAGGCGGAGGCGGGATCGACGGCAGAGGGCAGCGGGTGCTGCTGGCGGTGGCGACGAGGCTTTCAGGCGCAGAGCAGAAGGAGTCGAGGAGGCGAGGGAGGGGAAGAAAGGCGGCGGCAGGGCTTACAAGCGAGGAGATGGGGGAGTGGGGAGCGGTGGAGAGATGCCTGGCGGTGTGAGGAAGCGAGAGAGAGGGGTGCGTGAGGGAGGAGTGGGTCGTGAGAGGATGTGGGACCCATGGGGGAATGTGGGGACGTGGTTCTCGAGATCGAGGCTGGGGACAGTGGAACTGCGCAGTTGCGTCACAGCCACCTTGATCAGGGAAGCAGGGTCCAGTCCGCGAGTCAAGCGTTGAGTAGGATGTGCGGGAGCGAGAGGAGGCGTGGTTGGTTAGGCTATTGACCAAGCGGCGGTGGGGTGGAGAGACGTGGGGTGGTGGAGGTACTAGGGTTCAGGGGTAGGGTAGCTAGGGTTTAATAGAGGGGTGGTAGACAGTTGCGGGGTAGGCTTTTGGGCCTGGCCTACGGCTGCCTCCCCTAACAATACATATTTTATTTTTATTATTGCTTATGTTTTATTTTAAAGGCCTTTTGTAAATAATTTTAGACAAAACAAGATATCCGAAGAGGCCGGAGTTTTAGTTTGGATAAAGATAGGGTATTAATTTATAAAACAAATTAGGGCTTTTAGAAAAATAGTTTAGGCAAACAATATGCATGCAGACATGATAATGCACAAAACATAAACATAGCAATTTTCTAGTAGTGGTTTTACCCGGGGTGCTACACCCCCGAACCCCGGCAATGGTAAATTCATCAAAAATAAAAATAAAAGATGAAACTAGCTCGAGTAGCCCCTATGTGTCACCCACTACCAACATAAAATCATAAGCAAGACAAACTGAGACTTTTGGCACACTGCGCACTCCTGGATGGCTATCGAGTAGGATTTAACATGGCTTTCAACCCTAGACCTCCCCCTCACTTCCCAGAACATGGATCCACTGCACGGATTGAGCCCAAACCCGGCGCCTAGCTCCCTCTCGGCATTCTAAGCGACTTCTCCAACTAGATATTCCAAGGTTCCATGGAGAAATCCAGAGTTTCCTGTATACCGAATCTGGAAAACCAGCGATTCTGCAAAGGAGGTGCGAGAATTGAGTGTGCCCTAGGGCTCGAGGCAATTTACATGCATGCTATGTTGTGGCGGACCGCCATCCCCGGGAGGTTGGTGCTCATCTCGTGTTGCAAGCATATACTGTATTTTTCCCGAGTTACGCCCCGGTAATTGCGGTTTCTAACTATAGGTACCATAGAAATTACCCTGGATTTTCTGGAAAAAATGTTTTGGGGTGGCCCATGGGGTACCTAGGCTGAGCAACTGCCTATGTTCAAGGTTCCAAATGGACCTCGCGTGTCTGCGCGCGCTGGTGGGTTTGCCTATTTTGCCCACCCCCGAACCCCGGCAATAGGAAATTCATCAAAAAACAAAAAAATATGAAACCAGCTCGAGTAGCCCCTTTGTGTCACCCACTACCAACATAAAATTATAATCAAGACAAACTGGTACTTTTGTCACACGGCACACCCCCTGGATGGCTATTGAGTTGGAGTTAACATGGCTTTCAACCCTAGACCTCCCCTCACTGCCCAGAACGTGGATCCACTTGGCGGATTGAGCCCAAACTCGGCACCTAGATCCCTTTCGGCATTCTAAGCAACTTCTCCAACTAGAGATTCCAGGGTTCCATGGAGAAATCCAGTGTTTCCCGTATCGTAACCCTGACGACTATTAGCAGCCATCAGATCGTCCCTTCTAGAAGGCCCGGCCCCCTTCCCCCTTCCCCCTTCCCGGGGCGCTGGTTCTATGTTCCGATGGTTACAGACCATTCGATCGAGCTGCATGGATTCTAGGATGTTTCTTTGTAAGGCCGATCCGCGAGTTGGCTGTTCTACGACATGATTCGCTGCACTTATAAAATTCAAATATATTACTATATGCACCTCCCTATGCCCTATATCAATAGGAGCTCGTGACTGAGCACGTCTCTTTCACATCATAACCCCTTCTCCACCGCATCTCGCCGTGCCGGATGACGGCACCAGATTTCGCACGCCGTTCCCCGACGACAAAAACAGACTTGAACCTTAAGGTAGGAAATCATTTGACTAGCGTTTGAATTTATCTTACAAATTCCTACTGTCGGCTTAACTAACTGAACATCTATTCTATGATTTCTCAACGATCTTCAGATGTGGGAGCCGCATAGCAAGGAGTACTTAGATCACCAGCCCTTGAATATGGAGGAGATCCTCACGCGCAACATCCTGGCGACGTACGAGATCGAGTGCTCCCACCATGGATGCTCTCGCCGTTACCCCTACTACATGCTCCCAGGGCACGATCTCGCATGCTGGCACGGCGTGTGCGGCTACATGGAGCCCGGCTGCAACTACACTGTCCCACCGACAAAGCTCGTGGTCCACCTTGCAAGGGATCACCCGATCGAAGTGATTAGGCTCTCTTATGGCTACTCCATTCTTCGCCAAGAGCAGGTGCCTTTCCCTGAGCCGGTACACCGCCAGCTCATTTTGCTGAGGGACGGCTCTGTTTTTGTCTTGAACATCACCGCTCGCGTTCTGGGAACCGTTCCAGGAACCGTCCCTAGGCCCACCTTCGAGTCTACGGTATGCGTCAGGTCGGTCTCGTGCGCATGGACGATGTACAATGTGAGTATGTGGTCGGACGTCCAGCCGCCGTCGTCCGAGGCAGTGCATGTGAGGGCCGTGTCGCCGAGCTGCCCGATGCCAAACGAGGTGGAGTTTACGGACCTGAGGTCGGTCCTTTGTTTGCCATCCAAGTACCTTGTCGATGCTGGACCAGACAAGTAGATCAATTTCTACATTCGCATCGAGAAGACCGACAGGGAGTTGTAGAACTTATGTTGTGCTTAAATGTAATCCGTAATCAATACTAGTCCGGTATGGAGAGGATAATTGTCGAACGAATGTATGTTAGTCGCAGTTCTGTAATAATACTCCTTGGTGTAATATATGTTGTTATATTTATCTATTAATTTGGTCAAATTTGATAAAGTTTGACTTAAGAAAAAGCTAGAAGTACACTTATTTGCGGACGGAGGGAGTATTCCTTAATAATCATGCGTGCTCCACATGCCAATGTCACTCTTTCCATGTGTCGTGCACATAGGACGTTACATGTGTTCATGTTATAACATCTATTGGATTTTGTTGGTAGGGTTGGTGTTCTTTAATTCTCCCCTTCCCCTCGAAGCCAATGTCCTCACTCCATCCCTGAGCCGCGAGAAGGCGGCATGCCACCCCACCAGCGACCTCTCCTACCGCCACCCCGCTCCTCCACCTCCTTCTCGTCATGCCTTCGCGGGGAGACGTCTAGGAAACGCGTGAAGATCACAGATACGATGAAAGTGACATGAGTCGTCTCATACCTTACATTTTATGGGGACTTATTTATTTTGAGCTAGATATACTCTGATTACTCATGTACGTCTGGTGTGCTAGGCTGTCGTGACTTTGTACGACTCTGATTATCATGGTTTAGCGGAGGGATATAGTCCTCCCCGTTGTAAAAACATGAGCTTGTGGCCGCTAAATTTGTAGCATTTGAGGGACGCAACACATGCAGGAGGTTTTTAGGGTGTGGGCAGGGTGAAGCGTGGCCAACCAAAAGTTGCGGCTTTGTCAAATGGGTAGATCCGGAGTGGCCACTGTCTATGCAGAAATCGCTAGATAAACTATCGGAGAAGAATGCTGAAATGAAAGAAGCCTTAGTCAGCGCACTTCTTGAGAGTTCCGAGATGAAGTTAATGGCCCTTGATGATGCACCAACCCTTCATCGTGAAATCCGTAGGTTGGAAGTCAAGGTTAGCAAAGTCGGGAAGGAGAGGGACGTGGAGATGGCCCTGAAGGCTAAGCAGAGAAATACCTTACTGTATCAAGGATTGAACTACATGAGAAGAAAGTCCATGATTTCACAACTACAAATATGCACAGGTTCCTAAGGATCAAGGCAGAGAAAGAACCGACGAAGTGCAAGCAGGATGCCAAAAATATGGCGTTGACGATTCAAACCCTGGAGTGGCAGAATAAAGGGCATCGTTCTACGGTTAGGAAGATAATGTATGTGTGTGAAAACTAGGTTTGTTCAGATTGAGCTCCCTACTATTAATTGTAATAGTATTTGTCGACCAAGTGGTCTGAAGTCTGAACTAGTAGGAGCCAAGCTCAAGCATGTCCGCGGATTTTCAGTTATGTGTGGGAATGGTCAGAACAAAATGTAATAGTATTTGTCGACCAAGTGGTCTGAAGTCTGAACTAGTAGTGTCTGCTAGGAACAAATTGGGCGTCTATTCGTCTATCTTATGCCTTTCTTTGTTCATTTTGTCCGATGGTGGTAATATGACTTTGCTGGTTTGTTTAAGCGGAATCTATGTGGATTCCGCCGCATGCAAAGGGCACATATATAATTTCTATTATGGAAGAACGAGCACCTGTTATTGAGCTAAACACAGTTATCCATAATTCCCATTGCAGCCCGCCAAACCCATTACAATAATTGTACTCGCATTAAACAGAACCGAAATTGCAACCAAACCTAAACAACATCTAGACCCATATCACGGCACTGTCGTCGGAGTCCACCTCGATTGGTGACCCCTCCACGCCCTTCCCAGCGACATCCACACCCGCCCGTGGCCTGTCCTTTCCCAAGGAGACTTCAATGGCGTTCTGCATTGCTTCGTCGTCGTCTCCATCCTTGTCGGAATCAACAATGATGAAGGGTACGGGGTGGCAATGATCGAGCCCCTTCACACCTGGCGGATCCTCCTCGAGCTCAACGCCGCACCAGTGCGTCTGCAGATAGGAGGGGCCGAGCTCGGAGACGCAGTGCAGCCGTTCGGCTCAAGAAACAATGGCCATTTTATACTGCAACGGTAGGATCTAGGGGTGGATTAAGCATGGCCGAGCCCGGCCTTGAGCTGAGTGGATGGATCTTCCACCGCGAGCCATGATGGAAGATTTTTCCTGATACAGGGTGTACGGCGAGGGTGGAAAACTGTGGGACCATGCATGTGACGGCTACTCGTCAAGGCCTCCCATCGATATGTAGGCGGGCATGAGGCCAAAAAATTTCGGTCAATGAGCACAAAAGGGTCTTTGAACAACGAAGACGCGAGCTTTGGAGGAGCCCCACCTGTTAGCCTAAAGTGGACGGTAGGATTCTCCTCGAGTTACTGGGTGGGATAAATCATGCTTCATCGTTCCCCTGCTCTGATATCCAAGGCTCCTCCACTGTCCCCTCTTTCCTCTGCCCTCGCTCCCCTAGCCCATGGCTCGTAGCTCATGCAGTTCGTCTCGGGCGGAATCAGGGTCAGCTCAATGCCGCCAGGCGGATGCCTCCATCAGGTACCGGAGACGCCCTATGATTACTACCCTGAGATGCCATGTTTGTGCGGTGAGAAGATGCCGAGATGGATTTCTTGGACCGAAAAAATACTATTGGAAAATTCAGCAACTGCAGCATCAGAGCGGTAACCTCGTATGTTATGCGTAGTTGGTAACCCCGATCCGGGAACCATTATGTAATTTTGTGTTTGTTTGCTTTGATTGTTCGCAGTAAGGGATGTGACCGGGATGTGACAAGTTTGTGTGGATTGAAAATCCCCTTACAGGTTTTCACAATGAGCTTGTTCAGGATCTTCGTGAGGCTGTGTGGAACAAGAAGGAGGAGATTCATGCGCTGGAGTGAGAGATCCGGGACATTCACCAGATGGAGTGGAGGCAGGAGCAGGGAGGAGGCGTGAAAGCTAAGTTGCGGAAGCAAGCTGGTGAGATAGGCGAGCTAAAAATTGGGCCAAAAAGTGGAAACAATTTCCTCATTATTTGGGCATTATATATTTCCTTTGTTGTTTATGTTGCCATGGCGTTTTCCAGCAGCTGAAATAAATTGCTGCTTCATGGGATTGTAGAAGCTTAGAACTTGTTTTTCAGCTCAAAACCTTTTAATAAGTGTAATGCTAAAAACAGGCATTTAATCCGACTGGCGCAACCAGTAAGCGCTTATGTAAATTATGTTTGTGCCACTACCATCCATCGAACTGAGAAGTAATCCCCATCGGCTCAAGTGTTGCGACTGTATAGATAGTAGTGGCACATTCACAATTTAGGCTTCAACAAGATTCTTCAGCCATTACCAAATTTCAAGTCGCTACGAGAGCGGGATTATATAGTCAATGAACGGATAAGTACGAGAACGTGATATAACTCATATTGTGTTAAGACACTGCTACATGCTTGTTTTGCCCGACAATTCCCATGAACATAGCTCCAGAATTTTACAGAATATATAGACAGGTTCGACATCAACATATTATTGTTCTTCTTTGGTGCCAGCCTTCTTACCCTTCCTGGGTGCCACTTGTTTGCCTTGGTGTCCTCTATCTTCTTCATTGCCGCCTTCCTCCTCTTCCTGGGTGCCAGCTTTTTTACCTTCACATACTCTGCTTCTCCGGGTCGAGGGAAGTCAGGGCAATCAGCATTAGAATCATGTTCAGCCTCATCACTCCACTCGTTTTGATTTTCCTCCTGCAGCAAAATCACTGAGTGTGCAGTCATGTTTCTTATGTTGCGCTTCTAGTCAAAAAACAGGACACGGTTAAGCACCTAATATCTACAGAGTACGACCAATTTTTTGTATAGGTACCATCTCATACAAAGGTTTGGGTGAATTAAGAGGACACCCTGCTGCTCTATGGCCTATAAGATGGCATGTATTGCATCGGTTTTTTCCCATCTTGCTACCACTAAAAGTTGAACCAGACCACTCCAGAAAATTGTTAAACCTCTTCACCTTTGGTCTAACTCTGCCCCTTTTTGTTATTGGCTGGCACAACTCAAAACTAAGTTGGACTTGAGGACACTAAGATGGGTCAGTACAAGGCTTGACGGAACCAGCGTACAAAGCTCTAAACTTTTCCAGAGAGAAGTAGTCAGACAAATATTGATCAAAATGTGGTAGAGTTCTTTTATTCACCAAGAAGACGAATGCGTGCTCGCATGTTTTCTCCGTATGCTGCCACTCTAAGCAGGTGCATTCCTGCCGCTCGATGTTCACAACATCCCTGTGGCCATTTTTGGACATATTAACCACCTCACATCTGCTGCTGTTTGAGGGGGGAACCCTAAGATGACCAAGCCCTCGACTTCTCTTATGCAGTTGTTGTACAACAGGCGGTAGCATATGGAATCTAAGTCTCCCACCAATCTCTCTCCTTATATTTAACAACTTCATGATCATACGCTGTATGCCGTCCATCAACATCTGAACAGGACGTACTTTTATGTCCTTCACCTAGTTATTCAAGCATTCAGCTAGGTTGTTGTTGATGTAATCAACTTTGATGTCAGGGTTGAACTGACTCCTCTTCCATAGATGTGAATGATCTGCGACCAAATACTAGGGAAGATCTGGGGATTCTGCAAAAATCTTGCTCATGAAATATTCACAGCGCCAAGCTCTTTAAGATCTAGCAGCAGCAAACATATAACCAAATACGCTGCCTTCGTAGTGTCCGTATAGGTTGAGCATCAGGTGGGCATGGCATTCTCTACCCTCAGCTCATGGGAACATCTCCTGCACTGCATTCGTCAGCCCTTTGCATGCATATGTGGATATAGCCAATTGATCCATTTGTCATATAGATCTCATTAGCTGCCTCATAAACCAGACCCAGTTTCCTCTATCTCTATATCGAACAACCCGAATGCCACTGGGAACATCTAGTTGTGACCATCCAATGCTATAGAAGATGCCAGGCATCCTTTCCATTTTCAAGGTAAGACAGTGTTGTCTACGCTCAGATATGGCCTACATCCGTCGTTGAATCCCTGGATGCAAGGTTCAAGCGCCATGAAAAATCTGTTGAAAGAAATTTTACCACCTTCCGATTTAGTGTCGATCTCCACAACACTCCCTGGATACCTAGCCTGTACCTCATCCTTGAAGTTGTATAGCATCCTGAAGCTATTAGTCCAATCCCCATGCAAGATTTTCAGAGCTTTCTCTTTACCTTTACAAACCATGTAATGCAGTAGGACAATGTTTTACTGAGCGACGAGTTTATTGTGAATACTTTTCGCAGTCTCCCTAGGGTTATGCTTTAGTATGGACATAGCTTGTAAAGCCACCCAGTCCGTATCAGCCATTGAGGATTTCAGCATGCTCCCTGTCGCACACATGTGGGGAGGGCCCAATTTGTTCACCTGCAACACAGATTAATTTACAGCATAAGCGGAGTTGCCAGATAGATCTTGCACATAAACTTTACTTATATTATATTGTGAAAAATGATAAAGTTGAAATATTTTGCTCCATTCATTGCCAGGATACCCTAATTGCCTTTGACGCGAGTAGGGATCTAGCTGCGATCCTCCATGGACAAGGTATCACCACCTGTCCATTCTTCCACTTTAACCTACAAATGGCCTCATACCTCTGTCCAGTGTTCTTCAGTCTATGAACATCGAACTACCCCTTGATACAAAAATGTCGGAACGACATCCTGAACTCATGCATGCTGCTGAACTCGATGCCAATCGAAATTATAGGATCCTCATGGTCATGTATCACCTCGTCTTCGTCGGGATCCAAGTCATCAACTGTAATGCCATCCCCATCCATAAGTGTCTCGTTGATCTCATTATCACCAGATTCTTGATGCTCCACAGTGCCATCTTCTATATCTGATTCAGAATCTTCACCATCCTCACCAATGCCTAGCACTGCACACATCGTATTGACTCCCAGGGGTGGGGCTGCACCATCATTTGCACCTACATGGACCGGAACATTGGCCCAATATACCTCCCCGACAACTCTGTTTTCTCCCAGATGCTCTGTTGGTGCTGGTGCAACCACAGGGGGTGGTCTTACACTGTCATGCATCACATGTTTGTTGGTAGACAAAAAATAATTAGATTCTATTTCATCTCGACTATATAGAACCCTCTTGCTATTCTTGTGTACATCCTCTTTCCTGATGGTATCATTCATGATGGTAGCCCCATTATGGCTTGACATCTGTGTTGTGTTCCTCATCGAACTAATCTTTTTGCTGCTACTCCTCGATGTGATCTCTTTCCTATTACCCCTCATGGTGTTGGCTCCTGCGTGCCAGCATCATTGCCTGACCTCTACGGCATGTTCCCCTTCGAATTAGCCCTTTTGCTGCCACTATTGGGTGTTTTCTCCTTCCTGACGGCATTATTCCTGGACCTTTGCGGCGTGTTCCCCATCAAGCTAGCATTTTTGCCGCCACTATTGGGTGTGTTCTCCTTCGCTCCGGCATTATTTTCGGACCTCTGTGGCATGTTCCTCTTCAAGCTAGCATTTTTGCCACTACTATTGGGTGTGGTATCCTCCGTGCAAGGCACCTTAGCCTTTTTGCTGTTGCTCCTGGGTGTGTTCACCACCTTTTTCACCATCGGTCTGGCCCTCTTATCTTTTTTGCTGCTACTGTTCGGTGTTGCATTATGACCGGATCTCAGGGGTGTACTCTGCGGCGTGGTGCCTTTTTTATGAAACTCTTGGGTGTCCTCTCCTCTGGCGTGGTCTGCTTGGTGATGCCGTTCTTCGGGGTGCTCTTTCTGGGGATGCTCTTCTTGCTCCTCTTTATGTTGCTCCTCTGTAAGTCTCTCCTCTGTTCGAAGCCACTGTCACTTGAACCATGTCGACCGAGGTCCTCCATCGGGTCAATCATGTTTTCTACAAGTTCGTCTTTATCATTGCCAACCTTAAATTCCTATCCAACCGTTAGCAGGCGTGTAAACAGGTACACCTATCGGTACGACTAAATCACTATCAACTTTTATTTCTATATCCTTTTTGCTATTGTAAGCAAAAAATGCCAAATGTGCTTCCTGGGAGGACCCCCACTCCACCTTCTCATGTAACACTGCTATCAGTTCAGATATCTATACCACTTCAGGATCGTATGTGCCAACAGATACATCAATGTCATCGATGATTTTTCTGTGCCATCATCTAATTTTGCAGTGAACTTCTCGACACCGATATAAAAGTGTACCTTGCCATCACCAGTTTCCTCAGGACCGAGACCACCAGGAGGTTCGATGACAGTATCAGAGTCCAAACCATGGGCTTGTTCCTCAACAACTGGTCTTCAATTAGCCTCGATGGCGGCAGTAGCAGCAGTACGCTGAACTTCACCACGGGTTCGAGGAGGACCATCGCCCAAGAAAGCAGTTCTAGAAACAGCAGCAGGGATTGGGTCAGTAGCAGGCTGAGCAACAACACTAGCAGTTCTGGCAAAAGTGGGGCAACCTCCCGAAGCCTTAGTTTGCAGAATAGCAGCTGGGATTGGTTCAGTAGCAGGCTGAGCAACAACACCAGCAGATTCCACAATAGCAGGGCAGCCTCCCGAAGCCTTAGTTTGCACAACAGCAACAGGGATTGGGTCAGTAGCTGGCTAAGCAACAACACCAGTAGGGATTGGGTCAGTAGAAGGCTGAACAACAACACCAGCAGTTCTGGCAACAGCGTAGCGGCCTCCCGAAGCCTTAGTTTGTACAACAACGACAGGGATTGGTTCAGTAGCAGGTTGAGCAACAACACCAGCAGAGTCCACAACAGCGGGGCGGCCTCCCGAAGCCTTAGTTTGCACAGCAGAAGCAAGGATTAGTTTAGTAGTAGGCTAAGCAACAACACCAGCAGATTCCACAACTGCGGAGCGACCTCCCAAAGCCTTAGTTTGCACAACAGTAGCAGGGATTGGGTCAGTAGCAGGCTGAGCAACAACACACTACAAGAAATCTGGTGATACATGACCCTCCATATTGGTCACTGAAAGGTCATAGTTTTTAATTTATGACCTCTTTGTGACCAAATACAGATGGTCAAAAGCTGAATGTCACTAGTTAAACACCATGACCTTTTTTCTGAATTGGTCATAGACGTCTATGACCAATATAGATGGTCAGATATTCTATGACCAACTATATTGGTCACAGACTGTCTTTCCTATCCACGTAGGATCCTACATGGCCGATCCTACGTGGCAAATCTGTGACCAATTGGAAAGGTCGTCGATCAAATTTAGCCCAGTCCAGTTAGGTGTTTTACATGGGCCAAACCCAATAATTATGGTCTTTTTACATGGCCTGCTTGGCTATTTGTAGTCCATTTCTATTTAGGCCTTGGCATTTTAGTGTTCATTTCTTGTTTGGATCATCACATTTTTTCAGTACATTTCTCTTAGGCCTTGGCCTTTTTGTGGTTCAGTTCTTTATTTGGGCTTGGACTTACACGGTCCATTTTCTGCCTTATGTCAATATTAGTTGGGCCATTATTTGGGTCATGGCCCTTTCAGAACCTAATAGTATAGTCAGGTTTCAATTTCTACTATTTAGAGTCAATAAACCACATTTAAGCAAGAAAATCATAAAATCACAGGCATAAGTTGTTTAATAGTAATTTATGCTTATAAGACCCAAGGATATGGGTTAACAATAAACACAATAAGGCACTACTATGATTACAGACAAGTACACATGGCAAACAGCAAGCACAACACAAGCTACAACAAGCATTGCACATAACAAGCAGGGCACCGCTTCTAGCAAGCACAGCACGCTCCAGTCATGTTCGCCTCCAGCATGCACAACACGCTCCAGTCATGTTCGCCTCCAGCAACCACAATGCCAAACTTTAAAGGAAGATATGAATGCATCATCTTGGTTGTTCACTACTTTGAACCATTACCACAAACAAAAGGGTATGTGTGCAAACTCTCTAGTACCTGAGAAGCATCACTTTGACATCCCTATAGCAGGTTGGCACAATAAAATGGACAGTAGGCACTAGCCATCCACACGTCTGCAGCTGAGTGGTTATTTCATTCTGCTAGGTACAACACAAACATCAACAAGGTCAACAAGCTTAATCTGATATAATAGAGTGTCAAGTATAGAGAATGGAAGAATGTGAGTACTTTTTCATAGAAGATGTATTAAGAATAGTGCATACTTACTGCTAAACTGCAAGATAAAGAAGCCTCCTGAGCAAGACATCATTATCGAGCCAATAGAGTGAACATACATGAACAGAACCAATCAAAATACCCAACTAGACATGACTTCAAATTGAAGACCACAAACATTACTTTGACAGAACCAACTGAGAAAAAATCATACAAAGTCTAGGTAATATTTCATGGTAGATGGAAGAAATCTGAGCCACATACATAACTGGAATCCATTATAAAAAATAGCAATTTCCCGTGAGTACAATATCCACAACAAGCAACAAAAATTCAGGAAGATATAAATAGATTGATGATCTTGATCAAAATCTATAGTGATACAAAAATCCATGACTCCAGCTGCCAACTTCTCACACAACATAAATAGCATAGAGAGACTAACTCATACTAATATGTACAGGAGTGATTACCATTGCACCAGGACCAACAGGTGATCCCAAGCCATATGTATCAATGGGCATGCGAATGCTGTACATTCAACCTATTTAGGGGTACATGAAAATTGAAAGAAGTCGTGATAAACAATGTTATGGCATTCAGGTCAGATCTAAAAACACCTTCTATTTCAGAACACTGGAAAAAAGATCTCATACTCTGCAACATCTATCAAAGAACACAACAAGAAATCAAGAAGTAATTATATATTTCACACTTATCACAGTTATCACCCCTTCTTTCTTGCTACAACCAATTCATATATGGACCTAATATGAAAAACAATATTAAAGAACTAGATGCATCAAGAAGGATAACTGGTTCAAAGTATCATGAGCTACACCGCTTCTCCACCAAATTTTTGACACCACAGGAGGGCACCACCACCAGAACATCATTGGAGGGCACCAAGAACACTGGAACAACAAGGTGTCATGGGAAAAACCATATGTCAACAAGCGCTCAACATAGATCAATTCCTAGAAGAGCATAAGTGAAGCATATAAGTAGACCACAAGCAGATGGATCACAAGCTAACATCACAAATTACAGGCCCATATGAAGCTACTAGCCAGGAAATTAACATGCAAAAGAATTATTCAACGCATGTCATGATTAAATAAGTAGTAGATGCCATGCTATAAATCAAGATGAACCTACTATAGCTTGATTATGCTATAACATTACCATTAGCAAATATGAAGTTAGTAGTATAACGTATGAATTAATTCGGTATTGCATGAAACAAGCGCTGCATTTGGTCTTCTTTGTTTTGTTGGGAACCATGTGACAATCAAACACACAACTGCACAGTAGTATTATGTACCCTAAATTCAAATCAGTAAAGGTAAATTGTCGTGCTACTTCACCTCGAACTAGAATTCTTCCAGCATGAGCACTTCCCATTTTGAATCGCTGTAGCCGAAGTCATAGACGCCGAATCCGTGCTAATGTTCACCTCCTGTCTGTCCCATCCATGGTCACGTGGAAGCTCCACCATCGCGTTTAGCAGCCTATGCAGGGAGAGACAGAGAGATTGAGAGAGAAACAGAAAGAGAGGGGGAGGGGAAGAAGGAGCAGTCATGTGGAGTCGCGAATGACAGAATGCTCACTAGCGTCGGTGAAGATGGTGTCGACGTGGATGACAGATGGGACCTGAGCAATTCAGAGGTAGGATCAGGATGGGAGGTCAGGAAGGTGGAGCACCTCCCTCTCCACCGTGGCCTCCTTGAGTCGTGTCCACCACAGGCTCCATCGTTAAGCACCTTGCCACAGAGAGAGGGGAGGGTCTGCCCTACATTGAGATCTGGATGGGACCACACCGGGGCAATCCATAATCGAGATCTAGATGGGAGCTCATCGAGATCTGGATGGGAGCTCATCGAGATCTGGCCGGCCCTACTAGGCGAACGGATCTTGAGCGGTTTGGGTAGAGTCAAATGTGGTTTGGTGAGAGGAGGGGCACTGCAGGCTTGGGATGGTCGATGGTGATGCGCCGGGGAAGGAGGAGATAGGTAGGGGATGGGTGGGAGAGGAGAGGAGGGAGGCGGCGCTCGTGGGTGGCTCTGGCACTCTGGCTACATGACGAGGTGGGTGGGGTGCGCCTAACCCTAGCGTCCATGCATGCAAATTTGGTGGGCGTGAGCGGTTCCTCCGGGGAATTGGATCGAGATGATTTCGACGAGCAAGACCGAGTTCTGGACTCTGATCTGTGGCACTACGGTTACTGTGTTCTGATTGGTTGGAGAAAACTATCCACGGATTGAGATGGATTTCGACCCAACTATCAATATTATAGCCAGAATTGCGGCATAATTTATAATAATGTTCCTATATTATGAAAGCATGTGCATCTTAAAATGGCAAACAATGTTGCAGGAGGAAGTTTTTCTTTTCATCGCATAGAAAATGCATTTTCTATTTTTTGAATGCCGAAAACGGGCTGTTTTGTAAAGCAACCACCAAATGAGAGTTTCAAAATGGTTCCACCATATTTTTCAAAAATATTAGACCATGTTACATGGAAAATATCCCAACCAAGATATCTCAAACCTTTCGGTCCACCCCTCGTGAAAAAGACAAATTTCTACCGAATCGGTAGGAAGTGGGGCCGATTTGAACTACATGTACATGATTTAATGCTCATGATTCTTTGCAAAAATCATTTTTAGGTTCACAATATGATGTTTTCTCAGAGATATAATGAAATTTTAGCGAGGCTCATCCCCTAGCTAGGAACCTTCATGCCTGCCATTTTGACCATAGTTTGAAACAGGCATAATAAATTCAAAAACGGTCCAAACAAGGTAAATCCTTTGCGTGCTGTCTTATTATGTGAAATATTTGCATGGAAAATACCAAACTTGGTATATTGCAACTGTCTCAAAAAAACCTTCTGAGAAATGACCTATCATGTTCGAGGTTTCATGGCTTTCGGGCCAAACGACCAATGTTATGTCCACAATTGCGCAATAGTTTGTGATAGTGTGCCCATATTGTACATGCATGTGCATCTTGGGATGGCAAAAAATGTTGCAGGAGGAAGTTTTCCTTTTCGTCGCATAGAAAATACATTTTCTGTTTTTTCAATGCTAAAAAATAGGGTGTTTTGTGAAGCAACCACCAAATGAGAGTTTCAAAATGGTTCCACCATATTTTTAGAAAATATTATACCATGATACATGGATAATGTCCCAACCAGGGTATCTCAAACCTTTCGGTCCACCCCTCGTGAAAAAAACAAATGTCTGCCAAATCGCTAGGAAGTAGGGCCGATTTGAACTACATGTACATGATTTAATACTCATGATTTTTTGCAAAAATCATTTTTAGGTTCAAAATATGATGTTTTATCAAAGATCTAATGAAAGTTTAGCGAGGTTCATCCCCTAGATAGGAACCTTCATGCCCGCCGTTTTGACCATAGTTTGAAACAGGCATAATAAATTCAAAAACTGTCCAATCGAGGTAAATCCTTCACGTGGTGTCTTAGTATGTGACATATTTGCAAGGATACCAAACTTGGTATATTGCAAGTGTCTCAAAAAATCCTTCTGAGAAATGACCTATCATGTTCGAGGTTTCATGGCTTTCGGGCCAAACGACCAATGTTATGTCTAGAATCGTGCCATATTTTGTGATAATGTGCCCATATTGTTCACTCATGTGCATATTTGGATGGAGAACAATGTTACAGGAGGAAGTTTTCCTTTTCGACGCACAGAAAATACATTTTCTATTTTTTGAATGCCAAATAACAGGGCATTTTATGAAGCAACCACCAAATGAGAGTTCTAAAATGGTTCCACCATATTTTTCAAAACTATTAAACCATGTTACATGGACAATGTCCCAATCAAGGTATCTCAAACCTTTCGGTCCACCCCTCATGAAAAAGACAAATGTATGCCGAATCGGTAGGAAGTGGGGCCGATTTGAACTACATGTATATGATTTAATGCTCATGATTTTTTTGAAAAAAACATTTTTAGGTTCACAATATGATGTTTTATCAGAGATCTAATGAATGTTTAGCAAGGATTATGCCCTAGCTAGGAACCTTCTTGCCCACCGTTTTGACCATAGTTTGAAACGGGCATAATAAATTCAAAAACGGTCTAAACAAGGTAAATCCTTCATGTGGCGTATTATTATGTGATATATTTGCAAGGAAAAATACAAAACTTGGTATATTGCAAGTTACTCAAAAAAAACCTTCTCAAAAATGACCTATTATGTTCGAGGTTTCATGGCTTTCGGGCCAAAGGACCAATGTTATGTCTAGAATCACGCCATAGTTTGTGATAATGTGCCCATACTGTACACGCATGTGCATCTTGGATGGCGAACAATGTTGCAGGAGGAAGTTTTCCTTTTCGTCACACAAAAAATACATTTTCTATTTTTCGAATGCCGAAAACAGGGTGTTTTGTGAAGCAACCACTAAATGAGAGTTTCAAAATGGTTCCACCATATTTTTCAAAAATATTAGACCATGTTACATGGACAATGTCCCAATCAGGATATCTCAAACCTTTTGGTCCACCCCTCGTGAAAAAGACAAATGTCTGCCGAATTAGTAAATGTATGCCGAATCAGTAAGAAGTGGGGCCGATTTAAACTACATGTACATGATTTAATGCCCATGATTTTTTGCAACAATCATTTTTAGGTTCACAATATGATGTTTATCATAGATCTAATGAAAGCTTAGTGAGGATTATCCCCTAGCTAGGAACCTTCATGCCCACTGTTTTGGCCATAGTTTGAAACGGGCATAATAAATTCAAAAATGGTCCAAACGAGGTAAATCCTTCACATTGTATAATTTTATATGACAAGAAAGTTATGCACCTTGTAAATATGAGCTAAATTGAGTTTTATATCATTTCAATCCGAAGTCATATGAAAAGATTATAGGAAAATTAAGTTTTTAGATTTCCTAGAAAAAATTAAAATCCCTCCACTCGTGTGGGCTAAAACTTCACAAGAGCCCATAGTTTTTAGTAAAATTGACTTGCTAATCTCTATTGGGCCGTTGGCCCAGCCAGTAGTATATTCAGGAAGAAAAGAAGGCCATTTTCGTTGGGGGCCAGGCCCAACATTGTTTCATTATGTACAAAAGGTTTTCATGTGTTATGTCAACATAAAAGTTAGGTTTGTCTAGTGGTGTGGTTCCCTTGGCGTTGGGCAGTGGTCTTGGGTTAACCCCCCGCTGCTCCCTTTTTTTCCTTTATTATTCTAGTGGGTTCGGTATGTATAAAAAGGCATCGCGTGGTTTGTTAACACGAAAGTTAGGTTGGTCTAGTGGTTAGCTTCGCTAGGCTGGGCGCTAGCGAGGGGTCGTGTGTATGACCCCCACTGCTATCTATTTCTCCTTCATTATTCCTAGTAGGTTTGACATATTAAAAAAGATCATGTAGTTGTTTGTTAACATGAATGGAGTGTTGTTCCAGTGGTCTTGTTCCTTGAGAGAGATTAAGGTGTCGTGGGTTCGAGTCCTCATGGGCTCATTTTTTTGCCATAATTTCTGTCGCACTTGTTTAATATCACAATGATGGGTAGACCCCACTAGTCAGTGATACTATAATAAAATACCACATTCACTTGTAGACCCCACGTAAATGGACATGTCACATGACACATAGACGAATTGCTGAGGTGGCGGTCTAGTCACCCTCCTTAAACTTTAGAATATATTTTTATTATATGATATGACCATCTAAATTGGTCATAGTCTCCTAGATAACACGCTTTAGACCAGTTCTATCCATCTATGACCTTTCTGTGTTAGGATATCATGACCTTCTTGACTAAATTGGTCGTTATTTTTCAAGGTTTGGACCCTTCCAAATTCCCTATGACCAATTGGTTCAGAATGGTCATATATCTATGACCAAAAACCCCATGGTCGTTAAAAAAGGTCACTAGTAAGAAGATTTCTTGTAGTGACACCAGCAGTTCTGGCAACAGCGGGGCAGCCTCCCGAAGCCTTAGTTTGCACAATAGCAACAGGGATTGGTTCAATAGCAGGCTGAGCAACAACACCAGCAGATTTCACAACAGCGGGGCAGCCTCCCGAAGCCTTAGTTTGCATAACACCTGTAATTCTGGCAACGGAAGCACGACCTGCATCCACAATAGGGTCTTGCACCACGGCAAAATAGGCACTCCTTCGAGGAGGTTGCGTTGCAGAAGCATGGCGTAGACGAGGAACCACATTTTGCTTAACATCAGCGGGGCTTCGAGTCAGACCACCTTGAGCTTGAATAGAAGGGCCACTAGGAGTGGAAGCAGCTTCCATATCCACTATTATACATTCCAGGAGAAACATTCGAATGTGCGGACACCGTTTCAGCAACCCGGACATCTGACGTCACTCTTTGTACTAACCTTTCTGCGTTGTTCATCCATGAAGATGAATCGTGCAGTCTGCATTGGCCCCATCTCAATATGTTTACATAGAGCAGCAACCATACTAGGGCTAGTGCAAGTCTGTGCCGGTGCTTCTTTAATCGCGACATAAGTACCACAATTCCACTTGGCCTTCACATTGGGTATTTGCGGTTGGTATCCATTGACGCATACCAAAACCACGTAAGGGGCCTCTGGGGGCCCTAGTTGACAGAAATTTGGAAAAAAATAAGAACTTGTCTGTCAGCGTTTGGCCAGTAAACAATTCTAGGTTCGATCTATCTCTTTAAGGTCAATAGATAGATTGCAGTTATAGTTAGTGTGAAAAGCAAAGAGAAGAGTAGCTCACACGCATGTATCCAAGACTTCTTTTAGGGTGCGATGATCTGCCATCCTCCGTGTTGCTTGATGCGGCTCAGATCACTGTAGAGTTTCGTTGGGAAACCCCAAGAGGAAGGTAGATGAGCACAGCGGTAAGTCTTCCCTTAGTATGAAACCAAGGTTATCGAACCAGTAGGAGGAAGGAAATGACTCAAAGGTGTTGCTAACAACATGGAACCTGCACAACACAAACTCAAGACTTTTTCCCAACAAACAGTGAGGTTGTCAATCTCACCGGTTTGCTGAAAACAAAGAATTAAATGTATGGTGTGGAAGGTAATGGTAGCTTGCAGTAAGTAAATAATAACAGTGGACTATGTATCAATGGTAAAACCGGGGTCCATAGTTCACTAGAGGTGTTCTCCTTAAGATAAATAACATAACATGCTGGGTAAACAAATTACAGTGGGGCAATTGACAGGACAGAGCAAGTCATAACAATGCAATACTAGACATTCATGATCCTATGAGATTTGATTGGGCATCACAACAATATACATAGACCTCCATCCAACTGCATCTATGACTAGTAATCCACATTCACGTTATCATCCAAACTCCCTCCAGTATTAAGTTGCAAGCAACGGATAACTGCTTTAAGCAATGTGTGTAAAGTAAACAATACAATTGTTCCATGAACAAGAGATTGTTGTTTTCTCCCTAGTAGCAACAGCACATCTACAACCTTAGAGATTTTTGTCACTTTCCCAGATTCAATAGAGGCATGATCCCACTATTGAGCACAAATACTCCCTCTTGGAGTCACTAGCATCTACTTGGCCAAGATAGCAACTAGAAACGGAGAGCATGCAAGATCGCAAACAACACAGACATGAAAGAATCAATAAGATAGAATCATTAATCAATCTGACATAGTAATCTCAATATCCATCGGATCCCCGCAAACACAACATGCATGATTACAAATAGATGATCTTGATCATGAACGGAGCTCACAAGATCTAAACGTGGTAGCACAAAGGAGGAGAAACAACCATCTAGCTACTATATGGACCCATAGTGCAAGGTGGAACTACTCACACATCACATCGGAGGCTAGCATGGTGATAAAGAAGGCCTCCGAGATGATCTCTCCCCTCGGGCAGGGTGCCAGGAAGAGCTTCAGATCCCCCCAATCTAGGGACGATGGTGGCGGCGGCTACAGACTGTTTCGTGGAGATCTGATCGGGTACTTAGGATTTTGGAATCGGGGTGATTATATAGGTGGAGAGGAGAGGTAGGAGGGCGGCCAGGGGGCCCACACCCTGCCTAGGCGCGTCCCAGGGTGGCCCCGCGCATCGGAGGGGGGGTGCGGCCACCCTATGGCACCCCTCCGGTCGCCCTTCGGTCTCTATGTTCGTCTCGGTGAAATATTGACTTTGGATTTTGTCCCGTCCAATTCCGAGAATACTTCCTTACTAACATTTTGAAACCAAAAACAGCAGAAAACAGGCAATTGGCATTGTGGCATCTTGTTAATTGGTTAGTCCCAGAAAATGTATAAAAATACTTCAAAGTTTAGACAAAGCGTAGCAAAGTGGATACTAAACAAGCATGAGACATAAAAAATTATAGATACGTTTACATCTTATCAAGCATCCCCAAGCTTAACTCCTGCTCGTCTTCGAGTAGCACTACTGCAGAAAAGCTTATAGCCTCTAGGTGTTTAGTGACAGGCAAAATTATGCCCGTCATTACTTAGTATTCCTAGCGACATGCAAGAATAAGCCAGTCACTGGTACAAAACACTAATGACGGGCGTATATACATGACTGTCACTAGTATTCTTTTTGCAATCCATTTAAATAAAAAATTACTTAGTGAGATGCATATATAAATGTCTGTCACTAAAAACAATGGTGACGGGCTAAAATTATACTGGTTGTTAGTATTTTTGGTCGTTAGCATTTTCTGTGTAGGACATCGCTAAAAGAGACAAATGCTTAGTCACAGGAATTTGCTTGATGCCATTTCAGATCCGTACCAACGTCTGGGCCGGACCACACACTGTTCGTATGTATTTTTAGTCGTACTCCTTCAACCGACGCCCCTTGTTCCCTGTCCTTATCCCCGATTCCTCCCCAACTGCCGCCCCTTGTTTCCTGTCCTTATCCCCGATTTCTAGTCCCCAACCGCCGCCACCCATCTAAAGCCGCCAGCCCCTCCAACGCCGTCGCTCGCGGCGGCGCCTTCCCCCGACGCGCGGCCTTGAATCCCCAATGCCTCCCTGCCCCCCCGACGTGAGGATGCCGCCGCTCGAGGACGAACGCTGCCTGGAGTGCTGTACACCACTAGCCCTACCGCCGCCGAGGCGTTCCAAGCCTCCTGCCGCCGATGCTCCAGGTCTCCCTCCGCTGACGCGTACCAGGTTCGTGTTCCCCCATGTTGATATCTTTTCACATGTTGCTCAGCGGATCGGATCAAACCATGCGTTCCATATGTCCCCAAAAATCCCTGTACAGCTTGGAAAAAAAACTAGACCGATCTGTTCATTCGACAAACTCTTCAACTAGATGAAATGGCATACATGTAACTTGGGAAAAATATCATATACGAAAAATATAAGTTCTGAATCTGTCTTTTGTTTTTATTCATGACTGCCTTGATTTTGTGACGACATGTACCCAACTTCTCGTTAGATTTTAGCTAGTCTCCGGACTGTGATATTGTGCGGGGATCGAGCTTCGAGGAATAAAATCTGGCTTGAGCTTTAGCTCGAGCATGAGCCTTCAAGTAGGTACAAGGGATTTTGCTGACGACAAGGGCCTGGTGCAGTGGTTCTTCTGGACACGGTTCAGCTGATGGCGATGAGACCGTGGCCGCTCAGGGTTAGGTAAGCTTCATCAGCCATCATCACACGTCACTGGCTATAGTTTTTCCTTTCCTTTCGAGTGGATCACTAGCTATAGCTACAGCTAGTCAGACCCGACCATGAATTCATCATCCATTTCCTAACTGCGGGCACCCATATATAGAAATCATCGGCTCTAGTAAGATCATGTTACACTATCAGTGGCAACCTCGGGGTAGAAAAGAAGCTTAGCAAAGAATAGCTTGTAGAAGCAAGAATAGGTCCGGCTGGTAGCTGCATTGTCCACGTCAGCTACTGTTAGTCTGGTACCAACGAATTTTGTTGTCATTTCTTGCTCCGATTAGCTCACGGATTGTCTAGGAAGCTTGGCGTATCACCATCCATCGCTGTGGATTTTGTTGAAGTTTCAATATAGTTTTCTCTAATTCTAGACATGAATAAGGACATGTTTTTAAATAAAGGAGTAAAATATTATATTGGTGCATCTTGACTTTATCCCTAGGTTTTACTAAAATGCACCCAGAAATCTTCATACGCGATTATTTATGTGGTCCATATGAATACCATATGTCAGGAAAAAAAATGCTTGAAGTCTAATATCATTGCTGGGTGCTAGACTTTGATTTTATATCTAAAAAAAGGAGATTCCACTGGTTCTGGTTGCAAGTAATTAGTAGAGGTTGTCACTATATCTGATTATGGGATATACTTTTCGGATTTTGGAGATTGATGATCCAGAAGTTACTTCCTACAGCTCAAATTAGGAATCCGCTCAGTCCATTCATGCAAAAACCTATGGAAGATGTATCGAAAGAAAATCTAATTAAGCAGCACAGGAAATATCTGCATAGTTTTGTATTTATTTTGCAGAACATCAGCACATGAAAACACACAATGGTCTTCGACTTTTCCATATTGTTACTGCTAAACAACATACTATACATGCATAATTGATACGTTAGATTTAGCTGGAGTGCACAAATGAAGCGCATCAACCTCCAAAGAAATTAAATCACCTTATAAGTTTGTAGCTAGAATCATATGCTTAACCTTGTGAAAATGATACTGCATATTTCTACATCGTGCTTTAGGTGCATTTTCATATGATGCTTAGCTGTACATCGCGCTTTGCCTACTCTGCAACTTCAAGCCACTCGACACATAAAGGAAAAAAATTAGTCTGTTACCTGATTATAGAATGGGATGAACCTGACATTCCATACCCATAAGCATTGGCTGTATTCAGCTCCAAACAAAAAGCATTGCTTGTATTAGTTACTCCTACTTATAGTTGTCCATCTCCCTTCTAGAAATTTTAGTTTCTTAATATGCATAAATAGTTTGTATGCAATGGATGCTCAAGTTTCCTGATATGTGTTTTCTCATAATTACAGAATATAACTAGGGTTGGTTGAGATTACATTTGGGTTGGTTGAGATTACATTTGATTTATGCATGCCTACTTAGTTTGCCTCACATGACCTTACGTCCATAGCTTTAGCACCTCTGAATCATGTTTCTGGCATGGTTTGTTTCCAGAGCTTGCTATAAATTGCGTTTAGCCTGACTGTAAGGGTGATTAGCCATCATGTTTTAAATTGCTAACTAATTCTATGTGCTGCTTTAGCCTCATGCGTTTAGGGTTATATTGTCCACACCTGTTGTTCAATGTTTTTTCTAAGTGGTTGATGTAGGTCATTCATAATATTATTCAACATGTGATCGGGCTGATTACTTCTTTGTCTAAATTTATTCATCCGGTTAAGTTCCTCCAAGTGACCATCACATGTTATTTGATACTTATGCTTACTACTGTCCCATTGGTATCTCTGTATCACTATAGGTTTGATTGAATAACTCGTTGATGTCGAGTCCAATCCATTTGACCAGAAGAAAGAGTTTACAACCGTCCAAGGCATGTTCACAAAAATCATCAACACACAGGTCTCCTCGGAATCTATGGTTTTCTATGGCGGTGATGAGTCACCAGAGGTTCATGATTCACGCACAAAGGTGGCTGCAACCAAATTGATCAAGCATGAATGATCCCGGAATGAGGTATGTGTCATTTTATTCTATTTATTTGTTGGTTTCTTTGATTCTTTGTCTCTGCAAATTGTTAATCGAGTTTATACTGGGATGATATGCTACTCGCTGGCTGTTCGCTGTTACTACTAGCACATCATGTTGGATATGACATACTGAACTATAGTTGATAATGCCCAGTTCTATGTTTAAATTTGAGCAGAAGCAAACAATAATTGAAGACAAGATCAGGTTCGGTTCATGCCATATGCTACTACAACTTAATACCTTTGCAGCTTCATGCCACAACATTACTATTAACATCATATCTTATTATCTTGTATTTCCATACATGAAGTAGTCTGCAAACTAATTAAGACTAGTGTTGAATGTTTACTATCACTAGAACACAATGTAGTTCATCCTCTTTTCGGGAAAGGGCTAGTACTGATTAATTTTAACAACTTGCAGGTTTTAGATCTTAAAAACCTTAGAATGTTGATCGAGGAGATGGAGTGCATACTTTGTGCTGAACATGATGCTTGATCCAAGTATTGCAATGTCGGTCTAGCTACTTGTTGTTTGTATTCTACATGTTGATTAGACGGTCATGTTTAATGTAGGTAGAGAGTGTTTTGGTCGATTTGGAGTTACATGATGTGAGAGTTAGGACATTGGCAACCCTATTTTTCTTGCGGCGAAGATTGTACATATGTGTGTGTGGTCTGTGCAAAAATAATGTCACATTCGGTTATTGAATATATTATTGATACAACATCTTATTGTGCTATCTAAAATAATTGTGGAAAATGCATTCAATTTTTTTATAACATCTTAAATGTTATATGGAATATTTGTGGAAAACGAATTTAATTTTCAGTTAACGAAACCAGTGACGGGCATAATAAGGGCATGTCACTAGAAACCTGAGAGGGTTGTGGCAATTTATCGTAACTAGTGACATGCAACATTTTTGCCCATCACTAGCCCACACATACTGGTGACAGGCATTCATAAATGTATGTCATTGGTACTCATACTAGTGACAGGAAAGTGCCCGTCACTAGTAACCTTGTACGAGTGACTAGTTATTAGTGTACCACTGACTAGTTATTAGTGACAGACGCTTTGCCTGTCACTAATGGACCTTTTGAGCCTGTCACTGATGGCCTATTCTGCAGTAGTGTAGGTAAGTGATAAAAAGAATAATTTTTGAGCTGACATGCACCATCACAATCAAGATCAAACCTTTTGCGAGCATTGAAAGCTGGGATCAAAGTACTCTAAACATGAGCATGAAAGATGAAGTTATAACAATAAGACATAGTAACTATGTTGTAACATGAAAGGATACAAACAAAGATTCATGAATAACAATGAATTGAGAGACATTTGTTTGTTTCACATATAGAAAACATAGCATAGTGGCATTCATCTTGTCCCTCATAGAGTAGCAAAACATAAATGCATAGGACACCTTCAAAGTTCATAAGGGTGACTAGATACAAATCGTTCAAGAACAAGCAATATCAACAATATGAATCAATCAATAAGTTTTGGGACAATGCACATAAAACTAAGAATGAAAACTATGCTCTCTTACTTGGTGCCTAAGGATAGAAGGTGGGGACTCAATATAAAAGTGGAAGAAAGACCCTTCATAAAGGGAAGCTGGGATTTCAAGTATCATAAAGATCTTCCTAAAATTATGGTACTTGTGAGATTTTAGCTCTCATTGCCCCTATCATAAGCATCTTAAAGTGATTAAGGTTAAAGTGAACAAAATATGGTGTATATGCTTGACAAAGTATAAGTTGGCAATCTCATGTCCCTTGAGTACGAGCGCCTCTCCTCATGCTACTCAACTTTAGTTACCGGTAAGTTCTTGTCATAGTAAGTACATGTGTATCATAGAGAACCGCCAACGGGGTACCCCTTGCCCCATGATACAGGAGCTATCCCATATCAAAATGACAAGGCAAGAGGACAGTGAGCATCTCAACAATCTTCTTATTTACCATGGTAAAATGGTGCTTTTTTCTCTCTTTCCTCCTTTTTGTATTTTTCTCTTTTTTCTATCTCTTTTTTATAAGAAGAATGCTTCATAGATTGCTCACTATGGTGATGCTGCAAGTTTCCACCATGATTAGGCATGGATTAGGCTAGCAGCTCAGGCATTTCTCTAACACACATACATAACTTCATGGACTTACAAGCTCCCCTTTTATTTCGCACCGACGACACCCATAAACAAAAGAGCATGATATGAACTGGGTAGATATTTACAGGTGTTGAAAGCGTTCCTCATGACAGCACGGTTCTTCTAATTCCCAACTTATAAGTGCAAGCATATATATCATAGATGACACAATGGTTCAAGTTTATTAGGGGCAATAAAATAAAGTGTGCCATAAAGTTTGTGAGATCTTTAATCACTAATTTTCACATAACAAGTTTAATTTGGAAGATAGATAAAACAAGAATAAACTTGGAATGGTGTAACACACCACGCATAGGAATTTATAGTGGAAACTTTGGAATAACTTGGTTTCTTGGGAGTTGGATGCATGAGTAGATCTTACTCAATACAAGTGGAGGCTAGAAAAAGACTGGGAGCGACCAACTAAGAGAGCAATAATGGCCATAATCATGAAAAGCGACAAAACATTACTAATCAAAGCATAAAGTGGTACCACAATTAAAAAACTAAATGATCATAGAGGATAAGGTGATTAGCTCATAGTCATAACATGGTGTGAGCATGTTCCAAGTCAAACCCAAACAAAGCATCAGAGAAGAATACCACAATACTATGCTTTTGTATGCTAAAACAACGCATGATTCTTTCAAGGCACATTAAGCAATCTGAATTGTTTGGAACAAGTCATGCTACAATAATAATCACTAAGCATAAGGTCAAAACAACATCTAACATGACATGATACAGTCTAAGTCACAGTCAAAGAAAGGTCCTTCTTGTACTACTATAAGCAAGAGCTTCCTACTCCTTTCCAACACCAATCAACTTATTTGAAACAACACGACAAAAGTGGGGGTGCAATTACTTTAATCAAGCAAACTAAGCAAATGAAAACAAAAAATGAAAACTAAGACGCTCCAAGAACAACACAACTATGCATGAAATAATAAAAACGAAGTTTCTAGAAAGACCTGAGATTTTTATTGATGAAGAAGGGGATGCCTTGTGCATCCCAAAGCTTTGATGCTTGTACCTATTGAATATTTCTTGGGGTGACATGGGGTGGCATCCCCAAGCTTGAGATTTTGTCCATTCTTCATCTCATTACATCATTCTTCCCTTACACCTGAAAATTTTCCTTCATACAAAACTTCACATAATCTTCATTATCAACATTAGTGCATTCAAAAGATAATAGACCTTTGGGTTTAGTTTTAAAACAGTAAAACTTTCATTAAAAACACAAGCTATTGTAGCAATTCCATCAAAAATTTCAATTTGCCCAAGAGAACCCAAAAAGAAATCAATAAAGAGGCAAATGCAAATACTAGCAGAAATCTCAAAACAGACCAGCTGGTGAAAACCGATTTTTTTCGAAGACCTTCTGTTGCTCAATCAAAAAGTGTTGAACAAAAGAAAGTTAGCTAACAACCTGGGGATTTATTTAGAAAATTACAGCTCAATCTGATATACAGAGATTTTTCAAGAATTTTTACACTGGAGCACAAAAATCTGTTTCAGGACAGCAACTCCCCAAATCTTACTTCCCTCTCATTAGAGGTTATTCTTGGCACAAAAATATAATAAAAAGGATGAGGAGAGGTTATTACAAAAGTAATAACTTCTAAGACTCAAGAAAACTATTGGGTTATCTCCCAAGAAGTACTTTTCTTTAATGCCTTTAAGTTAGGCATGATAGTTTGAGAAGATACTTACATAAGAAATACAAATTGAAGTAAAAGGGAGCATCAAGAAGCAAATTCAAAACACATTTAATCCTAACCCACTTCCTATTCGTAGGAATCTTGTACGCAATTAAATTCAGCACATAGAGAGGTGTTTCAGTACCGTGAAAACTTCTACAACCATATTTTCCTCTCTCATAATTATTTTCAATAACCTCATGAATAAACTAAAAAATATAACTATCACATAAAGTATGCTTTTCATGATCTACAAACACATAATTTTTATAAATCTAAAAAATAGTGGGATTAAAACCTTCAAACCCACTTTTAACAATTTTATAACAAGATGACTGATCATTCTGAAGAGGTATGAGGTTCAAGACCTCTCCAATCTCATTTTCAATAGTAGTACTATTAATATTATCAACCAATATAGGACCATCATCTAGAGCTTTATCATAAACATTTTCTAAGAAAAACTCTTCAGTACCATGCATCTCGAAATTAGGCACAAATAAAGGATTATCATAGATAATAGGAGCACAATTATTATCACAGGTTTTACCTATTGTAGATATTTCAAAAGAATCCATAGGAACATAACATTCATCCTCCTTTGGTAAGCGGACAATCAAATAATCTAAGGGATAAAGAGTTACTCTCATTAGAAGGTATCCATGGGTAGCTAATCCATTCTTCCTCCTCTTGATCCAATGAGCTTTCAGGTTTAGTAATTTCTTCTTCCATAAGCTCCTGCAAGGCATTAGTCTCTTCCGTTTGTGGAAAGTATCTATTAATATATTCAAGAATATGGCCATTTTCATCCTTGTAATTATCAAAGCAAAATTTAAGTATATCATAAACCTCATATTTATAAGGTGAATCATCAGTATTTTCAAGCAAACTAGCAAGTTCAAATGCACCCTTCCATGAAATAAATTCTTCAATTTGTTCCACATAATAAAAGTCATAATTTCCTTTAACATAAGAAGATATGGTAACATTATCATTATACTCACATTGAAAAATGAGGTGTTTATACCTCCTACAGCAACAAGATTCATCAAAGCATTAAGTAACATTATAAGTAGAGCACATGTTTCTAGCAATGGTATTCAATTTATGTTCCCATAAGTGTTTCCATTTTTGTGACAAGTGGTGTTCCTTACAATAATATTTTTGTTCTTCCGTGAACCCACCTTGCCAATAAGAACTAGTTTCAAAGAAACCAACCATTGATAGACAGAATGACAAAGCAGGGCAATAACAGACCAACAACTATAGTAGGAACTAATTTTTTTGTGTTTTTGATAAGAAAAAGAAAATGTTGGGGATATACTTTCCGGGTATACCCACAAGACTCGCTGACCAGGGTGGCCCACCAATGGGTTAGAGCATTGCTTCACGGGCGGCCTAGTCAGAAAAAGAGGAGGAGCCAGTTCCGGCTACGACAAGGCCCAGAAAAGTTCCCGACTTAGGCTTGTAGTATTACTTGTAGTTCAAGCTGTATCTAGTTACCGACTCTGTAACGTAGCTGGATAGGTATCTCCTGTAAGCCTAGGTCCCGGTGACTATATAAACCGGCCCTTTGGGAGCCTTTAGGGCACAACAAAAACAACCAATCTTACTACCACAATCACAACTTGCACAGGAGAACCTCTCTTGTAATCCGCTGTAACATCCGGCTTACGCCGATATATTACTGGGTTGCTAGAAGGAGTAGGATCCGATCACCACAGTTGGATCTGAACCTGGGTAAACTTTTGCTCACCGCTTCTGGAACATCCGATGCCTCACACCCCATCTTTCTAACGCCACTAGGACACCCTATGGCGTACTTGTCGACAATCCGACGATAGTTGGCGCCCACCGTGGGGCAGGTGACCTTTGGAGCTTCGTTCCAAGCGGAATCGATATTTATCTCGGTTTCGATGAACCTGCCCAACCCACCCTTGAGGTGATGACCATGGCGGAAGAAAAATCTGGATCTACTCTATCCACAGAAGCGGAAGAGTTCAAGATTCCGGAGAAAATCGAACCCACCCAGCCCACTCCCATATTGGAAGTAGAGGTGGAAGAAAAATCCGGATCTGATCTCCCTAACGAGATCGGATACACGTACAAAGAATACATCCGCTACGGATTCGGCCCTAGCATCGTACAGAAAAATAACTCTTGAGGAGCAAGATAACAGAGATGACGGATGCCCCTACATCGATTACGAAGCAATCGCCGACATCAAGGAGAACTTCGAGATGGCAGAGGCAGAAACCAAGTTGTACCACTACCTCAAGAACATAAACAAGAATAAACATTGTTTCGTGTACCACATAAGCTCTGGATCCGACTCTGTCGATGCTGGAGCTGACAGGGATTCAGTTATAGATGCAATCAAAGAAAACGCCGACTTACTTGGCTCCCCTCAGGATTCAATGATGTCGCAGGAACTTCGAGACTTCGACAAGAAGATGGAGGAGTACAAGCAAGAACACGCCTCCAAGCCAACACAAGGTGAGCCAGAAAATCCTCCTAGTCCATATGATAGCATGGATGAAATCTACACCTCGTAGGATATGGATCCCAGAGATTCCTCTGAGGTCCACAAGCCAACCCCTATGGAAAGTGCCGATGGAAGTTTATCCCCCGGTACCGGACCAAAAGCCATATTTGCCAGTAGTACACACGTTAAGGCTACTGGGCGGTCATAGAAGAAGAACAAGAATCCGACACCGGCCGAGCCAGACGTCGAGGAACCCAACAAAGAAAAAGTCTATGAAGAGATCGAGATGGAGAATCAGGATGGAGATCCGATTAATACCACGTCGATCGACCCTCCTGTGGATGGACACGTCGTCACCAAGGGTGCACGTGAAATTTACGGAGATGCTCTCACGATTCCAATCCCAACACCTTCGGATCTTACACTGGAGGCGCTGGAGAAAAGGGCCGAGGACCTAGAAAAGCACCATCTGTTTCTGCTCGAAGAGGCCGCGCGCATCATCGAGCTTAGGCACCAGTTAGACAGTGATCCGGCCAAATATCAGTCAAATTTCAAGCGACACCCAAACAAAATAAGGGAAGGTCCATTTCTTGCCAACAAGAACCCGGATATCCACAAAGATCTATTTGACGTAAAAACAGGAGAGAAGATCCGAGTCTACAACATGCCGTTTGAAAACTCTACTACAGCTCGAGCCGTCCTCGCCAATAATCCGTCTCCATAGCAGGTCCAGTAGTGCGTCGCGTTGCTGGACAAAGGATTAAAGCAGCAGAAAATGGCTGTGTCATTCAATGGCAACCTGGCCTCAAAGTCGGAATTTTGCCACAATGGAGCTGACCAAAGCGCTGATGGAAGGCTCCGCAGGGATACGGATCAGCACTATCGTCCCCGTGGAGAAGAAGAGAATTCAAGAACCAGCTCAAATGGCCACTCTCGCCAGTCGAAGCGTGACCGGGCAAGAGTTATTTCGGTTGTGTCCGAAGACGCCATCAGGGCAATGGTTTATCACCAGGACCATCGCTGGCAAAACAACCGCTATAGAGAAAACCCAGAAGCACACCGCCAACGAGAAGAGCAAGATTGGATAAGGATGCCACCACCGTGCTGTCCGACTTGTAATGCCGGACGAAGAGATGATCTGGATCGTCCTGAATCAAGTAGGGACGGAGACCGGAGAAACCGACATCGGAATCAGCATAATGAGGTTCCACCTCCACCACCACGTAACCCAGTCGGAAATAATCCACCAGGGCCACCATCGCCTCCTGGCAGCGACCATGAGGGATCTCGATGTAGCCATAGAAGCCGCAGGGGCAGAGGCAGCAATGGTGAGAGGAGAAGCAGAAATCCGTTTCCACCGCGCAGAAGCGACAAGCCTCCAAGGCGTAGATCTCTCTCGACAAACGATGCTCGCCATCGCATTGAGGCACGGCGGTATGAGGAAGAAGATGTGTACGTGGGACCCACGTGCTTTGGCCCACGCATAAGTTGAACCAAATTTCTAGTTGACTTTGGTATTGACAAACACATTCATCCCTAGTACGGCGTGGCTCGGCCAGATACCTGGCTCCAAGATTTTTTCCAGGTCTGCTGCATCGCCAAAGAAGGAAACAGCCTGGTCGCAGTCCGATATCTCCCGCTTATGCTAAGGAAGGCGGCTAGATCGTGGCTCAACAAACTGCTAGAGAATTAAATTTACAACTAGTATGATATGCAAAGTGCGTTCTTTTCAAAGTACGAGGGAACATACAGGAGTCCCTACACAGTCATAGACTTTCAGCGTTGCACCCAAAGACCTGAAGAAACGTATCGGGATTACCTTAGACGCTGGACTGAACGAAGAACTCCCGTGAAAGAGCAAAAGAGCAAACTGCGATAGAAGATTTCATTGCAGGCCTCCCAGTCGGACTTTTGCGTCACAGACTGAAGCGTGACCACGTCACAGATTTGGGAGAGATGATAGAGACAACAGGCAAATATGCGGATGCCGACCATGATTCAGAAAGGCTGCTAAATATTTTGGCCAATCCCAATGCGGTCAAATGATGACCCACAAGTGTAGCGGATCGCAATAGTCTTAGAGGGTAGTATTACACAATTTATTGATTCGACACAAGGGGAGCCAAAGAATATTTGCAAGCCTTAACAACTGAGTTGTCAGTTCAGATGCACCTGGAAATATTTCTTTCTCATAGAAGTTTATTAGTAGCAATAGTTTGTAGTAGCAATAGCAAAGCAACAACAGCAGTAACAACAATAGTGAAACAGTAGCAATAGTAACAGTAACGGTAACAGTAGGATTCGAGTGCGGTAGGAATAGGGATGGATGGACGGGCATTGCATGGACAAGTCTAAACATGTAACTTCAAGATCTAGGGCATTGCAGATAAATAATAACAAGCATCCAAGTACTAAACAATATTTTGTCCAGCCAGCCCGTGGCAGCGGGGCCTCTAGGGAACTACTGGCAATTAAGGTACTCCTTTTAATAGAGCACCGGAGCAAAGCATTAACACTCCATGAACACATGTGATCCTCACACCATAGCCATCCCCTCCGGTTGTCCCAATTATTGTCACTTTGGGGCCTTTGGATCCGGACCATGATATGTGTACACAACTTGCAGGTAAGATCACAAACAATACTATCATAATGATTCAATAATAAGTTCAGATATGAGATCATGGCACTCGGGCCCTAGTGACAAGCATTAAGCACAACAAGTTGCAACAAAGGCAATAGCACTAATAGAGATACTAGGCACTATGCCCTAACAATCTTATTCGATTACATGATATAACAAATCCAATCCCTACCATCCCCAAGCATACAGTGGGGCTTACTCACTCATGGATGAGGGAAACATCGGTGGTTGATGGAGATGCATTGGTGATGACGATGGCGATGATCCTCTCCAAATTCCCCGTCCCAGCAGGGTGCCGAAATGGAGTTCTGGGTCCGAATCTTGGTTTCTGGTGGCGGCGGTGGAGCGGAACTCTTTCTGGAAAACTATCGAACCCCCCTGAGTTTTTAGGTCAGAAGGCAACTTATAGGCAGAGGACCGAGGAGGCATGCAGGGTGGCCAAACCCCTCCAGCGGGGGTCGGTGGGCTGCGCCTAGGTGGGTCTGGCCCCCCAGGCCTCCTCTCTGTCTCCCCTTCTATCTCCGTGGATCTTCTGGTGAGAAATAGTTTTTTCCATATTTTCCGGGATTTTTCCTAATAGTTCATTTTCTGAACAAAAACAAGACACCAAGGTAATTTTGCTGAAAACAGCGTTTGTCTGTGTTAGTTGTATCCAAATCATACAAATTTAGAGGAGAAACAATAGGAAAGTGTTCGAGAAAGTAGATACGTTTTGGACGTATCAACTCCCCCCAAGCTTAGCTTATTGCTTGTCCTCAAGAAATTCAGTTTAAAACTGATTGCAATAAAAGAACTTTCACGAACACTTTGCTTCATGTGATGTAAATATTCTCAGCACAGGAGTAGATGCTTAGACAATACATAATAAGAAGTACGTAACTAAGTTTACTCAATAGTAATTGCAAGCTATGAAGAGAAACCAACTCAATAATAATAAGTAGCATGAAACATAAACATAAGAAACATTGCAATGCTCATAATAAGGTATGATAGAGTGGTATCTCGCTTGCCTTTGTTTGAATAGCACAATATAAATGCCAAGGCCCCTCTGAAGTTCACATGAAGACTAGAGATAAAGATATCAGAGATACAAGCATCAAAGTCATGAAATAATTAACCAAGTTTTGGAACAAACACAAGAATGACAACTATCCTCTCAAGAAGGTGCTCATAGAATAAGAGGTGACTTAACAAAATTGTGAAAACGGTTTTGTGAAAGTTTGAAAGGCTTCCCAATGCTAAAAGGAAGGTACTCATTAGCTTTGAGCTCTCATTGCCCCTATCATAGGCATCTTCATGTGGTTAAAGTGAACGTGAGGTCCACTCTGAATAATATGCTTGACAGACCATAGACTGGAAATCCCATGTGCCTTGAGTACGAGGGTCGCTCCGCACGCTACTCAACTTTGGTCACCTGAAAGTTCTTGTCATTGTAAATACATGCATATCATCAAGAATCTCCAACGGGGTACCCCTTGCACATGGTACATGAGCTTTCCCATAACCAAAATGACAAGGCAAGCAGACAATGAGCATCTCAGCAATCTTTTTATTTACCATATGCATAGCTTTTTATTGAGGATGCTTCATAGATGCTCATTATGGTGATGCTGCAAGTTTCCACCATGATTAAGCATGGCTTAGGCTAGCGTCCCAGACGTTTCTCTAACACAATGTATAAACTCCATGAACTAACAACTTCCCCTTTTATTTCACATCGTCGATATCCATAAACAAAAGAGCAAGGAATCAATTGGATGAGGTATCCAAAAAGTGTTGAAAGCATTCCCCGTTACAGCACGGTTCTACTGACTCCCAGTATATAATTAGCCAGCAAATAACTTTCATGGACTAGTCATAATGGTTCAGGATTATTAAGCGCAAGGAATAAAGTGTGCCATCAAGTTCATGAGAGCTTTACTAACTAACTTCCTCAAAACAGACAAACATTTTATTTTTGGAAGAAAACACGGCATAAGGAATATGCACTGAAATAGGTAGGTATGGTGGACACAGCTAACAATATTGGCTTTGGTGAGTTGGAAGCACATGTAGAGTACATACTCAGTGCAAGTGAAGGCTAGCAATAGAGAGGGAGCGACAAACAAGAGAGCAATATCTATCATAATCATGCTTCCAACAAAACAGGACTAACTATGGCATGAAAGTGATACAAGAACTCTGAGGCAAAATAAATCATCGAGGCTTACTGGCTATTAATTAGTCATATGCATCCGTGAGCATGTGCCAAGTCGATTCACATGAACAGTTAGAGGAGGATACCACAATGTCATACCAAAATATGAATAAAACAATGCAAGCAAACATTCATATGACATGCTACAAACTATTTGCAAGCTAGATCTAATCATAGACAAGCAAGAACTACTAAGCATCCATAATGACATACAAATTACACAAACAGGCTAAGCATGCTCACAATCATGAGTATATGTACAAAAATGAAACAAATAGAGTTCGTTACCAGCCTCTTACCACACCTCGAGCTGTCTTAATCTTCATTATTTCGCTTCACTTGTGTGACTTGAATAATTAACATGAAACCAAAATCCACTGAGGACGGCTGAACCCTGCAAAGAATTCACAAAACCAAAGAAGAACAACAAATATTTTTGGTTTTTTCGATTTTTTAAAGCAAGCAAACAAAGAAAAAACAAATAAAGCAAAATAAAACCAAAAACATAAACTAAGACGCTCCAAGAACAACACAACTATGCATGAAACAATAAAAACGAAGTGTCTAGAAAGACCTGAGATTTTTATTGATGAAGAAGGGGATACCTTAGGCACCCCCAAGCTTTGACGCTTGTACCTCTTGAATAATTCTTGGGGTGACACGGGGTGGTTTCCCCCAAGCTTAATCTTTTGTCCATTCTTCATCTCATTACATCATCCTTTCTTTACACCTGAAATTTTTCCTTCATACAAAACTTCACACAATCTTCATTAGCAACATTATTTTATTCTAAAGATATTAGACCTTAGTAAAAGCTTTGGAACAGCAAAACTTTTCACTAAAAAACAAGCTACTGTAGCAAGTCCTTCAAAAAGCTCAAATTCGCCAAAAGAGAACTCAAAAAGGAATCAATAAGAAGCAAATGCAAATAATGGCAGAAATCTGTCAAAACAGACCAGCAGGTAGTAACCGATTTTTTCGAAAATCTTCTGTTGCTCAAATAAAAAAGTGTTGAACTAACAAAAGTTAGATAACATACCGTTGGATGTATTCGTAAATTTTCAGCTCAATAAGACTTACAGAGACTCCTCATGAATTTTTATGGTGGAAGACATAAATCTGTTTCGGGGCAGCAACTCCCAAAATCTTACTTCCCTCTCATTAGAGGTCATTCTTGGCACAAAAAGCGAACAAAAAGGATAAGGAGAGGTCATTACTGAAGTAATAACTTCCAAGACTCAGGGAAACTCTTGGGTTATCTCCCAACAAGTACTTTTCTTTAACACCTTTAAGTTAGGCACGACGAAGAGCAAAGATTGGAAAGGAGAAAAATAAAAGTGAGCAAGTATAACCACAATGAAAACATTGTTTTGTTCATTAAAATCCTTTCGTTAACAAGATTGATCAAGTCTTGTTACCAAAACAATCTTATATGAAACAAAACTTTGCATTCCACAAGGTGATTATGTTACCTCATACTTGATAGCAATGGTCCCAATCATAATAGTTTCAAAATTTTCTTGTGGAATGGGACAATATATTTCTCCAACCTTGATGCTCTCAATATTTTCAATAGAATTCAGGCAATAGCTCTTAACAACCTTCTTGGGGAAATAGACAGTGTGCTCTTTGTCATTAATATTGAATGTTACTTTTCCTTGATTGCAATTGATGACAACACCTGAAGTATTAAGAAAAGGTCTCCCAAGAATAATAGACATATTATCATCTTCAGGCATTTCAAGCACAACAAAATCAGTTAAGACCATGCAATTATGAGCAACTTGAACAGGAACATCCTCACATATACCAACAGTAATAATAGTTGACTTATCTGCCATTTGCAAAGAAATATCAGTTGGTATAAACTTTTCTAGCTGGAGTCTCTTGTAGAGAGAAAAAGGCATAACACTAACTCTAGCTCCCAAATCACATAAAGCAGTTCTAACATAATTACTCTTAATGGAGCAAGGAATAGTTGGTATATCTGGATCATCAAGTTTCTTTGGAACCTTACCATTGAAGGAGTAATTTGCAAGTAGAGTAGAAATCTCCTCATTAGGAATCTTCCTTTTATTAGAGACAATATCCTTCATGTACTTTGAATAAGGAGGCAACTTAATAGCATCAGTGAAAGGAATTTGCAAGAATAAAGGTTTCATCCACTCACAAAACTTGTTGTAGTGTTCCTCCTCCTTTGACTTGTGTTTCTTACCAGGAAAAGGCATAGGTTTCTTAACCCAAGGTTCTCTCTATTTACCATGTTTATTAGCAATAAAATCTTCCTTTGTGTACCTAGTGTTCTTAGTGTGCTTCTCAGGTTCTTCCTCACCTTCCTCCTTATCAGGAGAATGATTATTATTACCAGTCTTAGTTTCAGCATCAGAGACAGATATACTATTAGGATCTACAGCAGGTCAAGTGGTTCCTCAACTACCTTATGTTTCTTTTTCTTTCTCTTACGAGGACTACACTATCTTCACCTTGTTGGGAATCCTGCTCTATTCTTTTAGGGTGTCCTTTAGGATATAAAGGATCTTGAGTAGCTGCACCATTCCTAGTTCTAATTCCATAAGCATGTTTATTTCCTGAAGCATTAACTAGCATATCCTTTTGTACCTTAGCAAGTTGATCAAGTTGGGTTTGAACCATTTGAAAGTGTTTACAAAGAATTTTAATATCATTAGAAGTTATTTCCACAATATCTTTCAACTCTTGGATAGCTCTAGAGTTTTCCAATAAATGATTATGAACTTGTTTATTAAAAAGACCTTGTTTAACAATAAAAATGTCAAGTTCCTCTAAACATTGATCAGGAGGCTTACCATAAGGAATATCACCTTCATCAAAGTGTTGGAGAGAGTGTACCTCAATAGTAAATGAGTGGGGAATTGGCGTACATAATTCTTCTATAGGAGGTAGATTCTTCACAGCTTCAGCTCTAATACCTTTCCCCCTCAGACACTTCTTAGCTTCTTCCATTACTTCATCATTTAATGCAATAACACCCCACTTCTTTGTTGTTGGTGTTGGAACTGGTTCAGGAGTAATAGGCTCAGGTGTATTTAGCTCAGTTGAAGTCCAATCATCATAATTCTTGCTTATCTTGGTCATTAATTCTTCAGCATCTGTAGGAGTCCTTTTCCTAAAAACACAATCAGCAAAGCTATCTAGGTAGGTCCTAGAATAATCAGTTAGTCCATTATAATAAATATCAAGAAGCTCATTCTTAGGAAATGGACATCCATGATGTGCACAAATCAAGGAACATAATCTTTTCCATGACTCAGGCAATCTCTTCTTATCCTTGTTTAAAATCAAAAAGCCTTTGCAAAGAAGCATGTCTAGCACTAGGAGGAAAATATTTATGGAAGAAAGAAGCAATCAAGCACTCAGGGCTATCAATGGAACCAGGAGGTAATATATTAAACTGTAACATCCCAAAAATACTAAACTTGGATCATCAAACTCTAATCATCAAAATGAGGGTTAACAAAAACTTTTCTAAAATAAAAATAGGAAAGCATGCATGGTGTATGCATTGCATTTGGAATTCTTTTGAATTGCCTTGTTTGTGTGTTCCTTTGCTTGTAAATGGATTCTTAGGTGAAATAAACATCATATAAACAATTCCCAAACTTTTCTCAAAGACAAGTAAATCAAAACAAATAAAATAAGGGAATGGTCATTTTGACCAATTTAACTCCCATGCCTACTTTGGTTGTCCCAAACTTTCAGAACTTAACAGAAACTTTTCTGGATCTTTGCACCCCTTGATTGTACTCATAACAAAGTATCAAGGCCCACTTTGTGATCATCCAGAAACATTAAATGCATAGTTTAAAGGACAGTTCAAAATTGAATCTTTATCATATGAGAAGATCCCACTTTTTCAAAAACCACTCAAACAAGCTCAACTTTCAAAACCCAAGCATCTGCAGACTCACCAGCACCAACCTAGCACACCTACCAAAAATCTTTTCAAAATTCAAAACTTGAATTCTTGCGGCCATTTCATCAAACACCTTGCGGATACAAATTTAACAAAATCAAAACACTGTTTTGAGTAGTGAATTGAGCCTAACTTGTTCCCTCTCTGGACACCACTAGCCTTAGTAGATCATCTAATAATCTTAACTGATCACTAGCACCACTGTGATCTTGGCAATGTCATCAATGGTGAACAGCCGAAGCCACCCATGCCACCCCAGTGTAGACAACAAGCTAGGAGAAGCACCAAGCCTAGCCAGCATGTCTGGGAGCAAGCCCATGCCTCACCGCCCCCTCTCGACCAACCCTGCCTCGAAGACACCGACTAGAGCACCCAGGAACGCTGCGCCCATGCCTCTGCCAACCATGTCGAGCGTGTGCCAGAGCGCCACCCTCGACACACGCCCACAGACCGCGCGCCGCCCTCGCCGCGTGCATACATGATCGCCACCAACCCAGGTGACCGCCAGACATCCCCGTTCGCCGCCCCATGCCGCACAGCCACCGCTCACCGTCGAAGACGCCGCCTCTGCCGCACAGAACGTCGAGCGTTCCAGACCATTTGCCACCGCCCCTACACGCGCATTAAAGCCGTAGAGCATCGCCAGGAGACCACCAATCGATCTCCACCGCCGGCCATGCCTCTAGCAGCCCGTAGCCATGTCGCCACCGTCGCCTGCCCATGTCGTTCGGTCTCGTCGTCGAGACTATAAATAGAGGCCTCCCCCGCTCAACTCTTCACACCATCTCACTCCCCTCTACTAACTGATTGTTCCACCCAGTTCCCAGAGCAAGACGAGCAGCGCATCGCCGGAATTGCGCCGAAGCAGGCCGCCTCTAGAGAAGAAGGGCGCCGTCGATTTCATCCACCCCAGGAGCTGTCGCGACCACCCCTGAGTTCGCCGTCGTTGACTTTGTCGTTCGCCCGCCTCGCCGACCCTCGCCTGAACCCCGGTGAGCCCCCAACGACCCTCACCTGCCGCGTTAGGTTTCAGTCTCGCCGGAGTTTCCCGACATGGACGACAACCCTTAGCCATTGGATTAGACTTAGATCGTGTGGCCGATATTGCCCGTCTGCTTCGGCGTTAAAGAGCCAACTGGTGGAACCCCTTGTCGGTGAGATTACGGCAGCGTAGCCTAGTTATTTGAATTAAACCTTTTCCATTTTATTTCGAACACACTTCTGTACCCAGTTTCAAAAATCAACCTAGGTCGATTCAGTGAACCAAATGGAATGAAACCAATTTTGTTAGAAAGATATGGAAATGATGAATCCAAGCCCGTTGGATTCAAGTCATTTGGATCTATAGATCATCCATGGTAAAAATAACAAGGCATAAGCTTTTCTGCATTCAAACATTTTTCAAATCTAAACCATAATATCTTTTGAGTTGACTCCAACTCTCAAAAATCACATTTAACCATACCTTTCAGAATATATAAAAATATATAGGTTTACTTACAGAAATAATATTCAAGTAATAAAAGAATGCCACATAGGCATTTCTAGCCACTTTAATTAATTAAAATAAAAGAGAAAAACCTTATTAAATTGTGACACCACTTTAAATCACATTCCCATGTACTGAAATATGTGGTGATGACATGTGTCAACATGATCCCATGTTTTGTTTGGAGAATATTAAATCTTAAGTAGTTTTTCAATGAGTATAAATTACTTTTCTAAAAATAAAAGGAATTAAACCAAGCTTTAATCTTGTAATGTTAGTGATGATGCTAGATCATCTATAGGACCCCTGTGTGTGATGAATCCAAGTAGTTAAGTATTGTTTGGTGATTGTGTACCTCGTATTTATTCATAGACGCTAGTACCGACCAAGGATACGAGGAGGAAGGATGATTCTACGAAGAAGAAGACGAGGAGAACTTCAACCACTGCTCTGCACAAGGCAAGCCTAATGCTACTAGTTGAATGCGCAAGCTAACACTTGCAATATTAGCAAGCTTATACTGATACTGTGCAAGACAATACTTGCTTGTCACCATGCCAACTATATGCCTTAAGCATAGATGATCCTACCCACTTGATAAACCAATCCTAGTTTTACTTACAAGCTTTATACTTTATTTCTTTATCAAAGCTAGTACTTATAGCTTACTTAAGTGAATTATAGATATTAGAAAGATAATTGAAGGTTGCATAAAGAGCATAAAATTTGGCCTAAGCTAGATAACCTTTATGTCATCCTAAGGCATGAGAATGAACTTAGTTAAACTCCACTAGTTTACCACCCCTCATTAGTACTTACCCCCACTTGTAGATGCTAGTGCTAAGCATAAAACTTGATCAACATTAGATGGGAATACTTGGTAAAAATGGTTATGAAAACCTTGGAATGATGGATCATTCTATTGAAATGTGTTGGACATGTGTTTCCGAACACCTGATGATTTTGGTGATGAAAATGTTGAGGCATGAGCCTTAGCCCTTTATAAAACTGATGGTTGTCTGGATGCGATACCATTCCAATTTTATTGTACAACCACAATACCTGAAGATTGGGTAGGGCTTGACTGGAAACTTATATACCTTAGTATTAGTTCCCTCACGGCCAAGGTCTGAGCTGAGGCTACCTTGTGAAGATTGTCCACCTGTGCAGTACCAAAGATGACAGTTGGTTATGGTTGGGAGGCCAAACTCACAGGAGAGGTGCTTATACTAAGGCGTGTAATTGAAAGGTTAGGATCGATTATCCGCATACTGAGTATGGTGAATTTAGGATTTGTTCCTGACGGATGTATCGAATGTTGTGGTGAAAGTGTACAATCTCTGCAGAGCGTCAAACTATTCGAATAGTCGCGTCCGCGGTTATGGACAGTTGGAGTGGCCATACTGTTTCCCCGTCAGATGTTTTCAAAAGACTTGTGAAATGAATGGAGACTTTGACTTGACCACAACAGGGTTGTGATATGAAATACAAGTTCCTAATTAGTAGTTATAAAATTGTGACTAGCTTCTCTTGCTTCTCAGCTTAGTAGAGATAAATCTGGCTTTTGCAAAACAACCCTAGAGCCTAGTGTCCTATTATCAAAAACCCCATTCACTTATTAGTATTAGTTTGCGAGTACTTAAAGAGTACTCATGGCTTTGTCCCTGGCTATTCCCATGGCCAGACTATGAAGAGGAGTACCTGGAGAATGGACCCCAGGAAGGTTACGACAACTAGGATCATCTCCCATCGTTAGCATTGCCTGTGACCCCGAAGATGGAGCTTCGCCTACGCTATCGTTATTATTACGTATTCCGCTGCTTGAAGTTGTATTAAGAACTGGATCATGAGATCCCTATTTGTGTAAGAACTTATGTACGGTTTGTAATGGATGATGCACTGTGGTATCCAATTCTGTTATGTCTCGCAAAAATGGTAATCTTGGGATTGCGATGTATTGCATAATAGGCATGTGGGATTAAAAATCCGGGTGTTGACAAGTTGGTATCAGAGCCATCCTGACCATAGGAGACCCTAGTTAGACTGGACGTTTGAATCAAAAACTTCGTTTCAAAACCAAAGAAATCAAATATGTACAAAAACTTATTCTTATTCTTACCTCTTGGACTCTCTCATAAAAATTCATGCTAGCAAATATTTACAAAAACTTATTCTCATTCTTACCTCTTGGACTCTTTCATAAAAATTCACGCTATTCCAAAATTATTTCAAAGCTTACATCAAATTTTGCACTCTAGATCACTTTTAGTAGAACTCACAACTAAGCTAGTGCCCAAATGTAGTGAGTAGGATTCAGTCCCACTGTATCGTAGTTTCCAGAATGGTTCTTAAAACCATCTGTTTTTCTTTGTTGTGGTGTGTGTTGTACCGTGTGCTATGAATGAATGAATGAAAAGCGAGTTGCTAGAAAACTCTGAGTCAAACTTTTCAAAATCCCAGGACCTTAGAAATTTCCCTCTTTTCTCATGATCTATCTCAATCTTCAGATGCCACGTGGAGGAAGTGGTTCATCCCCGGACCCGATGTTGCAGATTCTGCAAATGTTGACCTCTGACTGCGAAGCTGAAAGAGCGGAACGTCAAGCCAACCTAGCCACTCTGCAACAAATAGCTCAGCTAGCCCACAACAACCAAGGCCACGGAAATCAGGACAACCATGGATATAAGCTCAAGAATTTCCAGAATACCAACCCACCTGTTTTCACTAAGTTAGAAGAACCCCTAGACGCAAATGATTGGCTGCAAACCATGTAAAATAACCTAGTAGTCACCAGAGTGGAAGCCAACGAGAAAGTTCTGTTCGCCACCCACTATCTAGCCGGAGATGTCAGGGCATGGTGGAACAGTGTTCGTACAATGACCGGAGGCCAGATGATGACCTGGGAGGAATTCGAGGTCAAGTTTAGCAGAACCCATGTGCCACCGGGTTTGATCAAGAGAATGAGAGACGAGTTCAGGGAACTAAAGCAAGAAAGGATGACCATAGTGGAATACCGTGACAAATTTTTGTCATTAGCTAGGTATGCCCCGGATGAGATTGATACCAAAGCCAAGAAGAAGGAAAGATTCTTGAATGGTCTGCATGATGAAATGCAGACAGTGTTAGTCAATATCCCCTTTGCTGATATTGAAGCCCTTGTCAACTCTGCCATCCAAATGGAAGGAAAGATCAACCAAGCCAACGAGAACCGCAAGCGTCGCATGATGCACCTGCTAGGAACCCATCATACCCCAAAGTATCGCCCTAACCCATCTCCCGGATTTTGCCCCAAGAACCCACAGACCCCCGATGAACCGTCCGACCTATCCCAACCGTGGAAACCCTAGGCCCAGAGGAAATCACAACAACCCCGGCAACTCTAGCAATTTCAACCGTGCCCCACCCAAGTTCAACAACAATGCTGCCACCAACACCAACACTGCCCCGAGGACTGGAAGCAATGCTGTTCCTGTAGCAGCAAAGGACAAGTCGCAAGTGACTTGTTATGACTGTGGAAATAAAGGTCACTACTCTAACGAGTGCCCCAACAAGAAGAATGCCGCAGCACCCAATGCCAATGCCCTAGCTCAGCAGCAGTGTCGTGTTCAGCCAAGAAGAAGGTTTGCCCCAGGGAATTCACTCAACCGCAATGGCCGTCTTTTTCTCATGCATGCTGAAGAATCTCAGGAAGCGCCAGACGTCGTGCTGGGTATGTTTTCTGTTAATTCAGTACTTGCAAGAGTGTTGTTTGATTCTGTTGCATCGCACTCATTTGTCACCGAAAAATTTGCATGCACTAGTAAAATTCAACCAACCAAAATGAAGCATGTCATGATTGTTCAAATTCCCGGATCAACCACCAAGGCTAGGCAAATTTGCAAAGCCGTCCCTATCCGAATCCATGGCATAGATTTTTATGCTAATCTAATAGTACTCGGAACTAAAGGTTTGGAAGTAGTACTAGGAATGGATTGGATGTCCAAACATAAAGGATTGATTGACTGTGCCAAGGAAGCCATAACCATGACCAGTACATCCGGAATATCCGTCAAGAATATATCTGAAACCTTACCTCGCCAATTCAAGTGCAACAAGAGTATAGCCCAACCTACCATTGACCAAGTCCAGATAGTCTGTGAATACTCCGATGTATTTCCAGATGTTTTGCCCGGTATGCCCCCAGATCGGGATATCGAGTTTATCATTGAACTAATCCCCGGAACTAGACCCATAGCCCATAGACCATATAGTATGAACCCATTGGAACTAGAGGAACTGAAGAAGCAACTAGATTCCATGTTGGAAATTGGACTGATTCAACCAAGTGCATCACCTTGGCGGTCACCTGTCTTGTTTGTGGACAAGAAAGATGGAGGTAACCGTTTGTGTACGGATTATCGGAAGTTGAATGATGTCACCATCAAGAACAAATACCCCTTGCCCAAGATAGAAGTGTTTTCTAAGATTGATCTTAGGACTGGATATCATCAACTCAAAATTCGTACGGAAGATATTTCCAAGACTGCCTTTACCACTAGATATGGATTTTACGAGTATACCGTTATGTCTTTTGGATTAACCAATGCCCCCGCTTATTTCATGAATCTGATGAATAAGATTTTTATGGACTTCCTAGATAAGTTTGTCGTTGTTTTCGTTGATGATATTCTGATTTATTCCAAATCAGAAGAAGAACATGAGCTACACCTAAGGACCATTCTTGGAACCCTTAGAGAGCATCAGTTGTATGCCAAATTTAGCAAATGTGAATTCTGGTTACAGGAGGTAGGATTCCTCGGTCACATTGTATCAGCCGGAGGAATTGCCGTTGACCCTGCAAAGGTGAAAGATGTCGAAGATTGGCAAGCCCCAACCACTCAAACCCAAGTTCGTGCATTTCTCGGATTGGCGGGATACTACCGCAAGTTCGTAGAAGGATTCTCGAGTATCGCCAGACCCATTACCCAATTGCTGAAGAAGGACAAGAAGTTTGAATGGACCGACAAATGTGAAGCGAGTTTTCAAGAACTCAAGAGGAGATTGATTTTAGCCCCAATCTTATTCATGCCGGATATTACGAAGCCCTTCGATGTGTATTGTGATGCATCCAAGATCGGTCTCGGATGTGTACTAATGCAAGAAGGCAAAGTTATATCTTATCTATCTCGACAACTGAAGCAACATGAGCAAAATTACCCAACCCATGACCTCGAACTCGCAGTCGTAGTTCTAGCACTGAAGACATGGAGACATTACCTGATGGGAAATCATTGTGAGATCTATACGGATCACAAGAGTTTGAAGTATATATTCACTCAGAAGGAGCTGAATATGAGACAAAGAAGATGGATTGAGCTAATTAAGGATTACGATCTGGCCATTCACTATCACCCTGGTAAAGCCAATGTGGTATTAGATGCCCTTAGCAGATTGCCGTGCCGCTTGAACTCCATGATCTTGAAGGTGCAACCAAGCTTGCACAAAGAGATGGAATATTTTCGAATGGAATTAGTAAGTGAAGGATTTTTGGCTAGCATAGAACTCCAGCCCACCTTGATCAGCTAGATTAAAGAGGCGCAGAAGGGAAATGCTAGTATCGACGAAATCAAGCATCGTATTGGTACAAGCAAAGTACCCGGATTCACCGAAGACGAAGAAGGAGTTCTGTGGTACAAAGGATGCCTTTGTGTACCATCAGATTCTGAGTTGAAAGAAGTTATTCTAAAGGAGGCTCATGATACTATTTATTCTATCCATCCCGGAGGAACTAAGATGTATCAAGATTTAAAAGAGCAATTTTGGTGGCATAAGATGAAGAGAGAAATCGAAAGCTATATCGCCAAGTGTGATATATGTCAGCGAGTCAAGGCAGGACATCAAAGACCCGCTGGATTGTTGCAACCGTTGAAGATTCCGGAATGTTAATGGGATTCCGTTGGAATGGACTTTATCACTGGACTGCCTACTTCTAGTAGGGGAAATGAGTCTATCTGGGTCATAGTGGACCGATCGTCCAAAGTCACCCATTTCTTACCCGTCAAGACCACATATCAGAGTTCGAAGCTAGCGGAGTTATACATCGCTAGAATAGCTAGTTTGCATGGAGTCCCCAAGAACATCGTATCAGATCGAGGAACTCAGTTTACCTCGAGATTCTGGAAGAAGGTTCAAGAAGGTTTAGGAACCTGCCTAGATTTCAGCACTGCATATCACCCTCAGACCGATGGAGAAACGGAGCGAGTAAATCAAATACTCGAAGATATGCTGAGAGCATGTGTGTTAGAATATGGATCTAAGTGGGAAGACTGTCTGCCATTCGCAGAATTTTCATACAACAACAGTTATCAAGCTAGTTTGCAAATGGCCCCATTTGAATTTATGTACGGAAGAAAGTGTCGCACCCCTTTGAACTGGTCAGAAGTAGGAGAGAGTCAGATTTTCGGATCCGACATCCTACGAGAAGCAGAAGAGAAGGTTCACAAGATTCGTGAGCACCTCAAGACTGCCCAGTCCAGACAGAAGAGTTATGCTGACAAGAGACGTAGGGACCTCGCCTTCAACATAGGAGATTTTGGGTATATGAAAGTGTCACCATTGAAGGGAATGCAACGTTTCCAACTCAAAGGAAAGTTAGCCCCCAGATATATCAGACCTTTCAAGATTTTGAACCGTCGAGGAGAAGTGTCGTACCAATTGGAACTACCTGAAGAGATGTCAGCCGTGCACAATGTGTTCCATATCTTTATACTTCACAAGTGTCTCGAAGTCCCAGAGAAGACCGAAGTGTTCAAAAACATCGATCACCAGACCATAGAGATCAACGATGACCTGACCTATCCCGAAGTATCCATCCATATTTTGGACAAAGCTTTCAGAACTACCCGAACCCGAAGCATCAAGTTTCTCAAGATTTAGTGGAGCAACCACACAGAAGAGGAAGCTACCTGGGAGCGCGAAGATCACATCAGGACAGAGTTTCCCGATCTCTTCAAATCCTAGGTAATCTTTTTGGTCCTTTTTCAAATCTCGAGACGAGATTTTGTTTAAGGGGGGAAGGTTTATAACATCCCAAAAATACTAAACTTGGATCATCAAACTCTAATCATCAAAATGAGGGTTAACAAAAACTTTTCTAAAATAAAAATAGGAAAGCATGCATGGTGTATGCATTTCATTTGGAATTCTTTTGAATTGCCTTGTTTGTGTGTTCCTTTGCTTGTAAATGTATTCTTTGGTGAAATAAACATCATCTAAACAATTCCCAAACTTTCCTCAAATACAAGTAAATCAAAACAAATAAAATAAGGGAATGGTCATTTTGACCAATTTAACTCCCATGCCTACTTTGGCTGTCCCAAACTTTCAGAACTTAACAGAAACTTTTCTGGATCTTTGCATCCCTTGATTGTACTCATAACAAAGTATCAAGGCCCACTTTGTGATCATCCAGAAACATTCAAATGCATAGTTTAAAGGACAGTTCAAAATTGAATCTTTATCATATGGGAAGATCCCACTTTTTCAAAAACCACTCAAACAAGCTCAACTTTCAAAACCCAAGCATCTGCAGACTCACCAGCACCAACCTAGCACACCCACCAAAAATCTTTTCAAAATTCAAAACTTGAATTCTTGCGGCCATTTCATCAAACACCTTGCAGATACAAATCTAACAAAATCAAAACACTGTTTTGAGCAGTGAATTGAGCCTAACTTGTTCTCTCTCTGGACACCACTAGCCTTAGTAGATTATCTAATAATCTTAACTAATCACTAGAACCACTGTGATCTTGGCAATGTCATCAATGGTGAACAGCCGAAGCCACCCATGCCACCCCAGTGTAGACAGCAAGCTAGGAGAAGCACCAAGCCTAGCCAGCATGTCTGGGAGCAAGCCCATGCCTCACCGCCCCCTCTCGACCAGCCCTGCCTCGAAGACACCGACCAGAGCACCCAGGAATGCCGCGCCCGTGCCTCTGCCAACCATGCCGAGCGTGCGCCAGAGTGCCACCCTTGACACACGCCCACAGACCGCGCGCCGCCCTTGCCGCGTGCATACATGATCGCCACCAACCCATGAGACCGCCAGACATCCCCGTTCGCCGCCCCATGCCGCACAGCCACCGCTCGCCGTCGAATACGCCGCCTCTGCCGCACAGAACGTCGAGCGTTTCAGACCGTTTGCCACCACCCCTACACGCGCATTAAAGCTGTAGAGCATCGCCAGGAGACCACCGATCAATCGCCACCGCCGGCCATGCCTCTAGCAGCCCGTAGCCATGTCGCCACCGTCGCCTGCCCATGTCGTTAGGTCTCGTCATCGAGACTATAAATAGAGGCCTCCCCCGCTCAAACTCTTCACACCATCTCACTCCCTCTACTCACTGATCGTTCCACCCAGTTCCCGGAGCAAGGCGAGCAGCGTATCGCCAGAATTGCGTCGGAGCAGGCCGCCTCTGGAGAAGAAGGGCGCCATTGATTTCGTCCATCCCAGGAGCTGCCACAACCACCCCTGAGTTCGCCGTCATCGACTTCATCGTTCGCCCACCTCGCCGACCCTCGCCTGAACCCCGGTGAGCCCCCAACGACCCTCACCTGCCGCGTTAGGTTTCAGTCTCGCCGGAGTTGCCCGACGTGGAAGACGACCCTCAGCCATTGGATTATACTTAGATCGTGTGGCCGATATTGCCCGTGCAACCCGGCGTTTAAGAGCCACCGACTGGTGGAACCCCCTGTCAGCTGAGCCCAAGATCATGAGTGTCACTGGCCGACCGTTAACGATTCGGCGCAGCCCAGTTATTTGAATTAAACCTTTTCCATTTTATTTCAAACACACTTCTATACCTAGTTTCAAAAATCAACCCACGTTGATTCAGTGAACCAAATGGAATGAAACCAATTTTGTTAGAAAGATATGTAAATGCTGAATCCAAGCCCGTTGGATTCAAGTTATTTGGATCTATAGATCATCCATGGTAAAAATAACAAGGAAGAATCTTTTATGCATTCAAACATTTTTTAAATTTAAACCATAATAGCTTTTGAGTTGATTCCAACTCTCAAAAATCACATTTAACCATACCTTTTAGAATATATAAAAATATATAGGTTTACTTACAGAAATAATGTTCAAGTAATAAAAGAATGTCACATAGGCATTTCTAGCCACTTTAATTAATTAAAATAAAAGAGAAAAACCTTATTAAATTGTGACACCACTTTAAATCACATTCCCATGTACTGAAATATGTGGTGATGACATGTTTCAACATGATCCCATGTTTGGTTTGGAGAATATTAAATCTTAAGTAGTTTTTCAATGAGTAGAAATTACTTTTCTAAAAATAAAAGGAATTAAACCAAGCTTTAATCTTGTAATGTTAGTGATGATGTTAGATCATCTATAGGACCCTTGTGTGTGATGAATGCAAGTAGTTAAGTATTGTTTGGTGATTGTACCTCGTATTTATTCATAGACGCTAGTACCGACCAAGGATACGAGGAGGAAGGAGGATTCTACGAAGAAGAAGACGAGGAGAGCTTCAACCACTGCTCTGCACAAGGCAAGCCTAATGCTACTAGTTGAATGTGCAAGCTAACTCTTGCAATATTAGCAAACTTATACTGATACTGTGCAAGCCAATACTTGCTTGTCACCATGCCAACTATATGCCTTAAGCATAGATGATCCTACCCACTTGATAAACCAATCCTAGTTTTACTTACAAGCTTTATACTTTATTTCTTTATCAAAGCTAGTACTTAGAGCTTACTTAAGTGAATTGTAGATATTAGAAAGATAATTGAAGGTTGCATAAAGAGAATAAAATTTGGCCTATGCTAGATAACATTTATGTCATCCTAAGGCATGAGATTGAACTTAGTTAAACTCCACTAGTTTACCACCCCTCATTAGTACTTACCCCCACTTGTAGATGCTAGTGCTAAGCATAACACTTGATCAACATTAGATGGGAATACTTGGTAAAAATGGTTATGAAAACCTTGGAATGATGGATCATTCTATTGAAATGTTTTGGACATGTGTTTCCGAACACCTGATGATTTTGGTGATGAAAATGTTGAGGCATGAGCCTTAGCCATTTATAAAACTGATGGTTGTCTGGATGCGATACCCTTCCAATTTTATCGTACAACACAATACCCGAAGATTGGGTAGGGCTTGACTAGAAACTTATATACCTTAGTATTAGTTCCCTCACGGCCACGGTCTGAGCTGAGGCTACCTTGTGAAGATTGTCCACCTGTGCAGTACCCAATATGACAGTTGGTCATGGTTGGGAGGCCAAACTCACAGGAGAGGTGCTTATACTAAGTCGTGTAATTGAAAGGTTAGGATCGATTATCCGCATACTGAGTATGGTGAATTCAGGATTTGTTCTTGACGGATGTATTGAATGTTGTGGTGAAAGTGTACAATCTCTGCAGAGTGTCAAACTATTCGAATAGCCGCGTCCGCGGTTATGGACAGTTGGAGTGGCCATACTGTTCCCCCGTCAGATGTTCTCAAAATACTTGTGAAATGAATGGAGACTTTGACTTGACCACAACAGGGTTGTGATATGAAATACAAGTTCCTAATTAGAAGTTATAAAATTGTGACTAGCTTCTCTTGCTTCTTAGCTTAGTAGAGATAAATCTGGCTTTTGAAAAACAACCCTAGAGCCTAGTGTCCTATTATCAAAATCCCCTTTCACTTGTTAGTATTAGTTTGCGAGTACTTAAAGACTCATGGCTTTGTCCTTGGCTATTCCCATGGCCAGACTATGAAGAGGAGTACCTGGAGGATGGACCCCAGGAAGGTTACGACAACTAGGATCATTTCCCATCGTCAGCATTCCCTGTGACCCCGAAGATGGAGCTTCGCCTATACTACCGTTATTATTACGTATTCCGCTGCTTGAAGTAGTATTAAGAACTGGGTCATGAGATCCCTATTTATGTAAGAACTTATGTACGGCTTGTAATGGATGATGTACTGTGGTATCCAATTCTGTTATGTCTCGCAAAAATGGTAATCTTGGGATTGCGATGTATGGCATAACAGGCGTCTGGGATTAAAAATCCGGGTGTTGACATAAACCAAGCCCTAGCTTCTCCTTTTAGTGAAAAAGGGAAAAACTTAGGAACAAAGTATTTGCGCATCTTAAAATCATCAGAGAATAAAGCACTCATAGTAGAAATCTCATTCATATGAGCCACAACACTCTCATTTTCAGTCCCACAAAAAGCTTCTTTCTCAATAATATCTAAATAAGACAAATCAAGAGAGAAATCATAATCTTCATCTTTAATATCTATGGGAGAGGTGGCAAACTTAGGATCAGAGGACATCTTAGGCATAATAGTACGTCTAGCAAGGAGACTCTTCATAGCACTAGTACCATGTGTGTTTCGGCAATCTTCAACAAATTCATCAGCGAACTCAATGTAACCATCATTAATATCATAACTCTCACTAGCCTAAGGTGAGCTAACAGGTGTATTAGTGCATTCACTAGGAGTTTCGGTATTTCCTAGACTAGCCATATTAGCATCTAGAAAAGGACCTAATAAACCACTCGCATCAAGCACAGTAAAAGTAACATCATGAGCATCAAAAGTAGTTTCAGATTCAGCAGTAGTAGCGGTGTGTGTAGCATGAGTATGTGGTGGTGGTGTAACAAGCTTACTTATCACAGACGGTGAATCAAGAGAAACAGAGGTGTTTAGGAGTGTACCTCTTCTTGTAGTGGATGGTAAAATAGGAAACTTTCCATCACGAGACTTCCCCATGATGAAAGGCGTAGCAGTGAAAAATAATAGATCCAAGTGAACTTACAAATAAAGCTATGCTCCCAGGCAACGACGCTAGAAAATAGTCTTGATGACCCACAAGTGTAGGGGATCTCAACATCATTCGCGGGCAGTATTATGAAATTTATTGATTCGACACAAGGGGAGCCAAATAATAATTGCAAGCCTTAACAACTGAGTTGTCAGTTCAGCTGCACCTAGAAATAGTTCTTGCTCACAGAAGTTTATCAGTAGCAATAGTTTGTAGTAGCAATAGCTAGCAGCAGTATCAGCAATAGTGAAACAGTAGCAATATTAACAGTAATGGTAACAGTAGGATTCGAGTGCGGTAGGAATAGGGATGGATGGACGGGCGTTGCATGGACGAGTCTAAACATGTAACTTCAAGATCTAGGGCATTGCAGATAAATAATAACAAGCATCCAAGTACTAAACAATCCTAGGCATGTGCTCCAAATATAGTCATACGTGCTCGCAATGAGAACTTGCACAACATCTTTTGTCCTACCAGCCCGTGGCAGCGGGGCCTCTAGGGAACTACTGGCAATTAAGGTACTCCTTTTAATAGAGCACCGGAGCACAGCATTAACACTCTGTGAACACATGTGATCCTCACACCACAGCCATCCCCTTCGGTTGTCCCAATTATTGTCACTTTGGGGCCTTTGGATCCGGACCATGATATGTGTACACAACTTGCAAGTAAGATCACAAACAATACTATCATAATGATACAATAATAAGTTCATATCTAAGATTATGGAACTCGGGCCCTAGTGACAAGCATTAAGCACAACAAGTCACAACAAATTCAAATAGCACTAATAGAGATACTAGGCACTATGCCCTAACAATCTTATTCGATTACATGATAGAACTCATCCAATACCTACCATCCCCAAGCCTACAGCGGGGGATTACTCACTCCTGGATGAGGCCATCGGTGGTTGATGGAGATGCGTTGGTGATGACGATGGCGATGATCCTCTCCAAATTCCCCATCCCGACAGGGTGCCAGAACGGAGTTTCTGGATCTGAATCTTGGTTTCTGGTGGCGGCAGCAGAGCGGAACTCTTTCTGGAAAACTATCGACCCCCCTGAGTTTTTAGGTCAGAAGGCAACTTATAGGCGCGGAGGGAGGCCGAGGAGCTTCCTGGGGTGGCCAAACCCCCTCCAGGCGCGGGGTCAGGTGGGCCCACGCCTGGGGTGGGTCTGGCCCCCCAGGCCTCCTCTCTGTCTCCCCTTATGGATCCGTGGATCTTCTGGTGAGAAATAGTTTTTGGCATATTTTCCGGGATTTTTCCTGGTAGTTCATTTTCTCCACAAAAACAAGACACCAAGGTAATTCTGCTGAAAACAGCGTCAGTCCGTGTTAGTTGTATCCAAATCACACAAATTTAGAGGCGAAACAATAGCAAAGTGTTCGAGAAAGTAGATACGTTTTGGACGTATCACCAAACAACCAAAACCACAAGCTTAGAAGCACAAGAACACCTCGGACGAAAAACCGGCTCCGGATAATGCAGCTGTTAATGCAACGTTTGGATCTGGCGAACGAGCAGGGCGCGGAGGCGGCCTGGGTAGAGGCCGTGGAACTTCCGAATCCAGGGCAGAGGAGACCAGCAACCCGGAAGAACCTATACCTGGGCCGACATTACCAATAATCCCTATGTCCACCACTTGGATAGTAACGGAGGATCTACCCACACAAATACCGAGTGTCTTTTCAATGGTGACATCAAGAAAGACGAATCCGCTGGCTACAGGGCCAAGCGACAAAAAGGAAAGAAAATTCTGAGAAAGGCAAGGAGCCCAAGGAAGATTCCAACATGGAAGAAGCGGATGCCGCACAACCCAAGTCGTATGGAAAAAGGAATTTACGACTAAGAAAGACGCATACGTCTGCTTCCTTGGATCTCAGCCGGCTAAAGACAAGAAGGCGATTCTCCGTGAGCTCAATGCCATGGTTTCGGCTGTTCCACAGTTTCTGGATTGGTCGGACATAACCATCACCTTTGATCGCTCAGATCACCCGAGGAAAATAGATCGTCCAGGAAAGTACCCTCTGGTCGTAAATCCTCTTATTTATGGATATGAGTTCTCTAAAACACTCATGGACGGTGGGAGCAGCATTATCATCCTCTACATCGAGACGCTCCACCACATGAAGATACACGAGAGCTAGTTGAGTTACAGCAGTGTAACTTTCCATGACATTGTACCAGGGAGACATGCGGATTCTCTAGGTGAGATTACTCTGTACGTGACATTCGGAATCCGAGACAATTATCGGATCGAGCCACTCTCCTTAGAGGTGGTACCATTCAAAAGTGCTTACCACGCCATCTTTGGACGTCCAGCTTACTGGGCGTTCATGGCCCATCCCTATTACATCTACAATATGATCGAACTTCCAGGTCCAAAGGGCGTAATCACCATCCGAGGAAATATGAGGAAGGCGCGAGAGTGCGACGAAGGATCTGTTGCCTTTGTCGAAGCCGTCCTACATGCCTAGGAGTACCAGGAGATCAAGAAGACCATCAATCCGTCCGAGATGCCCGCTATGAATAACGACATGCTGAAGCCAAGTTTCCAGTTCAAGGCGTTGAAAGATACGAAGAAAACATTGCTGAAGGAAGATGATCCCTCCAAGACGACGAACATAGGGGTAGGCTTAGACCTTGCATAGGAAAGCATGCTCGTTGACTTCCTCAAAGCTAATAGTGACATCTTCGCATGGCAGCCTTATAACATGACCGGAGTACCTAGGGAACTTGTCGAGCAGTCTCTTAATGTGTACCCTGACACTAAACCCGTCAAACAGTCTTTACGACGGTTTGGTGACGAAAAGCGCAAAGCGATAGCCAAGGAATTAGCCCGACTAGAGTTAGCCGGATTCATAACAGAGGTCATCCATATAGATTGGGTGGCAAATCATGTACTCGTCCCTAAAAATGACACCATTGATTTAAGGATGTGTTGATTATACCGCTTTGAACAAGGCATGCCCAAAAGACCCATTCCCTTTGCCAAGAATCGATCAAGTTATCAACTCAACGGCAGGGTTGGAATTACTCTGTTTTCTCGACGGATATTCCGGATATCTCCAAATACCGATGAAAGAGTCGGATCAAATTAAGACGTCTTTCGTCACTCCTTTCGGAACCTTCTACTACAAAACTATGCCTTTTGGCTTAAAGAATGCAGGAGCTACATATCAACGTACTATGCAACATTGTCTCAACGATAAAATCAGATGCAATGTCCATGTATACATAGATGACATAGCAGTTATGTCCAAAAAGAAGGGAAATTAATTTCTGACTTGGATGAAACATTTGCTAGTCTACGAAAATTCAATTGATGCTAAATCCGAAGAAGTGTTTCTTTGGAATTCCAGCCGGAAAATTGTTAGGTTTTATCGTCTCCGAGCGAGGCATAGAGGTGAACCGGGACAAAATCAAGGCTATACTCAATATTACCAGGCCGACTCGCCTGAAGGACATGCAACGTCTCACTAGTTGCATTGCAGCAGTGAGTTGGTTTGTCAGCCGGCTCGGTGAAAGAGCCGCACCTTAATACAAACTCTTGAAGAAAACCGACAAGTTTGTCTGGACCCAGGAAGCCGAAGCTGCCTTGCAAAATTTGAAATACCCTCTTTCAAACCCACCAGTCCTCGCTGTGTTAGAACCTCAGGAGCCTATGTTACTCTACATTGCAACGACCAACAAGGTCATAAGTGTGGTAACAATAGTAGAGCGCGAGGAAGAAGTCCATGAGCATAAGGTGCAGCGATCGACTTATTACCTGAGTGAAATTCTAACCGAGTCGAAACAACGGTATCCGCACCATCAAAACCTAGCCTATGGAGTGTTATTTGCATCTAGAAATCTACGCCACTATTTTCAAGAGAACAAGATCATAGTGGCGAGCACCACTCCCCTGCGAGATATAATCAATAATCGCGATGCCACAGGACGTGTCGCTAAGTGGGGAATAGAGCTTGCAGCTTTCAACATTGAGTACAAGCCGCGTACAACAATCAAGTCCCAAATACTTGCCAACTTTGTTGTTGATTGGGCAAAGACGAAAGAAAACACAAGTCCTCCAGACTCGGAATGTTGGACCCTTCACTTCGACGGATCAAAAGCACGAGGAGGCTCAGGGGCTGGCGTGGTGCTCAAATCACCCCAAGGAGATAAGCTGTTCTATGTGTTGCAAATACACTTTACGACAACCAACAATATTGCCGAGTATGAAGCATTGATGCATGGAATACGCATGGCCAAAAACATTGGCATTACAAGACTCATGTGTTACGGAGACTCGGATTTAGTTGCTCAACAAGTATCTGATATCTGCAATGCAAACAAGCACATGGCAGTGTACAAAGCTGTTGTGGATGAACTATCTAAATCGTTCGAGGGTTTTCAGGTTCAACACATCCCTCGAGCAGAAAATGAGGAAGCAGATGCTCTATCAAGGGTAGGCTCTGCGCGAAAACAAGTACCAGATGGCACTTTTCTAGAGCATTTAAGGGTCCCTTCCATAGTCGGAGTTGATGAGGACTATCCGACGAAATCTGACTCGCCTTTAATAACAGTTCTGGCTGTAATTCCCAGCTGGAAAAAACCCTATCTGGATTTTCTAATAGATGAAAAATTACTAAAAGATAAAGTCTTGAGCCGACAGATCGTCCAACGAGCAAAATCCTACACTATAATAAATGGTGAGCTCTATAAACGGAGTGTTTCTTGCATTTTCCAGCGATGTATTTCTTTGAAAGGAGTAGAAATCTTGCGATAAATCCAACAAGGCTAGTGTGGTCACCATGTTGCAGCCAGATCCTTAGTAGCAAAAGATTTTCGACACAAATTCTTTTGGCTTACAACTAAGGTGGATGCCGATAAACTGGTCAAAACGTGTAGAGGCTGCCAAAAGTACACCCATCAGGCACACGTTCCGACTAAACAGTTGCGAACAATCCCTATTACATGGCCATTTGAGGTCTGGGGCTTCATATGGTAGGACCGTTTTGCATGGAAAAATGTGGATTTACTCACCTACTAGTGATGGTGGATAAATTTACAAAGTGGACTGAGTTAAGATGGAGCCATAGCCAGAAATTTCGTTGAGGACGTGATCATCCGATTCGGATATCCGTACAGTATAATTACTGACAACGGGAGCAATTTTTCCATGGGATAACTTGCCGAATTCTGCGAAGAACAAGCGATCAGACTTGATATTGCATCAGTCGCACATCCACAAGCTAATGGACAAGTCGAAAGAACGAATGGTCTTATTTTGCAAGGACTCTGACCTCGTATAAAGGCACCTCTTCGTCGGGTCATGTGGGATTGGGTGGAAGAATCATCGTCTGTGATATAGAGCTTACGTAGAACTCCTAAAAGATTAACCGGCTATACTCCTTTGTTCTTGGTCTATTATGCCGAAGCAGTTCTTCCAAGCAATCTAATTCATCAGACTCTATGAGTCAAAGTGTATATCGAAGAAGATGCAGAAGTTTCTCGACAAGATGATCTAGATATAATTGAAGAAGTATGCGTTGTTGCTGAACAGAGATCTACTTATCAGCAGAAGTTACGCAAGTATCATAGTCAGAGAGTGAAAAACTGTTCTTTCAGAAAAGGCGATTTGGTTCTCGATCTTGTGCAAAAAAGAAAGCACAAACTTTCCCCGATTTGGGAAGGACCTTTTATGATTAGAAGAGTATTGCATAATGGGTCGTATTATTTATTCGATATGAGACCAGTCAAGGAAAGACCTGATACTCGGAAGAGAAAGAGAGCTGGCGGTAGCACAAACTCGGATGAAATAGACCGTCCATGGAATATTTGACAGCTACATCCCTTCTATTCTTAGTTATATTTCCTTGTAATCATACATGTACATGTTCAAAGTGAAATAAAGTATTGGTTTCCTCATATGTTATTTTTGAGAAGTTTTTTGCCATCTTATTTCCAAAATAGCATGTCATTTTCAAAAATCCTAGAATGCTTGAAAGTACTTTATGCTCATGTTCATTCTGGTTACGATTTTTGAATATCTAAAAAATGTTACCTTAGGGTAAAAAATTCAATTTATTTTCTATACTTTGGTTTTTTATCTGATTGCTCAAAAGCGGGTATTTTTCGAGTAATGAATTGTTGGTACTGGAAGCCAGCTTTGTTTCCTAGTTTAGCAATTGCGCTCCGTTTCTCGGCAAAGTTTCCGTGCTAAAGGTTGGTCGGTTCATGAAAGGTACGAGGCAGAGAGCCAGATAAAACGACAAGTATATGCATAAACCAAAAGTGCTTCAGAAATTTTTCAAGCACACACATTAAATAAACAAGTGCTACGATAGTAAGAACATCAGTTTTTATAGACCAACACAAATCAAAATATTGTTCCCATAACTACATTGCCGAAAGTTCAGAATAATGCATAAAAACTGTTTATGTTGCAGATTCAGGTGGTGGTGATGAAGAAGGTGGAGCGCTGGAGTCGACAGCGTTGTCGCTCTGAATCTCAGACTCGGAAGCTGCAAGGCTGTATTTTGGCTCTTGAGGCGAGGAGGCACGATGACGGATCCGAAGAACAGCATCGTATAGTTGGTCATCTCTGCCACACGACAAGCATAACCTGCACAGGAATCTTGGATTGCCTTGATGTCATGTGGGTTACCCTCATCGTCCTCCTCGGCGATACCTTTGGTGACATGCCATATTTCCATCTCGGTGTGCTGGCTCATCACCATGGTAAGAGCAGTCTGAGTAGCACTCCAAGGGTAGGAGATATTCCAATCATCAATAAGCTTCGGAATCTCCTTGGCCTTGTCCCTCACCTCTTGCACTGACATCTTGTGCAAGTCAGAAAGTTTGACCGACTCAGCAGCCTCTTCAAGAGTTTGGCGGAAGTCGAACAACACATCTTCGATGAGCTTGATGCGCTCGAGGCGAGGTTCAGGGTAGGAGAGTCAGAAAGATTTACGGGCTGGGAAAGAACCAAAAGTAAAAAAATTGACTCAAAAAATAAAAGTCGAAAAACCAATTCAACAAAGTAAGTCCGAAATCTTACCTAGCACAGAATAATCCCACTTGGCATGCTCCTCACAAAGGATGTTCAGCTCATTCTCTGTGTCCTAGGAGAGATCCTTTTAGCTATCAAAATCCTTCTGAAGATCATCCAACTATTTATCTTGGAGGTCCAACAGCTTCTCGAGCCTCACGGTCTCATGCTTTCTTGACTCTAGGACAGTAGCTACGGATTTCTCGATTCAATGGTTAGCTTCTCAAGCTTGTCCCGGAGCTCATAATTTTCTAGTTCCAAGACCTTGTAGTTCTCGGATTATTCTTGTAGTTCCAAGACCTTGTAGTTCTCAAGCTTGTCCCGGAGCTCATAATTTTCCAGTTACAAAGGGAAAAATATCAGTTGGAAAGAAAAAGTTTAACTATGAAAATAGCTAACTGACAAAGAGGAAGTCGGAAAATTTTACCTTCTACTTCATCTTTCTCAACTTTTAACTTTTAATTCTCAAGGCGCAAGGCTTTGATATCCTTGCGTTTGTTACAAATGTTCTTGAGAAATTTCTGGCTGGAAGATGCAATTTTCTGTAAGTTTAGAAGACGGAAATACCGTTAGACGGCTACTAAGACTCGGGCTGCAAATTTAACTAAGTAAAAATACAACACGAGCCTTGGGGGCTACACTACATCGTTCTTTTGCAACTTAAAAGCATCAACTCGGAGCCAACGATGTTTGTCCGACTTCATGCTTGGGAGCTAGAGGATATGATAATAAAATAAATGAAAATGAGAACCAGAAACTTACAATGTGTTCCAGGTGTAACTTCTCAAATCCAAGTTTATTGTTGTGAAACAATTTCTCGACAAGGGAGAGGGAGGGAACATCCGTCGCTGGGAGTTCGCCAGACTCTATCTTAGCATCCCAGACCAAAATTTGGTCCAGGAGGCTAACCAGATTGACGTCCTCATGTTCCTGGCTTGATGCCTCTGTGGTTAAGGTTTGCTTCTCAAGGCTGGACTGAGCCAGCCTAAGGATCTCTTCCTTCTTCTTCCTCTTTAGGGCAGAGACAGTAGAGTCGGCCACTTTATCCAAAGTTCCTGTAGACATTACCATGGGATCATTCCCCTTAGCGGGTTCACTCTTGTTAATTGCTTGATCACCAACGGTGACCAAGGCTTTCGAGATGTTGCCGGCATCAGGAGATGCAGAAGCCTCTAGTGCTGATGGAGTACTGGATGGAGTTGGTGGCAGCATGGCAGGGGAGATGACAAGCTTCTGCTAACATAGTTGCTTACCCGACTTGTTGTCTGGCTTGGTCTTACTCTTCAAAACTGCTTTAGCTCTAAAGCACGAAAATCCGAATATCAGGTGTGCTCTGGAGATAAATAAAGGTACGAGGTACTGAAAACAAAAGACAGGGTGCTTACTTTTTAACTACTGGAAGCACTTGGCTACCAGCACTGATAACAACTTCCTTCGCCTTGCACTTCTTGGAGGCGAAGGCGGAAACTTCTTGCACCTCATCATCGTCCGTTCCCTCCGGATCATATGAGAGATAGCCCTCAAGTGGAGCTAGCTCAAACTCGGGGAGTTTCTTGATGACAACGTCATCGATGAAAATAGAGTCGGAGAAAGAACAGAAAAGACCGACAAAACATGAAAGCAGAGTCGAAATATTTACCGGAGTCAGAGGACGGTTGGACGTAAACATCTTCATGGAAACATCCGGAACTTTTCGTTCCACTCTTTCCTTGATCAAATATTGCATAAGGGTCTTGTAGTCCTTCACCGCAATTCGGCTCGAACTAACCCGCATCTTGTCCTTCTTGTTGTTGGTGATCTGGTGCATGAGGCGGTCTCCATGGTGTTGTAGAGGCTGAATCCAGCGCTCCAGCCAGCAGTGGATCAAGTCGGATCCATGGAGCCCCATGTGATTCATCAGAAATTCAATCTGCATTTTAACGAGGATCAAGATATCAGACAGCTCCGGCGCCTCCACGTCCCATGATTTTTGGTGAGAGGCGGCACTATCAGTGAACGCCGGAAGACCTTCCGCCTTGCCAGGAGCCGGAATATCCTTATGATAAAAGAAGGTTCTGGCCCAGCATTTGACGGATTCACTAGCGTTAATCCTAGGATAAACATGGTTTCTCCAAAGACTATGCTAAGGGTGCCGGTGGTGTAAGGCACACCGGCGCTAATGGAGTTCTTTCGGGTACCATAGTAGTACCGGAAAAGGGTGAGACTTGGCCTAATGCCAAGAAACCCCTCGCATAGATCTGCATGTGTGCTAAGCGCGAGTAGAGAGTTGGGACGGAGGTTATGGAGCTGCACACCGTAATGATTGAGGACCTCGACAAAGTAGTCCGATGGTGGCAGGCTGAGGCCACGGTCGAGGTGCGCGCCGAACAGCACCCGCTCGCCCTCGCGCGGGGCGGGAACAGCATGCCCTGAGGCGCTTCACCACGCGCCAGCGACGATGAATCCTTCATCCTCCATGACCTGGAGTTCGGCGTCGTCCATGACGCTAGGGACCCAAAGGCCCCACATCTTCTTCTCATCCGCCGGCGACAAACCCGCCGCCGCTCCTGAGCCCGAGGCCGACGCCATCGCTCTTGGAGGAGAAGGACTGGTGGGGGAGATAGATTTTCTTGAGATGTGTAGATGGGAATGGCTGCGGAGTGCTCAAGGAGTACGAGGACACAATGAATGAATCGGTGAAGAGAAAATCTGAGAGAAGGGTTTTCTCCTCTCTTTTATTTACCTCTACTTCAAGATTCATGCGTTGATACGTGCGATTTATGCCACACGTATAGGAGAGAGGTGGGTAACTTCCTCGCGACTCCTCCGCCCCCTCGATTCTCGCGTGAACATTGAAACGGTGCTCTGTTCCATAAGGTGCGGACCCACCAATGGTCGTGTTGATGGTACTCCTGTCACTGACAGGACCTGGTCTGAAAAGTTGTCAGCCCGCACGCCGCTGAAAAATCCGGCTTATGTTTCAAACTGAGCAAGGAAAAGGCTAAAGTCAGAATACAACATATCCGGCTCAAATGACAAGGAATCCTACACTACTAAATGAAGTTTTCGGGAACCCTTCAAGGTTCAGAAGACGAAGAAACCATCAAGCTACACGATTTATCAGACTTTGTATCTTGGAGACTTCCGGGGGATACTGTTGGGGATATACTTTCTGGGTATACCCACAAGACTCGCTTACCAGGGTGGCCGACCAACGAGTTAGACCTTTGCTTCATAGGCAGCCCATTCAGAGAAAGAGGAGGAGCCAGTTCTGGCTACGATAAGGCCCAGAAGAGTTACCGACTTAGGCATGTAGTATTACTTGTAGTCCAAGCTGTATCTAGTTACCGACTCTGTAACATAGCCGGATAGGTCTCTCCTGTAACCCTAGGCCCCGCTGACTATATAAACCGGCCCTATGGGAGCCTTTAGGGCACAACACCAACAACCAATATTACTACCACAATTGCAACTCGCATAGGCGAACCTCTCTTGTAATCCGCTGTAACATCCAACATACGCCGATATATTACTGGGTTGCTAGCAGGAGTAGGATCCGATCACCGCAGTCGGATCTAAACCTGGGTAAACTTGTGTTCACCACTCTTGGAACAACCAACATCTCACACCCCATCTTTCCAACACCACTAGGACCCCGTATGGCGTACTTGTCGACAATCCGACGACAACAAACCAAACGAAACTAATTTTTTGGAATTTTTGATGAAAATAAGCAAGCAAAACAAGGCAAAAGAAACTAAGAAAACAAAAAAAAGTAAAGAGAAAGGTTGTGAAGGACTCCCCTTGTGACGCCATCCTTAACTCTCCGGCAACAGTTCCAGAAAACGTCTTGATGCGGCTCAGATCACTGTAGAGATTCGTTGGGAAACCCCAAGAGGAAGGTATGATGAGCATAGCAGTAAGTGTTCCCTCAGTATGAAACCAAGGTTATCGAACCAATAGGAGGAAGGAAACGAGTCCAAGGTGTTGCTAACAACTTGGAACCTGCACAACACAAACTCAAGACTTTGCCCCAATGAACAGTGAGGTTGTCAATCTCATCGGTTTGCTGAAAACAAAGAATTAAACGTATGATGTGGAAGGTAATGGTAGCTTGCAAAAAGTAAACAGTAACATTGGAATATGTATCAATGGTAAAACTGGGGTCCACAGTTCACTAGAGGTGTTCTCCTTAAGATAAATAACATAACATGCTAGGTAAACAAATTACAGCGGGGCAATTGACAGGACAGACCAAGGCATAACAATGCAATACTAGACATTCATGATCCTATGAGATTTGATTGGGCATCACAACAATGTACATAGACCGCCATCCAACTGCATCTATGACTAGTAATCCACCTTCAGGTTATCATCCAAACCCCCTCCAGTATTAAGTTGCAAGCTACAGATAACTGCTTTAAGCAATGTGTGTAAAGTAAACAATACAATTGTTCCATGAAAAGAGATTGTTGTTTTATCCCTAATAGCAATAGCGCATCTACAACCTTAGAGATTTCTATCACTTCCCCAGATTCAATAGAGGCATGAACCCACTATCGAGCATAAATACTCCCTCTTGGAGTCATGAGCATCTACTTGGCCAAGATAGCAACTAGAAACAAAGAGCATGCAAGATCTCCAACAACACAGACATGATAGAATCAATAAGATAGAATCATTAGTCAATCTGACATAGTAATCTCAATATCCATCGGATCCCCGCAAACACAACATGCATGATTACAAATAGATGATCTTGATCATGAACGGAGCTCACAAGATCCAAGCATGGTAGCACAAAGGAGGAGAAACAACCATCTAGCTACCGTATGGACCGATAGTCCAAGGTGGAACTACTCACGCATCACACCGGAGGCTAGCATGGTGATGAAGAAGGCCTCCGGGATGATATCTCCCCTAAGGTGGGGTGCCAGGAAGAGCTTTAGATCCCCCGATCTAGGGACGATGGTGGCGGCGGCTACGGACTGTTTCGTGGAGATCTGATCGGGTACTTAGGGTTTTGGAATAAGGGGGATTATAAAGGTGAAGAGGCGAGGTAGGAGGGCGGCCAGGGTCCCACACCTTGCCCAGTCGCGGCCTAGGGTGGGTCCGCGTGTGGGGGGTGCGTCCACCCTGTGGCGCCCCTCCGTTCGCCCTTCGGTCTCTGTGTTCGTCTCGGTGAAATATTGACTTTGGCTCTTGTCCCGTCCAATTCCGAGAATATTTCCTTACTAACTTTTCTGAAACCAAAAACAGCAGAAAACAAGCAACTGGCACTGTGGCATCTTGTTAATAGGTTAGTCCCAGAAAATTTATAATAATTCTTCAAAGTGTAGAAAAAGCATAGCAAAGTGGATACTAAACAAGCATGGAACATCAAAAATTATAGATACGTTTATGACGTATCACTTCACATCTCGTCCGGTGGCGGAGGTGGGCTAGATCCTAGGAATGGTGGGCAAAGCATGTGGCATTAGAGATCGGGATCAGTGAGAGGGCGCAACAACTTGGCGCCGGAAGGCAAATGTCCCAAGGGATCGTTCTGGTTGGAGGGTTGATTTCGCTGCCGGCGGCGCTAGGGTTCATGCGAAGGAGTGAGTGAATTTTGTCAAAGCTGCGTGGGGTCTAGTTCCTCGTTTTGACTGCGTGGTTGCCAACTTGGCGCTCGCGTCACGAACAGAGTAGTGACATGGAGGTCCCAAATGTCTCCTTCATGGGGCAGTTGACGGAAAGTTTGTATTTTGCAGGGGTGGGACAAATTCGGCTCGAAATGGTCCTTCTGAGTGATTGGCAGCCCAAGTTTGCGAAACCTAGCGATTACATGGAACTTGGATCCCGCGTTGCACTCACACGGGAAGTCGGACCCCGCGAGTTGAAATCCCTGGCCACCGGCGGGAGACCCGAAGAACGTGATCCATAACTCTGCGCTAGCAGGCCTCGGACTCGTCGGAGATGCCTCCACGATGAGACTCCCGCAGAGATAAAGAAAAAGGACGCGGTGCGGTTCACTCAAAGCCGCACACCCTCATCCGAGGAAAAAGAGCATGGCCTGCCTCGATGTTGTCCGAGCGCATGGTGCCGGAGCAGCAACTATGATGCTCGTAGCGAGCTCACACAACGCAAGATCAATAAATAAAGCACTAAGCGTGCGTGCTCAACTAAGTTTGAGGAGGACGATGGAGAGCTGTGTAGAGCCAGGTGCTTTGGCAGGTCCGTTCGGCAATCACGGATGCCGAAGAATTTCAAGCGCCCTTCGGATAACCCGAAGTTTGATGGCGCGTAGGAGCCGAAAACCTGGCTTGATGATCATCTGTCGTCAGTCAAGCTCCACGGCGGGAACAAGAACACCACCCTGCAATGCCTCCACCGGTGCAGACAGCGCAGCCGGGGCTGGCTCGGCACCTCCCTCCGCTCCATCCGCAGTTGGGAAGAGCTAGCCTACGGCTTAATCCGTGGATTCAAGGGAACTAACAAGAGACCAGCCTCAATCGAAGAGCCGCGAGCATGCACCCAATGGACCAACGAGTCCATCCGCTCGTACATACTATGCTGGTCTATCATCAAGAACTCCGCCTCAAACATCTCCGAGGAGAGGGAAATCGATGCCTTCAAGTACGACGTCAAGCGCCACGAATTCAAGGAAGAGCTCGGGCGCGTCAAGCCCAAAACCCTTGATCAGTTGATGGACATCGCCAATCACTAGGCAGATGGCGAAGATTCTGTCAACCGAACACATTCGGATGACGAAGATGACTTCGGCCGCAGGCGTGATTGCCGTAGCAAGAGCAGATCGCGTGTCTACGACAATCGCGAGGAAGTCAACATGATTGTGGCTGGCTACGCCGATTGCTGCGACGATGCCAACCGCAACAGTGGATACCGCAACAGCAACTACCGCGACGGTGGACGGCCCAACCAAACGTGGCAACGCAACCTCGACGATGAGCCTTCGGCATAGGACAAGCTATCAAGTCCCTGCACCATCCACTTCTACATCGACAAACAAGATGGAAAGAAGAAGGCCAACCACATGATCAAGGACTGTCGGGAGTTCCAGAAACTCAGTGAGGGCCTCACCCAAATGCGACGCCAAGCGGTGAACCCAGGATTCGCACCAGCCCTAGGAGCCGTAGCTCACAGGGCTCCGCCACCACCACCTGGAGGACCTTTGCAACATGCGGCTTCACCAATGCAGAACAACGATGCGGACGGATACCTGCCACCGATAGGGTCCATGATGATACAGAAGGGGCGCCCAACCAATAGGGTGCAGAAGAATATCACCCGCCAAGTCAACCAGGCCATGACCTCCCCACCAGCCATACCTGAGTACCTCAGCGGCTCGGAGTCCTGCATCACGTTCGACCGTTCAGATCACCCACACCAGATACCTTGCCCATGCCATTCTGCCCTGGTGCTCGAGGCCCAGATTGGAGGATTCGAGATGAGCCACGTCTTCATGGATGGCGACAGCGGCATTAACTTGATGTTTGTTAGCACACTTGCAGCCATGCGGATCCCGCTCTGCAGCCTAGAGCCGTCGGACACAACGTTCCATGGCATCGTCCCAGGGAAGGGCATATACCCCTGGGCAAGATATGTCTCAACGTCATCTTCGGCAAGCCCGAAAACTTCAGGCATGAACGGCTGGAGTTTGAAGTGGTAGACTGGCCCTCACAGTACCACGCCATCCTTGGGTGTGTGACATTCGCAAGATTCCTGGAAGTACCGCACTATGCGTACCTTCTATTGAAGATGCCAGGACCCAGGGGCGTCATTATCGTCCCAGGAAGCTTCACCAGGTCGGACAGCTGCAACAGAGACTTCAACAGAATCTCTCAGTCGTTCGGCATGCAGGAGGAGTTCACAAGGGTCAAGGAGGTCACAGACAATGGGCACCCCAAGTCACCAAGCAAAACACACCTGACATGTTGTTCGACTCCACAATCAACACAAATAAGGTGCAGGTCCACCCGGCAGACGCCTCCAAGACAACGTTGATCGCCAGCAACCTGAGTCCCGCATAGGAAAGCACGCTCGTCGAATTCCTCCCTGAGTGTTGGGAAATTTTCTCCTGGTGTCCTGTGGACATGGTAGGAGTTCCCAGGGAATTCGCCGAGCATGCACTCAATGTGTTTCCAGATGCGAACCCAGTTAAGCAAGCGATGCATCGATTGTCCGAGCCAAGAGCCGAAGTCGTTGTTCGAAGTCAACAGACTCCTCGACGCCAACTCCATCAGGGAGATCAAGGAAAGCGAGTGGTTGGCCAACCCCGTGATGGTACCCAAGAAGGACACGGACATCCTGCGGATGTGCGTGGACTTCACATCGCTTAACAAGCATTGCCCCAAGGACCACTTTCCTCTCCCACGGATTGATCAAATCATCGAATCCACTGCAGGATACAAGAAACTCTCCTTCCTTGATGCCTACTTAGGCTACAACCAAATTCGGCTGAAGGCCGAAGATCAGGAGAAAACGGCGTTCATCATGCCGTTCGGGGTGTTCTGCTACAACACAATGCCCTTCGGGCTAAAGAATGCATGCGCCACTTACCAGAGATACATGTAGGCATGTCTAAAGGACCAGATTATTCACAACATCCAGGTCTATGTCTAAGACATAGTGATAAAGACCAAGGAGGCCATGACGCTCATCGATGATCTCCACGAGACGTTCGACAACCTTGACCGCTACAAGATCAAGCTGAACCCAGACAAGTGCGCCTTCGGCGTCTCGTCTAGCCTATTACTCGGGTACATCATCTCTCAGCGTAGCATCGAGGCGAACCCGAAGAAAATCAATGCTATACTAGCCATGGATAAGCCCAAGAACCTCAAAGGGGTCCATCATCTCGCTGGACGAATCGCATCACTCAACAGGTTCATTAGCCGCTTGGGCGAGAAGGATCTCCCTTTCTATCACCTGCTATACAAGGCTGACAAATTCGAGTGGACGACTAAAGCAGACGATGCATTTGAGGACCTCAAACGCCTGCTCTCCACATCACCCGTCCTAGTGATGCCAAAGGAAAGGGAGCCTTTGCTGCCATACATAGCAGCCATGCATCAGGTGGACAGCACCGCACTCGTGGTCAAATGACCCGAAGATGGCAAGACCCCCAGGGTTCAACGCCCAATCTACTAGCTTAGCGAGGTACTGACCCCAACAAAGCAGAGGAGCACCAGATCGTGGTCGTCAATGACGCCCCGCTGTCGAACATCCTGAACAACCCCGAAGCCACGGGGCGTGTAGCCATGTGGGGCATCGAGCTGTCTCCTCGAGACATCATCTACGAGCGGTGCAGCGCCATCAAGTCTTAGGTCCTCCCTGACTTCTTCGTCCACTGGATGGAGCTCCAGCTGCCGGATACTCTGTACATGTCGCAGTCCTGGACGATGCACTTCGACCGCTCCAAGTGGGAGGCTATAGCAGGGGCTGGCGTCATTTTAACGTCCCCTCAAGGCAACAAGATGAAGTATGTCCTTTGGATGAAATTCCGCGCATCCAACAACGAGGCTGAATACGAGGCACTCATACATGGCATGAGGATGGCCAAGGTGTGCGGTGCAACACGCCTCGTCATCTACGGCGACTCAAACCTCATCATCCAGCAGAGGATGAACGAGTGCGATGCCCATAGCGCAACCATGATCGCATACCGTGCGCTCTACAACTCACTCTAAGGGGACTTTGACGGCTGCGAACTTCGGCATGTTAGCAGGGAAATCAATGAAGAGGCCAACAAGCTCGCCAACATCGGCTCTACCTACGCTCAGGTACCACCAGGAGTGTTCCTTGAACAAACCTACGTACCCTCAATCAAGCGGAAATTCCCAAAGGGCTCAGCCGAAGCCGCAGAGCACTCGGGGGCTGCACCACCTGAAGGTCAAGAAGGACCCGAAAAGCTCGACACGGAGGTCGAGCTGGTAATCCTTATGTAGGTCATGGCGGTTGAGGAAACACGGACCCAACTGTACCTCCTCTACCTAATAAACAAGCAGCTACCTGAGGACCCGACAGATGCCAGGCGCATATCTCGCCGATCAAAGGCCTTCACCATCATCAATGGCTAGTTGTACAAGCGCAGTATTTCGGGTGTGCTCCAACGATGCGTCACCATCAGCGACGGAAAAAGCATCCTCCTAGACATCCATGAGGGTATCTGCGGCCCTCACACAGGCAGCCGCGCCCTGGTCACCAAAGCTCTACAAGTTGGCTTCTACTGGCCAACCGCAATGAACGATGCCAAGGAGATAGTCTAGAGGTGCAACACTTGTCAGAAGGTACGCGGGCAAGCCTAGTGGCCTAGCCTTTCGCGTAGTGGGGCCTTGACATGATCGGAAAACTGCCAAAGTCCTCGCCAGGAGGCCACGTCTTCCTCCTGGTAGCGGTTGACAAATTCTCGAAGTGGATCGAGGCCATGCCTGTTACCAACCAAAGCGGCAAAACCGCTGTCAAATTTTTCGAGTCTATTGTCTACAGGTTTGAAGTGCCCCATAGCATCATAACGGACAACAACTCAAACTTCATCTTGAAGGAGTTCCGAGGCTTTTGCGAATACCTCGGAATCAACTTGTCATATGCCTTCATGGCGAATCCGCAGACCAATGGACAGGTCAAAAAGGCCAACAGCCTCATCAACAACGACATCAAGAAGCGTCTGCTACGCCCACTCGAAAGGCTTGTGGGATCCTGTGCGGACGATCTACCCTCTGTTCTATGAAGCCTGCGCACAACGCCAAATAGCTCAACTAGCTACACGCCCTTCTTCATGGTGCACGGAGCCGAAGCTATGCTACCTGCTGAGGTACACACAAGGTCCCACGGGTCGTCGCCTACAGCAAAGCCGAATCATCGGCCGCACTCAAAGACGATGTTGACACGCTGGATGAGGCACGCGACATCGCTGCGGCTTGCTCAGCGGTGTATCAGCAGAGCCTCCGCAACTAGCACAACCTTGGCTGCATCCAAGTTCCTTCGTCAAAGGAGACCTCGTCCTGCAACTCAAGGAAGAAGGGCACAAGAAGCTCGAGTCACCCTGGGAAGGACCCTACATCGTCACCGAAGTCATCCCAGGTGGCGCCTACCCCTAATAGACGTTGAACTAGGAGTCGAATAATCCAACCCCTGGAACGTGGCATGATTGCGACACTTCTACCCCTAGTTACCCTTTACTTTCAATAAGGCAATTTGGCCGAACAATGTACCTCCTCAATTACGATGAATAAAAGCTAAGTTCCTTGGCCCAAATCTTTCTCCCTTATATTACTTATCGCAAAATACGCTCAGGGGATGCGCCTCACCGTACGACTTCGTTAATTAACAACAACGCATATAACCTGAGTAGCTAACCACGTCAGGCCAACGAAAAGGACATGCATACTCTATAATCATACAACTCACTACGTGCCAATACATACAAACTTTACAAGGGCATTACAAGCCCACTCGAACAAATACAGACTTTACATTATCTCATTTTTGTTTACAGGACTTAACTATGCTGGAGCAGAACGTTTGTTCACTCCTCAAACACATCTACAATCTCTTCGGCATACTGCGCTACGGATGCATAGTGCAGACGCATATGCCATGCCATGCCATCTGGAGGTGGAGGTGGACCAGCCGCTATCTCCGCAAGATTGACATCACGGCGATGTAGTCGAACAAGAGACAGGGCTGCCTTCACGCCTGCCACCAGTTGATGGCGCATCAGCTCCTTCACGTGACATGCATCTCGAAACATCCCAGGCAAGCCTAGAAAGTTATAAGGTGCAGAATCTAGAGGGAACATGGTGGTACAAATCGCCGCAAGTGACACCCTTGCTTGCTTTAGCACTCGAAGAACTTGATGGGCACGATCTTGCACCGTCGCAAGGACAATTGCACGATCGCGGTCCATCCAGAAAAAACCGCCGGCCTCCAGCTCTTGTTGCGTCAAGCAATTCATTCGAATCGCCATGCACTCCTTCTCTTCCTTCGAAAGAAGATTCACAACTGCACAACGCAACGGGTGAGCTAATATAAAAATTGGGACATTCGAGGAGGCAACAGTTCAAGAGCACTCACATTGGAGTTGCTCGCCCATCTGCCGAAATTCTTCAAGCAAAAACTCTTCTCTGGCAATGGCTTGCTCGACCTTGGACTTCCACACATCCATGTGACCAAGGATGCTGAGGATGTCCTTCTCCAAGCTTCGGACGTGGTTACGCAAAAATGGAAATTGCGACAACTCACTCAACGATTGGCAAGCGCCAGGTGCAGGAGAATGTGTAACCACTGGAACCGCAACCGAAGGACCCTAAGGGTGCATAGGCAAACATCAAAATCACAAACATTTGACAACAGTCAAAAGATACATTCATATATACAAATAAGGCCACTACATGGCAGAGTGACACTTGCACATCCAAAATACATTACATATGCAAAAGAGAGAAGCTAAAACTAGACAAGCTATAAAGCAGAAAGGGCCTAAGAGCCAGCACCTGGAGCAGCTTCGGATCCAGACTGCCTACTCTTGGCCACTCGGTGCTGCTCAAACGAGTAGTCAGCCAGAAGATCTATCAGCTTAGGCACAAAATGCTTGCAGCGGGAGGCGAAGGTGGCAAACGCTACCTCAGAGCCATCCGCCGCCATCCTGGACGTGACCTGTGTCAGATCCAGCTAGGATTTGGACTCCATCGCCATCGCCAGCCCCATAGCAGCGCCGACCCCCTTCTGCACGCACATATACTTTGCAGGAGCATCATCCGCTAGAGCCTCTGCAAGGGAGTCGACTTTCTCAAGGGCAACACCCTTGGGGTTGATCTCCTTATAGAAGCGAGCGAGCGCCTTCTTGTCCTTATCGAGCGACTGCACCGACGAGGTGCGCGATCTTTGATCACTACAATGGAATCCGCTAGAGGATCACTGTGCTCTAAGGCGTCACGATCAAACGTAACACCTGAAGCATCTGCAAAAAAACAGCAAACCCATCAGATGAGGAAGAAGGAATCACAATCGAAGAATTTAACACTCAAAGGAATTGCAAGGTGGCCTACCAGATACAGTCTTGGCAGCAGCCATAAGCTTTTCAGCCATGGCTTTTTCTCGGGTAGCCGCGACGGCTGCGAGCTGCTGCTCACGGTCTTCAGCCTCCTTTTGTAGACGTTGGAGGGCCTCTGCAGCATCATTCGCATGTTTCTCCGCGAGTGCGTTCAGCTTGCGAAGAGCATCATTGTTCTCATCTGCAGTATGAGGTTGCAAAGGATGAATACAAGGAAAATTTTGGAGGACTCGAAACCAAGCAAAAATAAACCTACGCACCTCGGAGCTTCTTGAGCTCACCTTCCAACAAAAGGTGCTTCTCGATCAGGCGGTTGGCATCACGCACAAAGGGCTGCAAGGAAAACAACAAGCTTGCTAAATAAAAGGGCTAGGGGATCCCCCCACGCAAAGGAATAAATACACTTACGTGGTCTACTGTGGACTCCGAAGGTTTTATTATTGTCTTCTGCATAACTAGTACACGAGCCTCCCACCTTGTGGAGCTCGGGTCCTTGTCATCGGAGTTGGCCACCATCTTGGGAAATGAAGACGTCGGCTTCGATTCCGTGATAATTTCTTCGGGCTCCTCATCGAGGGAATCCTTCGAATGATGACTACTAGCACTTACAAAGAGCCAAATCAACAACAAGCTAATACTTAGCACATCAAAAAAATAACAATATTCGACCAGAGCAACTTACGATGGTATGTCTGGCAGGTTGAAGATAGGAGCCTCCTTATTCTCCTCCTTCTTCTTCTTCTTGGTCGGCGGCTGCAGGGCCATCGTGCGAACAAGCATAGACGCGATACGGGCGGAGGTCGCACCCTCATCCCCGCCGTGGTGATCGAGGAAGGAGGAGCCCTTCGGCGTTGGTGGCGTCGCCCTATCTGAAGTTACACTCCGGGGCCTCTTTTGGGTCCGCCCTTCGCTCGGCTCGGGGGCTTCTCGGGAAGGAGACTGTGCCGAAGAGAGCTCGGAATCAGACTCCTCCTCCTCATTGTCTGGCCTATCTGTGTACTTCTTAGGTAGAGGAGGCACCATCCCCACGACCTTGTGTCCCTACAAATTGAACACAAGAGATGCAACATAATAAGTACTGATAACAAGTAAGAAGCACTCGAAAAAGCATTATGCACAACCACATGTTTCACATGGGGGACTGCTTTCTTGGCGCTGAAAAGGGCAGTCAAGGACTCCCCCGGGAGGTCCTCGTCGACCTTGTACTTCAGTAGCGGCCAAAGTTCCCTATCATGGTCCACCGAAGACATCTCCTCCAGTAGTACCCTTGTCGGATCATTGGGGCCAGCATACAGGAACATTGGGTGCGCCCTCGCTTGGAGAGGCTGCACCCGATGTTTGAGGAAGGTGCAGATGATGTCGACACCATTGACCTCTTTGCCTGCCACTAGCTGAAGAGCCTCCACCCACTTGTAGAGCTTCTCCACCTCATCGGTTTCACCCTACAAAATGTCATTCGACCACGACCTCTTTCGGATGATCTTCTGAGTGGAGTCAAAATGGGTGAGACCGTAGTGCTGACCGTCCAGCTTGACGTCACGGATGTAGAACCACTTCCTCTGCCACTGCTGGACGGACTCGCAAAAGTAGAAAGAGAAGAACTGTAAAGTGGAGCAGATAGAAATTCCACAGCCACCCAGTGGATAAACAACACCGGTGCCATATTGCCTCTTCACAGAGTAGAGTCCCCTAAAGAGGCCAAAGTGAGGCTCGATACCGATCCAGCACTCGCAGAGGGTGATGAAACAAGAAATGTGGAGGAGAGAATTGGGAGACAGATGGTGGAGCTGAATCCCATAAAATAAAAGGAGCCCACGAAGAAATTCGTGGGCGGGAAGCGAAAGACTACAGATAATAAAGGCGTAAAACATCACCCGAAACCCTTCGGGTGGGCGAGGAATTACCTCCTGATAGGGGAGGATGGCGTTGCCCTTCTCCTTGGAGATCAGGCTGGCCTCATGCAATTTCCGCAAGTCCAACTCGCACATCTCCGTGCGCCGCCACCCACCGTCAGTGGTGCGGCTCGGAGCAGCAGCCTTCGTCCCAGCGCCGGCATGTAACACCAGAAAAATATTAATGAGGATCAATTCCAAATTAATCAAGATTAGGATTAACAAAATGTTTTATTAATTAAAGTCAAATCTTTTTTCTTGTGTGTATGAATGCTTGCAATGCCACGTTTGATTGTTGTAAATGATGAGAAATGGTTTAAAGATCAAAACCATATCATCTAGGTCATTTCCAAAACAGAACAAAACAAAAGAAAATCAAAATATGAAGCATAGGATCTAATGGTCATTTCTGCCCAAGTTAACCACTAGCTCACTTTGAGCATCTCTAGCAACTAATCTCAAATAGAAACTTTTTCGTTTCTTTTCTCCCCTTGCTAGACCTAGTGACACTAAACCCAAAGGAGCTTTCCAACCTTGCAGAAACATTTCCAGACCCATTTGAGAGGCAATTCAAAATTGAATCTATCTTATGTACTAAGATAGCCATTTTTGGAAAACCACTCAAACCTTCACCACATAGAAAACCATTGCACCCAGAGACTACCAAGAGCAGTACCAGAATACCCACCAAAAATCACTGGAAAATGTGATGGTTTAGTTCTTGCGGCCATTAGATCGAACACATGGTGATCACAGTACAAACTCAAACTCAGCCACTATTCATTGTTTTGATCAAACATTTGATCATCTTGTGACCTCACCGAGCTCACACGTTGTTCCTTTAACGCCCTTAGTACCAACCTGTGCAAAGGAGCTCTCTCACTCGATCAAATGAGCAGTGCAAAAATCATACTCGAGCTCACCTTGCCACCCCAACACGGACACGTCGCCACAGACCGCGCTGCCCTCGCCCATGATATCTAGGAGGTAGCCCTGACCTCACCGCCTCTGCCTGTGCACGCCCTGACCAAAGACTGATCGAGGAGACGCCAACAAAGCCGTGCCCATTTAACACCCAACCATGCCGGTCGACGCGCCAGAGCTCCGAGCAATCCCGTGTGCACACGTCGCGCCTTGCCCTCACCTTGCGTCATTACGTTCACCATGACTCCAGCAAGCTCCTAGACATGATCGTTTGACCGCATGAGAACCTTGACCAACATACGCCGTAATGATTTCCGACCATACCGCCGCAGAGCACGGACGTTCTAGAATGATTTAGACCGTGCCTTGTCGTGCCACTGTGAGTATGACGATCGCCCTGAAGCACCGCATCGACCTATACCCTTGGCCATGCCTATAGCTCACTGTAACTGTGTCACCGGCGAGCCCGAGCCATGTCGTCGTGCCCCTGTCGCCACGGTATAAATAGAGCCCTTCCCCGGCCTCAAAACACACACCATTCCACTCCTCTATCACCCAGGAACCTCTCTGACCCAACCCTGGAGCAAGGCGAGCACCACCCCGCCAGAATTTCACCGGAGTTCGCCGCTGTAGAGGAAGGAGCCGATGCTGGAAGCCGCCCTAGGAGCTTCCGCGACCACCATTCGAACCGCCGTCGTTGACTCGTTCGTTCGCCCCCATCACCGCACCTAGTTGGAGCCCTGGTAAGCCCCCGATGATCCCCGCCGTAGATCTAGGGTTATGTCCCCCGCGTGCCCTGCGACGGAGATGACGACGCTTAGCCGTTGATCGCGCTCTAATCGTAAGGCCCAAAATAGTTGATACCGCTTCGCGTGTTGTTAGTCGCTGACAGGTAGGACCAACCTCAGAGCAGCCTGCTACACGTGCATTGCGTAGTTGGGCCATCCCATTAGCATTTCCGCGCACAGCCCAGCGATTCAAATTTAGATTTGTCTTTTATTTGAAAACCCCCTACTGAAGGTGACTTTAAAAATCAATTTAAGAAGATTCACTGCACCAAATTGAATGAATCCAATTTTGTTTTAAAGAATATGAAAATATCTAATCACTCCCGTTGGAATCAAATAGTTTGAATCTATGGATCACCCTCAGTAAAAATAACAAGACAGTAGCTTTTAGCACTTCAAACATTTTTCTAAATCAACCATAAGTTATTTTGAGTTGATTCCAACTCTCAAAAATGACATTGAACAAGACCTTTCTCAATATGTAAAAATCTACATACTTACATACAGTAGTCCTGGACCAAAATTAAAGAAGGGCTTTATAGTCATTTCTAGCCTCTAAAATATTATTAAATAAGTAGTGTTAACCTTTGTAAATTAGGCCAACCACTTTAAATCACCTTCTCAACTATTAGAATATGTGGTGGTGACATGTGTCAATATGATCCCATATTGAAGTGGAGAATATTAAATCTTAAGTAACTTTCCAATGAGTAGAAATTACTTTTCTAAAAATAAGATAAATAAAATCTTATCACCCCTTTTCTTGTAATGATAGAGATGATGCTAGATTATCTAGTGTGACCCTTGTGTGATAAATAGAAGTAGTTAAGTATTGTTTGGTGACTGTGTACCTTATATTTATTTATAGACGCTAGTATCAATCCGGGATACGAAGAGGAGAAATTCTACGAAGACGAGGAAGAGAACTTCGACCACCTTACCAACCAAGGCAAGATATTCTATGCAAGCTAAGCTAAACCATGCAAGCCTCACTTGCAAGCAATTGTGATACCCCTTTAGATTATACCATGTAACACCCCACTTTCAATTAATTATATATTAGGGTTTTGATTGTGCATTGCATAAGCATCATCTCTAAAATTGCATGTAAGAAAATAAAGAAAACCATAAAACCCTAATCTTCCCTCTCTCTCTCTATTTGAAAACAATTCAAAAGGATTTGAATATTTTGGAAAATACCAAAATAATTGGAGCCCAACTTGTTAAAAGGGCCCCACAATGTTTTATATACTTTATACAAATTCCTGGTATTTTTGGAATGTTTAAAACAATACTTGAAATGAAATTACAAATAGAAAACAAAAAAAGAATTGGAAAAAAACAATTTACAGAAAAAAATGAGTAACCCATCTCCCCAGGCCGGCCCAGCTTGCTCTCTCCCTTCTCCCCCCTCTAACGGCCGCCCCGCATGCAGCTCTGCAGCCCAGCTAGGCCCGCCCAGCCAGGCAGCCCGTGCAGTTGATCTGTCCTTCGTCGTCTTCGTCGGCAATGACGGCTTCATTGTCGACCCGCCGTCACTTCAGCGCAGCCGTCCAGCGTCGCCCATTTCCGTCTGCAAGGGGATAAGAAGACTGCCGAGCCTTCCCTCTCTCCTCTGATCTTATCCTCTTCCCTGGCCTCTCTCCCTCTTGTTCCCCATCGCGAGCCGAAACCCTAGTTTCAGAGCTCACCGGCGCCTCGTTGTTCCCCCCCCTCGTTCATCTGACAGTGCCAGAAGCTCCGCCTCGGACCCCTACTTCGGCCCGTCGAAGGAATCAAGCTCGGGTGCCTCCACTCGTCGGCATCGACTTCGTTTTCCCGAGCCCAACCGAGCGCCGCCATCGCCATTGTCGTCACCCCTGACCACGCCTCCCCAAACTGACCCCTTCTCTGTGCTCTAGGTGAGCTCATGGTCCTCCTGGACCCCTCCTTTCTCTCCCTCCCGCTCACAGTCGCTCCCGCGTCATTCACCTGCCGCCGTTCGCTGTTGCCGGCCATGCTCCGGTGCTCATGCCGAAGTGGCACCGCCCTATTTAGGTTCGCAGTGAAGCGCTGATTCGAGTAGCCTAGCTCCTGCAGCCCCGCGCGCCTTCCTCCGCCGTCTGCCGTCGCCGTCTGGCCCGTTGGCCGGCGAGCCGACGTGGCATCCACGTTGTGCTTGCGTGGCCTCGGCCCCACCCATCAGTCGGAGTGGGTAACCTTTGCCCCAGTGAAAAATGCCCCTGAGACCATTTCACGTGGGTGGCTATTAAGGTGGCCACGGGCCCATCGGTCAGTCACTATGGCTAGCCCATCCTGCGGTGTAAAAAGGATTTCCAGATTTATTTAAATTAAGAAAAAGTTTAATAATTTTAGAATTTGAATAAAACTTGTAAATTCAATATCTAATTATTTATAAATCAGAAAAATGTGTATAATATATTAAATGTTCAGAAAAATGACACCGATCTATCTAAGCTATAATCTTGCATTGTTCAACAACTTAAATGACAAGTTTAATTAGATAACTAATCCACCCCTCCCATATGATTCCAGAGTTTTCCCGAGTTAGGGTTTTCACCACTCGAAACCCCGATTAAGTTGTCGAGCATGCTTTAGGGTTTCCATTCAATACAATTTAACTTGTCATATCATCATACTTGCTTGAGCATTGCATCGATGTCATGTGTTGATTGTTTCCCTCTCTTTCCGGTTTTGGTTCTTCTCGGTAGAATACGAGATCGAGATCAAGATCGAAGACCGAGATCAACACTGTCGAAGATCGAAGATCGACGAACAATAATTGACCAACTATAACCTAGTCAAGTACAAGGCTCCCGAAGATCTACTTATCTGTCATCAACTGGCAAAGGCAAGCATAGCCCCACCATGATACAATCCTACGATTTCGAAAGCATTTCTATTCTTGTCATGATGCATATGATTCTACTGTGGTCTTTTATCGATAGATAGAATATCCTATCTATTGCATTATTCCCTTTGAGCTTAGATTACCTGATCCACTACTCCTAGCATAACTAGGTTTGGCTTGTGTGCACTGTTAGAGCTTATATCTGTGTCCTGCTTAGCCAAGCATAGCTGCCAGTTCTGGTCCATCAAGAGGATGTATCAGATGCAGATAATCTAGTATGACAGGAGAACATGATGAGATGATATCAGAGGTGATATGAGTTAAACATGCTAAGGCTTGTATGTGAGGCCACGGTGGGATGTGGTTTTTCTAGTCCCATGCTCGCCACCACTAGGAACTGAGTTCTTTCCTTTGGAACCGAGACGAGCGTACAACCACACGGGGCCTAAAAAACTTCATGAGCAACTAACTAGCCTAGTAGATTCCATGAGTCACAGGCGTTCCATTCGACATATGCATAGAAAACCATTTGAAAGATTTGTCGGATAAAGGTGCATTCATAATAGGTAGGTAAGCGTGGACCGGGTTGCTTGGGGTCGATGGTGCCCCTGTTAACCAACCTCGCCTCACATCTTTAAGTACCGGCTTCGGGATTTGACCCATTACGGCGGAACCATACTTATTGCGTGACTCATGGTCTCGGTGACAGCAAGGTAAAGGTTGTGTCTAACCACCCTCTGCCGGCGTTCCAAGGAAGAGGGCTATTACTAGTGGCATTAAGAGAAGGTTAGTACGTGTGGGTAAAGTTGTACACCCCTGCATGGTAATAATCTTTTCGAAAAGCCGTGTTCACGGTTATGAACGCTTGGTGACCAGATTCTAAGATCATAGAAAACTATAACCTAATTGTAAAACTTGGAAGAACAACGTGTGCTTAAGGATGCTTCCTCATGGGTACGAGGGGGTGATCCTATTTCAGATGATGATGATTCGGTGGATATCAAAAGATGATGATCAATGTTTCGGAGACATCGCTCTCTTATCCCTTTTAAAATACTCTGATTAGACGAGCTTCTTCTCCCTCTTGTTTTATAAACAAAAGTGGCTTTATGAAAAACAACTCCACCAGCCATAAGTCTTGCGGAGTATGCCCTGTACTCACCCTTGCTTTGTTGATACTTTGGCAGAGTAAGTGTTCACCTGAAGACAAGTTCTGTACTACATCGACATCGACGAGTATCTTGGGGTTCCGGGCTGGCTGCCTGGAATCTATGGGCTGGGACGTCATCGTTATGCTCCAGGCCTCTTAGGCCATTTGTTAAGTTTGCTATACTTAATAGCATAATTTGCCTTATGTTGTTTGATGTTTGTGGTCAGTGACATCTGCTTGTAATAATTTGGTTCTCTGCTCAGTTATGAGCTTGCTATAATAAATTTTGTGTCATAGGGTCACTGTTGTGTTACTGATTCTTCACTGGATATACTTGAGCTCAAGGTTAAGCTTATGTCCGACGGAGGTCTGGGATTTGTTTAGCCCTGATCCCGGGGGTTTCACAGTTTTTGGTATATTGTTCGTCGATCTTTGATCTTCGACGGTGTTGATCTCGATCTTGTATTCTACCGAGAAGAACCAAACAACAGAAAGAGAGGGAAACAATCAACACATGACATTGATGCAATGCTCAAGCAAGTATGATGATATGACAAGTTAATTTGTATTGAATTGAAACCCTAAAGCATGCTCGACAACTTAATCGGGGTTTTGAGGGGTGAAAACCCTAACTCGCGAAAACTCCGGAATCATATGGGCGGGGTGGATTAGTTATCTAATTAAAATTGTCATTTAAGTTGTTGAACAATTCATTATTGTAGATTAGATAGCTAGGTTTCATTTTTCTGAACATTTTGATATATTATACACATTTTTTCTGATTTATAAATAATTAGATATTGAATTTACAAGTTTTATTCAAATTCTGAAATTATTAAACTTTTTCTTAATTTAAATAAATCTGGAAATCCTTTTTACACCGTAGGATGGGCTAGCCACCATTGGTGTAAAAAGGTTTTCAGTTTTGTTTAAATTCAGAAATGGTTTTAAAAATTTCTAAAATTGGTATAATATTGTAAAATAAATAACTTATTCATATTAAGTCAGAAAAATACAAATAATATATCAAAATGTTCAGAAAAATGAGAGCTATCTATTTAAGCTATAATCATGATTTTTGCAACAACTTAAATGACAAGTTTAATTAGAGAACAAAATCAACCCCTCTCATATGTTCCGGAGTTTCCCCGAGTTAGGGTTTTTACCCCTCGGAACCCCGATTAAACTGCCGACCATGCTTTAGGGTTTCAATTCAATGCAAATTAACTTGTCATATCATCATTCTTGTTTGAGAATTGCATTGATGCCATGTGTTGATTGTTTCCCCTTTATTTCCGGTGTTTGGTTCTTCCCGGTAGAATACGATATTGAGATCAAGATCGAAGACCGAGGTCAACACCGTCGAAGTTCGAAGATCGACAAACAATACTTGACCAACTGTAACCAAGTCAAGTACAAGGCTCCCAAAGATCTATTTATTGATTATCAACTGGCAAAGGCAAGCATAGCCCCACCATGATACAATCCTACGATTTCGAAAGCATTTCTATTCCTGCCATGATGCATACGATTCTACTGTGGTATTTTATCGATAGATAGAATATCCTATCTGTTGCATTACACCCTTTGAGCTTATATTACCTGATCCACAGCTCCTAGTATAACTAGGTTTGGCTTGTGTGCACTGCTAGAGCTCTTGTTTGTGTCTTCTTAGCCATGCATAGCTGTCAGTTCTGGTCCATCTAGATGATATATCAGATGCAGAAAATCTAGTATGATAGGAGAACATGATTAGGTGATATCAGAGGTGATATCAGTTAAACATGCTAAGGCTTGTATGGGAGGACACGGTGGGATGTGGTTTTTCTAGTCCCATGCTCGCCACCACTAGGAACTGAGTTCTTGCCTTTGGAACCAAGACGAGCGTACAACCACATGGGGCCTGGACAACCTCACAAGCAACTAACTTGCCTAGTAGATTCCATGAGTCACATGTACGAAACCAACTGTGCTGACAACATGAGGCTCCTTGAAAGGATTGAGCGCAACACTGCTCAACATCAGAACAATCAAGTTGGTATCAAGGACTTCACACGTCTCACTCCGCCAGTTTTCAGCTATTCCACTGAGCCACTTGATGCGCACTACTGGCTTCGCACCATGGAGCGCAAACTTTAGGTTGGTCATGTTGCCCAAGCTGATTGGGTGACTTTTGCTACCTATCATATGGAGGGCGCAACTAATTCCTGGTGGGAAAGTTTCTTGGCTATGCAAGAAGCTCAACATGTTGTTACATGGCAAGAGTTCACTGAAGCCTTCCGAGCTTATCATATTCCGGAGGGCCTGATGGATCAAAAGTGGGAGGAGTTCCTCAAGCTTAAGAAGGGCACTGGTTCCATGTGTGATTACCAACGCAACTTCAATCGTCTCGCCTGCTATGCTACTGAAGAGGTCTCCACTGATGCTAAGAAGCAAGCTTTATTCCGCAAGGGACTGGATCCTGAGGTTCGACGTGATATCCACCTCATGGACTTTGGTAACTTCCAAGGTCTTGTCAACAAGGTTATGAAGGCCGAGAGTGGAAAAGTGGAGTATGAAGAAACTCGTAAGCATCCCCAGGATGGGTACAACAAGGCTGGTTCTGGTAATAAGAAGTGTCGTGTCTTCGTGCCTTACAGTTATGTGCCACGTGCTCCTTATACTCCAAGGACTTCTGGATATGCTCCTCGTCTGAATGCTACATCAAACAATGCTGGTGGATCAAACTATCCTTCTGCTGGCAATACATCAGGTTTTATATGATTCAATTGTCGCCAGCCTGGCCACTATGCAAAAGAGTGTCCTCAAAAGAGTGATGCTGAGAAGTCACAACCACCAAAGAAGAATGATAAGTATCCAGGTGCTGGAAAAGGATGCCTGAACCATATCTCTGCTGAGGAGGCTCGGGAAGATCCAAGCGTCATCATGGGTACGCTTCGTATCAATCAAATTCCAGCTAAAGTTTTGTTTGATTCTGGAGCATCGCATTCATTCCTGTCACAAGCTTTTGCTCAAATGCATGGGATAAGTTTTTAGGGAGTTAATTCTCCAAGAGGCTCATGAATCACCTCTTTATATCCACCCTAGAGGTACCAAGATGTATCGGGATCTTCATCAAATATTCTGGTGGTCTGGTATGAAGAAGGATATCGCTCGTTTTGTTGCTGAATGTGATGTTTGTCGTCGTGTCAAAGCTGAGCACCAAAGACCCACTGGTCTCCTGCAACCACATAAAATACCTGAATGGAAATGGGATGAAGTTGGTATGGATTTCATCACTGGTCTTCCTAAGACTCAGAAAGTAAATGATGCCATCTGGGTAATCGTTGACTATCTATCCAAGGTTGCTCACTTTCTACCTGTTCGCGAGAGTATCAATGCTAGTCAGCTAGTAGATCTTTATATCTCTCGAATAGTTGTTCTTCATGGGATTCCAAAGAAAATTGTCTCTCACCGAGGGAGTTTGTTCACCTCAAGGTTCTGGACAACCTTCAAAGCTTCTATGGGAACTTGTTTGTGTTTCAGTACAGCTTATCATCCTAGCACCGGTGGCCAGACCGATAGAGTGAATAAAATCCTTGAATACATGCTTAGACCGTGTGTCATATCTTTTGGCAAGAACTAGGAGAAATGCCTTCCTTTTGCTGAATTATCCTACAACAACAATTTTCAGTCCAGTATTGGTATGGCACCTTTCCAATTCTTATATGGAAGAACCTGTCGTCCTCCTCTGAACTGGTCAGAAACTGGAGAAAGAAAGTTCTTTGGTCCGGATATGATCCAGGAAGCAGAAGATCAAGTTCGTATCTTTCGAGATCGTTTGAAAACTGCTCAGTCTCGCCAGAAAAGCTATCATGATCGTCACCATCAACATATTGAATATGAAGTCGGTGATCAAGCTTATCTCCGGGTTACTCCTTTGGAGGGTGTCCATCGTTTCGGTATCAAAGGCAAACTGGCTCCTCGCTATGTTGGTCCGTTCCGTGTTCTATCCAGGCAAGGTAACCTCGCATACAAGTTGGAGTTGCCTGCAAACTTTCCCGAGGTGGATGACGTCTTTCATGTGTCACAACTTAAGCGTTGCTTCAAAGACCCTGTCCGTGGTGTTGATCACCAAACTCTTGATCTTCATATGGATCTGACTTATCGTGAGTATCCTTGATGAAGCCGAGCGCAAAACTCGTTGTCAAAACATCAAGTTCCTGAAAGTTCAGTGGTCTCATCACTCTGAGGATGAAGCAACCTGGGAACAAGAAGACCATCTTAAATCTGAGTACACTGCCTTCTTTTCTAAAACTTAGGAATCTCGGGTCGAGATTCTTGTAAGGGGGGGTAGAGATGTAACAGCCCAAGTTTGTATATATGTAAATAGTACTTAAGCATGGCATGCATCTGTTTAAATCAATACAACAGTTGCATGTGATCAAGTGTATAGTTTAAGAATACAATTACCAAACCTTAAACCCTACTTTTTCTCCCCCTATTTGAAATCAATTCGAAATGGTTTGAGTTTGAAAAAGTACAAAAACAATTGGAGCCCAAAATGGATTACAAGGGCTCATAAATACTTTACATATTTTATAAAAGCTACTGATATTTCTGAATGATTCAAAATGGAATTTGAAATGGAATTACAAAACAGATTTTGAAATCAGAAAAAGAAAAGGTTTTTCCAAGAAAAAAATAGAGCAGGAGCAAGCCAGGCCGCAGCCCAGCAAGCCTCCTCCCCTTTCTCCCTCTCCCGCGGCCCAGCTAAGGCCCAAGTGAGGCCCGTACCTCTTCGCCCCGCTCCCCTGTCGTCTTCCTCGACAACGGAGAGCAGCTCGTTCTCGCCACCCACACCATCGATCACCACAGCCTGCATCCGGTCGTCCGCCGCCGCGTGGAGGAGGATAAGGTCCTCGCAGCATCGCCCTGGCCATCCTCATCCATTCCCCCTCGTCTCAGAGACCTCTCTTCTCTCCCGCGCGAGGTCCCGAAACCCTAGCTCCGACGACCCCGACGTCTTCGGCCTCCCCGTGCTCTGTAGACAACTCCTTGAGCTCCGCCACGCTCTGAGGATCCTTCCCACCGAAGGAATCGAGGGGGGGCGTAGTAAATCGTCGCCCTCGACTCGGTCTTCTTCGTCACCGACGACCACCACCGCCACCGTGGATTCCTTTGCCTCCGTCCTCCCCAGTCCTCACCGTCACCGTCAACACCCTCCTGGTGAGCTAGTGGTCCCAGTGGACCTCTCCAACATTTTCCTCCCCCTCTGGTTTGACCCCGCACCGTGCCCCCCCGTCCGCCGTCGTCGGGCACCGCCACCACCACGCCTCCGGTGACCATTTAGCAGCGGCGCCGCCGTAGTTTGGTTCATCTCCGTGCGCTGATTCGAACGAGTTGTCCCGTGCGTCCCTGTTCGCATCCTAGCGCCGCCAGTCACTGCCGTTTGGCCGTTCTCCGGCGAGGCCCACGTGGCGCTCGTGTGGCTTGCTTGCGTGGACCGACCCCACCCGCCAGCCTCTCTGGCTAGAACCACCCCCGGTGAAAAATGTCTCTGACCCCGCCTGGCCAACATGGTTGTTGAGGTGGCCAGAGGCCCACCTGTCTGTGACTGTGGCTAGCCCAGCCCTCGGTGTAAAAAGATTTCAAGATTTATTTAAATTAAGAAAAAGTTTAAGAATTTCAGAAATTGTTTGAATATTGTAAATTCAATAACATTTAATTTATAAGTCAGAAAAATACAAATAATATATCAAAATGTTCAAAAAATGAGAACTATCTAAATAACCTATAGTCATGCATTGTTCAACAACTTTAATGACAAGGTTAATTAGAACAACATAGTAACGCCTCTCATGTGTTTCCGGAGTTTTCCGAGTTAGGGTTTTCAACCCTCGGAACCCCGTTTAAGTTGTCAAGCATGCCTTAGGGTTTCATTTCAATGCAAGTTAACTTTTCATATCATCCATATTGATTGAGAATTGCACATGCCATGTATTGAATGTTGTTTCTCCCTTTCCGGTATTAGTTCTTCGCGATAGGATCCGAGCCCGAGGCTGAAGTCAACAACACCGACGATCCATACCTGTCTACTGAAGGACAAGGCAAGCATAGCCTCTCATTCTGAACCTACTTTTATAAAGTATATTACTTTCTCGCTATGATGCACACAATTCCAAATGTGGTCTTTTGTCAGTAGTTAGTGTTACCTATCTGCTGCATAGTTTCCTTATTGTAGCCTTATACTCCTGATCCACTGCTCCTAGCATACGTGGAGTTCGGCATCGGCGTTGCTGAGCTTACGAGACAGCCAAGCATAGAAACAACGTCTGATCTATTCAACGACGGATCGGAGGTGCCAAGGAAGGTAGTGAGGTAGGAGATAGTGACATCATCGAAGGAGTTAACTAAACATGTTAAGGCTTGTATGGGAGGCCACGTTGGGTGTGGTTTTTGTAGTCCCATGCTCGCCACCACTAGGAACTGAGTTCTTACCTCTGGAACCGAGACGAGTGTACAGCCACACAGGGCCTGGACAACCCCTCGACTAACTAACTTGCCTAGTAGATTCCATGAGTCACATAGTTTGGGCTTTCCATTTGGCATACGCATTGAAAAAAATTCGAAAGAGGAGGTGATGGAGGTGAATCATAATAGGTAGGGAAGCATGGACCGGGTTGCTTGGGGTCGATGGAGCCCCTGGTGAACCAACCTTGCCTCACATCTTTAAGTACCGGCTTCGGGATTTGACCCGTTACGGCGGAATCATACTTATTGCGTGACTCATGGTCTTGGCGAAAGCAAGGTAAAGGTCGTGGTCAACCACCCTCTGCCGGCCTTCCAAGGAAGAGGGCTAATAATTTGGCATTAAGAGTCGGTTGGTGCGTGTGGGTAAAGTTGTACACCCCTGCAGGGTTAAATCTTTTCGAAAAGCCATGTTCACAGTTATGAACGACTTGGCGACCGAACTTAAGATCATAGATAACATTAACCACTATAAAACTTGTTGATCCATGTGTGCTTAAGGATGCTTCCTCCGAGTCGAGGGGGTGATCCTAGATAGGAGGTTATGATGAAGCTGGTGGTTATCGAGATGTGATGAACAAGATGAAGAAGTCGCTATCTTATCCCCTTTAAAAGATTTTGAGTAGAAGAGCCTCTTCTCTTTCTTGTTTACAAACAAAGATTGCTTTCCACAAAAGAAAATCCAGAGAAAGCCTTTCTAGCCAGAGCATGTAGATACTAGGTTATCTAAGTCTTGCGGAGTACATTCTCGTACTCAGCCTTGCGCCATTGTTGTTTTTATATAGAGGATCTGGTTGCAACTGAAGGTGGCTTCTACGTTGACATCGACGAGTAGTTGGGGGTCCCAGGTAGCAGCCTGAGGACTATGGGATGGACGTCGCTTTTGTTTATGGCCTATTAGGCCTTTTGCTAAGTTGTTGTGTAGAACAACATAATTTTCTTTTGTTGTGTGATGTAATGTTGGGTCTATGACCTCTGGTTTGTAATAACTCTAATATCTTACTCTGTTAAGACTTTAAACTTATGCTGTTGAATCCCTGTGTTCTGTAATGTTACCGAATCATACTGTGATCTTTCGTGTTTGGGACTTGAACTTATCTTAGATGGTGATCTGAGGTTAGTTTAACCCTAACCCCGGGGGGTGCTACAGGTTTATAAACAAAAGTGGCTTTATGCAAAACAACTCCACCAGCCATAAGTCTTGCGGAGGACACCCTGTACTCACCCTTGCTTTGTTGATACTCTTTGCAGAGTAAGTGTTCACCTGAAGACGAGTTCCGTACTACATCGACATCGACGAGTAGCTTGGGGTTCCCGGCCGGCAGCCTGGAATCTATGGGCTGGGACGTCATCGTTATGCTTTAGGCCTCTTAGGCCATTTGTTAAGTTTCCTATACTTAATAGCATAATTTGTCTTCCGTTGTTTGATGTTTGTGATCAGTGACTTCTGCTTGTAATAATTTGGTTCTCTACTCAGTTATGAGCTTGCTGTAATAAATTTTCTATCGTAGGGTCACTGTTGTGTTAATGATTCTTCACAGGATATCCTCGAGCTCAATAGTATATCAAAATGTTCAAAAAAATGAAACCTAGCTATCTAAGCTATAATCATGCATTGTTCAACAACTTAAATGACAAGTTTAATTATAGAACTAATCCACCCCTCCCATATGATTCCGGAGTTTTCCCGAGTTAGGGTTTTCACCCCTCGAAACCCCTATTAAGTTGTCGAGCATGCTTTACGGTTTCAATTCAATACAATTTAACTTGTCATATCATCATAATTGCTTGAGCATTGCATCAATGTCATGTGTTGATTGTTTCCCTCTCTTTCTGGTGTTTGGTTCTTATCGTTAGAATACGAGATCGAGATCGAGATCAAGATCGAAGACCTATATCAACACCGTCGAAGATCGAAGATCGACGAACAATAATTAACCAACTATAACCAAGTCAAGTACAAGGCTCCTGAAGATCTGCTTATCTGTTATCAACTGGCAAAGGCAAGCATAGCCCCACCATGGTACAATCCTACAATTTCGAAAGCATTTCTATTCCTGTGATGCATACGATTCTACTGTGGTCATTTATCGATAGATAGAATATCCTATCTGTTGCATTATTCCCTTTGAGCTTATATTACCTGATCCACTGCTCCTAGCATAACTAGGTTTGGCTTGTGTGCACTGTTAGAGCTTATATCTGTGTCCTGCTTAGCCATGGATAGCTGCCAGTTCTGGTCCATCCAGAGGATGTATCAGATGCAGATAATCTAGTATCACAGGAGAATGTGATGAGATGATATCAGAGGTGATATGAGTTAAACATGCTAAGGCTTGTATGGGAGGCCACGGTGGGATGTGGTTTTTCTAGTCCCATGCTCGCCACCACTAGGAACTGAGTTCTTTCCTTTGGAACCGAGACGAGCGTACAACCACACGGGGCCTAGAAAACCTCACGAGCAACTAACTTGCCTAGTAGATTCCATGAGTCACATAGTTCGGGCGTTCCATTCGACATATGCATACAAAACAGTTTGAAAGATTTGCCGGGTGAAGGTGCATTCATAATAGGTAGGTAAGCGTGGACCGGGTTGCTTGGGGTCGATGGAGCCCCTGTTAGCCAACCTCGCCTCACATCTTTAAGTACCGGCTTCGGGATTTGACCCGTTACGGCGGAACAATACTTATTGTGTGACTCATGGTCTCGACGAAAGCAAGGTAAAGGTCGTGTCTAACCACCCTCTGCCGGCCTTCCAAGAGGGCTATTACTTGTGGCATTAAGAGAAGGTTAGTATGTGTGGGTAAAGTTGTACACCCCTGCAGGGTAATAATCTTTTCGAAAAGCCGTGTTCACGGTTATGAACACTTGGTGACCAGATTCTAAGATCATAGAAAACTATAACCTAATTGTAAAACTTGGCAGAACAACGTGTGCTTAAGGATGCTTCCTCATGGGTACGAGGGGGTGATCCTAGTTCAGATGATGATGATTCAGTGGATATCAAAAGATGATGATCAATGTTTCGGAGACATCGCTCTCTTATCCCCTTTTAAAATACTCTAATTAGACGAGCTTCTTCTCCCTCTTGTTTTATAAACAAAAGTGGCTTTATGCAAAACAACTCCACCAGCCATAAGTCTTGCGGAGTACACCCTGTACTCACCCTTGCTTTGTTGATACTTTTGGCAGAGTAAGTGTTCACCTAAAGACGAGTTCTGTACTACATCGACATCAATGAGTAGCTTGGGGTTCCCGGCCGGCAGCCTGGAATCTATGGGCTAGGACGTCATCGTTATGCTTCAGGCCTCTTAGGCCATTTGTTAAGTTTGCTATACTTAATAGCATAATTTTCCTTCCGTTGTTTGATGTTTGTGGTCAGTGACCTCTGCTTGTAATAATTTGGTTCTCTGCTCAGTTATGAGCTTGCTGTAATAAATTTTGTGTCGTAGGGTCACTCTTGTGTTACCAATTCTTCACTGGATATCCTCGAGCTCAAGGTTAAGCTTATGTCAGACGGAGGTCTAGGATTTGTTTAGCCCTGATCCCGGGGGTGTCACAGTTTTTGGTATCAGAGCAGTATCGACCGTAGGAAAACCTTGCTATTGGTCGATGTTGAGTCTAGTGTTTATGAAAATTATTTTAAAGCTGAAAAGTATTTGCGAAAATTCTAGTATGCTTCTTTTACTCCTTATCCAGTTTCGCTCTAACTCTGGGTCATCTTATCTGGTGTTGATTTTGGAAAACTTTTGATATCTCTTCTAGTCTTTCAAAGCATAGGTGCCGTTTGGGCATGTCGTTTCTCCAGTTGACCTAGTGTTGAATTCTCTAGAGTTGTGTGTGCTGTGAATTCCTTGTTACCCCTTGCTCTGATTCATCTGAGAGATTGCTTTCTATCATGATCTCTCTATCTTTTGGCCCCACAATATTATATTGTTTGTTCCATAGTGTTTCGTTCTAGGCTTCGAGGTTTCCTTTTGCCTCGTGTGCCTCCTTTTTATTTGTTTGGGTACTTCAGAAGTTGTTTCTTCTCTTGGAAGTTACCTCGTGGTTACTATATTGCAGTGTAAGTTATGTCACTCAAGTAGTAGTTACTCCTTTCTTTGGGTTTTAACCCTCGGACTTGAACCTAAGATCCCTAATTGTGCTGGATTCTGGTGTTGTGAATCTTGTACATGAAGCTGACCTTTAACCCAAGATCCATCCTTTTGATCCCTATTGTTAATGTGCACACATTACCTCGGATGGCTGGTATTACAATTCTAGCCTCCAAGCTTGTGGTTATTGTCGCGATTGAATTGTGACAATAAAGGACTTCCCCTACCACATGCTATGGCAGATGTTCTTTAATGGAACCAAAAAGATCATGACAAGAGTACTCCTCGAGAGTCTCGCATCTATACTCGTGACTCTGCCACACTTTACCCCTTCTTTGCATTGGTTTTCGGAAGGTTGTTGACTAATGCATCCACATCTCGGGATTCCATCCTGAGCATGTTCTTCTCCCCTTGTTGTTTTCTGACCTTTGTCTACTAGTTGGTAGCCAAGTAGTAACCTGCATTGGTGTCTTTTGATGTAAGATACTCTTGTGGTCCGTTAAGACAAACCATTTCGGAATGTCTAGGAGAAACAAACTCCAGTACCTCGTCATTTCTAGGACCAGGTCAAAGTGTTGTAAACCGTAGATCAAGAGGCATTGATTAGCTTCTATTTGTCCTACCTTAAAGTATCACACTCTTTTATACTAAGAGGTCGTGACGAGTTTCATGACCCCTTAATGAAGTGATGCTCCTACACATATTTACCCACCCTCCCTCGAGATTTCGCGCTCGTGAGTGATGCGTGAGCGTAACAATGTGGCCATCTAACATTCTAGTGATTATTATTGTTTTGAACTCTAAGGACATTTGAGTCATTCTTAGCGTGATTGGTTAACCTTATCACTAAGCAAAGGATGATTGTGCTACCAAGTCCGCTATTCTGGTACATCTCCTCGGTCAAAGAGTTAGGCTTGTGCCGAAGCTCTAAGACTATGTCTTCTTGCCTTACCAAGAAAGTTTCCTCTCGAACAAAGTGACATATCGATGGTTCGTGATATTCTGGATGTTTTCCTAGAAGTATCGCCATGTTGCCACATGACCGTGTTGTCAAGTTCTTGAGCAAGCAAGTTCTCTGAACTGCTCTTTTCTCCAAGGATTCGTACTGGATAGCCCTGAACTAGTTGGTTGAGCTTAAACAACAACTTGGAGAGTTGTAAGACAAAAGTTTATCCGACTTTGTTCCTTCTTAAAGGGTTGTCTAGTTTTCTTCGTGTTGAAGCAAGATAGTTTTTCCTTCATGGATATGTTATCTTCCCCCATCTTTGATTTGATTTGGGTTATTGACAAATCAAACTCAGTTCCAAGGACTATCTTGATGATGTTGCTACTTGTGTTGTTTCACTTAAGTACATCTACATGTCTTTGGTCTGACCAACAGTTATGCTTTGTTCAAGCAACATATGAGTCCATCTTCTTGGAGTGTTTTGATAAGTTTGTTGTTGAGCCCATCGATGACACCCTTATCTCCTCCATGCTAGACAAGATTCATATGGAGCAATTGGCATTAATGTTGGAAAAATTCGAGAACCATCTTCGAGTCATCCCGAAGTATGTGTTCTGGATGTTAGAAGTAACCTTCTCTGGTTCACATGCAATTGTTGAAAGATGTCGCCGTGAACTCGAGAAGAGTTATCTTCCTTTTCTTAAGAACACATGTGTGTTTTATTATTAGTACTTTATATGTATGCAGTTGTCCTTCAACAAGATGCTAATACATGGGTCTAGTAATCTAGCTCCATCTTTTAGAGCTTGACACTATAGTCCCTGTCTTGCGAATCTAGTAACTTTACTTCGCGGTAAATGTTGCAAATTTTCTATTCAGAGATGCTGAGTCTGAAGTATCATTTCACCTAACCAAAGCTGAATCTCAAGTAGAAATGATGGTTGGTGCTTCCCAAGGTTTTGACATAGGTCTCTTTGTAAGTCTGGCAAGATTAATGTAATGGTTGACACACTTAGCCGGAAAGACCTTTTGCCATATTCTCTTGAATCAGCAGTAACAACCATTCTTCATAAGGCTTCTTATAAATTCATTATAGGAGTTGTGCTTATGGTTTCCTTTGTCTCCGAAGTCTGATCTTTACTTGGTGTCTGATTTCTCGAACATCAAGGAGAACATCTAAAGTAGTGTTGCTAAATGTCTCTCGGTCAATCCTCCAGACCCTTTATGTTGGCAAGCGTCTTGTTGTACCAAGTAATTGAAGTCTGAGAATGAAGTTTCTTTCTTATCGTGTCATCAGGAATATTCTGAACTATTCATCCTAGTAGTGTAAAGTGATACCATGATCTTTGGCAAAGATTTTGCTATACCTAGATCAATAAAGAGTTTCCTTCGTTTCTCAACCATGTTTTAAGAATGACTATGATTTCGGTAATCATAAGTTTTTCTTGATACATGTTCTTTGTGACTCTTATGAGTCCTCTCCATAAAACACCTTTCCGTCTTGGCCTTCTGTTGAATGAAAGAGTGACCCTTCCGTTTCAAAAGTAGTTCAATAGCTTGGTTTTGATCCATATCTCTGCAACCTGAAGTCTCTACTTAAGCCATTTAGTAGAGGTTCCCTATCGAAGTCTGTGGTTATATTCTTCCTGTTGAAACCTTCCTTTTCAGAAGCTTCAAACCCTCATGTAAGCTCCATGGTCTCAATCCTTATGAAGACCAGCTATCTAACAACTTGAAACTTTCTCCTCTTGTTTCCTCTGTTACCTTGATGTGTTTCATGTTTGTCATCTCAGAGTTGTTTATGAACACTCCATCCATGAGTTGACCATGAGATAATCAGTGTGTTGTTTAGTGTGTTTCCCTCTTGTCTTTAGAGTGGCCTTGTTTCTTCCTCTCTCTGTCTCTTTTCCTACCTTAGGAATCTCGGGTCGAGATTCTCGTAAGGGGGATAGAGCTATAACACCCCACTTTCAACTAATTATATATTAGGGTTTTGATTATGCATTGCATAAGCATCATCTCTAAAATTGCATGTAAGAAAATAAAGAAAACCCTAAAACCCTAATCTTCCCTCTCTCTCTATTTGAAAACAATTCAAAAGGATTTGAATATTTTGGAAAATACCAAAATAATTGGAGCCCAACTTGTTAAAAGGGCCCCACAATGTTTTATATACTTTATACAAATTCCTGGTATTTTTGGAATGTTTAAAATAGTATTTGAAATGAAATTACCAATAGAAAACAGAAAAATAATTGGAAAAAACAATTTATAGAAAAAAAATGAGTAACCCATCTCCCCAGGCCGGCCCAGCTTGCTCTCTCCCTTATCTCCCCTCTAACCGCCGCCCCGCGTGCAGCTCTGCAGCCCAGCTAGGCTCGCCCGCAGCCCAGGAGCAGCCCGTACCGATTCGGTCTGTCCCGCTAGGAGAGCAGCTCGCTGTCGACGACCCCGCTATCTGCTCGTGCAGCGATTCGCGTTGCCGCTGTTCCGCGTATGCAAGGGGATAAGAAGGCTGCAGAGCCTTCCCACTCCCCTCTGATCTTATCCCCTCCCATGGCCTCTCTCCCTCTTGTTCCCCATCGTGAGCCGAAACCCTAGTTTTGGAGCTCACCGTCGCCTCGCTGTTTCTGCCCCCCCTCGTTCATCTGACAGTGCCAGAAGCTCCGCCTCGGACCCCTGCTTCGGCCCGTCGAAGGAATCAAGCCCGGACGCCTCTAGTCGTCGGCATCGACTTTGTCTTCCCGAGCCCGACCGAGCGCCACCGTCGCCATTGTCGTCACTCCTGACCACGCCTCCCCGAGCTGACCCCTTCTCTGCGCTCTAGGTGAGCTCGTGGTCCTCCTGGACCCCTCCTTTCTCTCTCTCCCACTCTCAATCGTTCCCGCGTCATGAACCTGCCTCCGTCGCCGCTGTTTGCTGTTGCCGGCCATGCTCCGGTGGTTATCCTGCAGCGGCACCGCCCTATTTAGGTTCGCAGTGAAGCGCTGATTCGAGTAGCCTAGCTCCTGCAGCCCCGCGCGCCTTCCTCCGCCGTCTGCCGTCGTTGTCTGGCCCGTTGCCCTGCGAGCCGACGTGGCGGCCGTGTGGCGTCCACGTGGTGCTTGCGTGGCCTCGGCCCCACCCGTCAGTCGGAGTGGGTAACCTCTGCCCCGGTGAAAAATGCCCCTGAGCTCGTTTCACGTGTGTGGCTGCTGAGGTGGCCATGGGCCCATCGGTCAGTCACTGTGGCTAGCCCATCCTGCGGTGTAAAAAGGATTTCCAGATTTATTTAAATTAAGAAAAAGTTTAATAATTTCAGAATTTGAATAAAACTTGTAAATTCAATATCTAATTATTTATAAATCATAAAAATGTGTATAATATATTAAAATGTTCAGAAAAATGAAACCTAGCTATCTAAGATATAATCATGCATTTTTCAACAACTTAAATGACAAGTTTAATTAGAGAACTAATCCACCCCTCCTAAATGATTCCGGAGTTTTCCCGAGTTATGGTTTTCACCCCTCGAAACCCCGATTAAGTTGTCGAGCATCCTTTAGGGTTTCAATTCAATACAATTTAACTTGTCATATTATCATACTTGCTTGAGCATTGCATTGATGTCATGTGTTGATTGTTTCCCTCTCTTTCCGGTGTTTGGTTCTTCTCGGTAGAATACGAGATCGAGATCAAGATCGAAGACCGAGATCAACACCGTCGAAGATCGAAGATCGACGAACAATAATTGACCAACTATAACCAAGTCAGGTACAAGGATCCCGAAGATCTGCTTATCTGTTATCAATTAGCAAAGGCAAGCATAGCCCCACCATGATACAATCCTACGATTTTGAAAGCATTTCTATTCCTGCCATGATGCCTACGATTCTACTGTGGTTTTTATCGATAGATAAAATATCATGTCTGTTGCATTATTCCCTTTGAGCTTATATTACCTGATCCACTACTCCTAGCATAACTAGGTTTGGCTTGTGTGCACTGTTAGAGCTTATATCTGTCTCCTGCTTAGACATGCATAGCTGCTAGTTCTGGTCCATCTAGAGGATGTATCAGATGCAGATAATCTAGTATGACAGGAGAACATGATGAGATGATATCAGAGGTGATATGAGTTAAACATGCTAAGGATTGTATGGGAGGCCACAGTGGGATGTGGTTTTTCTAGTCCCATGCTCGCCACCACTAGGAACTGAGTTCTTGCCTTTGGAACCGAGACGAGCATACAACCACACGGGGCCTGGAAAACCTCACGAGCACCTAATTTGCCTAGTAGATTCCATGATTCACATAGTTCGGGTGTTCCATTTGACATATGCATAGGAAACCGTTTGAAAGATTTGTCGGGTGAAGGTGCATTCATAACATGTAGGTAAGCGTGGACCGGGTTGCTTGGGGTCGATGGAGCCCTTGTTAACCAACCTCGCCTCACATCTTTAAGTACCGGCTTCGGGATTTGACCCGTTATGGCGGAACCATACTTATTGCGTGACTCTTGGTCTCGGCAAAAGCAAGGTAAAGGTCATGTCTAACCACCCTCTGCCGGCCTTCCAAGGAAGAGGGCTATTACTAGTGGCATTAAGAGAAGGTTAGTAGGTGTGAGTAAAGTTGTACACCCCTGCAGGGTAAAAATCTTTTCGAAAAGCCGTGTTCACGGTTATGAACGCTTGGTGACCAGATTCTAAGATCATAGAAAACTATAACCTAATTGTAAAAATTGGCAGAACAACGTGTGCTTAAGGATGCTTCCTCATGGGTACGAGGGGTGATCCTAGTTCAGATAATGATGATTTTGTGGATATCAAAAGATGATGATCAATGTTTCGGAGACGTCGCTCTCTTATCCCCTTTTAAAATACTCTGATTAGACGAGCTTCTTCTCCCTCTTGTTTTATAAAAAAAGTGGCTTTATGCAAAACAACTCCACCAGCCATAAGTCTTGCGGAGTACACCCTGTACTCACCCTTGATTTTTTGATACTTTTGGAAGAGTAAGTGTTCACCTGAAGACAAGTTCCGTACTACATCGACATCGACGAGTAGCTTGGGGTTCCCGGCCGGCAGCCTGGAATCTATGGGCTGGGACGTCATCGTTATGCTTCAGGCCTCTTAGGCCATTTGTTAAGTTTGCTATACTTAATATCATAATTTGCCTTTCATTGTTTGATGTTTGTGGTCAGTGACCTCTGCTTGTAATAATTTAGTTTTCTGCTCAGTTATGAGCTTGCTGTAATAAATTTTGGTCGTAGGGTCACTGTTGTGTTACCGATTCTTCACTGGATATCCTCGAGCTCAAGGTTAAGATTATGTCAGAAGGAGGTCTTGGATTTATTTAGACCTCATCGCAGGGGTGTCACATACCAAATCCTAGTTTTACTTGCAAGCTTTAACTTTTTCCCCTTTTTTGCAAAGTTGCTCCAGTAGTTAAATAAATTGATGATTAGTGGAATATTAGGAAAGTGTCATCGAGAGCTTGGAACTTGATGAAGGTAGATACACCAGCTTAGTACCCCACAACTAGTCACACCCCCATTGGGTAGATGCTAGTGCTAAACTAAACTTGATCACTATAGATGGGAACAAATGATTATGAAAACCTTGGAATGATGAGTCATTTTATTGAAATGTTTTGACATGTGTTACAGACACAATGAGTTGAAGATGATGATGAATGAAGTATGTCACCCGACTTTGATAAAAACTGATGATTGGGTTCGGATGCGATACCATTCCAATTTTACCGTACAACCATAATACCCGAATTTGGGTAGGGCTTGACTAGAATTTTATGTGTCTTAGTATGGGTTCCCTAGCAGAACAAGGTGAGCTGAAGCTACCCTGTCAATGTGACTGTCCACCTATGCAGTTCCCAAGTTGACATATGGTCATGGTTGGGAGGCCAAAATCATAGGGGAGGTGCCTATACTAGGGTGTGTAATTGAAAGGTTAGGATTGATTATCCGAATACCAAGTATGATGATTTAGTATTATTCTTGATAGATGTATCGTATGTTGTGGTGAAAGTGTACTACCTCTGTAGAGTGTCAAACTATTTGAATAGCCGCGTCCACGGTTATGGACAGTTGGATGGCCATACTGTTCCGTTGTCAGATGTTTTCCATAATGACCCGACACTTGAATGGTGACTTTGACTTAACCCCACAAGTTGTGGATATGAAAGTAGGTTCCCACCTAAGTAACTTAGACAACTAAAGTTAGGCTTTTATTACTATTTACTGGTTAAAATAAAATTGTCTTGTGGCAAACAAACTTAGAGCTTAGGATTCCTATTAGAAAGGACTTACTGATTTAGTAATAGTTTGCGAGTACTTCAAAGTACACATGGCTTTGTCCCTGGCTATTCCCATGGCCATACTATGAAGGAGACTACGAGGAGGATGGACAGCTGGACGCTTACGATAACTAGGATCATCTCCCATCGTCAGCATTGCCTGTGACCCTGAAGATGGAGCCTCGACCCCGCTACTATTATTATTCCGCTTCTTTGATTATAATCAGACCTGATCATGAGATCAACTATTTGTAAGACTATTATGGTTTGTAATGGATGATGTACTATGCTACCAATCTGTTATGTCTCGCAAAAATGGTAATCATGGGATTGCGATGTACGGCATAACAAGCATCTAGGATTTAAAATTCGGGTGTTGACAAGTTGGTATCAAAGCCATCCTGACCATAGGAGACCCTAGTTAGAATGGACGTCTCAAAAACTTAGTTTCCAAAAACAAAGAAAGTGAGTATTTATAAAAACCTATTTTCACTCTTATCCTTGAGAATTCTTTCCAAAAGAGAGTCTTATGTTCCTTCAAATTTGTGTAACCTTACATAAAATTTGGCACACTTGATCACCTCTCTAACTTACTCCTCTCAAATTGTTTATAGATGGACTACGCCTACAGCAAGTTTTACCAGTTGGGCAACGGAGGAAACCTCATCTTTGAGAGTGACCTGAGTCAGCTTGTGGAATTTTTGGAGCACCCGCATCCGGAGTTCTATGGAGCTCAACTCCATGATCACCCCGGAGGGGAGCTGCAGTGGCTGATAGTTGAAGATCTTCGAGGAAAGATGGAGCCACCTACATCTAAGAAGATCCATTTCAGGATTAGAGAGAACAACTGGACAGATGGATTAGCGAGAGCAACGCAAGAAGCACTTGCTCGACTATGTGGGTAGAATATCAACAAGATCACCGGCACCCGCTTCACTCATTATGCCAGAAGTGACTCGAATGGACAGCCCTTGGACCTTCCAGGACACCCTGAGTTGAGGCACTATGTGGACCATCTTGCCCTCATGCTTCATCAGAATCAGAAAGAGATGGACAACGCTCGTGCCGACGCCAACGAGAAGCAACTTGCTTCCGCCAAGAAGGACTAGACCTTCGTGATCCTCGTGAAGGAGTGCAAGTCACTCTGCCGTCTGTGTGACAAGAAGGATCACATCATTTCCCGCCTTCGTCACAAGGGGTCATCCATAGAAGAGACCGTCCATGATCGGGACATGCAGCTGGAAGAGAGGGAGAACGAAGGGGAAGATATTCGTGGAGATCCCTACTCGTATCTCAGTGATGATGATGACTACTTGGAGGACATGGACCAGGAGTTTCACACTGATGATGAGTTCCGTGACTTCATTGATGATGAAGAAGCCACCGGTTCCGATGAGTAGTAGCACCAGAGCACTATCATAGGTGTGAGTTGTATCTGGTCCCACTGTATCGTAGATTGCCAGAATGGTTCTTAAAACCATCTGTTTGTTGTTGTGTTGTGTTGGAATGTGTTGTTTATATTGTGTGCATGAAATGAATGAGAATGAGTTGTTGGCTTTCAAACCTTGGCCTTACTCAAAGTTAAAAGCTTTTAAACCAAACTCAGAAACCTTGGAAAAAATCCCCTCTTGTCTCATGATCTATCTCAATCTTTAGATGCCTTGTGGAGGAAGCAGCTCATCTCAAGACCCGATGGTCCAAAACCTAGAAATGTTAGTAGCCAATCTAGAAGCCGGTATAACCGAGCGTCAAGCTAATCTTGCCACTCTTCAATAGATCGCCCAACTAGCGCATGACAACCAAGGCCATGGAAATCCGGATCATCATGGATCCAAACTTAAGAACTTCCAGAACACCAATCCCCCTATGTTTAGCAAGTTAGAAGATCCCTTAGATGCCGATGATTGGCTGCAAACCATGGAGAACAACTTAGAAGTTGCCGGAGTAGATGAGGCAGAGAAAGTACTTTTTCCACCCACTATCTGGCTGGTTCTGCAAGATCATGGTGGAATAGCACCCATAACATGAATGGAGGAAAATGATGACTTGGGATGAATTCAAACTCAAGTTTAGAAGAACCCATGTGCCACCAGGTTTGATTATGCGAATGAGGGATGAATTCAAGGAGCTGAAGTAGGGAAGGATGGCCGTGGTAGAGTACAATGACAGATTTTTGTCTCTGTCTAGGTATGCCCCTGATGAGATTGGTACTAAATCCAAGAATAAGGTGATATTTATAAATGGTCTGTATGATGAGATGCAGACGGTGCTAGTCAATATCCCGCTTGCTGATCTAGAAGCTTTAGTGGATTCAGCAATCCAAATGGAAGGAAAGATCAACCAAGCTACTAAAAATTGTAAGCGTCGTATGATGCATCAACCTGGACCCCACCATACCCCAAAGTATCGCCCTAGTTCGTCTGATGGATTTGCACCAAGGAACAGTAAGCCACCAATATCACGCCCGAACTTTCTCAACCGTAGCGTAGGAAACCCAAGACCGGGAGGCAACAACCATTACCACAATGGCAATCCCAGTAACTTCAACCGTGCCCCACCAAGGCCCACCAACACTATAAGATCCCTCCTTTATAAAGGAAAAGGATCCCTGTGATTGCAATGCTAGTCCCTGGATCAATGCTAGCATCCACAGTTTAAGATGAAGTACACAGAAACAAAGGTCATTATTACAGTCATTCCAGAGACAACATAGTCTTTACAACTCCATGGCCACAGGCCTATTACAAGAGTTTAAATAAGTAAATAGATAAAAGTCTTCATCTTCATGTGCCACAGGCAAACATGTTGAGTGTAGACTCATGACTCCTAATCCTCATCAGAGTATCCTGCAACATCACAAGTTACAGCCACAGTGGGCCAATACATTGGAATAGTATTGGAAAATGATACCTTAGTATAATTTTTGGTGGACTAGATACTATATGCAATTTGGCTAAGTGTAGCTTAGGTTTGCTTTGCTCAAAATAGGTTTTGCCTATTAGTTGAAAACACTAAGTTTTTCTTTGTCAAAACTTTTCCCAAGGAACCACCAATAGACATTGAGGTCCTTCACCCTTGTTCCACCACAAGTTTTATTTAGAAATTGGGATGAAGAGATTCTTGATAGCTTCCATGTCTTGATGCTCAAGTTGTCCAATACCATGGACATGGCTAAGTACTTAGATTCTTCCATCTGCAGAGGTTGTGCACTTTCCCCACCAGACTTGATTTTCACCAAGACAGACCTTCGAAGCCTTCCCTTAGACCAAATGGACGCGCTCCAACCTATCATTCCCACTACCACCAACTGTCCAAATGGCTAAGTTCTTGCAACCTATATGATCCAGGCAGAGCCCATATTGCCAAGTGGATGCACTAGAAGCTTCTTAACATTTGGCCTCTAAAATCTCTTTGTTCCTGGGTGGCTTTCCACAAGTGAGATACACAAGGTAAACCATAGAAATGGGCCTTGTGTAACCACTCAACATAAACCATTCCTTCCATTCCACCCAGGTGTTTCATTCACTTAGTTGTTTTATTAGGCAAAACATAAGTCCAAAGACTTAGAAATATTTTTATCATAGCATGTATATTTCACCACCCTTGGTTGCTACTAGCTAGGCTAAGCATGGCATAGATAAGCATCTTTAACTTAGAAATTTCCTAGCAATTCTACAACTACTAGGATTTCCCAACATGGAATATAAGCAAAATATAACATGCAAGACTAGCAAAAATATTTCTAATGCTTAGTAGAAAACATAGGGATAAAAATGTCATGAAGCACCACTTGCCTTGGTAGTTTGGAGAGTAGTTACACTCCTCACAATCACAATCACTATTGGCACCAAAATCTACACATAGAATCATAGCAACAAATCACATACAAAATATATACAAACAAAAATATATGGATGCATGCAATATGGTATGTGATGATTTTCTAAACACAACAAGACAAGTGCACAGTACTGGTTCACCAACAAGTTAAAAACTTTCCAAACAACATTTATTTAAACCCTAAAACATTTCTCAAACAATTCATATACTCAAAATAGGCCTACACATGTTTCTGTAAATAAAATCATTTTAACAGAAGTAAAACATTAAACACATTGCATATTTAGAAAGGGATTGTTATCCTGATTCCATTGATATAAAATTTGTCAAATTTGAACATGGGAATCAAAAGTTATGGCTAAAACAAATTCAAACATCTAATAGATTCAAATACTAGTTTTAAATCTAATTCCTGGCCACGCATCACGTTCTGATTGGCGCGTACCGGTTCGCTCAGGATCGCGTCTGTGAGCCGTTAGATCTACTTAATCTGGACGGCCCAGATCTACTCATACCGTTTCGTTAAGTGATCTGTTTATACGCGCTGGACCTAGATCCAACGGTCATCGACCAAACAACCATACATGGGCGGCACTGGCGGTGGCATCTGGCAGCGGCGAGCTCTGTCTACGGCGGCGCGGCGCTACAGGGGGTTCTAGGGTCGTCGGAGGCGCTTACCAGGTTTGTAGAGACGCACTGGTGCTCAACCTGGCGACGGCTTGGCAAGGGGCGCACGGACACGCATCGGCTTTGTCGAATTCTTGTCGAGCTCAGGTGGACGACGGCGTTGGCGACACTCCTGGTCACCCTAGCATGAATAAAAGGCATCAGGAGATGCACAAGGCTTCGGCGAACATGTTCGTGTGAAACAGAGGCGAAGGGGAACAAGGGGCTCACCGAATTTGGTCGCCGGAGTTGGGGATGTCGTCGGGAGCTTGCAGCGTTTGACGAAGTCGACGACCTGGGGCAGTATAGGATGAACCAGTGGTGTCAGAGGGTGCGCAAGGAAGTTGTGAAGCGGCTCGTGTGAACCAGAGGGAAAGGGGCGCACGGGACTCACCGGGATTGGTTGCCGGAGTGAGCTCTGTCTACGGCGGTGCGAGGATGATTACGGGCAGCCTGGGGGCGCTCTGTGCTCGGAGTCTAGGGGAAATGGAGAGGGGGCAGAGGGGGTTTAAGTAGCATGGTCGTGAGCGAGATTTACTCCAGCATTCAACGTGAATTGACGCCGCGAATCAATACAGGGAACGGCCGGCGTGATTTGGGGATTGAGCTGTTCGCGGGGTGAAGACGACGACGTCGTGTGGGCCGCGGTTGTCAGCGAGAGGAAGAGAGAGGCAGTGGGTCCAGTCTGTCAGCGACCTAGCGGGTGCGGGTGTGAGTGAAGAAAACATTTCGCGCGGGGTGGTTTGTTGGGCTAGTTGGGCTGGTTGGGCCTGATTCGACTGGTTGCTTATTTTTTTTCTCTTTTAAGATTTTCTTTTTCTGTTTGCTTTTCTAAAATGATTTTCAAACTTCAATTCAAATCTGTTTGATTTCAAAACTTTTCAGGACTTTTGTACAATAAATCTTGTACCCAAATAAGTGTCAAACACATCTGTTCACTCAAACACACTTGGGTCTTTTGAAAATAAAATAAAACCATGCCTTTATGAGGTGTGATAATAGGCATAGCTTTGGTTTTATTTCATATTTTGCTTTGAGACTTTGCTCATGTTTTTGAAATCACTTGAGTTTGGATTCTAAACAATACTGAATGAATAACAGTACCTTTCTCAATAACAAGTAGCACAAGAGCTTGAGTAAACTTACATAAAATATTGAGCAACAATGCTCCTGTTTTTGAAATGATTTTTTAAATGAAATCCTAAATGATCATGGATGCATGGATGATATGCATGATTTTTGAATCATGATTTTAGGTATGTTACAAACACCAATAAAAATACTGCCCCAAGGAATGGAAGTAATGTCGTACCTGTTGCAGGGAAGGAAAATTCAACAATCACCTACTTTGAGTGTGGAGTGACGAGTCACTACTCCAATGAGTGCCCCAAGAATATTGCTGCCGCACCCAATGTTACTGGACCTGCCCAGCAGCAGCGTCATGTCCAACCTGGAAAGAGATTCGCCCCAGGCAACCCGAACAACTGTATTGGCCGTCTATTCCACATGAATGATAAAGAAGCCTAGTGAAAAAACATGTTGGGCCCCCATGTGTGCTTTTGGTAATTAATGATAAACTTTATGGACTAATGTGTGTATTAAGTTATATTTGTAGGATTTGTCCATTGGCATTGCTTGGAGCATGTGTTGCCTTCAAGGTCGATGAAATGCAAAGAAGATATGTTGGGCAAGCTCAATATGCGTGGTCGATGATGAGGAATTAAGAAAGGCGTTCCATCTTGAGAAGGTCAAGATCGTCTACATCGAGCTCAAGTGGAATGCTCAAGGCAAAGGTATAATCTTGATAGGTTTTCCCTTTTGCTGGTCTCACGTTGTGTGTGTGAGATCGGGTTTAGGATAGATAACCGTACTATCAAGAGGGGCTCTCGTGTGAGTAATTCGGTCACATCGTTCGGAGAGAGCTCAAACCTTTGCATACTTGCATCATCGTATTTGGTTGTTATTTAGTCTTATCCACGTGAGGATATAGAGCTTGTGGTAATCTCCATAACAAGCTCTTGTTCATCAAAATCGGATCTTCCGTTTGTATCTTGTTGTGATTTTAATTTATGCGGCTTTTCGGTTTCTCACCAAGTGAGGTATTTCACATTAGTCTACTTGATACTTTCTCACTTGGTGATTTATGCGGCTTTTCGGTTTCTCACCAAGTGAGTATGCTAATATAATTGCAAACCTAAATAAAGCTCTTGAAGACGAACAAACCACCAAGGAATCTCTTGAGGAGACCTTTGCTTTAGAGCTATCTAGAGTAAAGGAATCTCATGATAGAGATCTTGAGGTGGCAAGTGATCTCAAACATAAAAATGATGAGACTCAAGTTGCTTATGCTAAACTCCTTGAGGATTTTGAGCACCTCAAAAATGGCTCTAGGGTCATAAAGGGTGAGCTCATCAAAGTCACCGAGTCACATGAGCAACTTAAAGCCTCATATTCAAAAGAGCTTGACAAGTTGCCCTCACCTCTTGCTAATAATAATGATGCTTGTGCTACTAACTCTATTTCTTGTGAAGCATCTATTTTGAAGGAGAATGTTGAGCTAAAGGCTCAACTTGCTTTGCTAACTAGCAACTATGGGAAATTAGAAGAAAGCCATGTTAAGCTCTCAAGATCGCATGAGGAGCTCCTAGTCTCCCATGGTAGGCTAAAGTTAGCTCATGAGGCCATCGTGTCAAAGGTAACATCTAGTGGGCCTCATGTGGACATTAGCACTATATCTACTCCAAATGTTATATTGCCATGTGCTAGTCCTTGTAATTCATCCTCTCATAACCATGATATATCTCGTGATGAATTACATTCCGTGCCTTGTTGCTCTAACAATGTAGCATCTACTTCCTCTAGTACTTTTGTTGAAACTAACCATGTAGAGGAAATCAAAGAGCTCAAGGCTCAAGTAAATTCTTTGAAGAATGACTTGAAAAAGGGTCATCAAGGGAAGGTCACACTCAACAAAATCTTGAGTGTGCAAAAATCCCCCAATGACAAGAGTGGGCTTGGATTCAACTCCAATGTCAAGAACAAGTCCACTATCAAGTTGAAGCACAAGGACAACAAGAAGAATGGCCATGATCAAGTCAAGAATCCGGCCAACATTGTTTGCTTCAAGTGCAAGGAAGAAGGGCACCATGTTAGATCTTTCCCATTGAATAAAAAGCCTCTTAGTGTGAAGCAACAAGGGAAGCGGCCTCAAGCTCCACCTCAAGTCATTAATGGGCCTCTTCCTAAGAGGACTACTCGAGCTCTTCCTCGAGTTGTGGCTTCTCCTAAGAAGAAAGATGGCAAGAGTAGAACTTGCTACATATGCTGTGAGAAGGGGCATATTTCTTCCTCATGCACTCTCGGTATCTCCTCATCCAACCCTATCATTATTGATGATGCTTATTCTCTTTGGAAGGATGAGGTTGGCAATGTGTTTGCCAAATTTGTTGGTGCCCAATGTGGTGTCAAGAAAAGATCCATTTGGGTTGCCAAGCCTATTGTGACTAACTTCTTAGGACCCAACTTGGTTGGGGACCAACAAGCCAAAACTTGATCAATAGGCATGTTTTGGAGGGCATTGGAGTCTTGGCTACATCATGAAGAATTAAGGGATCTTCATTATTATTTTTGTCAAGCCAAGTCATGTGGATTATATTGCTCCTATTATATTTCCAATGTTCCTCCTTGCGGTAACATATGCTTAACTCATTTCATTGAAAGTTACTCGCCCCCTTGTGCATGTGTTGGTTTTGTATCTTCCATGCTTTTGTACATGTTGTGCTATCCACTTAATTATCTTGAGGTATCAAGCATATTTGTGTATGATTAGGTGGCACACCATGTATGTGTGTTTCTTATGTTTGAGCCTTGCTTGGTTATATTTGGTATCTTATTTGGCTCTTGTGAGAAATTAATGGATTATCCCATTTTGGGGGAGTGTTATGCTTGGGCATTCCACAATCCTAAAATTGTGTGTACATGAGGAATACCACCTAGTATTTATATTAGATTATTGTCTAGTCTCTATGTGGTACAATTCTCATGATAAATTTAAGTTTTATAATGTCCATTAATTATCTCTGTTTGTATTATTTTGCATCGTGTTGATTTTATGGTAGTATCACATTATGGGGGAGTCATATTCTTAGTGCATATTACAATCCTATAAAATGTGAATTTTCGAGGTTGTGTCACTTAGAATTGATATTGATAATTATCTAGGTCCTATGTGACACATTTGCTCATACAATTTCCAATTTGCTTGAATGGCTTTATTTATCTTATTTTGGATCTTGTATATGAGAGTGTTTCTTGGTATGTGTTTCCTCATATTTAGATATATATATATCCTCATGGAAACCATTTGCTTCAAGTTACTCTAATCACTAGTGATTGTGTGACTATTGGAAGCTACCAAGAATCTTGTTCATAGTATCATGCTTAACTCTTATCTTTTGTTATATGGGTCTTGTTGTGACTATGATCTTGGATATCCATGCTATCTACCTTGGGAATATTATTCCCAATATTTCTTGTCCTTGGACAATGAGTACCCAACTTATGGTAGAATTTATTGATCTTATTCACTTTGGCCCTTACTTAATTTTATCCTATCTTTGGCCAAGAAAATGTTTTGTGTTGTCTCCCAAGCCTTCCTTGCTTCTTGTGGATCTTTTTATTTTTTTGGTATCCTCTTGTGCTTTATTTAATGTAGGTAGTAGTGATGATCTCATTTGTGTGCATTTTGCATTAAAAATGAAAATCCTACATAATGCACTATCTATGAGGGAGCTCTCCTATATTATTTAGAACACTCATATTTATGTTTCTTTGTTTGGTCCATGTCGGGTTTTATGTGCTTGGAAGTTTAATCTTTTCGTTTTGGTATTTTGTGCCATCATGAAAAGTTTGGAGAGGTTGGTTTACTTGCTGGAACCTTACTCTTTGTGGGAGTTGGTTTTGTCTCATTCCTTGTTTTACATTTTGACCATTTTAGAATGAGATAAATCCTTGAGCATTTGTATTTTTATATGTCTTTTGCTCCTTGGCTTTTGCCTAGTTCATTTGTTGAACTTGTGATCTTTCATGTGTTGAATTGGTTCTTTGATACAATTTGGACATTGTTTGTCATGTCACACTCTTGTGTGTGCAATCACGATTTACTTGGTGTTTTTGTTCAAATTGTATCTCCTTTTTGGTTCCTGAAAGCTTTATGCATGCATATTTACTATATGTTTATATTATGGCATGCTTGATTTCTTTGATCCAATATATAGGGGAAACTCCACCAAATCCCATCGGCTAAGTTGTGCATGAAATTCAATTTCATATTAATATGCACATATTTATGTGGAGTCTCTCCTATGTATTGTAGTTGCACTAACTACTTTGGACCCAATAAGGTTGGGGACCATTTTGTACTTAAATGTGTTTAGGTACATTGGAGATATATTGGATGCTTGTCTCTCAAATCTTGAAGAAGTGGTGCATTAATGAAAATTGGAGGCAAGCTATAGGATGATGAATGAATTCATATCCTCTACATCCTACCAATTATATCTCGGTAACAAGTATCTCTTTCTCATGCATATTTATCTTGCTTCCAACCTTTTGTAGGTTGCATCTTGGCATGAATTGTTGTAGTTGTATTTGTGTGGTTCTAGCCTTGATTTTAAGAGAACTCTCTATTGTAAATGTGTATAAGTTGAGATGAGTGCATTTATTTGGGACTATACAAAATCATGCATATGATCCACCAATCCCAAATATGTCAATCTATCAATTTTATTGCCCATCCTTTCCTCAATTTCTCTCATGTGCAATAGTGAGATTTTGCTAGTTTTAGTGATACTTTTTGCCTTTCTCCATATATTCCAACTTTCTCCTTTTCCCTTGGTGATAGTTGTAATATATGTAGTGTGTTTGTGTTTGAAGTCCATTATGTACAATAAGATATATGTGAGCCTTTGGCCATGCTTTGAAGCAAAAATCTTATTGGTATATGTTGTGACTTCATTTTTGCTTCCATGTGCTTTATTGTATATCTTCCTTGTATGTGCTTGTTTCTTTATGGGCATATGTCTTTATGATGTCATCCACTTAGAGACATATACACATATGAGAATATAATTTTAGTTGATTTTTAAATCCTTGGAGACCACCTTTCTATTCCTTTTGATTCTTCGGTGGCTTGCAAATTTAATTGCCTATGAGTGCTTGTTCCTATTGTTTGCATCTTTGGGCACTCATATTTATTCTCTCTTATGCACCTTGATCCCAAATACAATTATCATAATTGGTGCATTATCTTTGGGGAGCTCATCTAATTCATCTAATAATGCACATTTTTCTTCCTTCTCATTTGTTGTGTTTTAAATACTTATGGGGGAGGGAGGATTCCATATTTGTGCAATATGTATTCTAATGCATTTATGTTGAATAGTGCACAAATCTTGGGGAGCTTATCTATTTGTTATTTAAAACACTATTTTGCTCATATCATAACATCCTGTTGTTTCCATTTGGACTCATTTGTTGTTTTCAAATTGGTTTGTCGGATCTTGTGATTGCTTGCATCATTTGTGATGCGTCGTTTTATTTTATTCCTTTAGCAATCTTCGGATCCTCGATATAGTTTTACTCCCTCCCAAGTATTCATCATTGGATATGTGCGAAGTCACACCTGTGGAGGAATTATTACTATATTTGCCTGCTACAACTTGTCACCCATTTCGGCAATCGATGCCAATGGGGGAGAAGTTTTAGAGGGTTTAAGGGAAGTTGGTTTATGAATTGAGTTTGTTCTTGTGCATTTGCCTCTCATGCTCTTGCATCTTTGTTTGCATCTTCTAGCTTGTGGTAATCTCCATAACAAGCTCTTGTTCATCAAAATCGGATCTTTTGTTTGTATCTTGTTGCGATTTTGATTTATGCGGCTTTTCGGTTTCTCACCAAGTGAGGTATTTCACATTAGTCTACTTGATACTTTCTCACTTGGTGATAATCAATATTTGTCTGTCCTCTATCCAACGCAATTTGAATCGGGTCAATCGGAGCTTCCAGTCAAAAGTTATTGCCGTTTGAATATTTGTCTGTTTGTCTGTTTTCTGGGCCCAGCGGTAGTACCGCCCGGACAGGCCGGTACTACCGCCCGGGCCTAAAAAACGGCCCGTTTTCTTTCTGTCTGGCTAGGTACCTTTTTCCGGTACTACCGTCCGGCCCGGTAGTACCGCCCGGGTGGGCCGGTAGTACAGGTCGCCCATTTTTTCTTATTCCCAGATCCAGATTCGTTTGCTCGCTTGCTTCGCCGCGTTGACCCGAGCTGCTGCTGTTCCCTTGCACGCACGCGCACCTGCCCGTGCGGCTGATGGCTCGCTGCTCCCCTGGGCCCGCTCCCGCCTCGCGCGCTGCTGCTCATGCCGCTGCGCCGCACTGCTGCTTGCCTCGCATGCGCCTGTCCCACGCCACGCTTCGCCCTCGACGCCCACAAGAATCGCCGCCACTGGCCCGCATGCTTGCGTCGCCAGCAGCGTGCTGTGTGTCTTGGGCCTCTGCCTCGCTGTTCTCTTCGCTGTTGCTGCTGATTTCTCTCTCTCTCTCTCAGGCTCGCTCGCTGTATACGTTTGTGTTCGGTCCGGTAGTACCGGGCCAATCCGGTAGTACCGGACCGTCCAGAAAAATAGCCCCAATGGCCATATTTTGGCTAGCCCTATATAAGTCTTTTGTCCATTTTCATTTAGGGTCACTTCTTCCTCCTTTTCTTGTCCAAGCTTTGCCCCCATTTGCTCTACTCTTTAAGCTTTATTTCTACACACCCCTCCATTGATTGTTGCATATATTTGAGGGGTAGTTGGAGGAGATCTAGATCTACGTTTTGACCAAACAAAAACATCTCTTTGTGAGTGTATCTTTGGGGATCTAGATTTTGGGGGATTTTGTGTCTCTCTTTGATTCCTCCTCTCTTGTTCCCCCCATTAGCTTTAGTAGCTTTGTTGGAACTTGAGAGTGAGGGATTTGAGCATCTTTGTGGTGTTCTTGCCATTTGCATTTGGTGCATCGATTTGAGTTCTCTTTGGAGGATTTGGTTTGAATTGCTCATTGGAGATTGTCCCTCTTGGGTTCTTGGAACCCTAGACAGTTTTGTGGCCTTGGTGGCATTGTGGCCTTTTGTGGCATTTGTTGGGAGCCTCCAATTAAGTTGTGGAGTTGTGCCCCAACCTTGTGAGAGGTTCCGGTTGCCACCGACAAGTGCACCAATAGTGGGAGCGTGGATCAATCCCATTGGGGTGAGATTCACCGGAGAATAAGGGAGGCCTTTTGTGGCGTTGGTGGTTTGATACCACCCCCTCTCCAAACGAGACGTACTCCATGTTGGGAGGAACTCGGTAAAATATCGGTGTCCCCGCGTGCCTCGGTTATCTCTATACCCGAGCTCTTTACTTATGCACTTTACATTGTGATAGCCTTCGTGCTTGAAGTAATATATATCTTGCTATCACTTTGTTGCTTGTATTGCTTAGCATAAGTTGTTGGTGCACATAGGTAAACCTTAGTTGTTTCTAGGTTGTGCTTTACAAAGTAAACACTAGTTTCATTCCGCCTTTGTTAAGCCACTCTAGGAAAAGTTTTAATCGCCTATTCACCCCCCCCTCTAGGCGACATCCGTATCCTTTCACCTAGGAAGCGCCAGATGTCGTGTTGGGTATGTTTTATGTTAATTCAATACTTGCAAGAGTGTTGTTTGATTCTGGAGCATCACACGCATTTGTTACGGAAGAATTTGCATGCACTAGTAAGATTCAACCAACAAATTTGAAGCATGTTATGATAGTTCAAATACCTGGGTCAAATACCAAAGCTAGAAAATTTTGCAAGGCCGTACTATCAGGATTCATGGAATAGATTTCTATGCCAATCTAATAGTACTCGGAACAAAAGGATTGGAAGTAGTACTAGGAATGGATTGGATGTCGAAACATCAAGGACTCATAGATTGTGCAAATAGAGTAATAACCATGACTAGTAGCACCGGAGTATCAGTTGATCATGTGTCTGAGACACTGCCCCGTCAATTCAAGTGCAATAAGAGTTTAGCCCAACCGACCCTAGACCAAGTCAGAGTAGTTTGTGAATACCCTGATGTGTTCCCAGATGAACTACCCGGTATGTCCCCAGATCGAGATATCGAGTTTATCATTGAACTAATCCCTGTAACTGGACCCATAGCTGAGAGACCCTATAGTATGAACCCATCAGAGTTAGTGGAACTCAAGAAGCAACTGGATGACATGATTAGCAAAGATCTGATTCAACCAAGTGCATCGCCATGGAGATCACATGTTCTGTTTGTCGATAAGAAAGATGGTGCCACCTGTTTATGTACGGATTACCGGAAGTTGAATCACATGACAATCAAGAACAAGTACCCATTACCAAAGATAGAAGATTTGTTTGACCAGGTGACCGGTGCCAGAGTGTTCTCTAAGATTGATCTTAGAACTAGTTATCATCAACTAAAAATTCGTGCAACGGATATTCCAAAGACTTCCTTCACTACCCGATATGGATTGTATGAGTACAAGGTCATGTCTTTTGGATTAACCAATGCCCCTACTTATTTCATGAATCTCATGAATAAGATTTTTATGAACTTCTTGGATAAGTTTGTCGTTGTTTTCATCGATGACATTCTAATCTACTCCAAATTGGAGGAAGAACATGAACATCACCTAAGAACCATCCTTGGAACATTGAGGGAGCATCAGTTGCATGCCAAGTTTAGCAAATGTGAATTAATGTTAAAGGAAGTAGGATTCCTAGGACATATCTTGTCAGCTGGAGGAGTTGCCCTCGACTCTGCCAAGATTAAGGATGTTGAAGAATGGAGAGCCCCAACCACTCAAACCAAAGTTAGTGCATTTCTTGGATTAGCGGGATATTACTGCAAGTTTGTTGAAGGAATTTCAAGCATTGTGTGAGACCCTGGCGCATGGCTCAATAGGATTGATAGAAAACCCATAGCAACAAGTTGCAACTTCTTTTTCGGAAGCTCATTCGAAAAGAACTCTAAGGTTAAGTGTGCTTGGCCTAGAGCAATTCTAGGATGGGTGACCGACCGGGAAGTGGGTACCGGGTGCGCACGAGTGAGGACAAAGTGCGCAGAAAAGACTAGTTTTGGTCTCTGGGTTAGTATAGAGATCCTATTGAGCTGCCAGAAGTGACAGTCGTCGGTCCGGAGTGACCGGGGGTGTTACAAAGTGGTATCAGAGACGACCCTCACGGTTACATGGTCTCGTGCGGGTCAGTCGCGGACATGTGTAGCATGGCGCATGTGGCCCGGAGTGGTCACGGCATGGCAATGTGCCAGCGCTGGACGCATACACGTGTGCCAAGAGGGGACGTTCCTAGCTTGTGGTTGATCGACAAGGACGTCGATCTTCTAAGGGTGGGTGTATGTGAGACCCTGGCGCATGGCTAAATAGGATTGATAGAAAACCCATGCCAACAAGTTGCAACTTCTTTTCTGGAAGCTCATTCGAAAAGAACTCTAAGGTTAAGCATGCTTGGCCTAGAGCAATTCTAGGATGGGTGACCGACCGGGAAGTGGGTACCGGGTGCGCACGAGTGAGGACAAAGTACGCAGAAAAGACTAGTGTTGGTCTATGGGGTTAGTCTATAGATCCTATTGAGCTCCCAGAAGTGACAGCCGTCGGTCCGGAGAGACCGGGGGTGTTACACATCGCTGCCAGTGACTCAGTTATTAAATAAAGATCAGAAGTTTGAATGGATGGACAAATGTGAAGCGAGTTTCCAAGAACTCAAGCAGAGATTGATTTCAGCCCCAATTTTGATCATGCCAGATATCACAAAGCCCTTTGATGTGTATTCTGATGCATCCAAGATTGGTCTCGGATGTGCGTTGATGCAAGAAGGCAAAGTGATATCATACATGTCCCAACAACTGAAGCAGCATGAGCAGAATTACCCCACCCATGACTTAGAGTTAGCCGCCGTTGTTTTAGCCTTGAAGACACGGTGTCATTATCTTATGGGTAATCACTATGAGATTTATTCAGATCACAAGAGTTTGAAGTATATTTTTACTCAGAAGGAGTTGAATATGAGGCAAAGGAGATGAGTTAATCAAGGATTATGACCTTGACATTCACTATCACCCCGGCAAGTCCAATGTGGTAGCGGATGCTCTTAGTAGACTACCGTGTAGATTAAACATCATGATTATGAAGAAGCAAACATGTTTGAATAAGGAGTTGGAGGATTTCAGAATGGAGCTAGTTGGCGAAGGATTCCTGCCAGTATTGAACTTAAACCGACCTTGATAGATCAGATAAAGGAAGCTCAGAAAGGAAATGCCAGTATCGACGGAATTAAGCGTCGTATCGATACATGGAAGGTACCCGGATTCACGGAAGATGAAGAAGGAGTTATGTGGTATAAAGGAAGAATCTGTGTACCAGCAGATTCAGATTTGAAACAAGTTATTTTGCAAGAAGCCCATTATACCTTATTCCATCCATCCAGGAGGAACGAAGATGTATTAGGATTTGAGGGAGCAATTTTAGTGGCATAGAATGAAGAGAGAAGTCGGAAGCTACATACCCAAGTGTGATATCTGTCAGAGAGTCAAAGCGGAACATCAGCGACCAGCAGGACTGTTGCAACCTTTGCAGATCCCAAAATGGAAATGGGATTCAGTTGGACTGGATTTCATCACTGGTTTGCCTATATATAGTAGGGGAATGATTCTATTTGGGTCATAGTGGATATACTTTCCAAAGTATCTCATTTCTTACCTATCAAGACCACTTATCAGAGCTCGAAGCTAGCAGAGTTATACATTGCTAGGATGGTCAGTCCAAGAACATTTTGTCAGATCAAGGAACCCAGTTTACCTCAAGATTTTGGAAGAAAGTTCAATAAGGTTTAGGAACCAAACTGAACTTCAGCACAGCCTATCACCCGCAGACCGATGGACAAACGGAAAGAGTAAACCAAATACTCGAAAATATGTTGAGAGCTTATGTGTTGCAATATGAATCTAAATGGGAGGACTGTATGCAGATCTTTTGAAATACATTTCTTTCTCACTGATGTTTCTTTCTTCATTTTATGCAGATCTACTAATCTCTCATTTGTTTGCTTTGTTTTTTGAGAGGATGCATAAATACATGAACATTTTTTAGATGCTTATGCGTCAAAGTTTTAAAAGGGAATAAAGGTAACCTCTAGTTCGATGTTTACGCGTGTTTCCTTCTCACTGTCATTTTACTCTTTATTTTGCTGCAGGTTTCTGATGGCTATTACATCTACCTGCTTTTTTAGGAGATACGTGCATGCATGTTTGCGCTATCGTCAAGGGGATTCTACCTATAAAGGACCCAAAGGTATCCCATAAATGTATCCCATAGATTTTTAGGCGTATTTCTTTCTCGCTAGCTTTTTTTCATGCCTTTTTGTGGAAGAGCTCCTAACCACTAATACATATTCTTGGTTATTTTTGTAGGTGATGTGCATGTACACAGTGTTGTTCGTCCAGAGTCTTATGCGTTTAAACGCGACTTAAGGTGTAGAGTAGTTATTTAGGTTAGATGTGTTGATGTAGCGTAGTACTTTAGGCTAGGTGTGTTATATGTAATTTATGTCTTACGCGTGTAGTAACGTGTTGGATGTAATCATTAAGAAATAAAAAATCCTTAGTTTTTTGTTCTTTGTTGTTCGTGATGTTGTGCATTTGTGTACTTTCTATATTAAAAATGTGACGTCTTTTGCATTTTATGTTTCTTCTCTATGTTTCATAAATCATGCAGTTTCATGGTTGGATTCGTTGTGAGTCTATTTTCCGTTTGGCTAGGATACAAGCCGTATTCGGTTGTAGACTCTAAGGCTAACTATTTTTCCCACTATGTACCATAGATGCCCCTAAAGTAGTGTTCTTTGTATGCTACTCGCTGGATGCTTATACGCCCTTTCCTAGCGCTTATCTATGCATCATCCAAGGACCTTGCATTTCCTCTTCTTCACTCTCTTCGGTTTGCTCGGCTGTGCAAGAACATCATCTTCCATGGCCTACTTGGGCACCATACCTAGGTGTCGGCACATTAGAGTAACCGCTAGATCTTCGTCATATGTTCGTACTTGCATTCGTGCCTCTTTGTTGGTTCAAGAGGCGTCGTCTGTGACTTTAAAGGTAAATCGTCGTTGTCGGAGAGGTCACTCTCATCTGCCTCCTAAGGAATGGGATGGGGAGGTTCTGGCATGTTTGCCACTTCTGTCTCGCCAGCTTTCTCGCATCACGTCGGGTGCTAACAAGACCGGAGTGTACAACATCCATCGGAACACGAGCTTCGTCAAGGTCACATCAGGAGTCGATGAGGCATAAGAATCTTAATAATACATATATTTAAAAAACATATATTTAGAAAAATAATTATTTCTACTTAATAATAGGTAGACGAGTATATGAAAGTAACAAAGTTTAGATTTTGCCATCACATACTTGTCCTAGGTTTCTTAGCTGCATAGGTTGACACTATACAGGTAAGTGTGACATGTCAGTTTAAACGGGTAGGGTATTGGTGTACCCATGGATACAAGTCTATATCCATACCCGTACCCATCACTTGACGAGTAGGGTATGGGTATTACCCATGGGTATAAAAGTGTGCCCATATCCTACCCATGCGGGTACAATACTTGCGGGTACCCGTACACATGGGTAAAATTGCTATCCTTACGCAATCCTGAGAGAGGAAGCTGGTCCAATGAACCCTATGGAAAGACGTCACGAAGAATTAGGTAGACATGGTGGATAGTACCATGTTTACGTTCTTATGCGTGTAGGATCGACCGAGACTCTTTCTTTCGTTCCAAATAAATTGCACGATGTCCTATCTAAAATAGTTTATATGATTTCATATTTTGGAACAATTTGTATGTTGTTCTTTTTGAAATAATTTGTCTGCTGGTGTAAAATCGATTATATGGTACGAACCGTTCCTTCTGTATCTATGAAACTCTCTGCCTTATGTATGGTTTCAAGCATGCGTCGAAGAAGTATGATTTTTCTGTTTTGCCTCCTTTTAATGGTTTAGATATATATGCAACTAGACGTGCATGCGAGAATGCATATGGTTTGTTGTCTTTTGCTAGGAACTTTCCGATACGGTTTTTCCTGCATGATACCGAATACGAAACAATTTTATGTGTGTGTGAGAGACATTGTGCGGCATGTTCATGTTTCTCAGTACTGTAATCCATCCATATCAGTAATCAATTTTCCTCATTATACGTTATGTCTACCAGCCGCGTCCCAGGGGGTGTAGAGAGAAGTCTAGTGTATCATTATAACAAGAAAATATTGTGTACACATGAAATTGATTAAATAATGAACTATACTAAGGTGGCTCTGACATTCACTTATAGAATAAAACTATGGTACAACTCTGAATTGATTTGCCTAAACCTTACACAATTAAATTAGATAAGAGGAAGTAATATAATAAATTAACTTGATAATGGAAATACTTAAATCAGAATGGTTTAGTTACCATCATACTTGATCCTCACTCAAATTTAGCAATAATGGATCTATCATGACTAAGTAAAGGAATTATGAACATATAGTATGCAGGAAAAGCCACATACATATATAATCATCAAATAAATATAGCAAGAAAGGATCATCAACATAGTTAACTAAGAAAGTAACTACACATATGAAGTGTGCTAGTGTAAGATCACTCCCTTTTAAAGGTAAGGATCATGTGATTGCAATGCTAGTCCCTGGATCAATGCTAGCATCCACAGTTTAAGATGAAGTACACAGAAACAAAGGTCATTATTACATATCATTCCAGAGACAAACATAGTCTTTTACAACTCCATGGCCATAGGCCTAGTACAAGAGTTTAACCATAACAATATAAATAAGTCTTCATCTTCATGTGCCACAGGCAAGCATGTTGAGTGTAGACTCATAACCCCTAATCATCATCAGAATAACCTGCAACATCACAAGTTACAGCCACAGTGGGTCAATACATTGGAATAGTATTGGCAAGTGATACCTTAGTAGAATATTAACATCTAAATACTATATGAATTTGGCTAAGTGTAGCTTAGGCTTGCTTTTCTCAAAATAGGTTTTACCTATTAGTTGAAAACACTAAGTTTTTCTTTGACAAAAATTTCCCAAGGAATCACCAATAGAAATTGGTGATCCTTCACCCTTGTTCAACCACAAGTTTTAACTTAGAAAATTGGGATGAGGAGATTCTTGATATCTTCCATGTCTTGATGCTCAATTTGTCCAATACCAGGGACATGGCTAAGTACTTAGATTCTTCCATCTTCAAAGGTTGTGCACTTTCCCCACAAGACTTGATTTTCACCAAGACAGGACCTTTCAGAAGCCTTCCCTTAGACCAAATGGACGCGTTCCAACCTATCATCCCACTACCACCAACTGTCCAAATGACTAAGTTGTTGCAACCTATATGATCCAGGCAGAGCCCATATTGCCATTGGGCTGTACTAGAAGCTTCTTAACATTTGGCATCTCAAATCCCTTTGTTCCTGGGTAGCTTTCCACAAGTGAGATACACAAGGTAAAACATAGAAATGGGCCTTGTGTAACCACTCAACACAAACCATTCTTTCCATTCCACCCAGGTGTTTCATTCACTTAGTTGTTTTATTAGGCAAAAACACAAGTCAATGACTTGGAAATATTTCACATAGCATGAATATATAGTCCACCCTTGGTTGCTACTAGCTAGGCTAAGCATGGCAATATTAAGCATCTTAACTTAGAGGAAATTCTAACAATTCTACAACTACTAGGATTTCCCAAGCATAGCATATAGATACTTAGCAAAATATTCATGCAACTCCTATACAAAATATTTCTAATGCTTAGGTGAAAATATAGGGACAAAAGCATGAAGCACCACTTGCCTTGGTAGTTTGGGGAGTAGCAACAATCTTCACAACCACAATCACTATTAGCACCAAAATCTACACATAAAATAATGGTACCAAAATAACATATCAAAAATATACAAAAAAAAAATATATGAATGCATGCAAAATGCCATGTGATGATTTTATACATCAAACAAGACAAGTATACAGTACTGAATCATAAACAAGTCCAAAACACACCAAATAAACTTTATTTGATCTTTAAATCATTTTTCAAATAATTACTATACTCAAATTATGCCCATAAATGTCTCTGCAAAAATAATCACTTTTACAGAAGCAAAACATTAAACACATTGCATAAACAGATAGGATTTTCTCTCTTGATTCCAATGATATAAAATTTGCAAAATTTGAACGTGGGGATCAAAAGTTATGAATTTTACAAGTTTGAATCACTAATAGATCTAAATTCTGTTTTTAAATCTAAACTCAGGCCACGCGGCGTGTCCTGATTGGCTGATACCGATTCGGCTGGATCGATCAACGAGAGCCGCTGGATCTAAATGAAAACGCACGACCAGATCTAACGCGTACCCCTTTGTTAAGTGAATCCTTCGTATGTGTTAGATCTAGATCTAACGGCTACAGATCAAACGACCAAAGTCTGGCGGCGCTGGCGATGATGGCGCGGCAGCGGCGCTCTGTCAGCGATGCTACGGAGGCTACAGAGGGGGCTGGGGTCAACGGAGGGGCTTACCGAACTCGCAAGGTCGCGCTGATGCTCAACCTCTTGCTGGCGTGGACGGGGGCGTGCTGTGGAGGTCACTTGGGCTCGTCGGAGTAGCGGGCGGCGTCGGGTTCTTGCAGTCGACGACGTTGCCGATGATGTGGACCGCCCTAACACAAACCAAAGGCGTCAGGGTGTGCACAACAAACTGGCGAACAAGATAGGTTCAAGCAGAAAGCACGGGGCGGCTTGGTATTACCTAAATCGTTCACCGGAGTTAGTCGGCGGTTCTGCCGTTTGCAGAGGTTGTCGGGGATGGCGACCTGGGTCATGCGCGGGCAAAACAAAAGCATCAGGAGAAGCACAGAGACACGGCGAACTTGATAGCGTCAAGCACAATACAAGGGGCGCTCGGTACTCATCGGAATCAGACGTCGGAGTTTGTGGGGACAGCGGCGGGGTTTGGTGAAATCCGAGCAGCCTGGTGGCGGAGCGAGCGAGTGGGGTGAGGGGAAATGGCCGTGGTGAAGAGGAGATTAAATAGCCAGGAGCAGGGCAGCAATTACTCCCTGCATCAATGGGATTTAAGCGGGCGAAGGATCGGCGAGGTAATCGGCGAGCTCAGGCGCTCGTTGATTGGGGACGACGCTGACGGGGCAAGGTGGGGTCGGCCTATCAGCGGGTGGGCCCGCGCTGCTGCGGTGAGAAACAGAGAGAAAGGGAGAACCCCGGGTGGGCTGCATTGGTTGCTGGGCCGAATGAGTGGTGCCAGGCCCAGTTCTGTTTTCTAATCCTTTTTCTTTTTCTAAATCGATTTTCAGGAAACCTTTTCAAATGAATTCAAATGTATTTGAATTCCAAATCTTTCTGGACTTTTATAAAGTGAAACCTGCATATTTTTGAGCATAAAACCATGTTGTCTTACTAGATTAGCTTGGTTCCTTTGAAATTTTAAAATAAACAGTGCTTTAGCACAAGATTGAAAAAGATAAGAAAAATGGTTTTGAAACCATAATTTGTTTTGGAAATTTTGTCCATGCTTTGGAACTCAACCAAACCAACTTATGAACAAACAAATCTTGGTTTGAGACAAATATTCTCTCACTAGAGTGTAGCATTGGATCAAAGCTTGTCTACATAAAATAATAAGCACTCAATGCTTCTGTTTTCTTGAAATGACTTTGAAATTGTTCCCTAAATGATTATGCATGCATGGATGATATGCAATCTTTCGAAACATGATTTTGGGGATGTTACAAATCTAACCCCCTTAAGGTGAATCTCGCCCTCGAGATTCGGATTGGCTAGCAAATAGGTGAGGGTGGTCTTTCCGAAGTTCATCTTCTCTTTGCCATGTTGCTTCTTCTTCGGAATGATGGTTCCATTGAACTTTGGAGAAGTTGATAGTCTTAGTCCGAGTAACTCTTTCTGCACTCTCAAGAATCTTGATGGGTTTTTCCTCATAAGTGATATCACTTTCTAATTGAACCTCCTCCAAAGGTATAGTATCCTTCAAAGAAGTCTCTTCCATCCCCGGATGGCATTTCTTTAGTTGACTCACATGAAACACATTGTGAACGGCAGACAATGATTCTGGCAATTCAATCTCATAAGCTACTTCTCCTTTACGACTTAGAATCTTGAATGGTCCAACATATCTTGGGGCCAATTTTCCTTTGACTCCAAATCTCTTCACTCCATGAAGTGGTGACACTCTAAGATAAGCTCTATCACCCACCTCATAGGTGACTTCTCTATGCTTAGGATCTGCGTAGCTTTTCTGTCGAGACTGTGCTATCTTCAATCTGTCCTTAACTAGCTTGACTTTCTATTCAGCCTCTTTGATTAGTTCTGGCCCGAACAAGTTACTTTCTCCTACACCATCCATAGCAATGGGTTAGTATACTTTCTCCCATAGAGAAACTCAAACGGTGCCATATCAATACTGGCTTGATAGTTGTTATTGTAAGAGAATTCTGCGTAAGGCAGACTTTCATCCCAACTAGCTCCATAGTCTAGAGCACATGTTCTCAACATATCTTCGAGAATCTGGTTGGTCCTTTCTGTCTGTCCATCAGTCTGAGGATGAAAAGCAGTGCTGAATTCCAATCTCGTTCCCAAAGACTCATGTAGTTGCCTCCAAAAATGAGAAGTGAACTGAGTTCCCCTATCAGACACAATACTCTTGGGTACTCCATGAAGACACACAATCCTATTCATGTATATCTTGGCCAACTTAGCACTTGTGTAGGTAGTCTTCACGGGTATGAAATGAGCCACTTTAGTTAGGAGATCCACTACTACACAAATAGAATCATATCCTGATCTGGTCCTTGGCAATCCGGTGATGAAATCCATGCCAATCTTGTCCCACTTCCAATCAGGAATAGGTAGTGGTTGTAGCAATCCTGCTGGTTTTTGATGTTCCGCTTTCACTCTACTACATACATCACACAAAGCAATATGTTCGGCGATGTCCTTCTTGAGGTTATTCCACCAGAATCTTTCTTTCATATCCATGTACATTTTGGTGTTACCCAGATGAATGGTGAGTTGTGAGCTTCTTGTAAAATCAATTTCCGAAGCTCCGGATCTTGTGGAACACAGATACGTTTTCCATACCATAAAGTACCCTATTCGTCTTCATGGAATCCTTTGGCTTTTCCTTTACCGATCTTTTCCTTAATCTCTTCAATTTCCTTGTCTGTCTTTTGGGCTTCTTTGATTTTGTCCAACAAAGTGGGTTGAACATCCAATGACATGAGATGTCCCTCAGGCACAATCTCCAATCTGAGATCTCTAAATTAGGCACACAGATCATCTGGTAACTCTCCCTTAGTAAGGCTATTCACAAAAACCTTATGGCTTAGAGCATCTGCTACAACATTTGCTTTACCGGGGTGGTATTGCAAACTCAAGTCATAGTCCTTGATGAGTTCTAGCCATCTTCTTTGTCTCATGTTGATTTCTTTCTGAGTAAAGATATACTTCAAACTCTTGTGATCCGTGAACACTTCACATTGTTTTCCCAAAAGATAGTGTATCCATGTTTTGAGTGCATGGACAACAGAGGCTAACTCTAAATCATGAGTAGGGTAATTTACCTCATGAGTTTTGAGTTGTCTCGAGGCATAAGCCACAACTTTACCTTCTTGCATTAGAACCGCACCTAATCCATGATGAGATGCATCACAATACACTTGGAAATCTTTCTCCAAGTCTGGCAGACATAAGACTGGTGCTGTCACTAGTCTCTTCTTCAATTCTTGGAAACTGAGTTCACATCCTTCAGACCAAGTAAATTTCTTGTCTTTCTTTAGCAACTCAGTCATTGGCTTAGCTATTTTGGAGAAATTCTCAATGAACCTTCTGTAGTATCCTGCCAAGACAAGGAAACTACGAACCTCTTTCTTGACTTTGAGATTCGATTCTGGTGACACTTTAGCGGGATCAACTGCTACACCATCTCCTGATACAACGTGTCCAAGAAATCCAACTTCATTTAACCAAAATTCACACTTGCTGAATTTGGCATACAACTTATGCTCTCTAAGCTTCTCAAGTATCAAACACAAATGTCCCTCATGTTGTTCTTTACTCTTGGAGTAGATCAAAATGTCATCGATGAAAATGACAACAAACTTGTCAAGGAACTCCATGAACACTTTGTTCATCATATTCATGAAATAAGCTGGTGCATTGGTCAAACCAAATGGCATCACGGTGTACTCATAACAATCCATACCTAGTGGTGAAAGTTGTCTTACGTATGTCTTGTTCTCTTATCTTGAGCTGGAAATAACCTGACCGAAGATCAATCTTTGAGAACACACAGGCTCCTTCTAACTGATCAAACAAGTCATTGATTCTAGGCAAAGGGTATTTGTTCTTGATAGTCACCTCATTGAGTGAACGATAATCTATGCATAACCTTTGACTTCTATCTTTCTTTTCCACAAACAAAACCGGTGCTCCCCAAGATGAAGAACTTGGTTGAATAAATCCTTTCTGCAACTGTTCTCCAAGTTGTTTCTTGAGTTCTTTCAACTCATCAACTGACATCTTGTATGGTCTCTTTGCTATTGGTCCTGATCCTGGTAGCAAATCAATCAGAAATTCCACATCTCTATCTGGTGGCATTCCTGGCAATTCTTCCGGAAACACATCCGGATATTCACTCACAATTGGCACACTGTCTATGCTAACCCCCTTAAGAGAATTTAGCTTACTCCCTTTCGATTCAAAGTTAGTCTTGAATCTAATCCTTTTGTTTTCTGGAGTTGTGAGTCTGACGGTATGGTTGGCACAATCTAGCGCTCCCTTGTGCTTAGTCATCCGGTCCATCCCCAAAATGACATCCAATCCTTGGGAATTTAGGATTATCAGATTAACGGGAAACTTATACTTCCCAAACTCTATGACTAGATCATGACATCCTGAGTTCACTATCATTTCTCCGCCAGGAGAACTTACTTTTATAGGACACCCAATAGTTTCTACTGGAAGTTCATTTCTTTCAACAAATGCTCTTGATATGAATGAATGCGATGCACCAGTATCAAAGAGAACAAATGCTGGAACAGAGTTGAGTTTGAACTTACCAGCAACAGCATCAGGTTCCTCATAGATCTCTTCCACATTGATGTGGTTCACCTGTCCCTTCTGGAAAGGGTTGGGCTTGTTGGGTCCTTCAACTTTCTTTTCTGGGCATTCATTTGCATAATGCCCCATCTTCTTGCACTTGAAACATTCAACCTGACTAATATCCTTCTTGACAGGCTGGCTTCCACTACCACTTCCACTTCCATTGTGGTGGTTCTTGTACCCACTCTTGTGATTCTTGTACTTGTCATTGTCATGACTACGGTGATGCTTGTTGTCATGATGACGGTTGTGGTTGTGGTGGCTGTTGTACTTTCCATGCTTGTGGGATCCAGAACTCCCACCATCATCATAATGGGAACGCTTTTGAGATGATCCCGAGCTGTGCTTGTCAGAGTGTTTCCTCTTCCTCCTTTCAACATGTTTCATCTTGCTCCCCAAGATGGCAGCCTTGTCACAAAGAGATTGATAAGTGGGGACATAGGCCACAGCTAACTACAGATTTAGTTCATCGTTCAGTCCTTCGAGGAACTTCTCCTTCCTCTTGGCATCAATGTCAACTTCATCCGGTGCATAACGCGCCAGATTGTTGAACTCCTCAATATATTCAGCCACGCTGCGGTGGCGTTGCTTCAGATTATGGAATTCCTTCTTCTTCAAGAACATCATTCCGGATGAGATGTGAGCTGTCCGGAAACCATCTTCAAAGATAGCCCATGTCACATCCTCAATGGGAGTGGTGATCTGGAAATTATCCCACCAAGTAGCTGCTGGTCCTTCCAACAAGTGTGCTGCAAACCTGACTTTCTCCTCGTCGGTACAGCTGACAGTTACCAAATCCTTGTTCACTGAACGTAGCCAATCATTGGCCACCATGGGATCAATAGTTCCTGAGAACTTTGCTGGCCTCAGTCTTAGGAATCTGGTGAGCATGTCAAAACCTGGTGGATTGTTCTGATTGTTGTTGTTGTTGTTGTTATTGTTGTTGTTGTTGTTATTGTTGTTGTTCTGATTCTGCATGAAAGTAGTCATCATTTGCATCAGTTGTGCTTGTGTTGTAATCAGCTGCTGCATCTCGGGGGTGACATTGTTGTTGTTTGGGTTGGGGCTGGCACATCGAGGAGGCATCTGTGGTTTTCAAATAAGGATAAGAATGAGATACCCTTAGATGCTTATTATGCACAATACAACACATAGACAATCACCAATCAAGCATCAATATAACATAAAGTTCAACGACATAAACGACAAGTTTGAAAAGCAAACACACCAATAGCAAGCCATCCACATGTTGGATTGTCATTGCGACTCAATAATAAAAAAGCATGGTAAATGACAAATAAACGAGTAGTCATCACTACTCCTCTGCATCAACCTCCTCGTTGACAAGTGGAAGACCTGCATTCTCCATAGCGGTCTTGTACTCCTCGACATTGGTAGTCAAGGCCTCTACCTTGGATTTGAGAGCCCTCTTCTGTGAACGAAGTCTCTCAATCACACCCTGCTGATGTTCGAGCTCGAAGTCCTTGGCCTCTAGTTCTGCAGTCATCTCTCGAATCCTCCTGTTCCTGTCTTGGACTCTCTTCTCTTGGCTTTTGAACTTCCTACCTTGACTCTCAAACTTGGCCTCCATTTCCTTGACTATCTCGTCTTGCTCCACGAAGAGCTTGTCCTTCTCACGAAGCTGCACTTGGAGTTCGTCATTGCTAAGCATGACGTTGGTCCTATCAGTATCTAGGTGCCTAAGAAGAACCTCTAGGTCCTGGAGGTATAGACGAATCGGCTCTGCCACTCTCTAGCAGCATCCTCGAACTCAATAGCCTCACCATCCTCGTCGTGTCTTCCGAAGGCGTGGAAGTGAGTACCTCTAATCTCCCGAGAGTGTCTCCCTAACAGACGCCTAAGTAAATCCTGCATGACTACCTCTAGGCCTCTCTCCCTGTCGTCATGCATAAAATTGAAGATGATTGCCTCCGTGGCAGGCTCAGTTTGGCGTCCTGGCTGATTAAACTTGAAGCCCCAAAGGTCCTTCCTCTCAAATTTGGTAAGGGGAAGCACCATGATGCTAGGAAGCGGAAGATTGAGCATACTAGTGAGATCAATAAGACGAGTGCCAAAACGAGTTCCCTTGAACTCTTCGGCCATGCTGATTGTAACATTAGGCATCTATTTTATAAGACAGAGAGAAGTTAGAATCAACATCAATAGAAATTTCACAAGACAAGTATCACAAGCATATCATTGACAAACAAACACACAAGTCATGGTATACATAAATCCATTACAAGCATCCAAGGTTCAATATAACTTAAACAAAATATTGGAAATATAATGATAAGTGTGGTGGTCCAACTAACAAGGAACATTACATCTCTCACTCTCTAGTGTAAAGGCTATCAAAGCATCCTTCAACCAATAGAGATGAGAAAGAAGATTAGAAAAGTTTACGAGAAGAATAAGACAAGCGTGGAAGTTGTTGAAAAAATTTTCCTTAGTGGTTTCTAATCCAATCCTAGGGTCATAATCCTACAGGAAACACAGTTCTCTGATACCATCTGTCAGATCCCTCCTTTTAAGGTAAGGATCCCTATGATTGCAATGCTAGTCCCTGGATCAATGCTAGCATCCATAGTTTAAGATGAAGTACACAGAAACAAAGGTCATTATTACATATCATTCCAGAGACAAACATAGTCTTTTACAACTCCATGTCCATAGGCCTAGTACAGGAGTTTAACCATAACAATATAAATAAGTCTTCATCTTCATGTGCCACAGGCAAGCATGTTGAGTGTAGACTCATAACCCCTAATCATCATCAGAATAACCTGCAACATCACAAGTTACAGCCACAGTGGGTCAATACATTGGAATAGTATTGGCAAGTGTACCTTAGTAGAATATTAACATCTAAATACTATATGAATTTGGCTAAGTGTAGCTTAGGCTTGCTTTGCTCAAAATAGGTTTTACCTATTAGTTGAAAACACTAAGTTTTTCTTTGACAAAACTTTCCCAAGGAATCACCAATAGAAATTGGTGATCCTTCACCCTTGTTCAACCACAAGTTTTAACTTAGAAAATTGGGATGATGAGATTCTTGATAGCTTCCATGTATTGATGCTCAAGTTGTCCAATACCAGAGACATGGCTAAGTACTTAGATTCTTCCATCTGCAGAGGTTGTACACTTTCCCCACAAAACTTGATTTTCACCAAGACAGGACCTTTCAGAAGCCTTCCCTTAGACCAAATGGACGCGTTCCAACCTATCATCCCACTACCACCAACTGTCCAAATGGCTAAGTTGTCGCAACCTATATGATCCAGGCAGAGCACATATTGCCATGTGGCTGTACTAGAAGCTTCTTAACATTTGGCATCTCAAATCCCTTTGTTCTTGGGTGGCTTTCCACAAGTGAGATACACAAGGTAAACCATAGAAATGGGCCTTGTGTAACCACTCAACATAAACCATTCTTTCCATTCCACCCAGGTGTTTCATTCACTTAGTTGTTTTATTAGGCAAAAACACAAGTCAATGACTTGGAAATATTTCACATAGCATGAATATATAGTCCACCCTTGGTTGCTACTAGCTAGTCTAAGCATGGCAATAGTAAGCATCTTAACTTAGAGGAAATTCTAACAATTCTACAACTACTAGGATTTCCCAAGCATAGCATATAGATACTTAGCAAAATATTCATGCAAGTCCTATACAAAATATTTCTAATGCTTAGGTGAAAATATAGGGACAAAAGCATGAAGCACCACTTGCCTTGGTAGTTTGGAGAGTAGCAAAAAACTTCACAACCACAATCACTATTAGCACCAAAATCTACACATAAAATAATGGCACCAAAATCACATATCAAAAATATACAAACAAAAATACATGAATGCATGCAAAATGCCATGTGATGATTTTCTACATAAAACAAGACAAGTATACAGTACTGAATCATAAACAAGTCCAAAACACACCAAATAAACTTTATTTGATCTTTAAATCATTTTTCAAATAATTACTATACTCAAATTATGCCCATAAATGTCTCTTCAAAAATAATCACTTTTACAGAAGCAAAACATTAAACACATTGCATAAACATATAGGATTTTCTCTCTTGATTCCAATGATATAAAATTTGCAAAATTTGAACGTGGGGATCAAAAGTTATGAGTTTTACAAGTTTGAATCACTAATAGATCTAAATTCTGTTTTTAAATCTAAACGCAGGCCACACGGCGTGTCCTGGTTGGTTGATACCGATTCGGCTGGATCGATCAACAAGAGCTGCTGGATCTAAATGAAAATGCACGGCCAGATCTAACGTGTACCCCTTCGTTAAGTGAATTTATCATATGCGTTAGATCTAGATCTAATGGCTACAGATCAAATGACCAAAGTCTGGCGGCGCTAGCGACGATGGCGCGGCGGCGGCGCTCTGTCAGCGACGCTCCGGTGGCTACAGAGGGGGCTGGGGTCAACGGAGAGGCTTACCAAACTTGCAAGGTCACGCTGATGCTAAACCTCTTGCTGGCGTGGAAGGGGGCGTGCTGTGGAGGTCACTAGGGCTCGTCGGAGTAGCGGGCGGCGTCGGGTTCTTGCAGTCGACGATGTGGACCGCCCTAACACAAACCGAAGGCGTCAGGGTGTGCACAACAAACTGGCAAACAAGATAGGGTCAAGCAGAAAGCACGGGGCGGCTCGGTATTACCTAAATCGTTCACTGGAGTTAGGCGGCGGTTCTGCCGTTTGCAGAGGTTGTCGGGGACGGCGACCTGGGTCATGCACGGGAAAAACAAAAGCATCAGGAGAAGCACAGAGACACGACGAACTTGATAGCGTCAAGAAGAATACGAGGGGCGCTCGGTACTCACCGGAATCAGACATCGGAGTTCGTCGAGACAGCGGCGGGGTTTGGTAAAATCCGAGCAGCCTGGTGGCGGAGCGAGCGAGTGGGGTGAGGGGAAATGGCCGTGGTGAAGAGGAGATTAAATAGCCAGGAGCGGGGCGGCGATTCCTCCCTGCATCAATGGGATTTAAGCGGGCAAGGATCACGAGTAGGTAACGGCAGAGCTGCTCAAGCGCATTGATTGGGGACGACGCTGACGGGGCAAGGTGGGGTCGGCCTGTCAGCGGGTGGGTGCGCGCTGTTGTGGTGAGAAACAGAGAGAAAGGGAGAACCCCGGGTGGGCTGCTTTGGTTGCTGGGCCGAATGAGTGGCGCCAGGCCCAGTTCTGTTTTCTAATCCTTTTTCTTTTTCTAAATCGATTTTCAGGAAACCTTTTCAAATGAATTCAAATGTATTTGAATTCCAAATCTTTCTGGACTTTTATAAAGTGAAACCTGCATATTTTTTAGCATAAAACCATGCTGTCTTACTAGATTAGCTTGGTTCCTTTGAAATTTTAAAATAAACAGTGCTTTAGCACAAGATTGAAAAATATAAGAAAAATGGTTTTGAAACCATAATTTGTTTTGGAAATTTTGTCCAAGCTTTGGAACTCAACCAAACCAACTTATGAACAAACAAATCTTGGTTTGAGACAAATATTCTCTCACTAGAGTGTAGCATTGGATCAAAGCTTGTCTACATAAAATAATAAGCACTCAATGCTTCTGTTTTCTTGAAATGACTTTGAAATTGATCCCTAAATGATTATGCATGCATGGATGATATGCAATCTTTGAAAACATGATTTTGGGGATGTTACAACTAGCATGACTTAATCTTAAATTAATTGATGACTATAGTGAGTCCTTGTAAAGGTATAGTGAAAGAAAGAAATGTCAGCTTGTTAACATAGACAATTGACCATCACAGTAAACAAGAATTAGCAACACCTTGTTTCAAGAAATGAAATATAAGATAGAGAAACTATAGTGGCAAAATGTAACATTCACACAAGCTCAAGACTATCGAAAGAGAGTTATACAACAATTAACCTTGATTTTTATGTACAATTAGTATTGACAGCTGTTTTAATCATATACAAACTATAATCAAATTAACATGATAAACAGGCACACCAAAACACTTGAAAATCTAATATTCGAGCAACTAATGTGTGAAAACTGAAAAGAAAGTTATACAACAATTAACCTAGGTTTATAAGAACAATTATTATGGGCAGCAATTAAAATCACTTATAAACTATAATCAAACCAGCATGACAAACTTGCACACCCCAAGACCTACACAAATAGTGCTAGGATACAACACTTGGTTATATCCATGAACAGAAAAATCAGAACACAATACACAACCAAAAAACAGCATTTTTCAAATAGTGGTGATAGCATAAGATTAACCATTTGCACTAAACAAAATAAACTGAATAAGTATGTAATGACCATTAGAAATTGATCCTAAACTAGCTAAACAAGATCTGACCCAATTGTATGGGGACTTAGGGTTTATGGGAGACGTTAGGGTTTATACAGGATTTGGGTGTAGGGTTTAACCAAAGAGTAGATAGGTATAACTATGACAAGAGGAATGCACATGCTTGTCGCCGTCCAGTCTCTCCATGGGCAGAGCTACAGTTTGGCGTGGTCCCTTCTCCCGACGACAAGGGGAAGATGGTCCGAAGATCGCCAACACTAATAGGAAAATTCCTAGTGGCGGCGATCGGAAAAGGGGGTTCGTGGTGTTTAAGCGGCACACCACTAACCTCATGCCACTGATAGGTCATAGCAGTGGCGTCTTCATGGAACACCACCAGTAGGGTGTCTAGTGGTGGAGTTTACTGTAAGCGCCACCATTAAATATCCTAATTGTGGCGTTCGTTTTACTTTGAATGCCACAAGTGAGTTTTTTAAAATTAAGAAAACAATCGGGTGGATCCAATTGAATATTCACAGCACAACAAGATATATTTATAGAAGTGGTAGCACATAATTGATGACTCCTTGGTGGTGCCAGAGAACTTGGTGCTTGACGTGGAGTCTGTTGGGAACCCCAAGAGCAAGGTGTGAAGCAGCACAGCATCAAGTTTTCCCTCAGTAGAGACCGAGGTTATCGAACCAGAAGGAGGAAGGAAACATCACACGGATGTTGCAAGCAACGCGGAGACCTGCACAACACAAACTCAAGACTTTGCCCCAATGAATCAGTGAGGTTGTCAAGCTCACCGGTTTGCTGTAATAAAGGATTAAACGTATGGTGTGGAAGGTAATGGTGGTTTGCAGCAAGTAAACAAGTAACAGTGGAAGATGTATCAATGGTAAAGACTGGATCGGGGTCCATAGTTCAATAGAGGTTCTCTCCTTAGATAAACAACATGGCATGAAGGGTAAACAAATTACAGCAGGCAATTGACAGGAACTGAGCAAGGCATAACAATTCAATTGCTAGTCAGAAAGATCCTATGAGATTCGATTGGGTCATACAACAAGATACATAGACCGCCATCCAACTGCATCTATGACTAGAAGTCCACATTTACGTTATCATCCGAACCCCCTCCAATATTAAGTTGCAAGCAACAGACAACTGCTTTAAGCAAAGTGAGTAAGGGAAACAGTCCACATGTTCCATGAACAAGAGACCGTTGTTTTCTCCCTAGTAGCAACCGCACATCTACAACCGAAGAGATTATTGCCACTAGAGGCATGAACCCACTATCGAGCATAAATACCCCCTCTTGGAGTCACTAGCAACTACTTGGCCAAGATAGCTACTAACAATGGAGAGCATGCAAGATCACAAACAACACAGACATGATAGAATCATAAAGACAAAACCATTAATCAAACCAACATAATAATATCAATATCCATCATATCCCCACAAACACAACATGCATGATTACAAATAGATTAGATCTTGATCATGAACGGAGCTCACAAGATCTATGCATGAAAGCACAAGGAGGAGATACAACCATCTATCTACTACATGGACCCATAGTCCAAGGTGTAACTACTCACACATCATACCGGAGAGAAGGCCTCCGGGATAATCTCCTCTCTGGCAGGGTGCTGGGAAGAACTTCAGATCCCCCCGATCTAGAGATGACGGTGGTGGCGGCTACAGAAGGTTTCGTGGAGTATTGATCGGGTCCTTAGGGTTCTGCATCGAGGTCTTCATATAGGCGAAGGGGGAGGCCGAGGCGGTGGCCAGGGTCCCCACACCCTGCCTAGGCGCGGGGCAGGGCCCACCCGTGCCTAGGGGGGTCTGGGTGCCTTGGCCCGCCTCTCCGTCTCCCCTCTAGACTTCTTGTTCCCCATGAAAAGTTATTGACTTTGATGTTTGTCCCGTCCAATTCCGAGAATATTTCCTTACTAGATTTTCTAGAACCAAAAACAGCAGCAAACAGGCAACTGGCACTATGGCAACTTGTTAATAGGTTAGTACCAGAAAACATGTAAAAAGCACCTCAAAGTGTAGACAAAGCAAAGCAAAGTAGATACTAAACAAGCATGGAGCATCAAAAATTATAGATACGTTTCCGACGTATCAAGCATCCCCAAGCTTAACTCCTGCTCGTCCTCGAGTAGGTAAGTGATAAAAATAATAATTTTTGAGGTGACATGCACCCTCACAATAAAGATCCAACCATTTGGGAGCATTGAAAGCTGGGATCAAAGAACTCTAAACATGTGCATGAAAGATGGAGTTCTAACAATAGGACATAGTAACTATGCATGCAACATGAAAGGCTACAAACAAATATCATGAATAACATGCATTGAAAACGTTTGTTTGTTTCACATACAGAAAACATAGCATAGTAGCAACCAGCTTTTCCCTTATAGAGTAGCAAGTAGATGCATAGGACACCTTAAAAGTTCACAAGGGTGACTAGAAACAAATAGCACAAGAATAAGTAATATCACAATATGCATCAATCAATAATCTTTGAAACACTGCACACAGTATGACAACTGTGCTCTCTTAATGGTGCCTAAAAGTAGGTGGAGACTCAATAGTGGTGGAAGAAAGGCCTTTTATAAAGGAAGCAGGGATTTCAAGTTTCAAAAAGAGCTTCCAAAAATTATGGTACTTGTTAGCTTTCAGCCCTTATTTCCCCTATCATAAGCATCTTGAAGTGAGTAAGGTTAAAGTGAACAAAGATGGAGTATATGCTTGATGAAGTATAAGTTGGCAATCTCAAGTCCCCTGAATACGAGGGCCACACCTCATGCTACTCAACTTTGGTCACCTATAAGTTCTTGTCACTACAAGTATTTGCATATCATTGAGAACCGCTAATGGGGTACCCCTTGCACATGGTACAGGAGCTTTCCCATAACCAAAATGACAAGGCAAGCAGACAATGAGCATCTCAGCAATCTTTTTATTTACCTTACTACTCCATTCCAACACCAAGCAACTTATTTGCAAAACAACACAGCGAAAATGGGGGTACAAACTACTTTATTCAAGCAAACTAAACAACCTAAGCAAAGCAAACAAAAACTAAGATGCTCCAAGAACAACACAACTGTGCATGAAACAAGAAAAACGAAGTGTCTAGACAGACCTGAGCTTTTTATTGATGAAGAAGAGGACGACTTCGGCATACCCAAACTTTGACGCTTGTACCTATTGGATATTTATTGGGGTGACACCATGGTGGAATCCCCAAGATTGAGCTTTTGTCCATTATTCTTCTCATTGCATCATTCTCTCTCTACACCTGAAATTTTTCTTTCATTCAAAACTTCACACAATCTTCATTAGCAACATTAGTGTATTCAAAAGATATTAGACCTCTGGCAAAGTTTTGGAACAGCAAGGATTTTCACTAAAAACACAAGCTACTATAGTAATTCCTTCAAAAAGCTGAAATTCCCAAAAGAGAACTCAAAAAGGAATCAATAAGAAGCAAATGCAAATAAAGGCAGAAATCTGTCAAAATAGACCAGCGGGTAGAAATCGATTTTTTCGAACATCTTCTCTTGCTCAAATCAAAAAGTATTGAACTAACGAAAGTTAGATAACATAATGGGGTATTTAGTCATAAATTTTTAGATAAATCCGAGTTACAGAGACTCCTCAAGAATTTTTATGGTGGAGGACAGAAATCTGTTCCGGGAGAGCAACTCTCCAAATCTTACTTCCCTCTCATTAGAGGTCAGTCTTGGTACAAAAATCAAACAAAAAGGATAAGAAGAGGTCATTACTGAAGTAATAACTTCAAATACTCAAGGAAACTCTTGGGTTATCTCCCAACAAGTACTTTTCTTTAATGCCTTTAAGTTAGGCACAAAAAGTTTGAGAAGATGCTCACATAAGAAATATGAATTGAAGTAAAAGAGAGCATCAAGAAACAAATTCAAAACACATTCAAGTCTGACCCTCCTCCTATGCATCGGAATCTTGTACATAAATAAATACACAAAGAACAAAGTGACAAGCATAGGAAGATAAAACAAGAGTAACTCCAAAACTTTCAGCACATAGAGAGGTGTTTCAGTACCATGAAAAATTCTACAACCATAATTTCCTCCTCATAATAATATTCAGTAGCATCATGAATAAACTCAACAATATAGCTATCACATAAAGCATGCTTTTCATGATCTACAAACACATAATTTCTATCAAGCTCAAAAACAGTGGGATTAAAACCTCCACAGGTTTTATCCAAAGTAGATATTTCAAAAGGATCCACAGGAACATAACATTCATCCTCCTTTGGTAAAAATGGGGGACAATCAAATAATGTAAGGGATAAAGAGTTACTCTCATTAGAAGGATGGCATGGGTAGATCCATTCTTCCTCCTTTTGTTCATCACTCTCCCCCTCTTTTTCATCTAATGAGCTTCCAGTTTCAACAATTTCTTCTTCCATAGGCTCCTGCAAGGCATTAGTCTCTTCCATTTGTGGAAAACACCTATTAAAATATTCAAGAATATAGCCATTTTCTTCCTTGTACTTATCAAAGCAAAATTTAAGTATCTCATAAACCTCACATTCATAAGGTGCATCATCGGTATTTTCAAGCAAGCTGGCAAGTTCAAATGCACCCTTGAAGGCAATAAACTCTTCAATTTGTTCCACATCATAAATATCATAATTTCCGTTAACATAAGAAGAGATGGTAACATTATCATTATACTCATATTGAAAGGGTAGGTGTTTATACCTCCTGTAGCAGCAAGCTTTATCAAAGCAATAAGTAACATTATAAATAGAGAACACGTCTCTAGCAATAGTATTCAACTTATCAATTTGTTCCCATAGGTGTTTCCCTTTTTGTGACAAACGGTGTTCCTTATAATAATATTTTTGTTCCTTCGTGAACCCGCCTTGCTAATAAGAACTAGTTTCAAAGAAACCATCCATTGATAGAAAGCATGACCAAGCAAGGAAACAACACACTAGCAACTAGAGTAGGAACTAATTTTTTTGGGTTTTTAAAAAGAGGTAAACAAAACCAAGCAAAAGAAACAAAGCAAACTAAAAACAAAGTAAAGAGAAACAAAGTGAAGGACTCCCCTAGTGAATACGTCCTTAGCCTCCCCGGCAACGGCGCCAGAAAACTTGTTGAAGACCCCTTGGTTGCGCCAGAGAACTTGGTGTTTGACGTGGAGTCTGTTGGGAACCCCAATAGCAAGGTGTGAAGGAGCACAGCAGCGAGTTTTCCCTCAGTAGAGACTGAGGTTATCAAAACAGAAGGAGGAAGGAAATGTCACACAGGTGTTGCAAGCAACGCAGAGACCTGCACAACACAAACTCAAGACTTTGCCCCAACGAATCAGTGAGGTTTTCAAGCTCACCAGTTTGATGTAACAAAGGATTAAATGTATGGTGTGGAAGGTAATGGTGGTTTGCAGCAAGTAAACAAGTAACAGTGGAAGATGTATCAATGGTAAATATTGGACCGGGGTCCATAGTTCACTAGAGGTGCTCTCCTTAGATAAACAACATGGCATGAAGGGTAAACAAATTACAGCAAGGCAATTGATAGGAACTGAGCAAGGCATAACAATGCAATTACTAGTCAGAAAGATCCTATGAGATTCGATTGGGCAAAACAACAACATACATAGACCGCCATCCAACTTCATCTATGACTAGAAGTCCATCTTTAGGTTATCATCTGAACCCCCTCCAATATTAAGTTGCAAGCAACAGACAACTTCTTTAAGCAAAGTGTGTAAGGTAAATAGTCCACATGTTCCATGAACAAGAGACCGTTGTTTTCTCCCTAGTAGCAACGACACATCTACAACTGAAGAGATTATTGCCACTAGAGGCATGAACCCACTATCGAGCATAAATACCCCCTCTTGGAGTCACTAGCAACTACTTGGCCAAGATAGCTACTAACAACGGAGATCATGCAAGATCACAAAACAACACAGACATGATAGAATCATAAAGACAAAACCATTAATCAAACCAACATAATAATCTCAATATCCATCGGATCCCCGCAAACACAACATGCATGATTACAAATAGATTAGATCTTGATCATGAACGGAGCTCACAAGATTTATACATGAAAGCACAAAGGAGGAGATACAACCATATAGCTACTACATGGACCCATAGTACAAGGTGTAACTACTCACGCATCATACCGGAGAGAAAGCCTCCGGGATGATCACCCCTCCGGCAGGGTGCCGGGAAGAACTTCAGATCCCCCCGATTTAGGGACAATGGTGGCGGCGGCTACAGAAGGTTTCGTGGAATATAGATCGGGTACTTAGGGTTTCTGCATCGGGGGCTTCTTATAGGCGAAGGGGGAGGTTGAGGCGGTGGCCAGGGGCCCCACACCCTTCCTAGGCGCGGGAGAGGGCCCACCCGCTCCTAGGGGGCTCTGGGCGCCCTGGCCTGCCTCTCCGGCTTCCCTCTGGACTTCTTGTTCCCCACGGAAAGTTATTGACTTTGACATTTGTCCCGTCCAATTCCCAGAATATTTCCTTACTAGCTTTTCTGGAACTAAAAACAGCAGAAAACAGGCAACTTCCACTGTGGCAACTTGTTAATAGGTTAGTACCAGAAAACATGTAAAAAGCACCTCAAAGTATAGACAAAGAAAAGAAAAGTAGATACTAAACAAGCATGGAGCATCAAAAATTATAGATACGTTTCCGACGTATCAATTATTATAGTCAACTACATATAGTATAGATAGCTAGATATATATAGTTTACATAGCACTAACTACTAGTCCTCAACATGATAATTGACAACGACGGTTCCATACCTTATGGCGGAAGCAGGCTCGTCATCTGAAGAAGCGTTAGTCTTTCAATGCTCTAGGGCCTCGGTAGTCGAAGTAGGTCATGCGATCTTCAAAGAGATAGAATACCAACTTCTCCTAGGCGTCTATCTCATAGGCATCGACCATCTCAGTCCACCTCAGACCACCGAAAAAGGTGTGGTTCCCCTCGTTCATGACTTGGACCGTGTAGTTCAGTCCAGGTTGCTTCAGAGACATTAGATCAACCTGAAACTGTCCCTGATGCCACAATGGCTAATCGAAATGGTCCAGGAAATCAAGTCTAAACTTGTAGGGTATGTTCTGCATATAGAATCATAAAAAAGCAACAGTTAGCACATAATTTAATTGCAGTGTATATATAGTTTGATTGCATGTGAATGGACATACCATACTAACTTCATAGTGATAAGGGAGCACTATGACAACCTTCTTATTCTTGCACTCTTGGTAACCACAATTCTTAAACCGATCATCATTCATTATTCCTATATATGATCATGCAAACTTAATTACATAGACCATTTTAACTTAATTACCATCATATGTAGCATAATATATCAATATAACACACAAGATTAGATAGCATCGTATATAAGTAGTATAATATTAGCATGATCAGTCTATATAAGTAGTATGATAGGTAGCACACGATAGTCAATGAGAACATCCTAAACTCGAGAAGACCCAGTGTCAGTGACGTCATCATCCAAGAAGTCATCATCCCAGAAAGAGGACGACGGGCTGCAAGAGTCGTCCTGCTACATGCCAGAGGGGCTGGGCTGGCCCTACTCTTATGTGCCGGAGGGGCCGCATCGCCCAGCCCGCGCTGCTGCCGGCTCTCGCTAAGGACCTCATACTAGACCATCATCACTTGGGGACCAAGTAGGAGATCCCTGACCAAGGGGCCATCTTCCTCGCGACCGTGGCGCACCAGCTGCCTCTCCGCCTGCCCATGCTCCTTCTCCTCGGCCTTCGTGGCGATCCTCATTCCATTTGGACCTAATAGATGCGCCACGTGATGCTCATCCTCAAATTTGAGGACCGCTCTTGCCCCAAAGTGTTGGACCGCAGCGCAGTCGTAAGCGCGGGCCTCTTGCCACGAGCACCTAAAAGTACCTAGCTGGATCTTCTTGTTATCCACTATGATCTGAGCTACCCAAGTCGGTGTCTTCATGGGTTTCCGGTGAACACCAAGAAACGTCATCTCTGGCTCCGATATGATACAATTAACTAGCTAAATAACAACATTTGAGAAAACTGTTAGTCAACATATAAGAAATAAATATGTATGTAAATATTAAATATATATGTAAATATTATGTATAAATGTAGAACCAAGTAGGGCCTCATACTTACATATGACGCGTATATAGGGATGATGTTAGTGAGCCAAGTAGGATGCAAAACAGTTTTTTGTGTGCAAATCACAAGGCTCACTAATACCATCCCCAGATCGCATTCTAACATATAAAATTATCTAGATTTTCTACCTACAAAATCATGTAAATTTGCTACATCTATCCCTAAAATTATCTTGATTGTTTTATGTTTTCTACTTATATTTACTATTTCCTACACCAAACAAAAATCACTAAAATGAACTAATTTCTACACTACACAAAAATCAACTAATACACTAATTAAGAGAGGGGTGGGGAGTCTACCTACGGGAGCACGAGGTCGAGGGAGGCACAGGTTTCTGGAGGCGAAGGTCGAAGAGGCGCTGCAGCGAGGGTCGGGGGAGGCGCGGGTCGGAGAGGCATGGTTCAGAGAGACACGGGCAAGGGCGGAGAGGACAGGACTAGGTCGGAGAGGCGCGAGAGAGGACGGAGAGGCGTGATTACCCACAAGTATAGGGGGTGTATCGTAATACTTTCGATAAATAGTAGTGTCGATCCAAATGAGGAGCAGAAGGTGTTGAGTAGTGGTTTTGAGCAGGAAATCTCTGTAAATACTTAGCAAACGAATTTTTAGGGGTTTTTGATAAAGCAAAGAAATAAAGTGCAAGTAAATAAAGACAGCAAATAATTGCAGCAAGTGGCCCAATCCTTTCTTATTAAAGGACAAGCTAGTTGTAATACTTATGAGGACCAAATGTTCTCGAGGACATATGAGAATACTGTCAAGTGCTTTCGTTTCATATAGTTTATTAATATTCTTTGGTTGGATAAGTGTTGTGTGGGTGAACCTATTCTAATGTACCAACCTTACTAGGACTAATACATACTTGTGATTAAACCCCTTGCAATCATCCGCAACTACAAGAAAGTAATTAAGATAAAAACCTAACCACAGCCTTAAACTCTGAGATCCTACACTCCCTTGTGTAAAGGTTTCCTAACAGGGGTTCGGGTTTCTGTCACTCCGGTAACCCCACAATTAGTAGCCAAATACACAATGCATTCCTCTAGGCCCATAAATGGTGAAGTATCATGTAGTCGATGTTCACATGACACCACTAGAATAATAGCACCACAACTTAAATATTAAACCATTGAATAATACCTCAACACAATTCCACTACTAACAACATGACTTCTCCCATGTCCTCAAGAACTAAACGAACTACTCACGAGACATCCTATGGATCAAGATCATAGATGATATGATGATGAATAAAAATATGAACATAAACAAAGATTCAAAGGTTCTACTCAAAAGCATCAACTACAAAAGTAATCAACACCGGGAAAGTTTCCCCTAAGAACTATGCAAGATTCAACACAATTGTTACAGTGGGATGGAGTGGTCATGATGGTGCTGGTGGATATGGTGGTGTGGATGATGATGATGATGATCCGGATGAAGTCTAGCTTGATGATGGTGTTGATGGCGATGATATACCCTCTCCAGGAAGGAATTTCCCCGACAGAAATCTATCTACCGGAGAGCTTTTTCTCTCTCTGTAAGTTCCGCCCCGCAGAGGCGGCGGAATCTTTCCGTGGTCGCTCCCCGAACTTTAGGGTTTCGAGTGGAAGATATAGGCGAAGGGGCTGAGCAGGAGGTGGGCCAGGGTGGCCACACCCGTGGTGGCGCGGCCTAGGGTAGCCCACGCATGGGGGTGGGCCCCCTGTGGCCCATCTCAGCCTCCCCTTCTAGCTTCCTTCATCTTCTGGAAAAATAGAATTTTCCGTGTATTTTCTTGTATTTTTCTGATCTTCGTGAAAATTGCATCCAAACACCGCTTTTTCCATCAGAACCCTGACTCCAGCAGTTCATCCTCCAAGAATCATGCAACATGCAAAAATAGATGAAATAACATAAGTATCACCTCTTAATATGAAATATATCAATGAATAACAACAATTTATGATATAGAATAGTGATGCAAATTGGACATATCTACTCCCCCAAGCTTAGACCTCGCTTGTCCCCAAGAGAAAACTGAGCTCAGTAAACATGTCCACGGGTTTATGGAGTGAAGTGTCGATAAAAATAATATGGACAAGAAGCATCACACTTACCAATACACAACTCATAATAGAAAGCAAGTCACCATTATATAACTTAACTTGCAACGAATATGGGAGTCACAATAAAGATGAATAAAGAGAAATCATAATAGGTAATGGAAAACTTTGTTCTTGGTCAGAGAACAGCTGATAAATAGTTTTAAAGCAAAGCTTTTGTAAAGAATTTTATTACAGGAGTACCTTTTGCTCAAACATAAAAGGCTTTTCACAATGATGGCTTTCAAAGTAATACTCATCCAGATAAGAACAATGTGCAAAACAAAGAAGATAAGAAACATGATCGAATAAATAATCATATGAATGATTGAAACACAACAACTCAAATGCTTGCTGGAAATAGAAAGGAATAGGTTTACTGACTAAACTAAGAAGTAAAAGAAATTCCCTTCGCAGAGGGAAGCAGGGATTTCAAGTTCATAAAGAGCTTTCAAAATATTATGGTACTTACTAGCCTTGAGCTCTCATTTCCCCTATCATAAGAATCTTGAGGTGATTAAGATGAAAGTGAACAAAGATGAGTATATGCTTCACGAAATATAAGTTGGCAATCTCATATCCCTTGAGTACGTGGGCCGCTCCTCGTGCTACTCAACTTTAGTTACCGGTAAGTTCTTGTCATAGTAAGTACATGTGTATCATAGAGAACCGCCAACGGGTTACCCCTTGCCCCATGATACAGGAGCTATTGGAGGGAATATGCCCTGAGAGGCAATAATAAAGTGTTTATTATGTGTATTCCAAGTATATGATAGATGTTTATTTTGCAAGCTATAATTGTATTAATACGGAAACGTTAATACATGTGTGTTTAATAAACAAACAGAAAGTTCCTAGTTATGCCTCTCTCATAAACTAGTTCGTTGATTAACAAGATGATCACAGTTTCCTGATCATAGACATTGGATGTTGTTAATAACGAGATCACAACATTAGTGTAATGATGTGATGAACATTCATTCGAAGTATAGCATTACGATCAAAGTCATTGATTTTATATTGCTATAAACAACTTACGAAGTGATCCTAATCCTTAGACCATGAGATCATGCCAATCACTAACACCGGAAGAGTTTCTTGTTGACATCAAACGTCACACCGTAACTGGGTGATTATAAAGATGGCTTCAAAGATACTAAAGTGTTATGTTGAGAATCATGGATCAATAGTGGAATTTGTTCATCCCGATGATGGATAGATATACTCTAGGCCCTCTCGGTGATATCACATTAATTAGCTTGCAAGCAAGTGATTTGATCACTAGAATGTTATATCACGGGAACGAGAAAAGAGTGCATGTCAGTAACGAGATCAAACTAGGTATGGAGATACCGATGATCGAATCTCGGACATGTAATATATCATGAAACAAAGGGATTAAGATACAAGCATAAAAGGTTCCGACGATCAGAAGAAAGTCATCGTTGAATGTGTGGGAGTCAGTATGGATCTCCAGGTCCCGCTACTGATTATTGATCAGAGAAGGGTCTCGATCATGTCCGCATTATTCGCAAACTGCAGGGTGACACACTTAAGGAACACTGACATCTAGTTGGAGCAAATGTTTCATGCCGGAAAGAATAACAAGCGCAGGAATTTATTTCACTAGATACCGAAATAGGTTTTTAGGTGAAATTGCATAAAGTGGTTTTGCATGTGAAATAGAATTCTAGCAAGGGGTTATATGTGAATGTTTGTCATTAAAGTAATTGAAAAAAATCTGAATAAATAAAAGAGTTTTATTTAATGAGAGTTTGCATTAAATTTACTGGAAACTTAATAACAAGTTTGAGTGGGATTTTGAGTGGAGGAAATTGAAAGGGTTTTTGTGAGTGGAGTGTCCACCCACATGAATGAATGAGGGGAGGGGGCAGCCCCCATGGCCGGCGGCCACCCCCTTGGGTGCCCCCCCCCCTCCTCCTATAAAAGGCACCCCCTCTCCTCTCTCTCACACACACCTCCTCGTGAAGGATCTCTCTCCCCCTCTAGAATTTATCCCCCATGGTATCGGACTAGAGAGATACATGTTCCCGGTGGCTATTCGGCAATAAAGGGTTGTGCTTCTACTGCATCGCTGGAGCGAGGAGGCGGAGGTTCCTCGGTGTCTTGTACGTGTGTGCGAGCACGGATGCGCTGCTGCTTTGCGGCGCTAGGACTTCCTCTCGATCTTGAGATCGCCAAGAGATCGTCTACATCAACCACGAGTTCAACTCGTTAAGATTTTTTGGTCTTCAAGGGTATGTTCTCTACGGATATACATCCACCCGTTGTTTGTATCTAGTAGATAGATCTTGGTACATAGTTCCCATCGTAGGAATTTTTTTGTTTTCTATGCTGCGAACCCTACAGTGGTATCAAAGCCGGATCTATGCATAGATGCTTTACACGGGTAGTACACATATGAGTATGTGGACGATGATGATCATGTTGTTGCTCCTTAGTTGTAATTTTGGATATTGGTGGCATAGTGGGATGAAGCGGCCCGGACAAACTTTACATGTCCTCGCACACGAGACTTGTTCCACGCTTGACATGCAACTAGTTTGCATAAGTGGCTAGCGGGTGTCTGTCTCTCATACTATAGTCAATATCTATTTTTCAACGAGTTGTCAACAATTTGGTTATCCTCGTTGTGGTTAAGAACGGTTCTATCTTCGAAAGCCCTAAGCCACGTAAAACTTGCAATGGATAAATTAGAGGCGTCTAGTTTAGATTGTTGCTGGGCTAGTGTTATGATATGGTGATGTTGTAAGTAGAAGTATGAGATGATACTCTTACAACACACATAGCGTGTAAGTTCCATAGACCTTGGACTTACACATAAAGGTATGATAGTGATCATTCCACGGTGCACATGATAGAGATCATATGCGGGAACCATATCATTTCACTAATAAACATGTGATGTTTGATAGCATATTATATTGCTTGCTTAGCGCTTTATTAGCATAATAAGATGATCCCTCATTTAAATATCAAGATAAGAATGTGTTCTTCCTTTAGTATGCACCGATTATGTTTCCGTCGCTCCAAGACATCACATAATGATCGGGTGTTCTTGGATCCACGACCATATATCGGGTGTAAGACAGTTACACACGCGAATACTAAGGTTCTAACTTGGCGAGCCTAGCATGTACAGACATGGCCTCGGAACACGGACCGAAAGGTTAAGCATGAGTCATATAGTAGATATGATGCCCATTTGATGCTCGCCTTTGAAGCTACACCGACTCACATGATGATCGGACTTGGTGTAGTGGATTTGGTTCATGTAATCACCAAAAAGGCACGAGGGATGTCGTTTTTGAGTGGGAGTTCATTCATAATGTGGATTAGGTGTACTCAATCTATCATAAACTTAGTCTAAACTTTAAAAATTCTATTTTATATGGCACCACCTGCTTTTAATTTCAATGTGTTCATGGAGAAAGAGAAACTTGCAACAAACGGTAGCATCTTTACCGAATGGGCCATGAATTTGAGGATTCTCCTCTCTGCTGCACAAAAGAAATATGTGCTAGAAGCACCACAAGGCCTCCCCACCTAATGAGGATGCCCCTGACGAGGATAAGAAAGTCTATGAGACTCGTCAGGAGGACCACAACTTAGTTCATTGCGGCATATTGTATGGGCTAGATCTGGAACTTCGAAAGCGTTTAGAAAACGGCAATGCATTTGTTACAATGGGTGAGTTGAAAATGATTTTCGACACGCAAGCTGCTGTAGAGAGCTACAATGCTTCAGAAAAGTTCTTTAGCTGCATGATGGAAGAGCACAGCTCTGTTGGTGAGCATGTACTCAAGATGTCGGGTTACGCCGATAAGCTTGTGTCCTTGGGAATATTGATTCCCATTGACTTAGGCATCCATCATGTTCTGCAGTCTCTGCCACCTAGTTATAAGAGCTTCGTGATGAACTATAATATGCAAGGCATGAAGAAGTCTCTCCCCCAGCTTCTGTCAATGCTTAAAACTGCAGAAGTGGAGATCAAAAAGGAACATCAAGTGTTGATGATCAATAAGAACAGGGTTTCAACAAAGACAAGAAGGGAAAACGGAAGGGAAGTAAGGGCGGCAAGCCAGTTGCCATGCCTGAAAAGAAACCCCGAGTTGGACCTAAGTCTGATACCGAGTGCTACTATTGTAAGGGGACTGGCCACTAGAAGCGCAACTGCCCCAAGTATTTGGCAGACAAGAAGGCCGGCAAGGAAAACAAAGGTATATATGATATACATGTTATTGATGTGTACTTGACTAGTGCTCGCAGTAGCACCTGGGTATTTGATACCGGTTCAGTTGCTAATATTTGTAACTTGAATCAGGGGCTGCGAAACAAGCGACCGCTAGCAAGGGGTGAGGTCAAGATGCGTATCAGCAATGGATCAAGCATTGATGTGATCGCCGTCAGAACGCTGCCTCTCCATTTTCTGTCAGGATTAGTAATAAACTTGAAGAATTGTTATATGGTGCCAGCACTGAGCATGAACATTGTATCTGGATTGTGGTTGATGCGACGTGGTTATTCATTTAAATCCGAGAACAATGGTTGTTCTATTTATATGAATGAAATCTTTTATGGTCATGCACCGATGATGAATGGTTTATTTCTTTTGGATCTCGACAATAATGTTACACATATTCATAATGTTGATGCTAAAAGAATTAAACTAAATGATGATATATCCGCATATATGTGGCACTGCCGTCTAGGTCATATTGGCGTTAAACACATGAAGAAGCTCCGTTCGGATGGAATTTTGGAATCACTTGATTTTGAATCATTTGATACATGTGAGCCATGCCTTATGGGCAAGATGACTAGAACCTCATTTTCCGGTTCAATGGAACGGGTGACGGATTTATTGGAAATCATATATTTTGATGTATGTGGTCCAATGAGTGTGTAACATCCCTAAAATCATGATTTCAAAGATTGCATATCATTCATGCATGCATATAGATTTGAGATCAATTTCAAACTCATTTCAAGAAAACAGAAGCACATAGTGCTATCATTTTATGTGAGCAAACTTAAATAAGATGCCCATCCCCATTTGAAAGCTTGACTGTTTTAAACCAAGTTTGTTTGCTTCCCTTGTTGATTGGTTTGAGTGTGGAGTTAGAAAAAAATTATACAAAATAAAAATGGTTTCAAAACCACTTTCCAACATTTGCAAACCAAGTGCTATGTCACTGTTATTCTGTCTTTCCAAAAATGATCAAGCCAATTCAAAGTGACCACATGGTTTTATGCCTAGAATTGTGACTGTTGAACACTGCAAAAATCCTGAAATGATTTGAATTCATTTGAAAATCATTCCAGAAAATCAAATTAGAAAAAGAAAAGGGATAAAGAAAAGGAAAAGGGCCGGCGCTACTAATCTGGCCCATCAACAGAAGCAGCCCAACTAGCCCACCTGGGTCCCTTCTCTCCCTCGATCACGCGCAGATGCACCCAGCAAGATGCTGACACCCGGACCCCACCCCCCCTCTGTTCTATTCGCTGACAAGCGGGCCCTCTCCACGTCACTCCTTCTTCCCCAAATCGCGCCCGCAGACCACGTCGCCGCTGCCGTTGATGTCGGTAATGGCGCGGCGTAATTAGCCTTGATACCGCAAGCGTTTCCTGTCGTGCTTCAGCCTATTTAAACCACACCCCGCCGCGGTCAATTTCCCCCACGCTACACTCTCTTCTCGCCACCAGGCTGCCCCCATTTCGCGTTGCACCGCCGCAGCTCCGACGATCTCCGGCGAGATATTCCGGTAAGACCTCGTCGCCCCTTGCTGCCTAAACTTGCCAGTACGATCTCCGTGACCATGCGCATCTCCTGACCCCTCTGGTGCATGCTAGGAACATCCAGAACCTCGGCAACGTCGGCGACCACACAAGACAGACGACCCCATCCACTCCGGCGACCAATTGCGGTAAGCTCCGAGCGCCCCTTGCCCACTCTTGCATACGAAGTTGTTCGCCACTGTCTTGCGCGTCTCCTAATCCATCTGGTTCTTGCTAGTGTGACGCGAAACCTCGGCAACGACTTCGATAGCAACCACCCGACGCCGTGCACAACTCCGACGAGCTCCAGCAGCCCCTACCGTGCGCTCCTTGCCAAGCCACCTCCATGTTGAGCTTCGCCTTGTCCTTGTGGTTCTGGTAAGCACCCTCTCCCCTCCTCGGATGACCTAGAACGCCAGCGCCGCCACTGACCGACGCGCCACCGCCAGTCGCCGCCGCTAGCGCCGAAAGTCTATGGTCGAAGCAACGGTAGCCGTTAGATCTGCATCATAAGGGCTAGATTAGATCTGAGCGAAACGTTTTCTGTGAATCTGGCGCGTTGGATCTGACTTGATCTGACGGCGCGGAAGGGTGATCCTGAGCGAAGTGGTATCGACCAATAGGATAGCGCCGCGTGGCTAGGGTTTAGTTTAAAAACAGAATTTGAATCAGGTTTATATCCAAATTTGATTTAGCTATAACTTTTGATTCACACGTTAGAATTTGACAAATTTTATATCGTTGGAATCAGGAGATCAAGCCCTTTCTGTTTATGCAATGTGTTTAATGTTTATCTTCTGTTAAAATGACTTTATTTGCAGAAACTTGTTTAGGACTATTTTAATTATATGATCTGTTTAGGAAATTGTTTTAGTGTCAAATAAACTTGGTTTAGCAAGTTTTTGACTTGGTTATGATTCACTACTATGCACTTGCTTGGTTGAGTTTTAAAAAAATCATCACTTAGCATTTTGCATGCATGCATATGTATTTTTGTTTGTATATGTTGTGTGTAATGGTTGCTACCGTTCTTTGTGTAGACTTTGGTGCTAGTGATTGTGATTGTGAAGAGTGCTACTCTCCCAACTACCAAGGCAAGTGGTACTTCATGAATATTTATATCCCTATATTTTGTATACAAGCATTAGAAATATTTTGCTAAGTCTTGCATGTTACTATTTTGCCAAATGCCATGTTGGGAAATCCTAAGTAGTTGTAGAATTGCTAGGAAATTTCTAAGTCAAGTACTATCTATGCCATGCTTAGCCTAGCTAGTAGCAAACAAGGGTTGGTAAAATTTACATGCTATGATGAAAATATTTCTAAGTCTTTGGACTTATGTTTTTCTTAATAAAACAACTAAGTCAATGAATCACCTGGGTGGAAAGGGACTTGATTGGTGGTTTTTGGTTGAGTGGTTACACAAGGCCCATGGCTATGGTTTACCTTGTGTATCTCACTTGTGGAAAGCCACCCAGGAACAAAGGGATTTTAGAGGCCAAGTGTTGAGAAGCTTCTAGTGCAGCCACTTGGCAATATGGGCTCTGCCTGGATCACATAATAGGTTGGAGCACGTCCATTTGGTCTAAGGAAAGGTTTCTGAAAGGTCCTGTCTTGGGAAACCAAGTCTGGTGGGGAAAGTGCACAACCTCTGCAGATGGAAAAATCTAAGTACTTAGCCAAGTCCATGGCAATGGACAACTTGAGCATCAAGACATGGAAGCTATCAAAGAATCTCATCATTCCAACTTCTAAGTAAAAACTTGTGGGTGAACAAGGGTGAAGGACCTCAATGTCTATTGGTGGTTCCTTGGGAAAAGTTTTGACAAAGAAAACTTAGTGATTTCAACTAATAGGAAAAACCTATTTTGAGCAAGCAAGCCAAGCTACACTTAGCCAAAATGCATATAATAATATAGTCCACCTAAATTTTACTAAGGTATCACTTGCCAATACTATTCCAAAGTATTGACCCACTGTGGCTATAACTTGTGATGTTGCAGGTTACTCCAATGAGGATTAGGTGTCATGAGTCTACACTTAACATGTTTGCCTGTGGCACATGAAGATGAAGACTTATATTTATTTAATTATTCAAACTCTTGTATTAGGCCTGTGGCCTTGAGTTGTAAAGACTATGTTTATCTCTGGAACGGATGTAATAAATGACCTTTGTATCTGTGTACTTCATCTTAAACTGTGGATGCTAGCAATGATCCAGGGACTAGCATTGCAATCACATGGATCCTTTTCCTTTATAAAGGAGGGATCTTACAGATGGTATCAGAGCGACGTGTTGCCTGTAGGATTATGACCCTAGGATTGGAAACTACTAAGGAAAATTTTTCAACTACTTCTACACTGGTCTATTCTTCTCGTAAACTTTTCTAATCTTCTCTCTCATCTCTATTTGTAGATGAACTCCATCAACAAAGCCGTAAGGAAAGGACCACTCATGACAATGACTTTGGAGTGTGAGACAGAATTCCCCAAGGCTCTCAAGGACCTCATGGTTGCATTAGAGATACAAGGTGCAGCTGTGTACAAAGGTTTTCCAGTGATGGATGAAGGAGTGGAATACTGGTGGGTGCAACTTCACTTGTACAAAAACAAGGAAGACAACCATCAGGAAAAAGGATTATGCATGTACACCAACACTATAGTGCACACCACATTCTTTGAGTCAGCAAGAGATGAAGCTTGGAGGACTATCAAATAACTTAGTGCTAGAGTTAAGTGCAGAATTCTCAACCTCCAAAAAGACTTAAAGAAAGAGAAGGAACATACCCAAGAGTTGGAGGCTACCAACCAAACCTTAAGAGGAGACATTATAGACTTAGTGATGGAGTCATGTGAGCAAGATAGGCTGATTGCCTCTAGAAACATTGTGTTAGCCAACAGATCCAGTGAGATAGGATTGTAAACGTACTTCATTAGTTGGACCACCACCTATCACCTTATTTTCCAAAATGTTGCTTAAAATAAGTTTGAACCTTGGCTGTTGTAATGGTTTCATGTATGCATGACTTGTGTGTTTTGCTTCCCAAGGATATGTATGTGATGTTTTGTCTTTTGTTTTATCTTGAATTGTGTTGTTCTAACTTTTCTATCTATTAAATAGATGCCTATTACCATCAGCACTGTTGAGGAGTTCCAGGTTACCCGCTTTGGTCCTCGTATCGTTGAGCTTACTACTTTGCTCAATCTCCCTCTTCCCACCATCATGGTGCATCCCCTCACTAAGTTTGAAAGGAAGGACCTCTGGGGCTTCAAGGTGAACCAGCCCGGACGGCAGACAGAGCCTACTACGGAGGCCATCGTCTTCAAGCTTATGCACGATGACAGGGAGAGAGGCCTTGAGGTAGTGATGCAGGATCTGATAGGACGTCTGCTAGGGCGACACTCCCGACAGGTTAGAGGCACCCACTTCCACGTCTTCGGGAGACGTGATGAGGATGGAGAGTCCATTGACTTCGAGGACGATTCAAGGGACGCAGCAGAGCCAATACGCCTGTACCTCCAGGACTTAGAGTCTCTCATTAGGCACGTGGACACAGACAGGACCAATGTCATGCTCAGTAATGACGAGCTCCAGGTGCAGCTTCGCGAGAAGGACAAGCTCTTCGCGAAGCAAGACGAGATAGTCAAGGAAATGGAGGCGAAGTTCGAGACCCAGGACAGGAAGTTCAAGAGTCAGGAGAAGCGTGTCCAGGATAGGAACAAGAAGATCCGGGACATGACTGAAGAACTGCAGTCCAAGGACTTCGAGCTAGAGCAGCAGCAGGCAGTGATAGAGAGGCTTCGTTCCCAGAAGAGGGATCTCAAGGCCAAGATAGAGACCTTGACCACTAGCATCAAGGAGAACAAGACCGCAATGGAGAACGCAGGTCTTACCTTTGTCGAGGAGGAGATTGATGTTGATGAATAGACTTGACTACTCGTTTATCTTTCATTATCATACTTGTTATTTGAGAACTTGTTATTGGACCATCCGACATGTGGATGGCTTGCTACTTGTGTGTTTTACTTTGTGAACTTGTTATCTTGTTGTTGAACTTTTATCTTTGTGTTGGATGCTATGTGTTTGCTTATGTGATGTAATGTGCATGAAAGCATCTATGGGTATCTCATTCTTATCTCTATTTGAACAAACCACAGATGCCTCCCCGTCGTGCAAACCCCAACCCCAACAACAACAACAACAACATCACTCCAGAAATGCAGCAAATGATGACTACTCAAACTCAGCTAATGCAGATGATGACGACGTTCATCCAGAACCAAAACAACAACAACAACAACAACAACAACAATAACAACAACAACAACCCTCCGGGCTTTGATATGCTCACCAGGTTCTTGAGATTGAGGCCAGCTAAGTTCTCGGGGACGACTGATCCCATGGTGGCCAACGATTGTCTACGCTCAGTAAACAAGGACTTGATAACCGTGGGCTGTACGGATGCTGAAAAGGTCAGATTTGCAGCACATCTGCTGGAAGGGCCAGCCGCCACTTGGTGGGACAACTTCCAGATCACCACTCCCATAGATGAAGTGACATGGGCTATCTTTGAGGATGGCTTTCATCGCTCATATCTCATCGAGTGATGAGTCTGAAAAGAAAGAGTTCCACAATTCAAGCGCCACCGCAGCGTGGCTGAATACATTGAGGAGTTCAACAATCTGGCGCGTTATGCACCGGATGAAGTTGACACTGATGCCAAGAGAAAGGAAAAATTTCTTGAAGGCTTGAATGATAAGCTGAATCTGCAATTGCCTATGGCCTATGTTCCCACTTATCAGTCGCTCTGTGACAAGGCTGCTATTTTGGAGAACAAAATAAAGCAAGTTGAGAGTAGAAAAAGAAAGCACTCCGACAAGCACAGCTCGGGATCGTCTCACAAATGATCTCATTATTATGACAGCAGAAGCTCAGGATCCCACAAGCATGGGAAATTCAACAAGCACCACAACCACAACCGTCATGACAACAAGCATCACCGTAGTCATGACAATGACAAGTACAAGAACCACAAGAGTGGACATAAGAGCCACCACAGTGGTAATGGAAGTGGAAGTGCAAGTCAGCCTGTTAAGAGAGACATCAGTCAGGTTGAATGCTTCAAATGCAAGAAGATGGGGCATTATGCAAATGAATGCCCAGAAAAGAAAGTTGAAGGACCTATCAAGCCCAATCCTTTCTAGAAAGGACAAGTGAACCACATCAGTGTGGAGGAGGTCTATGAGGAGCCTGATGCTGTTGCTGGTAAGTTCAGACTCAATTCTATTCCAGCATTTGTTCTTTTTGATACTGGAGCATCGCATTCATTCATATCAAAAGCATTTGTTGATAGAAATGGGTTTCCAACTGAAAACATTGGGTGTCCAATAAAGGTTAGTTCTCCGGGTGGAGATATGATAGTAAGTCTTGGATGTCGGGATCTAGTAATATAGTTTGGAAAACATAAATTTCCAGTGAGTCTGATAATCCTAGATTCCCAAGGACTGGACGTAATATTGGGAATGGATTGGATAGCTAAGTATGAAGGAGTACTGGATTGTGCGAATCGTTCTGTTGCACTCACAACCCTGGAAAGAAAAAGAATTAAATTCAAGTCCAACTTTGAATCCAAAGGAAGTAAGCTAAATTATCTTAAGGGGGTTAGCATGGACAGTGTGCCAATTGTGAGTGAGTATCCGGATGTGTTTCCGGAGGAATTGCCAGGAATGCCACCAGATAGAGATGTGGAATTTCTTATAGATTTGGTACCAGGGTCTGGACCAATAGCAAAGAGACCTTATAAAATGTCAGTTGATGAACTAAAAGATCTCAAGAAGCAACTTGGAGAACAGTTGCAGAAAGGATTTATTCAACCAAGTTCTTCATCTTGGGGAGCCCTAGTCTTGTTTGTGGAGAAGAAACATAGAAGTCAAAGGTTATGCATAGATTACCGTTCACTCAACGAGGTAACTATCAAGAACAAATATCCTTTGCCTAGAATCAATGACTTGTTTGATCAGCTAGAAGGACCATGCGTGTTCTCAAAGATTGATCTCCGGTCAGGCTATTTTCAACTCAAGATAAGAGAACAAGACATACCTAAAATAGCATTCACTACAAGGTATGGATTGTATGAGTATACCGTAATGCCTTTTGGTTTGACAAATGCTCCAGCATACTTCATGAATATGATGAACAAGGTGTTCATGGAATTTCTTGACAAATTTGTTGTCGTTTTCATCGATGACATCTTAGTCTACTCCAAGAGCTAAGAAGAACATGAAGGACACTTACGATTGATACTTGAGAAGTTGAGAGAGCATAAACTTTATGCCAAATTCAGCAAGTGTGAGTTTTGGTTGGAGGAAGTTGGTTTTCTTGGTCATGTTATGACGAAGGATGGTGTAGCAGTTGATCCTGCTAAAGTTTCAGCTGTGACTGAATGGGAATCTCCCAAGTCCGTGAAAGAAGTTTGTAGTTTCCTTGGCTTAGCAGGTTACTACAGAAGGTTCATTGAGAATTTCTCAAAGGTTGCTAAGCCCATGACTGAATTGCTAAAGAAAGACAAGAAGTTTGCTTGGTCTAAAGGTTGTGAACTCAGCTTTCAGGAGTTGAAGAAGAGACTTGTGACAGCCCCAGTCTTGTGTCTGCCAGATTTGGAAAAAGATTTCCAAGTATATTGTGATGCATCTCATCAAGGGTTGGGTGCAGTACTTATGCAAGATGGTAAAGTTGTAGCTTATGCCTCGAGACAACTCAAAACTCATGAAGTGAACTATCCTAATCATGATTTAGAGTTAGCCTCTGTCGTCCATGCACTCAAAACATGGAGACACTATCTTTTGGGAAAGCGTTGTGAAGTGTTCACGGATCACAAAAGTTTGAAGTATATCTTCACCCAGAAGGAAATCAATATGAGACAAAGAAGATGGTTAGATCTTATCAAGGACTATGACTTAAGTTTGCAATACCACCCCGGTAAAGCAAATGTTGTAGCAGATGCTCTAAGTCGTAAGGTATTTGTGAATGGCCTTACCAAAGGAGAATTGCCAGATGATCTATGCACTCAATTTAGAAAACTCAGATTGGAGATTGTGCCTGAAGGACATCTCATGTCTTTGGATGTTCAACCCACTTTGTTGGACAAGATCAAAGAAGCCCAGAAGATTGATAAAGAAATCTAAGAGATTAAAGAAAAGATTGGCAAAGGAAAAGCCAAAGGGTTCCATGAAGACGAACAGGGTACTTTATGGCATGGGAAACGTATTTGTGTTCCACAAGACCCGGAGTTGCAGAAACTGATTTTGCAAGAAGCACATAACTCTCCGTATTCCATTCATCCGGGTAACACCAAAATGTACATGGACATGAAAGAAAGATTTTGGTGGAATAATCTCAAGAAGGACATCGCCGAACATATTGCTTTGTGTGATGTGTGTAGTAGAGTGAAAACGGAGCATCAGAAACCAGCAGGCTTGCTTCAACCACTACCTATTCCTGATTGGAAGTGTGACAAAATTGGTATGGATTTCATTACCGGATTACCAAGGACCAGGTCAGGATATGATTCCATATGGGTAGTAGTGGATCGCCTAACTAAAGTGGATCATTTCGTACCCATGAAGACAACCTACACAAGTGCTAAGTTAGCCAAAATCTACATGAGTAGAATTGTGTGTCTACATGGAGTACCCAAGAGTATTGTGTCTGATAGGGGAACTCAATTCACTTCCCATTTTTGGAGACAGTTACATGAGTCATTGGGAACGAGGTTGGAATTCAGTACTGCTTTTCATCCTCAAACCGATGGACAAACGGAAAGGACTAATCAAATTCTTGAAGACATGTTGAGGGCATGTGCCCTAGACTACGGAGCCAGTTGGGATGAAAGTCTGCCTTACGCAAAACTTTCTTATAATAGCAGCTATCAAGCCAGCATTGAGATGGCACCGTTTGAGTTTCTATACGGAAGAAAGTGTACCACCCCATTGTTATGGAATGGTGTGGGAGAAAGAAGTTTATTCGGGCCAGATCTCATCAAAGAAGCCGAAGAGAAGGTCAAATTGGTTAAGGACAGGTTGAAGATAGCACAGTCCCGACAAAAAAAGCTATGCAGATCCTAAGCGTAGATAAGTCACCTACAAAGTTGGTGATAGAGCCTATCTTAGAGTGTCACCACTTTGTGGAGTGAAAAGATTTGGAGTCAAAGAAAAATTGGCACCAAGATATGTTGGGCCATTCAAGATTTTGAGTCGCAAAGGAGAAGTTGCCTATGAAATTGAATTACCAGAATCTATGTCAGCTGTCCATAATGTGTTTCATGTGAGTCAGCTTAAGAAATGTCATCCAGAAATGGAAGAAACTTCTTTGAAGGATACTATACCTTTGGAGGAAGTTTAACTAGAAAGTGATCTCACTTATGAAGAGAAACCTATCAAGATTCATGAAACTGCAGAAAGAGTCACAAGGACTAAGACTATCAAGTTTTGAAAAGTACAGTGGAATCATCATTCCGAAGAGGAAGCAACATGGGAAAGAGAAGATGATCTTCGGAAAGACCACGCTCACCTATTTGCTAGCCAATCCGAATCTCGAGGGCGAGATTCACCTTAAGGGGGTTAGATTTGTAACATCCCTAAAATCATGATTTCAAAGATTGCATATCATTCATGCATGCATATAGATTTGAGATCAATTTCAAACTCATTTCAAGAAAACAGAAGCATATAGTGCTATCATTTTAGGTGAGCAAACTTAAATCAGATGCCCATCCCCATTTGAAAGCTTGACTGTTTTAAACCAAGTTTGTTTGTTTCCCTTGTTGATTGGTTTGAGTGTGGAGTTAGAACAAAATTATACAAAATAAAAATGGTTTCAAAACCACTTTCCAACATTTGCAAACCAAGTGCTATGTCACTGTTATTCTGTCTTTCCAAAAATGATCAAGCCAATTCAAAGTGACCACATGGTTTTATGCCTAGAATTGTGACTGTTGAACACTGCAAAAATCATGAAAAGATTTGAATTCAAATAGAGTTTGAATTCATTTGAAAATCATTCCAGAAAATCAAATTAGAAAAAGAAAAGGGATAAAGAAAAGGAAAAGGGCCGGCGCTACTAATCTGGCCCATCAACAGAAGCAGCCCAACTAGCCCACCCGGGTCCCTTCTCTCGCCACGCTCACAGATGCACCCAGCAAGCCGCTGACACCCGGACCCCACTCCCCCTCTGTTCTATTCGCTGACAAGCTGGCCCTCTCCACGTCACTCCTTCTTCCCCAAATCGCGCCCGCAGACCACGTCGCCGCTGCCGTTGATGCCGGTAATGGCGCAGCGTAATTAGCCTTGATACCGCGAGCGTTTCCTGTCGCGCTTCAGCCTATTTAAACCACACCCTGCCGCGGTCATTTTCCCCCACGCTACACTCTCTTCTCGCCACCAGGCTGCCCCCATTTCGTGTTGCACCGCCGCAGCTCCGACGATCTCCGGCGAGATATTCCGGTAAGACCCCGTCGCCCCTTGCTGCCTAAACTTGCTAGTACGATCTCCGCAACCATGCGCATCTCCTGACCCCTCTGGTGCATGCTAGGAACATCCAGAGCCTCAGAAACGTCGGTGACCACACGAGACAGACGACCCCATCCACTCCGGCGACCAATTGCGGTAAGCTCCGAGCGCCCCTTGCCCCCTCTTGCATACGAAGTTATTCGCCACTGTCTTGCGCGTCTCCTAATCCATCTGGTTCATGCTAGGGCGACGCGAAACCTTGGCAACGACTTCGACAGCAACCACCCGACGCCGTGCACAACTCCGACGAGCTCCAGCAGCCCCTGCCATGCGCCCCTTGCCAAGCCACCTCCACGTTGAGCTTCGCCTTGTCCTTGCGGTTCTGGTAAGCACCCTCTCCCCTCCCCGTACGACCTAGAACGCCAGCGCCGCCACTGATAGATGCGCCGCCGCCAGTCGCCGCTGCTAGCGCCGTTAGTCTATGGTCGAAGCAACGGTAGCCATTAGATCTGCATCGTAAGGGCTAGATTAGATCTGAGCGAAACGTTTTCTGTGAATCTGGCGCGTTGGATCTGACTTGATCTGACGGCGTGGAAGGGTGATCCTGAGCGAAGCGGTATCGACCAATAGGATAGCGCCGCGTGGCTAGGGTTTAGTTTAAAAACAGAATTTGAATCAGGTTTATATCCAAATTTGATTTAGCTATAACTTTTGATTCCCACGTTAGAATTTGACAAATTTTATATCGTTGGAATCAGGAGATCAAGCCCTTTCCGTTTATGCAATGTGTTTAATGTTTAGCTTCTGTTAAAATGACTTTATTTGCAGAAACTTGTTTAGGACTATTTTAATTATATGATTTGTTTAGGAAATTGTTTTAGTGTCAAATAAACTTGGTTTAGCAAGTTTTTGACTTGTTTATGATTCAGTACTATGCACTTGCTTGGTTGAGTTTTCAAAAAATCATCACTTAGCATTTTGCATGCATGCATATGTATTTTTGTTTGTATATGTTGTGTGTAATGGTTGCTACCATTCTTTGTGTAGACTTTGGTGCTAGTGATTGTGATTGTGAAGAGTGCTACTCTCCCAACTACCAAGGCAAGTGGTACTTCATGAATATTTCTATCCCTATATTTTTTATACAAGCATTAGAAATATTTTTCTAAGTCTTGCATGTTACTATTTTGCCAAATGCCATGTTGGGAAATCCTAAGTAGTTGTAGAATTGCTAGGAAATTTCTAAGTCAAGTACTATCTATGTCATGCTTAGCCTAGCTAGTAGCAAACAAGGGTTGGTAAAATTTACATGCTATGATGAAAATATTTCTAAGTCTTTGGACTTATGTTTTTCTTAATAAAACAACTAAGTCAATGAATCACCTGGGTGGAAAGGGACTTGATTGGTGGTTTTTGGTTGAGTGGTTACACAAGGCCCATGGCTATGGTTTACCTTGTGTATCTCACTTGTGGAAAGCCACCCAGGAACAAAGGGATTTTAGAGGCCAAGTGTTGAGAAGCTTCTAGTGCAGCCACTTGGCAATATGGGCTCTGCCTGGATCACATAAGTTGCTAGAACTTAGCCATTTGGACAGTTGGTGGTAGTGGGAATGATAGGTTGGAGCACGTCCATTTGGTCTAAGGAAAGGCTTCTGAAAGGTCCTGTCTTGGGAAACCAAGTCTGGTGGGGAAAGTGCACAACCTCTGTAGATGGAAAAATCTAAGTACTTATCCAAGTCCATGGCAATGGACAACTTGAGCATCAAGACATGGAAGATATCAAGAATCTCATCATTCCAACTTCTAAGTAAAAACTTGTGGGTGAACAAGGGTGAAGGACCTCAATGTCTATTGGTGGTTCCTTGGGAAAAGTTTTGACAAAGAAAACTTAGTGATTTCAACTAATAGGAAAAACCTATTTTGAGCAAGCAAGCCAAGCTACACTTAGCCAAAATGCATATAGTAATATAGTCCACCTAAATTTTACTAAGGTATCACTTGCCAATACTATTCCAAAGTATTGACCCACTGTGGCTATAACTTGTGATGTTGCAGGTTACTCCGATGAGGATTCGGTGTCATGAGTCTACACTCAACATGTTTGCCTGTGGCACATGAAGATGAAGACTTATATTTATTTACTTATTCAAACTCTTGTATTAGGCCTGTGGCCTTGAGTTGTAAAGACTATGTTTATCTCTGGAACGGATGTAATAAATGACCTTTGTATATGTGTACTTCATCTTAAACTGTGGATGCTAGTAATGATCCAGGGACAAGCATTGCAATCACAGGGATCCTTTTCCTTTATAAAGGAGGGATCTTACAGAGTGTGTCGGCGCGAGGTGGATATCGTTATTTTGTTACTTTCACGGATGATTTGAGTAGATACGGTATATATTCTTGATGAAACAGAAGTCTGAAACATTTGAAAAGTTCAAGGAATTTCAGAATGAAGTGGAAAATCATCGTAATAGAAAGATCAAATTTATACGGTCCGACCGTGGAGGTGAGTATCTATGTTACGAGTTTAGCACTCACATGAAAGACTGTGGAATTGTTTCACAACTCACACCTGCTGGAACACCACAGCGAAATGGTGTGTCGGAACATCGTAATCATACTTTATTAGATATGGTTCGATCTATGATGTCTCTGACGGACTTGCCATTGTCATTTTGGGGTTATGCACTAGAAACTGCTGCATTCACTTTAAATCGGGCACCATCTAAATCCGTTGAAAAGATACCGTATGAATTATGGTTTGGAAACAAACATAAGCTATCATTTCTTAAAGTTTGGGGATGCGATGTTTATGTGAAGAAACTTCAACCTGATAAACTTGAACCCAAAGCGGAAAAATGTGTCTTCATAGGATACCTTAAGGAAACTATTGGGTATTCCTTCTATCACAGATCCGAGGGCAAGGTTTTTGTTGCCAAGAATGGATCCTTTCTAGAGAAAGAGTTTCTCATGAAAGGTGTGAGTAGTCGGAAGGTAGAACTCGAAGAGGTTATTGAACCTTCTCTTCAAAGTACGGCGAGTAGCGTTGTAACACCCTCGAATTGGCCCTATGCAAGTTTTAGCGAATCCCGCTAAACCCGCATAGAAACGATTCAAAGGTGCCCACCAGGCACTTCCATGCGGGTGGAAAACAAAGTAATATCATTACACAATAGTCCATGATGGAACCCACAGAATATATATACAACAACGACTCCATGAGTCAAGAATACATATATATATAGTACAAAGATCCAAATCACCTTGAAAACAATACAACGCCCGAGTACGGACAAGATGCAAATTGGGCTAAGAGCCCTGAAGAATAACCAATGGCGTCCATAACCCTGCCCAGGCCAAGCCGGAAGGGTAACCCTGCTAACGACGTCGATCTCAAAACCTTCTAAAACAAAAGGGGTGCCGGAAAAGGGCAAAGGAAAAAGAGTGTGGTGAGTACTGAGGCCAGTACACGGCGAGACTAGAATTCGGCGGTCCTCGCCTACATAGGTATGGTGGATTGAAGTGGCAGCGAAGCATGCGCTAAACAACCTATAGAGACTCGATACAACTGTCGGCTATCAGAAAGAGATGAGAAGGACCTATTCGGAACCAACCTGATACTACCACCAATCATACCCATCCTGGTATTTCCCCCTCGAGATCAAACGAGGAAGTCAAACCGAGGAACTCACACAGTTGGCACTTTTATTTATTCAGTTATCGTTGCAGCAATTAAAAGTCAGGTATAGATAGTCATCCTGATATAATAAGCAGTGGGCACTTTTAGTTAACCATTCCATTATAGTTGCAGTGCTTACTAGTCATATCCAAATAACATGAGATATCCCAAACCCAGCAGTTGTTGGTACTTTTATTTAGCCATTCCGTTGTAGTGAAGCTGATTACTAGTCATATCGGATACAAGTCAAATTATAACAGTAAACTTTAGTTATAGTTGTCTATGATCGAGTATTGTGCTCCAAGTCGTCCATAACCCTGGACACGGCTTCTCGAAAAGATTTAACCCTGCAGGGGTGCACCAAAGTTTCCACACGCACCTACACCCTTGTTGTCAGATCAGGTAGGTACAAGATCACAAAACATACACCCAACAATATGTCGACGGGGTTTCAGACATGATGTTTCCCAGACCCAAAGGATGTACATGGGGGCCACCCCACTAAGCTACCCGTAACGAAGTCGGCCGGTCTCCGAGACAGACCCAGAGGTTTGTGAAGACAGCTGTAAACGACTGGGAACTCGAAAGTGTGACTGGGCTTGTTGATACCGCGAAATCGTGGCACGGGGTTCCAAAACAGTACAGGTGCTCCACGCGCAATAGTAAATAAAGCAGTAAAGCATGGCATAATCATGGCATAGGTACATGATAGTAATAAAGCCCCAAACTACTTTGTGGCCCCCGGTATAGTACTTTGAAATCAGGTACTAATCGATGGGGGTGCCCACACACCCCACATGTGTTTAGCACGCTCGATCTCGGAACAGGTGTCAAGAACTCGGGGTCCTACGGGACACCAGTGAGCGGTTAAAAACCAAATATTGTCTATTACCCACCGGTGCATCTGCATTATTTACCTACTTTCAATTTTAGTTATTAAATAATAATTAAAGTCTTGATCCTCTCCACCATTAAGCGTGTGTCAACCACCCAACAACGATGGAACATCGACGACGCGAAGCAACACCTGAGCAAGCAACTACAACTCGCAAGGCCGACTGTCTATCAATCAACAGGAAATAGGGTGTGTCCATGGCAATATAGAGGCTCCAAGGGATATCACGGGTATGAAAACTAGAGCATCGCAACACAGATAGCAATAGATCAATAGGAGGAAATAAAGACTATAAAGTAAAATAGGTAGAAAGAGGAGGAATGCTCGCCTGAAAATACTATCGAAGATTCATCCGAAGAAAGGGTGTCACTCGCATCAACTCATCATCCTAATCCGTGAAGAAGCAATGCACTAAAAGAAACATCGGGTGCACTATTTAATACTACGGCAGAAGATAGGGCATGATGCTTGTATATGATGCATGACATGGAAAGATGCAATGCGATTAGGCAATATTAAGCAGAACCGGGGTCCCGACAATTAAGTATATGGTTATAGTTGTTTTAGATACCCCACAATTTAAATGTTGTCTTACAAGTCGAAACATGGAATCGGTTCGCTACACAAATTTAAATGGAGCCAATATTAGACTAGATATGCCCGCATATGACCTCCATATTTAATTTAGGTGAATCATCCAAATACCCCAAGAAACCACAATATGCATGCAAACATGAATAATTGAATATGCGACAAGTTGTATTATATTATAAAATAGGGTATCGAAAAAGGGGGTCACACATCTCGGTTCGAAGATCTTAGTTCCTAGGGATTCGACGGGTCGGTCTTTGGATCCGGGAAGGAGTTCTCGAGGCTCCGGGTCCAGGAAGGAGAGCTTGGCATCGGACGTCCTTCAGGTCCATGTGTGCTAGCGTCCATTTTTGAGCATTGGGATCTTGTCTGAATTCCAGGTACTAGGCAGCACCGGCCATCAGAGTCACAATCCTCCCATTGATACACCAATCCTTCACAACATCTCACACACATCAGGGACTTACAATAGTGAGCAACACAGGAGGCATGGTCACTTGTTGATCTCAGGCATGCAACACACTCAAAGGATACAGAGGAAGAGATGGCGTGCTGGCTGCTAACATGGGATGTCCCAACAACGACACGAGGTCAATCGGGAGGCCATGAGTCGAGGAGGGAGGCCTGGAACTGGGCTCGAACAAAGGCCACGAGGTTGGGAGGAGATCCTGTTGGCGGTGGGCCGAGGACGGCGGCTCCCGGGGCGGCCATGGCAGGGGTGCGGGCGAGCACGGCCGCAGGCACGAGATGCAGGAGTAGGAGACCGCGTGACAACGATGGCAGGGCCTTGGGCCAGGGAAGAGGGATATCACGCGACAATAGAGGGTGCCTGCGGGCGGCGGCTCGACGGGGACGGGAAGGGCCGGCTAGCGGAGGAGGTCCTGCCGGCGCTGCAGGCTCGTCACGGCTGCAAGGGGACGGACGGGGAGGATCCTGGCGATGGAGAGGGGCCCTCGAGGCCGCGCTTGCGGCCAAAGGAAGGCGGAGGGGAGATGACGGCAGGAGAAGTCGACAAGCGACGGCGGGGCTCGTTGGTGTGCTAGCAACATCCAGAGGGCGGCGACCAGGGGCGAGCTGGGCGGCGGCAGGACTCGACCGGAGGGGATCGTCGGGGTGGGTAGGGGTTCACGAGCAGGAAGGCGAGGGGAATCGAGAGCATGGCCGCGTGGGGGAGATGGGTAGGTCCGGTTGGAACCGGTCAAGCGGGCAGGTGGCTCAGGCGACGCGATCGGGTTGGGGAGTGCGAGCGAGGCCGGTCCTACATAGGAGCGTGCGGGGAGCGTACGGGTGTGCATGTTTGTGTGTGGGTTAACTGAGGTGGGTGTTCCATGCGCGCCTGGGTGTGGTGGCGACGGGATGGGGAATAGCTGGGGTAGATTAGGGTTAGGGTTTGGTTTTTTTAAGGTCTAGATATTTAGGGTTGAGGTTTGGGGTAGTAGGTGGTTTATTCGGTTGGGCCTTTGGGCCCGACCGGATGGACTACCTCCCCCTAACAAAATATTTATATTATTTATTTTCTTTTCTTTTATTTAAAACAAAACATTTACAAATATATTTTAGGCAAAAATAAGGATCCGAGAGGAACATGGTTTTATATTTGAATTAGAGAAGGGGTATTTGTAGAAAACAAAAATAGGGCTTTTAGCAAAATAGTTTTAGCCAAAAATATGCATGTTGATGTCATGATGATTCACAAAGTATAAACGACAGCGATTTTCTAGTAGTGGATTTTTTCGGGGTGCTACAAGCGCAGCGCCGGAAGTTGTTCCGGAGTTGGCTTCACCAGTTGAAGAAGGAACTAATGATAATGATCATGAAACTCCAAAAGAGAGTACTACCGAACCTCGCAGGTCTAGCAGGACGTGCAGCTCCCGAGCTGTACAGAAATCCTGTCATGAATTTCATGGTTGATAAAAATGATGACCCTGCAACGTATGAAGAAGCGATGATGAGCCCGAATTCCAACAAATGGTTAGAAGCCATGAAATCCGAGATGGAATCCATGTATGAAAATCAAGTTTGGAACTTGGTGGACTTACCTCACGACCGAAAGGCCGTGGAGAACAAATGGATTTTCAAAAGGAAAACTGATGTTTATGGTAATGTAACCGTCTATAAAGCTCGACTTGTCACAAAGGGGTTTCGACAAATTCAAGGAGTTGACTACGATGAGACATTCTCTCCCGTAGAGATGCTAAAATTAGTTAGGATTATGTTAGCAATTGCTGCATATTTCGATTATGAGATATGGCAGATGGATGTAAAAAACGCATTTCTTAATGGTAATATTGAAGAAGAGTTGTATATGATACAACCAAAGGGTTTTGTCGATCCTAAGGATGCTAAAAAGGTGTGCAAGCTTCAGTGATCCATCTATGGATTGAAGCAAGCATCACGAAGTTGGAATCTCCGCTTTGATGAGGTGATCAAAGAGTTTGGATTTGTCCAAACTTATGGAGAAGCTTGTATTTACAAGAAAGTGAGTGGGAGCAATGTGGCATTTCTGATACTATATGTGGATGACATATTATTGATCGGAAATGATATAGATCTTTTAAACGGTGTTAAAAGTTATCTAAACAGCAAATTTTTAATGAAGGACCTAGGTGAAGCGTCATACATATTAGGCATAAAGATCTATAGAGATAGATCTAGGCGCCTAATAGGGCTATCGCAAAGTACATACCTTGATAAGATTTTAAAGAAGTTTAAAATGGAAGATAGTAAGAAGGGGTTCTTACCTATGACACAAGACACGACATTGAGTAAGACTCAAAGTCCGGCTACGGCGGAAGAAAGAGAGAAAATGGACAAAGTCCCCTATGCTTCAGCCATAGGCTCTATAATGTACGCCATGCTATGAAAAAGACCGGATGTGGAACATGCTATTAGTTTGACTAGTTCGTACCAATCAGATCCAGGTTCGGAACACTGGAAAGCGGTCAAGAATATCCTTAAGTACTTGCGAAGAACTAAGGATATGTTTCTTGTATACGGAGGTGAAGAAGAGCTCGTCGCTAAGTGTTATGTCGACGCTAGATTTGACACCGATACGGATGACTCTAAGTCTCAATCCGGATACATATTTCTCATGAATGGCGGAGCGGTTAGCTGGAGGAGCTCCAAACAACCTATGGTGGCGGGATCAACGACGGAGGCCGAATATGTTGCTGCTTCGGAAGTGGCTCAGGAAGCAGTTTGGATGAAGGAGTTCATATCCGAACTAGGTGTGGTTGCAAATGCGTTGGACCCAATGGTGATCTATTGTGAAAACAATGGTGGCATTGCCAATGCCAAAGAGCCAAGGTCTCACAAGCATTCCAAGCATATTAAGCGCCGGTTTCACTCCATCCGCGAGCATGTCAAGGATGGAGATATAAAGATTTGTAAAGTACATACAGATCTCAATGTAGCAGATCCTTTGACTAAAACTCTCCCTAGAGCAAAACTTGATCTACACCAGAACTCCATGGGTGTTAGATACATCACTATGTAACTAGATTATTGTCTCTAGTGCAAGTGGGAGACTGAAGGGAATATGCCCTGAGAGGCAATAATAAAGTGTTTATTATGTGTATTCCAAGTATATGATAGATGTTTATTTTGCATGCTATAATTGTATTAATACGGAAATGTTAATACATGTGTGTTTAATAAACAAACAGAAAGTTCCTAGTTATGCCTCTCTCATAAACTAGTTCGTTGATTAACAAGATGATCACAGTTTCCTGATCATAGACATTGGATGTTGTTAATAACGAGATCACAACATTAGTGTAATGATGTGATGAACATTCATCCGAATTATAGCATTACGATCAAAGTCATTGAGTTTATATTGCTATAAACAACTTATGAAGTGATCCTAATCCTTAGACCATGAGATCATGCCAATCACTAACACCGGAAGAGTTTCTTGTTGACATCAAATGTCACATCGTAACTGGGTGATTATAAAGATGGCTTCAAAGCTACTAAAGTGTTATGTTGAGAATCATGGATCAAGAGTGAAATTTTTTCATCCCGATGACGGATAGATATACTCTAGGCCCTCTCGGTGATATCACATTGATTAGCTTGCAAGCAAGTGATTTGATCACTAGAATGTTATATCACTGGAACGAGAAAAGAGTGCATGTCAGTAACGAGATCAAACTAGGTATGGAGATACCGATTATCGAATCTCGGACATGTAATATATCGTGAAACAAAGGGATTAAGATACAAGCGTAAAAGGTTCCGACGATCATAGGAAAGTCATCGTTGAATGTGTGGGAGTCAGTATGGATCTCCAGGTCCCGCTACTGATTATTGATCGGAGAAGTGTCTCGATCATGTCCACATTATTCACAAACTGTAGGGTGACACACTTAAGGGACACTGACATCCAGTTGGAGCAAATGTTTTATGCCGGAAAGAATAACAAGCACAGGAATTTATTTCACTAGATATGGAAACAGGTTTTCGGGTGAAATTGCATAAACTGGTTTTGCATGTGAAATAGAATTCTAGCAAGGGGTTACATGTGAATGTTTGTCATTAAAGTAATCGACAAAATTCTGAATAAATAAAAGAGTTTTATTTAATGAGAGTTTGCATTAAATTTTGTGGAAACTTAATAGCAAGTTTGAGTGGAATTTTGAGTGGAGGAAATTGAAAGGGTTATTGTGAGTGGAGTGTCCACCCACATGAATGAAGGAGGGGAGGGGCATCCCCCATGGCCATCGGCCACCCCCTTGGGTGCCCCCCCTCCTCCTATAAAAGGCACCCCTCTCCTCTCTCACACAAACACCTCCTCGTGAAGGATCTCTCTCCCCTCTAGAATTTATCCCCCATGGTCTCAGACTAGCGAGATACATGTTCCCGGTGGCTATTCGGCAAGAAAGGGTTGTGCTTCCACTGCATCTCTGGAGCGAGGAGGCGGAGGTTGCTCGGTGTCTTGTACGTGTGTGCGAGCAGGGATGCGTTGCTGCTTTTCGGCGCTAGGACTTCCTCTCGATCTTGAGATCAGCAAGAGATCGTCTACATCAACCACGAGTTCAACTTGTTGAGCTTTGTCGGTCTTCAAGGGTATGTTATCTACGGATATAGATCCTCCCGTTGTTTGTATCTAGTAGATAGATCTTGGTACATAGTTCCCATCGTAGGAAAATTTTTGTTTTCTATGCTATGAACCCTACTGCTATCCCATATCAAAATGACAAGACAAGCAGACAATGAGCATCTCAGCAAACTTCTTATTTACCATGGGAAAATGGTGATTTTTCTCTTCTTTCCTCTTTTCTATATCTCTCTCTTTTTTATATAAGAAGAATGCTTCATAGATTGCTCACTATGGTGATGCTGCAAGTTTCCACCATGATTAGGCATGGCTTAGGCTAGCGGCCCAGGCATTTGTCTAACACACATACATAAATCCATGGACTCACAAGCTCCCCTTTTATTTCACACCGACGACATCCGCAAGCAAAAGAGCATGATATCAACTAGGTTGATATTTACAGGTGTTGAAAGCATTCCCTGTGACAGCACGGTTCTGCTAATTCCCAACGTATAGGTGCAAGCATATACGACATAGATGACACAATGGTTCAAGTTTATTAAGGGAAAGAAAATAAGGTATGCCATCAAGTTCGTGAGAGCTTTACTAACCAGTTTTCAGATAACAAAAGAATTTTTAATTTGAAAGATAGATGAAGCTTGAGAATTTAATTGGAATAGCAATAATGCTAATAGGTGGATATGGTGGACACAGATGGCATAGGTTTTTGTTTAAATGATTGGATGAACGAGAAGTATTCCCTCTCAGTACATGTTTTTGGCTAGCAAGGTTGGGTAACAAGCAAAAGAGTTGAAGGAAACAAGCAAACATACATGTGATAAAGTCAAACATGCAATCTTCCTTGAAAACACAAAAGATCTTAACTAAAGAATACTAAGCTTATGAGCCAACCAAGAAATAAGAAAAATGATATAAAATACCTATAAGTGCTTTTCTCTTTTCCTTTCAAACCTCAAAAAGTGTTGCTACTAACCAGAGCTCGGTTTTCCAAAACCAATTTAGATTTACTTGATGCTCCCAAAGTGATACCAATAATAATCAACAAGATCAATCATATAACAGAGAATGCAAACTAAAATAAGAAGTGCAAAAAGTAAAAGATGAAACTTCTCATTAATAATCCATAAAGACACTCACACCATGGGATACATAGATAACCAACTAAAGGAGAGATAATTCCACAATGCAAACCATCCTATATGATAACTTCTCTATTCAAGATATAACTCTACTAAAAAGGTAAAAAGATGAAAGATAATGATATGATACCACGGCACTCCCCAAGCTTGGAACAAACCAAGGGGATGCCAAAACCTGATGACGAATTACTCCTTAGGTGGTGGTGGTGTTCCCTTGATAAGCTTTTCAATCAGCTTCCTCAAATCTTCAATCTCAAAGGTTAGAGTACGAATCAACTCCGAATTATGCTCAATGCAGTTCATGATCATCTCGGACCAAGAATCACAGTCCTTGTTATTCTTTCCCTACTCTTCCTCCTTAGTGTGATCTTTCCCTACATGGTTAGAACGAGGCATACCCCAACTAGAGGACAACTTCCCTTTTGGCAACTTTTGGAATTGCTGCTCATGTATAAGAGTATGGAAGGGGTTCTTGGTGTGTGGAGGAAGTGACCGTGGATCAAGGCAATGACGCGGAGGTTTCCCTCTTGTAGACATCTGTGTTGTCCTCTTGAGCTTCATAGGGTTTGCCACCACTCCAAAGCTCGCGACAGTGTCGCAGGTGTCCGGATGCTCGTCTTCCTTCACGTCTTCTTCATCCTCAACCAATATCTCCTCCTCCTTGGGATCTTGAATATCATCTTCCACGGGCTTCTTGCCCTTATCGTTGGCGGATACCATGGTGCCACTAAACTTGAGAATATTCTCCTGACAAAAACAGATTGAAACAAAAACACGAAGAGAACATGATATACGAACCTCAGGGGATCCAGGGGGTTATATATTATGAAGTTTTATGACATAAGGAAAGTACTGTGCGAAAACGGGACAGAGACAGGCTTCGGGGTGATCACACCCCTGGTGGCACGGCCAGGTGGGGCCCGCACAACTGGTGGGTGTGGCCCACCCAGGCTCCGTTTCATCCCCTGTTTTGACTCATTACCTTCCGTATGTAATAAAAACTGCAAAAATATAAAAATAAAAGTTTTTTGCGAACCTTGTGTTTTCAACACTTTTACCTATTCAAAGAAGGATTCTATAGATTCCTTCTCTCCAACACTTGAAAGTTCCTTTCATACAAAGCCTCACACAATCTTTATTAGCAACATTAGTGTATGCAAAAACAATAAACCTTTGGGTTCACATTTCAACTGAAATCCAAAAACATAAGCTACTGTAGCAACTCCTTCCAAAAGCCCAAAAGAATCTGAAAGGAAATCGATTTAAGAGGCAAATGCAAATGATGGCAGATATCTGTCAAAACAGACCAGTAGGTAAAGATTGATTTTTTCGAAAATCTTCTGTTGCTGAAATCAAAAAGTGCAAAACTAAAGAAAGTTGCATAACGACTTGGGTTACAAGCACAGAAAATTACAACTTCATCCGAAATACTGAGATCTTTCATGAATTTTTACAATGCAGCACAAAAAATCTGTCCCAGGACAGCACTTTTCACAACTCCTCTACTTCTCAAAAGAGGTTGATCTTGTCACAAAAACCAAACAAAAAGGATAAGGAGCGGTTATTACTGAGGTAATAACTTCCAAGACTCAAAGAAACAAAGACACAAAACAAACTAAAATGGGTTGTCTCCCAAAAGCTCTTTCTTTATAGCCATTAAGATGGGCATAATAATTTCAATGATGCTCACATAGGAGATATGGATTTGAAGTGAAAGAGAGAATCAAGAAGAAAATATCCAACATTTGAGTCTAACCCACTTCCTATGCAAGGGAGTTTCATGAGAAAGAAAATTATTGGAACAAAAGGCCACTAGCATAGGAAGACAGAACCAATGCAACTTCAAAGCTTTCAACATAAAGAGGGGAAGCTTAATATTATTGAGGTGCACCATGTTTCCCTATCTCATAATAACTTTTAGTAGCATTTTGAATAAAGTTGATAATATAACTGTCACAAGAAACAACTTTATCATCATAATGAGAATACTTACAATCATCAAAAGGAGGTCTAAGGTCATAAACTGGATCAATAGAAGCAAGTTGTTCAACCCTAAAATCCTCATTAGGCAAATTATTTTCATAAGGAGATTTAGCAAATTTGGAAAAGTTAAACTCATAAGATTCTCCATCAAAATTAGTTAAAACTTTCTCCTTCTTACAATATATAATAGTTCCACAAGTTTTCAAGAAAGTTCTACCAAAAATTATAGGACAAGTTTTACTAGCAGCTGAACCAAGCACTAGAACATCTACAGGATATTTGATCTTACCACAAAGAACTTCCACATCTCTTACAATACCAATAGGGAAAATGGTTTCCTTATTAGAAAGGTGAAAACCACATCAATGTCCTCAAGTTCACAAGGACCAATTTCATGCATAATTTCCATGTAAAGCTCATAAGGAATAGCACTAGAACTAGCGCCAATATCACATAAATCATAGTAGCAATGATCACCAATTCAAACAGAAAGCATGGGGACACTAGCTTTTCTAGCTTTACTAGGATGAGAGAAAATATTAGAAGCATATTCACAAAAGATAATGTGCCCATCTTCTAAATTTTTAGTGACAAGGTCTTTCACAATGGCTACTATAGGTTCAATATTTATTTGCTCATCAGGTTCCACAGCTTCCTTTGTACTTTTTCTAGCCACATTATCCATAATACAATGTTCCTTTACCTTCGCAGGGAAAGGTATTTTCTCAATATAAGGTTCAGGCAAAATAGGATCAACAGTACAAACCTTAGTGTTTCTAATCGGAACATGATTAACAGTATCTTTATAAGGTGCATGGTACTTGTCCCACTTCTTTTTAGGAATTTCTATATAAGAGGCAAAGGCCTTAAAAAATTGGCAATACTTTGATAATCAAGACCATACCCAGTACTAATATCATGAAAGTCATCAGTTCCATAAAATATTTAATACATTCACAATCATAATTTATACCTGACTTTCTTCCTTTGTCATTATCCCATGCTTCATTGTTCTCTTGAATACGGTCTAGAAGATCCCATTTAGCTTCTTCCTTCATACGTGTAAATGACCCAGCATAGGAAGCATAAATAAATCTTTATCATGAAGAGAAAGCCTTGCATAAAAGTTATTAATAATATTATTATTAGGGAGTTCACAAATAGGACATTTAAGCATTAGTAACTTCAATCTCCCCCAAGATTGGGTTGCACTCTCTCCATCACGAGGCCAAAAGTTATATATTTGATTCCTATCCTTATGAATCTCACTGTGAGGATAGAATTTAGAATAAAATAGAGGTACAATTTCCTCCCATTCCATAGATTTTCCATTCTTCAGCTCTTCCTTTCAATGATATAGAGAGTAACTTCTTCTTAACTTGTTCAGTTGTGATACCTGCACGCTTAAACAACCCGCATAATTCATGGAAAAAAAGAAAGTGATCACCAGGATGGACAGTTCCATCTCCAAAATAATAATTATCCATAACACGATCAACAATTCTTGTAGGTATCTTAAAAGGATCTATCTCAACAAGTGGTGGTTCATCTACTACCCTAGCAGTGGTAGTAGCTTTCCCAAATAGGAAACCAAGTGGGTTATCCATATTGGAAATAAAGTAACAAACAGAAATAAAAAGCAATACTCATAGTAGAAGTTTCCTTTACCAGTTCCACTCTTCAATAGCGCTTCACTCCCCGGCAACGGTGCCAGAAAATAGTCTTGATGACCCACAAGTATAGGGGTGGTTCATAGTACTTTCGATAAATAGGAGTGACGATCCCAACGAGGAGCAGAAGGTGTTGACTAGTGGTTTGGAGCAGGAAATATCTGTAAATACTTAGCAAACGGATTTTTAGGGGGTTTTGATAAAGCAAATAAATAAAGTTCAAGTAAATAAAGATAGCAAAGAATTGCAGGAAGTGTCTCAATCCTTTCTTAGCAAAGGACAAGCCGGTTGTAATACTTACGAGGACCAACCGTTCTCGAGGACACATGGGAATACTGTCAAGTGCTTTCGTATCATATGGTTGATTAATCTTCTTTGGTTGGATAAGTATTGTGTGGATGAACATGTGCTAATGTACCGACCTTACTAGGACTAATACATACTTTTGATTAAACCCCTTGCAAGCATCTGCAACTACAAGAAAGTAACTAAGATAAAAACCTAACCACAGCCTTAAACTTTGAGATCCTACACTCCCTTGTGCAAAGGTTTCCTAATGGGGGTTCAGGTTTCTGTCACCCTGGCAACCCCACAATTAGTAGCCAAATACACAATGCATTCCCCTAGGCCCATAAATGGTGAAGTATCATGTAGTCGACGTTCATATGACACCACTAGAAGAATAGCACCACAACTTAAATATTAAACCATTGAATAATACATCAACACAATTCCACTACTAACAACATGAATTCTCCCATGTCCTCAACAACTAAATGAACTAATTACGAGACATCATATGGATCAAGATCAGAGATGATATGATGATGAATAACAATCTAAACATAAACAATAATTAAATGGTTCCACTCACAAGCAACAACTACAAAAGTAATCAACACCGGGAAAGTTTCCCCTAAGAACTATGCAAGATTCAACACAATTATTACAGCGGGATGGAGTGGTGATGATGGTGCTGGTGGAGATGGCGGTGTGGATGATGATTATGATGATCCCGATGAAGTCTAGCTTGATGATGGTGCTGATGGCGACGATCTCCCCTCTCCGGGAAGAAATTTCCCCAGCAGAAATCTATCTACCGGAGAGCTTTTTCTCTCTTTGTAGTTTTCGCCCCGCAGAGGCGGTGGAATCTTTCTGTGGTCGGTCCCCGAACTTTAGGGTTTCGAGAGGAAGATATAGGAAAAGGGGCGGATCAGGAGGTCGTCCAAGGTGGCCACACCCCCTGGTGGCACGCCCAGGGTGGCTCGCGCATGGGGGTGCGGGCCCCTGTGTCCTATCTCAGCCTCCCCTTCTAGCTTCCTTCGTCTTCTGGAAAAATAGAATTTTCCGTGTATTTTCTGGTATTTTTCTGATCTTCACGAAAATTGCATCCAAACACCGCTTTTTCCATCAGAACCCCAACTCCGGCAGTTCATCCTCCAAGAATCATCCAACATGCAAAAATAGATGAAATAACATAAATATCACCTCTTAATATGAAATATATCAATGAATAACAGCAAATTATGATATAGAATAGTGATACAAATTGGATGTATCAAGGCGTGACGGCGAGGGTAAGCAGAGGTGCGGGTCGGAGATGCACGGTGGCGCGAGGTCGGAGAGGGATGGATCGCGCAGGGCGGGGCGGCGCGGGCACGGCGATTTGGGGGTGGGGGAACGAGCGGTCCAGGAGTGTTGTGGAATGAAGAAGAAAGAGAGGCGTAAGGGCGAGTGGCGCCTTTTAATTTAGTAGAAATTTGGATGCCACAGTGGTGGTGTCTCAATTTATGGGACGCCACCACTACACCATAGTTGCGGTGTTCCAAAGTGCCGAACGCCAAGGCTACATTGGTCCCGGCTCCCCTCGTGGTCCCCATTTAGTGTCAGCGTTCTGTGTCTCCCAAACGCACTTACTAAGTTATAGTGGAGGCATTCGCCTTTTCCCGAACACCGTGACTATTTTTTCTTGCAGTAGTGGCACCCATTTTACTTTAGACGCCACTATAAAAATGACCGATATAGGCCTTTTCCTACTAGTGCAAATCAATGGTAGCGGCGGCGTGGCTTACGGGTGCGTCTTCTGCTACTATGGTTTAAAAAAATGGATTTAACGTCAAAGCGGACGGAATAGATCTGTGGGGTCTTGCTTCTTATTTATAGGAAGAAATAAGTGGTGGCGGTAGAAACTGGAGCCAAATGTCACTGATCCGTGAGGTCTCCGATTCCCCACTTCTAAAAAATCATAGTAAATAATAGTGCTAGATTGTTTTGGCCCAAACTATTATCCATGTATCCCCAATTCTTTTCGGCCATGGGATGAATGCTATAGAGGACACATGGCACGGTTGCAATGAAGCCCTGCTCTCCCAGGAGACAGCCCCTCTATGGGCCAGCATGCAAGATTCACTGCCACGGATGGGTATTGCGCACGCCATCATACCCTGCATCGCAGGACGGTGGACAACATGTCTGACCTAGGCCGGCCATTAGCGTTTGCAGGTTGTAATGCGCTCGGTGAGAGGCACCCCAAGTTCTACATGGCTCCCCACCCACCGGGTTAACAGTCATGTGCGGGTTATCGCGACGGATAGAGGCGATGGGGACCGCCTAGAGCTGACATGGTGGTGTAAAACATGGCTGTGCGCGGCTTATCACGGTAGATAGCTGAGTTGGCAGAGTAGGTTGCGTCGGAGAGGATGGGCACATGTGTATTCTCGTGGCAGAGGGTCGAGCTGGAAGCCTAGGCTATAGACACCTGCAGGTTCTTGCAGCCAGCCTACAAACGATCTACCAGCATAGGTTATAGACTTCCGATGGTTCTCACATTCGCGGTCCTAGCTGGCAGCGTTGTCTCTCTACATACGCCTATTCTAGATGTTGCTAGACAATCTGATAACCGACCCCATGTCGGATGAAGTGCCGTCGGATGGCATGGGCGACGCAGGTTATCGCAGGCAAGATCGGAGTTATCGGCGCACACTGTGGCCATAGACTATAGACCTTTGTGTCATCTTGAGCGATGAGGCCAAGCCTAATACGTTCTTTGGCATACTAACTATAGCACATCCCTATAAATATGTAGGACTCGCTCCCTTTCTTACTTCCATGAAACCCTAGCCTCCACACACATCGATCCTATCCCCTCTCTCTTTTTACCCAACGTATTCTTCTATTTTTGTATTCAGATATCGGACGATGCGAAGATGCTCGACGAGGAAACAGGAAGGCTGTTACGGAAAGAGTGGCGGCAACATTTGAACTCTCAGTTATGTTGCCACGCTCGTTTCCTCCGACTTCTTTTTTCTCATAATTTCTTGCGGATTTGGGTTCTCTGTCTTACACTATCTATCTTTGTTATTTTAGGGGTCACAAAGCTCGACAACAGATCCATGGTGGCATCAACATCGGTGATACATGGGTGGGAAACGAGTCCTCCCTCACGTATGTTGGCTCGCTCGCTTGCTCCGTCTTCTTTTTCTTCATCGTTTCCTACGGGATTTTTTCAGTAACTTGTGCTCTCTCTCTCTTTGACATTCAGGTGACACGGAGCTCGCTAACAGATCGATGGGCCGATGGGAGCTGTTTGCACCCCTTCTTCTTTCACTAAGGCTATTCCCACCATGCGGCCCAATCAACATCACATCCAGCTAAGCAGGCACGTTGCCATCAATGGGTCCTCCGTCTATCTAAGTTGTATTTGTTTCTTTTATGTTTATCTTTAGCCTCTGACTAATTTGTTTCTTATGGCTACTTTGTTTCTCTCTTTTCGTAGAGGATCTATCCATTTCAAAACGACAAAAGCGGAAGAATCAAGCATGTTGGATGACACAAGCCATCAAACCGATAACGCTTGCTTTTTCAAGCTGAGACAAGAAGGCGAAGCAAGTACGTTGCTCCAACCATGACGAGACGAGCATACCAAACAACGACACCACAAAGAGGATACATATGCATAGAAAACATAATCATAGTGTAACCATAGTATAGCGTTCGGATAGTTTAGATTTAGTCCATGCTTCCATTCTAGATGAATGGATCAATCTATAAATTTCTCTACTTATCCTTAAGATACATGGAGAAATCTATAGGTTTATCCATTTATCCTAGGATAGCTGTGTAGAGATCTAAAGTTTTTTCGTTTATATTTAGCATGTGCTAGAATAATCGTCTGTAACACTTTAAAGTATATGAGTTTGCAGCATCTTCGTGTATGTGTGGTGTCCCTTGTTCTTCTGTGATAGCATCTTAGACTGCGTACAAGCTTTAATACAAGTTTTTATAGCATGGAATTTGTTTTCACGTCTTTCGTTTAACACGATCATGTCGAGAATTTTATATACTTGTGTTTGCGTATGATTTGCTTAAGCTTTTGCGCCAATTGTATCCTTTGATGCGAATTTTTTTCACTTTCTGAGAAAACATGACACTTACCTCTGGCAGGCGGCGTGCATTGTTTGACTATATCGGAATTCATGTCCTTCGCGTATGTGCATGATACATGTGACTGGCTAACCCATGTCATGTCTTCACATCCAATATGGACGGAGCGATGCAGTAGCACACTCATGTGAGAGCGTGTCTGTCTCATGTCTATCCCGCGCATTTGCGAACACTATCATGCTCACATAACTAGCGGATGCTCAAGATGCAGACGCCGTGACATGCATGACTAACAGGAAATGGTGTTGCATTAAACTTTCTATGAATGTTGTCTGCTCTACTGAGTAGTCGTTGACAACGCCTCGCCTGGTCAGTCGTTTTGGTTCCTATTTTATGCTAGCAGTGAAGATGGCTAATCGACATCATGTCTTCACTATTCACATGGACGGAGCTACGAAGTAACACGCTCGTGTGAGAGTGTTCCTATCTCATCTCTAGTCTGTGTGTTTGGAAACGCTATCGCAGCATCGTTAGCGGCTGCTCAAGCTGTAGACGCCGTGACATGCATGTCTCGACGGGAAACTATTGTGCATTAAACTTCATGTGTGTGTTGTTTGCTCTATAGCACCTCGCCTACGTCTTTTCAATTCTCGTTCTCTGCTAGAAGTAAAGATAAGACCATATTTTCATCATATACCACTCGCTTAGGTCTTTTCTACTAATGTCGACTAAATTTACGTCCTGCATCTTACAGCGTTTTGTTTAACGGCCGCGCGCCCCCGGGCACAAAGAGGAGTTTAGTCTAATATAAAATCCATAACTATACATTTACATTAATAAAGGACCAACATGAGATAACAAAGGACTCATCGACTTGATGATGAAGTAATGGTAATACTAGTTCCTAAATAAACTAAAACTGACAAATCCCCTGGACATGGCGCTTTGGCCTCTCCTACTATAGCTCGTCGCCTCCTTCTATAGCTACCCCTCCTTCCCTGCTGGTCCGGCGTCTCCTCATGCCTACCAAAGGGTTTCAACTAGTCAAATCTTGAGGGGTTCTAGGATGATATAGATCTATATGTCCTCCTATAGCTCAAAAATTTTAATGAACATGTAAAAGACGTCAGGATATGAAACCCTTCTGCATGCGGTCATGTTTTGGGTATACTGTCTTGTGAAAAATACGAGGAAGAAATAAAAAACTAAAATGGTTCTTTCATTCATTAACTAGACTATCAATCAAGCGGGAACATCTATAACCTAGAGAGTGTGGACCCTCCTATACCAAACCAAGAATTGTACCAAACCAAGGATTGTAACCGATTGCCATGATTTTGATCTCATCTTGTGGGATTGACTTCATTCAGAATATATAATTAGGGATTCGATTTAGAATCAATTTTTTAACTAAAAATTCTTAATGGAGATGTAAAACATGTCAGGATATGAATCCCTTCCGCATGGGGTCATGTTTTGGATATACTGTCTTGTGAAAAAAAGGAGGAAGAAATAAAAACTAAAATGGTTATTTCAATCATAAACTAGACTACCAATCAAGAAGGAAGATCTATAACCTAGAGAGTGTGGACCCTGCTACAACCAAACCAAGAATTGTAACCGATTTCCATGATTTCAGTATATTTCCTTATGAAAATAGGGAAAAGACAATATACAAATCTTGTAAATTAATGAAGTTAATTACATATAACTGTGACTACCTATCTTAAAACATTACATTCAAATAGTTCATATCAATAATTTAGTTTCATTAGATTTTTGCATTCTTCCTTCTGCTCGTATTTGTTGTCTTATAACTCCTAGTGCAAAAAACAAATTCTCAAGTACATTAAAAATAAAAAATTATCACAATAAACATGTTTTCAAGCTTACCTTTCTTATCAACTTTCTCAATTAGAACTTGTTTCCTTTTCTTTATTTTCACGAGTCCCTTGCTTAGGCCTTCCACATGTCCTCCCAAGAACTGGTGTTTCTAGTTTGAACCCTAGATCGAATTCTCCCAATCATTTTCATCTACCAACGGTGCTACATTTTCTATATATATGTTGAATAGAACTTCGCCACAGTGAAGTACTCATCAACAAAAATTTCTATTTTCACACTTGCTTCACCTCTTAGCTCAAAGATGAAGTATAGAGCATGGTGGCATGGCAAACCAGTAATCTGCCACTTCCTGCATGAACATGTCATGTTTTGAATGTCTATACAATACCCCTTTCAATTCCATTCTTGTTTGTTGCATAAACCTTAAATAATGTTTCAGAACATCTCATCATCCTCATATTTATTTCTATCATTTCCATGGTCCTTGCATTCAATAATGAAACAACCTTTGGCATTATTTGATGGCCTAAAATATTTCTTGCACAAATTCTTTGCCTATAATCTATCTTTTCCATGATGTATTGTATTATTCCATCTAGAAAATGAACAATTGCAAGTTATTTAAGGTGTGTAATATTTCCTTTGACCTTCTTCATCAAGTAAACAAAGAGATTCCTAATGCATTCTCTATGCTCAACCCCAGGAAAGACAACATCGGCAGCATTGTATAGCCCCTTGCATCCATTACTATGTACCACCAAGCCTAGAGGGTGACCTATTACTCCATGAAGCCTCTCCATGAACCATGTCCAGTTTTCATTATATTCATCCTCAATAATAGCATAAGCTATATGAAATATCAAATTATGGGCATCTACAACAGTTGCAGTAGCAAGCTATCCTCTGAACCTCCATGTCAAATAATTTGAGTCTACTATCAAGTGTGTCCTACATCCCTCTAAGAACCCCTTCCAGGATGCCCTAAGGCAGACAAAATATCTCTTGAAGCATTTCTTATCTGCCATCACATACTCCTATCCCTCTTGAAGTGTATTTTCTCCCTCTCACCAACTCATAAGCAATGCCAAAAACACTCCCAGGTGATATTTTATCTACCTCTACTTTGAACCGTATAACATGTGGAAATTGTCATTCCAATTCCCTTGAATCAAGTACAAAGCCATCTCCTTTCCAGCAAAAACTCTATGGTAAGAAATTTCCACATGGAACTTGTCACTAAGTATCCTTCTCAATTCAGCAGCTCCAACGGTTCGATCCTCCTCTACCCACTAAAACACAGTAGCAATGATCCACTTGGCGGAAGGATGTCTTATTTTCCCATTATAGTAGTATTGCGGAATCTATGTAGCTGGGTGTTCACATTGATTTGCAATAATTGGATAATAATTAATAAAACAATATGAATACATGATATCGCATAATAAATGATAATAAACATGGATAAATATGAAAAGACATCAAAATGTTTCAACCTGAAATGGATATCAACCAGTCATCAAGGCTGCATGCAGTAGCCATTTACATAGTTTATCCCTACAATGCACCCTAAATCTTTTATGGTTATTTTTTTGTGATATACTCAAACACAACTTTTATTACAAAAGTAGCAACTGCATATCTACAATCCTCCACACACTCAAAAACAGTCCTTGCATCAATTTTAGGATTGTCCTTGTCAAAGAGTATGACAAGCCCGCCCTCATCCACATCATCATAATTGCAACCCACCATTTTCTCATCTTCACCCAAACATTCCCTATTTTCCATCCTATCATGATGGGCAGACACAAGCTCTGGATATGATTCTCATAATCGTCCACAAATCCTGAAGCAAAATATCCCCATGTCCCCATTTGTATGTCTTCATGCTCCCAATATCCAAATGATGCAGACATCCTATGGTTAGCAGCACAAATCACCAATATTACTTAGGGATTCAATTCGCTAATAAACTCAACGAGCAAACTTAATTCTTATCGACAATGAACACTTCATTCACAGGGCTCCAGAGATGCAAATATTTATTTTCTTTGCCATCTTCCCATGTGCCCACGCTACCCAACACTATTGTTTCTACCTCCTCGCCTAGATCTGTTTCACAACAAACTGGCATAGCATTGCGGCAGGCGAGTAGGTGTATCTATAAATTAGTGTCGGTATAGGGGCACAACGGTTCCAGCCGAGCATTGAGGCGGCCGCACACGGTAGAGAGGTGCGGGTTAAGGAATTTTAGCCATGGAGGTGCATGGTGTCTTTGATGGTGGGGGTCGACGAAGAGCAGAGAGAAGGGTAGTGAATCGCGATTGATAGAAATGTTGACTACTGTTGATGACCCAAATAAGAGGGTCGCATTATCTCAATCCTGGTATGATTCATATACTGCTGATGATCTGGGTCTCGAAGTATCCTTTATATCCCACCTGGTACGCCCTGTATAGTGATGACAAGGTGGGTCCAAAATGTACGTCGGGACAAAGGAATTATTGACAATATGCTATGTCGTAGAAGGTTGACAGTGATGGTCGTCGATTGAGTCACCACTAGTACTAAAAATCTCCATGTGCCCATATGCCCTAGATCCCCAATTCCAATCCCCTTATCAAATTCTCTCCATTGCAACAGCTCTGGAAGCATGAAGACATCTAAATGGGGCATGAACAACTAGAAGACGATGCGTTAACATGCTTCATATCTGATCCATTCTAAAAACACACATTGGTTTTTCAAAACAGTACTTCTAATTAACCACGCACATTCCAAACATGTATACAACATGAATTGAAATAAGATTTAAGTTACTGATTGCACTAGCAATATGTAGTGGCTCTACGAAACCCGCTAGGATGTAATGATTGAGGGAGCAGCGTAGGTGCGGGTGCCGCAACGACGTCCCAGGATAACACGGGCCTAAGTGTGGTTTGTCATGAGCCTCATGTAAGATGCGGGGAAGAGCGAGTGATGGTACGGCGGCTCTCTTTCGAGGACTATCTAAGCAGCCACATTGGGAGAATCAAAGCTCTGCGGCACGGCGGCTCCACGATGAGGACGGCGTTGCGAGGAAGCATACTTTTTGGTGGGTCTCACAGCAATGGCGAGGCTCGATCCCTATCGGTTTCGACCATCACCGACCAGAATAGGAGACGAAAACAAAGAAATCGCATGGGGACGCTGGACAAAGTGGGTGGGGGCTTTGTTTTTTCAGCCAACAACTGTACCTTAACAAAATTCAATGATGGACACTTTTCTAGATCATCAATGATATGTTCTGCCTAGCCAACGAAGACGATAATCTAACCGTAGTTAGTAACCTTGAGAATCAAACGACAAGTATATGTATCATGTCGATAGTGTTAACCTATAACCAGTGATAAACGCGTAAGACACTAGTTTTCAGGATGACCCAACGACAGACTTCATGTATCTTCTTATTAGCACTAGGCTCTAAAGTCGTGACAGATGCAGAAGGTCGAATGTCACGCTTTTTTTCAGCCCCCGAGTTCTTGATTTCGATCTGAAATAGGCCTTGGCTCTGTGTCCCTTCTTGACTCTACTCAATAGTTTGTTGGTGAATGGAGACGGGATGCCACTTTTAAATAGGGTCAATCCCGAATAAGAATTGAAGGAAAAACAGGCAAGCACTCAAGTGTGAGCTGAAATACCGGGTCCTCACATAGGAATATGAGTATGACAGGCCGATAACTAGCCCATGAAACACGTTGCAAGGACGGAATTTTTCTTGTGCTATTTAGTAGTAAGCCGTGCAAGGATCAGTTCACAACCTACATGTGACGGTCTTTTCTTGCTTTTGGGGGTACACATTAACACCGGTGGACTGTCGCTCTTCCGTTAGTAAGGCTGTTGTGGTGTGATACATCAGAAACGTATCTATAATTTTTTTATGTTCCATGCTTGTTTAGTATCTACTTTGCTTTTCTTTGTTCACACTTTGAGGTGATTTTTATATGTTTTCTGGTACTAACCTATTAACAAGTTGCCACGGTTCCAGTTCCCTGTTTTCTGCTGTTTTTTTACCATAAATAGTAGAAGAGGCTCCTACTGTGGTACTATATTAATAAAAAGAGATATTTACAACAGGATGCATACAGCATCACAATACAAAAGGGTATAAAAAACTAAATTGTATCTATAAAGAAATCTATAGTGTTTTCAAGGTTTTGGTTGACCTTGAACCTAAGCAAATTCAAATCAGACTTTGCTCTACTCTTCGAGGCATCAATACACAATCCCACCCCTTGAAATATTAGGATGTTCCTTTCTTTCCAAATCCCCCAGGCTGCTATGACAAATAATTCAAAGAAGAGTTCATGCTGAAAGTTCTCTCTGGCCTGTGTAAGTTGGGTGAATATGCATGTACTATCTGTCCATATGATGTTTATCCTAGACCAACATGCAGCACTGAAAGGGCAGAAGAAGAACAAGTGCTGAAGTGTTTCCTCCATATTCAAATTGCATAAAACACAATTGTGGTTGTAACCTTTTTCCATATTTAGATGTCTCCTTTTAAGCATGTTTTTGGTGTTTATCCTGTCAGACAGCAATAACCAAGCAAAGAACTTCAGTTTTGACCAAAGCTTCGATTTCCAAATCCAATTGAACTGAACCGGGGGCTAAAATAACCGAAAATAAAAGTTATAGAATTTTCTAGATGTGTAATTACCGCCCCATTTATAAGTCCATCCGTCAGTAACTTCGTCATGTAGATTGATGGTTTCAGTATAGCACTGAAGTTGCTGAAACTCAGCCAAGGCTTCTTCAGATAAAGGACAGTGAAATAAATCCTGTATAGTTGAAGTTTCAGTAAAATGCCGGACGGTGATATCTTCATTAATTGCATATGAATAAATTCTAGGGAATTTCTCCTACCTGATCGCATCCATCCAATCATCCTTCCAAAACAAGACCTTGTCTCCTTGACCAATTATGCAAGAAGCTATTCCTCTAAATAAATGTGACAGCTTCATTATTGATTTCCACCAAAAAGAACCCACAGAATCAGCAGCATGAGGTACAGATTGTTGGTAATATGAGTCCCAAACCAATTTAACCCAGGGAATATCTCTCCTATTATAGAATTTATCCAAAAACTTTATCAAAAGCCCTTGGTTTTGAATTTTCATATTTAAGACCCCAAGACCCCCTTTATTCTTGGGTTTGCAGACCATATCCCAAGCAGCCAAAGAAAGACACTTTTCACCATCATCTGTCTTTTTAGACCAAAGACATCTCCTCCTGATTTTGTCAACACATTCCAAAATCTTTGGGTGGATCTCTATGGTACACATAGTATAGGTAGCAATGGATGTGATAATAGCATTAACATAAGCTAATTTCCCAGCATGAGACAACAATAAAGTTGCACTAGTCATTTTCCTTTCAATTATATCCACTAATGGCATTAGATCAGTAACAGCGGGTTTAGTTGAGCCCATGGGCAGACCCAAATATGTGAAAGGCATAGTTGCAACCGAGCATCCAAATAAAGAGGCCAACTCTTGAGCTCTGGCATTATAAATATTTATAGGAATAAGATTAGATTTCTAAAAAATTATCTTTAACACTGTAGATGTTGCATACTGTAATAAGATATTTTTTAGATTTACCACTTCCTCATTCTTAGCTGGTAGTACCAATATTGTATCATCTGCATATTGAATGATATGGAATTTTCCTCCACAGGGGATTGGAAGGTGCAGTCTTCCTTCAAGCATTTCATTGTTAATAACCACTTGAAGTAATTCAGAGGCTAAAACAAAAAGCAGAGGGGACAATGGATCCCCCTGTCTAACTCCGCTTTTGCAATGAAAAACTTTACCTGGAACTCCATTTAAAAGAATAGCTGAATGTCCTGAAGAGAAAAGACATTTTATCCATTTGAACCATAGGTCACTGAATCCCATATGCTTGAGAATATCAATAATTGTCTCATGATCAATCATGTCAAATGCTTTCTCAAAGTCCAACTTTAGGACAATAATTTATCTCTTAGATTTTTCACATTGATAGATAAACTCAAAAGCCCAAGCTAGACAGTCTTGAATGGATCTCCCTTTAATAAATCCATACTGATTTTCACTGAACAATTTTAAAATCCACTGTTGCAGTCTGCCTGCCAATAATTTAGTTCAAAGTTTCAGACTAGTGTTCAGCAAAGAAATTGGTCCAAAATCATTCACATTAACTGTAGATGACTTCTTTGGAATTAAAGTAATAAGAGAGTTATTAACACTGTCCAGAATAGCATTTCCTTGTCCAAACTCCTCACACGGCTTGTAAAAATCTGGAGCAATTATGTCCCAACAAGATTTAATGAAACACCCATTAAAACCATCTGGCCCAGGGCTCTTATCAATTGGCATTTTTTTGAACCACCTTATCAATTTCCTCCTTTGAAAATGGTATAGTAATATCTTCTAGGCTAGGAGTATGAACAAATAAGTTTTGCAAGTTGAAACACATAGCTTGTTGCTCAGTAACCCCCAATCTATTCTTGAATGCCCCAAATAAAAGTTGAGCCTTACCATCATGATCATGAGCTAAGCTTCCATCAGAGTTAGATATCATGGCAATATTATTTCTCCTGTGTCTTTCTGCAGCAACTCGGAGAAAAAACTTAGTATTCTCATCCCCAAATTTTATCCATCTCTCTGTACATCTTTTCTTCCAGTACTGCTGCTTGTAAGATAATAACCTATTGATATGGTTTTTAAGAATTTTCCTGAAATTCCATTCAGGAATAGTCAACTGCCTTAACTGTTCCAACTGATCAACTTGATTTAACACTTTTTGACAGTTTTCAATTAATAAGGACAGTTTGGAAATTGATTTGCTCCACCTTTTTAAAGCTCGTCTAGTATTTTTCAGCTTAAAATTTAATGCTGCCGCTGGGTTTCTTCTACCCACAGGAATTTGCCAGGCCGCAGCCACTGTTCCTTAAACTCGGGATGATTAATCCAAAAAAATCGAATCTAAACATCTTGCAACGAAGAATAGCATATTGTATAGATACTAAACAGGGCACATGATCAGACACAGGTCTAGCTAGAACCTTCATAGTTGTATTAGGATAAGAGGAGGTCCAATTATTGGATGAAAGAAACCAATCTAGTCTTTCCATAAAGGTTCAGTCTGCATATTGCTCCAAGTAAAATAAGAACCTTGGAGAGGTATATCCCCTAGATTTTGGGTTCTAATTAGATCATTAAACAAAATCATATCATCAATATTACCTCCACTTCTATTCCTATCATTTGGAGATCTATAGAAATTATAATCTCCAATTAGTAGCCAATTATCAGAGTCGTCAATCTCCAAACTATAAAGCCAACTAACAAACTCTTGTCTCTCCTCACCAGCACAAGGACCATATATATTTGACAGTAACCAGCTACAGTCTGAATGAGTTGAAGAGAACTTAATAGTAATTGCCCAGGAAATATTTTCCACTAGTTCTCCATTAAAAACAGAACTATTCCAAATCACTAACAATCCTCCAGAGTTGCCTTCTGAGGGAAAGAACACAAACTTATCCAATCTGCATGGACAAAATTTCCTGATATAAGAATGGTCAAAAAATTCCTTTTTGGCTCCTGGAGACAGATAATATCACACCCACAAGAATCAATATGAGATCTCAAAGCATTATGTTTGCCATCTGCATTTAAACCTCTAACATTCCAACATAATATATGCCACTGTCTAAAAGTTGAATTCATTTCTAGAGTAAATAAATAGGAATAGGCAAACACACTTGAAGCAAATATGCAACAAAATCCAATAACAGACTACAGGTAGCCTGGTAAATTAAATAAACTAACAAATGATACTTTAATGAAAGTTTGAAGATCTTAAGCATCCACATCATCTTCTTTCTTATCAAGCTTGTCGTCCTCCAATTCCTCTGAAGGAATCCCACAGACATTTGTACCTATCCTCTGAAGCACAGAGATAGGAGTAGCAGCTGGTATACGTGAGGTTGGATTATTGACTTCAGAACTCTCAGATTCATCTTCCTGAAACAAGCCAACTGATGGAATCACCCTATTCTTAACCTTGGACTTCCTTTTCCTTGAGTCAGTGGGCATGTCAACTTTAAATCCATTATAAGTATTATTCCTTGGGCTTCTACGAACAGCAGCTATGTGAGTTGGCACTCTCTCTTTCCTTCTAACTCTACGAGTCCTTTCAACAGTCTGAACTACTTCACCCAAATCTTCAAACATAGAAATCTCTGAATCTGCGGTTGAAGGATCACAGATCCTCAAGGGAGAGTGAGGCTGTGGTGTATCTTCAAAGAATAACTTCCTCGCCACACGACGATTCTGAGAGAACACATTAGAATCAAACTCCATCTCCTGATGACAAGTCTAAACATAGGAGAAGAACGTTTTAACCAAACAAGTTGGGGGAACCATAGGTCCCCAAAAAGCTGCTGAACCAAGAAACAAGTTAGGCATCTGCCAATTGATCAGAACAACACGAGCAATCATGAAGGTTGGTTGAATTTCTTCTGAATGGGTGTCTGAATTGTTATTTGCCAATCTCCTTGCCCTTTCTGCTCCTTGTGCAAAAGACTCAGCGATATCATTACTGCCAGTTATAATCTGCAAAGTTTCTGAAGAAGAGCCACTGAAATCAGATACCATATCATTCCATGCTGAAAGTGGGCTATCAGTCAGGTTATTGAAAGGTGGGTGTACTCCATCAGAGAAAGTTACCCCCTGATCTCGCAAAATTTCCTGATAATTGACCTGACCTCTGGAAGGCAAGATTCTCAAAGGAGCATCAACATTACTACCTTCCTGGAGACTTGCACGATGCCCAGGAGTCGTCCTATAGCTATCAAGATTTCTCCTAGATCTTCCACCTCCATTGCCCCCATTACCAGTTTGAGCAGCATTGCCTTGAGTAACAATTCCATTATGCTGCAACCAACTCTGTAATCTCTGCTGAAAACGTAGCTCCGCTGAAAGGTGTGGACCATAAAAAGGATGAGGATTTCCATCCTGAGGTGTTGGGTCCTCAGAATCAACAGGAAGCACATGAATATGTGCATTCCACTGATCACTACGCAGTAAGTAAACAGGAACTGCCCAAAGTCGATGATGGCCTCCCATCTGACGTAACACCGGACTCTTAGGAACCAAGGCCTCATCCATCAACCAAACCTTAACTAAAATGCTTGCATGATTCTCATTACTAGTGTTGTACCATAACTGAAGCTTGCCAAACAAACTAACAGACTTCTCAATCCAATATTCAGTTTGGTAATCTAGACAGAAATTAAGAAACATGATCCACCTTTCCTGACCAAGATTAGCAGTTCTCATATTCAAACCTTCATCGTGTTTAACAAAAGTGACACCTATCCATCCATTAATAGAGTATGATCTGCCCACTACTAAATCTCTAATAAAAGAGGTAGCAAAACTGAACAGACCGAGACCAATTGGATAATCCTCCATATGGCTAACCTGAAAACCTTGTCAATATAATCGACGACAAAGTTCAATCCTGGCATGATGGCGCTGCTGAATTGGAACTTGCACATCAGTCTCGGCAATGACATAAGTGTCATGATTAAGAGGAGCATCAGCACAAATGGCCAAGTCACTCCTAACTCGATGTCCATGTGGCCCATGGTCAATAGCAAAACCTTTGGGCACAAAGGAGAGTGGGTTGTAGTGGTAATTCGCCATGAACAGATCTGGGTGGAAGGGCTCGAGCTGGAGAGAATAGGTTCCGTCTCCAAGCAAAGATGGGTTTGATTTTTCTGCTGTAGACTTGACACCGAGAGCTAGCTCCCTGCTTATCTTAGGCTTCCAGATTTTTAGACCTCTCTATTTTTCTGTTCTGCACCCTAAAACAGAATGATCATATCTCCAGCAAAACTGACAATGGGGGATGGATTTACAGTTAAACGCAACGTGCCCCTCAGATAGACACCGATGACAGAAACTCTTGGAAATTTTAAACATCTAGACTCGTTTAACTGAACAACTAGATTTTTGGGTGATAGAGGCCATCTCCATCGAACTGCTAACTGAAACAGGCTTAATCTTATCCTTTGTAACAACTTCAGCGCTGGACATATACAAGTTAAGCTGCTCAGAATATTTTTTAACATGGCCCAGTTGCAAGCACCCCAGACACCGTACAGGAAATTTTCACGACAAAATGTATCGTGATCAAGCGAAATACAACGTGTACAGCATTGTTTAAAAAGGTTAACGTACCCGATAATTTCTGAAGGCGGATATTTTGCATTAATGAAATCATGAATGTGTTTTAGCGAGCAAACCTCATGAGAGAAATAAGTCTTCTTAAAACCTTGACCAAACCTCAACGGTAAGAAGTTTGAAAAAGAAGGCTCAGAGCGAATATCCCTAGAATCCAGTGAGCCGAACGAACTTTGTGCAAATTTGAAATGACCAATCTGGAGATGATCAAAACCAAGACTTGCAAATTCCTCAATCTGAGATGATCTTAAGAAACTCAAATCCGTATTAATGGCTAAAGATCTAGCAGCAGTATCATTGAGAGTTCCCTTAATGTTGACAGGAACATTTCTGAGATAGAAAGGAATGGAACGCGAACGAGAACTCCTGGCCTTCTTCCAATCATTGTCTTCAATGCGATCAAAGACAGAGGACTTATCTGGGCGCTTACCAGAGTATAATCGAAATGAACAGCAAAACTCATTGCACTTATAGAAATCCAACGCACGAATGAAGTGCCCCACACGATTAGAAGCAACCGATAATCTGAAACTCAATTCATCCAGCCAGAAAACTTTGAACTTTTCTGTAGATCCTCCCAAACAAGATTCCAAAACCAGAGCCACATTGCCAGAAGACAGAGGAAAGGAGAAATCCGAGAAGCAGACCACCATAAAGAATTCCGACGAACGTGAACCTTCTTCATGATGAATAGCTGAATGAAAACGGAGACGTACCTGATGAGCCACCTTCAAACCCGTGAGATAAATCCCATGAGATCAGAGAATCCATGCTGCTCTTGGGAATCACACGTCAAGGGAGGACCAAGGGAGAAAATCACTGGTGGGAGATCCATGATCGCCGGCTAGATGAGCGAAAGGTGGAGGTGGGAGGGGAAGGGAGGGAATGAGCCATAGCTTGATGAGGTTATGTTTTCTGCTGTTTTTCGGTCCAGAAAAGCTAGTAAGGAAATATTCTTGGAATTGGACGGGACAAAAGCCAAAGTCAATATTTCACCGAGCAGAACACGGAGTCCAGAGGAGATACGGAGGGCGCCACAGGGCGGCCGCACCCCCCTCCCAGGCACGGGCCCACCCTAGGCCGCGCCCGGGTAGGGTGTGGGCCCCCGTGGCCGCCTCCCAGCCTCGCCTCTTCGCTTATAAGAAGCCCCCGATGCCTAAACCCTAAGCACCCGATCAATATTCCATGAAACCGTCTGTAGCCGCCGCCACAATCATCCCTAGATAGGGGGATCTGAAGCTCTTCCCGGCACCCTGCCGGAGGGGAGATCATCCTGGAGGCCTTCTTCTTCTTCATCATGCCAGCATACGGTATGAAGCGTGAGTAGTTCCACCTTGGACTACGGGTCCATGTAGTAGCTAGATGGTTGTATCTCCTCCTTTGTGCTTTCATGTCTAGATCTTGTGAGCTTCGTTCATGATCAAGATCTCATCTGTTTGTAATCATGCATGTTGTGTTTGCAGGGATCCGATGGATATTGAGATTACTATGTCAGATTTATTAATGGTTTTGTCTTGTTGATTCTATCATGTCTGTGTTGTTTGTGATCTTGCATGCTCTCCGTTCTTAGTAGCTATCTTGGCTGAGTAGTTGCTAGTGACTCCAAGAGGGGGTATTTATGCTTGATAGTGGGTTCATTCCTCTATTTAATCAAGGGAAGTGACAGAAATCTCTAAGGTTGTAGATGTGTTGTTGCCACTAGGGGGAAAACAACGGTCTCGTGTTCATGGAACAAGTGGATTGTTTACCTTACACACTTTGCTTAAAGAAGTTGTCTGTTGCTTGCAACTTAATACTGGAGGGGGTTCGGATGATAACCCAAAGGTGGACTTCTAGTCATAGATGCAATTGGTTGGCAGTCTATGTATCTTGTTGTATTGCCCAATCGAATATCATAGGATCTTTATGTCTAGTATTGCATTATTATGCCTTGCTCAGTCCTGTCAATTGCCCTGCTGTAATTTGTTTGCCCAGCATGCCATGTTTGTTTATCTAAGGAGAACGCCCCTAGTGAACTGTGGACCTCGGTCCAATCTTTACCATTGATACATCTTCCACTGTTATTGTTTTACTTGCTGCAAACCATCATCACCTTCCACACCATACAGTTAATCCTTTGTTACAGCAACCGATGAGATTGATAACCTCACTGTTAGTTGGGGCAAAGTCTTGAGTTTGTGTTGTGCAGGTTTCCATGTTGCTTGCAACACCTTTGAGACGTTTCCTTCCTCCTACTGGTTCGATAACCTCGGTTTCTTACTAAGGGAAGACTTGCTGTTGTGCTGCATCATACCTTGCTCTTGGGGTTTCCCGACGAAGCGCTCCACGTTGACGCAGCGCCATAAAGATTTTCTAGCACCGTTGCAGGGGAGGCTAAGGACGTCTTCATAAGGGGAGCCCTCCACAACCTTTCTCTTTACTTTGTTTTTGGTTTGCTTAGTTTATTTTGCTTGGTTTTGTTTGCCTATTTTTATCAAAAACTCCAAAAAAATAGTTTAGTTTGGTTTGCTTCCTTTTATCAAAAACACAAAAAAAAATATTAGTTCATGCTCTAGCTGCTGCTGCTGTTTTTGTCTTGCCCCACTTTTGCCAAAATGAACTCTGCTGAGAACACCAAGTTCTGTGACTTCACTAGCACAGACAACAATGATTTCCTAAGAACTCCTATTGCTCCACCTGCTCCGGATGCTACCCTTTATGAAATTAAGCCTGCTTTGTTGAATCTTGTGATGAGAGAGCAATTTTCTGGTGCTAGTTCTGATGATGTTGCTGCCCATCTCAATAACTTTGTTGAACTTTCTGAGATGCAAATGTATAAGGATGTAGATGGAGATATAATTAATCTCAAGTTGTTTCCTTTCTCCTTGAGAGGAAAAGATAAAGAATGGTTGCTATCCTTGCCTAGAAATAGTATTGATTCTTGGATTAAGTGCAAAGATGCTTTTATTGGAAAGTACTACCCTCCTGCTAAGATTATATCTATGAGAAGTGATATTATGATATTTCAACAACTTGATAATGAACATGTTGCTCAAGCTTGGGAAAGAATGAAATCTTTTGTTAAGAATTGTCCCACTCATGGACTTACTGCTTGGATGATTATCCAGACTTTTTATGCAGGTTTGAACTTCTCTTCAAGAAACCTGTTGGATTCAGCTGCTGGATGTACCTTTATGACCATCACCTTGGGTGCTGCAACAAAACTCCTTGATAATATGATGGTTAATTATTCTGAATGGCACACTGAGAGAGCTCCACATGGTAAGAAGGTAAATTATGTTGAAGAAACCTCCTCTTTGAGTGATAAGATAGGTGTTATTATGGCTATGCTTGTTAATGGGAAAGTTCCTTTAGATCCAAATAATGTTCCCTTAGCCACTTTGGTTGCTCAAGAAGAGAAAGTTGATGTGAACTTCATTAGAAACAGTAATTTCAACAACAATGCCTATAGGAATAATTTTGGTAGTAACAACAATTATAGGCCTTATCCTCCTAATAATGGCAATACCTATGGAAACTCCTACAACAATGCTAGAAGTGCCCCATCTGAACTTGAAGTCATGTTCAAAGGCTTTATTAGTAAACAAACCACTTTCAACAAGGTTGTGGAGGAAAAGCTTTTAAATGTTGAGAAAAATATTTCCTCTTTGTCTAAAGCACAGTCCTCTTTGATTAATAAAATGGCTACTAAACCCGAAACTATGGAAAGTACCTTTGCTGCTACTCATGCCATACAAGGTACTATTGATGAAAATGTTAGACTGTTAGCCCAACTTCATGCTAAGTGGGAAAGGGAAGCTGAAATTGCTAGAAACAATAGTGTGTGCACCATCACCACCACTAATATGGATACCACTATACCACAAGAAGTCCCTATTCCTCCTCCTACAATGCCTAAGCCTAATGAGTCTACTACTAGTGATGCTAAGTTTGATTTCGATCTTGATGGTTGCAATATTTCTGAAGTGATTATGTTCCTGCAAAAGCTTGCTAGAAGTCCTGATGCTAGTGATACGCATGTTGTTTTCACCAAACACATTACAGATGCTCTTGTTAAAATTAAGGAAGAGAAGTTAAAACACAAAGCTTATATTCCTAGGAAAGTAGAAGATAGTTGGGAACCCATTATTAATATGCAAGTGAATGACTTTGATCTCAAAGCTTCATGTGACCTTGGTTCTAGTGTCTCTATTATGCCTAGGAAGATTTATGAAATGCTAGATTTGCCACCTTTGGAAGATTGTTACTTGGATGTCCCACTTAATGAATATGCTAAGAAGAAACTCATGGGGAGTATTAATGATTTTCTCATTATGGTTAACAATTCTTATGTCCCTGTTGATTTCTATGTTTTGGATGCTGAATACAATGCTTCATGTCCTATTACTTTGGGAAGACCTTTTCTTAGAACTGTTGGTGCCATCATTGATATAAAAGAAGGCACCATTAAATATCAATTTCCATTCATGAAAGGTATTGAACACTTCCCTATGAGGATAGAGAAGTTTCTTTTTGCTCCTCCTTTGAAAGCAAGGTTTGATGTTAATGCTTCTTCATTTGAAAATACTTGATTTCTTGCTTCTTGTGCCTAACTTAAAGGTGTTAAAGAAAAGTACTTGTTGGGAGATAACCCAAGAGTTTTCTTGAGTCTTGGAAGTTATTACTTTAGTAATGACCTCTCTGTATCCTTTTTGTTTGCTTTTTGTGACAAGAATGACCTCTAATGAGAGGGAAGTAAGATTTAGGGAGTTGCTGTCCCGAAACAGATTTCTATCCTCCACCATAAAAATTCGTGAGGAGTCTCTGTAAGTCGGATTGGGCTGAAAATATACAAATAAATCCTCCAGTATGTTATATAACTTTCGTTAGTTCAACACTTTTTGATTTGAGCAACAGAAGGTCTTCAAAAAAATCGGTTTATACCTGCTGGTCTGTTTTGATAGATTTCTGCCATTATTCGCATTTGCTTCTTATTGATTCTTTTTTGGGTTCTTTTTGGAAAATTGAACTTTTGAAGGAGTTGATACAGTAGATTGTGTTTTTAGTGAAAGTTTTTCTGTTCTAAAGCTAAACCCAAGGGCCTATTATCTTTTGAATACACTATTGTTGCTAATGAAGATTGTGTGAAGTTTTGTATGAAGGAAAATTTTCATGTATAGAGAGAGAATGATGTAATGAGATGAATAATGGACAAAATATCAAGCTTGGGGATGCCACCCCGGTGTCACCCCAAGAAAGATCAAAGAGGTACAAGCGTTAAAGATTGGGGATGCCCAAGGCATCCCCTTCTTCATCAATAAAAAGCTCCATTCTTTCTAGACACTTCGTTTTTATTGTTTCATGCACTATTGTGTTGTTCTTGGAGCGTCTTAGTTTTTGTTTGCTTTGCTTAGTTTGCTTGAATAAAGTAGTTTGGACCCCCGTTCTCGCTGTGTTGTTTCAAATAAGTTGATTGGTGTTGGAAAGGAGTAGAAAGTTCTTGCTTGAAAAGTGCAAGAGGAGCTTGCTTTGACTGTGACTTAGACTTTAGCATGTCATGCTAGGTGTTGTTTTGACATTATGCTTAGTGATTATTGCTGTAGCATGACTTGTTCCAAACAATTGTGATTTCTTAGTGTGCCTTGAAAGAATCATGCATTGTTTTAGCATACAAAGCATAGTATTGTGGTATTCTCCTTTGATGCTTTGTTTGGGTTGACTTGGCACATGATCACACCATGTTATGACTATGAAAAAGTCACCATAGAATCTATGATCATTTAGTCCTTTTACTTGTAGTACCACTCTATGCTTTGATTAATAATGTTTTGTCGCTCTGTATGATTATGGCCATTATTGCTCTCTTAGTTGGTCGCTCCCAGTATTTTGCTAGCCTCCACTTGTATGAGTAAGCTCTACTCATTCTTCCAACTCCCAAGAAACCAAGTTATTCCAAAGTGTCCACTATAAATTCCTATGCATGCTGTGTCACACCATTCCAAGTATATTCTTGTTTTCAGCTATCTTCCAATTAAAAAAGTATATTGTTATGTGAAAACTTAGTGATTAAAGCTCTCACGAACTTGATGGCACACTTTATATTTCTTGCCCCTAATAAACTTGAACCATTGGTTCATCTATGTTGTATATGCTTGCACTTATACGTTGGAATTAGCAGAACCATGTTTTCACCGGGAATGCTTTCAACGTTGCACTTGTACTTTGTACACAGTTGATATCATGCTCTTTTGTCTATGGATGTCTCCTGTGTGAAATAAAAAGGGAGCTTGTAAGTCCATGGAGTTATGTATTTTGTGTTAGAGAAACGCCTAGTCCGCTAGCCTAAGCCATGCCTAATCATGGTGGAAACTTGCAGCATCACCATAATGAGAAATCTGTGAAGCATCCTCAATAAAAACCTATGCAAATATCAAATAAAAATATCGCTGAGATGCTCATTGTCTGCTTTCCTTGTCATTTTGGTTATGGGATAGCTCTTGTACCATGTGCAAGGGGTACCCCGTTGGCGGTTCTCTATGATACACATGTAGTTACTATGACAAGAACTTACATGTGACTAAAGTTGAGTAGCATGCGGTGCGTCCCTCATATTCAAGGGACATGAGATTTCCAACTTATACTTTGTCAAGCATATACTCCATAGTTTTTTCACTTAAAACTTAATCACTTCAAGATGCTTATGATAGGGTCAATGAGGGTTGAAAGCTAAAAAGTACCATAATTTTTGGAAGCTCTTTTTGAAACTTAAAATCCCAACTTCCCTTTATGAAGGGACTTTCTTCCACTATTATATTGAGTCTACACCTTCTACCTTTAGGCACTAGTTAAGAGAGCATAGTTGCCATTCTTAGCTATGTGCATTGTCCCAAAACTTATTGATTGATGCATATTGTTGATATTGCTTGTTCTTGTGCTATTTGTATCTAGTCACTCATGAACTTTGAAGGTGTCCTATGCATCTATTTGCTACTCTATGAAGTACAAGCTGAAGGCCACTATGCCATGTTTTATATATGTGAAACAAACAAACGTCTTTCAATGCTTGTTATTCATGATCTTTGTTTGTAGCCTTTCATGTTGCATGCATAGTTACTTTGTCTTACTATTATAACTCCATCTTTCCTGCACATGTTTAGAGTTCTTTGATCCCAGCTTTCAATGCTTGAAAATGGTTTGATCTTGGTTTTGATGGTGCATGTCACCTCAAAAATTATTATTTTATCACTTACCTACTCGAGGACGAGCAGGAGTTAAGCTTGGGGATGCTTGATACGTCGGAAACGTATCTATAAGTTTTGATGTTCCATGCTTGTTTAGTATCTACTTTGTTTTGCTATGTCCACACTTTGAGGTGATTTTTATATGTTTTCTGGTACTAACCTATTAACAAGTTGCCATAGTGCCAGTTGCCTATTTTCTGCTGTTTTTTGGTTCTAGAAAAGCTAGTAAGGAAATATTCTCGGAATTGTATGGAACAAAATCCAAAGTCAATATTTCACCGAGGAGAACACGGAGTCCAGAGGAGAGACGGAGGGGCGCCACAGTGCGGTCGCACCCCCCCCCCCTCCTAGGAGCGAGCCCACCCTAGGCTGCACGTGAACAGGGTGTGGGCCCCCTGGCCCCCTCCCAGACTCGCATCTTTGCCTATAAGAAGCCCCCAATGCCTAAACCCTAAGCATCTGATCAATATTCCACGAAACCGTCTGTAGCCGCCGCCACCATCGTCCCTAGATCACGGGGATCTGCTCAGCACTCCTCGCCAGAGGGGAGATCATCCTGGAGGCCTTCTTCTTCATCATGCCAGCCTCCGGTATGAAGCGTGAGTAGTTCGACCTTGGACTACGGGTCCATCTAGTAGCTAGATGGTTGTATCTCCTCCTTTGTGCTTTCATGTCTAGATCTTGTGAGCTCTGTTCATGATCAAGATCTCATCTATCTGTAATCATGCATGTTGGGTTTATGGGGATTAGATGGATATTGAGATTACTATGTCAGATTGATTAATGGTTTTGTCTTATTGATTCTATCATGTCTATGTTGTTTGTGATCTTGCATGCTCTCCGTTGTTAGTAGCTATCTTGGCCGAGTAGTTTCTAGTGACTCCAAGAGGAGGTATTTATGCTCGATAGTGGGTTCATGCATCTATTTAATCAAGGGAAGTGACATAAATGCTAAGGTTTAGATGTTTTGTTGCCACTAGGGGGAAAACAACGGTCTCGTGTTAATGGAACAAGTGGATTGTTTACCTTACACACTTTGCTTAAAGCAGTTGTCTGTTGCTTGCAACTTAATACTGGAGGGGGTTCGGATGATAACCCAAAGGTGGACTTCTAGTCATAGATGCAGTTGGTTGGCGGTCTATGTATCTTGTTGTATTTGCCAATCGAATCTCATAGGATCTTTATGTCTAGTATTGCATTATTATGCCTTGCTCAGTCCTATCAATTGCCCTGTTGTAATTTGTTTACCCAGCATGCCATGTTTGTTTATCTAAGGAGAACGCCTCTAGTGAACTATGGACCCCAGTCCAATCTTTACCATTGATACATCTTCCATTGTTACTATTTCCTTGCTGCAAACCATCGTCACCTTCCACACCATACAGTTAATCCATTGTTAAAGCAACCGGTGAGATTGACAACCTCACTGTTAGTTGGGGCAAAGTCTTGAGTTTGTGTTCTGCAGGTTTCCACGTTGCTTGCAACACCTTTGAGATGTTTCCTTCCTCCTACTGGTTCGATAACCTCGGTTTCTTACTGAGGGAAGACTTGCTGCTGTGCTGCATCATACGTTGCCCTTGGGGTTTCACGACAAAGCGCTCCATGTTGACGCAGCGCCATAAATATTTTCTAGCGCTGTTGCCGGGAGGCTAAGGGCGTCTTCACAAGGGGATCCCTCCACAACCTTTCTCTTTACTTTGTTTTTTGTTTGCTTAGTTTCTTTTGCTTGGTTTTGTTTGCCTATTTTTATCAAAAACTCCACAAAAATTAGTTTAGTTTGGTTTTCTTTCTCTTATCAAAAACACAAAAAAATATTTCATGCTCTAGCTGCTGCTGGAGTTTTTGGCTTGCCCCAATTTTGCCAAAATGAACTCTGCTGAGAACACCAAGTTGTGTGACTTCACTAGCACAGACAACAATGATTTCCTAAGCACTCCTATTTCTCCACCTACTCCTGATGCTACCTTTTATGAAATTAAGCCTGCTTTGTTGAATCTTGTGATGAGAGAGCAATTTTCTGGTGCTAGTTCTGATGATGTTGCTGCCCATCTCAATAACTTTGTTGAACTTTGTGAGATGCAAATGTATAAGTATGTAGATGGAGATATTATTAAGCTCAAGTTGTTTCCTTTCTCCTTGAGAGGAAAAGCTAAAGAATGATTGCTATCCTTGCCTAGAAATAGTATTGATTCTTAGATTAAGTGCAAAGATTCTTTTATTGGAAAGTACTACCCTCCTGCTAAGATTATATCTATGAGAAGTGATATTATGATATTTAAAAAACTTGATAATGAACATGTTGCTCAAGCTTGGGAAATAATGAAATCTTTGGTTAAGAATTCTCCCACTCATGGACTTACTGCTTGGATGATTATCCAGACTTTTTGTGCAGGTTTGAACTTTTCTTCAAGAAACCTGTTGGATTCAGCTGCTGGAGGTACCTTTATGACCATCACCTTGGGTGCTGCAACAAAACTCCTTGATAATATGATGGTTAATTATTCTGAATGGCACACTGAGAGAGCTCCATATGGTAAGAAGGTAAATTTTATTGAACAAACCATTGATACATCTTCCACTATTACTGTTTACTTGCTGCAAACCATCATCACCTTCCACACCTTACAGTTAATCCTTTGTTACAGCAACCGGTGAGATTGACAACCTCACTGTTAGTTGGGGCAAAGTCTTGAGTTTGTGTTGTGCAGGTTTCCACGTTGCTTGCAACACCTTTGAGACGTTTCCTTCCTCCTACTGATTCAATAACCTTGATTTCTTACTGAGGGAAGACTTGTTGTTGTGCTCCATCATACCTTGCTCTTGGGGTTTCCAAACGAAGCGCTCCACGTTGACGCAATGCCATCACGGTGCTAAGCCTTTTTTCAGTAGTGATGGACACAACTCAGACGCGTCACTACCGCCTGATCCAAAGATCTTGGGGTTTCACCCGCAGCTCGCAGACAAACCGAGCACCGCCACATCGTCGCCTTCGGTGTAACATCCCAATTTGAGAAACCTTGATTAAATGTCCAAAAGGCAAAAATCAGGGGGAACAAAAACTTTTTTATTACATTATGAGCTTACATGTTTGCTTTTGCTCAAGCAACTGTTGGTGTATTAGTTGTGTACTCCTCACCTCAACACTAGTTTACAAAAACTAACAAAAATAGATGTCTTGGATCATCTTTCATATTCTCAAATGTTTTGGCATTTCAAAACCTGAGCCAAGATAAATTTGACACCACCAAATACTTTACTAGTTTCTATTAACAAAACTATGGATATATATATATAATCTCCTTATGTTTTCAAGACAGAACCTTCAACTACCCTCATCTCTAGGTTTTCCAAAAACCTTTATTAAAACCTTTTCATCTCAATCTTGGTATAGATACCAAGATGGTACTTATCTTACTTTAAAGCAAAACCCCTTTCCACATACCCATCCTTACCTCAAGCTAGGCTTGATGGTAACCCTAGTACTAGTTGGATAAGTAATAAGATGAATTGCCTTGATCTGCTGTCTGATGATTTTCCTTGATCTGTTGTTTGCCTTGCTTGCTTAGGAACTAGAATGAGCTAATCTAGTAGCTCATCCTTTAGGACCCAATCTATGCATGTGATCATCAATCTCAAAGCAAGCATTCAAGTCTGGATCTATCCTAAGCCACTCAAGTGATCATCTCATCTCATGCTTATCTCAATCCAGGGATAATCCCTCGTGATGGTTTCCAACCTAGAGGAGACCCAATCCAAGTTTGGATCCCCTCTATTCAATCTATACCTCAACATCAACCACTTGAGGTAAGGTATAAACCTTTGCCACCCTCTCAATTGTTTCCCTCTTGAATACTAGTCAAAATCACCAAATCTGCCAAAATGGCTAAGTCTGGATTTCTTATCTAGATTCAATCTTTGGAGCTCTACCTTTTCCAACCTATGTGCATTCTTTAGAATGTACTTGAACCATATTGTAGTATGTATTTAGTACTACCAAGGCCCACTCTTTCCCTTAGCTAAGCCATTCTATTTACCCCTCATCCATGATGATTTTGTAGTCAAGATAATAATATTTTCTGTAAATCTTATCATCCTGCCTACTTTGGAAAAAGCTCACATCTATATTATACCTCCCCTTTACCAAATATTTTCTTGGTTATGATATACTAATCATGGCCTATCAACCCCCACTTCACTTGTTTCCATTGGAGCCTTGTGCTTCTTAAACCCACATGGTTTAGGAGGCTACCTGAAGTATCTGCTATGGCAGCCTTATTTTCAACAAAGTTTGCCATCCCCTCTACCCCACCTCAAATGCAACCAAGCCCACATCCATATACCCCTTGTACCAAGGTGAGCTATGATCTCCCTAATCCAACCCTGTTTAGATGGCATCAGATTAACCAAACCCTAGATCCTCCCTTATCTAGTTTCCATCCATTTCACCACTTTTCCTCAAAACCCAGGGTTGACCTTGATTCCTACCTAAACTTACATCATCTACCTTGGATATAAGCATCCCCAAATAATTCCCCCAATTATTTGGATTATTAAACTATTTTATTTCCTTTACTTACCAATTTCTCAACAACCTTGTCTTTAAAGGCAAGTTTGCTTTTCTCCAAATCACCCTGCCAACTCAAGGCACATTTGAGGCCTATATATCATATCCCATCTTTCCAACTCAAAATTAAATATTTTTGAGATCCTTTATTATTTCTTTTTGCCCTTTTTCTTAAATGGCAGAAACAAGAAATAATTCCCTAAAAATACTTTTCCACCTCAATAAATCCCAAAAATATTCTCCAATGTGTGCTATGGTATTTAAGACCATATCACATCAAAAACCAAGCTTTCCCAATGTAAAAAATATCATTTTTGCTTCCATAATATACTTCGGCACTTTTTGAAGAAGTGCATTTAAATGGGATCATAATCATCTGAAAAATCCCTTTTAAATCATGGAGAGATTATTTGACCTACTCCACCTACCAGTACCATTTCCACACTTGGTCCAATGCAACATTTTCAACTTCCTTCACAAGCACCAAAAGGATCAACATTTTGCCAAACAACCAAACTTGATTCAAACCAACTCTACTCCTCACCAAATCTTGTCAAGTACTTCTCCACAGCAGCACACACACCCCCTGGTCAGCACTGTAGCCCTATACTGTAGCACACCCCTCCTTTGTCCCTAGTGCATGGAGTATGTGAGGGAGAGAGACATCCATATCTTGCAAGATCTCTTTCTCATAAAGGCCATAGCAGGTGCAACATCCCTCTCACCACCTCACTGTCCACCTTTGACCACAGAGCACCCTCCACCACCCCTGCTGCTCAATAGATGGCCACCTCCCTCCCTCCAAGCTTTTCCCCATGGATTTAGACCACCATACACCCTCTTCTTCGGTTTATAAGCCAAGAGGACAGAGCACACCTCCCCTGCCCTCTCATCTCACTCCCTAACACCCACCAACCTCTCCCCGAGCTCCAGGTCCAGATCCTTGGCTCCCCATTGCCATGGAGAAGGATGCATGCTCCTCTCGGCCTCCTTAGAGGAGTAGAGTGCATGATCGACTTCGACCTTCCCCAGCCCCTCTTCTCCACCCCTAACCTCTCCTACAGATCTCCTACAAACCCTCCACCCTCCTTCCTCCTTCCATGCCCGTGAAGATGGAGAAAACAAAGACCTCTCGGGTGTTCTTAAAGGTTAGATCTTGCTCTCGTTCTAGTGGCTATCTCCTCCCTTTTTCTTCGGCATAGAGGTCCTTATTGACGTTCCTAACTCACCCAGTTCTCCCTTTCTGCATGCACGCACCCCGGGGAGAACTCCGGCGAGCACCGAAGCCCCTCTCGCGGGCGATATTGCGCGTGAGCCCGCCCGTCGATGAACCTGCCCTTGTCGCCCCTCTACTGGCTCGTCAAGGAGCACCGCGTCGCTCCAGGGCCACCCCGGCATCTCTGCCCGTCCTCTGGTGACCTCCCCTCGCCGCCTCTGCTCGCACAAGGGTTTCATCCCGTCACACAGGTCGGGAGAAGGAAGACGGCTGACAGCCGTTGATGCCCACTTGATCGGACGACCCTGAGCCGCTGATACCCCTTCGCGTGCTGTCGACCAGGCTGGGCCACAGCGGATCCCCTCGGCCCACTAGGGTAAAGAAATGGCCCTTACCCCCCACCCCTATCCTCTCTCTATTCTTTAAACCATTTTTTCCAGATCTGTTTTTGGGATAGTTTGGTTTTAGTCTAAACAAAAAATATAAAGCCACTTAAAATATTCAGATACAATTTTTCTTAGGTACCTGTATGTCTTTACAAACATTCAAACTTGGTACTGGACCAAATTGGGGTTTAAAATAATTATGATAAATCCTCTACTCAGATTTGTCCTTTTCACTAAAGTTTGTCTCCAGAAAGATTGGTGTCTCCAAATGGAGTAAACCCAACTGGTACTAAACGACATTAACCATACCTTTCATGTCCCACTGGCCCCACCTTATTTTGATTCCTAGTTTGTTGTTAGAAATAATATCAAAATAAGGTCTTTTTTGCCTTTAGCAAATTTCCTAGGTCAAACCAAGTGAGGTTTTGACCTAATTCCAACTCCCCCTGGACACCCCTACCCATATCCTACAAAATCCAGCAGCTCATAATTTTATGAGTCTCTGTTAAATTTTAGTGAATTAAACTCTTCTGTGCATGGTTTATTCACTAATAAAATCACTACAGTTCTGCAACTCCAAAAAGGTTGATTCAAATTTGTAAAGAAAGTTATCCTCAGGATCTAACATGTGTCCTTGGAATAACCTAAATAGCTTCTGTAAAATAAATCTGATGAAAAAGAGAATTCCCAGGCAGTACTGCCTTTGGGAAATTCTCAAGGGCATTCTTGTAATTGTTTTTAGGTGATTCCAACTCCTCTTGATTCAGTCCATCAAATACTATCTAATCACCCAAGGAAATAAATTTTGGAGCTCCAGGGAAGTTCTGGTGAATTATTTCCTAAAACTAGAGCTTTAATCACTAAAATCCACTAGAAATGAAGGAAAATTGATAAAATAGTGAAACCACTTTTGTTGGCTTAATTTTATCAATATCTATCTGATGGTATCATTTTTATACAATGGTATCATACATATCAAACCCTTGGTCAGAACCCCCCCCCCCCCCCTCTTAGGTAGTTCCTAGACTATAAACCCAGAGGGATCCTTTCCCTGATGCCTCCAAATCTTCTGTCGACCCAATCAAATCAAACCTCCAACATCCTACTGATGTGCGTCATGTATCTATCTTTTTCTTGATGTATGGTTTGATGCTTGTATGCTTTGTATTGATTGTGGTATTGTTTGTTTGCATGTATGCTCGATAACGGCGATAGTTGCGATTATGTGACGCCGAGAAGAAGGAAGCATCGGGATTATCTTTATTATTATTATTGGTATTCTGGTTATCTAACGCCGTCGAGGAACTTCTCGCTGGTCACAGGCAAGCCACCATTCCTGAACTCCTATATTAACCTACTACTATTTATCAACTATTTTATATCTCGTTTATCAACTGCATAATTAAATTGCATGGTCTGTTTCAAATAAAAGTGTGTGAGTAGCTTGGCTCCTCCAAGTTATGGATGAGTGTCCATTAGGACACCTACACTATTGACACCTACTTTACCCCTCTAGATCAAGGCTAAGATGATTAGCATCTTCCCTCTTGGAACCCACGAATTTTCACTGATAAAACTATTTTGGGTTTTTAAACCTACTACAAAATCTTGTTTAAAATAAAACCCTTGGAAATAGGCATCATTTCCGAGTGGAAGTTTTACTAAAAGAAAATATGAGGTGGATGAAGAGAAAGTCAAGTAAGAGAAAGAGAAGGGATGTTCTAAGCCAATGTCCGAAATAATTTTATCCGTGCAACCACATTACCCCGGTCGCTGGGGCTTAGCTCGTAGTTTGTGGTCTTTAGCCGAGGCTGCTCGTACTCACTAAAGGGGAGAAATCCCCTGAAATCCGGACTGCCATGGGCAATGTACCGGTGCAACAATTGGGTCTCTCGCGGATGGTATGATTTTAGGTAGTACGGATGGAAGATTGTCACTATTGCTATCTTCCAGACTACGGTCTGGAGATAGGGGTCAGTACGGGAGGAAGGACCAGGGTCGTCGTACCCCATACTCGTACCGGAGAGAACAACCCAAAAGCAAAAGCCGCCGTTGCTAGGGATGGACAAATGAAAAGTTTAAGTTTGATTATCTGAGCCCCTGTCTACCGTGTGTAGCACGACGTGGTTTTATCCCAGCGGATGTATTGATTCTTGTGGGTAAAGTGCACAAACTCTGCAGAGTCTAATCTATTCGAATAGTCGTGTCCACGGTCAAGGACTGTTGGAACGGCAAGTGCTAGGAGGACCCTTCGGACAAGTTGTGATGAAATAAAAGATGTGACTTGGTCACGGGGAAAGATAAGAATGAGTTTGGTTTTGACCAGAGATGGTCGAAGATGTTTAAAAAGGGTTTTACAACAAAATTGTTTTAAATCTTTTTAAAAAGGATGTGGAGATGTCCAGATTTTCAAAAAAGAGGCATATTTTCTAAAAACTCTTTTTCAACAAAGATATAGAGATGCCAATATTAGTTCTTTCAAAAACAACTATAGCATAGAGCTATCTCGCCACAACCATATATGCATTATCTTATTACCTTGTCTCAGTGGTTTGCGAGTACATTCAAAGAACTCACTGGCATTGTCCCTGGCTATTTACTTGGCCAGATTGCAAATGTTAAGAAGTGATGAAGGTGCTGACGTCTATGCGAGCTAGGCTGTCTTCCCAGTCAGTTGCCTGTAGGTTAAGGCACGGGCTCTGCGCCGAAGACTTCCGCTATCTGTGTTGTATTCTCCATAATGGCCATTTGTAAGTTTTTGTACTCGTTACTCTATGGATGTGTAATGATACTAGTCGGTTATGCCACGGCTCACTGATCATGGGAACGTGAATTCCATGCATAACGGGTATTCTCGGACCGTAAATCCGGGGTGCCACATTCGGGAAGAAGACAACATCCATAGAAACTGTCATCGAGGCCCAAGTGGCAAGGTTTTCCCTCAGCAAAGGCGCTCAGCCAAACCGCCATCACATCACACGGCTTGTCGGCACCCCATTGTCCACACGATCGAGGAAACCGGCTAGCTCTAGAGCCTCTAGCACGCCCACCAACCAAGAGACTCTTACCGTCCGGGGCCACCGCCCCGTGATGACTCCTTGATGGCGCCAGAGAACTTGGTGCTTGATGTGGAGTCTTGTTGGGAACCCCAAGATCAAGGTGTGAAGCAGCACAGCAGCAAGTTTTCCCTTAGTAGAGACCGAGGTTACCGAACAAGTAGGAGGAAGGAAACGTCACACAGGTGTTGCTAGTAACGCGGAGACCTGCACAACACAAACTCAAGACTTTGCCCCAACGAATTAGTGAGGTTGTTAAGCTCGCCGGTTTGTTGTAACAAAGGATTAAATGTATGGTGTGGAAGGTAATGGTTTGCAGCAAGTAAACAAGTAACAGTGGAGGATGTATCAATGGTAAAGATTGGACCGGGGTCCATAGTTCACTAGAGGTGCTCTCCTTACATAAACAATATGGCATGCAGGGTAAACAAATTACAGTAGGGCAATTGACAGGAACTGAGCAAGGCATAACAATCCAATTACTAGTCAGAAAGATCCTATGAGATTCGATTGGGCAATACAACAAGATACATAGACCGCCATCCAACTGCATCTATAACTAGAAGTCCACCTTCAGGTTATCATCGGAACCCCCTCCAGTATTAAGTTGCAAGCAACAGACAACTTCTTTAAGCAAAGTGTGTAAGGTAAATAGTCCACATGTTCCATGAACAAGAGACCGTTGTTTTCTCCCTAGTAGTAACAGCACATCTACAACCGAAGAGATTATTGTCACTTCCCTTGGAAACTAGAGGCATGAACCCACTATCGAGCATAAATACCCCCTCTTGGAGTCACTAGCAACTACTTGTCCAAGATAGCTACTAACAACGGAGAACATGCAAGATCACAAACAACACAGAGATGATAGAATCATAAAGACAAAACCATTAATCAAACCAACATAATAATCTCAATATCCATCGAATCACCACAAACACAACATGCATGATTACAAATAGATTAGATCTTGATCATGAAAGGAGCTCACAAGATCTATACATGAAAGCACAAAGGAGGAGATACAACCATCTAGCTACTACACAGACCCATATTCCAAGGTGGAACTACTCACGCATCATACCAGAGAGAAGGCCTCTGGGATGATCTCCCCTCCGACAGGGTGCCGGGAAGAACTTCAGATCCCCCTGATCTAGGGACAATGGTGGCGGCGGCTACAGATGGTTTCGTGGAGATTTGATCGGGTGCTTAGGGTTTCTGCATCGAGGGATTCTTATAGGCGAAGGGGGAGGCCTAGGAGGCGACCAGGGGGGTCAAACCCTACCCAGGCGTGGGCCCACCCCTGGCCGCGCCTGGGAGGGGTTTGCCGCCCTGGCATGCTTCCTCGTCTCCCCTCTGGACTTCTTGTTCCCCACGGAAAGTAATTGACTTTGGCTTTTGTCCCGTCCAATTCCGAGAATATTTCTTTACTAGCTTTTCTGAAACCAAAAACAGCGGAAAACAGGCAACTGGCACTGTGGCAACTTGTTAATAGGTTTGTACTAGAAAACATGTAAAAATCACCTCAAAGTGTAGACAAAGCAAAGCAAAGTAGATACTAACAAGCATGGAACATCAAAAATTATAGATACGTTTCCGACGTATCAAGCATCCCCAAGCTTAACTCCTGCTAGTCCTCGAGTAGGTAAGTGATAAAAGAATAATTTTTGAGGTGACATTCACCCTCACAATATAGATCCAACCATTTGCATGCATTGAAAGATGGGATCAAAGAACTCTAAACATGTGCATGAAAGATGTGAAGGGTTTCGCAGCATAGTAAATCAAAATTTTCTACGGAAGCGAACAGAGGGAAAGCCAAGATCTAATCTAGGAGATGCAAACAACGAGAGAGATTGGATTAGATCTTCATACCCTTGAAGATTCAAGACAATGAGCGTTAAATCGGGCGTGGGTGATGTAGTCGTGCGCTTCTCCTCCTCGCGATCCGATCCGATCTAGCACCACAAGTGGCGGTGCCTCGTGAGATGCACACGTCGGCACCTCGGCGCCTCCTCCTTCCTCGGACCAGCAAGTAGGGTGGAGATAGATTTGATCTACAACACGCAGCGTGGTGTATATGGTGGAGAATTTGCACAGGCTTCGCCTACAAACAATGGGAGGGAGAGAGGAGGCGGCAGGGCAACTAGGGTTTGGAGGAAGGTGTAGGTTGGGGAGGGGCGCACCAGCCCTCTATATATAGAGGGGGCGCCAGCCTGCCCATCCTCCAAGCCTATCTCTAGTTTAAACGATTTAAACTTATCCCTTATCTAGAAACCCTATCTCTAGTTTAAGCAGTTTAAACTTATCTAGGATCGGCTGGGCCCTATGGGGCCTTGTGCCCTCCCAATGCGGCCAGGACACTTCCTCATAGGCCCATGCCCCCTCCGGAAGGTGGGACCACGTTGGCCCCTTCCGAAGGTTCTAGAAGCTTCCGTGCAATACCGATTAATCCGGAACAATTCGAACTCCAAAAACTGCCTTATATGAATCTTATTCTAGGACCATTCCGAACCTCTCGTGATGTCCCGGATCCCATCCGAGACTCTGAACAAAAATTCATAAACCAATTATCCAATCTATACTAGCGTCAAGACACGTTAAGTGTGTGACCTGCGGTTCGAGAATATGCGCATATGATCTTCTATCAATAATCAGCGGTGATGCAGGCACCCATATTGACTCCCACACATTCATCATGATCATATCGGATGAACCACGATGCCAGGATTCAATCAATCCCATATATATATTCCCTTCGTCTCGCGATATTTTACTTGCCCGAGATTCGATCGTCATACCTAGTTCAATCTCGTTCACAGCAAGTACTTTACTCGTTCCGTAATCCGATATCACTTTGTGATTAACTCCTTAACCACATGCTTGCAAGCGGTGTTGATATCGATTACCGAGTGGGCCCGAAGTATATCTATCCGACTTGGGAGGGACAAATCCCATCTCGATACATACAACCCAACAGATACTTTCCGATTACCTGAGAGACACCTTTATGATCACCCTCTCATAGGATGACGTTTGATGACCTCAAAGCTTTCTTCCGATACCAGGGAGTTGTATTATCTCATGGTCTAAGGAATACAATATTTGACATAAGAAAAACTTCACAAAGACGAACACGATGACACGATCTAATTGCTTCGCTTAGTTTGGGTCTATCCACCATATCATTCTCCCAATGATATGATCTCATTATCAATTGACAACTCATGTCTATGGTTAGGAAACCTTAACCATCATTGATCAATGAGCTAGTCCATAGAGGCGTACTAGGGACACGGTGTTGTTCACAAACCACACAAGTATTAAAGTTTCCGCTTAATACAATTCTAGCATGGAATATAAACTTTATCATGAACAAGAATTATAATAATAACATCTTTATTATTGCCTCTAGGGCATAATTCCAACAAGATGGAGTTCTAACAAAATGACATAGTAACTATGCATGCAACATGAAAGGCTACAAACAAAAATCATGAATAACATGCATTGAAAAACGTTTGTTTGTTTCACATACAGAAAACATGGCATAGTGGCAATCAGCTTGTCCCTCATAGAGTATAAAATAGATGCATAGGACACCTTCAAAGTTCACAAGGGGGACTAGAAACAAATAGTACAAGAACAAGTAATATCACAATATGCATCAATCAATAAGCTTTGGAACAGTGCACATAGAATCACAACTATGCTCTCTTAATGGTGCCTAAAGGTAGAAGGTGGAGACTTAATAGTGTTGGAAGAAAGGCCTTTTTGTAAAGGAAGCAGGGATTACAAGTTTCAAAAAGAGCTTCCAAAAATTATGGTACTTGTTAGCTTTCAGCCCTCATTGCCCCTATCATAAGCATCTTGAAGTGATTAAGGTTAAAGTGACAAAGATGGAGTATATGCTTGACGAAGTATAAGTTGGCAATCTCAAGTCCCTTGAATACGAGGGCCACACCTCGTGCATACTCAACTTCGGGCCCAGGTAAGTTCTTGTCATTGTAAGTATTTGCATATCATTGAGAACCGCCAACGGGGTACCCCTTGCACATGGTACAGGAGCTATCCCATAACCAAAATAACAAGGCAAGCAGACAATGAGCATCTCAGCAATCTTCTTATGTACAATGGGAATATGGTGCTTTTTTCTCTCTTTCCTCTTTTCTCAATGTGTCTCTTTTTTATAAGAAGAATGCTTCATAGATGTCACTATGGTGGTGCTACAAGTTTCCACCATGATTAGGCATGGCTTAGGCTAGCGGCCCAGGCGTTTCTCTAACACAGGATACAAACTCCATGGACTTACAAGTTCCCTCTTTATTTTATACCGGTGACATCCATAGACAGAAGAGCATGATATCAACTGAGTACAAAGTACAAGTGCAATGTTGAAAACGTTCCCTGTGACAGCACGGTTCTGTTAATTCCAACGTATAAGTGCAAGCATATACAACAAAGATGTCACAATGGTTCAAGTTTATTAGGGGCAAAGAATATAAAGTGTGTCATCAAGTTCATGAGGGCTTTAATCACTAAGTTTTAACATAACAAAATAATTTTTAATTGGAAGATAGCTGAAAACAAGAATATACATGGAATGGTGTAACACACCATGCTTAGGAGTTTATAGTGGACACTTTGGAATAACTTGGTTTCTTGGGAGTTGGAAGCATGAGTAGAGCTTACTCATACAAGTGGAGGCTAGCAAAAGACTGAGAGCAACCAACTAAGAGAGCATAATGGCCATAATCATGTAGAGCAACAAAGCATTACTAATCAAAGCATAGAGTGGTACTACAAGCCAAGGAATAAATGATCATAGAGGCTAATGGTGACTTGTCATAGTCATAACATGGTGTGAGCATGTGCCAAGTCAACCCAAGCAAAGCATCAAAGGAGAATACCATAATACTATGCTTTTGCATGCTAAAACAACGCATAATTTCTTCAAGGCACACTAAGAAATCCCAATTGTTTGGAACAAGACATGCTACAACAATAATCACTAAGCATAAGGTCAAAACAACACCTAGCATGTCATGCTAAAGTCTAAGTCACAGTCAATGCAAGCTCCTCTTGCACTTCAAGCAAGAACTTACTACTCCTTTCCAACACCAAGCAACTTATTTGCAAAACAACACAGCAAGAACGGGGGTCCAAAATACTTTATTCAAGCAAACTAAACAACCTAAGAAAAGAAAATGAAAACTAAGACGCTCCAAGAATAACACAACTATGCATGAAACAATAAAAACGAAGTGTCTAGACAGACCTGAGCTTTATTGATGAAGAAGGGAATGCCTTGGGCATCCCCAAGGTTTGACGCTTTTACCTCTTGGATATTTCTTGGGGTGACACCATGGTGGCATCCCCAAGATTGAGCTTTTGTACATTCTTCATCTCATTGCATCATTCTCTCTCTACACCTGAAATTTTTCCTTCATACAAAATTTCACACAATCTTCATTAGCAACATTAGTGTATTCAAAAGACATTAGACCTCTAGCAAAGCTTTGGAACAACAAGGCTTTTCACTAAAAACACAAGATACTGTAGCAACTCCTTCAAAAAGTTCAATTCACCTAAAGAGAACTCAAAAAGGAATCAATAAGAAGCAAATGCAAATAATGGCAGAAATTTGTCAAAACAGACCAGCAGGTAGAAACCGATTTTTTCAAACATCTTATGTTGCTCAAATAAAAAAGTGTTGAACTAAAGAAAGTTAGCTAACATACTGGGGGATTTATTCGTAAATTTTGATCTCAATCAGAGTTATAGAGCCTCCTCATGAATTTTTTGGTGGAGGACAGAAGTCTGTTTCGGGACAACAACTCCCCAATTCTTACTTCCCTCTCATTAGAGGTCATTCTTGGCACAAAAATCAAACAAAAAGGATAAGAAGAGGTCATTACTGAAGTAATAACTTCCAAGACTCAAGGAAACTCTTGGGTTATCTCCCAACAAGTACTTTTCTTTAACGCCTTTAAGTTAGGCACAAGAAGCAAGAAGAATCAAGTATTTTCAAATGAAGAAGAATTAACATAAATAATTGCAAAATCTCCAACTATGAAAGGTATCTCATCCAAATGGATTTTGGAGGATCCCCTCTCATCTCTCTTTGGTCTACTATTTTCATCAAAAATATTTTCAGGAGCAATCCAATCAAAATTCTTTTCAAAGGCTTCATGCATTCCAACAAGCTTAAAGGGTATGGGTATTTTAAATTCTTCTCTAGACTTAGTTTTATCAGAAATACCCACAAGATCTACACTTGAGCCTAGCATATTGAAACGCTCAAAGACCTTTTTGGCTTCCCTAGCAACATCATGAAATTATTTTGATAAAGTTTCAAGGATGAATTTCTTCTTTTCAGCATTCTTTTCTTCTTTTAGTTTTAGGAACAAGAATTGTATGAAGGGGTTAAGGCTAACAAACCTAGCCTCCAACATATGAACTAAAGAAGCTGCAGCAATCTCATAATTAGGAGCAAGCTCTGCTATAGATTTATTCTTAATATCCTCATGCTTGCTAACACAATTAAAAAATTCTTCAATATTATCTTTCCCAATTATGGAGCCACTACCTATTGCAAGATCTTTCAGGGCGAACTTGGGGAGCAACATGGTGAGCTAGAACGAGGAGGCAACTAGAGTAGGAACTAATTTTTTGTGTTTTTGAATAAAGCAAGCAAACCAAACTAGACTATTTTTTTAGGTTTTTCGGAAAGAGGCAAACAAAACCAAGCAAAAGAAACAAACCAAACTAAAAACAAAGTAAAGAGAAAGGAAGTGGAGGACTCCCCTAGTGAAGACGTCCTTAGCCTCCCCGGCAACGGTGCCAGAAAACTTGTTGATGACTCCTTGATGGCGCTAGAGAACTTGGTGCTTGATGTGGAGTCTTGTTGGGAACCCCAAGAGCAAGGTGTGAAGCAGCACAGCAGCAAGTTTTCCCTCAGTAGAGACCGAGGTTATCGAACCAGTAGGAGGAAGGAAACGTTACACAGGTGTTGCTAGCAACGCGGAGACCTGCACAACATAAACTCAAGACTTTGCCCCAATGAATCAGTGAGGTTGTCAAGCTCACCGGTTTGCTGTAACAAAGGATTAAACATATGGGGTGGAAGGTAATGGTTTGCAGCAAGTAAACAAGTAACAGTGGAGGATGTATCAATGGTAAAGATTGGACCGGAGTCCATAGTTCACTAGAGGTGCTCTCCTTAGATAAACAACATGGCATGCAGGGTAAACAACTTACAGCAGGGCATTGACAGGAACTGAGCAAGGCATAACAATGCAATTACTAGTCAGAAAGATCCTATGAGATTCGATTGGGCAATACAACTAGATACATAGACCGCCATCCAACTACATCTATGACTAGAAGTCCACCTTCAGGTTATCCTCCGAACCCCCTCCAGTATTAAGTTGCAAGGAACAGACAACTTCTTTAAGAAAAGTGTGTAAGGTAAACAGTCCACATGTTCCATGAACAAGAGACCGTTGTTTTCTCCCTAGTAGCAACAGCACATCTACAACCGAAGATATTATTGTCACTTCCCTTGGAAACTAGAGGCATGAACCAGCTATAGAGCATAAATACCCCCTCTTGGACTCACTAGCAACTACTTGGCCAGGATAGATACTAACAACAGAGAGCATGCAAGATCACAAACAACACAGACATGATAGAATCATAAAGATAAAACCACTAATCAAACCAACATAATAATCTCAATATCCATCGGATCCCTGCAAACACAACATGCATGATTACAAATAGATTAGATCTTGATCATGAACGGAGCTCACAAGATCTATACATGAAAGCACAAAGGAGGAGATACAACCATCTAGCTACTACATGGACCGAAAGTCCAAGGTGGAACTACTCACGCATCATACCGGAGAGAAGGCCTCCGGGATGATCTCCCCTCTGGCAGGGTGCCGGGAAGAACTTCAGATCCTTCCCGATATAGGGACGATAGTGGTGGCGGCTACAGACGGTTTCGTGGAGATTTGATCGGGTCCTTAGGGTTTCTGCATCGAGGGCTTCTTATAGGCGAAGGGGGAGGCCGAGGAGGCGACCAGGGGGGTCAAACCCTACCCAGGCGCAGGCCCACCCCTGGCCACGCCTGGGGGGAGTTTGGCTGCCCTGGCACGATTCCTCGTCTCCCCTCTGGACTTCTTATTCCCCACGGAAAGTAATTGACTTTGGCTTTTGTCCCGTACAATTCCGAGAATATTTCTTTACTAGCTTTTCTGAAACCAAAAACAGCAGAAAATAGGCAACTGGCACTGTGGCAACTTGTTAATAGGTTAGTATCAGAAAACATGTAAAAAGCACCTCAAAGTGTAGACAAGGCAAAGCAAAGTAGATACTAACAAGCATGGAACATCAAAAATTATAGATACGTTTCCGACGTATCACCCCGGAGACCAATCTGAGCACACCGAAGAACATGGAAACACGCCGAGAAGCATCGCCACGAGGTCCTTGAAGACCAGATAGATGACAAAGTTTCCCGTTTTGAATCGACGCCCTGCGCCCCCTGTCCGCCCACGCGGAGGACGTGCTCGAGGGCTTGTGGCCTTAGCCCCACATCAAGACCCCTCTCCCTCGCCAGGGACACATCCCAAAGTTGCATAGCCCCCATCATCCTAAGCCGCGACCACACACACCCGCTTGAACGAGCCCTCGCGTCCTCTAGTTCACTGGATTGCATACTCGCATCGCTTGCCTCCGTCTCTGCATTGTAGCGCCACCACCGTCGTCACTTCACCTCGATGCCGCCCCGGTCGTCGCCGCATCTCACGGCCACCACCACCGCCTGCACGCATGCACGAGGAGTTTCCACACCACCGCCAAGCAGCCGCGCCGCCATGCGGCCACGCACCTTCCCTCTAGCACCGCACCCCAAGTCAAATGAAGCTTCTCACACCGCCTTCACCGGATGAGGGAGAAAGAAAGGCCCCGCTGCTTCCGATGCCACCAGGGCTTCGCTTGGCGATGCCCTCCGGTGGCGGCGAGGGGAGGAGGAGAGGTGGGGAGAGGCGTCTGTAGTGCGAAACTAGGGTTCGCCCGCATCAACTTGTGGAAACGGACCCAAGTGTTTCCTCTTCGTGTAAATTGTTATATCAAGGTTGTTTCATTTTTTATTTCTTCTTACTGGGAAAAATGAAAACAAATGTGGTAGGACTTAGTTCTGTCCTTTCCCACCTCATTTTTAACACTACTTCTTGGCTGTCCACAATGCTGGACATAATATTCTGACCATTACGTTTGTACAAACATGCTACCTGACATAAAGTAATATTTTACATCACGATAATGGAAAGAAGTATACATAACCCCCACAACTTCTATAAAACGAACATAGAGGCCAATTAAGTTTTAGTCGATGCACATAATCCCCACCAGTTTCTAAAACCGGACAAAGCACCCCGTAAACTAGTCTTGAGCTATTTTCTAGAGTGGTTTTGCACACATGGCAGCATGATCACACCACGTCATTGATGGACCCATGTATCTATGTGCTCAAGCGTGAGACCTGCGCGAGGGCGAGCTCACGGCCGACGATGACATTGGCGTCACCGACTAAAGAGGGGGAGGGAGTCAGATATGCTGCGCATGGTGAACGCATTGACATATTTGATGGCGACAAACAGTGGGACATCATCGTTACTATATGTTGTCGTCCTGCGCTGCAGCGCTCTAGTTTTTTGTGGTGATTGAAGGAGGAGGCGGGGTCAATAAAGACGTGTCACGTTGCCAACATCGGACACTATAGTGTAGTTGAGAGCGACGTGGTCTGCTCCAGCTCCTCCCCGCAACTCCAAGGGCACAGGCCGCGCGAACGCCAAAAAATAAGTTATCCCTCCAATTAGTCTGATCCCTAATAAGTTGAACCACGACGAGCTCAAAATTGTGGATGCGCGACAACAGCCTCTCCGATCAGCTTGATACTTGATGAATTGATGCATGCTGCTACTCCAATTTGATGGGTGCGCATGTATTTTTAAGTAAAGAGAAGGCGTGGATGCTATGGAGCGTTGTGCGGGAATGCTTCCTGGCATCTAGCGGCGAGCATGCGGTGGATGTGAGCTTGATGTCGAGGTGCTCCAATTGGACAAGGATGGACCAATGGCGCCGCTGTTGCACGACCTACCTTGCTCTTGGCCCAATGTGGACAAGATGACGCTGCCACCCTCTACTACTAGTTCTAGATGACGCGGGAATCGGAGACACCAATGATCCTCGACGATGGCGGACCTCGGGGTGCCACTTGGCCGAGCCCGACATTCGTGCTCCCATGGCGGCAACCGCCGATCAGAATGTGGTAATGCAGATATTTTGAGAGAAAGACTGGTTTGACTAGGTCCATCCACGACGTGGCATGGGCCATGCTGCCATGTGTGTAAAACCGCTCTAGAAAACAGCTAAGACTGATTTAGGAGGTGCTCTATCTGGTTTTAGAGGTCATTTGCACCGAATGAAACATAGGAGGCTTTCTGTTCGTTTTTTAGAAGTTGTGAGGGTTATCTATACTTTTCTCACTTTTCTCCATGATATGTAGTCTTTACTATTAAATGGGAGTTGGTGGCTCACTTTGCCCATCAAACATTGAAAGCATCCGGGCCATCAAATCAAAAAGTTGATTTTTGGGCACATCCGGACCACATACTTAGGGGCTGACAGCAAATTACTACTACTAAAGAAGAAAATCAATACCGGTAATCAATATCAATAATGGGAATAAAATCACCAGATGCCGAGCTAACAAAGGAATAGTACTACTAAGGCAGGAAATCAACAACGGACCAACAAATTTGGTCAACATTAATTATAAGAAAATCTGTCACCGTCATCAATATTAAGAAAACAATAGTACTACTACTGCCAAGAAAATCTGCCAAAAGAATGAACCATCGTCCCCAACCTTGGTCAGCGCCGCTGTCCTGCTACTGTCGAGCCTGCCTACTGCTGCCACCAGGCGTTTTCCTATCATCCTCGTTGTATCTTCGTCTGCACTGGTAACTGAGCTACCTGCTACTGTTGACCGTACCATACGTGTCCGCTATATCGATTCCACAACATCAGACTTGCGCATTATCAATATTGATCAATCATGCATGAGGAATTCAACTTAAGTTTCTTGTGTTGTTTTCGGGAGTTTGTAAATAAGTTGACCTTTCATTCATTGTTATCAGATGAGAAAACAGAAGATTGCACCTGAATCTTCTCCAATGGATCGAACCCCGTTTAAAGATCTGACCAACAAAGGGGAAAATAAAAAATTGGGAGCAAAACAAGGTAGTGGCACAAGTTGGTACGGTCGGTTATCTGCTGAGCAAAAAGAAGAACACCTTCAGAAACTACGGATAGCGCGACAACAGAAAAAAAATGCAGATCAAGGTATGGTGCAAAGAATTGGTAAGGAAACAATGTTTTTGTCATATCCTATGGTGCATGTAATATATTTATAATTTCTAAATTTTTCAGGAGAGAATCAGGAACAACATCATAGTACATCACTAACCCAAGGTAATTTCGATAGACCAAATCAAACTGCAATGGATAAACATGTTCAGATCTTCAATAATATGCATACAGTTGGATTTTTATTATAATCAGAATCCCTAGCTTCCCAATCATGAACAATCCCGAGATAATTACTCACACATATCAGTCATGATCATAATATTTCATGTGCATAGTGGTTGACAGTGCTCACCATTGACACAAAAAAAGTTCATGCTTCAGAATTGGTCCCTTGCAAGCCATAAACCGATCTCTACAAAATCAGATACAGACAAAAGTGATAAGATTTGAGGCTCCCTTAGGAGCTGTTTGGAACCGGTGTAAAATTAGTGTGCCTATCGCCGTCCATATTTATATAGTTCAAAATTCTGTAGGTTAGGCTTTAAGAAAGGAATCGATAACTGTACACGTACCCCTGGATCTTCTCTGAAAATAATAGGCTAATCAACACAGGCTTTTCCTTGTACAACATTCATATGATCAGTAGGCCCCCACACTTCTGGAAGAGCTCAGACCTCTCTCCATGTATGCTTTTTTCTTTCCAATTAAATCTCAGCTATAATGAATTCGGAAACCACTTCATGCACCATCGCTGAAACATTGGTATAGATAAGCATATTGATATTGAACATATAAATTGAAAATTAACCTGACATCATTCATTTAGTCCAAACATGTATAGGTCTTCAGTTATATTGCATACAATACTTATGTGCCGAAATTAAGCATGTTTCCATTTCAAATGTCGATGCATCATTAGATTTTTATAATCACAATGAATGGGGCTTTCATTTAGGTGAAACATGTCCTCGGAACACTGCTTCGAGTTTGATGGATGGAGTTTCACCATCTCTGGTTCAGGTATTCTCTGGTCCATCGAACAAACAAACTAACATTTGGATCAATAATTGGGTACCTTATTTGTCTTTCTTCCATTATATGTATCAGTTTAGGGGACAAGAAAATGCATCTGAACCTGTGTCTGTGGAGGTTACCCCGATTAAAGAATTGAAGAACAGAGGGAAAGATGAAATAATAGGAGGCAAAAAAAACAGTGGCACAAGTTGGTACGGTCGTCTGTCTGCTGAGAAGAAAGAAGAATACTTAATGAAACAACGAAAATACCGCGAACTGAAAAAGTCTGTAGCTCAAGAAAATGGTAATAAACATATAATTCTATATTGTTCTAACATATTTAATTCCATATTTTTCTGTATCTAATTAATGATAATATCAAGCAATATGAAAATAAACATGGGCATTCATCTAGGTCAATTGAGAGATGCCATTAATTCGCAAAGAAAAGCTCAAAGACAGAGCCTAACACCCGATGAAAGACAGGCTGTGCTAACTAAGCGCAATGTAAACGCCAAAGCTAGGCGGAACACCCCATGTGCTGAATCCATTGCAATGATGTGCCCACATGCTATATCTTCAGAGATGTCATACCCAACAGTGATCACAAATGCATCATCCGCATTGGAGCCATCCTCTTCTACACCTAACTACACCAACGAAACTGATGGTAATTTATTTGCTGCACCTCCCCATTATTGGTCTCTCGAACAATTACTTACCATCTTGACCATTATGCAGGCGACTACCTTACGAGAACCCTAGACTTTGATAATGTCCCAGATGACCTCATGAACATCGAGCAACATACCAATGCACAAAAAATAGATGACATGCATAGTCAATTGAACGACCAGCGGCAGGAGAACAGAGCTCAAAGAAGGTCTCGTGAACGGTTGGAAGCGGCACAACTACGAGAGAATACTGCACAAAGAAGATCAATCAGGCAAAGCATACCACACGGAGAGAGGCATGCACAAATAGAACGTTGTAATGCTCGCTTTCAGGCTAATAGTAGCACACCGAGCGTCAATTCCATCACAATGTCATGTCCTGATCCATCTACATTGCTTGTGCCCAACCCTGGATCAAGCGCACACACTCTGCAGCCTGAAGCAACTCTGGCGAGCACGCAAGCTTACAGCATCGGGACTGATGGTAATGGTCCCATATTTTTCCTCTTGTTGTGTCTATAAATATCATATCATTACTTATCGACTCTGAAATGGTGAAGGTGAGATGGAGGCATACCTTTCTAGGCTCATGGAGGAGAACCCCAACCATGGCGATCTCATGGATGATGAGTACTATCTATATGCTGGTGCAGGTAACACTACCCTCTTGTATACTACCCTCATTTCTAAAATCTAACATGCAATCACATATAACTCAACCATCCCTGCAGGTTTCGACAATGAAGACATGTACCTCGATGAACCGGATGATTCCTCATGCGTGGACTCTATTGACATTGATCCTTTTGACTTTGTGTACTCAAAACTACCTAGAAGCACACACATCCTACAGCACGCCGCGAACTGCGATGACTGCACTGCCAAAAAATTCCAGTTCGAGAGCGATGGTTTCTGTTGTCGAAAAGGGCAAACCGAGTTGCTTGAACCAGAGCCTATACTGGAGCTTATGCGGCTCTGGTCAGCAACAGATGCAGACTGTCGTCATTTCTGAGAAAGCATCAGGTACTTCAATGGCCACTTCTCCTTCACAACGCTTGGTGTCAGCCTCGATAACAACTACACAAACATGAGGTCTGGAGTGTACACCTTCCGGGCGCAGGGGATGTTGTACCACAAAGTGCATTCATTTGGGACAGGTTCTCGTCCAGACCATCTACAACTGTACTTCCATGATGATGACCCGAGCCTAAGTCATCGCGCAAAATCCACCGAGAATTTGGATCAGGCTGTCGTCAAGCTGTTAGTGGACATCCTCAAAGAAAACCCCTACTCCAAACAGTTTAGGAGACTAGGAGCCCATAAGGATAACCTCGACGAGTATCGGATAGAACTGAATATGGACAGGAAGCTAGACCAAAGGACATATAACAAACCTTTGTCAGAAGAGGTGGCTGCTATTTGGGTCGAGGGCAGCAACCTAGCAAGGAGGTGGGAACGCAGCATTATCCTACATGGTAACAACAATGAGCGATACGGTATACAATCCACGCAAGGCTGCTATGACCCACTCTCATACCCCCTCTTCTTCCCAAATGGGGAGTACGGTTGGCATCCTAATATCCCTAAACATAAAGTAGATTATGCTAAGGCGCAAAAATCAAGAGCAAACCGTGATATCGATGGAGGTTCGTTTTTGTATTATGCTTTTTCATTTTTCTTACTATCATTTTTATTAATTGCCTAATATTTTACTTTTTGACTTTCCACAGAGGGAAATAGCAGGTTGTGCGTGTCTGTCAGAGACTACTACTGCTATAGGCTGATGACGCGTCCGGGCATATTCAACCCTATATTGCATGAAGGACGACTGTTCCAACAATTTGCAGTTGACATATACATCAAGATTGAGGGATGCAGACTAAACTGGATCAGGGAGCATCAGCCAGAGATACATGCTGACCTATATAAAGGCATAGTTGATAGCATCAATGCAGGAGAAACTCGAGGGAGCGCTATTGGCACAAGGACAGTGCTCCCATGTACATTCCAGGGGAGCTACAGAGACATATGGATGCCATGGCATTGGTGCAAACATATGGTAAGCCGGACATATTCCTCACAATGACTTGCAATCCGAACTGGCAGGAGATTGTTGACGGGTTGTTTCCTGGCCAGACCCCACAAGACCGACCAGATCTTGTTGCCCGTGTGTTTAGGGCCAAGCTAGAGATGATGAAAGAGATGATCCTGAAGAGGCACATCCTTGGTGTTGTTAAAGCACATGTATATGTCGTCGAATTTCAGAAGAGAGGGCTCCCCCATGCCCACTTTCTGTTGATCATGGATTCAACATATAAGATTTTTGTGCCAGAGCAGTACGATCGGATCATATCTGCTGAGCTCCCTAATAAGCATAAGTACCCGGAGCTCTATGCTACTGAAAACGTGCCTTACGCCTTGAGCACTCCAAACGGAGTTTCTGTTAAACACATTTTGATAAAACAACTAACAAAAATGGGTTCTGCTAAAAATCCTCCTTAAACCTGCAAAAACTAAGTCTATATTCTCTCAATCCAAACATTAGACTTACTAAACGAGTTGCCATAGGGGTTGTTTCGGTAGAGAAAAATGCACAAATATTACACGAGCCCATATCATATTTAATCGAGTCATAATTAAGGGGTGGACGTGGCAGTCCTTTCTATAATCAGAGAACGGATTTTTTTGCATGCTGACGGATTAATTAGAGAAAGATAAAAAACACACTATATTAACTTTTGTAGGTCGCTGACAATATTGTCAAAGTTTAAAAAGAAACCACCACCGTGAGCTATAAGGTGCAACATAATAAACCAAAGAGAGCAAACACAAAGGTTATCCCTACAGGTAATTAGTTTCGCTTAGTTTATCTTTTCTCTTTTTGCTGTATTATATTTTACCTAACTGATCTTGCACAATTATATATCTGACAGACTATGTATGCACCGCTGGAGATATTGCTACTATTGAATCAATCATGTCTGCACCTGAAAAAACTAAGTTTGTGGACATAGATGACGCGGAACTGTCTAATAATGACTTGGCATGTCTTACGCGTAACGATGGATTTTTGCATGACGGGGTAAGTCTAGTTAAAGGACCATTACCTACATATTAACGTCTGAAAAATTATAGCGAATTTAACTTTATTTTATGGGTCTAATTATAGGTGCTAAATGCATACATATATTGTATGAGTGCATGTGATCATCTGTTGGATAGAGTGGATGGAGACGTCTATCTAGACAACACTTTTGTCTCTGCGGTCTTAAAACAAGACAAATCACAACATCATCGCGTCATAAAACGGTTGCATCTTTATTTGGAGCATGATATGGTCAGAGTTAACTCACTATGTATGCATCTCATTAATATGTATTGAACATGTGTGTATATTAATTTTTTTAATATAATATATTTACTTCAGGTCTTCCTACCAATAAACATTAGTAAGACCCACTGGTACTTAGCAGTCATTAATGTGAAAAAACGTTGTGATTCAAGTATTGGACTCGCTCGGTCCTGGAATGAGTCGAAGTGATCTCAATCTTGTGGTAAGTGTCTTTTAACTTTGATTTTTTCATGGTATTATGTTTGCCACGGTATCTAATATAGTATTTTCTCATATATCAGTTGCAGGGACTTGAGAAGCATCTGAAGTTCGCATCTAATTTGAAAGACTTTGACAAGGGCAAAAAGTGGCATGACCTCAATGTTACAACATGGCCAATAGTCGAACATTTCCAAGAACCAGCGCAAACCGATGGATATGTTGAACACTCATTTTAATCTTATTGACTTTTAAAAATGGTTTAGTAGATAAATTATATTATTCACTTTCATTTGTCTATATGAGGCTAAATCGGTGTCATGTAAACATGTAGTGTGTCATGTGGGTTATTCATGCTAAATTATATGGAATATTGGACTGGCGATGTGTTGTCTGATCATGTCAACCAGGTATGTCATTTTTGTTCATGATAAAACATTAATATTCGCTTATACCTTAATTAAATATTTTTGAATACTATTTTGCAGGAGGATATGAAAAAGTTTCGTCGAAAATTAGTCGTTATATTGATAGAATCAGAATTGAATAAAATAAAAGAAAAACCAATATACTATCATCATAGTGATGAAAAGAATGTGTCTGATTCTGATTGTATGATCGTTGAGGGGCCAAAGCGACTAGACTTACCCGATGTAGCTAACAACAAACATCCTGTTCCGGTCCACATCACGTCCACAAACCCACGCAAATTAGTCGACGAGCTTTGCAAACACATCTTGTCCATTAAAGATGACAAACGTTTGGAGTAAGCAACATATTAATTTTTTGCTAATACGTATTGTTATGATTTTATCATTATTAATATTTTTCTTATAGACAGAAATGGGTGCGAAGCTCTAAACCATACCCAATAGGCTTGAGTCTTAAGAAAATCCAGGACATACTTAGGATGGACAAGCCTATGGACAATGAATGTTTCAACTTGGCCATACGCATAGTGGCATGCGACGAGATCATACAGATGGTAGAGACGGATGTGCACTATATGGATTTGCGTTTTTGTGTAAGTTACTATGATCTTGCAATTTTATTGTTATCACTATGTTTCTAAACTATTTTTTTCTAGACTGCGATGATCGATTCCACACGAGGTCACAAATGGCGCAAAAAGCAAATATTCAGTCTCTCGCAACGTTGCTTGAAAGTTGGCCTGGGACAGACTATAAAATCTCTTCACGCAAATTGGTAAAGAGAAAGACATTTCACTTGTTCATTGTTGTCCAATTATATGTGTTTCTAATGGTTGTTCATTTGAAGGTTTTGCTTCCTTATGCATCCGCGGGACATTTTACTTTGTTCTCCATCAATAAGCATGTCTCTTCTGTATCTGTTTTTGATCCTCTCTCTGTATTGCCATCGCCGGAGAGCAAAATGCGTCGCTCTCACAACATGCAATTAAAGTTACAAAGAACTGTAATCTACCTAAGTGAAGCACTCGGATTAGCACAACCAGACTGGGATGGCGATATATTTTCCTGGCCACGTAGATCACCAGTTGGTATTCCAGAAAGTCCAGACAAGTGAATATCTCTTGAAATAAGCTCAAGTGTTTTTTTGCATTTTAATATTCAATATAACATAATAATGAGGCATTTATCTATAGAAATGCGTCTGGTTATTTTATCTTTTACATTATACTATCATGGAATGGTAGAGAATTAGTTCATCCAATATGCACGGTGGGTGTTCTACCTTGTATATATTTATATTTTTCATATAAATGACTCCGGCTAATGAAACGTATTGTTTATGCAGAATGTTTTTGAGTTAAGAAAGAATTTTTTGGTGCACTTGCTCAAGTACCATGAAAACGAAGCAGAAGAGAACATCTCTAACATTGCGCGGCAATATCTAATGAGTATCCAGGAATAGATATTATTGTATTAGTTAAATTGGTATGAGTGTTTATTTCACATTTGAATGATATCAAATTATATTGGTTATCGTAGTATACTTCAAATATGTGGAATATTATGGATGTGGAATATCTTATAGCTTTTTTCCTATACGTGTAAATTTTGACATGTACTTTATTGATATATATGCAATACTAATTATGAAGCCGTAGCAACGCACGGACATTTAACTAGTACTAATAAATAGCTAGATATGCTATGTGCTACTGGCTTCTTTTTAGAAAGTAAAAAACTAAAAATGCTAGTTAATATGCTTCTCGCCCACTGCCTCCATCTCTAGATCCAACCCTGGCTCCATCTCCGCCTCAATCCCCAACTCCCCACCCTGCTGCCCCCAACCCCGGCATCGTTCTCCGCACACCGGCCGGCCTCGGTCCTGGTCAGTGGAGCCCTGGCGAGATCTACATCTCGCAGCGAGGCGACGCTAGTCCGGCCGTCAACCACCTCTCCACCATAGCAGTTCGCTGGCGCTAGTCCCTCTCCACTGCCGCACCTCTACCCCACCAGCGGCCCGACAAGCTCCTCCGCAAACACCTCCACACCACCGCACTTTTACCCCTATCGCCCCGGCAAGCTCATCCTCCAACCCCTCTACGAATCAATGGTAAGTTTGTGTTTTGCAGTTCATGTAATTCAAATTGAGTCATGTTGGTCGAGATATCACCTGCGGTTCTCTTAATTTCAGCAAGAGAGAGAGGTAGAATTCAATTGTATACGTATGATTGAAGAGTGTTTGTATCATACATGTAAGATAGGTCGCTGGATAAGTAAAATTTTATTTACAATTTAGTACATCAGTAGACTTCTGAAATGAAAAGAACCTTAATAAATGCCGACTAGAGAAATACTACTTCAGTGCTCTTTATAAAAGTGAAACTATGATCGGAAGAGAAATACTACTTCATTTTCATACTACTCAACTTTGTCAATTTTTGTACTCATTTAGTAAGATACTTGTATGAGGATCCCAATGTATACTTCTGCACCCGAAGGTTTTCTTAGTTTTGGACAAATCCCGCCATTGCATATGTATAGTTTTCAACCACCACCAATTCACCATCATGAACAAGGAAACCAAAGGATGGAGAATCTGCACTTTGTTGGTACTTCGCCACATGATTCTTTTTCAACACCACCACCACCGCACCCTAAAGCTGCATCTCGGTCTGCTCCTGCCAAAGTGAGCTCAACTTCTTCCAAAAGGAAAAGGAAGATTGTCAATGTTGATGATGATGAACCAAACGAAAGAACCGCACAACATCTGTCCTACACACCCGAGGAACATGTTAGATTGGTAATGATATTTTTGCTCAAATATTTTTATATCCATTTAAATTCTTGCAGCTTGTTAGGATGATCTGACTTAAATGTTCACCATCTAGGCAAATGCTTGGTTGGAGTGTTCAACTGATCCCATCGATGGGAATGGTAAGAAGGGTAAGAAGTTCTGGGATGACATTACTACTCTATATAACAGTACCACACCAAGCAACCGAAAGAGCGATCACAATCAGTTGAAGCAAGAGTGGCAAAGGGTTAAGAAAAGTCTTGGTGGTTTCCATGGTGCATGGACTGATGTGACTGGTGTGTATCATAGTGGTGTCAGCACTGTAGACCTGGAGACAATGGCCCTGGAGAAGTATGAAGCCAACAATGGCCATCCATTTCAACATTTTACTATGTGGGTAAAACTCAAGGATGATGAAAAATGGTTGGCATGTTACAATAGAATGACAGCGAAAGAAGGGAAGAGTCCACCAAATGTGATCAACTTGGAGAGTGAGCGGCGGCCACTAGCTAGCCGTGATAAGGCTAAAGCTGAGCGCACTGGTAAAGGGAAGGGAAGAGAAGTCTCACGTGAGTTAGGAGGAAAATTCATTAAGGTTAATAATTAGTCTGTAGAGGAGCGCCAAAAGGTGATGCAGACCCAAGTGCTTCTATCAAATCGACAACTTGAAACTGCCAAGATCACCAACAAGACAAAAATGTGGGATGTTTATCAAAAGTTGCTCTTGGCTGACACGTCTCAAATGGATGATGCTTCAAAAGCTGGACGCCCTAAAGCTTTGAAGAGTATGGAAACCACGCTATTTCCTGGAGGAGATTCAGGTATGATGCATAAGAACCCAATATGCTGATTACTTTCTAAACGCTTGTTCTATACAGTTTACAGACTATTTTTTATATGCCCACAGTTTCACAAGGTGATCAAGGGGAATAATAATAAACCTGATGGTTTGTTATCTCGTCTATGAACTGATGGTTTGATGTCCACTGTTTTGAGAAAGTGGTCATTTAGTGTTAATTGTGTGAACCTCATTTTATTGTCAATTATGTGAACGTGTGATGGTTCGGTTCCTCGGTAAGTTACCATCCTTTTTTTGGATGTATTAACTGGGTGAAGCTCAAGTGTTTCAGTTTCTGGTTTTAGTGTCAATGGTACTGTAATGTGCTATATATACCAGCCTGCACCATCTTGTTATCTCATTCCTTCACGGTGCTCCACTTCTTTCCTCTTCCACAACATGCCCAGCAGTCAGCAAGCTGATACTTCCGATGATGAAGAAAATGCCATGGAAGGTGGAGCGGGCATCATTGATCCATCCTCCTTGTATAAGCTCGATGACTACCTTGTCGAGCAGAATATGATAGACTTGTTCGCCAAGGAGATCGTAGCAGAATTAAAGGAAGGGCTAGAAGATCAGGCAAGATCAATCAGAACTGGTTCGAGGGCTTAGGTGAACATGCCACGTGAAGCAGCCGCTGAGCAACTGGTACGAGAATATTTCTATGATAATCCTCTCTATTCCGACAAAGTATTTCATAGAAGATTCCGGATGAGAAGACCCCTCTTCGAGCGCATCGTGCATGCACTAGGAGAGTGGTCTCCGGAGTTCACACAAAGAACAGATGCTCTAGGTCGTGAAGGACTCACTCCGTTGCAAAAATGCACGTCGGCTATTTGCCAGCTAGCTTATGGTACTCTGGCGGACGCTCTTGATGAGTACATCAAGATCGCTAAGTGCACTTCAGTTAATTGATTAAAGTTGTTTGTTGAAGGCGTGATTCATTTGTTCAGTGATGAGTATATGCGAAGACCGAACGCAGATGATGTGCAGCGGTTACTTGATATTGGAGAGAGCCACGGGTTTCCTAGCATGTTAGGAAGCCTAGACTGCATGCAATGGTGTTGGGAGAAATGCCCTCTATCATGGAGGGGACAATTCACCAACGGGTATAAAGGCGCCCCTACTCTTATTCTAGAGGAAGTTGCTTCTCATGATTTTTTGGATATGGCAGCTTTTTTTGGTGTTGCCGGATCCAATAACGGCATCAATGTCCTTAATCAGTCGACGTTGTTCATTGAGCAACTGAAAGGGCAAGCTCCTCGGGTGAATTATAGTGTCAACAAGAAGGAATACCAGCTTGGTTATTACCTAGTAGATGGAATATACCCTGAGTGGGCAGCTTTTATGAAGTCAATACCGATGGCTCAAACAAACAAGCACAAGTTGTTTGGTCAACATAAAGAAGGAGGAAGAAAGGACGTGGAGCGTGGGGTGCTCCAGGTCCAATGGTCTATTTTACGGCAGCCGGCAAGTTTATATGACCGGGGCGATCTCCATCATGTTATGATGGCATCCATCATTCTACATAACATGATAGTGGATGACGAAAAAGAAGAGGCGAGCAATATTCTCGATTTGAATGAGGAAGCGGGCTCTTCAATTGTCCTTCCATCGGTGTTCACTCACGGTAACATGCCAGCATTTGCCGATGTACTTGACAGAGATGCTAGAATCCGTAATCATCCAACACATAGATCTCTAAAAAAATGATTTAATTGAACATATTTGGAAAAAGTTTGGACCATGCTAGATAAAAGTTATGATCTATGTAATGATAATTATGTTATATATAATATATTGAGACATTATTGTTTATTATGAACATATTTATTTTTGTTCGTGTATTTAACAAAATTTTATATTTGTACATGCCACAACTAGATCACATGTTGAAGTGCTATGATAGTTCCCACAAACAAATAAATGGGACTCTTCATGATACTACTAATACGATACTCCCACTATGGAGATAGTATTATAAACTAGTATCATATGCATAATACTAGACTATGATACTCTCCACTAGGGCCAGCCTAAACAAAAAATAGGTATATACACTTTTGGTCTCACGACTGTATGATGAGAGAAGATTAGTCCAACATCTTATAAAGATATAAAACTAATCCCACAACTTGCATAGCTTAAACTAATTAGTCCAATTTCATTGAGATTCACTTTTTCGACCAAATTTTGATTGGACGCATACAATTAGAAATCCCTTCACTCTTGCTAACCCCAAAACTTGACACGTGGTATTGTGATTTTTATAAAAAGAAATTCTTATATATTTTCTCTGACATATGCTAACCGGGTGTTGTCTTACAAGTGCATACTACAGCGTTAGACGGTTTCATGGTACTTATATATTGGGGCGGCGGCTCATTTACCAAATTACGAAGATTATATCAAGCCAACAATTTGTAATAGAGGAAGGGCATTATTTTATGTGCGACGGTGGACATGGCAAGATGGCCAGGCTAAAAGGCGCCGATGTGCATGTGGTAGCGGTGCTCTGGCAACATAGAGTGTCTGCATGGCCATGCCGCTCGTGTCCCCGGTGCTTCAGGGTGTCCATGTCGGAATTTCGGCCTAAATAGCCCAGTCTATTTTCCATTCCAATAATTCTGAAAATCCTAGAGGCCCACGTGGCCCATTCATGCATGGCAAGAGGTGGGACAAATGTTTAGTCCCACATTGCTAGTTGAAGGAGGTTTGCACCAGCTTATAATGGAGGCTCTTCTACCACTTGGTAAAAGTATGAGAAGGAGAAGGAGAGAGTACCACACGCGCGCTCCTCCTCTGCCGCCCACCTCGCCTCGTCACGACGCGCGTGCGCCGTGGGTTGCGGGAATCTCGCCGAGCCGAGTTTTTTTGCCACGCATAACTGGTATATGAACGGGTGTGCAAAATTTGAACAGTCGGCGCTAATAGGTTTTAAATACGAACTCAGTGAAGGTTTAATTCGAACTTAGTGGAGGTTGTTTGGCTTCGGTCGCTGCCTGTTCGTTTCCTCTTCCGACGCCGCCTGTTCGCCTGTCTACCCGTGCCTATAAGAGCGAAAGGTCGCTCGTCTCCTCATACACACTATCAGAACCACCGCCTCCAAGTTCCAGAGCATTGAGCTGCCACCAGTTCTTCCCCATCCCGTCTTGCGGCATGCACCGCGTGCCGAGACAGTAGGCCTCCGGAACCCCGCCTCTTCGAGTCATGTACAGGAGAATGGCGATAAGGTTTTTGGGGAGCGCTATTGGTGTGACTACTGGCTTCATCATGGACTCCTTCATCGACGCCGACGACATCTTCCCGAACGAAAACTTCTTCCCCGCCATCGAGAACCTCTTCCTCGACGACATGGGTGACAACTCCAACGCCAATGTCGGCACACTGCTATATGCTTTCTTTCTTCATCTTGTGCAGATTACTTTGATCTCTCTGCACACTTTCTGTCAGATTACTTGGCTAGTTTATTTTCAATCTTTCTAGTCATGTTTTACCTGCTATTTATTTCTCGTAAATCACTCGGTAAATTGCTCTCATTTCCAACAATCCAAAAACCTTACTATAGGCAATTTACTCCAAGTGGTTTCGTGGCATCTGTGAAGCCACCTGTATTTGAGGGTATGCACTATAAGAGATGGCGCGTGAGAGCAGTTTTCTGGTTTGAGAACATGAACTGCTATGAAGCCACTCTTGGCAAGCCTGAGGGGGAGCTTACTCCTGCCCAGGAGCAAGTTTTCCAAAAAACTGACAAGTTGTTCAGGGCTGCTCTATTGTTTGTGCTTGAGGAGAATATTGTTGAACCCTATTTGTCATTTGATAATGGCAAGGACATGTGGGCTGCTCTCGGGGCCAAGTTTGGGGTCTCAGACGCTGGCAGTGAATTGTATATCATGGAGAAATTCTATGACTTCAAGATGTCTAATGACCGCTCCATTGTTGAGCAGGCTCATGAGATACAGGCACTGGCCAAGGAGCTTGAGTACTTCTCCTGTGTGTTACCGGACAAGTTCATTGTCGAGGCATTATTGCCAAGCTTCCCCATTCATGGAGGAACTTTGCTACTTCCCTGAAGCACAAGAGACAGGAGTTTTCCGTATCGGATCTCATTGGGACTCTTGATGTGGAAGAGAAGGCGAGAGCAAAAGACACACGTGCTCGAGTTGCTGAGGGAGGTTCAAGTGCCAACTTGGTACATAAAAAGAACTTATATTCCCATAAGTTCAAGAACAAGCGCAAGTTTGACGGCAAGGGCAAGTTCGACGGGAAGAACAAGCCCTCACAGTCTACCAATTTTAAGAACAAGACAGATAAGAAGAAAGGTTCCTGTCATGTGTGCGGTGATCCTGATCACTGGGCTCCTAGCTGCCCCAACCGCTATGACAGGCGCCAGCATGGGAAGGGCGGCAAGACTGCTAATGTTGTCATGAGCGACGTTGAGATGAAGGATGTTGGGTATGGTATATTACCTACTGTTCTTTCATTATGTCATTCTCCTGATTGATGGATTGACACGGGCGCTAATGTACATGTTTGTTCTGACATTTCCATGTTTTCTTCATATCAGGTCAGAGGGACTCAGTCCGTGCTGATGGGGAACGGCTCGCATGCTTCTGTTCATGGTGTTGGTATGGTCGATCTGAAGTTCACTTCGGGAAAGACCGTATGCCTGAAGAACGTGCATCATGTTCCCTCAATAAATAAGAATCTTGTTAGCGGATCTCTTCTATGTCGTGATGGCTACAAGATTGTTTTCGAGTCCAATAAGTTTGTACTGTCTAAGTATGGTACTTTTATTGGTATAAACGATATGAGTGTGGAGGTCTGTTCCGCCTGTCATTGTCAGATGTTTGTAATAAAGTTGTGAATCATGTTTCGTCTGATCTTATATCAAATGTATGGCATTCACGTCTTTGCCATGTTAATTTTGGTTGCATGACGAGGTTATCTAAAATGAATTTAATCCCAAATTTCACTACTGTCAAAGGATCTAAGTGCCTAGCTTGTGTACAAGCAAAACAACCTCGCAAGTCACATACGACTGCAGAGGTGAAAAATTTGGCACCACTACAACTCATACATTCTGATCTTTGTGAGATGAATGGTGTGCTGACAAAAGGTGGAAAGAAATATTTTATGACGTTGATCGATGACTCTATGAGATACTGTCATGTGTATCTTCTGAAAACAAAAGATGAGGCTTGAGTTTCTTCAAAGTCTATAAAACTGAAGCAGAAAACCAACTTGATCGAAAGATTAAGAGGCTTAGGTCTGATCATGGTGGAGAGTATTTTTCCAACGAGTTTGACCTCTTTTTGTGTGGAACATGGTATAATCCATGAGAGGACGCCTCCCTACTCACCCCAGTCAAACGGGGTAGCCAAAAGAAAGAACCACACTCTAACAGATTTGGTTAACGCCATGTTAGACACATCGGGTCTCTCCGAAGAATGGTGGGGGAGGCATTACTGACCGCGTGTCATGTCCTAAACCGAGTTCCCACAAAGAACAAAGAAATTACTCCATTTGAAGAATGGGAGAAGAAAAGGTTAAATCTCTCTTACCTACGAACTTGGGGCTATTTGGCAAAAGTTCATGTGCCAGTCCCCAAGAAGCGCAAGCTTGGACCAAAAACTGTGGACTGTGTATTTCTGGGATATGCTTTCCGTAGCATTGGATATTGATTCTTGGTAGTAAAATCCGGAGTACCAGACATGCATGTTGGTAAAATCATGGAGTCAAATGATGCAACTTTCTTTGAGGATATCTTTCCCATGAAGGATATGCCTAACTCATCAAGTCATGAATTACATACAATTTCTAAACCTATCATTCCAGTTGAACACCTAGAAAATCCTGAGGAGGAGGATAACAAAATTCCTAAAAGGAGAAAGAGACAGAGGATTGCAAAGTCTTTTGGTGATGATTGCATTGTATACCTCGTGGATGATACTCTCACTTCTATTTTAGAAGCCTATGCATATCCTGATGCTGACTACTGGAAGGAAGCCATCCGTAGTGAGATGGACTCCATTTTAGCTAATGAAACATGGGAGATCACTGATCGTCCCTATGGGTGCAAACCTGTAGGATATAAATGGATGTTTAAGAAGAAACTAAGGCCTGATGGTACTATTGAGAAGTACAAACCAAGGCTTGTGGCCAAGGGTTATACCCAAAAGGAAGGTGAAGACTTCTTTGACACTTACTCACATGTAGCAAGGTTGACCACCATTAGAGTACTACTTTCTCTGGCTGCCTCACACGGTCTTCTCGTTCATCAAATAGACGTTAAGACGACTTTCCTAAATGGAGAGTTGGATGAGGAAATTTATATGTATCAACCAGATGGCTTTGTAGTAAATGGTCAAGGAGGAAAAATGTGCAAGCTGCCGAAGTCTTTATATGGTCTTAAATAAGCACCTAAGCAGTGGCACGAGAAGTTGGACAAAACCTGAACTGCTGCAGGATTTTTTGTAAATGAAGCTGACAAGTGTGTATACTATAGCCATGGTGGGGGCGAAGGAGTTATTCTATGTTTGTATGTTGATGACATACTGATCTTTTTGACCAACCTTACTGTAATTGAGGAGGTCAAGGATTTCTTATCTTAGTCTTTTGAGATGAAGAATCTAGGAGTATCTGATGTTATCTTGAACATCAAACTATTGAGAGATGATGATAATGGGATCACACTGCTTCAGTCTCACTATGTGCACAAGATTTTGAGTCGCTTTGGGTATAGCGACTGCAAGTTTTCTCCAACACCGTACGATCCTAGTGTGCTACTTCGAAAGAATCGAGGCACCGTTAGAGATCAATTGACATACTCTCAAATAATTGTCTCGCTTAGGTACTTGTCTAGCGCTACACGGCCGGACATCGCGTTTGCTGTTAGCAAGCTCAGTCAATTTGTTTCAAATCCTGGAGACGATCATTGGCAAGCTCTTGAAAGAGTCATGCATTATCTAAAAGGCACTACAAGCTATGGCATTCACTATACCGGGTATCCGAGGGTACTGGAGGGTTATAGTGATTCAAATTGGATATCTGATGCTGATGAGATAAAGGCCACGAGTGTGTATGTGTTTACACTTGGTGGTGGCGCTGTTTCTTGGAAGTCTTGCAAGTAGACCATCTTAACAAGGTCAACTATGGAAGCAGAACTCACGGCACTAGAAATGGCCACTGTTGAAGTAGAGTGGCTTCGTGAACTCTTGATGGACTTACCTGTGGTTGAAAAACCTATACCCGCAATTCCAATGAACTGTGATAATCAAACTGTGATTATTAAGGTGAATAGTTTTAAGGATAATATGAAGTCCTCAAGACATGTGAAGAGGAGACTAAAATCTGTCAGGAAAATGAGAAACTCCCGAAGTTATTGCATTGGATTATATCCAAACATCTAAGAACCTGGCAGATCCCTTCACAAAGGGACTATCATGCAATGTGATAGAAAATGCATCGAAGGAGATGGATATGAGACCCACACTATGAGTTTTTCATAGTAGCAAACAAATCTATGTGATCGGAGATCCCGTGAATTAGAATTGGGGGACAAGCTGTTGGTAGACTAAGAGGAAAGTATCCCTACTTTAATGAACACCACTCCGTGAAGATCAATACTTTCCTATTCTGTACGTCAGGTTGATTTTTATCTTAATGTGTTCTAAGTGGCTTAATCTTAAGCAAAGATGTTGTCCTGCAGAATATCTTTTGAAGAACACACAAACGTCGTAGTCTATGAGAGTTGTGTTTTCTCTAATAAACTCATGAAAGGCCATGGAGTATGACGCATAAGCTCCACCTGCGGGGAAGTCCCACGGTAGCCCAATATCGGTCAAGGCTTCGTGTGAAGATAGGTTGCAGCAAACTTGCAGTTCAAGGCATAGTCCTCTGTACAAGTTTTGACGCAGCCTAGTGTAGCTAGAATTCTAGGTGAAAGTTCAACTTAACAGTCTCCACTGCACCACCGGTATATAAAACAGTGTTTTGAAACCAAAGGCAAATTACATATGCCTCTAGGATCTGGTGGGGATTTGTTGGAATTTTGGCCTAAATATCCCAGCCCATTTTCCATTCCAACAATTCCTGAAAATCCTAAAGGCCCATGTGGCTCATTCATGCATGGCAAGAGGTGAGACAAATGTTTAGTCCCACATTTCTAGTTGAAGGAGGTTTGCACCATCTTATAAAGGAGGCTCTCCTACCACTTGGTAAAAGGGGAGAAGGAGAAGGAGAGAGTCCCACACGCGCGCTCCTCCTCCGCCGCCTGCCTCATCATGATGCACGCGCGCTGCGGGTTGCGGGAATCTCGCTGAACCGAGTTTTTTGCCACACATGACTGGTATATGAACGGGTGTGCAGAATTTGAACAGTCTGCGCTAATGAGTTTTAAATACGAACTCAGTGGAGGTTTAATTCGAACTTAGTGGAGGCTGTTTGGCTTCGGTAGATGCATGCTTGTTTCCTCTTCCGACGCCGCCTGTTCTCCTATCTACCCGTGCCTATAAGAGCGGAAGGTCGCTCCTCTCCTCATACACACTATCAGCGCCTCTAAGTTCCAGAGCACTGAGCTGCCACAATTTCTTCCCCATCCCGTCTTGCGGCATGCACCAGGAGCCGGGACAGTAGGCCTCCGGAACCCCGCCTCTTCAAGTCCTGTACGTGAGAAGGGCGATAAGGTTTTTGGGGAGCGCTATCGGCGCGACTACTGGCTTCATCACGGAATCCTTCACCGACACCGACGACATCTTCCCCAACGACGACTTCTTCCCCGCCATCGAGAACCTCTTTCTCGACGACATGGGTGACAACTCCAACGCCAACGCCGACACACTGCTATATGCTTTCTTTCTTCATCTTGTTCAGATTACTTCGATCTCTCTGCAACTCTCTGCACACTTTCTGTCAGATTACTTGGCTAGTTTATTTTCGATCTTTCTAGTCATGTTTTACTTGCTGTTTATTTCGCATAAATCACTTGATAAATTGCTCATATTTCCAACAGTCCATCCAGCAGTAGTAGGCGATAGCGCTGCCGACGCTCACATGGCTTGACCTCCAAGATAACCTGGTCAACAGAACAACATGCCCGTCCTCCAAGTTCTGCATAGTAAGGTCAATTGTCGGCGTCACCAAATGAACACACATCCAATGCCGCAAAAACGGCCAAAAATCCCCGATGGTGTCATAGAATCACTACCGGATAGAAGCCCACCACGTGCCGCCCTTGAAGCAACGGCGGGAGGGGCCGGAGGCCGACGCCGTTCTCAAGTATGGGATAGCGGCCGCCGGCGAGGCGCCATGGTCTTCGTTGCCGTCAGAGTCCGCCATGGCGTTGTAAGTGTACACATCTGCTAGACTGTGGCAGGCAAGATAGCTCGCAATGGTTTAGTATGGTTAAGATATAAAACAGTAACATCCTGTGTTACATCACATTGTGGGCTAAACCTTTAAACATCGATTTGAAAAATAAATTAGTTTTAAATATTTCCACGGTTACTAACAGATCTGATCTGATGTAAGACAGAACTGATGTCACATGTGCTAGAGAAAAATGTATAAGGTCCTCTTGCAAAAGCATGCATCTAGTCCAAATGTGGTAAAATACGGAAATTGGACTAATTAGTTTTGGCTATACAAGTTATAGGACTAATTTTACATTTTTTGCAAGATGTGAATTAATCTGTTTTTATCGTGCAAGTTGTGGGACTATGTAGCTCCAAATATGTATATATATATATATATATATATATAGCTCAAGAAAGAAAGCCAAGTGGCACATGGGCCGGCACGCCCCCAAGCCCAGCCGTCCACCCACGATCCAACGGCCAGTCCTGCTTCACGCGCTTTCGATCACTTCGCCCACACACAACCATAATAACCAGGCCGCCATCATCGCCACGCCGTTATCCAATCCCCACCACCCCTCCTCCATTTCCATTCCTCCTTCCGTCGTCGTCGTCGTCGTCGTCCAAGGATCGTCGAGCCGGTGGTGGCGGTGGCGAAGAGGAGAGGCTGCCAAGATGATGATGACGCGGGCGTCGATTGGGGAGATGGATGCGGCGGCGTTGGACGAGGTGGTGCGGCGCCTCGTCGAAGGAGGACGCGGAGGGCGCCAGGTGCAGCTGTCGGAGGCGGAGATCCGCCAGCTCTGCGTCGAGGCCAAGAGGGTGCTCCTCTCGCAGCCAAACCTTCTGCGCATCCACGCGCCCGCCAAGATCTGCGGTGAGCCAAACCTCCTACTACGCCCTGATATGGGCACATCAGTGGGTTCGATACCGTGCGTCCCATCTTAGCGGCGCGTTTGCGCATTCGCGGCGTAGATGCCCCCGACTCCGAGAATCGCGTTGCATTTGATTTGGTTTTGTTGTCTGTTCCTGCCGCGTAAGGGTGATTTGGGGCATAATATTGAGGACCCGGTAAAAGCTCTTTCAAAAAAAGAAAGAGACCAAGAGGGTGCTCCTCATATTCAAGAGGTTGAGATGTCCAATCTATCAATCTTTATTGGTGTTCTTGTACCGTGGTCAATGGACGGAGTTGGTACCGTCCTTGCTCTATAGGTACTCTTGTTTGCTTTCTCTACATTCTCTGGAGGATGGATGGAGATCCTTTCCTGGTTAGGTAGGTGCTTCATACAATTGTGGATGTTAATTAATGCTAGGCATGAAACTGTAACGTCGTGAGGTCTGTACTTTTGGTTTTGGGCTTTTTGTGGAAGCGCAGTGTGGGTTGATGCGGTACTTTCTTTACTCGTGTTGGAAGTTGGTATTCCTGTTTTTCTTTGTGGTCTCAACAAAAATAAAATTCCATGTTTTTCTTGTGCTAACTTTGGGTGCAAATTAAGTCTGTTTGTGTTGCAAGATGGCATCATTTTGAAAGACAGTTTCCCCCAACAGGATTCTAGTCTTTGGATACATTTATGGAATATCAGCTACATTCATCACACATTCTCAGAATAAGGGCTCTCCAAAAAGTGAAAAAAAATGCAAAGGAGTCTTCTGTGTAATGCATACTGGAGACATTGTTTGTCATTGTCGATGAGTAGGGTTACGATGTACTTGTAGGTCCTCCCTTGCACTTTGCTTGGAGCTGGGGTTTTATATGCAGACTTGATGATGCCATCATTCATCATTATGATTCTCCTTATAGACATTTTTTCATTTTATCTGCCATGTAGAAATTTTTTCTTCCTATCTGCGCTTATAGACATTTTTTCTTCATATCTGCCATGTAGGTGATATCCATGGTCAATTTGTTGATCTTCTGAGACTGTTCGATTTGGGTGGCTATCCTCCAAGTTCGACTTATCTGTTCCTTGGAGACTACGTGGATAGAGGCAAACAAAGCTTGGAAACTATATGTCTGCTTCTGGCGTATAAAGTGAAGTACCCTGATAAGGTTTTCCTGTTAAGGGGAAACCACGAAGATGCAAAAATTAACAGAGTTTATGGTTTCTATGATGAATGCAAGAGGAGATTCAATGTCCGGCTGTGGAAAATATTCTGTGATTGCTTCAACTGCTTGCCTATGGCAGCGCTTATTGATGACAAGATATTCTGCATGCATGGTGGCCTCTCACCTGAATTGAATAGCTTAGACCAAATAAATGATATCGAGCGGCCTATGGAAATTCCTGACTACGGTCTTCTCTGTGATTTGCTTTGGTCGGATCCTAGTTCTGACACACCAGGATGGGGGGAGAGTGATAGAGGTGTTTCTTGTACTTTCGGTGCAGATAAACTTGTAGAATTTTTGGAGAAGAATGATCTTGACCTGATTTGCCGTGCTCATCAGGTAGGCGGGAATTGCTCTACACGTATTTATCTTGTTTCTCATGACATTGATGTAGCAACTGAAACATGCATGTCCTCAGGTGGTAGAGGATGGCTACGAGTTCTTTGCAGAAAGAAGATTAGTCACGATCTTTTCAGCTCCAAACTATTGCGGGGAATTTGATAATGCGGGTGCTCTGTTGAGCATAGATGAAAGCTTAATGTGTTCTTTCCAAATCTTGAAGCCAAAAGAAACTGGTGCACCACATTCAAGAAAACCAATTGCAAAGGTAAACTATGGAGCTTCAGTTGATTTCATCTCTTTCATGGTCAAACATATTGGCCAAGTGAAAAATAGATCGTCACAGAGTTATTCTTATTTAACTACAAATTAATGAAAATACATTTAACTAATACAAATCTCGAAAATCAGTCTCCATTGGAACAAGTCTTTATATGCTTCTCAGTCCGACAGGGAAATGTTTGGAAGCGTGGGAGTGGCTTATCTACTATTTCTCATAGATACTTGATCTAAGAGATTTGGAATTATGTAGTACTCCCTCCATTCCAAATTATAATATGTATTATCCTTTTTCTGGAACGCATGTATCGAGTATCTAGATGTCTTTTAGTGTGTAGGTTCAGAGCAAAATGAGTGAACCTACATAATAAAGGCATCTAGATACATGTGTTTCAGAAAAAGGCTAAAACATATTATATTTTGAAACGGCGGGAGTACTTGTTTGCATGCATTTGTGTCTACCGCACTGAACTGGCTTGAAATTGGTGGTCCATATATTGACAATGGCAACAGTTGTTGTAAAGTTAAGGCCCCTTTCGGTTTGGAGGAATTTCAAAGGAAAAAATACAGAAATACAAACCAAAGGAAAACTACCCTAGGAAGCGTTCGGAATGCAGGATTGCACACATCAAATTCCCTTGGAAAGTTTCTGTTACCTGTACTTTTCAAAGGAAAACAAAAATCCACTTAGATCTCATGAAAACTCTCCCGTGGACTGAGCGCCGCGGGCCTTGCCAGAAAATTAAGTTTTGCCAGTATTAATCACCGATTACTACAGACTGACAAGTAGGCCATGCCTTTTGTGGGTCCGTATTTTGTTTGATTCCTGTGATCAACTCTCCTTCGTTTCGAACGCCACCTCTGACAAACTTTCCTACAGTTTTTCAATCCTTTGTTTTCTCGTTGTACACCTTTCCTATTCCTCCGGTTATTTAGATTCCCTTGTTTTGAAATCCTTCACTACGAACGGGGCCTAAGTTGATGTGCAAATTGGATGTTGTGTCATCATGATCACCTGCAACTATTATCCAAGTCTGATTGAAATATTAAATTAATACAGAGATAAAATGCCCACTAAAGGTTTTAGGTGAAATCATAATCCGATAATTTTTCTGATTGGTATCTCAGCGCACAACGTCGTGACTGCCCTAGTTCAAATTGCTTAGTAGCAGTAGTGATTTCTTCAACAATCTCATGCGTGTTTTTCTTTGTGCATTTCAAACCTAATTGGGTCTCTTTGCATGCCGTCGTGCTATTCTGAAAGATAACAGTTTTTCCCTTTCTCAACAGGCACCGAGAGCAGACGATGCTTAACTTGTACAGTCACGTAGTCATAATTGTTGTCAGCTCGAAGAGGGTGATCTCCTTAATTCTCAGATCCACCAGAGCATGGCATTAGAAGCATTCTCCGGCCCACTACTTGCTGACGGTACTGCGTATGTACAGCATCAGCCTATACAGAAGTTCTTCTTTTGCTAGTTTCGTAGAGTTGTTTCTTTGTCATTTTGCTGTGAGCTGTGTTCGCCTATGTATTTCTCATAAATGTGTTTAGCAACTGTGGAAAAAGAAAGCAGCTTATTGTGTGGTTCCTATCCATTGCATGTGAATTTACGATGAGAAATTGAGGTTCCTAAGCACATGTTATCGCTTCAGATAGGTCCATTTATTTATCTATTTATATATGTGACAGCTTACCACGTATGTTGCCTCATGTTCCTGAACTGCATCAATGGATATCTAGACCCTTCTAGCCTTCTATATTTCTTTTGACAATCAATGCTACGATATATTCATTTTCATATAGTAGCAAATAGTAAATGATAGAGATACATAAGCCATCTCTAGTGATTATAAAATAAAATCTAAAATAAGCTAGCAAATCTTTAAGATCTTCAAACTCTTTTATCTTGTACTTTTCTAAAGGCAGCCAAAATCAAGTAGGTTCTTCCATTATTTTAATGTGAGCCGCAGTGCTGCTATGTACACTTGCGCAATCTTTAGACTAATCAATAAGCATGTAGCCTGGTCAACATGTAGCCTGGTCAACATCGCTGGCAAGCAGAGTGAGGACATAGCATCAAATACAAATATGTGCGCAATCATTAGAGTAATCAATCGGCAAGAGCATCAACATCATTAGAGTAATCAATCGGCAAGAGCATCAACACCGGCATTTTAGGAAAAAACAACCAAACATTCTAGTCAACATTGTTGGCGAACAACACCAGTATTTTAGGAAAAAACAACCAAACATTCTAGTCAACATTGTTGGCGAACAGAGTATGAATCACCATTGTTGAGAACATAGTAGCTAAGACAAATATACACATAATCATTAGAGTAATTAATCAACATAGAAAAGAGCAACAACATCAATATTTCATGGAAAAACAACCGAACAACCTGGTTGATATCGTTGGCGAACAGAGTACGAATCACCATTGTTGAGGACATCACAACCGAGACAAATATTAGGATAATCCTCCTCGTGACAACAACAAGAAAAAAAATCTAAAATTGATCTGGCGAAACAAGATCTAAATGACCGTACCTATAGAATCATAATCTTTCAATACCACCATTAACGCGGGAATGAGATTTCGTCGTCAAACAAAAAGACGAAGATCACTTATTGTAAACGAGGTTATCTCCATTGACGTAGAGGTCAAAAAGAAGATGACTACCAAAACACTAAACTAATCTTTTAGAATCACTAATTTTATTAAAAACTCCACCCATAGATCGGGTTCCCATGCCTCTCAGTGCCGATGAGGATGGTAGGAGGAGCGGGAACCCATCTATGGAGGAGGCGAAGTGGAAGCTGTGGCTAGGTCAGGGGAGGCGGTGACTGATCTCTTGTTCGTGTCATTAAACCCCAACCAACATGTCCAATCACAAGTCAGTATAATCCTATGTAGTATACAGTCCCACCACAAAGCTATAGCTTCAAGTGCGAGACCAAAGTTAAGCGTTCACCATACACAAGTGGACATATACAGCGTATGACCATACAACAGTATATCAAAACACATTCATCTAAAATAAATAGAAATATATTACAAAATCGATATGCAAAGTCTAAAATAAATAATCATATCATAGGACTCATGTCCATAATACATCAATCATCAAGCGGAAGGGAATAGTTTAGAAGTTCGGATCAAAATACAAATCGGCATAAGATGTCCAGAATATAATTCAAATAACCATTCTAACAGATCTCAACATTCTAGCCCCGAGAACTCTATGCAAGTGGATCGGTGTCGTCTTCTGCTTCATGGACGTTGTAGCCTCTAGCTGGAAAAGCCTGACAATCTAAAGCAGTTTCATATTGTGAGTACATAGGGTATTCAACAAGTCCGTATACAGCTAAAGAAATGGGGTTGACGCAGCGCAAAAACATCTAACAGTTCTATAAAGACACGTTACGACTTGCGTCTAATCAAATATAGACGAGAGAGTGCATAAGAAAGTAACCAATAGATACAGGCAATCATAAACACTAACCGACCCGTCATTACACTCTCACATACCATATGCGAAAGTAATTATGGGCACTCAACTGTTGACACTTTTAATTAACCATCTATTATAGTTGCGCTAACTTACTAGTCAATTTCAGACAAGTTTATAATGCTAATTTAGTTCAAGTTTTCTATAAGCAAAAGCAGGAAAGTGTGCTCCAAATAGTCCATAACCACGAACACAACTTTTTTAAAATATTCAAGCACTAACAAAGCAAACAAATAAAAGGCAACAAGGTATCATGACAGAGCCATTCCAAAACCCAATATACGTTTTATGTGTCCATCCAACTAAGATACCCATTACAAAGTCGGCCAATCTCTGATGACGGACCCAAAAGTTCGCGAGAATGGCTGAAAAAGCTCAGAGGACCGAAAGTGACTGGACTTGTCCAGTTAGCATAATCACTGCATCTAAAACAGTACAAAATAGTAAACGCTCCTCGAGAAATAGTAAGTAGAGGCATGGCATAATTACAAAATAGTAACAAATTGGCGAACTAATTGTGCCCTCCCAAACAAACTTCAAATCAAGGTCAAACCAAGGGGATCCTAGAAAGTCTTTTGCGAGCGGTTAGGGCGCTCAGTCTTGGAACAAGTATCAAGTATTTGGGTCCTAAGGGACACAAGTGAGAGATATAAAAAGAAAATCTCAACTATAGCTCACTGGTGCCTATTTATTTAGTGATATTGCTAAGACATTTAAGTTGTTTAGGGGTATCACAACATCCACATCTTGCCTAACTAAGATATAATAGAGAGACTTCAGAAACCCTAAGCATGCAGTTCTATGACTCACTTATTTTTCAAACAACTCCTGCACAAAGGTTTTTGGGACAGAGAGAACAATATTTATAGTGGGGATAAAAATTGAAGGTTGTGCAATATTTGGGACCACAGACTCAAGTGCAAAAACGAACACTAGTGGAAGAATAAGAAAGAGACATAAGTGTTATCAATATAAATACAAGAAGATAAATATTTTCCTACGAACTCAGAGGTGTAGTGGTACTGCTCTAGGTAGGAGTAGAAATCAAAGCCTCCTTGTTAGTCCTTGTGTGTAGCGTCTATTCACATAAAGAAAATACACATGGGCCAAGAAATTAAAGTGCGCCATCAATACTGAAAAGATGCAAAGCTAGAAATCAAGGTATGCCATGATGAAATGATGCTATATGCATAAAGTATCGATGATACAACTATGGCGAGCATTCCAAACATTAAATAACAATAAACAATTTTATTTAATCAAGTTTTAGTTGAAATTCCTTGCAGTGCACTATTAAAAATAGGTGATGCATGATGCATTTGGCAATATGGGTGTCTGTTGGGGATATATTTTTTGGGTAATACCCACAGGACTCGCTGACTAGGGTGGCCCACCAACGGGTTAGAGCATTGCTTTACGGGCGTCCTAGTCAGAGAAAGAGGAGGAGCCAGTTCCGGCTACGACAAGACCCAGAAGAGTTACCGACTTAGGCCTGTAGTATTACTTGTAGTCCAAGCTGTATCTAGTTACCGACTCTGTAACATAGTCAGATAGGTCTCTCATGTAACCCTAGGTCCTGGTGACTATATAAACCACCCATATGGGAGCCTTTAGGGCATAACCATAGCAATAACCACAACCACAACTCGCACAGGCGAACCCCTCTTGTAATCCGCTGTAACATTCGGCTTACGCCGATATATTATTGGGTTGCTAGCAGGAGTAGGATCCGATCACCGCAGTCGGATCTGAACCTGGGTAAACTTGTGCTCACCGCTCCTGAAACATCCTATGTTTCACACCCCATCTTCTCAATTCCGTTAGGACCCCATATGGCGTACTTGTCGACAATCCGACGGTAGTTGGCGCCCACCATGGGGCCTGTGACTTTTGGAGCTTCGTTCCAGGCGGGATCTGCGCGTGCAGGAATCGGCGAAACAATCGCCATGGGTCGCGTGGTCAACGCCAATGATGTCCCTCTCGTCCTTCTCGACGAGACCTAGATTCCGGCTAGCAAACCCATGACAACCTACATGATCATGTCCATCGGCGAGATCAATATTTACCTCGGTTTCGCTGAAACCGCCCAACCCACCCTTGAGGTGATGACCATGTCGGAAGAAAAATCCGGATCTGCTCTATCCGCAGAGGTGGAAGAGTTCAAGATCCCGGAAAAAATCGAACCCACCCAGCCCACTCCTATAGTGGAAGAAGCAATGGAGGAAAAATCTGGATCTGATCTCCTTGTCGAGATCGGATACACGGACGAGGAATATATCCGACGGATCCGGCCCTATCGATGCTGTAGCAGAAAAAAATACTCTTGAAGCACAAGATGAAAAAGAGGCACTACTTCGTGTACCACGTAAACTCTGGATCTGACTCTGTCGATGCTGGAGCCGACAACGATTCAGTCCTCGACGCAATTGAAGAAAACGCCGACTTACCTGGCTCCCCCCAGGAGTCAATAACATCCCAGGAACTTAGGGACTTCGAGAAGGAGATGGAGGAGTATGAAGAAGAACACGCCCAAACCAATGCAAGGTGAGCCGGAAAATCCACCTAGTCCATATGATAGAATGGATGAAAGCTACACCTCGCAGGATGACATGGACATCGGAGATTCGTCCGAGGTCCACAAGCCAACCACTACGGAAAGTACCGATGGAAGTTTATCCCCCGGTATCATACCGAAAGCCATCTTTGCCACCGATACGCACGTTAAGGCTATTGGACGGTCAAAGAAGAAGAAGAAGAACAAGAATCTGACACCGGCAAAGCCGGACGTCGAGGAAACCAACGAAGAAAAAGTTGATGAAGAGATCGAGATGGAGAATCAGGAAGGAGATCCGATTAATACCACGCCGATCGACCCTCCGGTGGATGGAGACGTCGTCACCAAGGGTGCAAATGAAATTTACGGAGATGCTCTCACAATTCCAATCCCAACAGCTTCAGATCTTACTCCAGATGCGCTGGAGAAAAGGTACGAGGACCTGGAAAAGCACCGCTTGTTTTTACTCGAAGAGGCCACGCGCATCGTCGAGCTTAAACAACAGTTAGATAGTGATCCTGCCAAATATCAGTCAGATTTCAAGCAACTACCAAACAAGACAAGAGGAGGTCCGGTTCTTGCCAATAAGAACCCGGATATTCATAGAGATCTATTTGATGGAAAAACTGGAGAGAAGATCGGAGTCTACAACACGTTGTTGGAAAATGTTGCAGCGGCTCGGGCTATCCTCGCCCATAATCCGTCTCCAGAGCAAGTCCGGAAATGTGTTGTGTTGCTATACAAAGGATTGAAGCAGCAGAAAACAGTTGTGTCATTCAGTGGCAAGCTGGCCTCAAAGTCGGAATTTTGCCACATTGGCGCCGACCAAAGCACTAACAAAAGACCCCACAGGGATACAGATCAACACTATCATCCCCGGGGAGAAGAAGAGAATTCAAGGACCGGCTCAAACAGCCACTCTCGCAGGCTCGCACGTGACTGGGAAAGAGTTATTCTGGCTGCGTCCGAAGACGCCATCAGGGCAATGATCCCACATCAGGGCCATCATCGGCAAACAACCGCCATAGAGAAGACCCGGAAGTGCGCCGCCAGCGAGAGCAAGATCGGCTAAGAATGCCACAACCAAGCCATCCGGCTAGTAACGCCGGATGAAGAGATGATCCGGATCGTCCTGAATCAAGTAGGGATGGAGCCCGATGAAACCAGCATCGGAGTCAGCATAATGAGTCTCCACCACCACCACCACCGCGTAACCCAGCCGGAAACAATCCACCAGGGCCGCCATCGCCTCTAGGCAGCGACCATGAAGGATCACACCGTATCCATGGAAGCCGTAGGGGCGGAGGGGGCAATGGTGAGAGGAGAAGCAGAAATTCGACTCCGCCGCGCAGAAGCCGTGAGCCTCCAAGCAGGGGTGGGCTTAAAAATCGATAACCGAAGACCGAAACCGAAAAGACCGAGACCGAACCCGAATAGACCGAAACCGAAAAGACCGACAAGAAAATTGGGTAGTGAATTTTATAGACCGAATTTAGTTTGGTCTATTCGGTCTTTAGTTCCTAAGTAACTGAATAGACCGAACTGACCAAATTTTACATGAGACTATCTGAAACTTCAAACTTGTGTGATGTGCATGAATTATGGCATTGTTGAATGGTCATCAAAGTGCTATTGTAGAGTTGCTACATTTTATTAGGATTGTTGCACGTTTATTTCTTCCACTAAATGATAACATATGTATTAAAATATTTAAAATAGAATTGAAATATTGTCATATTTTTAATAAGTAATGTCTATCTTTTGTGTTGACAATATTGACCATGTTATTCGGTCATGACCGAACCCGAACCCGGATTAGTAGGTACCCGAATTTTTCGGGTAGTAAAACTATCAAGTATAATTCGGTCTTTATTTTTTCAAGGACCGAATTTAAAATAGACTGAAATACAAAGACCGAATTGTCAGTCATGACCGAACGCCCACCCCTACCTCCAAGGCATAGATCTCTCTCGCCAAACGAGGCTCGCCACCACATTGAGTTAAACATAGACGTGCATCGGTATGAGGAAGAAGATGTGTACGTGAGACCCAAGTGCTTTGGCCCACGCATCCGTTAGACAAAATTTCCGGTTGACTTTGGTATTGCCAAACACATCCAGCCCTACGACGGCGCGGCTCAGCCAGATACCTGGCTCCAGGACTTTTTCCAGGCCTGCTCCATCGCCACAAGAGGAAACAGCCTGGTCACAGTATGATATCTCCCGCTTATGCTGAGAAAGATGGCTCGATCATAGCTCAATGAACTGCCAGAAAATTCAATTCATAACTAGTATGATATGCAAAGTGCGTTCTTTTCAAACTTCGAGGGAACATAAAGGAGGCCCTGCACAGTCGGAGACTTGCAGCGTTGCACCTAGAGACCCGGAGAAACTTGCCGGGATTACTGTAACATCCCAGCATAAAGGACCTAACGAAGGGTAGATTTAGGAATATGAATTGTTGCATGCATTCATTTGAGAAAATGTGAGTAAAATTTTCGCCAAATAAAAACCTTGAGTGATCAATGATTCTTTCTTACTTTGAGATTAGGTTTAGTCTTAAAGGAGGATTGCTATAAACTTTGATATGATCTTAAAGGAATGGTGTGTGTTTTGAAATGAGTTTGGATTTGTAGAACTTAAGTGTTTTATAATTTAAATGATTTTGATATAAGATTTGAATCTTAAATTAATTAAGAGAAAAGTATTATAACTTAAATCTTATCTAAAAACAATATTGTATATGAAATTCATTTTATATACATAAACAAGTTACAAAGAATGAACTTACTAAAGTTATTCAAAACTTCACAATTTACAAAAAGAATAAAGAAAAAGAATATTCTTTATTAATAAATATATAATCTTTATTACAAATGAATAAAAATAAAGATTACAAGAATTATAAAAGAAAAATTACAAAAGAACAAGAAAGTTACATTTGTATATCTACTAATTATCCTATATCTAAACTACACTAAATCTTCATCCTCATCTTTGTACCTGCAAAACAAAGATTAAATAGAAAACAAAATATGATTAGTGTTAGTATATTTCTCTCAGATATGTCAGTGAGGTGCACTTGACAAACTCATCATTGAGAAATGTTAAAAAGGGGCAAGTTTCACCAATATGAAAGATTTCATCTTTCATAAATTCAAAGCCAGAATGCAAATGACAGCCAAAAGGGACCAATTCACCAGCCAGGTAAAAGTAGTTTGGTAATAGTAAGTTCAAACTTTCTGAACCTATCCATATGTGCATAGCAGGCACACAAGCTGCACACACACAAGCATGCAAAGGGTGTGCTGTTGACCTCACAAGCACAACCAGTATCACAAAACCACAGCCCAGCCGTGTAGAAGCACCTCAGTGCATCACTCCACTACACAACACACCAACATAGCCAGGGTGAACAGCAGCCAAACTAAGAACAACAGCCAAAACCAACCACCCAGATCAACCCAAACATCACCAGGATGGTGACATAAGGAGGGGGATGGATCTGGCGGACAGCAAGGCCAAGCCTAGGAGCTAGGAGGAGCAGGCAAGCTCAAGAGCAAGCTCAGGAGCTCAGCAAAAGCAGATCAAGATCCAGATAAAGATCAAGATCATCATCAATCTACTACATCCACATCAGAATCTGTGGTGAGCCTCATAAAACCATCACATGATTTCATCATATTATCTAAATAAAAGCAGGTGTTGTTTTATGAGATAATCTCTCAATAATCACCCAAGAGGAGTGCATTTATCCTAGAGATTTCAAGTATAAGGATAATAAATCAAGCTCAAACCACAAGCACTAAACCCTCAGACCAGCATCACTGGGTTCAATATTATTTTTGCAACTTAGATCATTTTCATTTGATCTTAACAGATCAGGGCACATCTCTCAGAGAGAGAGTAGCACCTCTAAATCTATAAGTTTCAAACAAACTATTGCCCAACTAACTAGGAATTACATCCTGGAGCCCCAGACCAACATCATAGGCAGGAAAGTTAATAAAAGCTTCCATATCATCTTATCAGTTTTAATCACAAGCATTATCAAGCTAAACCTAGAAATAAAAACCAAATCACTTGTGTGCCAGAATACAATGGTATCACAAGGACAAGTTCTTAATGAGCTAAAACCAATCTTTACTTAGCCTTCACAGATATATAAAAGGGACAACCAATAAATATCATTTTCCTGAAGCCAAGTGCCAGGAATCAACCTTAAAATGAATCAATACATCCACAGAAAATCATTACATGTAATGATTTGATTCAGAGTGTATAATCTCAAACAAGCCCACATTATAATTACAGTAAGCAACTACTGAGAGAAATCTACTGTTAGTACAAGTATTCTGACAGTAGAGAAACTTCTCAGACCAACAACATAATCCAATCAAGGATTTCATTGAAACACTAGCATGGATCATGGTGGATTACCACTAGAATTAATCTGACAGGCAACTAGTATCATCAAAGCCACTATCAATCATTAACCACAATAGACAATCATTTCCCATGATCAGATATGAACAATACTAGATCTAAAGCATCATAGATATGATCAACAAGGGGTTATGAACCCTAATCAGAGCAAGAACTCTAATCCAGAGATGAACTCAACCAGCACATATTCACTCGGCATGAAAGCCACTAGATACACAGAGATAATCATGGCAGTAGCATGGACAAACACCACAGAGACAACTTACCCAAGGTCCTCGCTGATGAATCGAAGAGGAAGCAGAGGGGACAACGAACATGACGGCACGAGGAGCACCGGAGGGTTACGCAACTGCACACCTGCAGCGGCAGCAAGACGAGACCAAGACACCACCATGGCGGGATCGCGGTAGCGGCGACAACATCTTTTCTGAACCCTAGGGTTCGGGAATGGGGTGGAACTGACCACGGGGAAGCCCCGGAGTCAAATCCAAGTGGATAGAACGAACGAGCGTCATCGACAACCCCAACTCGCACCACGGCGGCGGCCAGAACGACCGACGATGGCAGGAATCGACGGTGGCGGCATCGCCGGCCACGGGGTCGAGTCAGAGGAGGAGGGGATAAGGTCGAGGGAGAGAAGGGAGGCAGAGTGGGCTGGGTAGGCCAAAACCCTTCGGGGTGATCTTTTGACCCTGCCCTATTAGGCCACCCTGGCCCAATAAGCCCAAGGTGCTTAATAAATCTTTTTATCAATTAGAAAAGACCAAAATTCCCCTGACCTCAATAAAATTATAGAAAAAAAATAAAAGTCCAAAAATTATAAATAAAATATTTTTGGATTCAAAATAATCCACTCTGTTCAAATAAAATAAAATATAAAGTTTTGAACACTTAAACTTTTATAAGAATTTTGTAATTTATATATATCTTATGGAATTTTACAAAATTATTGAAAAGTGATAAAAATAAATAAAAATCACTTTCATTATTTATTAATATTATAGTATTTTTGAAAAATACTAAATAAATATTTAATAATAAATTTTAATGTATAATTAATAATTCCTAAAAGAATTATTAAATCAATAAAATTCAAATAAAAAGGGAAATAAAATAATTCAATATATGCAATAAATATAAAAAGCTAATATTTATAAATGCTTTATTAAACGGCACCTTATATAGGGAAAATGCATATAGAATTAGATAATGCATTACATTACCTGCATAATTATTTTGCTTCTTTAAATATTGTCCGTAGTAGACAATAATGATGTTTTTGTAGAACTAGAAGCTCAAGGTCCAGTGCAAGCATCAGACTTCACTACCTTGCCATCACAAGGCAAGTTCATCACTTGCTCATGTCCTTTGAAGAGTCTTTATCAAAGTATTTGCAAATTGTGTGTTATCATATATGCTATAAGAGAAAGAAAATATTATTTTCACAAATAAAGAAATCATAGATATCATCTTAAGTGGTGATATAATGGAGCAATAGAACTTAGTGTTCTAATTGCAACAATGATGTTCAAATAGGGACTTAATAACCCCTGACATCAGTGATTCTAGCGCCGTATATTACGCGTTAGCCATGAGATTTGGAATGGGACAGAAAAGTCAGCTGTATCTTCTTCCTCTCGCATGAAGCCGGATGTGCAGGTCGTGGCTGTTATCCTCGTAGCGTGCATATTAATTGGTAATTCGTAGAGGATATGCAGCATATGGGTGGGAACCCTCATCGTCCCACGATAGTTCTAGCATCTAACAGTTTGTACAAACCATTGCTGTAATTCATTATGTGGGCATGGTGTACACCAAGGAGGCATGCGGGGTCACGAAGGGGGCAGTGATTGGCTTGGACCAACTATTGGGCCCCACATCATGGAATTGTGGACGGGAAAGTACGCCCGGTTGTGCAACAAGGAGTTGATCTCTCATGGGTAAAGTAACACACCTCTGCAGAGTGTAAGAACTGTAACTTGTTACTCCCTGTTCCGGGAAGGAGCTACGAACGCGGTAGGAAAGGAACTCCATGAAAGTTCTAGTCAACCTGTGAAGGCTGATTGTCATAGTTTTTCGGAATAAAATCAACCTTTGAAGAAAGATTTACAAAAACTGCATAGTGCCAAGTATTTATAATCCGAGATGATAGTTAGAGCATCAAAATTCCCACCTTCCATATAATGAACTTGTTGGGTAACTCTGTTACTCATCCTTTCCTTTGATCCCTTGCTTAGACTCTGAGGATCTCGAAGACGTGCCAATGTATGCAGCCGAATGCTAAGAAGACATGTTCTACGAGGAACCTGATCTATCCGTAGGAGTTGAAGGCGTGGACTACAAGATCCGCTACGGTGTCGATGAGAACGAGTCCACTTAAGGGTCTAGTTAGTAGTAACTAACGAAGCTGAGAAGCATAAACTCTATAGAATAAGCTGTTGAGCCCCACTCCTAGTCGGAGTTGCTACTTTTAAATTTCCGCTGAACACTTTATATTTTGGTTTGTAAGTTGGATCTTTTGGAAGTCTTGAACTTCCGGTATTGTAATAATGTGTGTACTTTTGTAATATGGACCCGCAATGTTTCTGTTGTACCACTCCGAGGATGTGATATTTACGGAACGATGTTCTATGGATGTCATGTCAACGACTATAGTGTACTACACATGCAGTGGTATGCTGGGTCACCGCAGTTGGTATCAGAGCAAATTGCTTTGACCTTAGGTTGGAAACCTAGTAAAAGGTATTACCTGTAGGAGATTTGGCAACGATAAAGAATTCTCTAAAAGTAATATAATGGGTATTCAAATGAGAATATTCTGTTATATATTTCAGTGCGATAATTCTTTGTTATGATGCAATATATCATTGGATACTAATCAAAATTATTTTTTCTGATATACAGAGATATGATACCAAAGTTTCCAAAACAGACTTTGGTAAGGAAAGAGAAGACTCTTGATGATTATCAAGGATCATTTACAGACCAATTTTGTCAACTTTTAAAGCTCTTTAATTGTCCAACTAGAATTCCAGTGAACACTATCACTTACCTTGATGGCCGGATGTTATCCAAGTATCGTGTGAGTATCCAACTTCCAGATAAGTTTGGATTATATCACGATCTACCCATAGGAGAAGGTAGGAGTCATTTAGCAGCCTATCATGTTGCTGTTGTGGAGGCGATAGCTAATATCCGGGAGCAGAAAAATAAGGAGTTAGAAGGTAGCACATTCTCTGTGATACCTCATGATTCTATAGACTCGGAGCCTATAACTGATCATCTTACTTTGGTTAAGAAGCATCCTAAGTTAGCTTCCAAGTTTATGGATAGATACCGGACACTCGTTGCGTCTTTTTATAAGACTCATCAAGTGATTGTCGAAGACAAAAATGACATGCTAGAGGATCTAACTGATCCGGAAAGGAGGAAGCAGTTAGAATTCCAGCTAGAGAAAGAAGCAGGTAGTAGTGCAACACCTATCTTTAAAGATATACCGATAGATCCGGAATCTTTTACACCATATCCTTATTCACCAAGACCTGAACCTACACATGATCCTACTATCGATATGCGGTATGCAGTACCACAAGGCTCAGAGGATGGTTCTGACTCAGAACTTCCTATTGAGAATTCAGAAGGTTGGAGGATGGGATCATATAATGGATCTCATGAACACCAGATATCCACAGATGGTTCTGACAGAAATGTTGGACAATCCAGTTGGATGGGTGCAGGAATGAACCCTAATAATAGAAGTAGAAATACCATGTCAATAGATGATCAGGATGAAGAAGAAGATCCTGAGGAGAGAGTGTTTGAATCATCAAAATCTTCTCAAAGCCCAGGGAATATACATTATCCAGTATTCAATTATCTTGTCCACGAGAGCACCTGGGGAGTAGCAGGATCTGCGTATCCTGTTGACAACTCTAGAGATGAAGCTCTCGGGAGATCTTTGGTGGAGATAATGTTGAATATGTTTCAAGACTTTTCAGCTGGAGGGAGTTGATCGCCTCAGGTTGAGTAATGACTCAAGTCGACACTTGAATCTGAGTATGTTCCTTCTGGAAGGCCATTTGTTCCACAAACTATGCGACAGACAACACGTCATCACGGTTGGACATCAGGCATGTTTGATGAGCGTAGTTACTACTAGAAAGAGACAAGTAGTCAACAATATCAAGCACTGTGTATTATGCTTTAAGGAATAAGGTAGTGAGATGAATACGGTAGTTTTGTGAATATACCTATACGGTATATGTTGTAAGAACTTTGTATCATTATGATATTATGTATAATATGTGAAATGCATATTTGGATTTTCTTTGGATCTTCATTGTGTGACTAGTTCTGTGCGTAAAGTCGAGCTCAGAACACATGTGCATGATGTAATTATGAGTATTCGCTTTATGTTGCAGGACTAGGGGGTCATGGATATGGGTGTAGAAATGGAAACTAAGAAGCAGCGGATGGAGCGTGAGGCCAAGGAAAAGGCCGATGCCGATACAGCAAATCAAGGAACATTACCACCACCACCAATGAGGCCGTTAATGGAGCAGAATTTTATGCAATGCATGCAAATGATGCAATAGAACCAGAACAAGTTCATGGAAGAGCTGTTGGGGCGAGCAAATCAGAGGGCACCTGAAGGTGGAGGAGTGAGTTTATATGATTTCCAGAATGCAAGACCATTACCTTTTGCATTAGCTTCTGAACCAATGGATGCGTAAGACGGCTAGCGATCTGAGAGGAAGCTGAAAACTGTGGGTTGCAATGATGAGGAAAAATTGAGGTATGCAACTCATCTGCTGACTGGACCTGCAACATCTTGGTGGGAAAATCTGTTAGCCATGCAATAACCAGGAAGGGAGTTTACCTGGGAGGAGTTCAAGCAGAGATTCCTTGAATATCATGTTCCGGAAAGTGTCATGGAGTTGAAGCGGAGAGAATTTGAGGAGCTTCAGCAAGGATATACTAGTGTCATGAAGTACATCCAGGAGTTTAGCCAACTATCTCGTTATGCTGAGGAGGATGTCAACACCGAAGAGGAAGAAGCGTTTCTTGCATGGATTAAATCCATTTGTGAAGATGCAGCTAAGGTTAGCCAATAAGCAAACTTATCAGCAGTTGTTGGATGCAACCATTACTTTTGAAGATGACTATAAGAATGTCCAAGAGGATCGGAGGAAGAGAGCCAAGAAGGAAACCAAGAGAATTCAGGCAAGCAAACCTAAACCTAACCTAGAGTTCAAACCTCGGAATAGGAATTATGGCAACAACTACAATAATAACAATAACAAGGGCAGTGGTGGAAATCAATCTAATCCGAGAAGGAATGTTATCTGTAACAAGCGGGAATTCGAGGAATTTCGGAGGAGTGCAAAAGCACTAGTGATCTTATGGTTGTGGCCAGAAGGGGCATATCAAGCTAGATTGTCCGAGCAAACCACCGGGAGGATGGCCTACCAAGGGAGGAGGACAAGCCAGTGGAGGAAATGGACAACCCAATAAAGGAGGAAACAATGGCAAGAACAATAATGGCAAGAGAAACCGACCTACTGGAAAACTGAACTCTGTAACCCTCGAGGAGGTGGATAATTCGGAGCATGCAGTAATAGGTACGCTCAATATCCTTACCAATCCCGACAAAGTTCTATTTGATACTGGTGCAACTACTTCATTCATTTCTGAAGAATTTGAAGGGTTTCGCGGCATAGTAAATCAAAATTTTCTACGGATGCGAACAGAGGGAAAGCCAAGATCTAATCTAGGAGATGCAAACAACGAGAGAGATTGGATTAGATCTTCATACCCTTGAAGATTCGCACAGAACGTTAAATCGGAACGTGGGTGATGTAGTCGTACTCGCTTCTCCTCCTCGCGATCCGATCCGATCTAGCACCAGAAGTGGCGGTGCCTCCGTGAGATGCACACGTGCAGCACCTCGACGTCTCCTCCTTCCTCGGACCAGCAAGTATGGTGGAGAGATGGATTAGATCTACAACACGACGGCGTGGTGTATATGGTGGAGAATTTCTGCAGCAGGACTTCGCCTACAAACAGTCGGGAGGGAGAGAGGAGGGGCAGTAGGGCGGCTAGCTCTTGGAGGGGAAGGTGTAGGGGGTTGGTGCGCCCCCAGCCCTCTATATATAGAGGGGTGGGCGCAGCCCTAGCCCCTCCCCCAAGCCAAGGCCGGCGGCCCCAAAGGAGGAGGAGTGGGGGGCAAGGAAACCCCCCCTTCTAGAAACTCTATCTAGAGTTTAAACCTCTCTTGGCTGGCTGGGCCCTATGGGGCCTTGTGACCCTGGCCCAATGCAGCCAGGGCACTCCCTCATAGGCCCATTCCCCCTCCCGGAAGGTGGGGCCACGTTGGTCCCCTTCCGGAAGGTTCTAGAAGCTTCCGGTACAATACCGATTAACCCGGAACAATTCCGAACTCCAAAAACTGCACTGCCTTATATGAATCTTATTCTCCAGACCACTCCGGAACCTCTCGTGATGTCCCGGATCCCATCCGAGACTCCGAACAAAAACTCATAAACCAATTATCCAATCTATCCTAGCGTCGAGACACGTTAAGTGTGTGACCCTGCGGGTTCGAGAATATGCAGACATGATCTTCTATCAATAATCAACAGCGGGGTCTGGAAACCCATATTGACTCCCACACATTCATCGATGATCATATCGGATGAACCACGATGCCAGGATTCAATCAATCCCATATATATTCCCTTCGTCTCGCGATATTTTACTTTCCCGAGATTCGATCGTCGGTACCGTCATACCTAGTTCAATCTCGTTCATAGCAAGTACTTTACTCGTTCCGTAATCCGATATCACTTTGTGATTAACTCCTTAACCACATGCTTGCAAGCGGTGTTGATATCGATTACCGAGTGGGCCCGAAGTATATCTCTCCGACTTGGGAGGGACAAATCCCATCTCGATACATACAACCCAACAGATACTTTCCGATCACCTGAGAGACACCTTTATGATCACCCTCTCATAGGATGACGTTTGATGACCTCAAAGCTTTCTTCCGATACCAGGGAGTTGTATAATCTCATGGTCTAAGGAATACAATATTTGACATAAGAAAAGCTTCGCAAAGACGAACACGATGACACGATCTAATTGCTTCGCTTAGTTTGGGTCTGTCCACCATATCATTCTCCCAATGCTATGATCTCATTATTAATCGACAACTCATGTCCATGGTTAGGAAACCTTAACCATCATTAATCAATGAGCTAGTCCATAGAGGCGTACTAGGGACACGGTGTTATTCACAAACCACACAAGTATTAAAGTTTCCGCTTAATACAATTCTAGCATGGAATATAAACATTATCATGAACAAGAATTATAATAATAACATCTTTATTATTGCCTCTAGGGCATAATTCCAACAGTCTCCCACTTGCACTAGAGTCACTAATCTAGTTTACATCTGGCAACAATCTCACACCCATGGCACTGAGGTGTTGATCATGTTTTACACGTGGAAGAGGTTTAGTCAATGGATCTGCGACATTCAGATCTCAGATGTACTTTGCTAATCTTCGATCTCCATCCGCTATATAATCTCGGATTATATGAAACTTCGGTTGATATGCTTGGTCTTTGGATGATATCTTGGTTCCTTAGCGAGTGCTATGGCGCCATGTTGTCACACAATATCTCCAATGGGTCCAATGCACTTGGAACCACGCCAAGCTCGATGATGAAGTTCTGATCCAAACTCCTTCACTTGACGCTTCTGAAGCCATGTATTCCGCTTCTACTGTAGATCCCGCGATCACGCTTTGCTTGCAGCTTCTCCAGCTCACAGCTCCTCCATTAAAAATATACACGTATCCTGTCTGAGATTTTGAATCATCCTTGTCGGTGTCAAAACTAGCGTCGACGTAACCTTTTACGATGAGCTGTTCATCACCCCCATAGACTAAGAACATTTCTTTAGTCCTATTTAGGTACTTTAGGATGTTCTTCACGGCTGTCCAAAGGTTCCACTCTGGATCACTTTGATATCTGGTCGTCAAACTAAGAGCATTGGACACATCCGGTCTAGTACACAGATGGCATACATGATAGAACCTATGGCGAGGCATAAGGCACTTTGCTCATAGCTTCCTATCATTTACCGAAGTTGGACACCGAGCCTTGCTCAATATCTTACCGACAACATAGGCCTGAACCTTTCTTTGCCTTATCCATTCTGAACCTTTTCAGAACTTTGTCTAGGTATGTACTCTGGCTTAAAGCTATCAGGCGTCTTTGTCTATCTCTATAGATCTTGATGCCCAATATATAAGCAGCTTCACCTAGGTCTTTTATTGAAAAACACTTGTTCAAATAACTCTTCACATCGTTAAGCATGTTGATGTCATTTCCGATAATCAATATGTCATCCACATATAGTACCAGAAACGTCACCGAGCTCCCACTCACTTTCTTGTAGATGCAAGCTTCGTAGCAATTTGGAACAAATCCAAAGCTCTTGATCACTTGATCAAAACGAAGGTTCCAACTCCGAGATGCTTGCTTTAGTCCATAAATGGAACGCTGAAGTTTGCATACTTTATCAGCATCCTTAGGATCGACAAAACCTTCGGGTTGCATCATATACAACTCTTCATCAATGTTGCCATTGAGGAAAGCAGTCTGACATCCATCTGCCATATTTCATAATCATGAAACGCAGCAATTGCTAATAGAATCCGAATGGACTTAAACATCGCTACGGGAGAGAAAGTCTCATCGTAGTCAACACCTTGACCTTGTCGAAAACCTTTCGCGACAAGCCGTGCTTTATAGACGGTAACATTACCATCCACGTCCGTTTTCTTCTTGAAAATCCATTTGCACTCAACGGCCTTTCGGTCGCTAGGAGGGTCCACCAAAGTCCATACTTGGTTTTCGCTCATGGATCCCAATTCTTTCATGGCTTCTAGCCATTTCTCGAGTCCGGCTCATCATTGCTTCCTCATAGTTTGTAGGTTCACTGTCTTCTACCAACAAGACAGTCAAGACAGGGTTGCTGTACCACTCAGGAGGGGCACGCGACCTTGTCGACCTGCGACGTTCAGTAGCAGCATCGTCCGAAGCTTCATGATCCTTGTCATTAGCTTCCTCTATTGTTGGTGCAGGCGGCACTGGAACAATTTCAGGTGCTGCGCTACTATCCAACTCAAGAGAAGGTTCAATAACCTCGTCTAGCTCTACTTTCCTCCCACTCACTTCTTTCGAGAGAAACTCCTTCTCAAGAAAGGAACCGTTCTTTGCGACAAACACTTTGCCTTCGGTTCTGTGATAGAAGGTATACCCAATAGTTTCCTTAGGGTATCCTATGAAGACGCATTTCTCCGCTTTGGGTTTGAGCTTGTCCGGCATCAACTTCTTGACGTAAGCTTCGCATCCCCAAACTTTAAGAAACGACAACTTAGGTTTAGCACCAAACCACAGTTCATACGGTGTCGTCTCAACGGATTTACATGGTGCCCTATTTAAAGTGAATGCAGCGGTTTCTAATGCGTAACCCCAAAACGATAACGGCAAATCAGTAAGAGACATCATCGATCGGACCATATCTAATAGGGTTTGGTTCCGGCGTTCAGACACACCATTGCGCTGTGGTGTTCCGGGTGGCGTGAGTTGTGAAACGATTCCACTTGCTTTAAGATGCGTGAGAAAATCATAACTCAAATATTCACCTCCACGATCGGATCGTAGAAACCTAATCTTTCTGTTACGATGGTTCTCCACTTCATTCTGAAATCTTTGAACTTTTCAAACGTTTCAGATTTATGTTTCATTAAATAGATATACCCATATCTACTTAAGTTATCGGTAAAAGTGAGAAAGTAGCGATATCCACCGCGCGTCGAAACACTCATCGGTCCGCATACATCGGTATGTATGATTTCCAACAAGTCCGTTGCTCGCTCCATCATACCGGAGAACGGGGTTTTGATCATCTTGCCCATGAGGCATGGTTCGCATGTGTCAAATGATTCAAAATCAAGAGACTCCAAAAGTCCATCAGAATGGAGTTTCTTCATGCGCTTTACACCAATATGACCTAGACGACAGTGCCACAAATAAGTAGTATTATCACTATCTACTTTGCATCTCTTAGCCTCAATGTTATGGACGTGTGTTTCATCCTTTTCGAGATTTAGAAGAAATAAACCATTCACAATAGGTGCATGACCATAAAAGATGTTACTCATATAAATATAACAACCATTATTCTCCGATTTAAATGAATAATCGTCTTGCAATAAACATGATCCAGAAATAATGTGCATGCTCAACGCAGGCACATAATAACACTTATTAAGGTTTAAAACTAATCCCGAAGGTAAAACTAAGGAGAGCGTGCCAACGGCCATCACATCAACTCTTGATTCGTTGCCAATGCGCATCGTCACCTCATCCCTCGCAAGCTGCCATCTATTCCGTAGCTCCTGTTTCGAGTTACAAATATTAGCAACTGAACCAGTATCAAATACCCAGGCACTACAACGAGGGCTAGTAAGGAAAACATCAATAACATGTATATCAAATATACCTTTGATGGTGCCAGCCTTCTTGTCCGCTAAGTACTTGGACGATTAAGCTTCTAGTGACCCTTGTCCTTGCAATAGAAGCACTCAAAGGTCCGGCTTAGGACCGGACTTGAGCTTCTTCTCGGCAGTGCAAGATGCTTGCCGCCCTTCTTGAAGGGCTTCTTTGCACCCTTACCTTTCTTGAAGGTGGGCTTTTTGACCATCAACACATGATTATCCTTCTTGATGTCCACCTCCGCAGCCTTCAGTTTTGCGAAGAGCTCGGTGATCGTATCAATGGAACCAATCTGATTGTGAGTCACTACAAAACTTTTGTAGCTGGGAGGGAGTGATTGCAGAACTCAGTCAATCTTGAGCTCCTCTGGAATCGTGCATTCCAGTTGCTCAAGGCGTTGAGTGTAGCCCGTCATCTTAATGGCGTGCTCACTAACGGAACTCCCTTCCTCCATCTTGCAGTTAAAGAACTTCTCAGAGATCTCATATCTCTCTCAGAACGGGCCTGAGTCTGAAACATGGTTTTCAGCTCTTCGAGAATCTCAAAGGGCCCGGGATAGTCTTCAAAATGATTTTGAAGTTCCAGTTCCATAGCAAACAACATGGTGCTCTTAATCACACCATAATCATCTTTGCGCGACTGATAGACAACTTTCTCATCACCGCGTAGCTTGCCTAGGGGTCACCTAACGCTTTCCCAAGGACATAGTCCTTTTGACCGCCAGAGAGAATAATTCTTAGATTGCGGAACCAATTGGTGAAGTTAGACCCATTGTTTTTAAGCTTTTCCTTCTCAGCAAAAACGTTGAAGTTGAAGTTGGACTTAGCCATTTGATCTACAATATTTGCAAGTACAAATTAGACTATGTTCATGATAACTAGTTCAACTTTTAATCAAATTACTAGATGAACTCCCACTAAATTCAACATCCCTCAAGTTGTTTAGTGAACACGATCCAAATTCACCACACCTAATCCGATCTTCACGAGAAGAGATGTGGTTCCAATGGTGGACAACGAAGTG